>CM076584.1:1377374868-1378640167 GCA_034641835.2 Pinus albicaulis
TCCTTGTTTATTTCCTAGAAATCCATAACAAGAGCAAATAAGAATTTTAATTTGTTGATTTGTGTAATATATATATATATATATATATATATATATTAACAACACTAACACTTACTGGTTGTAAGGAGAAGGTGTAATTTTGTGTAAGGAATTTTCGTTGTGATAGGATGAAAAATGTAAAAGAATCCTTTTTATTTATAGACTATGTAAATAGTAGATGTTTATGATATAAAATATCACTGTGTTAAATAATACGAATGAGTTATTAACGAAGTGGTTAGTTTCAAATTACTAGAACTGAGTCAATTATATGAAACGATTGTTCCCACATACATAGATATATATATCTTCCAAACGGGTGAATAACAGGTCTCGGAGATAAACCAGGTCCCCCTGACACACTGAATAATGGAAAAATTGTTATCAGTCGCTATGAAATGTGTAGATGGACTGTCACTTACACGTCAACAAAAAAATTACCATCATAATTTTTTTTTTTTTTTTTTTTTTACTACTTGCAATCATCGAAATCACGTGTCAAACCCCATTTTGATGTTACAATTAAATCGAATTAAATACATACCATGCCAATGGCAGTACGAGTCAATATTATTGATTTTCACATTATTTGCATAAACAGTATAGAATCAAATAATATTTATTTCGCCAACTTGGCTTAAGGTTAAAACGCACTTAAATGAAATTGTTCAACCCTATCCTGACAAGGGTTTGTACAGTGTTTAGTTTGGATATATGTATATATGTTACGCCAATGTTTAAAGTTGAACGTTTGATATTGATTCCCTTACAGGCTCGGCTAACATGTGAGTTTGGGCGTCATTACATATGAGCTAAGCTCGTACATTATAATAGCTGCACAATTTATGGTGACATAGTTAACTCTTAGCCCTTGGGATGAGTAATGCTCCACATGGCAACACTATCGCTCCACACAACCTGGATGTCAGTGCTAATTACTCCTAGCAGTTTTGGGCTATCCCGCCATGGTACATTTGTGTGATTTTCCCTCGGATTTTCTATCACACCGGCATTATCTGCCAGTGGACTGTGAGTTAGTGAGTTTTTTCCTTTGAATTTTTCTTTGGTTTCCTCGATGCTCTCTCAAGTTTTGGCACCCTCACATTGTAGACTCCACCTTGAACCTGTATATCAGTTCTAAGTTTCTTGGTAACTCTTATTCCCAACGCAATGGCTTATTTTTCTTGGTTTATTTGTTCTTTTTTTATGTTTACATTTTTTTTAAAGTCGAATGACCCCATTGATTACTCTTACAGCATTCCACCCCCATGAAAGCTACCCGGTGTGCTTCATTATCCGACTCCAAAGCACGTCTCACACCAGTACGAAGTTCTTACTGTAATACCGAAGGTAATTCTTCTCCTACAGGCTATCTCGGTTGTATCAGGTTTATAATGTAGTTTATACCCTTGTATTTTTTTTCGTTAGAACAATAAGAGTTCTAACCCGCAAATCTTACTTCTCTAGTGGATAATCGTGACAGGTTTTGTTTCTTGTCAGGTAATATTTCTTCTAATTTGAGCTAAGTTTTTAATTAAATTACCATCGTGACGGGATGTCTTTCTCTGTGGTAGGTAGGAGAAATTCTAACCCTCGATACGGCTTCCCTTGGATGATTTTCCCTGCAAGGTCACGGCTAACATTCCGTTCATCCTTAACAGGTAGTTAGCACTTTCAAAGGGTATTTACCCTCTCCAAGACTCTCTGTCAAATGCTTCAGGGTTACGACCTCCAGCTGTAGATTTATTTCTATGGGGCTTTGCCCACTCGAGCTAGGATTTTACGGTTCTTTGAGTACTCTTTTTCTTAGAGGCAATAATTGTGTAGATTTACATGCATTTATTTTAAGGGTTTTTACTCGAGGTTGGTTTTACAGTCAAGAATTAAACTGTTCCTGCACATGACAAAAGCAAGGGTTTGAACATCTGAGTTCGGCTCGTGAATAATGTTGAGAGCAAAGAAATATCATTTATGTTTACTATAAATTTGCATCCTTGTTCGTTTGTTACTGCGTATACCACTTAATCTATTATGATGTGAAGGTTCTTAATCTAAATTTCTCTATCTGCAAACTTGTTCGGGTTTTTCTTATTACAATCAGTTTCATTAGTAATTTGCCCAAGAAGCCCTGTTTATACTTTATTAAACCGTTTAGGTTTCGTTCCTATATTTTCCATAGTTGTTCGATTATTTCCTGTCTTTCATTTTAAAGCTTCATGAGGAAAGAAGAGGAAACAGTAAATACCATTACCTCAGCAAAATCTTGGTTTTAAGGATACAATTCTCCCATGTGAAAAAGTTTAGCTATATTCTGTTTAATGCCACAGTAGCGCATAGTATTTATAGTTTTCTATTCTTGTTTATCTACTATTCTGCATTCCAATTTGTGTTGGCTACTATATTTTCTATAATACTTTACTGCCTTTCGCAGGCTATAGAAAGCACTGCTATTAGAAGAAATATGTTACTTCTTTCAGATTCATTTGTTTTTTTTTTAATCCTAAGAAAAGGACAGAGGCTTTCATAGTTCATATTTCACCTTTTTCATATACAACACAAACCCAAAAGAAACACTTGTAAAATAATAAAACAAGAACCCTGTCTACTACACTATTCTCAACCTTTAGAAATTCAGTAAGGATAATATTTAAAATACTCAATAATACTCATCTGAATTAACAGAGATTACTCAGAAATACTTATTTGAATTAACAGAAAACTACACATAAATACTTATATGAATTAATAGAAAACAACATAGAAATACTTATCTGAATTAATAGATTCCCAGCTGTTGTCCTCCCAACCATCAAGGAAGGCTATTACGTCCTCCACTTGCCCCCCTAGCTCCAGAATTTGGATGGTGCCACGGGTTAACAGTGGATTTTCTCTGCTGTGACCTTTGAATGGCCAATCCAGTCACAAACATGTTATCTGGTTTCACAAGGGATTCAGAAAGCTATTTTCCACTGGACCTTCACGAGCTCAAGAAAATACTTCTCCCTCCTTCTCCCAAAATTCACAGCACCCCCACCCCTCTCTCAGGATTCAATTTTATCCTCAGAGGAGTGGGTAACTATTTTTTCAACTATTCACAGCCACCTCCTATTCTTAGAAACTTTTACCAATAGCTTAAAAGATTTTCTTTTCATTAACTAGTCCTCCTATTTTAATGATTTCATCAAAATAATTTGTTTTTTCTTATTATCTACAATAAAGTTTGAAGTCTTTTTACCAGAAAGTAAAATAATGAATGTCTTTAACTAGTGCATACTAGTTAACTCTAATGAGGCTGTCACATCTCCCCCCCTGGAAGTAACACTGTCCCCGGTGTTTTAGCCCAGTTCTATGAAGAGCTTCGAGTAAGCTGCCTGTATAAATTTATCATCCTCCCAAGTAGCTTCATCCGGTCCGAAGTGCTTCCACTGCACTTTCACCTGGATAACTGCTCGCTTGCGGAATTCAATTTCTCTTCTATCCAGTATGCATTGCGGCTCGAACAGAAACTGTCCTTCTAATTCTACCTGAAAAACAAAGTGTTTCCAGGTCAGTATGTTTTTATTATTTAAAACTTTAAGTTAGGATTCCTATTCCTTTTCCTACCTGAATACTTTGCCAATGAATCACATGTTTTTCATCATGCACATATTGTTCCAGCAAGGACACATGGAACACAGTGTGTACTTGAATATGACTGGGTAAGGCCAGTTTATAAGCTACTAGTCCCACCCTTTCCAGTATTTGGAAAGGTCCGCAATACCGAGGAGCCAATTTGGCACAGGAAGTCAATCTCATGGTACTCCTCTTGGGCTTAATTCTTACATATACGTGGTCCCCTACTACAAATTCGCGGTAGGACCTTTTCTTGTCTGCGTACATATTTTTTCTATCCTGCGCCGCCTTCAGATTCTGCCTTATTCTTTTTACTTCAGATTCCATATCAGTCAGTATTGCAGGTCCCAACAATAATTTTGTTTCAGGACTACTCTAGTTTATAGCTGTATGACATTGCCTACCATACAATGCATCAAAGGGACTCATTTTCAGAGATTCTTGATATCCATTGTTATAGGAAAACTCAACCAGGTGCAAGTAATCCTCCCACTTAGTTGGCTGCTGCATCACATACATGCGCAACATGTCTTCCAGAACTTGGTTTACCCATTCTGTCTGCCCATCGGTCTGAGGATGATAGGCAGTACTAAGTGTATCTGAGTTCCCAGACCAGAAAAAAAAGTCTTCCAGAATGCGGATGTAAAATTAACATCCCGATCTGAAATTACAGTCTTAGGTATGCCATGCAACCTAAATATTTTCTTCATAAATATATCTGCAATCTTTATCGTCTTGTATGTAGATTGTACAGGTATGAAATGGGTAGATTTGCTTAATATTTATACCACCACCATGATTGAATCATTCTGCCTCTTTGTTTGTGGTAAACCTGTGATGAAATCTAAAGAGATAACCTCCCACTTCCACTCAGGAACAGGTATGGGCTGCAGTAGTCCTGCAGGATGTTGATGCTCCACCTTAACCTGCTGACATTCCAAACATTTGCTTAGATACTCTGCAATATTCTTACGCATGCTTGGCCAATAATATACCTTTCTTATTGCAGTGAGCATATTTTGATATCCCGGATGGCAGTGTAATTGCTGTTGTGGAATTCATTCAGAATTAACTCCTTAAGACTTGCGTGATTAGTTACATAGATTCTTCCTCGAAAGGTCAACATCTGATCTTCGTTCTTTCCCAATTCTGATTTATTGCCTTGCTTCCTATCATTCTCCATTTGCTGCCACAAGAACTTATATTCAGGTTCCTTCTGTGCTTCTTCCTTTAATTGTTCCGACAGTTGACTTTCTAGTTGAATGTAATACATTGCATAAATACCATGCAATTTTCTGCTCAGTGCATCTGCAACTCAGTTTTATTTTCCCTTAACATGATGTATGTCCATGTCAGATTCACTCAAAAAGGAATTCCATCTTGCCTACCTAGAATTTAAATCTGCTTGCTTAAAATAATTAGTCAAGCTGCTTTGGTATGTTTTAAGTACAAATCTTTTACCCAGCAGATAATGCCCCCATACTCGGAGGGCATGCACTACTGCTGTAAGTTCTAAATCATAAGCAGAATATTTTTTTTCATGTTCTTTCAGCTTCCTAGACTCATAGGCTATCACTTTACCTTCTTGATTTAATATTGCACCAACTCCTTCCTTTCTTTCGTCAGTAAAAACCTAATAGTCTTTACTGGGATCAGCTACCTTCAGTACTGGTGCTATGGTTAGGAGTTGTTTCAGCTTTTCAAAGCTATTCTGGAATTCATTCATCCATTTGAAAGGCTTGCCTTTCTTCTGCAAATAATTAATAGGATAAGAAATTTTAGAAAACCCTTCTATGAATCTTCTAAAATATCCAGCTAGACCCATAAATGCTCTAATGTTTGCCACATTCTGAGGTACTTGCCATTCCATAAAGGTTTTTCTCTTTTCACGATCAATGGCTATCCCTTCAGCTGATACAACATGTCCCAAGTATTGGATTTCTGATTTAAAGAAATTGCACTTGCTAAACTTAGCATAAAGCTGATGCTTCCTCAGAATTTTCAAAACTACTCTCAGATGTTCCTTATTTTCTTCCTCACTTTTTGAGTATATCAGTATGTCATCTATGAAGATAAGTACAAATTTATCCAAAAACTGATGAAAAATTCCATTCATCAACCTCATAAAGCTTGCTGGCACGTTTGTCAGTCCAAAGGGCAGCACCACGAACTCATAATGTTCATATCGAGTGCGGAATGCTATTTTGCAAATATCCTCATCCTTAATCTGAATCTGACGATATCCGGATCTTAAATCTATCTTAGAGAACACCTTATCCGCTCTCACTTGATCGAATAAATCATAAATTCTTGGTAAAGGGTATTTTTTCTTAACAGTCATCTTATTAAGCTGCCTGTAGTCCATACACATGCGTAAGGTTCCGTCGTTTTTCCTAACAAAAAGAACTGGTGCTCCCCAAGGAGACACACTTGGGCGAATATAACCTTTGTCTAACAGTTCTTGTAACTATATCTTCAACTCTGTTAATTCTGGTATACTCATTCTATAAGAAGCTCTTGACATCGGAGGGGCTCCTGGTAGCAATTCAATGGTGAAGTCAATATCCCTTTTGGGTGGCACTCCAAGAATATTTTCTGGAAAAACATCCAAAAATTCATGCACTACAAGAATATCCTCCATTATTGGAGCCTTTTCCTTGGAATCTGCATATCCTACTTGAATTGCATACAACTGACATCCTTTTCTAATACACTTGCCCATTTGGGATGTTGTTATTGGGCGTAGTTTTACAGGGTTTTTAATTCCTTGAATTTCTTTACGTGTGCCATCTTTCATTCTGAAATAAATCATCTTTTATTTTCATTCCACTAGGGTCCAGTGTCTTTCCAGCCAATCCATTCCCAATAACACATCATACGACCCCAATAGTAAAATATTTAAGTCTGCTTGTAACCATTTTTCTGCCACTTCTAGTATACAAATAGGAATTTTTTTGCAGTTACCTTGCATTTTGCCCCAGTAGCTAATTGAACTAACCATGAGTTCTTAAATTTTTGTTCTTTTAATTTACATAATTCCACTATTTTAGGACTTACATAACTTAAAAACTTGCTCCAAGATCTATTAAAATCGAAACAGGTTTAGTTAGTATAGTACCTTCCAATTCAATCATTGTGGGCTGAAAATCAGCCTGTCAGTCCTCCAAGGCTGCATTTATATGAGGTATATTTTGCACCACGTCCCCCACTGTAGATGCCTCTGGAAAATTTGCTACAACTTCATTTCTATTCCGTTGGGGACATTTTTTATAATAATGAGCCTCCCCACATCCCCAGCACTGTAGGGGAGGTTTTGAAATTTGTCCCTATTCCAGCTTGTTGGATTCTTCTATGGGTTTCTCCCCCGCTGGCCACTTAATCCTTTGATGATTTTTACCAAACTTCTTGCCAAAATAGTTCTGTGTTGAGCCTTTAACATTGCTTCTTTTACTACTTTTGAAAGTGGAGCTATTTTTTTGATGTTTCCTTGGCTGCCAGCTTTTTCCTCCATCACCCTTGGCCTTGGTCTGCTGATAGCACATTCGTGCTTTACTGATAGCCTCATCCATGGTTTGCAGGTTAAAAAATTCTATCTTCTCTCTCATTGGGGAAGGTAAACTGCTTAAGAACCTTTGCACCTAGGTTTTTTCGTCCCGAAGATAAGGAACGTAACGTAACAGGGAAGTAAATTTTGTAACATATTCATCCATGGTCATTTGTCCTAATCGAAGATCATGGAATTCCTTAGCTTTGTCATCATAAAATATTTATGTTAAGTACTTGTCCTTACATTATTATTGAAACTGTTCCCATGTGATATCTCGCTCATCATTGCTGCATACATTTTTCACCTCCTCCCACCACAGGGTGGCTTTTTCTCGCAACTGGTATATAGCCAATCTAGCCTTTAGATTGATGCTATATTCATATACCTGAAAGTAATTTTTTATATTGATTAACCAGGCTTTGGCCACCTCCTCTGCCTCACCATCAAATGTTGGTGCCTTAATTTTACCAAATTCCCCTTACAGTTCCACTTTCTGTCTCTTATGATCTTGCTAGTCGGATCGATTGCCCAATTCCGCCTCATTATAATTTCTATTTTTACTCTTTTGGGAGGGACTCTTTTCAGTTCTGCGAGTAGTTTCATTTCTGGTTTGCTATTCTTCTTGTTCCGTTGATAACTCTTTTTCCGTACTGGGTGCCCCATCTCCTGATTTCGTTTATCAGATAAACTTTTCAGAATCTTTTCTTGATCTTGTAACAACCTCTCATTGTCCCTCCAGACTCTTATCATTTCTTCTTGCAGTTGTTGTACTGTATTTAGAAAAAATGCAGTTTGCTGCTGTTGTTCCTCAAGAAATCGACTCGTCTTTTTGTGTTGTTCCACAGTTAATTGAACCCACATTTCTGGATTCATAATTGTAGGGATTGGAGTTTCCTCTGGTTGTGACTGAGATTCTGCAATTTCCCTCATTTCACTTGCTTCCCCTTCGTGCACTAATCACATACACAGCTTCACTATTAGTAGACCCTTAGGATCATAGTGTAGCAACTCGCTCTGATACCACTTGTTATTTACACCTCAACAAAAAAATTACCATCATAATTTTATTTATTTTTACTAATTGCAATCACCAAAATCAGTTGTCAAACCCCATTTCGATGTTACAATTAAATCAAATTAAATAAATACCATGCCACTGGAAGTACGAGGCAATATTATTGATTTTCGCATTATTTTCATAAACAGTACAGAATCATATAATATTTATTTCGCCAACTTGGCTTAAGGTTAAAACACACCTAAATGAAATCATTCAACCCTATCCTAGCAAGGGTTTGTACAGTGTTTAGTTTGGATATATGTATATATGTTATGCCAATGTTTAAATTTGAACGTTTGACATTGATTCCATTAAGGGCTCGGCTAACGTGCGAGTTCAGGCATCATTACATCTGAGCTAAGCTCGTACATTATACTAACTACACAATTTATGGTGACATCATTAACTCTTAGCCCTTGGGATGATTAATGCTCCAAATGGCAACACTACCGCTCCACGCAATCCGGCTGTCAGTGCTAATTACTCTCAGTAATTTTGGGATATCCCACCATGGTACAACTGTGTGATTTTCCCTTGGATTCTCTATCACGCCGGCATTCTCTGCAAGTGGACTGTGATTTAACAATTTTTCTCCTTTTAATTTTTCTTTTGTTTCCTCGGTTTGCTCTCTCAATTTTTGGCACCCTCACGTTTCAGACTCCGCCTTCAACCTGTATATCAGGTCTGAGTTTCTTGGTAACTCTTATTCCCAACATTATGGCTTAGTTTTCTTGGTTTTTTTTCTTTTTTTTTGATGTTTAAACTTTGTTTAAAGTCGAATGACCCCATTGATTACTCTTACAGGGTTCCGCCCCCATGAAAGCTACCTGGTGTGCTTCGTTATTCGGCTCCAAAGCACGTCTCACACCAGTACCAAGTTCTTACTGTAATACCGAAGGTAAGTCTTCTCCTACAGGCTATCTCGGTTGTATCGGGTTTATAATGTAGTTTATACCCTTGTATTTTTTTTCGTTAGAACAATAAGAGTTATAACCCGCAAATCTTACTTCTCCAGTGGACGGCCGCGACAGGTTTTGTTTCTTATCAGGTAATACTTATTCTAATTTTGAGCTAAGTTTTTAATTAAATTGTGAATTCCTCTTTAAAACCCTACTGTGATTCTCAACCATCGTGATGGGATGTCTTTCTCTGTGGTAGGTAGTAGAAATTCTAACCCTCGATACGGCTTCCCTTGGATTATTTTCCCTGCAAGGTCATGGCTAACATTCCGTTCATCCTTAACAGGTACTTAGAACTTTCAAAGGGTATTTACGCTCTGCAAGACTCTCTGTCGAATGCTTCAGGGTTACGACCTCCAGCTATAGATTTATTTCTACGGGGCTTTGCCCACTCAAGCTAGGGTTTTTTGGTTCTTTGAGTACTCTTTTTCTAAGAGGCAATAATTGTGTAAATTAACATGCATTTCTTTTAAGGGTTTTTACCAGAGGTTGGTTTTACAGTCAAGAATTAAACTATTCCTACACATGACAAAAGCAAGGGTTCCAACGTCTGAGTTCAGCCCGTGAATACTATTGAGAGCAAGGAAATAGCGTTTATGTTTTACTATAAATTTGCATCCTTGTTCGTTTGTTACTACGTATACCACTTAATCTATTATGATGTGAAGGTTCTGAATCTAAATTCCTCTATCTGGGAACCTGTTCGGGTTTTTCTTATTACAATCAGTTTCATTAGTATTTTTCTCAAGAAGCTCTGTTTATACTTTATTAAACCGTTTAGGTTTCGTTCCTTTATTTTACACAGTTCTTCGATTATTTCCTGTCTTTCGTTTTTATGCTTCATGAGGAAAGAGGAGGAAATAGTAAATAGAATTACCTCAGCAAAATCTTGGTTTTAAGGATACAATTCTCCCATGTGAAAATTTTAGCCATATTCTGTTTAATGCCACAGTAGCACATAGCATTTATAGCCTGCTATTCTTGTTTATCTACTATTCTGCATTCCAATTTGTGCCAACTACTATATTTTGTATAATAATTTACTGCCTTTTGTAGGCTAGAGAAAGCACTGCTATTAGAAGAAATATGTTACTTCTTTCAGATTTATCTGTTTTTTTTTTATCCTAAGAAAAGGACAAAGGCTTTCATAGTTCATATTTCGCCTTTTGTGTATACAACACAATCCCAAAAGAAACACTTGTAAAATAATAAAACAAGAATCATGTCTGCTACACTATTCTCAACCTTTTGAAATTCAGTAATGATAATATTTAAAATACTCAGTAACACTCATCTGAATTAACAAAGATTACTCAGAAATACTTATCTGAATTAACAGAAAACTAGATAGAAATACTTATCTGAATTAACAGAAAACTACATAGAAATAATTTTCTGAATTAACAGATTCCCAGCTATTGTCCTCCCAACCATCAAGGGAGGCTATTACATCCTCCACTTTCCCCTTAGCTCTAGAATCTAGACGGTGCCACAGGTTAACAGTGGAGATTCTCTGCTGTGACCTCTAGATGGCCAATATAGTCACAAACAGATTATTTGGTTTCAGAAGGGATTCAGAAAGCTATTTTCCACTGGAGCTTCACCAGCTCAAGAAAATACTTCTCCCTCCTTCTCCCAAAATTCACAGCACCCCCACCCCTCTCTCAGGATTCAATTTTATCCTTAGAGGAGTGGGTAATTGTTTCTCCAATTGTTCCCAACCACCTCCTATTTTTAGAAACTTTTACCAACAGCTTAAAATATTTTCTTTTGATTAACTAGTCCTCCTATTTTAATGATTTCATCAAAATAATTTGTTTTTTTTTTATCTACAATAAAGTTTCAAGTATTTTTACCAAAAAGTAAAATAATGAATGTCTTTAACTAGTGCATACTATTTAACTCTAATGAGGCTGTCACATGGAACCAATTGAAAATGACATTGAAGTACACATTACATAGTAAAAACATTAAATTATGCCCCAACTAATTTTATACAAAGTGGAGTTTTAATATATATATATATATATATATATATATATATATATATATATTAGTGAAGCCCCGAGTTGCGGACTACTAGGATAACCAACTCTTAATTAAAGAAAGGTTGCAAATAAGGGTATCGTTGTGGATTAAGGTAGTGTGCAAAACTAAAATACCCAAAACTTTTCATAACTATATAAATCCGAGGGATTAGGGTTAAAATATCCAATATATATATATATATATATATTGTAATTATTGAAATATTGTAATTGAGTAAAATATTACTTGTCAAAATTAAAATTGAAATTAAATATTCATTGATGATGGATGAGTGGTTGTACTAGTGTTAGTTTCTAAGCCAAGTCAATGAGG
Source organism: Pinus albicaulis (assembly GCA_034641835.2). NCBI lineage: Eukaryota > Viridiplantae > Streptophyta > Pinopsida > Pinales > Pinaceae > Pinus > Pinus albicaulis. Next base: position 1,377,386,447 of record CM076584.1, read on the forward strand.
TTGAAATCTCTAGGAACAAGTTTCCAAGCCAAGTCAATGAGGTTGAAATCTCTGGGAACAATTCCTTTTCTCTAGATGTAAATGGGAATAATAGTTAGCTTTTAATATACAATGAAATTGTATGCACAATTTTAATAAATAGATGATTGTAAGCTATCATTTTGATGAATATGATTGTGTAAAAACTTTGACAACGGTGTAGAGGTTTGGGTGAGTTCCTGGGCCAAGTCGGGATATGATATGAGAAGTGTTGGAACGGTCCCCTAACTCTACAATATTCTAATTCCATGAAAAAAAAGGTGCATGAACACTGAAGTATGACCACTATGAATAACAAGCTGTAGCATTTTACTAAAAAAAATACATAAGGAATTAATAGAGATAAAACTTTATATATGCCATTTTTGGACTAAGCATAATAGATACTGAACTAACGAGTGTTTTGGAAAACAACACACCAAAATATATATGCAAGAAATGTAGGAAATCCACGTAGATTGAAAAGATTTGAATCTACCCTACCAATTGGGGAAACCAATAAACAATCATGAAATCACAAAGAATACAAGAGAAATAATTTCATTCACACGTTACAAATTATTTCTACAGGAAACCCACAACTAAAAATCTCCTTATATTATATTTCATTAGTAAAAAAATATGAGAAGATTACAATGTTTTTATCAATCCTGAGAAACCTTTGCACTATCTCTATCTATTTCAGTGGTTCCTAGACAAGCCTAGGAAAATACTTAATCATTTTTTTTTCTTTCCCAAGTCCCTATTTCCTTGCACTATTTCCTTGGGTAATTAGCCCCTATTAATTATGGAAATAACCATCCACAAATATACAATTCATCTAAGTCCTTCCTCTCATTCCATGCACCACCTGTACAATTTGGATGATTATAAAACTGATAGTACAATGCCCTTGAAATCCAATCTCAATTGGGTAACTCTTATTTCTAACACACCCAAGATATTTATGGTTGAATTATCAGTTAAATGGTTGATCATCGAATGTGGTTCAAGTTGAAGTTCCACACTTTGACCTCTCACTAGTTCCTTCAACATTTCGAACTAGTTAAACTGACTTTAACTCAAACTAATTATGTTAATTAATTACAAGTGAAAATAAACTGGTGCAGAGATCCTATTTTGTAGGAGCCCGACTATATGAATCAAGTTATACCATAAACTTGAATTAACTAAACCAACTATGTCAAACTAACTTAGTTAACTTGTACTAGTTGTCATGAGATGCGGAATTACAATTTTATTCTAATTTAATTCAACGAAACATTAAACTAGAAGCTTTCTTCGTGTCTTTTTTATCACTCCCTCTCAGCAAGAAAGGGATTATCACATACCGTGATCCTATCTCTATGGAACTCGAATTTTCCTCTTGAAATTGCATTCATCAAGATGTCCCATTCCTCTCTAGTAATGTACTCTAGCATCATGCTCCACCTTTGAACACAATTTCTAAGATGGTGGTATCGAATGTCGATACATGTGGACCTATCATGAAAAACTGGATTAATCGAGAGTTTGATGCAACTCTGTTTGTCATAGTAAATCATTATAGGATCCATCCATTGACCAAACGACCCAACAAGGATCTTCCTCGTCCAGATAGCCTCACAATTTGTTTGACTAGAAACCATGTACTCTGCTTTTGCTAAACTTAGTGCAAGTGATCTCTGCTTCCTTTTGTATCAGAAAAGTGTTTCTGACCCAATATTTAAGATCCCTCATGATGTGGTCTTCCTTTCTGATGGAATCCCTTCCCAATCTGCATTTCTAAAGACTAGAAGCTTCACTCCCTCTGTCTGCCTATACCAAATTACCAACTGATTGGTGCCTCTGAAGTATTTCAACACATTTTTTGTTACCTTTCAATAGAGATTGGTTGGCTTAATCATTGCTTTACTAAGTTGGTTAACTGAATAACACATGTCCGGTTGTTTGTTTAGAAGGTAAATAAGTGAAAACACAAGTTTCCTATAAATGGTAGCTTCTATGACTTTGCGTGAAGTAGCATCTTCCTTCCTCCAATTCCCTTCTATAGGAGTCTCCATGGGTTTGTTTCTCTACATGCGAAACTTATTTAGTATCTCATTGGCATACTTACGTAGAGAGAAAAAATGTTCCCCATCCCTTTTCCAAATTTCTAAATGAAGGAAATAATGCTAGAGCCCCATGTCTTTAATGTCAAATTCTCTTGCCAAATCCTCTTTGAATTAGAGGAAATGTTAGCCTCAAAGTGCCCATGAAATATTCACATAATTTCCCTATCATAATATGTAAACCAATCAAAATCCTTTAAATTTAAAAAGAGGTACATGTAAATATTTTGGAGGGAAAAGAATAAAAACTACTTTTTTAAATTATATTTTTGGCTTATATCCTTAAATGTTTACTTACATTTCAAGTGTAGGCACTTATTGGATGAGGATTTGAATTATGAATCCAATAAGAAATCATTATGCATACTTTTGAGAAGACCTATATTGTTAAAAATTGCAAATAATTTTTTTTAATGTATCTATAATTTTTATCAATGTAAGTCTTTTTAAAAGTATGCATAATGGGTGCTTGTTGGATAAAAAATTTAATTGTTCATCTAGTGAGTGTCCACACTTGAAATTTGAGTAAAACTATAAGAAGATAAGCCAAAAATACGGTAAAAAAATTAGTTTTCTTCTTTTCTCTAGAAAATTCATAACTCATATTTTATTATTTTGACTATTATTTAATTATTTTTCCTTAGAAGGCCACTTTTCGGCTGAAATTTCCTCTAATGCAAGATTTTATCAGCTTCTTATCAACTGTTAGAATTATATCATCAAAATATAATACTATAATCAATAATTTACCTTCAACCACAATATGGTAGAGGCTTGCATTTTCTTCACCTTTGGTGAAGCGCAATATGGTGAAATAGTTGTCGATCCTGGTGTAGCAAGCATAGGGTGCTTGCTTCAATCCATACATCTCTCACTTGAATCTTCTCACATGCGACTATGTATCGAAGGTCCCAAATCCTTCTAGTTTCTCTATGTACTCCTCTTCCTTAATCACTCCATTGAGGAAAGTTGTCTTCACATCCATATAATGTATCTTCTATCCCATCTGTGCTGAAAGTGATAGAATAGATATTATTGAAGAGTACCTTGCTACTGGAGAAAAGGTCTCCTTGTAATCAATTCCATCCACCTAAGAGAAACCTTTTGACACAAATTTGGCCTTGTGTTTCTTGACACTCCCATATGTTTCTTACTTCACCTTGTAGATAAACCTGGAATCTACAACTACTCGTCCTCTAGTCTTGGGACAACTTCCCATGAAATTTTCCTGTTAATGGAGTCATAATCCTCTACCATGGCAACAAACCATACTAGTTGTTTCATTGCTTCCCCAAATGAGGATGAATATTTCTCTACAATCTTTCTCATAAGAGCCATCTAGCTAGTGTATCGATCTGGTGACCTCCTCTACCCATGCTATGATGTGTGTGCTCCCACATTCTCTGTAGCAACATGAATCAACATGTTAGACTCTTTCATGTGCTTCCTTCCATATTTGGATGTCTCTAAATGATTATGTGCTTCCTCTCTCTGCTCCTCTGCTTCTAGCTTCTCTACATCTTGAGGTTCTTATTTTGGAACTAAAAAACTTGTCATCGTCGAGGAATTTATGCTCCCTCTCAAGTGAAATTCACATGGCCTTCTCTTCATCAAATAAAAATCTCCATGAAAATTTATCATCTGGTGTGATGGAAGGTACACCTAATAGTTGTGACGTGTATCAATGTACCCCATAAATATTCCTATCTTAGTTGTTGGTTCTATTTTTTCCATACATGCTTGGAAACATGACTATAAACTGATGAACCAAATATTTTGAAATGCACCACACATGGTATCTGACCTAAAAAATATTCGTATGGTGTACTCATCTCGATAATTCGATGAGGACTCATGTTCACCACATATATTATTGTGTTGTATGGATCCACCCACAAGTGCAATAATAGGTGATGACCATGTAACATAACTCATGCAACTCCCATATTGATTATTTTCTTTCCTTTTGCAACCCCTTTCTGTTGTCGATTATGGGGTGCTATCAACACTAGTTTAATTCCTTCTTATAAACATACATTCTTGAATTAATTTGAAATATATTATCCACCATTGTCGCTCCTGAGAGCCTTCACTTTCCTGCACGTGTCTTTGTCAACAACTTCTTTAAAGTAAAATAAATTTAGAATGCCTGCTCTTTGTCTTGCATGAAGAATATCCAATTCTTGGGTGAGAAATCATCTACAAAAATAACATAATACATGTGCTTAGTTGTAGAGGTTGTCAATAACGGTCTATAGACATTTGAGTGAACTATTTCAAGGATCACTTTCACTCGACTGTTCTTATCATGAAAGGTGGCTTTGGTGTACATTCGTGATGTACACCATTTTCACATATCACACTGCCCAAGTGCACCCTTGGGAGGTCTTGTAGAAATATGTTGCATGGTCTTCAAATATCTGTCATGTAGATTTCCCAATATTTTATGCCATAACTCATTGATGTCTCACCTTTACACCCTCTTTGATTTCATGCTCAAAGAAACACAATATTATACATCTAATTTGTAGAGGTTCTTTACCCAAACCTAGATCTTCTTCACCCTTCTCGTGCCTATGTGACAACAGAACACCTTTCCTTTGCCAAAAATGACATCGTAGCCATGGTCTTCCAATGTAGGAACTGAAACTAAATTCTTCTTCAAACTCTTAACATACATGAAATCTTTCAATGTGAGAGGAGAACCAGACTCCCTCTGAAAATTAATAGTACCAATGTCGATCACGCTATACCTTCCATCATCCCACATATCGATGTGCATCTATAGGTCTTTCACCTTCAAGTCGTTGAAGAACTCTTTATTTCTAGTCATATGGAATGAGGCTCCACTATAAAGGTACCACACAATTCCTATCACCAATGACACTATGCATGTGATGAGGATGAAATCCAACTCTAATTGTTATGTTAGTGCTTTACCTACCTCTCCTCCTAAAGGATTCTTGTCGGCCTTCTTGTGAGGAAACTTTGTGGCATAGTGTCCCATCTCATGATAGTGAAAAAATTTAATATTTGACAAATCCTTCATCTCACCTGCCTAACTATAATTTGATTTGGAATGGCATGACTTCCCTTTCCCTTTATTTTCCTTTCTAGCCAAGGCACAATTCGTCTCATCATCATGCTTGGATGAGGATCCATATATGGTGTTCTTCCAAATCTCTTATTCTAACAATTCAGACCGTAACCGCTCCCACTCTGGCAACTTCTCCCTCCCATTTACCAAGCCGTAGTAGTTGTGCGATGTCTTGGTAAGACCTATACGTTCTATGCTCACCAGATCAACTTCAGAAAATTTGACACAAATACTTCCAAGCTAATCCTAACATTGGGTGAGCTTCGTTGTCATAGCCCTAGTAAAACCATCCATGTAAAAATATATAATACCACGGTGATGGGACATGTATTCCAAGTTGAATGGTGGGGAAAACATCCTAGAGAGTGTTCATTTTGGTTATTATTGTTAAAGGAAATTGGAAAAGGCAAAGGAAAAGGCTTTGGAAAGACATGAGACATTATTTTTCATTTTATTTATGAAAATAATGGAAATTAGGAGAAAGGGAAGGTGAAAGGTCACAGGTTGCATATAAGGAGGAAATTGAAGGAAAACAATGGAAAATGAAGAAATTAGAGGCTTCATTAATAAAAATTCTTCTGAGGATCAACGGAGAGGGCTTGGTAAGTTCAGTTTTGGATTTATCATTATTCTCTCTCTCTCTATGTCTCTCTCTCTCTCTCTCTCATACCCTTGAGCACTTAGTGTATTCTTCGAGCAATCTTGTAGACTTTGGCATACTTGGAGATTTAGATCAATAAAGTAAAGGAAAAGAAGGAAAGTGAAAGAGGACATCGGGATCAACATCTACAATAGCTTCTAAGTGCAGGAATCGAGTTTATGTATGTTTTACTCGCTATTTTTGGAATCCATGGGTATGCATGTGGATTTTCCTAGCCTTTCCATTTCCTAGATGGCCATGGTGTTATGGCTTTATTTCCATTAATTGTTTTCTGGTTGGTTCTCATGATTTTTTTTCTTTTTGGGTTGAGTTATTAGTTCCTCGAGACTTAGATGGCGAACTCTTTGGAGCCTGACAGATAGTTGTTGGGTTGAAATACTAGTGATGGAGCCTTGGTTGGAAAAATTCTTTGGATCCCGACAAAAACTGGGGGTCGAGTTACTAGTCCTAGAACCTTGGTTGGAACAAACACTCTGGAGCCCTAGAGGAGCTTGGATGGAGACCAATCAATGAAGTTTAGTGATGTCCAACTATGAGGTGGAATCCTTAGTTTGGGGTTGAGAGGGTTCGGTTTGTGAAGCCCTCGTTTGGTGTTAATTAATGTGTTTGATAAAGTCCCACATTCATGTCTCGAATATGGAAACGAGTGTGACTCACTGAAGCGAGATTTGGATGAGCCATGTCTATGGTCAAGTGGAACATGGAAGTCCCATTCTAGGTTGATTTTTGCACTCATTAATGAAAGGTTCATTTCCTTGGTATTTTATGTGTATATGCACTAGTTTATATATGGATTATATTTCTGACGTATACATGGTACTTATTTTGGTATTATGTTGGTTATAATAAATTATCATGATAGTGATGAGGTATGGCTCTGTAATACCCCAAATTTACAGCTATTATGTTTTTATGTGAGATAGAAGAAATACAATGTGGACCTATGGAACAATTATGATGTTGGAGGAATTCTAATTTATATATATTAATATTTATTGAAGAAAATTGATACCAAAATTGAAAATATAGAGTATAAATAGATCTGAAATTCTTATCCATGAGGATAGGATAGAATTTCATACTTTCCCAAATTCTTCAAAAACATTCCTTTGGAGAGAATAACATTGAAAAAAATTTGGATAGAAGAAAATATCTAAGGATTCCTCAGTAAAGAAGGAAGCTACTATGAAGAGGTAAGAAAAAAAACGTTGAGGAAAAATGATATTTAAAACAAATTCTTTGTGAAAAAAAAAAAAAAGCCTAGGTTATGGGAAACAACAACCCAGAATAACGAGACGTCGTTATGCAAACTTGCTGGGGAAATTCGGCTTAAAAGTTCCTTCACTAGTCTGACAAGAGGTTTTCAACACTCGGAAAAGTTTAGATATCTTCTTAGGGGAGAGCTGTGAGGAGAAGCCCGTGGATGGGAGGAAAATATTCTTTACAATTGGTCTGTGGTATCTATACAAACTTGTATTCATTCTATGTTATATTAATGAACAATTGATAAGAAGGATGTATAAGTTTTAATATTCCATTATATTTTATGTTAGTGAAGAATGAAGTTTTTCTGGACATTACAGGTAGGATTTAGTGTTGGTCCCCCCTTTAAGAAGATGGAGGTACTACAAAATTTTGTAGTGCTGTATTGAAAAACTAATATTATAAATGTATTTGGAGCTTTTATTTAAATCTGTATGCTATGGATGGTACTTTTAGTATATTGTAATACTATAATATCATATACAATGTCTACAAACATTCGGTAATTCTATGGGATAGATGTCTAGTTATATAAGGATTAATAGAAGTACACTTCACAAGAAGTAATATCCCAAAAGGGTGGCTAAATATAAAATGACGCTAACTCTATATTCTGAAAATGAAAACATTTCCACTATCATAATTACATAGTTACGTAGGAGGTAGAGAAACTTGTCTATGCCATGTCAGGTGGATGTTGCAATGACTAAATCATAAACAAGAGTTTTCTTTGAAATCAAACACAATTACTAAAAATATTTAGCTACATATAACGGTAAACTGATATATATTTTTATATATAACAAACTCATGAATAAATAGATAAATGTATTCACATACATTAATTTCATTATACCATAGATTAAGATATGGTATGAGTATATGTTATACAAAAATGACATCAAAATTAAAACGATGCCTTATAAGAGTAAATGTGAGTAATAACATATTAATAGCTGTTGAACTCGGAAAATAAATACATGCTTGTTCATATACCAAAATGGGTTGCTATGTTATGATTAACCAATTTTTCTAATTACAACTGCAGGTATGAAACTAGCCTATCTATGCTACAACTAAAATTTCCTAATTATCATCCCACGAGTGCTTATTGAACTCGCGTCCAACACTGTTGTCTTCAATTCTAGAAAATTTGGGACAAACTAACCTAAAAGGCATCACGATCATATATATGTAAGGGCTCTTTTTTGCAGCTACCCAAACTAGTTTAAAAATCTCCAGGGTATGGGTGTACCTATAGAGTCGTGTAGAAAAATCACATAAGAGAATTTACTTATGAGATTAAATAATCAAAATAAATCAGAACGACGGGGAAGGGATAGACTTATATACTTGATAATTGAGGAAACATGGGAGTACTTGTACTCGTGAAAAAAACAATGATATTATTCATTTATGCCAATGATAAGAATTGATATATAAAATGGTTGTACGCACTTTAAATTATCTGATAATAAAAGTAACCTTCAAAGTATACCAGATTATTGCTAAAGGAACTTTGAAAGGGATCAACCAAATATCTTATTCGAATCAACCCTAACATTCGCAAACCAAAATATTAAATTTTGAGCAAATAAAGTTGTGAAACCCAAAGAAAGTTGAGATTGGTTCAATGAAAGGAAAGAAAGGGAAAGTTATGCACTACGTATGGTTCCATTCTTCCTGATAAAATGTGGAATTTCTAGAAAGGTCGAATTGGTTCCTTTCTTTCCTATGTAAGAGAAGGTTGAAGACAAAAATGATAAAATTATTACCTAAAGAGGAGATTTAGAACACCCATGGAGCTAGCATGTTGTTTGACATGTTCAAAATTTGAAACCCATTAATGCCAAATAGTAGAAAAATACCATAAACAACACATGTAAAAAGAGGGACAAAGATTACAGAGGTTTTCTTATAAAGAAAGGGGATGTAGGCTCATCCTGTACCAAATTGAAACCTCATATCGAATCGAAGCAGCTAAAGGTAGTCTAGACATGTTAATGAACAAAGTTTAGAAATTAAACCATGTAATTAAGGAAAACTCGAATACCAGAATTGAGAAGGGAGAAGAGCATACCTGGTCTGTGCAGCCTGAGCCCTTTTTGCCAACGTTTGCAGGATTGAAAGCCCTAAAATAATGTTGTGTTGGAAATGCATCGATTTGAATACCTTGGAAGAGAAAGCACACTCTAGGGGATCGACAAAACCCAGATTCGAAAGCTTGAAAGACAGGAGTCAAAATTTTATTACTTTCACCAAATAACCTGCAGAAGAGAGTAAATTATTATCAAATCAATGCACATTATAATGAAGAAGTAAATAAATTAAAAAAAAAAAAAGATAAAGAGGAACAAACCATCTTACGCATCCATTTCTTCTAAAGACCAGCTAAAGAGATATGGAGAAAATTTCATACATGCAATCCAATTTTTGTAGGGATTTTTACATGGTATTCAATTTTTAAACACACGTAATGATTTTATCCCTGTAACCCAAAATTTTTATAGAATATAATAGTTGCAATAAATTACGCACAGAGATAGAAATTCTCTGGAATGGGAAGGAACAAAAACACTGACCTTGTAACTATCTGAAACCAAAAACCAAGTTAGGGATTACTTGTTCACAGAAACCTCTAGGAAAATTTTCTCTCACAAGTGCATCGTTCAAATCAAATTCAGATAAATGTAAGGCAACACCTAACAAAATTCACACCCAGGGAGGAAATACAAGGTTTAAGACCATAGGGATACCTCTGCGCAAAGGATTTACCACAAATTTCACAATTCATAAACGGGTACAACGAGCATTAGAAGAGGGTAGTAACCATGGATTATTTACAAAAAAAAGAAAAAAAGAAAAATGAATACTCTACGTCCCTCAATAACCATTTCACGCCACATTGCATAAAGGGAGCTTACCTTGGCAGCCTGTAAGTGACACTCAAGTCTTGGGCAAGTAGTAGAAAAGCATCCTCAATCATAATGGCCATTTCCTATTATCAAAAGTCGAAGTGATGAAGAGCAAGGCAAGTATATCCTTATGGTTTTCATCTCTATTGTGGAGCATAGACTTACATTGATAAATATTTGCCATTCCATCCTAAGCCTCGAAGTTTGTGGAAACCACGTGAGGAGAGGAGGTTGTTACATGGCCTCTAATAGATGGAAACCATAGAGTGGAAAATGAAATCAATGGAGGATGATTTTCATAAATGAAGGTTGAACTTTTGAAATAAGTTGACAAATTAGAAAAAAATTCGAAATAGGGTAGGACATCAATGTACTCACAACCATAAATTTCAAAAGAGATAGATAGGATTAGACACCAATGTATCTAAATGTAAAACTAAATGCATAAGTAATATCTAATGGTTGGGGAACCTTTATAGCCCAAATATATTTATACATAAGTATAACTTAAGGGGGTTTCATGTCAAAGAAGTAACCGGAGCGATGCGTAGAGGAGCCTCTGCAGAAACCCTAACCAGTAAACACGCTCGATCTGCCGCCTTAGCCTGCCCACGATCAGCCTACGCGGTCTGATCACTCCCGATGGCTTCCAGCTCGGGGGGGGAGGGTCAGACCCCCCCTGCCAAGCACGATGGCACCCACATCAGCTCGGTGCACAGCAATGAATCCGCCGACAAAAGCCAGCAAACGCCGCTTCCTACAGCGCCGAACAAGCAAACTCAGCAAGAGACGGAGACGCCCAAATCTTCGACCTGCAAACCCATTGCTACAGAAAGACCCAAGATCGAACTCCCCAGCCACCGGATAAACGCTCGAATCCAGTACATGAGAGATCATGCCCTCATCGGCAAGTTTATTGGCTTCTGGCCGACTGAGAAAGCCCTATATGGATGGGTCGCTTCCAAATGGAAGCCCAAAGGGCAAGTCACGTTACAACTGGGACCAAAGGGCTTCTTTACAGCAATCTTCAACTGCCTTGAAGACAGAAACAGAATAATGGATGGAGGGCCTTATTTTTTCAACTCAGCAGGGTTATATCTCCGGAACTGGGTAGAAAGGTTCAACCCAGACAAAGAAAAATTCAACTGGGCACCTGTATGGATACGCTTATACTCGCTGCCCCTCGAGTATTGGGACGAGGAATCACTCCAAGCAATTGGCAAAGGCCTGGGGGAATTCATCAAGATTGCAGAAGAAACAAAGCTCCACAGATACACTTCATATGCTCGCATCTGTGTTCAAATGCATCTAGACAAGCCTCTACCGGATGCTGTAAGTATCTACCATGATGATTTTGAGTGGATTCAACCTTTAGACTATGAACATGTCCCTTTCAGATGCAGAAGATGTCATGCACTGGGACATCTCTATAGTGACTTCCCCTTAACGCACAGGCTCAAGCAAAGGAGGCGGAGGCAGCACCAGAAGAAGATGGCTTCACCAAAGTCCCCCAGAGAAGACGGAATAGCAAGAAAACTTCCTCAACAGGTAAGAAACACGCTCCTTCTTCCAATGTTCCTTCCACCAGTAATAGTTTTGCTGCCCTATCCAACCCTGATCCAACCACTGAAATCGACCCCAGCCAGGTCACAGCCCCCTCTCAGCCTTCGGCGCCCTCAAAGCCTTCAGCTAAATCCAACCCCTCGCAAATCCCAGACCAAAAACTCCCGTCTACAAATACCCCTGACAGCAACTCTAACGAGATCAAGCTCCTACCCTGGCACCCGGCCACAATGGAAGTCGACAACCCTAATACCCATCTTGAAGCCTCAGCTAAAGTGCATACCAGTGAAGGACGAGAGATTCTCATGGAAGATGACTCCGAAACCCCAGATCTGGGCAAACTCGACATATCAGAGTTGGAGGAAGCCTGCATAAATCAGAATTTTGACACCATCAATCCACATCAAATCGATAAATTGGAAAAGGTCTTCTCCCATGCTCATCAGCAACGAAAGCTAGGCATACAACCTGGAAGCCATTGGGACAGCCTCAAAATCACAAAAGAATCAAGGAAACGAGGAAGAAAGCCGGACTGGCAGCGTACCATCACCATAGGGAAAATATTGGTCGACTCAGGCCGATACCCTAAGCTTACAAGGTTCTTTAAACCACTATCAAACAGTTCTACATGAAGTTAATCTCATGGAACATTAGAGGGTTTAACAGCCCTGGAAAGCATACAATCCTTAAAAATATGATACAGAAAGAAAGACCCAATATACTCTTTCTTCAAGAAACAAAATGCAGTAGTGAAACTCTGGGAACAATCCTGACTAGGGTTTGGCCCAGTTGCAGCTCAGCAGCAGTGGATGCATCCGGATCTTCAGGAGGACTTGCTATAGTCTGGGACACTCTCTCTATAGAACTCTCCGACTTTCATGCAGCGCACCATCTCATACAAGCAACATTTCACCCCATCGGAACTAACATTCACGGGCATCTATCCAATGTTTATTTCCCACAGGAACAGGCCAGGAAACGAGCACTCCTCCATACCATGGAAAATGTCAACTCAAGCAGAACCTACCCCATATGGATAGTTGCAGGGGATTTCAACATGATCGCCAAGATGGGGGAAAGAACAGGAGAAAGACCCAGGGCAGACCAGGACAGCGCCCACTTCAGAGATTTCATAGCCAATAATTGGTTAATTGACGTACCCTTCTCAAACGGTACGTTCACTTGGAGTAATAAGAGAACAGGTACTCAGCAGATCGCCTCGAAGTTAGATCGTTTCCTCATGTCTGATAACATCATCCACACAGGGGGGGACATAACAGCTTCAATACTTCCGCAGACAGGATCAGATCATTGGCCCATTATGCTCCATTGGCAGAATGTCAGCACCCAGTACAAAAAGCCATTCAAATTTGAAGCCTTCTGGCTCTCTCACTCTTCATTCAGAGACGTGGTCACTCAAGCCTGGCAGTGCTTTACACCACCCCCTGGTTCGAAAATGTATCAATTCCAACAAAAACTCAAGCATCTCAAAGCAGTTATCAAAAAATGGAATGTCTCTGTCTTTGGAAACATCTTTCAAGAAATCAAGATCCTTGAAGGAAAAATGGAAGATATCCAGCAAAAAATCATAAGTGAAGGAAGGAATGAAGAGCTCGCCACGCAGGAACAAGACATTCACAAGCAACTAGAGGACCGGCGTAAGCAAGAAGAACTCCTGTGGCGGAAAAAATCCAGAATAACTTGGTTAAAAGAGGGGGAGAAGAACACAAAATTCTTCCACAGATCAACAATACAAAGAAGAATGCAAAATCTCATCCCTCATATAACCACTCAACAAGGAGACAAAGTGGAACAACAAGAGGAGATCGAACAAGTTCTTCGGGGCCATTTTCAAAGCCTTCAGCAGGAAGACCATGCAGTAGATAGACAGCCGGCTATAGAACAAATCACACAGCTTATCCCCAAGTTAGTCACAGAGGAACACAACAGGATGCTACTCTGCCCTGTAACACCTCAAGAAGTTGAAGATGCAGTAAATCAAATGAAGGATGGCAAGGCACCCGGACCTGACGGTTTCACCTCCAATTTTTTCCACAACTTCGGGGTCTTATTAAACAAGAAGTCTGGCAGCTAGTGGAAGAATCCAGAGCTGCTCACTGGCTTCTCCCCTCATTAAATGCCACATTCATAGCCCTGGTTCCAAAAGAAAAGCAGCCCAACACTCCGGAAAAGTTCAGGCCAATTGCCCTCTGCAATGTAATTTACAAAATCATTTCCAAGGTCATAGCCAACAGATTAAAGCCTCTGCTCCCTCTCCTCATATCGCCAGAGAAAACGGGCTACGTTGAAGGAAGGCAAATCATGGACGGCATCATCCTCACACATGAAGTTATCCATACTCTCAAAACGGCCAAATTGCCAGGTATGCTCCTCAAAATTGATCTATCAAAAGCTTTTGATAAACTTAGCTGGCATTATATTCAAAGCATCCTTTTAGCCTTTGGCTTTGATCGCATGTGGATAAGATGGGTCATGTCTCTCATCACAACCCCCCTATTCTCCATTCTTGTCAATGGCATTCCCTCCATGCCTTTCAAACCTTCAAGAGGCATTAGGCAAGGAGACCCCCTTTCTCCTTTCATCTTCGTTCTTATGTCAGAGGGTCTTAGCAAACTCATTCACAATGCTCCCCTTCTCAATCGTCTGCGCGGTCTCTCTCTTCATGGTTCCCTCACAACCCATCAGCAATTTGTTGATGACAACATGCTCTTCGGGTTCCCTTCAGTCCAAGAAGCAAGATCTTTCAAGCATATCCTTAATCTCTTCTCTAAAGCCTCTGGCATGACTGTCAACTTCTCTAAATCTCAGCTCTTCTTCTTTAACACCCCTCCTCTCATACAAAACAGCATTTCCAGAATCCTGAACTTTACTTCCGCCCATCTCCCATCCAAATACCTTGGGGCTCCCCTCATTGCAAGTGCCATCAAGCACTCCACCTGGAATCTTTTGCTAGAAAATCTGGAAGCCCGGCTTTCTTCTTGGACTTACCGGGCGCTCAACATCTCCAGCAGACTCATCCTCATCAAAGCAGTCTTGCAATCTATGCCTTTGTATCTCTTTTCTGTGCTTGCTGCTCCAAAGTGGGTCCTTAATCAAATCAAAAATTTGCAAAGACGATTCCTATGGGGTTCCTCTGACCAAAAATGCAAGTGGGCTCTAGTTAATTGGAATACTATATGCTCCCCGAAAGCAGCTGGAGGTCTGGGACTCATAAATCCCACACATAGCAACGAGGTCATGGGGGCAAGACTCTGGTGGAACTGGCTCTCCAATCCTTGGAAACCATGGGCAAAAATGTGGACAGCTAAATATGCTAATAACAGACCGCCTGAAGACCTGATCAGGCTCCACCCCGGGGAAGCTGGTTCACTCATCTGGAATACTGCCAAGCAGCACTTTGCTCTCATACAACAGCACAGCTTCTGGGAAGTCAGAAATGGGCACACAGCCAGATTCTGGACAGACTCGTGGCAGCAACATCCGCAACTTACTGAAACTCTCAGTCTATCCGACAACAACCGCCCAAACCCATTGGCAGAAATCAAAGTCAATCAAAGCTGGACTCACAATGCCCTCAGTGATTTCAGGCAATGGCAACATCCCACCACTATTATGCCCAATGCAAATAGCAACACTCAGGATGCCCTCCAACAGGAGCTGCAACGAAGGAAAATTCGATACTCGGAGGAACCTGATGTCCTTCGTTGGGGATACTCATCAAGAGGGATGTTCACCACAAAGGAAGCCTTCAAGCTAATGCATCTGATTCCACTTCCAAAAGACAGGCTTTGGCAATTTTTCTGGGCTCAAGGCACTTGGCCTAAAATTTCCACCTTTCTCTGGCTTCTTAGTCATAAAAGGATCCTTACCTGGGACAACTTGCTCAAGCGTGGATACATAGGCCCATCTCAATGCCCGAATTGCAAACAGGAGGCAGAAACAGCTCAGCACCTCATGTTGACTTTCCATCTAGCCAATCAACTATGGGACAAAATATGCTTCAGAAGTCAACGCAGCAAACCAAAAGGGGACATCGTCACGATCATGCGCTTCTGGCCCCAGCGCCCTTACAACAGCCCTCTCTTAAACTTTCTCTAGCAGTTAATCCCTGGCTTCCTATTCTGGACTCTTTGGAAAGAGAGAAACCACAGGATCTTCAAACATCAATCCACTCCCCGGGACATCCTTTGGGACAATTTCAGGAAAAATCTCCAAGAAACTCTTGCTCTGCACCCCTGGCAAGAGGAAGATCTACCCAAACAACCCCAGGAAGCAGCAGTATGGCACAATTGGCATCTAAAGATTGAGGTCACACCAAATACCTCTAAGCAAAAGAAGCCAGACGCCCCAATCCATTGGACCCC
Organism: Pinus albicaulis; assembly: GCA_034641835.2. NCBI lineage: Eukaryota > Viridiplantae > Streptophyta > Pinopsida > Pinales > Pinaceae > Pinus > Pinus albicaulis. Next base: position 1,377,402,460 of record CM076584.1, read on the forward strand.
TCCTCCTACAGGCATCTACAAACTAAATTTCGACGGTGCTTCAAAAGGAAATCCAGGACCAGCAGGCTTCGGAGGCATTCTTAGAAATTCTGAAGGAAATGCTCTTGCTATATATTATGGCTCGATAGGCTGGGACACCAATAACTCGGCGGAGCTGGAAGGACTCTGGCAAGGACTTCTCCTCTCTCACCTGTACAATCTTACGCCTATCATAGTAGAGGGAGACTCACAGATCCTCATCGCCATAGCTACTCAACTCCTTCAAGGTGCTAGTACTAACAAAGTTGCCACTAGCTGGCGAATGGCTTCTTGCCTCCACAACCTCCGCAGATGGTTGAACCACAATCAGGCCATATCCTTTGTTCACACCAGAAGAGAAGGAAATAAAATTGCGGACCTCCTAGCCAATCTAGGAGTCGACAGCACGGACTCTCTTATCCATGGACCCCTTCATATTATTCATGACAGGGACACATTACAGAACTGCATCAAACAGGTGCAAACTGATCAAAATCCACCGGATGCGGTTGTTAATTAGAGTTATGGAGCCCGACGTCCTCGACCATATCCCAAGGCACCTGGCACGTGGAGGCCACCTGGCCACCCACGGCGTAATTAACACAGCATTTAATTTGCAGGCGGATGGCTTTAACTCCCTCTCGCGCCGGCATAACATGTTCATTCTTCCGTCTGGTTCACGCCTCCTTCCACGGTTTGCAGAGCTACGGTGGTTTGCAGAGTTTTCAGTTTCTTTGCGTCTTGGTATGGTTCCTTTAAACGGTGATTGCCCTGCACACTGTGACGAGCCCAGCGCTCGCACAGCCACAGGCAGAAGGTGTTCTCTTTACAGCTGCATCGAATTTGTTAAGGGAGCGCATTTCTCAAACAACGCTTTTTGCTCTGGTGCTTCAAGCAACTCAGTCGCTCAGTCTCAACTTCCTGCTGCGTCCTAGCTTGGTCTGGATCCTCATTCTATTGTCGCTCCTCTCCAGACTAACGAAACTCTCGGCAGAGCTCCACGGGATTTCGCCATGCCTCGACTTAGGCCACGCATGACTGCCCGCAGAGGCAGCGCTCGAGGAGGCTCAGCAGGGGAACACCCCTCTTCCAGCAGAACTTTCTCTGATTTCACCTTTGTTTCTGAGCATGGTAGACCACCTAATAGCCCCTCTCGTCTCTCCACCCCCGCCTCTCTGCCTTCTAGCAGTCATTCCATACGCCAGACCACGCAGAGGGCGGAATTGAGGATTGACAGTGTTTTTAATCGGCCTTCCATTACAGCTTACATCACTATTACCCTTCGTGAGGATGCCTACCACAACTCTCCAGCGTGGCCTGATTCAGCTCCTGCCCCTTTCATTCCTCATCCCACTACTGTTGACCCTCGCCCCCAATTTTCCGCCTACGCCTCGAGCACCCTCTCCGAACCCGCGACAACAAACTCTCTTCTTAAAGAAGCCTAGTGTAAAACCGGAGGCAATGCATGTCAAGACCCCAACAAGAAAGACCGAAGAGAAAGGATCCCGATGAAAATTCACGCCCAATATAGTGGAACTGCCATGTCCCCACCCACCCAACCCGACAAAGAACAGACTGTGCACACATGGTCTTAAAACCCTCTCTCGTTTTGTTAGCAATGTCAAGTTATATGCAACATATTGCTGTGTCCTCTTCGTTTGTCGTTACTAAAAGCTCGCATTATCATTACCTATGCAGCAATAATTATTACCGATACACCGTTTCCCCATACTAGGCGTGGAGATGTTTATTATAGAGCCGGTTTCCCGCACGGGGAAGCTCAAAGACGTACTTCGGCTAGCGCCAAGCCGGAACAAAAAGTTAGCTCACCTCGAATTTGGCAAATACTCATTATATTTTCATAAATAGAATTAGACTAACTTAGCAAAAAAAAAAAAAGTATAACTTAAGGGGATAGGGTTACCATTAGGAAAGGTAAGTAGGAAATATGTCTTATGATGATGAGTGAGGATAAAACAAAGCTCATAGTTATTGTCTTGAGGATTTAATTCAGACATTATTGTAAGGTCCACATGAAGTAATTCCAACACATACAACAATACCATAGGAATACCATAAGAAGAAGAAACTTACGGTGATAACACAATTAATGAACTCTTCAATGATAAGGAAAAAAAATTGGGGACATGAAAAGTGGTGTCAGATCCCAAGTTAAAACACTTGGCTTATGGACCTCAACACTTGAAGATTTTTTTGTCTAAAAATTTTAATTCTATAGTTAAAATTGTTTTACAAAAGGATGATCAGTGGAATATTATGGTTTATTAATGTTAATTATTGAATGTGCATCAGATATAAAGTTCAAACATATTTACAACCATTGTCATGATATATAGATAAGATATGTATGTGGAACTGGTGTAGGAGGATACTCCTCCAAACTCCAACACCCAGATACTGGAAATTATCAAGACTTTGCAGCAGGATTTGGTTCAGCTAAGGACTAGAAATAACCATCTACTGTAAGATAGAAATGCATAAGAGAGTTTGATAATATAATTAACCTCTAAATCAAGTCATCAGGAGGGACAACAATAAAATATGAAAATGAAAGAGACAGAAACAAACTCAAAAAATTCTAAGAGTCAGGAAGAGTCTGGGAAAGCAGACTCTAAATCCAAGATGTGGAAGGAGTTGCAGGGATAATTATTCAAGATAAAGCCTCTGACATTTGACAAAGAAAATGAAGAGTATGCAGAAGCCTAACTCCTGAATATAGTAAAATATTTTTAAGTATATGAGTATGGAAGAAATATGAAGGCAAGGCTGGTAGTTTATCAATTGCAAGGTAAAGCCACACTCTTGTGGGAGTATATTAAAATTATACACTTGTTGGATGAGAATACAGTCTCATGGGAAGAGTTACAACATAATTTTAAATACTCATGCCTCAGTGAAAGATATTATGATGATAGGGCTAAATAATTTCATGAGCTATGTCTAGGGAAACTCACCATAGATTAATTTGTGATGAAATTCACAAACTTACTGCGCTATGTATCGTATATAAGAGAGGAGAAAATGAAGGTACATAGGTTCTTAAATTTCCTACCCACGATATATAACGAATAATTTAGTTTAATACCCTGAAGACTATGGATGAGGTTGTTAGAAAAGCCCGACTGTGCTACCAACAATGTAATGGACGAAATGATAAATTTAAAACCTGGCAGAATAAAGAAAAAGAGAAGCCAAAAACAAGATCAAAAAGACCCAAAATAACCTATCTGAAGAATTTTGGCAGAAATCACCAGAGGAAAAAATTCACCAAATGCGGGGAAAATTAGCTAGCTCATTCCCATATAGGATCGAAGCCCATGGAAGGGAACAACAAATGAGATGTAGTAGTGAAATCAAAAGAAACACTAAAATGTTGGGGGTGTGGAGGACCTCACTTGTTGCAAGACTATCCACACGACGCCCGTGCTATTAAAAACATTCAAGCAGTGCATGAGGCAATGACGGTGAATGATGTAGCTAGAAGCATTCCACAAATCAACATCGCATTAGAAGAGCAACGAGCTGAACATCAATCTACCATGATTGAAATTGAAGGTATCATTTTCAACCAACTTGTATTGCTTCATTGATCTTGGAGCTATTCTAAGCTATATTGGTCCAAAAATAGTGGAAAAGTGTAAACTTCAGAGAGAAAAATTTCAACACTCTTAGCTGCTGCAATTGGTTACAGGCACAAAATGGAAGGTAACCCATAAATTGCATAATTACCTTGTAAATATAAGTGGTTATTTCACATATTTTAACCTGAATATCCTTCCTTTAGGACCTTATGACATACTGGTCAGTATGGATTGCCTAGAAAAGCATAAATTAGTACTGAAGTGGCTAGAAAAAATAGTAAACTGCACAAATGAACTAGGAAAATCATTTGTAATAAAAGGGAAACACAAACCTGTGTCTGTCAGAAACATTTATCCATTACAATTGAAGAAAACAATGAGAAAGGACTGTCCAGTTTACATGGTAAACATTGAAGACTTGGGACAACAAACATAAATTGATTCTATACAAAACATTCCCGTAATTTTAGGACTTTCAGAATGTATTTCCTGAAGAAATACCTCAGCTTTCCCCTCGTAGAGATATAGATTTCCCTATTGAAATAATACGAGGAGCCACCCTAGTTTCCCAAGCCCCATATAGAATGAGCAGTATAAAACTCTTAGACTTAAAATTATAGTTACAAGAACTAATAAATAAAGGCTATATCAGACGAAGTGTGTCTCCATGGGGATCTCTAGTTCTATTTTTCAAGAAAGAGGATGGTATCATCATAATGTATATATAATAAAGATAATTAAATGAGTTAACCATCAAAAAATAATAACCCCTGCTGCAAATAGATGATCTGTTTGACCAAGTAAGGGGCACAACAATATTTTCAAAAATTGATTTTCTAACCGGGTATTACTAGCTTTGCATAAAATATGAAGACATCCACAAGAAAACTTTCATAACTTGGTATGGAAATTACGAATTCATATTCCTACCATTTGGACTCACAAACACCCCTGATACATTCATGTGTCTCATGAATAGCGTCCTACATAAATATTTGGTTAAATTTGTGTTAGTTTTCATAGATTAAATTTTAGTGTACTCTAAGAACAAAGAGGAACACCAGGAACACCTACGAATAGTGATGAAAACACTAAGAGAACACAATTTATATGAAAAACTTAGCAAGTGTGAGTTTTATAAGCCAAATATTCAATATTTGGGACATGTTTTTTCAAAGGAGGGTTTGGCAATAGACCCAGAAAAGGTACAAGTAATTTTAAATTGCCTAGTACCCACGAATATTTTAGCAGTATGTTCATTCATGGGTATTGCAAGGTATTATCATAGACTGTTTGAGGGATTTTTCACATTAACTTATTCCATTTCCTCCTTAGAGAAAAATGGGGTGAAGTTTTAGTGGATAGTGAAATTTTCAAAAAGATTTGATAGGCTCAAGAAAACATTGACTACTTCCCCGATCCTAAAAATTGTAGATCCTTCAAAAGGCTTTATGTTAGGTCATTATATTACTATTATAGTCCCTTATTGTTTTTATTGTAACCCCCTTATTGTTATTTTTGTACCCCTGTAACCCCCATATTGTTATTATTGTGCCCTTACATTATTATTGTTAAGTCGGCTAGGATTACATTGTGGCCCCATGGACTTTTATATATAGAAAGGAGGTTTGGTAATTGGTATCATTTATCTAATGTATTGGGGGTTACCCCCTCAAAGTTTCTAATTTCTAAGGTGTTGATCTCTCTTTTCTTCTATTTTTGGAGTTGGTTTCCTAAAATTTGGTATCAGAGCTTTGGATTGTAGGTTTCCCTGCTCCAAACAGGTAATCGTGGAATTTTAGCTATAATTTTTTTTATATGAATTTTAAGAAGCTTAAATATTCATAGAGCGAAGCCAAGATCTCGAGGAACCGCATGTAAAATTTTCAGATCTTGGTTCGTAATATTTTTGGAGATATGATCTGTGGATGTTAGGGATTTTTCAGGCTCCTAAATTTCACCTCAAACAGGTCATCGTGGCATTTTCTCTATAAGTTTTCAGATTCAAAGGTTCATAAGCTAAAATTTGTACAGAACGAAGCTGCAATTGTAAGAAACCTCCTATAGAAATTTCAAATCTTGGTTCACAATATTTTTGGAGCTATGATCTGTGGAATTTAGGGTTCTTTCAGGCTCCCGAATTTCATCTCAAAGAGGTGACCGTGGGAATATCATCATAACTCTCTCTTTGAGCATCGGATTGGCATTCTATAAAATGTGGCTACTAGTACACGAATTGTAGCTTTCTTTTCATCAATTTCATAGCTGAAGGAGGAAATAGTGACATGTGGAACGTCGTACAATTTCACTCTACTGAACTAGTCCATAATTAGGTCATTATGGGAGATTGGAAATAAATTTGTCTTGAATAATCCAAATCAGGGAAGACCCATGGCATTTAAAAGACACTTCAGAGGGATACTACAGGGCCAAATTTCAAATATTTAGTATCCAAAATTATAGATATAATTCAATTTCAATATCGAGCTCCTCAAAAGCAAGAAAAATGTGTCTATGTTTTTTCCGAATTGCATAAATCTTGTTTGAAGAATCAAGTTAAATTTATTCCAAGGGCATATTGTAGAATAGATATCAGTATTGGGTTCAAAAATATCCCCTAGAAAGAATTCAACACCCATAAAGCCTTTAGAAGGCTATACTATGAATCATGAAGATGAAGAATGGCAACATGACATATCAAAATTACAAGAGCATGCGCAACAAATTTTGCTCTCACAAAGAGAAACAAAAAATGACATGGAAGTTTTGAAGAAATGCGTGCAAACTAAGATGGATGGTTTGAATAAAGGTGTATAATCTAAGATGGATGGTTTGAATAATGACATGGAAGCTAAGATGGATGGAAAGGAAGCTGGCATGGAATCTAAAATGGATGACATGGAAGCTAAGATCGATGAAAAAATGGAAAACATGAGGAATGATAAAAAAGAAGACATGGAAGGTCTGACAAAGTTGATACACGAAATTTTTACTAATGGTGAAAAGATAGTAGAGGAAACTCATGATGTGAACAAAATAAATGTTAATCGTGATTTGATAAACTCTAATGTTGGAGGGAAGAACCACCATATTCCAAAAATGGATATGAAGAAGTTTGATGGCAAGGATCCCGTAACATCGATACTACAGATAGAGAAATATTTTGATCTCAATAATGAGAAAAACACACGAAAGGTAAGCATTGCAACTTTACATTTAGAAAAAAATACATTTGTGTGGTATCGATGGCTTTTCTCCTGTAAAAAAATTGTCGCATGGTTAATTTTTACGGAGGAAATTATAGCACATTATGATGATACAAAGAGAAACACCTTATTTAGCCAATTGATAAATCTCAAACAAAAGGGTTTAGTGCGGGAGCACATTGAGGACATTCAAAAATTGAATATAAGGGTAAATGATACTCCAGAGGAACACATGATTGATGTCTTCATAGGGAATTTAAAGGATAGCATCCAATATGAAGTTCACGTTTGGGAACCTAATTCATTGTAGAAGACATTCAGGTTGGCAAGAAAAATTGAATGTAAAATTATGGTGACAAGGAAGCCTACCACTAACATCTATAAAGATGGAAGTGTTGCTACTCCTATGTTTCCACAACCTACAAGGTTGACACCACAACAACTGGAAGAAAAAAGAGCAAAAGGGCTTTGCTACAGTTGTGATATAAAATACACTAAAGGTCATAAGTGTGTTGAGAATAAATTATTTTACATAGATTGTGAAGACGAGGAAGAAAATGAACAAGAAACTTCAAAAGAACAGGATATACACTAGGAGCCAACCCTAAAAGAAGAAGAAATGAGTCCAACCATATCATGTAATGCATTGGCAAGAATTACCATGCCTCAAACTCTCAAGCTAGAACGACATATCAAGATGAAAATGGTAATAGTGTTTATTGATTCGGGTAGTACCCATAAGTTTATTCATTGTATGGTAGCGAAGGAATTGAATTGTTTCCTATACCGAACACAAGAATGTCAAGTGATGGTTTCAAATGGAGGAACTATAAATTTCTCTGGAAAATGGCATCATATCGAGCTAGCCATGGGCAAATATGTATTGAATAGTCCAATGCTTTCCATTCCAATGGGAGGTGTTGATGTTGTACTAGGAGTACAATGGTTACACTCTTTGGGGACGGTAGTTTTTAATTTTCAACAAATTTTCTTGAAATTTTTTTTGGAAGGAAAGGAAATCGAATTATGGAGCATCGCAGGGAAGCCAGGAAAGATAATAATCTCTAATTTCATGACAAATCTTCTGAATAAATAACAACGTGGCATAATTTCACAATTATGCTCACTAGAAGTTCCAACACCAAAATCATCTATTTCTCCATATCTCTAAAAAGTATTAGATAATCATTCCAAGGTGTTTGAAACTCCCAAATGACTTCCACCTATTCGTGATCATGATCATGTTATTCATTTGATTCAAAGAAGTGTTCCTCCAAACATCAGGCCTTATAAATATCTGTATGTCCAAAAGAGAGAAATTGAACGTATGATTGCAGAAATGTTAGAGGCTGGTATAGTTCAACCTAGTCAAAGTTCTTTCTCTTCTCTAGAAGTGTTGGTGCATAAGAAGGATGGATCATGGTGCATTTTTTGATATTATAGGGAGCTCAATAAGCTCACTATTAAATATAAATTTCCCATTCCTGTGATTGACGAATTATTGGCTAAATTATATGGAGAAATTTATTTTACTAAGTTGGATCTTCATTCAGGATATCATCAAATTACAATGAAGACTGAAGATATTCCAAAAACAACGTTTCGAACTCATGAAAGGCATTATGAATTTTTGGTCATGCCTTTTGGCCTTGCCAATGCACCTTCTACATTTCAAGGGTTGATGAATTCCATTTTCAAACCCTTCCTTAGAAAAATTATGCTAGTATTTTTTGATGATATACTAATCTACAGCAGGTCCTAGAAGGATCGTGTTCAACATGTTGACAGGATGCTCAAACTATTGGAGGAGAAACAATTATATGCAAAACCATTCAAATGTTTCTTTGGAGTACAAGAGGTGGAATATCCGGGTCATATTGTATCTCATGAGGGTGTTAAAGTAGACACTAACAAAATTAAAGCCATTAAGGAATGGAAAGTCCCCACAACCATAAAGCAGTTGCATGGATTTCTTAGGTTAACAGGGTATTATGACAAATTTGTTAAGAATTATGGGAGAATAGCAGCACCTCTAACAAAATTATTGAATAAAGATGCATTTTCATGGAATAATGAAGCAGCTAATGCCTTTGAACATCTTAGAGGGGAAATGTGCCTAGCACCAGTATTAGCTACACCAGACTTCATAAAAACCTTTATTGTGGAAAGTGATGACTCGGGAAATGGAATTGGGGCCATTTTAATGCAAGAACGAAGACCCATTTCTTTTGAAAGTCATCCAATCAAAGGAAATTATGTACAAAAGGCTATTTATGAGAAGGAAATGTTGGAAATACTGCATGCACTAAAGAAATGGTGACCTTACGTAATGGGAAGAGACTTGAAGGTAAAAACAGATCAAGATAGTCTTAAACACCTTTTGGAGAAAAGACTATCTTCAGAAGAGCAAACAAAATGGGTCACAAAAATGTGAGGTTACGACTTTGAAATCATATACAAAAAAGGGAAGCTAAATGTTGTTGCAGATGCACTCTCAAGAAAGGATGAGGAGGTGGAAGAATTTCTTTGTGCCATTTCTATTATCCAACCAGATGGATAATCGAAGAAAGGGATGAATGGAAGAAGGACGAAGAAGTTTGGACACTCATTCAAAAGTTGGAGCAAGATCCTAGTACATCTGATACATTCAGTTGGAAAAATGTTTCATTATGCTACAAAGATCCCTTATATATTTGCAAGAATTCCGAACTAAAACAAAATATTCTTTTGGAATTCCACACTTCTCCTTTAGGAGGACACTCAGGATTTTAAAAAAATACCATCGGGTGAAGAAATAATTTTTTGGGATGGCCTAAAATATAATATTCAAAAGTTTGTGGTAGAATGTTTGGTTTTCCAGCAAAGTAAATTTGAAACAATTAAGAGCCCGGGTCTTATACAACCTTTATCCATTCCGAGTCAACGTTGGGAGGAGATTTCAATGGATTTTATCATAGGTTTACCTATGTCTGAAGGAAAGAGTGTCATCATGGTGGTATTTGATAGAATTGCCAAGTATGAACACTTTTGTGTGTTATCTCATCCATTTAAACCAAGTACAATTGCTACTGCATTTATGGCAACAATTAAAAAGCCACATGGAAACCCGAATATTATTGTAAGTGACAGAGATTCCATTTTTACAGGATATTTTTGGACAGAATTATTTTCTTGTTGGGGTACTCAACTAGCTCATAGATCATCTTATCATCCTCAATCCTATGGTCAAAACGAGATAGTGAATAAATGTTTGGAAGGTTATCTTCGTTTTTTGTATCTGATAAGGAATCAAAATGGGTCAAGTGGTTACCTCTCGCTGAATGGTGGTGTAACACTTCCTTCGATACTGCAGCAAAAATTACCCTATTTATGGCACTTTATGGATATCATCCATCATCCATCACATCTTATTTAAGGGAAAATTATTGGGTTCAAGCAATGTAATATCACATCGAGGATCAACAAGAAGTTCTCCAACTCTTAAAAGATAACCTAAATTTGGCACAAAATTGAATGAAACAACAGGCATATCAACATCACAGCGAGAGAATTTTTGATGTAGGAGATTAGGTATTTTTATGGCTACAACCATACAAACAAATGCCCCTTAGGCAAGCTAAGAAGGATAATAAAGTATTTCCAAAGTACTATATTCCTTACAATGTGTTGCAAAATATTGGTACTATGGCATACAGATTAGAGCTTTCGGCTTCTTCGCGAGTGCATCCAGTTTTCCATGTTTCATGCTTAAAGAATTTTATAGGGGACAAACTTCCAGTTCAAACAATATTTCCAGAACTTGATGAGGAAGGAAAAACCATATTGGAACCTGAAGCAGTCACGGAAACAAGAACTCAACAACTACGAAATCGATCAATTTCAGAGTATCTCATCAAATGGAAGAACTTACCCACTGAAGATTCTATAGGAGAGGATGAGAATTTTATATAGAAGCACCCAGAGCTACTCAAGCCTTGAGGAAAACACTTTTTTTAAGGAGAGGAGCATGTTAGGTCCCTATATTACTATTATAGTCCCTAATTGTTGTTAGTGTAACCCCCTTATTGTTATTTTTGTACCCCTATAACCCCCATATTTTTAGTATTGTGCCCTTACATTATTATTGTTAGGTTGGCTAGGATTACATTATGGCCCCATGGACTCCTATATATAGAAAGGAGGTTTGGTCATTTGTATCATTCAAGAATTGTTCATTTATTTAATGTATTCGAGGTTTCCCCCTCGAAGTGGCTTATTTATAAGGCGTTGATCTCTATTTTCTTCTATTTTTGGAGCTTATTTCATAACACTTTACTGTATGTACAGATGCTTGTATAGAAGGACTGGGAGGAGTGCTACTACAAGACAATGCTTTGATAGCCTATGAATCTAGGAAGCTAAAATAACATGAGAAAAAATATGCGGTTTATGACTTAGAGTTATTTTTTGTCATTAATGCTTTAAAAAGGTGGTGACACTATCTATTGGGTAAGAATTCATTTTAATGACTAACAATATTAGCTTGAAATAGTTCTTTAGACAGCTAGATTTGAATGTAAGACAAGCTAGATGGTTATCTTTCCTTAGTGAGTTTGAAATAGAAACCAAACATATTAACGGAAAAGAAAACAAAATTGCAGATGCCTTGAGTAGACACTCCCATCAAATTGTATCTTACATTGGTAGCAGTGTTGAGACCAATTTAGAAGAACATGTTTAGAAATTTATGTCATAAGACCTAGAGTATCTGAAATTACAACAAAAATAACAACAACCATGAATTTCCGGGTATACCATAAATGCAAAAGTATGAATCATTTGAAAACAAAGACTGTACAGTCCTAAAATACATTCCTTCAAACAAATGATAATGGATGAATACCATAAGAGAGCTTATTCAGGCCATCCAAGTTACCAAAATATGGTGACAACATTGCGATTTTTTTTTGTCCTAGAATGAAGAAGGAAAATACTAATTATCTAGAAAGATGTTTAGAGTGCCAAAAAGTGAAGTTGGAGCATGAACACCCCGTAGGGTTGTTAAAACCCCTTATGATTCTAGAATGGAAGTGGGCAGTAATATCCATGAGTTTCATAATAGGACTACCTATGACTAAGTATCAACATGACTCCATTATGTTAGTAGTGGACACATTGACCAAGGTTGCACATTTTATTCCAGTACAATATACCTTTGGGACATGCCAAGTGGCCAATTTTTTTATGAAGGAAATTTTTGGGCTTCATGGGATACCAAATCTGATCATCTCTGATAGGGGTGTAAAGTTGACATAAACCTTTTGGAAAAAATTGTTTGGAGGGATGGGAATAAAACTAAATTTTAGCATAGCCAATCAGCCCTAGACCAATGAACAGGTTGAAAGAACAAATAAAATATTAGAGGAAATTCTTCACATGTATATAATGGATAAACCCACAATGTGGGAGGGTTTCCTGCATTTATCAAAATTTGAAAATAACAACAACTATCAAAACTCTATTAAGATGATTCCATTCAAGGCTTTATATGGACGAAAATTCCATGCTACACTTAGCTGGAGCCAACCTGAGGAAAAATTAGTACATGGACCTGAGACATTACATGAAATGGAACAAAAAATATGGAAAATTCAATAGAACATCAAGGAAGCGCAAGACCTCTAGAAGAGTTATGCATATAAAAAAAGAAGACAGAAATAATTTAAGATTGGGGATCATGTCAAGCCAAGGATGAAACCTCACAACAGTACCCTTTAGAAGAGTAGTTGTGCTAATTTAGCACCCGATAATGTGGGCCCTTTAATGTTTTGGAGCGCGTGGGTCCAATAGCATATCAATTGGCTCTACCTAGTCATGTTAAAGTACATAATGTTTTTCATGTTTCGTTATTGAAAAATTATGTTCATTACCCTTCTTACGTGGTTGAATGGAATTTGATACAAGTGGAAAATGAAGAGGACTTTCTTCTAGAACCACTTCATATATTGGGGTGTTAAGAAACCGTGCTCTGGAATAGAAAAATTGCTCGGGTGAAAGTGCAGTGCTAGCACTTTACAACTGAGGAGGCTACATGGGAGTGAGAGGAAAACATGAAAGAAGCTTTCCCAACATTGTTCAAAGAATAAATAGTTATTTACTAACAACGAGGATGAGGTTATTGTTTTATGGGGGGACAATGTAATATCCCATATTTTTAACTATTATGTTTTTATGTCAGATAAGACAAATACTATGTGTACCTATGAAAGAATTATGATGTTGGAGGAATTATTATTTTTATTTATCAATATTTATTGAAGAAATTCATACCAAAATTGAAAAGACAGAGGATAGAGAGATATGGAATTCTTATCCATCAGGATAGGATAGAATTTTATAATTTCCCAAAATTATTCAAAAACATTCCTTTGGAGAGAAATAAAATTAAAAAAAATTAGAGAGAAGAAAATATCTAAGGATTCCTCAGTAAAGAGGAAAGTTACTAGGAAGAAGAAAGAAAAACAACACTGAGGAAAAGCAAGTCTTAAAAAAAAAATTTTGTGAAAAAAAAAAATCAAAAGCTTAGGCTATGGGAAACATCAACCCAAAATAACGAGATGACATTATGGAAACTTGTTGGGAAAATTTGTCTTAAAGGTTCCTTCACTAGTCGGACAATATGTTGTCAACACTGGGAAAAATTTAGATCTCTGCTTGGGGGAGAGCTCTGAGGAGAAGCTCGTGGATGGGAGGAAAATAGTCTTTACAATTGGTATGTGGTATCTATAAACACTTGTATTCATTCTACGTTATATTAATGAGCTATTGATAAGAAGGATGCAAAATTTTCAATGTTCCATTCTATTTTGTGTTAGTGAGGAATGAAGGTTTCTGTGACATCATAGGTAGGATTTAGTGCTAGTTCCACCTTTAAGAAGTTGTAGGTAGTACAAAATTTTGTAGTCTTGTATTGAGAACCTAATACCATAAATTTATTTGAAACTTTTATTTAGATCTATATGATATGGATGATACTTTTAGTGCATTGTTATACTGTAATATCATATAACTGTCTACAGCCATTCGGTAATTCTAGGGGATATATGTGTGGTTATATAAGGATTAATAGAACTACACTTCAAAAGAAGTAATATCCCAGTAGGGAGGATAAATATGAACAGATTCCAACTATAGATTCTAAAAACGAAAACATTTATGTTATCATAATTGCATAGTTACGTAGGAGGTAGAGTAGCTCATCTACACCATGTCGGGTGGATGTTGTAATGAATAAATTATAAATCACAGTTTTATGTTAAAGAAAACACAATCAGTAAAAATGTTTATCTACATAAACAGATAAACCGATATATATGCTTATATATAATGAACTCATAAATAGCTATCTTATGGATGGGAGGAAAATAGTATTTAATGTCAATATACCATAGATTGAGATATGGTATGAGTAAGCATTATACAGAACTAACATCAGAATTCAAATGAAGCCTTAAAAGAGTAAATGTGAGTAATAACATATAAATAATTGTTGAGCCTAGTAAATAGATACATGTTTTTTCATATACCAAAATGGGTCGTTATGCTACAGTTAACGATTTTTTTCAATTAGAACCCCAAGTATGAAAGTAGCCTACCTATAATACAGTTAAATTTTCCTAATTTTCATCCCCGGAGTGATTTTTGAACTCATGTCCAACACCGCTAAAGTGAATTCCAAATAATTTTGGAAAACTGACCTGGAAGGCATCACGAGCATAGATATGTAAAAGCTCTTTTTGGAAGATACCCAAACTAGTCTAAAATTATCCAGAGTATGGGTGTACCTATAGAGCCAAGTAGATAAATCACATAATATCATTTACTTATGAGAATAACTAATCAAGATAAATTTTAATGAAAAGGAAAGGATATACTTTTTTGCCTGATAATTAAGAAAACAAGGGAGTACATGAACCTGTGAACAATACAATAAAATTGTTAGTTTACGACAATGATAAGCATTGATAGCTAAAATTGTGGTGTGAAATTTACAATTATCCAATAATAAAACTAACCTTAAAAGTATACGAAGTTACAACCAAAGAACCTTGTAAAGGGATCCACTGAATAGCTTGTTTGAATCAACCCTGACATTCTTAAACCAAAAGATTAAATTTTAAGCAAGTAAGGTTATTAAACACAAATATATTTTAGATTATGTTAAACCCACCAATGAAATAGACAGAAAATAGACAACATAAGGAAAGATAAACATGAGTGAATTTATTAATAAATTGATATATATTTATATTACATTCCGTGACCCTTGGATTCAACATTCCAAGGTCTCTTGGACTTCCTTTGGGTGTCCATTTCCGACACCTTAATTCTTAGCGGAATAGGTGTCCAACATTCCCCCTCTTAATCCGAAGGGTTATGTGTGAGTCTAAGAAGAGAGATGTAATAAAAAATGGCAAAGTATGCATGAAAACACTAGGCTGAATGAGCTGTATGAAATGTTGGCATAAAGAGATGGTTTAAAGATGACCACCGACACTGGAACTATTAGTGCAGTTCTCAGAACTCTTCCAAATATGGCAAGAAGCTAATATCTCATGCTAGAGGAAGTTCTCCTCATATTTTGAAGAGGGAGGCCTTCAGCCTGGAAGAAGGGAGGTCCACAATATGCGATGGTTAACAGATGACCACCAACTCTGTAATTCTTAATGCATTTCCTGGAACTCTAGGAAAACAGACAAGAAGATGAAGTCTTCTACTAGAGGAAGTGTCCCCATTTGTTTGAAGAGGAAGAACATTAACCTCACATAGATGGTTTAAGGCTAACCACAAACCAAATGAATGCTCATGGGCATTTGTGTCTCTGGAAACAACTTTTAATATGGAATGATAGGTTGAGGCTCAAGCTCTCTTGAACTATTGTGCCTTTGGCTACAACTCTAAATATGGAATGACAGGTTGTGGCTCAGGCTCGCTTGATGTGGCTTTGAAACTTGTAGATGACCATCATTTCCCACCCCATAATTTACAAGGTGAGATTATGGTGAACAATAAACTGCAAGACGTTTTAATATTCTAGAAGAAATTATGACATATGACTGAAATATCTTCTTGGTTTTTGTTTCCCATTGCCAGGAAGCAATCCATTGAAGGTAAATCTTTGTTCTTGTAAGAGGCTTGTTCATGAAGCATTTGTGTGAATAATGACTATTCTAACCACAGTGATTGCATGAGTGAAGATGAAAACAATAATCTTTCATATGCCCAACTCAGTCACAATGATGGAATTTCACAATCTGTTGTGGCTATTGTGGAAGAGTATCATAATAGGGAACACCTGAAGGTGAAATGTCATAAATAAATCCAACATTCTGAAACTGGATGGGATTGGAATAGTCTGGAATATTAAATGACACCACCTTGTCATATCCAAGATCTTTTTTTTGCTTGTTGTTGACAAGTTTTTCCCAAGGTTTGATGATTGTCTTATGAAGTGCATGATGGATTTATGCTTCTGCATTAAAATATGCTTTGGTACTGGGCTCAGGGATCTAAAAAATTTCTTGTTGTTGATGGGAGTTCATCTCAATGTTGTGAACAAAAACAAGTTCAGGATGAAAACTCTTCTGTTGAAGCTCATCTTGCTGTAGTTGTAGCTCAAGCTGCAAAAAATCAATCTTTTCTTGTGCATCTTGGAAACAAGTTTGAATTTTGGAGATGGAGTCTTGGTTGACTTTTATTGTGTTTTCAGTAGCTAATATTATAAAATTATTTAGTAATTCTAACACTCCATTAAGTGTGACCATTTTTAAACAAATCAACGTCAACAAATGTTAAGAAAACTTTATTTTGTGGTAGCACCAACAATGAAAAACCCAATGTTGTTCAACACAATACACAATGCACAGAGATAAAGTAGAAGCTATATTATGCCAATATACAAACTTCTCCCTAAAATATAAAGTGAGGTACGGTGTTCAAAATTCTTAATAGAAGTTAAAAAAAACTCATAAAGCTTCTCTTGGTAACATTTAACTCGCACGAAACACTAACCTAAGAATTCAATGACTTACAATGCTATTGTCCCTGATCCAATGGCTTCGAACTGGTGCCATAATCTGCATCATTGATACCACTTTGGATACTTCATAACTTTAAGGTATGTGTTGTATTGAAGGTCATATACGAATGAAACTTCCGCATTTATTATTATGTTTCTAGGACTGAAGCATAAAGCCAAATTCTCGATTGGTGAAGAGGGTTCCAACAACTTCAATACTATCATATCTTGCTATAGGATAAAATTACGAGAGGAAAATGAAGGCCCATATCTAGAGTGGTTACATTAAAATTTTCAAATGGATTCAAAGTCGGAAGGAGGTAATGTCGATTGTGGTGTGGAGGAGAAAGAATGTGTATGAGGGAATATGTTTTTCATGACTTTATTTATAGTGCGCGGGGTTTCTTTGCATATTTTTCACAGCTGGGTGGAGAGGAGAAGTGAATCGTTGGAAGAGCCTCTTCTTCTTCCACTTACTTTCTGTGAGACGATAGGGGTATATAAATATTTGCACACAGAGGACGATAGGATATATATATATATATATATATATATATATATATGTATGTATGTATGTATGTATGTATGTATGTATGTATATACATACATATATATATATATATATATATATATATATATATGTATATGTATATGTATATGTATATGTATATGTATATGTATATGTATATGTATATGTATATGTATATGTATATGTATATGTATATATATATATATATATATGTGTGTGTGTGTGTGTGTGTGTATGTATGTATGTCTGTATGTATCTATATATATATATATGTGCAGGAGGTGGAGCCGTCAGAGAAGCGATGAAGGCCGACATGGGAGGAGTGAAAACAAAGGTGAGGACGACTATGTTGGATTTGAGAGAGAGTGTATATTGTGCAAAGAGAGAGTGTGACCAGAGTGGCGTTTAGGAGAGTGGAATAGAGTGAATGAGGGATTTTTTCTGTATTGATAACATAGCTAATATCTAGAAGTTTTGTATATGGAGTGTGGAGTAGTCATTGTATATAATGCCGAGAGACCGAACGCAGAGCTAAGGAGAAGTGGAGAGGTGTATTAACTGACCTGGAGTGGTGTATTAACCGACCTTTAGGTGCGTTAATGACCTACCTGTAGGTGCGTTAATAACCAACCTGTAGGTACATTAATGAACTAGAGCGGTGTATTAACCGATAAGAATCTGACAGGGCCTCTGTATACTCCAAGCTGGTGTCCATGTTGTTATGGGGACACAAGGTGGCTATGACATGCTGCGGCGGTGTGCTTTGCATCAATATTCAATCATATTTTTGTGCTTGATGAAGGAAATGAAATGTTATCACGAGGATTTAAGGATTAGATATATGATATCTTTCAATTGCTACCTTCAAATCTCCAAGTTGGTGTTTTCTTTGTTATAATGCCTCCCGAGGGCTTGTTGATTATGAGGAAACTCATGACTAATGCAGCAATAATTCTTGTGAAAAGATATGATCTTACATTGGATGGTATCAAACAATTCTATCTTAACGTACGGTGAGAGGATTGGAATCTTGATACACTATGTGATCTATATGAAACATTGGAAATCAGACATAGTGTGATGTTCATATATACCAAGAGGAAGGTAGATTGGCTAATGGATAAAAAGTGTATATGGAGTATAATGCATAGAAATGTATATGGATTATGTCAGGAATATGGTTCAAATTGGAGAGGGAATATGTTGTAGTGATGACTAAGAGTATGTCTGGAATATTGCTAAAATTGGAGAGCACAGATGTTGCAATAATGAGAGAGAGACAACACACTTTTTTCTATTTTGAGAATGTAGAAAGCGTAGAAACCAGGTAAAAAATTGCTGATAAAGGGACAATTATGCACAATCAGATTAAATTAGGGCAGGAAGGAACCCACTCTAATACCATGTTAAACCGAGCAATGAAATAGATAGAAAATAAGCAACACAGGGAAAAATAAGCGTGATATATATGTATAGTACATTAGGTGACCCCTGGATTCCACATTACAAGGTCTCTTGGACTTCCTTTGGTTGTCCATTTCCCAAAACTTAACCCTTAAAGGATTAGGTGTCTAGTAGGTTCAAACAATGGTAAGAAAGGGAAAGTTACGCAATGCATGTGGTTCCATTCTTCCCTACAAAATGTGGAATTTCTAGAAAGGTGGAACTGGTTCCTTTTTTTCCTATGTCAGATAAGTTTGAAGAGAAACATGATAAAATTATTACATGAAGAGGAGATGTAGAACGCCCATGAAAAAATCACGTTGTTCAACTTGTTTGAAATTTGAAACCCATTAATTCTAAATAAAAAAAATACCCTGAACAACACATGTAAAAAGAGGGATAATGATTAGAGAGGTCACCTATGAAGGAGAGGGGATGCAGGTGTGTCCTGTAAAAAATTGAAACCCTCATATCGAATCAGAGTAGATAAAGGTAGTCTAGACATGTTAATGAACACAATTTATAAATTAAACCAATTAATTAAGGAAAATTCGAATTCCAGAATTGAGAAGGGAGAATAGCATACATGTTCTACGTAGCGTGATCCCTTCTTGCCAATGCTTGCGGGGTTAAAATCCATAAAAGAATACAGCGTTGGAAACACATCGATTCAAATACCTTGGAATAGAAACCACACTCTAAGGGATATATGAAACCGATATTCAAAATATTGATAGACAAGAGTCAAAATTTTAGGGCTTTTGTCAAATAACCTGTAAAGGAGAGTAAATCATTATCAAATCAATGCACATGATAATGAATAAGTAAATCAATAAAAAATAAAGAGAAAGAGGAACATAGTATCTAACGCATCCATTTCTTCTGAAGACCAACTAAAGAGATATGGGGAAAATGTTGTACCTATAACCCAATTTTTGTAGGGCTTTTTACATGTTCCTAAATATCTAAACAAGCGTAATGATTTTATGCCTGTAACCCATAAGTTCTAAAGAATATAATAACTGCACTAGATTACTCATGGAGATATAAATACTCTGGAATGGGAAGGAACAAAAACACCAAACCTGTAACTAACTGAAGTCGAAAACCATGTGAGGGATTACCTGTTCGCTAAAACCTCCAGGAAATTTTTCTTTGGAAAGTGAAACATTCGAATTGAGATAAATGCAAGGGAACACCTAACAAAATTCACATCCAGGGAGGAAACTTAACTTTTAAGGCCATAGGAAGACTTATACATAAACTATTAACAACATATTTCACAACTCATACATAGGTACAGGGAGCATCAGAACACGGTAATAACCATGGATTATTTACACAAAAAAGAAAAAAACGAATACTCATTCTCCCACATTAACAATTTTGCGGTACAATGTGTAAAGGGAGCTTACCTTGGTAGCATGTAACCGATACTCAAGTCCTGTGAAAGTCACAGAAAATCATCCTCTGTCATAATACCCATACCCTGTTATGAAAAGTTGAAATAGTGAAGAGAAAGGGAAGTATAGCCTTATGGTTTGCGTCCTTCGTTGTGGAGCGTAGATCTACATCGAGAAATATTCGCCGTTCCCTCCTAATCATTAAAGGTTGTGGAGACCACATGAAGAGAGGATGGTGTCACACGGCCTCTGACAGATGGCATTCATAAAGTGTAAAACAAAATCAAGGGAGGACGGTTGTTATAAATGAAGGTTGAACTTTGGAAATAAGTTAGAAAATGAGAAAAACATTCAAAACAAGTCAGGACATTAATGTATTCACAGCCATATATTTCATAAGGGATAGATAGGATATCCAAAAATGTACCTAAAGGTATAGCTAAATGTATAAGTAATATTTAATGGTTGGGTAACCTTTATAGCTCAAATCTATTTATACATAAGGATACCTTAAGGGGCTATGGTTCTGTTATCAAGGGTAAGTATAAAATAAGTATGGAGATGATGAGTAAAGATAAAAAAAACTCCTAGTTCTTGGAGTGAGGATTTGATTCAGACATTATTTCAACATTCAGAGGAATTAATTCCAACACATACAATGTATCATAGGAATACCATAAGAATAAAAAAGGTACGGTGATAACACAATTAATGAACCTGGAAAATGATAAGGAGAAAAAACATTGGGGGAAATTAAGGCTCTCTCAATGTTTTAACTTGTAAATTGATATAAAATGTATCTGTGATCAAATTTATTGTATGATATATTATGATATATGGGAGAAATATTTCTTATGAATTCTCAAATTTGTAAGAGACACCTATTTTTATTTTGGTTGTTTATACCTGTACATGCTATGTTTGTGACATGTTTAACAAAATTCCTATCATGGTTGGGTGGGGTTGGATGAGTTCCAGTTGATTTTATTGATTCCATATGTTTATTTTAATGTTATTTACCCTCTTGTGAAGTTACATGAAAAAAAATGGAAGTGACCTAGGCTCAGGGGCTGAAAATGTGGCACAGATCCTCGAGCTACAGGCGGAAAAATTGTTGTCTGGGCCTTAGCCACTACATTAACATTGATATCCCATGTATATAGAATATATATAGTCACTCCCTTACCCTCACAAGCCTATAGATAAGCCTCAAAGGGGGAAAAATCACCCCCCCCCCCCCCCCCACCCAAAGGGAATATGGTCCTTGAAGGTTGGGATACCTCTTGGGGATGTCAATCATGTAGTGTAGGGTGTATTTTTGATTTATCTGTCACTTCCAATTCCTTAAGGTAATGTAAGAGGTTTAATCTCATATTATTAGCCTCTCATCACATCTTTACCAGGAATGGTCAGTTATTTGGGTATATGTGGGAAGAGGGTGTTACAAAGTGGTATCAAATTGTGGTTGCGCTCTCCTTGGGTTGTGTGTGTTTGTCATGCATACATGTCAATTGCATATATGTTCCTCATGATTATGTTCTATGTAATTATTGTTTATTAATGATGGTTGATTTTTTTTATTATATTATCTTATTGTGATATCTGATACCACAGAGTTGTATCAGAGCATGGTTCAATTCTTGTACTAGATAGATGGTGTTTCGATCTTGCTTTTATGTTAGTTTCATGAGCGTGTAGTATGCTTGTAGTCAATATGTGCTTGTTGCATCCATGTTGTGTTGGCCATGGTGGCAGTGGTGTCGCCATGGAAGGGCTTATGATGCTGTTGTCAACATGTTGGCATGAGTGTATGACTCGTTATGTGTTACTCGTGCTTATGTATTGACCATGTACACTTGCTTACATGTTGTTACATGTTGTGTATGCATTAATTATTTATAATAGGTCACATATTTATCATGCTTGGGCATTGTCTATGTCTGCTTTCTTATGTGATGCTATATTTGGGACATGCATTGGTCTTTCATGGTTGATTATACATGTGATGTGGGTGCATGTGGTCAAGCTTTGATTGGTTTGATTGAGGTTGTTGTGCTTAAGGTCATTGTATGAAATTAGGTCATCAAGATGATATTGGTATGTTATGATACTAATGTGTTGGTTGATATATAGTAGGATATATAGATCAGTAAAGTGAATTTTAAAAAATGGACTTTGGGGTAATATAAGATCAACATATAAGAATGGGGGTACGTGTTTCTTGATTGTTCTAAATGTTAAGGTTAATTGTACGTTTCCCATTTATTTTTGGTTACCTGTGTGATCAATTCTCTTTGATTAGCGTAGTCATATGAATTATGGTTATGTGCATGCCTTTCATTCTATTGATGTTATGGCTACCTACATCATATATGTTTGTTAACTAGTGTGATTATATGCACATGTGTTAGTTAGTTAGGCATGCTATTAACTTGATCATTATGTTATATGTTGTTGATGATTATGTTACATGATTAACTTGTTTTTATTTATGATTAATTGACTTGATGATTATTTTATGTGTGTTTGATGAGGATGTTATATGTTAACTTGTGTTTATCTCACTGATTATGTTATTATGGTTATTGCAGTAAGATTTTGATGTTATATGTATTATTCTAAAATTTGACTCGCCCATGCAACTGGTTAGGGTTATGACATTCAGTTACAATTTGAACTAAATATAATAGTCTGTTGCAATAATATAGATGAATGCAAATATGTGATTGCTATGCATGAATGACATATGTTTATGAGTCTATGATGTGAGCTTGTTATCTAGTTACTATTATGGATATCATGACCTTACTTAGGTTAAGTTTGTGTATCGTGAAGCCATAGTGTGCTTATCTAGATTGATTGTGTAGATAAGATATCCTTCCCTAAGATACGTCAATTTATGATTTTATCTATGTCATGTAATTAATACCTAATTGTTTGATTATGTCATATATTTGGTGTCTAAGTGATTTCGTGTCTATTACATCATCTAGAATATTTATTTAGCATGGTTATATGTTTGCAAGTTGTTTGAATGTTTGATTAATTGCATGATATGAGTATATGTGTTTGTAATATTTCATGAAGAAATGGTATTGTTTTAACATGGTTGTGCTAACACACATGTGTTGGGATGGATGATATGTACATTGGTGTAAGTAGGTGATAGTTGTAGAATTATGTATTATGACCGGTGAATGTGAGTTGACCAATGGATTATGACATGGTTCTTAGTCTTGGTAAAGTTTGATTTCGAATTAATATTTATGTTTTATTCATGTTGATACATATGGATAACATATGTGTTAACTTATAGGTCAATGTGCTTACCACCACAAGGTAAGATACCAGTTATATTGGTATATTTATTTATGTGTTGACAGTTGTGCAGATATGGCAATATGATGCATGGGATTGCATGGAAGGAGAGTTGAATGAAACCTTGAGGAAGGTTTGGGTTGAGCTTTCTTTCGAAGTATTTGGAACCATGGGGATTGATTCATGGTGTTTGTTGTAAAGTCTTCTGCTTATTTCTTCTGATTTTTTAGCACTCGATTTTCAGTTTTGATTGTGTCTCGTGCATAGCTATGCCACTTTGTTGCCATGTTGTATTGCTTTTGGTTCTCATGGTATTCTTCGTGTTCATTTTTTATCTTTCCTTTTGTTTTAGATACTCAGAAATTGGTTGGGAAAGAGGAAATTTAATGGAGTTTGGGGAGAGATCTATGATACCCAACAGGTAATTAAAGACATGAATGAATCTTAGTGCATGAGTAAGCACAATGAAAGGTAAGAGTATGATAGTCGGTTGGACTAGTTCGGTCCATTGTGCTAAATGGATGGTGGCAGTACAGACATGAGAAAAGAAACATAAAAGGTAAAATGAATGAGGTGTTAGATGCCTTGGCTATGTTTGGAACTATTGTTCTCAAAGTTGTGCATATTGTGCACAAATAATGAAGTTCTCCTAACCTAGACCTTATGATATCTAGCCATTGCGTTGTGATCATGAATTTTTTAATGTTTACATACGTATACATGTATGTGTGTATGTATGTCATTTTTTGACATGGTTTTCATTCATCTTGATGGTTTTATTTTAATGGTTTTTATGTATATATGTATGTATGACATTACATATAGGCTCTAATGCCTCATTCCTTCTCCTATTGTGTCACCTTTGTAAATCCTTCAATCTTATCCCAAGTTTTTCTTAAGGGGAGACGCTAGTATAGTTTGACACATAAAAATTAGGCTCCTTTTGTGTCACCTTTGTAAATCCTTCAATCCTATCCCAAGTAGTTCTTAAGGGGGGATGTTAGGATATTCCAACACATAGGAAATAGTTAAGAATAACTTAGTCTAGTGTAGAGTTAGGTAAATTTCGTTTCTTTACTATGTACATTTGTAACTTATAATCTGACGGTCATGATTTGTAGTGATCTAATGGTTCACTCTCTCCTCAGTATTAACGACACTTGATCTGTGGCTTAACACCAGATTGGTCCATGATCTCTATTTAAAGAGCATGGGGGGTCATTTTTCCGGTAACCGTTTTATGAGAGAAATATATGTAACTTTTATTTTTACATTAATAAATTGCCTCAAGTGGTCGCGTTGGCTCAAGACATGGACTGTTTCCCTCTTCGAGGGTTTTAAGAACGTGATAATATTGGTGTACTAATTTCTGATCTATTTGTGAGTGGTGACCTTTTCTTTTTGATCTAAGGAATTTACCCTGTAAATTCCTACATGGTATCAGAGCTATTTTGAGGGCCACATCCATTGTTGATTGAAATTTGAAGTTGGTTTGACTGCATGCAACTGTCGTTTTCTAGATCTATTATTTGTGGAAATTTTCAGGCCTAGGGAACTACTCTGTTATGCTTGGAGTATCTGTTATAGTGAGGAATGCCTTTCGTTTCATGCGAAAATTTTTCTGGTTGCCCAATTTATGTCAGTTTAGATCTGGAGGTATAGAGTATCAATTTTGGAGTTATATTTGTTAATAGTTCTGATTTTTTTGGTTCCCTCTGTTTCTTTCTTTTTTTAGGGTTTATTTTTTTGCGAGATATATACCCTCTTCTCTTTGTATGCTCTTTTCTCTATACTTTGTGCGATCTCAGCAAATCAGAAACAGGAAGAAGTGATTTTTTTTTGCTACATATGGTATTTCCTCGTGTCTTTGTGTGATCTCGGGAAATCATAAATAGTGAAAAAATTGATCGTTAGTGGTAAGGCTAACCGAAAATCTAACATTTTTTTGTAAGGCTTGAATTTCATTTCTTTTTTCTTGGATTTTCTTTTTTTTTGTGTAGGAAAAAGCATGCACAAAAAAAAAAAAAACAAACCCTTCCTCGTTTCAAACAATTACAAAATCCTTTTACTATATCACTTGGTGAGTAGTTCGTTTATGAGAATAGAGGTCTTCGATTCAAGTCTCTTTCTCAAGCTTCTTTTGTAAAACGTTTTTTGTTAAAGGGGTGGGAATTTATTTTCAAAGTTGAACTTCATCATCAAATTTCAAACTGTTCCCGTAACTATCCGACATCTACAACTCAAATTTTTCAAAAAGGCATAACTTCTTCATCCGGAAGCCATTTTTCGAGCCGTTTTTTTTTTAATTAGCCTAGTGTTTTGAGATATTTCCATTAGAGCAGTTAGTTTCAGCTTTTTGCAACTTCATTTTTTTTTAAATGGAAAGTTCATGCTCGATTATTCTTAAGAGCACCAATTATTTCCAATGGCTACCTCACATGGTAGATATACTTAGAATTAAAGGGATTTATAAAATATCCCCAAGACAAGAAACTAAACCTTTTTATGATGATAAAGTCGCTAAATGGAAAAATAAAAAATATCAAGCATGAGGGTTGATAGGAATGTCCATTGCTCAAGATCTTAGATTTCATATCCTTGACATTGACACCTCTCATGAGACCCTGGAAAAGCTAAATATTGTCTTTGACATCCAAAATCAAATCAGGGCCCACCAGATTGCAAATGGGCTGCTTACTTTGGACCCCAATAATTTCTCCTCTATTGAAGATTTTTATCCAAATTAAAGACCCTTAGACTTCTTTTAGAAGGTTGGAAGGTCAAAAAGGAAGATGTTAGCCTCACCTATTTCATTCTTGCTAAGCTCGGCCCTGCATAATATATATTTGTTTCCACCTTCTATTCCACTAGAGAAGCCATCATTTCTTTAGGAACCACCTACAAGAACCCCTCTTATTATGCCTTTTGTGATTCTTTGATAAGAGAACAAGAAAAAATCTTACACCTTCGTCTTATCATTTTCGGAAATTATTCTAAGAAAGTCTTAGCAGCCTAAAATAAATCATATCAAAATAATCCCAAGAATCAGTATCCTAAAAATTAATGTCCAAAACCAAACAAGGGTCCTAAGAAATTTTAGCCGCAAACTGAAAAAGCAACTCACCAAAATGATAAGGAATTAAAAACAAAGGAAATAAGATAGATAGAAATTGCAACTTGTGTAATTGTTATTTCCATATAGAGTCCAAATGTTTTAAGAAAATGGAAGCCTTAGAAGCAGCAATGAAGAGGCACAACATAAATTTGGAGCACTCTTCACCTTCATCTTCAGGAATGGAACTTTATTCTTATGGTTGTCAAGCTTCAAGATCTGGTTATGCATTAAATGTATCTTCTTCTTCTCATTCTCATGAGTGGCTCATTGATTCTCGAGCTTCTTACAATATGGCAAAAAATACAACCATGTTTTATTCTTTAAATGACTGTAACACTAAACATATTTATGTTGGTGATGATAAATCTCTTAGTGTTGTAGGATCTGGAACCATTCATATAGGTAATGGTGAGTTTAATGATGTACTATGTGTTCCTACTTTGGCATGCAACGTTCTCTCTTTTTATTAGATAACTCATTCAGGTGAAAGGAAAATAGTCGAATTCTCACCGAATGATGTTGTAATGAAGGACCTCAAATATCCTAGACATATTTTAGCTACTGGCATTGCTGATGATTCCACAAGGTTGTATAAGTTTGACAACTTTGGGTCATCATGTCTTCCCTCTATTTTTGTTTCTCATAATGATGAAGTGAGCAAAATTTGGCATGAGCGATTTGGTCACTTAAACTATCGCTCTCTTCAAAATCTATGTAAGGAAAATATGGTGACGGGTCTTCCTATGGTATCTTTCCGAGATGGTGTTTTCTCTGGATTTTTACTCAATAAACATCATCGGGATAGTTTTGACAAGCGTGCCTCTTGGCACGATTCATCCCCTTTGCAGCTTGTGCACAGTGATTTATGTCGTCCACTTCCTATTGTTTCTTTCTCTGGTTGTAAGTACTTCTTAACTTCCATTGATTATTTTTCCAGACGCAGTAGTGTATACTTCTTAAAACTCAAGAGTGAAGTTTTAAACATGTTCTTGGCCTTTAAGGAATTTGTTGAGAAACAATCTGGACATCAAATTCTTAAGTTAAGATAAAACAATGCAGCAGAATATGTTAACAAAAAATTTATCAACTTCTGCATTGAGCATGGAATTCAATTACAACATACTATTCCATATACTCCACAACAAAATTGTGTAGCTGAAAGGAAGAATATCACCTTAAAAAAAATTCCTAATTGTATGCTTCAATCTAAAGGACTTAGCCTCAATTTTTGGGCAGAAGTAATTAAATGTGCAAATTACATAGTAAATCGCACTCCTACTAAGGTTTTAAATATTATAACTCCAGAAGAAGCTTGGAACTCAATCAAATCAGATGTAAGTCACTTTCGTGTTTTTGGAAGTGATGCTTGGGCCCATATTACAGATGCGAAAGATAAAGCCTTAGAACCTAAGAGTCATTCTTGTTGGATATTTTGAAGATGTTAAAGGACATATACTTCTTCAACCAAAATCCAAAAATATAATAATTATAAAAGATGTAAAATTTGATGAAAATATATCGGCCTGTGAGCCTAGTTCGGTGGGTGTGCCACCTTTGGCATGCGAGCTTGATTCAGCATATGTGCCACCTCTCTCTCCCTCTCTTCTATTTTTAATAGAATTCCTTCTAGTTTAGATGATGAAAACGAGGATGAAAATCATCCTCCACCTCTCAAAGTTATTAATTTTACTCCACAGCTTCCAATATGGGTCCGCTCTACTCGGGATGCAACACGTTTTCTTGCAGGTGACCTTGGAGATCAACAACATACATGTTCTTAGTTGAAAAGAGCCTCTTCCTTATTGGCTCAAGTTCCAGAAAATCCTAATTCAGAAACCTTTGAAGAAGCCTCTAGTCATCCAGATTGGGATGAAGCTATGAATGAATAGTATTATTCCTTATTGGAAAATGATACTTGGGATCTTGTTCCTCTTCAAAAAGGAAGAAAAATTGTCATATGCAGATGGGTTTACAAAACCAATTTTGGACCAGATGGAAAAGTGGATAGACATAAAGCTCATCTCATCGCTAAAGGATTTTCAAAAGTTTAAGGAAATGACTATATTGAAACCTTCTCCCCCGTTGCCAAAATGAATTCTATCCACCTTGTTCTTTCCCTTGCTACCTCCTTTAAATGGGAAGTCCATCAGATGGATGTTAAATCCTCCTTCTTACATGGAGATTTACAAGAAGAAATATATATGGAACAACCCCTTGGCTTTATCCAAAATGACTCCAGTCTTGTTGGTCGCCTTAGGAAGTCTCTATATGGTCTCAAACAAGCTCCTCAGTTTGGTATGCCAAAATGGATAGATTTCTATTAGATAACGGCTTTTCTAGGTGTCATTCTGACAACACTTTCTATACCAAGAAAGTTGGTAAGTCCTTCGCCATCCTTGTTCTTTATGTTGATGACCATATCCTTGCTGGTAGTAATCCCAACCATATAAACCATGTGAAGTCTAGCCTCAAAAATAATTTTTAAATGATAGACTTAGGACACTTGCATTATTTCCTTGGTCTTCAAGGCTTGCAATTTGAAGAAGGTATTACCCTCTCTCAGCCCAAGTATGCATATGCTATTCTACACCACTTTCACATGGAAGACTGTAAGCCAACCCCTTCTCCATTTCAGTCTAGAGTCAAGCTTTCAGCCACTTGTACAACCCCCGAAGTTGATGCTACCTTATACCATCAACTTGTTGGTAAACTTTTGTATTTAACCCATACTTGTCCTGACCTTTCCTTTGTCGTTGGTCTTGTTGCTCGGTTTATGCACCAACCTCATGAAAGTCACTGGAAAGAAACTAAGAGAATACTTCGATATATTCGAGGTACAGTTCAGTTCATGATTCATTACAATGCAGGAGCATCTCCATTTTTTATTGGTTTCACTGATTCTGATTGGGCTGGTGATCCTGATGATCGAAAGTCTACTACAGGATATGTATTCACTCTTGGTTCAAGACCTATTACATGGTCTTGTAAGAAAAAAAGTGCCATCTCTCTTTCTTCAGTAGAGGCAGAGTATCATGGTGCATTTGAAGCCAGCAAGGAAGCCATGTCAGTTCATCAGTTCCTGTCTAAATTTGGTCTTCACCAGTAGAATCCAACTACACTTTGGTGTTATAATCAGAGTTCCATCAGCTATATAAATATCCAGTTCAGGATCAACGTATGAAACACATCGAGCTCCAAATACACTTGATCAAAAAGATAATTCATGATCGTGTTCTTGAGGTGCATTATTTTACAACCAATGATCAAGTAGCCGATATCTTTACAAAGGCTCTCACAGAAGTAAATTTTTCCAAAATTTGATCCATGCTTGGAGTTCAGGAAAGTTATCATTAAGGGGAGATAGGCTCTAATTCCTCCTTCCTTCTCCTATTGTGTCACCTTCGTAAATCCTTCAATCCTATCCCAAGTTCTTCTTAAGGGGGGATTATAGGATATTCCGACACATAGGAAATAGTTAATAATAACTTAGTCTAGTGTAGAGTTAGGTAAAGTGTGTTTCTTTATTATGTTTGTAACTTATAATCCAAAGGTCATGATTTTTAGTGATCTTACGGCTCACTCTCTCCTCGGTATTAACTACACTTTATTCGTAGCTTAATACCCAATGGGTTCATGATCTCTACTTAAAGAGCATGCAGGGTCATTTTTATGGTAATCGTCTTATGAGAGAAACATATGTAGCTTTTCTTTTTATATTAATAAATTTCCTGAAGTGGTCGCGTTGGCTCAGGCCGTGGAATGTTTCCCTCTTCAAGGCTTTTAACCATATGATAATACTGGTTTATTGATTTGTGATATGTTTGTGAGCAATGAACTTTGGTTTTTAATGTAAGGAACTTACCCTATAAATTCCTACATTTCTTGATGAGATCATGATTATTTTATGTTAATGATTATATATATTTATATGTTTCTTTGTATGTATGTCATGGTATGATTGGATTTCAAGGCTCATTCTTGTGGAGGAATGATTGCTTATGCAGGTGAATGGCATGAAGAGGTTCATAGCTATTATGAATCAAGTGGTAGAGTAAATTTGACAGATATATGAGGTGGATATCATTTATATATGATTTAATGTTATATGTTTTTACTATACTTATGTTTATGGAAAATTAATGTTGACATGTACATCAATGATGTGAAAGTGGTGTGATATGCAGCAAGCTAGGAAGATCATGCATACTAGAAAGACAATAAAAGCAAGGTTTCTTGTGGGGTTAATGTCTGTTCTATGGATGTACAATGTTATTGTTGTGTATATGTTTTTCATGTCATATTTTCAATGATTGTACCTATGGTGATGTGTATTGTTTGATAGGTAGTATTGTGTGGATATGAATTTGTATATATGTTGTATATATAGTTTTGTTTGTATATTGCATATGTAGTGCTAGGTATAGATGGTGCTATGTACATGCTCGATATGCGGTGTTGTGTACGTATTGTGTTGTGCGCATGTTAGCTAGGTAGTGTTGTGAGCATGTGGTGCTATGCGCATGTCGAATATGTAGTGTTGTGTACGTATGGTTCTATGTACATGTTGAATATGTAGTGCTATGTACATATGGTGTTGTATGTGTGACATACATATGGTGCTATGTGAATCTGGTGTTGGGTGCATGATTGTAAACATGGTCCGTTGTGTGCATGTGGTGTTGTATACAGGTTGTTCATGTTGTGTTGTTTGTGGGAGGTGCCATGTACATGTTGTGCATGTGGCGCTATGTACATATGGTTTCGTGTACATGTAATGCATGTGGTGCTATGCACATATCGTATTGTGTACACATTGTACAAGTGATACAATGTACATTTGGAATTGTGTACACATTGTGCAAGTGGTGTTGTTTAAATGTGATGTTGTGCACATGTTGAGTAGAAGTGGTATTGCATACATGTTGTGCATATGTTGCTGGTGTACATGTGGTATTGTGTGCATGGCATAAATGTGTTGCAAGCATGTATTACTATGTATTTTCATAGTGTAGTCGTGGTATCATGACATGTGTATTCATCATGTTGTACTATGTGTACGTATATGTACGTATATGTATTGTGAGGTGTTGTACACTAGGTGTAGGTGTATGTGTTGTATGTTGGTGTAGGAATATGTATTTTGTTGTATTGTAATCCGAATGTATGTGTATTTACATGTATTGTGTTATACACTAGGTATAGGCATATATATTATGTTGTGTTGCACACTGGGAGTGGGTGTATGTATTGAATAGTGTTGTATACCTTTTGTGGATGTACATGTTCTGCATTGTGTGTATGTGTACATTGTTGAGGAGAATTCACTGGGTGCTTTTCTTGTGTGGAAACCAATTTGTCGTGTGTACATAAAGAACTAAGGAAAAATTAAGGACTGATGAAGGATAAGTATCAATATTTTACTTTATTTCTATTATGCATGTGGTATGTGATTCTAACTTATGATGGTTACATGTGATTTATGATTGTAATTTACGATGATTGCATGTGATTTATGATTTTTATATATGATGGTTTTATTATGAGCTAGCTTGATATGATATGTTTATACATGATGGTTAGATCAAACAACTAGTTTGACTTCTCTGACAGAAAGTAAACAAAAGTACAAGTGTACTTTACCGATGAAGCTACCAATGAGGAATGATGGGATTTTATTTCAACTTATTTTGATTGTGTTGGAAATTATGTGCTTGTTACATGAAAGCATGAAATTTCCAATTTGGGATGGTCAAAACTAATTGTGAGTATTAGAAGCGACAATAAAAGGAATTGAAAGATGCAACACTATGTTGGTAAAGCGCTTAAGGAGGAGGACCATTGTGGGACACTGGTACCCAATAGTGTCCATTGATTCCCATAAGAATTTTATAAATGGTATGGTGGTTGAGGCAGGTATATGCCTTTTTTATATGTATTCTTATGTGAGGAGATGGGGGTGTCAATGGAACTTGGACGGTGAGTGGCACTATGTAGCATAGAAGGAAAGTTCAAGGATGGATTTGTTTTGGTCATTAGCACTGTAGATGGGATCATATGCACATTAAGAGTGTGCCCTGGAAAAATGAGCCGATAATTTTTCAATGAGAGGACAAGTGGCGAAGGATGGTAGCACTTGAAATTGGATGAATATTTTCTTCTGATAGTGGATTATGGACTTTCGGGGAAGGAGGTGAATGTTGGTACCACTTTGAGGGTGGACGTGTGAGCCTAGGATTCCATTGTTGTCAGTATGGGAATCATATCCTTCCATTTTTTGGTTGAGAAAATGTGTATATGTGTATACTATTGTAAATACCGTAATGATTTGTCTTATTAAGCTCTTGTACATGGTATGATTATCATGATGGTTTTGATTTTGAGCAGGTTATTCATTTTAAATACTAAAACGAGTTATGTTATAAAGATCCATAGGAAGTATGTTTTTTTTTCTATTTATATTAGTGATTGAACACTAAGGATGGTGTACCCCCAAGGGGGAGGGTTATGTAAGAGCCCTAGTAAAAAAATTCAAGTATAAATACATAATACCATGGTGATGGGACATGTATTCCAATTTGAATGGTGGGAAAAACATCATAGCGGGTATTCATTTCGATTATTATGGAAAAATTGAATTAGAAAAGGCAAAGGAAAAGGATGTGGAAAGGAATGAGCCATAAGTGGCATTTTATTTATGAAAATAATGGAAGTGAGGAGAAAATGAAGGTCAAAGGTCAAAGGTTGCATGTGAGGAGGAAATTGAAAGAAAATAATAGAAAATGAAGAAATTAGAGGCCTGATTGACAAAAAGGCTTTTGAAAATCAATGTGGAAAGCTACGTCAATTCAGTTTTGGATCTCTCTTTACTCTCTCTCTCTCTCATACTGTTGAGAAATTAGTTTATTAATGGATAAATCCTGTACAGTGTGGCATACTTGGATATTTGGATCAAGAAAGAAAAGGAAAATAAGGAAATAAAAATAGGACATCAGAACAAACATCTATAGTGGGTTCCGAGTGCAGGTACCGAGTTGCATGTATTTTTTCCTCACTAGTTTTGGCATGCCTGCGTATGCATGTGGAGTTTTTCTAGCCTTGCCATGGTGTTGTGCATTTATTTCCTTTTATTTTTTTTTGGTTGGTTCTCACGATTCCTTTAGATATTGGCTTAAGTTATTAGTTCATGTAGCCTTGGCTAGAAAAATGCTCCAGAGCCCGAGAGATAGTTGTCCGACTGCGTTATTAGTGCATGAGCCTTGGTTTCACAAATATTCTTGAGCCCTAGGTGGGTGGAGTTACTAGTCCTGGATCCTTTGTTGGACAAACACTCTAGAGCCCAAGAATAACCGGGTTTAGTAAATAGTCATGGAGCCTTGGTTGGAACAAAAACTATGGAGCCCTGGAGTATCTTGGATGGAGACCAATCCATGAAGGTTAGTGATGTTTGGACGTGAGGTGAAATCAATGGTTTGGGGTTGAGATGGTTCGGTCTCTATAGCCCTTGTTCGATGTTGATTGATGTGTTTGATAAATTCCCACATTCATGCTTGGAATGTGGCACGAGGGTGACTTGTTGAATTGATATTTGACTCAGCCATGTATATGGTCAGGTGCAACATGGAAGTCATATTTTTGGTTTGTTTTTACACTAATTAGTGAAATGTTCATTTCCTTTTAATTTTATGTGTGTATGAATTGGTTTATATATGGATTATATTCAAGGTATTCATGGTATTTGTGTTGGTATTATGTTGGTTATAAACAAGTATCGTGACAATGATGAGGTATGGCTCTATTCATGTTTTTACTTGTAAATGAATATATAATGTACCTATGGTCAAAGTAATTGTATGATAGCTTATGATGTAAGGGAGTAATTCTTCTTAGTAACTCTTAGATTTGTAAGAGATCCCTATGTTTATCTCTGTTGTTTATACTTGAAGATGCTATTTTGGTGAAATGTTTGATGAAATTCCTATCATAGTCGGGTTGGGTCGGATGAGTTCTGGTTGATGTGATTGCTTCGATATGTTTTTTTTTAATGTTATTTACCCTATTGTGAAGTTATAGAAAGTTTTGGGTAGGGACTTGGGCTCAGGGGATGAAAATGTGGCACAGATCCTGGAGCTATAGGTGGAAAATTCGTTGTTTGCGCATTAGCCACTACCTTGACAAGGCTAGCCCGCATCTATAGGGTCTATATCGGCTCCCTTTCCCTTTAAATCCTGTAGCTAAGCTTAAAATAGGCTAAAAATTAGTCCCCCCTCAAGGAACAAGGACCTAAAATGTTGGGTTACCTCTTCTGGATGTCAATGATGCATTGTAAGGTGTGTTTTTGATGTTTCCATTGGTTCCAATTCCTTAAGGTCATCTAGTATTTTGAATCTCATATTATTAGCCTCTCGTGACATATTTACCCCGGTTGGCCAGTTTCTTCAGTAGATGTGGGAAGTGGGTCATACATTGGTCAAGTACTTTGGTATTTTGTCGACCTTCTCCATCTTGATTTTCCTGAGTTTTTCCTCCAGTTCCAATTCATTTGGTCACTACTATTCTGAAAAAAGTATGTGAAGGCCTTCGATATTGAACATGGATTTTCCTTTCCCTCGAGGTTCGATAAAATATGATCTAAAACACCTTGTAGTAATATCCCTCTTGCCTTCACTACATTCTCCTTCTAGGTCATCATATATTGAGCATCACTTCGTGTAGGCCTAAAATTATCACTATATATGAATTCATTCAGCCCATTGTCTTCCAACATTGCTTCTATCCATGTTATTTGAGTTTCCCTCAATGACATACTCAAGTCCCAATCCATATAAGAACGTCATAATCTTTCTCATAGTCTCGAAGAATATATTTGTAAATTTGATTCACTTGCACAAAATAAACTCGCATTCTTCCCTTCCATAGTGATTTCAGTTCTAATACCATGTATAAAATCCACATACATTCAAACGAATAATTATAATATGCTAAAACAATTGACTTGAATCTATTTTACTAATTGCGGAAACCAATAAATGATTGCGAAACTGACAAAGCATACAAGAGAAATAATTTCAATCAGACATTAAAAAATTACTTCCCCGCGAAAGCCACAGCTAAAAACCCCACTATCTTTATATCTCATTAGGCAGAAAATATGAGAAGATTATAATGCTTTTCTGAAGCCTGGGAAACCTCTACACCATATTTATCTGTTTCATTTATTCATAGACAAGCCTAGGCCAATAATTAACCAATTTTTTTCTTTCCAAAGTTGTTATTTCCTTGCATTGTTTCCTTCGGTAACTACACCATATTAATTAGGTAAATACCCGTCCATAGATACACAATTCATCTAAGGCCTTCCTTTGACTACATGCACCACCTGTATAATTTGGATGATTATACAACTGATAGTACACTTCCCTTCATGAATTCCAATATCAACTGGGTAACTCTCAATTATGACATGCATGATTTATTTATAGTTGAATTATTAGTTAACTAATTGATCGCTGCATTTGGTTCAAGTTCAATTTCCACACATTGACCTCTCACTAACAACTTCAACAGTTGGATCTAGTTAAATTGACTTTAACTGAGATAAATAGACTTAATTAATTATAACTCAAAACAAACTCGACTAGGGCTCCTATTTTGTAGGGTCCACTCTTGATGACTCAAGTTTGGCCTTCAACTCTAATTACAACTCTAATTACGATTTTATTCTAATTTAATTCAAGGAATACTAAATGTTTGACAAAGTTGATAAAAGAAATATTTCATAATGGAGAAAAGATAGTAGAGGAAACTCATGATGAGAAAAAAATAAATGTTAATTGTGATTTTATAAAATCTAATGTTGGATGTAATAACCACCATATTCCAAAGATGGATATGAGGAAGTTTGATGTCAAGGATCCTGTAAGATGGATACTACAGATGGAGAAATATTTTGATCTCAATAATGTGTGTACACATTGCAACTTTACATTTATAACAAAATACATTTTTATGGTATGAGTGGATTTCCTCCTGTAAAATAATTTTCATGTGGTCAATTTTTATAGAGGAAATGATAGCACACTATGAGGATACAAAGATAATCACCTTCTTTATCCAATTGATAAATCTCAAACAAAAGGGTTCAGTGGTGAAGCACATTGAGGACGTCCAAAAATTGAATATAAGGGTAACTAATATTCCATAGGAACACATGATTGATGTCTTCATAGGGACTTTAAAGGATAACATCCAACAGGAAGCTCACGTTTGGGAACCTGATTCATTGGAGAAATAATTCATATTGACAGGAAAAATTGAATGTAAAATTATGGAGACAAGGAAGCCTACCACTCACATATATAAATATGGAAGTGTTTCTACTCCTAGACTTCCACAACCTACAAGGTTGATAACACAAAAATTGGAATAAAAAAGAGAAAAGGGCTTTGCTACAATTGTGATATAAAATACTCTAAAGGTCATAAGTGTGCTGAGAAGAAATTATTTTACATAGATTGTGAAGAGGAGGAATACATGAACAATAAACTTCAAAAGAATATGATATACGCAAGGAACCAACCCTAGAACAAGAAGAAATGAGTCTGACCATATCGTGTAATGCATTGGCAGGTATTACCTCTCCTAAAACTGTAGGGATAGAAGGGCATATGAAGAAGAAAAAGGTAATAGTTTTGATTTATAAAGGTATTACCCATAATTTTAATAATTGTAAGGTAGCCAAGGAATTGAATTGTTTCCTATACCCACCACCAGAATGTAAAGTGATGGCTGCAAATGGAGGAACTATAAATTTCTCTGGAAAATTTCATAATATCAAGCTAACCATGGGGGAATATGTATTGAATATTCCAATTCTTTCCATTCTAATGGGAGGTTTTGATGTTGTACTAGGAGGACAATGGTTACAATATCTCGGGATGATAGATTTTAATTTTCAAGAATTTTTCTTGAATTTTTTTTGTGGAAGGAAAGGAAGTCGAATTACAAGGTATTGTAGGGAATACAGAAAATATAATAAGCTCCAATGTCATGAGAAAACTTCTAAATAATTAAAAACAAGGCGTAATTTCACAATTATGCTCACTAGAAGTTGTAACATCAAAATCATCTATTTCTCCAGATCTCCAAAAAGAATTGGGCAATAATTCCAAGGTTTTTGAAACTTCCAAAGGACTCCCACCTATTCGTGATCATGATCATGCTATTCTAGGAAGTGTTCCTCCAAACATCAGACCTTATAGATATCTTTAAGTCCAAAAAAGAGAAATTGAACGTATGATTACAGAAATATTAGAGGCTGGTATAATTCAACCTAGTCAAACTTCTTTCCCTACTCCAATAGTATTGGTGCACAAGAAGGATGGATCATGGCACATGTGTCAGGAGTATAGGGAACTCAATAAGCTCACTATTAAATATAAATTTCCCATTCCTGTGATTGATGAATTATTTGATGAATTACATGGAGAAATTTATTTTACCAAGTTGGATATTCGTTTAGGATATCATCAAATTAGAATGAAGATGGAAGATATTCTGAAAACAACATTTCGAACTCATGAGGGTCATTATGAATGTTTGGTCATGCCTTTTGGCCTTACCAATGAACCTTCTACATTTCAAGGGTTGATGAATTAAATTTTCAAACTCTTCCTTAGAAAATTTGTGCTAGTATTTTTTGATGATATACTAATCCACAACAGGTCTTGGAAGGATCATATTCAACATGTTGACATGGTTTTAAAACTATTGGAGGAGAAACAATTATATGAAAAAAATCCAAATGTTTCCTTGGAGAACAAGAGGTGGAATATTTGGGTCATATTGTATCTCATGAGGGTGTTAAGGTAGACCCTAAAAAAATTAAAGCCATTAAGGAATGGAAAGTCCCCACAACCATAAAGAATCTGTGAGGATTTCTTGGGTGAACAGGGTATTATTTCAAGTTCCTTAAGAATTTTCGGAGAATAGTAGCACCTCTAACAAAATTATGGAAGAAAGATGCAATTTCATGGACTCCTAAAGAAACTAAGGCCTTTGAACATATTAAAGAGGAAATGTGCCTAGCACTAGTCTTAACTACGCCAAACTTCACAAAAACCTTTATTGTGGAATGTGATGCCTAAAGAAATGGAAGTGGTGTTGTTTTAATGCTAGAAGGAATGCCCATTTCTTTCGAAAGTCATCCAGTCAAAGGAAAGTATTTACAAAAAGCTATTTATGAGAAGGAAATGTTGGCAATACTACATGCACTAAATAAATGGCAACCTTACCTAATGGGAAAATAGTTCAAGGTAAAAAGTGATCATGATAGTATTAAAAAAAATTTGGAACAAAGACTATCTTGAGAAGAGTATAAAAAATGGGTCACAAACAAAAAAGGGAACCTAAATGTTGTCGCAAATGCACTCTCAAGAAAGGATGAAGAGGTGGAAGCATTGCTTTGTGCCATTTCTATAATCCAACCAGATTGGATAACCAAATCAAGGGATGAATGGAAGAAGGATGAAGAAGTGTGGACACTCATCCAAAATTTGCA
Source organism: Pinus albicaulis (assembly GCA_034641835.2). Taxonomy (NCBI): domain Eukaryota; kingdom Viridiplantae; phylum Streptophyta; class Pinopsida; order Pinales; family Pinaceae; genus Pinus; species Pinus albicaulis. The sequence goes on from CM076584.1 coordinate 1,377,441,707, forward strand.
GCAAGATCCTAGTACATCTGATACATTCAGTTGGAAAAATGATTCCTTATGGTACAAATATCGGTTATATATTTGTAAGAATTCCCAAATAAAACAAAAGATTCTTTTGAATTGGACACTTATCCTTTAGGAGGACACTCAGGATTTTTTTAAAATTACCACAGGGTGAAGAAATAATTTTTTTGGGATGGTCTTAAATCTGATATTCAAAAGTTTGTGGCAAAATGTTTGGTTTTCCAGAAAAATAAAGTTAAGACAATTAAGACCCCGGGTCTTCTACAATCTTTATCCATTCCAATTCAATTGTGGGAGGATATTTCAAAGGATTTTATCACAAGTTTACCTAAGTTTTAAGGAAAGAGTGTCATCATTGTGGTAGCTAATAGAATTACCAAGTATGCACACTTTTGTGCATGATCTCATCCATTTAAAGCAAGTATAGTTGCTACTGAATTTATGGAAACAATTCAGAAGCTACATGGAAACTCAAATATTATTGTAAGTGAAAGATATCCCATTTTTACTTGAAATTTTTGGACAAAATTATTTTCTTCTTTGGGTACTCAACTAGCTCATAGCTCATCTTATCATCCTCAATCTGATGGTCAAACGGATATAGTCAATAAATGTCTGGAAGGATATATTTGTTGTTTTGTATATAGTCCCATTTATGGCACTTTATGGATATTGTTATTATTAGGTCTCTGTAATTTTCAAGATTGGAAAATACAAACTGCAAAGCCTACACATGAACCACTTTGGGACTCTAGGATCCAACCCTCCTGAATCCAAAGAGGGATCTCTCTATAAGTGCAAAGATTGATTTATCTTTAAAGGCTTGAAATGTGATATTAGGCTAGTTATGAAGAACAAGGTTTTGTTTGGGTTTTGGTTGGGCAAAGATATAATGAAGGTGAAGAAAGTCTAAATGAAGGGTGAAGATGTATGAAAGTGAGGAATGGTTTAGATAATAATATAGGAAAGAAGTAGCTTCAATCCATTGGGATATGGAGTCATAGAGTATTTAATTGAAATATCAAGTCTACAAAGGTTACCATGGGGCAAGTCATCTAAACCTCAGGATCTCTTAGATTAAATGATGGAATGGAAGATTAAAGTGTTGTGAAGGTGGAAAAAGCCAACAATTTCAATCAAGGATTTTTTAAATTTCCAAACAAGAAAAGTCTTTTAAGCAACTGTTTGAAACCAGCCAAAGGACAGGGATAACCATAGGCTTCTTTGTACAAGCTTGTATTAAAGGTAACTCATCAGACAAACAATCTAGTAATCCACATGACTACTTTTAGAAAGGATGAAAAAAGTTAAGACAAACATAAGAGTAACTTAAGCTCAAGTAAGATATCATTAAATCTAGGCTTGCCTTTAGCATACTCTAAGGGAAACTTTTAAGAGAAACTGTTGGAGAAGAAACTAGACGACAAGGCTAACCATAAACTTCCCTAGTTCAGTATTTACTTAGCATGTAATGAAGATCTCATTGAAGAACAATGTTTAAAGTTTTGGACTGTAGGACATGGGCTCACCAACATTCCTTAACTTTTTTAGACTGTATTAAATCATTCTCAAATACGCAAAGGAGGAAAACATAAAGATAAATCTTATCAGTGAGAGTAGGGTACTTTTAACAGTAAATCCTAACTTTATATTTGTTGTTATTTATCATATAAAGTGGAAATTATGAAAAACATGAAGGAAGACAATTTACAATAAGAAAAACATCACCATTAATGTAGACCAAGATCCCATAGAATTTGACTCATATATTGATGTTCAAAACAGTACAATCTTCAAGTCCAAAAGGTATCAACAACTCAGAAAACTTTCTCTTCTCAGCTTATGTATATTCAATTACAAATAGAGCTTCAACGGCTTTAAGAAAATATTTACATGCTACATATATACAGAGACCAACCTTTTACAATGTGCTCCTCAAGGATATTTTATATGAAAATGAGGAGGTGGAAGAGTTTCTAGGGTTAAAGTATCATTAATTCCATAATCAATGCAATTCCTAGCCTTGAAAACCATGCAAGGCATAAGGTAGGAATGCATTCTACCTATAACTCTACTTCATAACTCTGTTTCTACTTTTGGAGGCTTAATGGATGAGAAGATTGACTTCAGGGTTGTTTCTTATCTCTATAATAACTTTGCTGATAGTTAGTAATAAGTTCCTTTGATTTGAAATAATTGTTCAGCTGTCTTTAGGCAAATATCTTTGAAATAGGCATTATCTATGCCTTCTTTGATTTATTTTAGGCTGCAGGTGGATTTTGGTAGCTAGAGAGGATTCAATTAGCCTCTGATGTGGCAGTGGAGGCTTTTCAGACTACTAGATTTCTTTGTTTTTACCTAAAACACCCTTAATCTACCTTTGATCTATGTTTTAGGCCTAATTAGGCTTAATTTCTATCTTCTGGTCTTCATAATATCTTTATCTCAGGATTAGGCCTTTTATTTGCTAAGTTTGTGCCTTAATCCCTTTAAATTCTACCTAAGAACCTTTAATATTTTGATACTCTTTGATTTCCTATATTGAACGGTGATTTTCTTCAATAAATGGACTCTGAATGTGTTTTTTCAGTTTGGTAGGTGCATGGAAGGTTTCTTGGGGTTACCTATGCTCATGAGGCACAGGTAGAATCATAGTTTGAACCCTGTGGATTCATTTTCTCATTAGATACTGGCCTCGGGATCGTCATCCATGGCCTTTTGTTTCATTTAAAAACAATGAAAAAACCTTTATAACCTGCACAAAACGAACAATAATTAAGAAAATCTGTGAAAAATAGGTCAAAGGTTGCTTTGGAACGTTTGGGTGTAAGATTAAATCGTGGTCATCGATCCAGATTAATCGACAATCGAGATTGCTCGATGAATTTCAATGGGGTGGCGGTCAGATGAACGAGGGTCATATTATGTCCGGGCCATTGATCTAGACTGATCAATAGCTGATATAAATTAGGAAGTTTATAATTCAGAGGGGGTAGCATTATAATGAAATGGAAGAAAATGTAATAAAAATGGGAAAAAGTCTTTGGCGGAAGCGAAAAAAGGGCTGGAATTAAGTTTGGACATAGGATGAATGAGAGCCATTGATCTAGAATGATCAATGGTCGGGATTTCTTGAACAGAATGTTTGGGAGTTTAAATGATGGGCAAATGAATTGGGGGGAAGACTTAATTAGGACCGTCGATCTACGGAGATCGACGGTGGGAAATAGTCGATGATATGGCCAAGAGAATAAACGAAGGGGCAAAGACTTGGGGCTTTAATGAAATCTGGGCCATCAGATTAAAAGAATGAACAACAGAGATTTAAATGAGAAAATGTAATGTAATGGGGAAAGGTCGTTTTAGCTGAAAAACTGCTAGTTTCGGGCAACTCCAAAGTGGTTTTGAAAATATTCAAAAAAATGCGATATGGCTCGCTGCTCGACGCGTGTCCTCAGAAAACCACTTTATTCACATAATTTCTTGTCGTTAAACCCCGGATGCAAAAAAAATGTGAAACTCACTACTGGCCATCGGATGGAGGGGTGCAGATCTGACGGTGTGGATTTCATGCAACGGAGGAAGGTGCGCATTGAGGAGTTAGTGGAGTCCAGGTGTCGCAATTTGATTGGGTGGAGTTTATACATGGTGGGCGGTAGGTCCCAAAGGATTTGGGCCTATCGGGTTTAATCTGGACCATAGGATTTAAATGATTGACAGTCTAGATTTGAATATGGAATGATGAAAAGAATATGAGGAAGGGGATCGGGCAGAGATCGGGCGCCATGAGGACCATCAATCTACAAATATCAACGGTGGATCTTCACCAAAAAGTTAAGCTGGTCGGGCTTATGAAAAATCAACAGAGGAAGGTCGAGTTCAATCCTGACCATTGGATTTTATCAATGGATGATCAGGATTGTGTGAAGAGGTGGAGTCAAATGAATGAAGGGAGAGTCGAGAGCAGGGATCGGGTTTAACAACAACCGTTGATCTGCAAATATCAATGGTGGATATTCACAAAAAAACAAACCATCAGGCTTTATGAAATAACGAAGAAATAAAGGGAATGATGGTTTACAACGAGGATTTAGGATGTTTTAAACCCTCAGTGCCCAGTTGCGGGGATGTAGGTCTTATGAGAAGTGGGGTTATAGGAGCTAAGCCCTCGGGGGGCTAAAGTTCTATATAATGTAATATAAGTGTTTTTATGCTTAAAAAACTTGTTTTTAAGCCAATTTGAGGGTTTTGGTAGAAGGAAAAGGAGTTTCTTAAACCAAATGGAAGCAGACCAAATGGTTTTAAAAGGGTCTTGAAGTCAATTTGAAGGTTAAATGAGGCTTATGGAGGGATTTTTATGGAGGAAATAAGGGATAAAAATGGGGTTTTTATGAATGAAAAGAGGGGTAAAAATGATGGGAAAATGGGGTTTTGAGGAGTCTTCTTCTGGTAAACAAGAGATTTTTAGGATTATGAGGGAAATAACAGTGAAGATCAATTGAAAGGATAAAGATCATCATAAGACTTTAAGAACTAACAATTTGGTCATGAATTGTTTCTTAAAGGCTTCAAAAAATTTTAGCCACCATTTGATATGAAAATTTTTATAGGTGGCTAATAGCGGCTCCAACTTGGGATGACAGCTCCTTGGAGGTGTCAAGAACCTTAGACATGTCTTCTCTGGAAGCTGATCAATGCCTCATCCATTGGGCTGCAATTCACCTTCCTTTTGTTGGTCTTCTTTTGCTCCGATAGTGTTAGCAGCCATTACAACAATGGAATTCTATCAAAACAAGCTTTCTACCTGCCCAATCCTAATGATCTAACATTTTTTCTTCTTTCAGAGTGCATTTGGATTGAAAAACTCTTTTTACAAACATTTTATTCTTTTGAAAACATAAATCTAGTCTATTTCTACCCTTATTTCTCCATGAACTCAGATTAAGAAATTGAGTTCATAAGCTCCTCTACCTAACTACTATCTTTCAGGATTAGATTGTCTAACAGATTTTATTTTCTAATTTCTAAAACAAGAAATTTAAAAGAAAACAAGACAAGATTGAACAGTCTAACTTGTTGCTGATCTATGGCATAAAAACAAGCTACACATAGACTAAAATTGAAGAAAATTAAAGCAAAGTGGTGAAGGCTTAAGATCTGAAAGTTTAAGAACATCCTTATCTTTTCTTCAGCTCTGTTTTTAGGCTTGTTTGAACTGCCTTTCATTACTTCCTGGTTCAATTTTTGGGCAGATTAGAACTAGTTTTTTTTCTACCTTAGGCTCAAGATTTGATTTGATTAGAGCCATTCTTATTTTGAATTTCATAGGTTCAAATTTTGAGCTTGTTTGAACCTTTATTTTTCTATCTTAATCTACCTTACTGATAAGCCAAGATTAAGCTGTTTGGAAAATATATTGCACTAACCTATCAGCGGTAAATTGAAAACTAATTAGTCATGATTAGGTTGTATGACTAACTAGGAGTATGTTTCTTAGGAGTGGCATTTGAGCTTGCACACTTTCAGACTTTATTTCTCTTTTTTGGTATGGGGTTGTACCTTTATTATTTTCACTTTGCCCTCTTTTCTATCTTCTATTTTTTTTTGTATTTTTCTTTTTTCTTCAAGACAAAAATCAACAACTAACTAAATGCTCAAAACTGAGCTTTTATTGACATTCCTATCTAACCTATTCTAACTCTTGAAATATTTACATTTTTATATGATACAAAAGTGCCAATGTAGCCATTTGAGTAGTGACAAAAAGGAATAGACTGAATGGCTACTAGTCAGAGGTACCCATAGTACATTTTGAAGATTAATCTTCAAAATCAAGGCTACCACAGAAAGTGACAGCTTTTCATGTATTTGGATCTTGCAAAGGGTCCATGCTTGATAATTTGAGCCAGTTGGGGCCTCCACACACTCTTCCAAAGGATCAACAAAGAAAAGATGAAGATTCTCTTATTTTTGGTCCTTTGAGCAGTCTTCCTCTGGTAAATAGCATATTTTTAGGATTATGAGGGAAAAAAAAGTGAAGTTCAATTGAAAGGATAATGATCATCATAAGACTTTAAGAACTAAAAATTTTGTCATGAATTGTTTCTTAAAGGGTTCAAAAAAATTTAGCCACCATTTGATATGAAATTTTTTATAGGTGGCTAACAATTATCACAAAATTAGATCTGATAGGTTGTTAATAAAATCAATCTCATGTAACTATTTCAAACCAATATTTTTATTGAGGCTTAGCCTCATAAACCTGAGAGGGCTCTCTCAAAGGGTTAATTATTTTTGATAAAAATATAGATGGCTAACTCTATGTGGGGTAATAATCAGATAGATGGTAAATGTAGGTTGAAAATCACATCAGCAAGTACACATTGGGCATATGGATTCAAAATAGTTTCAGTAAACCAATAAACCTACTTAACATGGAAGTTGAGGAATATCATAGTTCTAGTGAAGAGATACACATGTGAAATTGTAAAAAACACAGTCTGTTTATCTATATAGGAAGTCAAAGAATCAAAGGTGAATTTTAAGTAACATAGACAAAAACCACTGTAATAGGATAATAAAAGCTGAAATTAGAACAAGAACACACTAGGACTCCTTCTGAATCTCCAGTTGGCTAAGTAGAAATCTCATTATTAGCTTAAAACCAATCAATTACAATAAGAACAGTATTTTGCTAAAAATGTCCAACCTGGGTACATTCAAATTCTTGGTCCTTTATAGACCATTTACAACATGAGATAATCTTATATTGTGCTAGATAAATTGCATTCCGGACTCTTGACACCTTGCATAACCATATGACATGGTACTTATTACAAAAAGGCAGCTAATGTACTAAACAATCCTATTACAAATAGGTTTCAAACTCTTTATCTCTATCCATAAAAAACTTATCTAAACTAAATTACATAATTTTCCAAGTGTATTCACACATTTTCGAATCTGGATGATAGGCTTCAAATATTTATGACCATAATGGTCACCTCCATCAAAATAGGAAACAATCCCCTGTTTTCTAGGCATAGGTTCCTTTGCACTCTTAGAACATTCTGAACACCGTGAACTTCATTATTTCGAGCCCCTTAGCTGTTATAAATTGAATTAACACATGCAAAACCTCCTCCTTAAGCTCCTACTATCCAAAACCATCTCGAAACTGTTCAAATGGGCTGTAATACACTGCACTATGAAAACAACATAGTTTCGTAGCTTCTTTCGTAGCGCTGCTCTTTTACCCTTTTTTATTCAAAATCTTGACCTTTTTCCTCCAAAAATAACTTAATTATCTTTAAATATATCCTCCTCAGCATTTTCAGTTCTTGATTCATGTTTTTACCCCTAAAATTTTGATGAAAAAGGGAAAGAAAAGTTGCTACAACAGTTTTGTAGCGTTTTTCTCCCTTTTTACACTATCTGCGCTACGAAACTGCTGACTGAGAAGTTTTGTTCAAAATGATCCAAAATGAAAATTTCAGATGTACCAAAACTAAAAATAAAACTGATTCCATCATATCAAAAAGCCATATGAACTGAAAACACAGTAATTTCAGCCTTCATGAGGTCCTTTCTTCATTTTCACTTAATTTACCTTTGGAATCTTTAAAAATTGTCATTTTAACACCTTTGTTCTCTAACTCATCCTAAGTCAATTTCAGCTGCTGCTCAAAGTCCTCCAATTCATCTTTAAGTCCCCTGTTATTAGCTCTCAAGTGAGTATTTATTACTTTGAAAAATTTGGCTTCCTTTATTGTTGGGACTGTCCATGTGAGAAACTGATATGCACTGCTTGGAATTTTAGAAATAGAACCGGTTTTAACTTCCCACAGTGCCTTAATTCTTCTGAACTCTTCTTTCTCAACACTATGCTTTCTAGTCGTATTTCTCATGACAACAATTTCTTGGTTTTCCAACCTCAATTTCTCCTCAATATATTGAAACGTTGTCATTTCTTCCTTCCGCTTCTTTGTTCTAAGGCTACATGCTTTACTGTAGGTGATGAGAGATCAACCACTTCTTCAGGGGATTTCGCTGAATCAATAGGTTCTTGAACTTCCTTGCTGCCTTTTTTGAATTTCTTAGCATGCCTAGTTACAGGCTTTCTTGATTGAAATATGAAAGTTGTATTTTCACCCTCAAACTCAAGCTTCTTTGCAGACTTAGCCTTCTTTTGTTTATGCTCATCTTCTCCAATGAACTCAGCTTGAACAATGGATGTCTCCTCTATGTCAATAGCATGAAATATGTCATCTAAGTTTCCCTTTATCACTGGGTTGTCCTCTATAGCTGTAGCAACTATTTTTCCTTTTAATGCCATTACTTGGCCTCTTGTTACTCTTTTTATTTCCTACTTGCTGACATCTTTCTTATGTTTTTCCTCTTTGACAATATTTGACCTTTGTTTTGCAGGTGATGGATTTGGTGTATCAAGCACTTATGTCTACTCTATCCTTTTCACAACTTGTTTCCTTGGCTTCAGTTTTGAAAATTCCTTTGGTTTTGCAGCTATAGGTTGACTAGACTCTACTACTGGTGGTGATGGAGTTCCTTTAGTTTTAGGGTTTCTAGTAGGAGTTAGGGTTTCCAACTCAAAACCATTTATAAACAGAAAAGACGAGCATTCCCTGACTATCTTCTGAAGCTCATTAAAAATCAATAACTTCATCAAACCATGATGGAACAAAGATGTTTCACAACCTTCAGATTTGGCTTGTAGTTTATCATCCATTTTTGCAAGACTCTTATATAGATAAAAAGGAAAATGGAGTGAAATATTACCAGTGAAATGCAGAAGCAGCTTGAAATGATATGTGTAAACCTTATGACATCTTCCTATAGATGTAAAATATCTCTCAATGTCGAGCAACATCTTTGCATAAGTGTCTTGGATGCAGCTTCTAGGTGTTATCACAAAATCAGACTTGATAGGATAATCATCAAAATAATCTTGTGCAACTATTTAAAACCAAGCTTTTGGTTGATTCTTAGCCTCCTCATGAACCTGAGAGGGCTCTCTCAAGGGTTATTGATTTTGAATAAAATTGAATATGGCTAACTCTATGTGTGATCATAAAAAAATAAATGATTGAATTTGGTTGTAAATCACATTATAAAGGGTACATTGGGCTTATGGAGTCATGATAGCTTCAGTAAAACCAATCCATATACTTAACATGGAATTTGAGGCATGTTAGAGTTTTAGTCCAAAGATACACATGTGAAGCAGTAGAAACACAGTCAATTTGCCTACATAGGAAGTCTAAGCATCAAGGATGAATTCTGAGTAAACATAAGAAAATAACACTACAATAGATAGTAAAAGGATGCAATAGAACAAACACACACTAAAACTCTGTATGAATCTCAAGTTGGCTAAGTAAACTTCTCTGTATTAAAGCTGAAAACAGTCACTTATAGTAAACACAATATTTTTTCTAAAAATGTTCAACCCTTTTCTAATTCGATCCCTTGGTCTTTAATAAACATATTATAACATGTGATGATTTTCCTCTAGGCTAGATACATAAAATTTCCAAATACTGACACTAATTGACACCTTGCATAATTGTAAGATATGGAATTTATTACATAAAGACATCTAATCTACTTAATAGTCCTAATCCAAAAAGGACTCAAACTTGTTATTATTATCTAAAATAGCCTTATCCACCTATATTTACATCATTTTAAAAATTTAACAACACATAGTCAAATTTGGATGATGGGCTTCAACTCTTCATGTCCACTTTGTTTGACCTCCACAAAAACAGGAAACCATACCGTGTTTTTTAGGAATCACATCCTTCGCAATTTTTGAACAATTAGATCATCAATTAAGCTTGATTTCGTGGTCCTTATATGTTGGATACTATATTAACATGTATCCTCACCTATCCCTAGCCTCCAACATGTCAAAACCACTTCCAAATTTTTTTTAAGAAAGCTGTAATATATTGCGCTACGAAAACATAACAGTTTTGTAGCGCCTTTGAAAAACTATCATTTCAAGTCTTAATTCTTCAAAAAATGAATTTTTTCCACTTGAATGACTTCACTTGCCCCTTAATACATCTCCCATATCAGTTTCAGCTATTGAATCACTCTTCAACCTCTCAAAAATTGACCAAAATGAGCAAGAAAAGTAGCTATAGCAGTTTCGTAATGATTTTCTGCTTTTTTACACTAAATGTGCTACGAAACTGCTGAGTATGTAGATTCTTCAAAAAATTTCCAAAATGTAAAGTGTAAATGTGCCAGAAACTTAAAATAGCTCTGATCTCATCATATCACTTGAAAAATAGAGTCATTCTAGCCTTCTTCAGGTCACTTCTTCATTTGTAATAGGTTGGCCTATTGGTTTTTTGTGTTTTTTTTTTTGAAAAATAGGTCTTGGGATAGAGCCTATATCTCTTACTCCATGATGTATTTTGAGAAAGTGAAGGAAAAATTTGTAGGCCATTATGGCTTGAATAAAAACCTCTCTTGGTTTTCTGAATCATATCTCCTGATGTCCAGAAACTTCCTTTGAAAAAAATGTGTAAAACAGGAAAACTATGTTTCTGAAAATAGTGCTTCAAATATAGCCTTGTATCTCCCCACTGGTAACACATATGAGAACAGTGAGAGATGTTATTTTATCAGAGGCTACGATAAAGACAAACCTCTTTCATAATTCCAAAATACTTTTTCATTTGACAAAAAACTGAAATTGAAGTTGACTACTAAACAGTCATGTACATGTCATTTTGTAACAAAAGTTTCGTAGTGCATTTTAATTTATCAATTTCTCCTACCTCCTAATGAATTTGAGGAAAATGAGAGAGGTTTGTGTATTTAGGTATATTAGGAAGAAACACCTAAACACATCATTCATTTTTCCTAAATTAGTTTTTAGTTGCTCCAAAACCTCCTTGGAAGTTGACTACTCAAAACCAGAAATCAAAGTTTTTGTTTCATCACTTTTGCAGTTTGTGCTACGAAAGTAGCAGTGCTTTCATAGCGCATTTCCTCCTTTTTGAACTAGCGGCACTACAAAATGGTGGATTCCTAGATAATTGCACAAATTTAGCCCAAAAATTAATTGAATGACCCTTAAATGAAAAATGTGAATATTTGACCATGGAATGGACCTCTAAAGACCTTATTTGAATTTAGATGATGAACATTAAACCTATACAAATATAACCTACCCTTAACCAAACGCTAAATTGATTTCTAAAACTAATTTGAACCATGACAAAAAAAAACATGACACAATGATGTCTTCTTCTTTTTTGAGATTTTTTGGGTGATAACAGAGGCTTCACTTGGGATAGTGTGCCCCTGTGGTAAACTAAGAACCAATAGTTCTAGTGCTGCTATCCATTTTCTTCACCAAAACAGAAATTTTTTTAAATTTCTAAGCTCTTATTCAAAATCTTATAGCCTTCACCTTGGGCTCAATCTTGATGATCACTTTAGAAGAACCAAATATGTACCTACTGAAAAGATGCTCAGTAAAATTTGAACTTATTCACACACTCCTACCTACCCTATTAGCTGCAATCTCCATTTGTAACTCAAGAAACATGAAACTTCCACTGAAGCTAGTCATTGATCTGATATGACACTTGAATGTCTTGACTCTGCTTGAACCCAAGTAAGCATGATACTGAAATTACCAAGGCAACATGAGATCTAACTGATCTTCAAAACGAAAATATAACTGGAAATCTGAACTATAAATATTTTCCATGTAATCAGTTATAGGATCAAAGAAGACATGATATTTTTTATGCTTCTCATGAAATTATACAGCTTTGGAAAACTCATACATGCTTTGATCAACCACATAATACTTCAGTTGAGTGCTCTCATACTGCTTTTCAAAATTATTTTTGAAAATAGTGTATTCTTCCTCAATCTCAAAGGAGAAAGATAGCAATACTCTCTCTTTGTTTTCTAGCATTAACAACATTTGAAAGGACTGATCTTGATTATGAATACTATGAGATTGAATTTCATCATTTGAAACTTGAATGTCATTTTCAATGTTCTCTGCAACTTCATCCACAAACTGAATCTTATCTTTTGATTTTCACTCAAATGATTTCAGATTAGAAGACAAGGATAAAGAGAAATTTTCACTCATTTTTTCATTAGTGTGATCATTATTTGATGTAGGCTGATACATGAAATGACATGAAGAATCAACCTTTTTTTGTACCTGAGGTTTGTAGCAACCATCTTCCAATATTTCCTCTTGTTGTTTGAAATGATTCTCATAATCCCGATGATCAAAATACTGACAAGTCTGCTGAAATTTTCATCAAAATCAGAGGATGTAACATGATTTTCATAAATAAGCTCCTGTCGGGTTTCATTTTCATCCAAGAGAGAGTATATCCTTTCTTCTTGGTGATGAAAGGTATCTTCATGAAGGGCCTCTAAAATTTCCACATCCATGAACTCATCATCTTCATAACAATTCTCCAAATATTCAATAAAACTCACAGAGTGTTTACAACATTCTTTGACCAGCAATAAGGAGGGATGATACTCTTTATACATCTCATAAAATGCAACATGGAAATCAACAAGAGAATATAATGAACCATTTGGAAATATTTCATACCAAGACCATGATTTTCCTTCTAAAGTGGCCATAGACATCTTCATGAAACAATCCTCAGGGAACTGAACCTTAATAATGTGTACATGCATATGGAATCTAACCAAATGAATAGCAGCAGTGCCTTTATTTTCATCTTTGAATATAGGAAGATCAGTTAACCATTCAACCTTCGGCATAGGATTTGGAAAACTAGGGATATGAGACTGATTCTTAGGGCCATACATGGCATTTATTGTTGCAGTGGAACTCATTTTGAAACTTCATCAAGCTATTTATCTTCAAGCAGTGGAGTCACCAAGGTAGATGCAACCTCGAAAATCTTTTGTTAGGTCCCTATATTACTAGTATAGTCCCTTATTGTTGTTACTGTAACCCCCTTATTGTTATTATTGTACCCCTGTAACCCCGATATTGTTATTATTATGCCCTTGAATTATTATTTTTAGGTTTCCTATGATTACATTGTGGCCCCACTAGGATTACATTATGGCCTCATGGACTCCTATATAAAGAAAGGAGGTTTTGTAATTTTTATCATCCAAGAATTATTCATTCATGTAATGTATTGGAGTTTTCCCCCTCAAATTGGCTTATTTATAAGGCATTGATATCTCTTTTCTTCTATTTTTGGAGCTGGTTTCACAACATTTGGTATTAGATCTTTGGATTCTAGGGTTTTGCTGCTCCAAATAGGTCATCGTGGCATTTTCGCTATAACGTTTTTTCTAGGAAGGTTTAGAAGCTGAAATTTTTAGTGTGCTAAGCCAAAATCCTGAGGAACATCGTCAAAAAATTTCAAAGCCTGGTTCGTAATATGTTCAGAGATATAATCTGTGGAATTTAGGTCATTTTGCAGGCTCCTGAATTTAACCTAAATGGTTCATCGTGGTATTTGCGCTATCACATTTTGTCTAGAAAGGTTCCGAAGCTGAAATTTGTAGAGGGTGAAGGCTACATCATGAGGAACATTTTCTCAAAATTTCAGATCCAGGTTCATAATATTTTCAGAGATATGATCTGTGGAAATTCGATCGCTTTCAGGCTTTTGAATTTCAGCTCAAATAGGTGACTGTGGAAAAATATTTATAGCTCTCTCTCTGAGCATCAGGTTCGAATGCTCTAAAAATTTGCCACAAACACACAGAATATAGTGTGTTTTCTATCAATTTCAGAGCCAAAGGAGGAAGCAGTGACATGTGGCAAGTCATACAAGTTCTCTCTACTGAACCAGTCCATAATTGGGTCATTGTGGGAGATTAGACATAACTTTCCCTTGAAGAATCTAATTCAGATCAGACCTATGGGATTTTAAAGAAGCTTCCAAAGGCTACTACAAGGCTAAATTTCAGATATTGAGGATCTTGAATTATAGATATAATTCAATTTCAATATCGAGCTCCTCAAAAGCAAGTAAAAGGTGTGTATTTTTTTTTTTCTGAATTGCATAAGTCTGGTTTGAAGAATCAATTTGAATTGATTCCAAGGGAATATTGTGGAATAGATATCAATATTGGATTCTAAAATGGTCCCTAAAAAGAATTCAACAACCATTAAGCCTTTAGAAGGCTCCACTATGACTCATGAAGACGAAGAATGGCAACATGACATATCAAAATTACAAGAGCAAGTGCAACAAATTTCGCTCTCGCAAAGAGCAACAAAAAAAGAAATGGAAGCTTTGAAGAAAGGCATGGAAACTAATATGGATGGTTTGAAGAAAGGCGTGGAAGCTAATATGAATGGTTTGGAAGCTAAGATGAATGGCATAGAATTGGGCATGGAAGCTAAGATAGATGACATGGAAGCTAAGATCGATGAAAAAATGAAAGACAACATGGAAAAAATGAAGAATGATCTAAAAGTAGACATAGAAGGTTTGGAAAATTTGATACAAGCAATTTTTCCTAATGGTGAAAAGATCGCAGACGAAAATCATGATGAGAACAACATAAATTTTAATCTTGATTTCATAAACACTAATGTTGGAGGGAAGAACCACCATATTCCAAAAATGGATATGAGGAAGTTTGATGGAAGGGATCCTGTAACATGGATACAATAGATGGAGCAATATTTTGATGTCAATTATGTGCACAGCACATAAAATGTACGCATTGCAACTTTACATTTAGAACAAAATACATTTGTATGGTATTGATGGCTTTGCTCCTGTAAAAAAATTGTCAGTTGGTCAATTTTTACGGGGGAAACGATAGCAAATTATAAGGATACAAAGAAAAACACCTTCTTTAGCCAATCGATAAATCTCAAACAAAAGGGTTCAGTGGGGGAGCACATTGAGGACTTCCAAAAATTGAATATAAGGGTAACTAACATTTCAGAGGAACACAGGACTGATCTCTTCATAGGTACTTTAAAGGGTAAAATCCAACATGAAGTTCGCGTTTTGGAACCTGATTCATTGGAGAAGGCATTCAGGTTGGCCAAAAAAATTAAATGTAAAATTATGGTGACAAGGAAGCCTACCACTCACTTCTATAAAGAGGGAAGTGTTTCTACTCCTATATTTTCACAACCTACAAGGTTGAGAGCACAACAATTGGAAGAAAAACTAACAAAAGGGATTTGCTACAGTTGTGATATAAAATACACTAAAGGTCATAAGTGTGTTGAGAAGAAATTATTTTACATAGATTGTGAAGAGGAAGAAGAAAATGAACAAGAATCTTCAAAAGAAGAGGGTATACACCACAAACCAACCCTAGAAGAGGAAGAAATGAGTCTGACCATATCGTGTAATGCATTGGCAGGAATTACCACTCCTCAAAATCTCAAGATAGAAGGGAATATCAAGAAGAAAAATGAAATACTGTTGATTGATTCAGGTATACCCATAATTTTATTCATTGTAAGGTAGCCAAGGAATTGGATTGTTTCCTATACCCAGCACCAGAATGTCAAGTAATGGTTGCAAATGGAGGAACTATAAATTTATCTAGAAAATGCCATAATATCAAGCTAACCATGGGGGAATATGTATTGAATAGTCCATTTCTTTCCATTCCTATGGGAGGTACTGATGTTGTACTAGGAGTACAATGGTTACATTCTTTGGGGATGGTAGCTTTTAATTTTCCAGAAATTTTCTTGAATTTTTTTCAGAAGGAAAGGAAGTCGAATTATGGGGTATTGTAGGGAATCTAGGAAAGATAATAAGCTCTAATGTCATGACAAAGTTTATAAATAAATAAAAACGAGGTGTAATTGCACAATTATTCTCACTAGAAGTTCCAACATCAAAATCATCTATTTCTTCAGATCTCCAAAAAGTCTTGGACAATCATTCCAAGGTGTTTTAAACTCCCAAAGGACTCCCACCTATTCATTATTATGACCATGCTATTAATTTGATTCCAGGAAGTGTTCCTCTAAACATCAGGCCTTATACATATCCTTATGTCCAAAAGAGCGAAATTGAACGTATGATTGTAGAAATGTTAGAGGCTGGTATAATTCAACCCAGTCAAATTTCTTTCTCTTCTCCTGTAGTATTGGTACATAGGAAGGATGGATCATGGCACATGTTTCCATATTATAGAGAGCTGAATAAGTTCACCATTAAAAATAAATTTCCAATTCCTGTGATTGATGAATTATTGGATGAATTACATGGAGCAATTTATTTTATCAAGTTTGATCTTCGTTCAGGATATCATCAAATTAGAATGAAGACTGAAGATATCCAAAAAAAAACATTTCAAACTCATGAGGGTCATTATGAATTTTTGGTCATGCCTTTTAGCCTTACCAATGCACCTTCTACAATTCAAGGGTTGATGAATTATATTTTCAATCCCTTCCTTAGAAAATGTGTGCTAGTATTTTTTGATGATATACTAATCTACAGCAGGTCTTGGAAGGATCATGTTCAACATGTTGATAGGGTTCTCAAACTATTGCAGGAGAAACAATTATATGCAAAAACATCCAAATGTTTCTTTGGAGTACAAGAGGTGCAATATCTGGTTCATATTGTATCTCATGAGAGTGTTAAGGTAGACCCTAACAAAATTAAAGCCATTAAGGAATGGAAAGTCCCCACAACCATAAAGAATTTGCGAGGATTTCTCGGGTTAACAGGGTATTATCGTAAGTCTGTTCAGAATTATGGGAGAATAGGATCACCTCCAACAACATTATTGAAGAAAGATGCATTTTCATGGACTCCTGAAGCAACTAAAACCTTTGAACATCTTAAAGAAGAAATGTGCATAGCACCACTCTTAGCTACACCATATTTCACAAAAACCTTTGTTGTTGAATGTGATGCCTCAGGAAATGGAATTGGTGTTGTTTTAATGCAAGAAGGAAGACCCATTGGTTTTGAAATTTTTCCAATCAAAGGAAAGTATTTACATAAATATATTTACGAGAAGGAAATGTTAGCAATACTGCATGCACTAAAGAAATGGCGAAATTACCTAATGGGAAGACACTTCAAGGTAAAAAATGATCATGATAGTCTTAAACACTTTTTGGAACAAAGACTATCTTCAGAAGAGCAGCAAAAACTAGTCACAAAGATGTTGGGTTATGACTTTGAAATAATCTACAAAAAAGGGAAGCTAAATGTTGTTGCAGATACACTCTAAAGAAAGAGTGAAGAGGTGGAAGCATTGCTTTGTGCCATATCTATTATCCAACTAGATTGGATAACTGAAGCAAGGGATGAATGGAAGAAGGATGAAGAAGTGTGGACACTCATTCAAAAGTTGCGCCAATATCCTAGTACATATGATACATTTAGTTGGAAAATTTATTCCTTATGGTACAAATATCGCTTATATCTTTGTAAGAATTCCTAGCTAAAACGAAAGATTCTTTTGGAATTGCACACTTCTCCTTTAGGACACTTGGGATTTTTAGAAACTTACCACAGGGTGAAGAAATATTTTTTTTGGGATGGCCTTAAATATGATATTCAAAAATTTCTGGCGGAATGTTTGGCTTTCCAGCAGAATAAAGTTTAGACAATTAAGACCCCGGGTCTTCTACAACCTTTATCCATTCCAAGTCAATGTTGGGAGGATATTTCAATGGATTTTATCATAGGTTTACCTAAGTCCAAAGGAAAGAGTGTCATCATGGTATTAGTTGATATACTTACCAAGTATTCACACTTTTTTTCAATATCCCATGCATTTAAAGCACGTAAAAGGGTTATTGTGAGAGACACATATCCCATTTTTACTGGAAATTTTTGGACGAAGTAATTTTCTTGTTTGGGTACTCAATTAACTTATAGCTCATCTTATCATTCTCAATCGAATGGTCAAACTGAGATAGTAAATAAATGTTTGGAAGGATATCTTCATTGTTTTGTATCTAATAAACAAACACAATGGGTCAAGTGGTTACCTCTCATTGAATGGTGGTATAACACTTCCTTCCATACTGCAGCAAAAAATGACCCCATTTCTAGCACTTTATGGATATCATCCACCATCCATCACATCATCTTTAAGAGAAAATTTGAAGGTTCAAGCAGTGGAAGATCACATCGAGCATCAACAAGAAATTCTCCAACTCTTAAAGGATAACTTGAATTTGGCACAAAATCTAATGAAACAACAGGCAAATGAACATCATAGTGAAACAATTTTTGATGTAGGAAACTAAGTATCTTTATGGCTACAACCATAAAAACAAATATCCCTCAAGCAAGCTAAGAAGAATAACAAATTATCGCCAAAGTACTATGGTCCTTACAAGGTGTTGCAAAATATTGGTCCTATGGCATACAAATTGGAGCTTCCTGCTTCTTCATGAGTGCATCTAGTTTTCCATGTTTCATGCTTAAAGAAGGTTATAGGTGAAAATATTCCAGTTCAAACAGTATTTCTAGAACTCGATGAGGAAGGAAAACTAATATTGGAACCTGAAGCAATCATGGAAACAAGAACTCAATAGCTACGAAATCGATCAATTTCAGAGTATCTCATCAAGTGGAGGAACATACCCACTGAAGGTTCTACATGGGAGGATGAGAATTTTATACAAAAGCCCCAGAACTACTCAAGTGTTGAGGACAACACTTTTTTTAAGGAGAGGGGCAGGTTAGCTCCCTATATTACTAGTATAGTCCCTTATTTTTGTTACTGTAACCCCCTTATTGTTATTATTGTACCCCTATAACCCCCATATTGTTATTATTGTGCCCTTAAATTATTATTGTTAGGTTGGCTAGGATTACATTGTGGCCCCATGGACTCCTATATATAGAAAGGAGGTTTTGTAATTTGTATCATCCAAGAATTGTCCATTCGTGTAATGTATTGGAGGTTTCCCCCTTGAAGTGGCTTATTTATAAGGCATTGATATCTCTTTTCTTCTATTTTTGGATCTGGTTTCACAACAGATTTTCTAAGCTCCTCCTACCTTCAGAAGTTCAGCTGAAAAATCTTGGGAAAGTATAATCTTCAGACTCCCAACAGATGCACCAAAATGTTATCAAAAAATTAGACCTGATAGGCTCCTCATCAAACTAATATTGTGCAACTATCTTAAACCAAGATTTTGGTTGAGGCTTAGCCTCCTCAACCCGAGAGGGCTCTCTCAAGGGTTACTCATTTTGAATAAAATTGAAGATGGCTAACTCTATGTGTGATCATAAACAGATAAATGATTGAATTTGGTTGTAAATCACATTAGAAAGAGTACATTGGCCTTATGGAGTCATGATAGCTTCAATAAAATCAATCCATATACTTAGCATGGAAGTTTAGGCATGTTAGAGTTTTATTCAAAAGATACACATGTGAAAAAGTAGAAACACAATAAATTGGCCTACATAGGAAGTCAGAGCATCAAGGATGAATTATAAGTAAACATAAGAAAATACCACTGCAATAGATAGTAAAAGGATGCAATACAACAAACACACAGTAAAACTTTGTATGAATCTCAAGTTGGCTAAGTAAACTTCTCTGTATTAAAGCTGAAAACAATCACTTACAGTAAACACAATATTTTTGCTAATAATGTTCAACCCTTTTCTAATTCGATTCCTTGGTATTTAATAGAAATATTACAACATGTGATGTTCTCCCTCTAGGCTAGATACATCGAATTTCCAACTACTCACACTAACTGACACCTTGCATAATTGTAAGATATGGAATTTATTACAGAAAGACACCTAATCTGCTTAACAGTCCTAATCCTAAAAGGACTCAAACTGCTTATTGTTATCTAAAACAACCTTATCCACCTACATTTACATCATTGTCCAATTTTAACAACACATATTTGAATTTGGATGATGGGCTACAGCTCTTCATGTCCACTTTGTTTGACCTCCACAAAAACAGGAAACCATAACCTGTTTTTTCGGCATCACATCCTTTTCATTCTTTGAACAATATTATCATCAATTAAGCTTGATTTCGTGGTCCTTAGATGTTTTATATTATCTTAACATCTGTCCTCACCTATCGCTAGCCTCCATCATGTCAAAATCACTTCCAAAAACTGTTCAAGAAAGTTGTAATATACTGCTCTACGAAAACACATCAGTTTTGTAGCGCCTTTGAAAAACTATCATTCCAAGTCTTAATTCTTCAAAAACTGAATCCTTTCCACTTGCATCACTTCACTTACCCCTTAATACATATCCCATATCAGTTCTTTCTCTTTACTCACTCTTCAACCTCTCAAAAATTTACCAAAATGAGTAAGAAAAGCAACTACAACAATTTCATAGCGCTTTACTATTTTTTTACACTAAATGTGCTACGAAACTGCTGAATATGTAGATTCTTCCAAAAGTTTCCAAAATGTAAAGTTTGAATGTGCCAAAAACTTAAAATAGACCTGGTTTCATCATATCACTTGAAAAACAGAGTCATTACAGTGTTCTTGAGGTCCCTTCTTCATTTGCAATAGGTTGGCCTATTGGTTTTTCCTATTTTTTTTTGAAAAATAGGTCTTGGGACAGAGCCTATATCTCTTACTCCATGATTTATTTTGAGAAACTAAAGGAGGGTTTTGTAGGACATTGGATCTTGAATAAAAAAATCTCTTTGGTTTTTGAACCATATCTCCTGCTGTCCAGAAACTTCCTTTGAAAACAATGTGTAAAATAGGAAAACTTTGTTTCTAAAAATAGGGATTCAATGAAAGCCTTGTACCTCCACACTGATAACACATATGAATAAATTCAGAGAGGTTATTTTTTCTAAGGCTGTGATAAATAAAAACTTGTTTCAGAATTCCAAAATACTTTTTCATTTGGCCAGAAACTGAACTTGAATTTGACTGCTAAACAATCATGTACAAGACATTTTCTAACAGTAGTTTCGTAGCACATTTTAATTTATCAATTTATCCTACCTCCTAAGGAAATTGTGGAAAATGAGAGATTTTTTTCTAGCTAGGTCTTCTGGGAAGAAAAGCCTCTTTTAGTTTTCCTAAATGTGTTTTCAGTTGCTCAGAAACCTCCTTGGAATTTGACTACTGAAAACCAGAAATCAAAGTTTTTGTTTCACCACTTTCGCAGTTTGCGCTACGAAAGTAGCAACGCTTTCGTAGTGCATTTCCTATTTTTTGAACTAGCAGTGCTACAAAATGGTGGATTCCTGGCTAAATGCAGAAATTTAGCCTGAAACTTAATTGAATGACCCTTAAATGAAAAATGTGAATATTTGACCATGGAATGGACCTCTAAAGACCTTATTTGAATTCAGATGATGATCATTAAACCTATAAATGTCTAACCTAACCTTAACCAAACCCTAAGTTGACTTCTAAACCTGATTTGAACCATTACCAAAAACAAACATAACACAATGATGTTTTTTTTTTTTTGCGAATTTTTGGGTGATAACACTACGGATAGTGTTATTGAGGTCCATATCTGCATACTTAGGTTTCATAAATTATTTACATTTCTCCATATCAAATTTGAAACCTTTAAACCAATTTTCTTGACCTTTTGTTATCTTTGTCACAGTATCAATAATATTTGGTGAAATTGACACACTTAGTATCCCAACCTTGGTAGTTGTTCCATTGAAGTTCAAGGAAAATTATTTGGAAACCTGTGTATGGAAACCCTGTAAATTTTCACAAAACTGAAGACAACCTACTCTTCTGAACGCCTCCATCACTGTTGGGTTTTCAATTATGGCCTTCATATCTTCAGTCTCATGTCTCAAGTAGTGTACCCCTCCATGGAATTTATTTTCCTCTACCATGCTTCAAAGAAAACATGACAGCCTTGCTTGAATAGTTTATATCTACCTCGCTTGATTAAGATGTAGAAAAAATTTGTATAGAATAGCCACAGGTTTGGCTTGATACTTCAGAGCTTAGACAGTTGAATGGAAGCAAAGGAAAATATAATGACTAATTAGGTAATATTTTGAATTTAAAATGTCATCTCATAACTAAATTATGTCTCATTCATACCCTACCATGACAATGATGAATGCAACATGGGTAACTACACTGAATCTAATCATTTACTGACTTATCATATCACTAACCTATCATTTCCCAATAGATTCTGACATATTTCAGCTTAATTGACAAGACAGTTTAGAAACCGCGCTTTCGTAGCCCTAGCAATGTATCTTTCCCTGTTTGCGCTACGAAACTATTAGGGTTTTCGTAGCGCAAATCAACTTTTTTGAAGTAGTGGCGGTACGAAAATGAGGTTTCTTAGCTAATTGACCAGTTTTGACATGAAACATTAGGAAATGACCTACAAATGTAAATTATGGATATTTGACAATGAATGAACCTTAAAAAAGACTTTATTTGAACTTAAGGATGGGCTTTGAACTTATGAAAATCTAACCTACCCTTGATCAAATCCTAAATTTACATCTAAACCGAATTTTGAACCATGACCAAACATAATGATATTTTGAAATTTTTTTTGGTGATAACAATGGCTCCACTTGGGATAGTTTTCCCCTGTGGTACACTAATAACCAATAGTTCCAGTGCTACTATCCATTTTCTTGACCAAAACAGAAAAAATTTGAAATTGCCAGGCTTTCTCCTCAAGCTCTAATGGCCTTCACGTCGGGCTCAAGCTTTCTGATTTAGCTTGTCATTATTAGCAAAAAAACTCATAAAATGGAATATGTACAATGACATGAATGATCAATCAGATTTTTAGGAAGAGTAATGCTTTAAAAACCTGCCATTGACAGGTCCTCCAACATATGATTTTCCATCCCCCGCTATATGTAAGTATTGTTTCCATGGAAAGAAGCTATCTTGAAAGGACCTTTCCATAAGTTATCAAAATTACCATGTTTACCTTTCTCTTCAATTCTACCCTCCCATTTCAGCAATTCATCCTAAATTACCTTTCCTCCTTGATATTCCTATCAAATGTCCTCTTGATTAAAAAAAAAAAAAAAAAAAAAAAAAAAAAAAACAGTGTCTCTGCTGCAGATGACTTCATGACATGTACCCCTAGAGATGTAGGAAAAATGTCCTCAGCCCCATATACTAGCTCATATGGTGAGGTTCCAATTGACCTTTTTGTGCATATCCTATCAACCCATAAGGCATACTTCAGATTCAAATGAAAATCCTTCTTATTCTCCCGCAACACCCTTTTGATGATCCTCACAATGATCTTCTTAGAAGATTCAGCAAGAAGATTCCCTTGCGGATAGTATGTAGTAGAATGCCCAAGATTAATATGATATTGATGACATAAATTGATCATATTCTTAGACTTCAATTCCTGTGCATTATCAGTTATAATCTTCACGGGGCAACCAAACCTAGACAAGATATTATTTTCCAAAAACGAAATAATAATAGAATCATTTGCTTCCCTAGTTGGGCTTGCTTCAATCCATTTGGTGAAGTAATCAGTCACTCTGAGAATCCAGAAATGCTGACCTGATGATGATGGATGAATCTCTCTAATAAAATCTAGCCCTCACTATTGAAATGGCACTTTCACATAGATAGGCATGAAAGGTAAAGGTACAAGCTTCTTCTTACCCTGAAAAACCTGGCATTCATGAGAGGCAAAAATATTTTTGTAGACATCCTTAAACATTGTAGGCCAATAATACCCTACTCTAAGAATATTGTTCACTGTGGCCTTCCAATAATGGTTACCTCCACAATATCCTTTTAGGAACTCCTCAATTACTTTATCAGCCTTTTCTTCTAGAAAAACAATTCTGCAAAATTCCGCCAGTATCCTTCCAAAACATATTTCTGTCAAAAAATAAAGTATCTCAATGATTTTATCTTTACAAACATTTCCTTAGACTTTGTTAGATCAGCAGGTGCTTTATGATGTTGTAGGACAAAAAAAACCTCCTTGTACCAATCTGAAGTGATGTATTTCTCTTTAATAGAGACCAGTTCTTCTTCCTCATCTGAAATTTCTAATATTTTTGCAATTAAGTTTATGTCAAGACAGTCAAATTTTGATTGTGTCATCATATTTTCTAAGCCTTTCCCTTTGACCAATTTTGTTGGCTTAATATCTATATCATACTCCATAAATTTAGAAATCCATTTTCCCCTCTTACCATCTGGATCGGCTTGAGTGAGGATGTCTTTCACAACAGTATTAGGAAAAAAAGTCACAATATGAGAATGAAGAATATAAATTTTGAAATATTTGATAGCATTCACCAAGGCACAGGCTTGCTTCTCTAAGATATTATACTTCATCTCAGAGTTAGCTAATGTCCTACTAAAGAAGGAAATGGGCTGCTCAATACCTTTCTATCCCTTTTGTAGAAAAACTCTAGAAATAGTATTATCTGAAGCGAAAGTAAAAACTAGAAACTCTTTTGAGAAATCAGGACTGATCAATATCGGTGCTTGGGAAAGTGCCATTTTGATCTCCTAAAATGAGTGCTTAGCTTCTACTATTCACTTAATGTCAACTACGTTCTTCAGCATCCTTGTTATGTCCTTCACAATCTCAGCAAAATTAGGAATAAATCTCCTTACAAAATTTACCTTTCCAAGGAAATATTGAATCTCCTTCCTGCTTCTTGTCAAATACACCTTGTGAATTACATTGACCCTATTTGGATCAATTTTAATCCCATATTTATAAATTACATGTCCAAGTAATTTACCTGAACTTAAGGAAAAAATAATTTTGGTGGGGTTTGGAGAGATGCCAAATCTTCTGCACTTCAATGGAATTATTTCTAGGTTCTTCAAGTGATCTTCTCCCTCCTTGAGAAGATTGTTATGTCATCAAGATAAACAACAACCATCTTGTCTTTCTCTTCAGAAAAAGAAATATCCATTGCCATCTAAAAAGTAGCTCCTGCATTGATGAGACCAAATGACATCTTGGCATATATAAAAGTACCCCATGATATAGTAAAGGTTGTTTTTTCCTGATCATCAGGATGTACAAGAATATGATTATAATCTGAAAAACCATCAAGCATAGAAATTCTCTAAGAACCAACAATATTTTTCAAAAAAATTTCCATCTTTGGGAGAGGATAATTGTCCTTCAGAGAAGATTTATTTAAATTTCTGAAGTCAATACATATTCTGATTTCTCCACTCTTTTTGCTAACTAGAACCAATTTTGCAAGCCAATTTGAAAATTTGATTGGTACAATGATTTTGGCATCAAAGAGTTTTTTGACCTCTTTCTCAATCAATGGCATGAGAAGTGGATTGATTCTCCTTAACTTCTGCTTGAAATCCTTTTCATTTTCCTTTATGGGAATAGTATGCTGAATAATAGTGGGGTCATATTCTTTCAAATCACCATAATTCCAAGAAAACACATCTATGAATCTCTTCTTCATTTCAATATACCTAAAATTCATATCAGCTGAAAGAAACTTTGAAAGTTTAATCATTTTCGGCATAGCTACTATACCAAGGTTACATCTCTCAACTTCTTCATCATCAGATTGTATTTAAAGGGATTTAAAAACATCATTTTGATCAAAAAACTTTTCAAGAGGTATGAGTCCATTTGGTATGGAAATGTTATTTAGTTGCAAAACTTCATACTTCCCTTTAGACTCAGAAAGCATATTTTACTGATCTACTTGTATATTTTCAAACTCTTCTTTCATCTCAATAAAGTTCCTGACTTGTTGATCATCCTCAAAAACATGCCAATGAGTAATATTATCAGGAATAGCTAGTCTATGACGAATCTCAACCTCATATTTTTCCGTGGAATGCATAGGAATAATCAAAAGACATGCAGAGACAACAAGAGAATCATCAATGGAGTTATGTTCTCTAGTTTTGGTCATAAATGAATAAGCTTGAAATTTTTCCAACATGTCCAAAATAAAGTACCTATATGTCCTCATCCTTATATCCTTTGTTTGATAAACACCTTCAACTTGTTTAATGAGAAATTCTGAATCTCAAAAAAGAGAAATGTTTTGAGCATTCATTCTTTTCAAAACCTCTAAGCCCAAAATCAAGGATTCATACTCAGCCATGTTATTCGTGCAATCAAAGTTCAATTTATAGGAAAATAACTTACTATCATCACTTGGACTTGTGATCCAAAATCCCTGCTCTTGTTGCTTCTCTGCCTGCTGATCCATCAAAATGCAATGACCACCAACATTCCACCTCCTTTTCACTGACTTGCTGATCTTCTGTTTGCTGATTTTTAGACTTATGAATTTTAGAACTCTGATTTTATGCTTTCCTCTCCTCTTTTTCTTCATTAGTGAACTCATTGAAAAGAATAGCAGAACCAAGTTCAGTATCAAGAGAATAAATTGGAAAATTTTGGGGTTTGTATTTACTACTCACCATGTAGGCCACTCTTGTATCGATACAATCTTCTTTGCTCACCAAAAATAGGAATGGTGGAATAAGTAAGGTCCATATGCATTGTACCTTTTATTTTTGCTTCCCATGACCTTGATAATAACATACCAAAATTTAGTGGAATTTCTGCTACCACGATGTCCATGACCACAGTCTTAGGAGGAACTTGAGTTAGACCAACAACCACATCCTTAATTAAGCCAATGCATTGAACTCTTTTCGAATTGAAAGAAAACAAGTATTTATATGGCCTACTTACTTCTAACCCCATTCTTTCCATGATTTCTTTGGCCATAAGATTGTGAGAGGCCCCTGAATCCAACATAGCATTATGCAATGTCATGTCATGAATGCTAAGGATCACATAAAAATGAGGCACCTCCTCATTCTGTTCATCTTATAGTCTTGGACCCAAGTATATGGTTGGATGATCCTCTAGTACATTCAACAACTCCTGGTTGTGAATTCAACATTTTGACAATCCTTCTTATATGTTCATTTACCTTGAGAATCTCACCAAAAGGGCTTGATATTTTAATCTTAGAAATTTCATTCTCAAGGCTGAAAACATAAACATATTTCTCAGCTTCTTTGATAGGAGGAACAACTGGTGTATCTTTCTTACCTTCAGTAACCTTAGGAG
Source organism: Pinus albicaulis (assembly GCA_034641835.2). Lineage (NCBI taxonomy): Eukaryota > Viridiplantae > Streptophyta > Pinopsida > Pinales > Pinaceae > Pinus > Pinus albicaulis. Next base: position 1,377,468,784 of record CM076584.1, read on the forward strand.
CATCTTTCTTGCCATTAGAAACCTTGGGTGTATCTTTCTTAGGCGGTGTTTTGTTTGTAATGATAGGCACATTTCTATTTTTGAGATTGTGTTGTTTTTTCATCTCAAAGATAACATGTTGAAACCCCTTTAGATAATATGATGTTTTCTCTCCATGATTAAATTGGTATGATTGATCATTTTCTTCTTTATTCAAGAAAAATCCAGACATTTATTCATCAAAACATTGAATAGTCTCTTCAGGAATTTCAGGATCATCTTCTTCATCAATCAAGTTATGTTGGAAAGGAGGTCTCACTGGAGGATTAGGATATTGATTTATGTTTTCCCTTGGCCTTTGCTTATTCTGAGTTATCTTGAACTAAGTGTTTCTAAATTGAGGTTCATGTTGTGCAGGAGGAGTAGAGGTATTCCCAAGGGCCAACCTATCCATCATATTTTCTATTGTTTTCATCATTGAATCCAGCTTATCCTGAGAGGTAAAGGAGGAAGGATTCTCTTCTTCTTTGAACTTAGTCTTAACAATCTTTGAATTTTTAGCTGCTATCAAATTAACCTCCACCTTTAATGCATTATTTTTCATTTCAGCAACTGAATGGGATTCTCTTTCTCTCAGCAGTATAGAAAAATAATAGTAAAAATCTTCAGCATATCTCATATGAGCTAAGGCTTGTGGCAACTTCAAATGGGCATGAATAGATTCATACACCTTGTTAAACCTTTTTGAAAAGTTTGGAACAGATTCATCAGTAGCTCTCTTCAAAGTGCTATACTCGGTAAGGGCTTGTACTGGATTAGTTCTATTTCCCCATTTTCTCAGAAAAGTATCTTCAAACTCATTCCGAGTATGAATACTTCTAGGAGTAAAGGCCTTATACCACTTTCTAACTTCACCAGTAAAAATCTAAGCAAACAAACTCAACTTAAAATATTTATCAACAACCTCCTCCCTGTCTATAAAATCATTAAATTGGTCCACATGTTCTTCTGCTGTAATGTCTTCATCACTTCACCAATTTTTTATTCTAGCAGCATAGTTGCTAGGAAGGTCATTTAAGACAGCTGGAAGAACAAGAGGGGCATATCTAGTAGGTGCAACAGCTAGAGGAGGTATATTTCTAGCCATGGTTAAAGGTATTGTAGTAGCTTTAGGGATGACAGGAAAAAAGGATGAAAAACTGCTATGAGGAGGACCGTTTGGTCTTTGTGGTCCACAAACAATTGAACTCCAATTTGGAAGAGGTAAACCAACTTTTCTTTTAAAAAAAACTTAAAAAGGATCAAGCTATTTCAATTTGTCTAAATATTCTATTTCCAACAACAACTAAGAAGTAACAGCCTCCAAAAACTCTTCTTTGTCTTCTTGTGTTACTAGAGCTGAGGTATCAATACCTATTTTATGCAAGTCCAAGACAATTTCAGTTAGTTCTTTTCCACTTTCTAATCTAAAAAAAACCTCTTGAATTTTATAATCAACTCTTTTAGCTTCAAGACTTCTTAAAATTTCAGAGGACAAGAATTTCATATGTGATGGAGTACCTAATATTTTAGAAATTCCTTGAATGCCTCTAAAAATGGTGTTTGAATTGTCCACAATTGTTTCGGGGAAAATCACCCTAGAGGTTTGTTGGGTCTAAACCTCCACAGAGCAAGGCATGCCATTTAGAAGGACTCACACACAACCATACTTGAATGCAAAAAACTAGATAACAACGATAGTAGAACTCACCCGTAGTCCTACGTTCGATGTAGATACCGCGGGGTCTAAACCCCCAGCAACCTTTCTTCCTCCTTGAACCTGCAAAACAAGAAAGAACGTGCACGGAAACCTAGTTGTACAACATATATTTCTCCTAAACGTTAGTGTAATCAATGTGAAATATGATATAAACGATAATAACTGCTTAATAATCAATCTTTCCACATGTAAAAATAGATACTAACACAGAATTTCAGGAACAAGACGGTTCTTCATTATTATGAATAGCTTGTACAGAAGTAAAGAGTGGATAGATCACCTGAATCCTTCCACGATCTTCGAGCAGACCGTCGTCCGGATTCGTCCTGCCCTTGCCTCGCTAAGATTCTTCCAAGACTTGTGCACTCGAGATGGCATATAAATGGATGAACATCTCCAGGAAACAAGGGTTTCCTGATATAAATCTAGGAAAGTGCAGGAGGCACGGGGAATCAGACTTGAACTGGGATTCCAACAGAGTATAATGTCTATAAAATTTCTCTCTTCCTTAGGCCATACACATGAGGGGCTTTTATACTCCCTCAAAGTAGTTTCATTCAGTTGGAAACAGTTGGCCATGTACTGGGGTGGTTGAACTACTGGAGTAACCATCAATCTAGTCCGAAAATAGGGAATTTATATATTTTTTAATGGTTTTAACGGCATATGCGAAAAAGTACATGTGGACTCGCGTATACGCGTATGGGAATTTTAACACTGTTTTTTAGTGAATTTGTTCAAGTCTGTAGGAATGGGTGCCCAAAGCCATAAAGACAATCATGAATCACCTGAGGGTGAAAAATGATGCTATAACAGATGCCCCCTAATATATGAGGTCAAAAGGGGTACATGATGGCCGAAACGTATTATGCACATAGAAAGAACTTCGCAAGGACAAGAGAGGACTTCACCAAATTTCAGCCTGCCAAAAACCAATGAAAGAAAATAGAGAGTCAACTCATGCTGAGATGGGCATACCCATGCTCAGTCAAAAATACATCATATGGAAAGTACATAATAGATCCAAAATGTATACAAGTATAGCTGAACTGAAAATACACAATGAATCATCTGAGCATGGCCCGGAAGTATAAGTCTGAATCAATGTCCAAGTATCACATATAGAAAGCTGATCAATGATGCTGCAACTGGATGTCTGATCATATAAGTAACTGAATCTACAAGTACCAAATCATAAAAGGTGGAACAGACGGTATAATCACGCAACTCAGGAGCCAACATATAGGATGCTGCTGTACTGACACTGCAACATATAAGGGTGAACGACATCACTGGCAGAAACTGAATGAACTGTCAAAAATGAACCGAGAAATGATGATGCAACCTGAGGTCTTCACCGATCATTATGGCACAATTCTACACAATGGGAATAAATGAGCTGAAGTCGACCATGTGAGAAATCGTTGGATTACCGGTCAATGATGTATACCGTTAACCAACGCGAGACAACCCACCAATAATGAAAATGAGCATCAAGGTGCCCCAGTACAATCTAACAAGTGCGAATGAATGAGTTGAAGTCGAACACTTGAAAGAATCTACCAATCAGGAGGCAATGATGAATCCCCACTGTCGATAGCGAAGAGTCTTCCACTGATGACTGCAAACCCTAAGGTACTGACAAAAAGACTCTAGACATTATTCCCAGAGCAACGAGTCGGAGTCGATGGGAAAAGATCTGCTGGAAGGAAGGCATTAAGGCATCCCACATCAGTCCAGCGCGAGTGTAACCCACAGGCCAAGATTTGGAAGGAATCAGACGAAGTAGAGTGATGGAACCAAAACCGAAGTACGTTTCCGACATGCACAAGATGAAGCTAGCGCACGGAAGAAACCCTCTAAACCAACCAATAATGAAAGCTGACATAGAGGCGAGAAATCCACCGATAGGGTCAAATGGAAATCAAGGTACTGCACGAATCCCAAGTGTGATAATGTGTGCTGACGTCGAACACAGGGGAAACCACTCAGTCAAAGACCCATGATGATGATCAAATGCTGAGCACGAGGTCACCTATAAATGATGGAAATAGGCCCAAGGTGCGGCTCTAGGCTTGCTCTCAGAGCAATGTGTCGTAGTCGATAAGAGACAAACCCGCCGGCAAGAAGTCAATGGGGACCTTCTCAAACCAGCACGAGCAGAAGACCAAAACATCTGATGTGATAGAACAATATACTGACAAGACCGGGAAGGCCGACTGAATAATGAGTCAAGAGACACCGCAGAATGGCCGACTCTGGTTAGACTTCCCTTGAACAAAAGCACGACTCGTGATGACCATGGCAGTAAAAAGTGACACTGTATAAGTTTGTTATGCAGGAGGCAGAACAAACTCTCCATATGATTGGAAGAGATAACCAACCGGGGGAGGACTGACAAGTGAAACAAGGTAAAGGCTGAACCTAGGTCAAAACTAAAACCATACCAAATGTAGGAAATATATATAAGTAAATGTGCTTTGTTCAAGGGCGACAAACTGACTCTGTACTGCCATCAAAACAACGAAGATACATCCCGTTCCCGCTCTTTTTGTTATATTTGATTTTTTTGTCTTTTTCATATAATAAGCCTGAAAAAGAATAAAAGAATGCTATGTTACAATGGATAGAACGAGTATCAAGAAAGCAGATGCACTAGTTCCTGGGATTGGAACAATCCTATGCTCAATGCAAGGTGGCGAAAACTGGTCAGTGATACTCAGAGGAACGTTCCATCCATGGGTACAAAGGTGTCAAGTCATGATAGCTAAGTGCATGCAATGGTTAACTTGTACAGAAAGTCAAGGTCAAAAGTTGGCTTAAACATCGAGTCCAAATGAAGCCGGCTAAAGGCCGGGATAAACAAGTAGCCAATATGCAATGCAGTAATACAACTTAACGACACCAGGGAGCCTCTAGGGTAAAAGCCAGAAAAATGATAGTGATGAAGAAGAAGAATGAAGCTTCAACACATAAGACATGGCGGGACTAAAGAGGACTCCCGAGCCTACATAAAACGTAGCATGGGCAACAAGTGATAGCGAGGAACTAACTAAGAAGCCCATGTAAAGGAAGGCTCTACCATCAAGTCATGATTAAATAATCGTTGAATGAAATGGGTGTAATAGTCATGATCTGATGGGATTGACCCTATGGAAAGTGATCAGTATGGAGGCTAGTATGCAAGATGTAGCGGAAAGTGATTTCCCTAACCTATATGCCAGTGAAGATCATATACCTGCCATGATGAGTCAGCAATCATGGATCAAAAACCAGAAAAAATCTCAAATTCGTCAAAATGTACCTGAAAACATACCAAACTGGGCACTTCCAAGCATCCAGGTTATGCAGCTTAAGATAGATTGAAAAAATAAGCATAAAAAATTTTTGCGAAAATTTTCAACTTTTTGGACATAAATAGACAAATTACCTCATATTTGGTTCATTGTTACATTGTTGATTTGGAAAAAAGTGCTCTGGAGCAAAAAACTTCTTCCGTCAAATCAGGAGCAACCGACCGTCAAATCGCACCGAATTTGTCAGGTAAGCTCATCAATCATCCTTGTTATTCATTTTGTCTGTTCATAAATTAAAATTTAGTAATTTTCACCATAGAATCTCTTGCAAAAAATCACGGGTTTGTGCATACGCGGGTTGCTAATGATAAAAGCACGTATACACGCGACTGTGCACAAATAAAGTCGCGTATGCGCAAGCCCAAATGAAAAAAGCGTAGCTAATGAAGGAATTATTGAAACTTTGCAGGATGACCGTATCATGGAGAGAGCGTGAACACAGTGCAATTGATCAAGAAGTCATGTAGGACCAAGAATCACTAAATATTCTTCGGAATTGCAGATTTCTCAAGTTTTTTAAAATGCCAAATATGAAGAGCAATGTCTGGTTGCTCGAAATGCTTGTAAACTATTGGGAACCGGAAGAGGACTGCTTTATGATAGATCAAATGCCCGTACGCATCGAAGTGGAAGACATATATTTTATCGCTGGACTCTCCCGGAGGGGGGAGCCAGTAGACTTGCATGGTAAGCCTTTGGGAGGGCTCACCGTGGAAGATTACGTCCACGTGTACTGCGTACAGGGTTCCAAGAAAGTTGGAACTCAAATTGCAATCAAAGATTTAAGGGATTTGCACATGAAAATCCTCCTTTTCACCATTGGCAGAGTGGTAGGATCTTCCTCCCTACACCAGGCGTCTAGGACGTAAATGAGCATAGCAGTGGAATGCTTAACTCATATATATGATTGGTGCACAACCCTATTGCTGAACATGAAGCAACAATTGACCTCTATCCACCAAGAAAAGACAAAACACTTTGGATACGGTAAAATTTTGATGACATTCTTCTTTGAGAAGATACCAGCATTGAGACCCAGAGTCATCTCTACCATCAGCAGCCCGAGAGACCCAAGAATTTCCCGCTGGGCAGACATGATGAAGAGATTGGGGGGAAGTGAAGTTCCCCGGACCACTTGGGATGATGAGTTCTTCCTTTGGTGGGGAGAACAAATCATCGCGGTGGACGACTATCCCTATGCCGGGATGGAGTTTCGTGGCGATCCAGATCTTGTCCTTCCAACAGGCATAACATGGGGTACAGTCGGTAAGTTTACAAAAAAAAAAAAATTGACTTATATAATTTTTTGGATTTTTTCAATACGTATGAAAAAATGTGAAAAAAGAACATGTTTTTGATTGGATTCATAATTAATTTAAAAATGATCATGATACAGATATTGGACCAGTTCGACCTGAGGGTTTCCCACGACACAAGCGCCGCTGAGGCGAAGCGGATACAGTGGATTCAGACAGGACCCTCCAGGCTGTACAGAGGAACTTGGAGGGATTAACCCGCCAAGTACCTATGGTTGCAGTGGAAGATCTGCCGAAAGCCATCCAGAGACGGGTGGTAGGAGTGCCCCGAGACTGGGTACGGTTATTCCGCCGAGTTGCCACCGCGATCATGTTCTATAGGAACACGACTTCTGGGTAGGGACCTCAGGAGTAGATATATATGATGTATCAGATGACTGTATATTTTTTGAGACTGAACATGATCGGGCATAAGCCCCATTTTTTGTATGACTTTATGGATCCAAATTTTGTAAAGTTTTTGAACACTGATGATATATATACAGCGATGTTTTATGTGATGTGATAAATGTATCAAAATGTATGATGTTTTTGATTAATTTTTATTGTATGGGATGATTAATGTGCCAATCAATTGCTTGATTAGCCAATGAGTCTGCCAACCAATTGTCAGCTCGAGGAATATGAATGAAAGTTAAAAATTGAAATGATCTTTGTAAAAAATGTACCCTCAAGAACAACCGGAGTAAAAATGGATCTCGAACCCGATAAGTATTGTTTAACTGTGACACCACCAGCTGAGAGTCCAAGAAAACTACCAACGAATCAACACCCAAAGATATTGCCTCCGAGAGTAGATAAACAACTGCAGTGTATTCTATTATATTATTGGAAGCATGACCAATGCAGACCCCTCTTGATACTAACAGCTGACCGGATGGATAATGAAGCACCCAAGCCGCGGAATCTATGTTCCGGGTGTGTCTACTAGCACCATCGGCAAAACCGAAATGACTCATGACATCCGACAAAACCTGCCAAAGAAGATCAAAAACATCAGCATCCCATCAAAAATCGAAAAAACAACCAGATATGCACAAAGAAAAACTACTATATACAAAAGCAACATGCCAGGCCGAAGCCTAGGCATAATACTTCTTCAAATAGAGCCCATTTCTGGGCTCTTGCAACTATTTCCCTTCAAAATCAACCAAGGTATATACTCCTTTTTTAAGGACTTTTTTAATGATAAAGGGGCTATACCACATAGATTTAAATTTTTCTGCTCCTAGGGCATATTTTTCTTGGGCATAGACCAAAACAAGGTCACCTTCCGAAAAAACCCTAGGCTTGACCGCCTTATCGTACTGAACTTTAACTCGGTTTTTATGCGCTTCATTCATTGTGGCGGCATCCCGACACTGCTCATCGAGATGTTCCAAATGAAGGAGCCATTCTTCAAGACTAGAAGTCTCAGGAAGAAGTTCAACAGCTAATTTAAGAGAAGGAATCTCGCATTCAGTGGGAAATACGGATTCCAACCCGTGCACTAGCTGGAACGGAGTAAAGCCAGTTGCAGTTTTAACTGACGTCCTATATGCCCAAAGTGTAGGATATAGCATAATATGCCAGTTGGATCTAGCTTTATCAATTGTCCTTTGAAGAATTGTCTTCAAGGATTTATTCACGGCTTCCACTTGTCTATTGGCTTGAGGATAATATGGAGATGAAATGTCTCATTTTAAACCCAAATTTTAGAGCCAACTCGCCCATCATGCTATTCTGAAATGATCACATCGTTGATAATCTCTCTAGAATACCAAATTCCAGCAATAACCTGGTTGAAAAGAAAAAGAGCCGTAGTCTCACCATCAGTTCCCAAAAGTAGGCATAGCCTTGACCCACTTTGTAAAGTATTCTACTGCTACAATAATGTACTTGTGACCTTTAGCTGAAGGCGGGTTACAAGTAGTATAATCAATACCCCACTTTGTAAAGGGACCGACAGTAATGACTGGAAAAAGAGGAGCTGGATGAGCGCGCATTTTTCAAGTATATACTTGACACGGATGACACTTTTTGAACGACTCCATACAATCCTTGAAAATCGAAGGCCAAAAGTACCCAGCACGCAAAACTTTTGGGATGTAGCAAGCCCAAATAAATGACTACCACAAGATCCACTATGGGAATCATTCAGCACAGCCTCAGCTTCTTCGAGAGTTAAGCAGCATCTCAGGATTGAATCAACCCCTCAACGGTATAAAGCATCACCAATAATCAAGTAATTCTTAGCCAAGTGACGCAACTTACGACGCTCATCTTTCGAAAAAGTAGAGGGAAACTTCGCAGTCTGGAGATACACAATGATATCTCCATACCAAGGATCCTGTGGAGAGATAAGAAACAAATTTTCATCCGGAAATGATTCATCATAGACAATCTCATCCCCACAGGGCAAGTCGGAGATCAATTCCACGAAAGCCAATGATTTCTTGGACTTGGTAGACATAAATTCAAGATCAAATTCCTAAAAAATCACAATCCATCTATTGTATTTGCCCCCAATCACTCGCCTACCGAGGACAAACTGAAATGGATTGGTTGCTGCCACAACATAAGTTTTTCGTAGAATAATGTAATGTCGGAGTCGCTGTACAGCATGAACAGCTGCCAAAGCTAACTTTTCTATCGGAGTATACCGGAGTTCAAGTCCTACCAAACCTCGACTAAGATAGTAAATAACATGCTCTGCAAGAGCATCATCCTCCTAAACCAGAACCATACCAATAGTAGATTCTGCTGCTGCCAAATACAAAATGAAATCCTTGCTATAATCAGGTGGACTCAATAAAGGAGTAGAGTTCAATGCTTTTTTCAAGGCATCGAATGAGCGTTGAGTGAATTCATCCCAAAGAAATGGAACTCCCTTCTTCAACACTCTCATAAATCCCTTGGTAACTTCAGCATAATTTACGATAAATCTCCGAAGAAAATTAGACTTTCCTTGTAGACTTTGAAGTTGACGAACAGAGGACGGGGGAGGCAACCGAAGTATTGCCTCAACCTTGAAGGGATCTATCCTAATCCATTCTCTAGACACAATGAATCCCAATAACTGACCGGATGTAACCGCGAAAATGCACTTGTTCGGATTCAACCTAATCTTATAGAAACGACACGGTTCAAATATTTGACGGAGGTGAGCAGGATGATCCATCCTCTTTCGAGAATGAGCAGCTAAATCATCCAAATACGCCTCGATAATCTTTTTGATGTCGTGGAAGGCATATGACATGGCCTGCTGAAAGGTAGCCCCAGCATTTTTAAGACCAAAAGGCATCTTCTTGTATGCAAAATTACCCCAGGGACAAATAAAAGTAGTCTTATGCTGATCTTCAGGACGGATAGTAATCTGATTATATCTAGACAAACCGTCCATGAAGGAGAAAATCTCATTACCGGCACACTCGTCAATGATCTGATCGATAAATGGTGTGGGGTAATTATCTTTAGGACATGCTTTATTAAGGTCTCTGAAATCAATGCAAACTTGAATCGTTCCTTTATTTTTATCTACAAGAACAGGGTTTGAAACCCATTCAGTCAAAGGAATAGGGAAAATGAATCCCGCCTTAAGCAGCTTCTCCACCTCAGCTTTGATAGCTGCTGCCTTCCTAGGATTGACCGGACAAAGTTTTTGCCTCACAGGCTTAGCGTTTTCGTAAGTCTTGATCTCATGCTGGACAATAGACGGATCTATACCAGGCAGTTCCTCATAAGACCAAGCGAATACATCCCTATACTCTTTAAAGAGCTCGGTGTAAATCTGAATCTTTTCACGGGAACATTCAGCTCTAATGAAGACATCCTCAATAATATTCGGATCCTTGGAAATGTTCACCAGGATAGTAGGAGAAATCACAGCCATGTTCCCTTCAGCATAAACCTGTGTTGGTGCTAAAGGGTTCAAGACTGGGTGAACATGACCAGGAGATTGAGGACTTGGAAAACTTGTTTCAACTTCGCTCAAATTAGGTAAAAAGTAAGACCGATGATGCAAGTCATCCCATGGTCTATCTATACCAGTCATAGCCTCCAGGATGGCCTCTTCAGATGGAAGAATGGTATCAAGGCAATCCTGGGCAGAAGAAGAACTAAGTGTCCAAGTCGGAGCCACATCTCCATCCAACTCTTCTGAGGAAAGAGGAGCTGGGATGGATTCTGCAGAGTCAACAATAGACTGATAAACAATCTCAGCTGTAGACATCAGAAATGCCATTCCACCCACTTAACCTTCTGCTAATGTGGCGGTAGGGGAAGGCAAGGTCCAAGGGTCCGAAAAATAATGAGTTCTGAAGAACTCTCTTCGAAGAGGAGCCTTGGAGGATGAAATTGCATTTATATGCACCGTAGGAGGAGGAATATCGAAAGTACCCATCAAGGAATAATACATTCCAACCGCTAAATTCTCAACAGGCGCCTTAGTATTATCCAACTTTGGAATAGATGAGTCAGTAGACGCATTCGGGTCTACAGGAGGACAGTCCAGTTGGTCCACTGTAACAATCCTCCCTTCATGAGGGAAACAAATAATCCGAAATAATGAGGATGCGATGGCATCCATCTCATAAATCCAGTTTCTCCCCAACAGAAGGTTGTAGTCCAAGCTTGCATCCACTACCTCAACCTCTATACTGACAGTTTTTCCCCCAACACAGATGGGCAAAGCTGGGACAATACCATGCGGTCTGTGAGAATGACCATCAAACGCAGTCAAAAGAGTGGTATATGGAACAACTTTGGGAGATCCAATTGTCTTCCAGCATGTGAGAGACATCACGCATGTGGAAGCACCCTCATCAAAAACCGTCCGAAAGATATTGCACTTCCGGTACGATGATTTAATATGAAAAGCCATATGATGGGGGAGTCTCTTCTTAAAATTAGACATATCAAAAGTAATCAGAAGAGAATTTTTCGGATCAATAGCCCCAATGGCAGTGAGCAAAGCATTGCGCTGAGCCGGACAAGACTGGAGTACCTCTAAAGCTGACATAGCACAAGGAATCTGCGCCAGATCTTCCACAATAGAGTAGTTCTGGGCAGCCCTAGCATTTGGATTAATCATCGATCTCTTAGAAGATGCTTTGGGCATCTGAGGCATAGACTCAACAGTAGGCTTCGTAATGTGAAGTGGCTCAGTAGCATCAGGAGTATCCTTAGCTTTCAAAGACTCTTCTCCGCCATAATCACGGGATCTCGTAGCGACATCCACGTGAGCACTCATCATGAATATGTTCGATGGAATTTCCCCTTCCTGGGTGCCCCCAGAGGAAGCCCCTGGATTTTGATTCGCGCCAACAACTAATTGTTGCCCTTGGGGAAAAGGGTTTGTTAACACAGCCTGGGAACTAGAAGAACCCTGCTGAGCTAACAGGCGCTGCACATCCTGAATTTTAGGGCAAAGGTGTGTGAGATGGTCTCCATCACACAGCTTGCATGGAAACTTCACTTTCTTTTTCTCCTTTGGACCCTCACCAACATGCTCGTTGGTTTTATTCGCATTACCCTTCCCATTATTTCCCTTTTTCTTATTATTTCGTCCCTTCTTCTTCCCTTCAGATTTTTGATTTCCTTTGGGATCAGAAGCTTGGACAACATTTATGGACAAAGACTGGGAAGGCGATGACTCAGCAGGCACAGCCTGACCAGAAGGAGCAGATTGCAAAGACAACTGCTGCAGTTGAGTAATCAGGCTGGTTGCACCACTATTGATCGACCCGATAAGCCCATCACCATGAGGACCAGGCTTAGTTTTGGATAAATCTAATTTGGAGCGAGGAGAATTGGGAAAATACTTATGGAGGACCCCAGACTGAGAATATATCAGTTCCAACTGCTGGGCCCTAAAAATGGCCTGCTCCTCGGAAAATACCCCTAAGAGGGATACGTCCTTCGAATATCTGACTGCAGAGATTTCAGAAACCATTCCAAGAGGAATTCACCCGGAATATGAGCTTTAATAAGCCTCTTCCTTCTCCACCATTCCTGAATATGATCAGAAATGTGGGTCGCGTCATCCTGTTTAAAATTAGCTAGGAGTACAGTCCCGGCATCATATCGGACAGGCAACTGGAAATGGTTTAGAAATGTAACAACCAGTTCTCCAAATGTAGCAAAACTGCCCCCAGTTAGCTCAATATACCATTTGGCAGCGTTTCCAGTTAGGGTGCGTTGAAACAATCTCAACCTAATCGAATCATCGATCAGGGAGTTCGAAGAACACCATAAATGGAAAGTGGTGATGTGGTCAGCCGAATCCTCTCCATTCTTGCCTTCAAACTTTGGAATGTCTGAAGGAAGTTTGGTGGGAATCGGAGGCCACCCCGGACTATAACGGATCGGATCATTAGTCAATTTCGAGAGATCTGGCAAGTTTAACGTTGCCAGAAAAGGTAAACGAGGCGGAGCCTGAGGATTCCATCCTTGATAGGATGAATTCCCAACATTCTGAAAAGAATACCCTGGATTTGATGAGGCACCAGGTTGCCAGAAAGAACTCGTAGCAAAAGGAGAAGAACCTCCTCCCCACGCCGAGTTACCAAAGACCGGACTAGTTCCCCTGCCTGAAGTATTAAATGAAGAGGAAAGCCCCTGATAGGGGTTCCAGACATTAGATAGAGGGGAAAAAATCTGATAAGCACTCGACAAAGGGAAAGAAGCATTCCCTTGGTGACCAGTGTAAAACTGACTCCCTGCCCCTGCTGTAGTGAATACAGGGTTCCAACCTGTGAAAGTAGTCGAAATTTGATCTCCAGACCAAGGGTTGAAACTCTGGGTCTGAGAAGTAAACAGAAAGGACCCTAAAGAAGGATTCGAACTAGGAATGTGTCCAGTTCCGAAGGGGAAACCTTGAAAAGAAGCTGATCCACTAGCCATGGAAGACATGGGTGTAGATCCAGCTGCAGCAGCGGAAAAGGAAAAAGAAGGAATCCCACTAGTGGGCATTCCAAAACAGAAGGGACCAGATTGAGAAGCATGTGCTTGGGTGAAACCAGAGCCAAAAACAACAGCATTAGAGGCAATTGAAGATATAGCAATAGTGCCCCCTCCTTCAACAGAAGCAGGAGTCTAAATGCCTGCAGCACTCACAGCAGAAGCCACGTTCCTAGTCGTGGCCATTGAAAGGTATGTATAATAAGGAGGATCTTCCGGTCTCTCTGACTCGGGTCCGATGGATTGAACAACGAACGTATAATCAGGAGGAAGAGGAGATGGAAGTGAATCTGAGGGTTCAGACACTTCCTCTACCTGTATTTCTTCTTCCTGCGGAAATAATACTCGCGAGGTGAGCGGAACGCTCCTCTCGGAACCAACACCAGAATCAGCTATGAAACCTTCAGACCCTTGTGGAGGATATCTCTCCACTACGTCGGACGCCACAGGGTGATAACCACCTGCTAAATCACTCCTACGCCTTCTTGAAGAAGGGTCTAGACTCTCGGGAGATAACCCTTGGATTCTCGTCGATCGACGAGGTGCTTGATCAGCCACTTTAACAGATTTTAATTAGACTCAAAAAGTGTAAAGCTAGGCAAGCTAGGAGCAAAGAGCACTCACTAAAAAATAATCCCTGAGATACAATCAAGCAAAAAACCTTCAAGTATTTCCGCTCCGGGTGATTAGGACCGGACACCAAAATACAAGAAAGCGAAATATAGGACCTCCCGAAAGTAGTCTGGGATAATTAGGGCCCAGGCCTACTAGCGAAGGTATCAGAAACAGTTACGCCAAACTCCTAACGACATGCTTTTCCGGCTCAAGCACCCAAGCTTCGCAACGGCACCCCCTAGAAGTACTGCTGAAAGTGATGCGACGTCTGCCTCAGGTACCACGGGTATTCCCCCCCGCAGTCACCTATGTGGAACCTAGGAGTGGCAACTATGGGCACCAATCCGTGTCAGAAGCCGGGCGGAACGGTCTTGAGGTCAGATTCAGCAAATCAGAGAGGGGGTATCTCTCTTCTCAGCCTTCACTTCCCCTCGCACTTGACTCTCTGGAGGAGAGCTTTCCCGGTCCACCTAACAGAGTTGGATTTCGCTCAATTAATCAACTTCTATGTTTTGTTTGAGCGGCCTTGGAGAGTTAATTCTCCACTCACCTAATCCAAGGCCCTACAACCTAGCTAGTTGGTGTATGACACTTAGAAAACTTGCTAGTTGATTTTAAATTATATCGCTTATTTTAATCGGCTGTTATGTTAAGTCAAAGGGATACAGAGATGAAACTTATGGTGTTTTGACGCAGAAAAGAAATTAATAAAAACCAAACTACATGCAAATGAAGTTATTGTCTTTCGATGAAAAGAAACTTCTACACAGGTTCTACGAGATTAAAAATTGTATTTTTCTTTTCAGATAAGAAACTCACACTCACAAAAACTATGAAAATGACTAAATGCTTAAGTGCACCTGATGCAAATCACTAAAAGCATGCAAATTATAAGATGCAAAATCTCCTAAAGCAGAGTGAAATTTCCCAAAGATCCTTCAGTTTTATCTCTTTTTGGTTGTCCAGAAAGCTAGTTCCTGAAATCAGAAACTCTTGATATGAAGACACCAAAATTGCTTGAAAACAAGAGGAAGAAATCAATGACAATTCCTTTCCAAAATCAAGTTGAAAACCAAAGGCGAGAAACCTCAACAAAGCTTCAAAAGATATAGCGAAACGAAAACAAAAATACAAAAACAAAAGCGAGCAACAAAGAAAAATGTTTTTTGAGCTTTTGAGTTTTATAAAAGAAGAGTTCGAAAAGACCAAGAAAAACTATCAAATCCCAAGCCAAACAACACTGAATTTGAAACAAAAACTTCAAAAACGCTCCAAATCTTATAAGGCTAACTAGTAGCAAGATTTATATGAGCACAAGAAGACACGAAACTCAGTCACTCAGCCTAGAAGAATAGTACAACCTTGCAGCAAACAAAAACTTCAAAGAACCAAGAAAGACTCTTCAAAAGTTGCAACAAGACCTAGTCGACTGAACTCAAGAAAACCAACCAAGAAATGGGAAAAAATCGTAGTGCAAAGCAAAACACAAAGGTAGGAAAGAGTAAATGAGCAGAAGCTCTCTGTTCTGATAAAGCAGAACAGCCAAGAATCCCCAGAAAGAGATCTTGGTACTCGAACCAGAAATGCCAGCACCAGAAACAAGACTTTGCCAAAAAGACTAGTTTTCAATCAAACAAGAGAGAGAAAAGACCAAAGACCACTTTCTACACAATCCAGAGGACACAAAGACACTGCAGGAACAGGTCTCCACAGACAGACAGGACTAAAAAGCCAAGAAATCCAAAATTTCAAAATCTACCCAGGTATACGCTACTTGACATTTTGGAAACAAGCGTGCATACGCGACTGTGCTAAAGGAAACCCGTGTATATGCGACTCCCTTTAACAAAAAATGTGTGTATACGCGACTGTGTGCAGACAAAACCACGTATATAAAGGTAAATAATGAAAAACAAAAAAGATCAAGCCTGGATAAGGAACCAGGACTTCAGTCTGACTGAGAAAGAGTAAACTGGACTGGAAATAAAAGTTAAAACTGTTGGAAACCTATCAAACAGCTGAAACCACCCAACAGGGGAATCACAAGAATGTGATCCCCAGTGGAGTCGCCAGTTCTGTTTCGGGGAAAATCACCCTAGAGGTTTGTTGGGTCAAAACCTCCACAGAGCAGGGCATGCCATTCAGAAGGACTCACACACAACCATACTTGAATGCAAAAAACTAGATAACAGCGATAGCAGAACTCACCCGTAGTCCTACGTTCGATGTAGATCCCGTGGGGTTCAAACCCCCAGCAACCTTCCTTCCTCCTTCAACCTGCAAAACAAGAAAGAACGTGCACGGAAACCTAGTTGTACAACATATAATTCTCCTAAACGTTAGTGTAATCAATGTGAAATATGATATAAATGATAATAACTGCTTAATAATCAATCTTTCCACATATACAAATAGATACTAACACAGAAGTTCAGGAATAAGACGGTTTTTCATTATTATGAATAGCATGTACTGAAATAAAGAGTGGAGAGATCACCTGAATCCTTCCACGATCTTCGAGCAGACCGTCATCTGGATTTGTCCCGCCCTTGCCTTGCTAAGAAACTTTCAAGACTTGTGCACTTGAGATGGCATATAAATGGATCAACATCTCCAGGAAACAAGGGTTTCCTGTATAAATCTGGGAAAGTGCAGAAGGCACGGGGAATCAGACTTGAACTGAGATTCCAACAGAGTATAATGTCTATAAAATTTCTCTCTCCCTTAGGCCATGCACATGAGGGGCTTTTATACTCCCTCAAAGTAGTTTCAGTCAGTTGGAAGCAGTTGGCCACGTACTGGGGTGGTTGAACTACTAGAGTAACCATCAACCCAGTCCGAAAATAGGGAATTTATATATTTTTTTAATGGTTTTAATGGCATACGCGGAAAATTACATGTGGACTCGCGTATACACGCGGAAAAGTCTGGGCATACCCGCGTATGGGAATTTTAACACTGTTTTTTAGTGAATTTGTTCAAGTCTGTAGGAATGGGTGCCCAAAGCCATAAAGACAATCATGAATCACCTAAGGGTGAAAAATGATGCTATAACAACAATGGTAGGTGGATCTGGGTTAGGATTACTCCTCGTGTATCTCCTTTGGGATGCCACCTTTGATCATATAAATTCTGAATGGAGTCACCAAGGTAGATGCAGCCTCAAAAATCTTCCTAAGCTCCTGCTACCTTCAAAAGTTCAACTTCAAAATTTCGGGAAAATATAATCTTTCGACTTCTGGTAGACGCACCAAAATGTTATCAAAAAATTGGATCTGATAAGCTGCTAATAAAATCAATCTCATATAACTATTACAAACCAATATTTTGATTGAGGCCTAACCTCCTCAACCTCAGAGGGCTCTCTCAAAGGATTAATGATTTTAGATAAAATATAGATGGATAACTCTATGTGGGGTAATAATCAGATAGATGATAAATGTAGGTTGAAAATCACATCAACAAGTACACATTGGGCTTATGGAGTCAAAATAGTTTCAGTAAACCAATAAATCTACTTAACATGGAAGTTGAGACATATAAGAGTTTTAGTCAAGAGATACACATGTGAAAATGTGAGAATGTGAAGCTGGGTTACACTTTTTGCCCTTTTTTGAGAAAAAAAATTCATTTTTTTTTGTTTTTCAATTTTCTGCAAACTATAACAATTTTTCTGTGTAGAATTTCATTTTGCGATAAAAATAAAAGTTGTGAGAAATTTTGTTAGCTTTCTATTACTTATTTTTTGAAATATTTTTATGCAGATTTGATATGTCAACTTAGTGTTTCTTTGAGTGTGTGTTTCTTAACAATCAAAGGATTCATAAGAAGTCATGTTATGACGCAATGTTGTATTCATTGAAAATTTTTGTTTTTGAAAAAAAAAAATGTGTTACAACAATCTAGACAGAGTCTACCTTGTTTTCGTCATATTTACAAAGCTAATGGATGCATATCATAATTACTAGAATTTTTTGAACTGGTCCAATACGAAAAACTGCGTATTTTGGATATGTTTCGTGTCGCAAGAAATTTCTTAACATATAAGTTATAAACTATAAATCTAAAAGCTACCCATTAGAGACGACGGACCAATGTAATGCCCCATAATTTTTTCAAATTTTTTTACAATGCTTTTTGGGAGATACAAAATTTTGATTTGACTGAATCACAATGACCCTTAGAAATTTTTTGCACCCATTTTATTAGAAAAATAATTAAAATTAATAAACGTTTATGAAATTCCATAAAAGTTATATTTCCTGAAAGTAGATTCAATTCTGAAAATTCTTGTCTTGGTTCCGACAGTCAATTAACAACCTTTCATGGAGTTTAATCAGTCCAAAGTTGCAGAACCATTTTCAGAGCCTGGTTTTTGCGTAATTGGTGATGCGTTAGTTTGACCGAACTATGTTTTCCGCTTAAGGCTCGTTAAATCTAATGTCTTAATAGTTCGGCAGAACTTTTGATCAGAAGTTCGGCCGAACTATTGTATAACTCTCCGTCGGCCGGAAAATTTTGCGGAGCCCCCTACTAAAACACATTTCGCGTCAATATAAATTTCCGTGAAATGATTCACAATTTTCGCACATTTCGCACACTTCATCTCATTTTACAAACATTTTGGTTTGGGTTCAAAAACTTTACTTCAAAGTTTGGGTTTAAGAACATTTCTTGGAAGCAAATTGATTTTTTGAAAGACATTAATTGGAGGTTTCTTCAATGTTTGGGTTTAAGAACATTTATTGGAAGCAAATTGATTTTTTGGAAGACATTTCTTGGAGGTATGTCTCAAATTTTTTAAAGTGTGTGTTTTGGATTGGAGTATGTATTTTTTACAAAAAATTTACACTGAATTTTTTTAAATTAAATCTTTTGTGATATTTTTTGTAATTGAGTTATTTTCTAATTTTTTGAAGGAAATTTTTTGAGCTTCATACCCTATTATCATGGGAAATAGAAGAACTTGTGCGATAAAATATGATCGAAAAAGAGACCCTGAGGCACGTAGAGAAGAAACAAGACAATCTCGTAAAAGAAAGTTAGAAGCCCTCTTAAATATTGAAGAGGAAAATCAACCTCAAGCAGAAATTGAAGCAGGTATGTAAATGTAAATATTATGATCTATTGATATATTTTTAAAATTTTCCCAATGTAAAATGTGAAGCTTAATTTTTATTTGATGAACTAGTTTGAAAAATATTTTGTTTAATGTAAACAGACAAAGATATTCCTCAAAATATTGAAGAAGAAAATCAACCTCAAGCAGAAATTGAAGCAAGTATGTAAATGTAAATATTATGATCTATTGATATATTTAGAATTTTCCTAATGTAAAATGTGAAGCTTAATTTTTATTTGATGAACTAGTTTGAAAAATATTTTGTTTAATGTAAACAGACAGAGATACTCCTCAAAATATTGAAGAAGAAAATCAACCTCAAGAAGAAATTGAAGCGGGTATGCAAATGTAAATATTATGATCTATTTATATATTTAAAATTTTCCTAATATTTATTAACATAGTTATTAATTTAGTGATTTATTGAATATGTACTATTTTTTCGAATATGTACAGATGAAATCACTATCAATAATGAGATGTTAGAAAATGTTGACACTCACACATATGGAGATAAAAACCTGACCATGTTATACGATATCGTGTCAACCGCATTTTTGAAGAGTATTTCTCAAATGAGCAAGTGACAGTTCATGCTCAAATGTTGAAAGGTCTCCTATCATTAAGGAAATTAAAAGAAGCGATGACACTATTGGGTATTCAAAATCAACCAAAGATAAAAAAATGAATGAAGAGGTGATAAAAAATATGAGTAGTGCTATAAAGTCAATTAAGAGATCTAGAGATAAAGATGTTTCAAATATACGTAGAGGAATACAGATGGCAATAGTTTCACCAAGTACTGAAGAGAATCGTTTGATAACATCTATGGCACGAGCACTGGGAACCTCATGAAAAACTTTGCATAAATATCGAAAATTTCGACTGCAAATAGATGTAAATGATGAACTCGCTTGTTGGAGAGCTATTTGTAGGCAACCATACAAAGATAGACTTGGAGAAAATGTTAAAAAAATAATATATGAATATTGGAAGAAAAATTTGCGTGTTTCACCAACTGCAAGACATGTGATGTGAAGAAGAATAGCACGAAATCAGTATGAAGAACATGGAAAACATCTCTTGGAAACCACTCAGATAGTGTTATTCAACAAGTTCAAAAAAGAGAATCGTCAAATTCATGTTTCACGCAGTGCTTTTGTTCAACAAAAACCATGGTATGTAAAACCTATCACCGTATGCGACACTTGTTGTTGCCGTTATCATGTGGAATTTGAGTTATATTATGACACATTCCTTGATTTTGGTAGAACGTTATGGAAGGATTCACCTCCTCCTTCCACTATCCATGAATTCATATCTCAAATTCTATGTGAAAGAGAAAGCGATGAACTATTTTACAAAAAAAAATGTGTTGGTGGTAAAAAATGCGATGATTGTGGAAATTTGACTAAATTTCAAAACAAATATCGTATTGATATATATGATCAATCATTGTCCAACATGAAAGTGAAATGGAAGAGATATGAATATATCGGTACATTGATTCAAGGTGCAAATAGTGTTAAAAGAATTGAATTACGAGAAGACAAAATTTTTCTGATAGACTTTTTGAGAAAGTTTGAGGTAGAAATTTACAAATACACCAAGCATTCCCATAGAGCTCAATGGCAAGACTTGCAATTCAAAAAATCTCGTGAAGTTTTTCCACCAGGGACCATTTTGTCAGTGACTGATTCTGCGGAAAACTACACATTTGTTCCACAAAAAGAAATTCAGAGTGAATACTATCATTCTGACCAAGTCTCCATGCTCGTCCATATTCTATATAGACATGCTGAACAAAATGTCGATCATATAGAAAGGACGAGTGAAAATCGACATATAATTAAAGAATATCACTTTTATATCAGTGATGATCGTACACATGATACATGTTTTGTACAACATTGTTTTGGAAGAATTTATGATTCATTGAAAGATCGTGGAATAACATTCAATGAACATTGGATATGGTCAGACGGATGCGCAGGTCAATTCAAATCTGCACGATCATTCTTTTGGTTGTGTTTTCTTCATAAGAAAACATGCATTAAACATTGTTGGAATTTCTTTGAGACTGGCCATGGAAAAGGAGAACATGACGGTGCAGGAGCATGCATAAAACAAGTACTTCAAAGATATCAAATGAACCACTCTGCACGCCAACTTTTGAACGCTGAAGAAGTTGTTCAATGGTGTATCGCTGCTCTAAACCATGAGAATAACCCATCAAGAGAAGTGCGAAGGTACATTCAATTTAATTTATATTGGAAATCTAATTTTAAAAATTGTACATTTATCATGCAATGATTATTTTTAATTGTATTTTGATATCATATTTACAAATTCTTTTTCTAATTTTCCATATAAAGGTTTGTCTGGCATATTGGAATCGAAGACATAGATAGATCAATTGGAAATGGCGTTGAAACAATAAAAGGGACTCAAAAATTGCATTCAATTCAAACAAAGTTGTCCACAAATGTGTTTGCATTGGATAAAAGAAAATATTCTTGTTTTTGTGATGTTTGCATAGAAAACACAAAATCCAATGACGTTTGTGAAAACAAAATGTACGTGAACGATTGGAAACATACAGAGCTAAATACAAAGGGAAAAATGTCTATTGCAATGTTTGAAGAAATGCAATCAGAGGAAACTACAATATCATCCAATGGTGATCGATTTTCTGATCTTGTTAGAGAAGGTAACATTTGAATTACTTTCTAATGATTTAAAGATCTAGAAATAAATTTAAATATGCATAATTAAATGTTAAATTTATTTTATTGTGCAAGATATGTTCTTGCTGTAATTTCACCTATTGACAACGATGAAAATGTTAAGTATTATTTGATGTGTTGCACTGAACAAAAAATGAAATTATTACAAGACTATAATGATCATGGATTTCAGTATGACAGAGGGTCTATTATACTGAAAGGTTATTTTTTCAGATAAACTCATCAAAGTGGAGACTTTGTTTACTTTGAAGACTATGAAATTGATTCCATAAGTTGTCAATATAGTCACTTGGTGTGTGCAACACGCATAAAGTTGATAAAAGTTCAATCAAAGAAAAAATCGAAAATTAAGAAACGGAAAATGTCTAAATCCGATCATGAACGGATTATTGAGGATGGAATTCCATTAGAATTTTTTTGAGTGAAGTGTCCAACCATTTATTATCTTTGGATTAAATATGTTTTATAACTTTCAGTACTCAACTAAAAATTTAGCTGCTTATGTTATTTGTGGTTTGTACATGTTACAAATTGTTTGGGTACAAGCACGTGCTCTAGTATCAACTGAAAGTAGTTTTTCTATACATGTGCATTGATGAAAAATGTTATATGTATTGGATATATATATATATATATATATATATATATATTCTAGAATGAAATTATTTTTTCTTGTATATTAATTGTTCTTGTATATGTTTTCCAACCGTATGGTACAAATTATTTCACTTTATTTTGTAAGGTCAGATTCGGTCCCCATATGGCCTAGCCTCCAAGGGACGAGATAACAAGTGGTTTTCCCCACTTGCCTGAATCTCAGCTTTTAAGTACAATTTTACTGTTTATGGCAGGCATCTTACATGATGTCCTAGCCAAGGATAGATTCTCTTTGTTTCAAGTTTCCGGTAAAATTTGTCACCGAATGACCTACTAGGATATTATAAATACTAGCTTTGTAAGATCATTTGGAATTCGGAAAAATTTGAAAGTCTTAGACTGTCAATCAATTTAAAGTATCATTCACCCTAGGGAGTGTAAAATATTCAATGTAGGTTGGTGACGATGCTCACTCCTAGCTTGAAGCAGCTCCAATGACCAATTCTTTAATGAATTCCAATGCACTAGACCAATGTTGGTGACCTACTTGGTTTTTCACCCAAGAAATTCCAAGGTACTCTTCTTACCTTTGGCCCCCAAAGCTACAATGGAGTTATAGGAAGGTGAAATTTTTTTTTTTCACTGATAGGAATTTGGTCACTTCCCTAATCTCCCCTTATCAAAAAGTTTCTATCTACTACATTATCCAGCATGTACTCAACATCACTATTTCGTAATTAGAATATCACAATATCATCAGTTCTCACAAAAATACATGGAATGCCATTACGACACTCATCTAACAATGGGGAGCTCAAAACCTAGAAAGCTCCTCGTCCCCTTAACAATAATGTGTTTAATTTAGTCTTTTAGGTGAGGATTAGGTGTGAATCTTGTTTTCACATACAAAAATAATTAATTGTTTAATTCCATAAATTTGATTATTCACCAAAATACATGTCATATCCACTATTTGTCTCTCCTACAAATTCCCATTATTTTATTAAAATATGATTTTATCTCACCCAACTATCACATGTTCCTAAATTTACTCCTAATTGTTCCCTATGACCTAAATCTACTCCTAATTGTTCCCTATGCTGTTTTTCCCTTACTTATTTTTGGAAATTTATTTTCCTAGATCCATCATAACTATGGATCTATCAAGCGCCGAGAGGGATCAAATATCTAGAGGTGCAAACCTCTTTTTTGAGTGCAAAACTTGAGGAAAGGTTTGCACCTTGAGAGATTTGATCCCTCTCGGCGCTTGATAGATCCGTAGTTAAGATGGATCTAGGTTGGTTTCAGTCGTGTCCAACCAAGGAAAAAATATCGATAATATGACGAACATATGATTAATTTTATCGATAATATGTAAATACATCTAATATGAATATAACCATTTTAAATATGCTAAATATGTTTGAGATTTATCAAGTCATTTTAATTTTAAATTTTCTTAGTTACCTCAATTTGTTGAGATGATAAATATTGTAGAATAACTTTAATAATGGAAAATGATCAAATAAAATTTTTGAATGCAAAGTGACAATGGAATAATATTGACTGATAGAATGTGAATAATTAGAATGTAATCAATTACAAATAGCATTTATTGTGATCAATCTTAAACTATTTTCTTCTTCTATTCTTATTGTCACCCTTATTAGTTCTGTCATCTTTCCATATCGATTATATTAAAAATAAAGTAAAAATCATAAATCATAAACCATTTAAATATTTAGCTCGAACTCTTGTAGTAAAGACCATACCTTGTCTCTCTTGTTCTCCAATATTATTAGGTTTAATTATTATAACACAAAAATCGTTCTACATTGTCAATATTTTTTTGCGCTTACACTGAAATCAATGAACACTATTAATCCAATGAATTTACAAGTAATGTACCATCATACATGCAATTATATCAAATCAGAAATCAACATATACAATGAAATCAATGGGGATTGTCTTGTTACAAGTAACATTTCAATTTACCACATGTGAAAATGTAGGTTGAAACCATCCAAAACTTTAAGTTGTAGATTGAAACTATCCAAAACTTTAAGTTTTAAAACCCTTTTGATTATATATTGTGCAACATTAAAACATTAAACATTTAAAGTTCATTAAATATCACATGCAAAATGTAGATTGAAACCATCCAAAACTTGAGTTTTAAAAACTTCACATGCCATGCCAATTATAATTAAACTATCCAACAAAAACATTTAACATTAAATATCACATGCCAAATGTAGTTCAGATGACAACATTACTTCACATTCACATGCCAAAAGTACTAAAACCATCCAAAATTAAATAAAACAAATTATATAATAACAATGTAATAAAATATGTATAAAAATTGTAAATCTCACAAGTATCAAACTGTATCAAGTTTAACAAATTTTAAAACCATCTAAATTTTGAAATCAAATCTACTGTAAATCATGTCCATCAAATGGAGGATCTAGCATCTGGGTCTCAGTCCACGCCCTATCCTGTGAATAGGAAACCTACATACACAATTCACATGTACTTGAACATTAAAGTTTGAAGTTTTAAAAATGAATGAGAATATATATATCTAGAACTTCATGTAAAAAAAAAATATAACAAAAAAATCATGCAATACCTCGTAAGGTTCCCTCTCCATTTGATGAACAAGTTCTCCCATAAGAACATCTACAGTGGTAAACTGTACAATATACATGTACAGTTAAATATAAATGTATATATATATATATATATATATATATAATTTATATAAATTAAAAACTTATAAATGAAAATGCACGTGTACATATATAAACTTATTTTCAATAATATTAAAAAAAGGAACTAAAGACAACTTGTTCAAATGCTGTGGATGTTCCTATCTCCGTCGCTAGAGTCCCCGGATTAAAGAAATCTTCTAGAGGAACCTAAATTCAAAAAATTTTAAATAACTCAAAATATAGATTTCTATATATATATATATATATATATATATATATATATCTCAATTTTTAATTGAAATTTTTGAGGTAGAATGTATATATATATATATATATATATATATATATAACTTTTAAACATAAATTTTAAACTTGTGAAAAATTGTCCATACTTGTGGCTCATCTCCCAATGAAGTAGAAGGTATATCTCCTAAAGAAGAAGAAGGTATCGCCATCCAAAAAACATCAGACGGAATCGGTACCTGTTAAAACATTTTATCAAATTATATATATACATACCTGTACATGTGTGGCAACAATTATTTATTTTAGAGTCACTTAAAAAACACTAACATACATGTGCCAACATATCATGATGGTCAGACCCATCTGCATCGTTTGAGCCAGAGGTCCCGAACGTAATATTAACATTTTCATCATGCATCATGCCTGAGAACTGCAAATGGTGCTTTAACATATAATCATACATTTTTGTTAGATTAATGTACACATACAAATAAATGTATACATGTACATACACATGTATTTATTACAAATTGTACACATGTATATGTAAATATAATTTCAAACCCTAAGGTCACTAACACATACCGTTCCGGTGCCCTCTTCCTCATGAAAAATTAGGTCTTGTAGACCATTGCGACAATTTATTGCATATGTTCAGAGATCTTCAACATTCATGTTGTAAATCTCCTCATCTATATGATAAACAAAATTGGCACGTGCATTTTCACGTGCTCTTTGTCGATTTAAACAAAGATCGACTCCACTTAATCTGCTATGAACATTGTCGATCATAACATCTCTTGCTTCTCGAATTATTTGAGAAGTTGCATCCATCTCTGATCGCAGAGTTTCGACTCGAAACGGTCGACTCAGCAATGGCGGCTCAGGGCGAGGCAACTCCACATCTCTCTTAGCGCCCTTACGTTGATATAATCGACCTCTCCCTGGGCCAAAAAATTCTAAAGGAAGGTCATTGTAGTCGGTTTTCATACCCAAAAAAAATTCTGCATAAAACATTTGTGCAAAATAAACAGGAACCTTATCGTTCCATGGAAGCCTTCCAAAGGCCGCAAGATGTCGATCATACAAATAACCATCTTTGTCTGGGTGCTTGAAATACTGCGCTTTCAACATTTTTCTTTTTGGCCCTTCCTTATAATTAAACATTGACTTGGCCTCTGCTCTTGTAACTTTTTGTTTTATGTCCTGCCATTTATCGGTACCGATCACTGTTTCTTTTCTCTTTCTCATCAGTTCTACAAACGAATCAGTCGTTGGCCCCAAATTTCTGTACACATTTACCATTTCACCCAATGAATGTGTAACTATTTCAAGCTTTTTTCTACTCTCAGCAGGTAGAGACAAAGCCATGAGATCTCTTTTCAATTTTGCATGAAGGCTTTCACACCTTTGTAAGGTGAATTCTGCCATGTTGGTTTCCCATGGTATATCAGTAATATCAGTCGGATAAGTTGTGCTGGGTTGACAACCTTCTTCTTGAATGTAGCGAGCTACCCTACGTCTATTTTGACCACTAGCTCGAATATTTTCGTCCTTTGCATCAATATATATATAATTTCATATATTAGAAAAAAAACGTGTAAAAAAAGTTGTACAAATTTAATGAAAAAATATTGAAATTGATGGCAACCTTGATGTTGTTGGTTAACATCTTCTCCAGAATGACGCTGCTGAGAACCAGACCCAGAATGACGCTGCTGAGAACCAGACCCACAGTGACCCTGTTGAGAACCAGCAACCGTTGATTGGCCTTAGGGGGAATAAATATCACCCCCTTCCGGCAACCTGCTACCACTCATACCTCAACCAGTTGAACCTTGGCCACACTCCATGGATGGAGTAGAAACCCTTCTCCTCTTACCTCCTAAAAATTAAAATATGAAACTTATTAAAAACTAATTTCACTCACAAAGTTAATAAAAAAATCAATTCCATATGTACACACATGTATGAAGATTTAAGATTATATTTAAATACTGTGAACATCCTTCGTTCCCTGAACCTCCATATGGGATTCGGCTGATCTTCATCTTTCATCCTCCATGATATATATCTATTGGTCGACATTTACACAAAATAGATTTCAAAAAATCAATTTGTAATTTAGTGTACACAAATTATGTAGAACACAACTTTCAGAGCAATAATTGATCATGTGTGAAACTAAATTTAATTGTGTCAAACCAGGAGGTAACTCCTCAAAACTGCAATGTGTATTAGCTGAAGAATGTACATGCTCTTATAGATGGGAGGTGAGGCTATTGGGATTCAGCTCCCAATGACTCTTGGCCTTCCTTATTTCCTAATATTAAATAATATACAAAAATACAAATGCACACCCATCCATAGGATTAGGTGTCAACATTCCCCCCTTTAATCCGAAGGGATGCTGGTGAGTCCAAGCATCGATCTGAACTTTTCAAACTTTTCTCTTCCAAGTGCTTTGGTGAAGATGTCAGCAGTTTGCTCATTTGTGGAACAATGATGTAGATGGATGGTTTTGGCCTGAACATGATGTCGAATGAGATGGTACTTTGTATTGATGTGCTTTGTTCTATCATGGAACTTTGGGTTCTTGGCCAACTTTATTGCAGAAGTGTTGTCGATCATGAGTGGAGTGGAATACATCTGTTTCATCTGCAAATCTTCCAGGATTTTCCGGAGCCACACAATTTCCTTTGTTGCTTCAGCTGCTGCCACATATTCTTCCTCGGTCGTGGAATCTGCTGGAACTGACTGTTTGCGTGATCTCCATGAGACAGCTCCTGATCCTAGACTCATGGTGTAACCTGTAGTAGACACCCCTATTTCTTTGTCGCCATCAAAGTCTGAATCAGAGTATCCGGTCAAGATGAAGTCGCCTACCTGTGTATATTGAGTCCAAAGTCTTGAGTCCCCTTCAAGTACCTTAGTACTCTTTTTGCAGCAGACCAATGTCCTTCACAAGGTTTCTGCATGAACCTTGAGAGGATTCCAACAGCAAATGAGATGTGAGGTCTGGTGGTGGTCAGATAGATAAGACTTCCTACAAGCTGTCTATACTTAGTTGCATCCTCAAATTCCTTCCCTTCAACTGATGTGAGCTTCAAGTTTTGTTCCACTGGAGTGCCTAAGGGTTTACAATCATCCATGCCAAATTTGTTCAAGAGATCTCCAATGTACTTCTTTTGAGAAAGAAAGATGAATTTAGGATGTTGAATTACTTCAATACCCAAATAGTAATGAACATGACCCAAATCATTCATTTCAAAACCTTTCTTCAACTCTTTCTTCATGGATGCAATATAGCTCTCATTGTTTCCTGTTATCAAAAGATCATCTACATATACCACAAGATATACAACTGTTTTTCCAACTTTCTTAACAACCAAAGTTGCATCATCAAGATCAAAGTGTTTGAAATCAAGTTTCAGAAGATGCTCGGTCAACTTCTCATACCAGGCTCGTGGTGCTTGCTTGAGGCCATACAAGGATTTCACAAGTTTGCAAACTTTGTGTTCTTGACCCTTTATCACAAATCCTTCTGGCTGGGACATATAAACTTTCTCCTTCAGATATCCATTCAAGAAGGCTGTTTTTACATCCATCTGATGAACTTTCCATCCACTCTGACCTGCTAAGGCAAAGAGAGTTCGGATGGTGGTCCATTTTGCTGTGGGAGCAAACATTTCTTTATAATCAATTCCTTCCTTCTGTGCGAATCCTTTTGCCACAAGCCTAGCCTTGTGCTTGTCAAGTGAGTCGTCTGCTTTGTACTTGTTCTTGTAGACCCACTTGCAGCCAATTGGTTTCGTTCCCAAAGGCGGATCAACCAGCTTCCAAGTGCCATTCTTTATCAAGGCATCATACTCCTTCTGCATCGCTTTTTTCCATTCATCATGAGAAGCGGCTTCTTTGAAGGAAGTTGGTTCATGATCTGTAGACAAACTCAATTCACAGTTATAAGCAATATCCATATCAACAGGAGAATCCGAATTATCTACATCACCTTCGATTTGTTGAGTGGAACTTCTTGTTCCTGTTTTTCCAACCTCATCAGGATGAACATTCTCCAGTGTCTTTGTCAGCCATTTGGGAGGACCTTTCTGAGATGGCCCAGGATGTTCACTTGACTAAGTTGGGATTGATTCAAGATTCAATCTCCCAATTCTGTCAATCACATCATCCAATGTGTCATCCGTGGTTGTTTCTTCATGTGGGGGAGAGTGTGGTTTAGGAAATGATTCCACAGTTTGATTCAATATCGGAATCCCCCTTCAAGGTGTGGAATCACATTATCAAACTCTTGGAAAGACTTTGCATGTGTGAATCTGTCCAGGCGATCAAGTTGCCGCTCAACAACCTTGTCACTCTTGGATGATTCAAGAAATATGACATCTCTTGCTATCACAAACTTCTTATTTGCTTCATCATAGAGACGATATCCTTTGAAGGTATTGGAGTACCCCAAGAAGATACATTTTCTGCTTCTAGCACCAAGTTTGTTCCTTTGACCCTTGGGTATCAAGGCATAACAGGTGGACCCAAAGACCCTGAAATGCTTTACCGAAGGAATGTGGCCATGCCACATTTCAAAAGTAGTTTTGTTTCTAATTGAACTTGAAGGACACCTATTCTTTATGTAAACAGCACATAGACCTGCATCAGCCCAAAACATCAATTTTACATTCTTGAAAAATAACATGGAGCGGACCATATTTAAGATGGTTCTGTTCATTCTTTCAGCTACACCGTTCTGTTGTGGATTATATGGCATAGTGGTTTGATGTTTGATTCCATGTTGACGAAGATAATTTTCAAATTCGTTTGAGGTGTATTCTTTTCCATTATCAGTACGTAGAGAGCCAATATGTGTTTGTGCATCATTTTCAATCCATACATGAAAATTTTTGAAAGTTTGAAAAGCATCAGACTTATTCTTCAGTAAGTAATCCAACACATCCTGGTGTAGTCATCAATAAATGTCATCATGTATTTGTTTCCATTTGCAGAAGCAATAGGCATAGGGCCACATAAATCTGAATGAACAAGTTCAAGTTTCCTATGTGCTCTTGAGTGTGAATCATGAAATGGTCGTTTGCTATGCTTTCCTAGAATACATGCATCACATTCCTTAGGTTTTCTAGGAATTGTAGGCAGTCCATCAACACCATTTTTCTTCAACAAACGAAGGCTGTCATAATTTAAGTGTCCAAATCTAGCATGCCATAAAAGACTTGATGGAAATGTACCTTCATCATGATATGAATTGAAAGCAAAGTTTTGAGCATGAGCAGATGAACCTTTCAGCTTCAAGAGTCTCCCTTCTTCTATTCCCTCCATGACAAGTGAGTGATCTGATGCTGATCTGACCTCTGCCTTGCCATCAAACAAGTGAACTGAGTGTCCTTGCTGCCGGATTTCAACCAGGGACAACAAGTTTCTCTTCAACTCTGGGAGGTATAGAACCTCATGTAGGATATGATCAGGAAGACCAGGCAGTTTAAGCCTGACTGTGCCAAGCCCTGATGGCTTGAGTTTGGATTTATCTGCGAAATATACTGCTCCATCAACTTTGTCAGTAAATTCTTCAAAAAAATCTTTTCTAAATGTCATGTGACATGTTGCTCCTGAATCTAGCAACCAATCATCTCTCCATGAAGTAAATGAAACATCAAAGAGGTTTTCAATTACTCCATTGTTACAATGTGCTAGAACATAGTGAGCGGATTCAGGTGCTTTACCTTTGTCTTTGTCATTGGTTTTACCTTTGTCTTGATTTCTGTGCTGCTCAATTTTGTTCCATGGTGTTCTGCATTTGGGTGCATCATGTCCATCTCTATTGCACCGTGTGCAATGAAGATGGGATTTGTCAGCTTGTCTGCCCCCCCTTTCTGTGAAGTTCCTTCTTCCTCTTCCTCTTCTGCCACCTCTTCCTCTGGATGAATCTGGAGCATGATTCTTTTCTCTATGTGCCAAATATGCAACCTCTTCGGAAGATGAAGGGACTGTCATCTTCCCAAAAGCTTTCTCTCTTTCTGCAAACTTCTGCTCAAGTTTATCAAAGGTGATTTGTTCAAGGTTTCCACTCGCTTGCAAAGACTCAAGATAATGTGAGTAAGTCGGATATAATGCCTTAACATATGCTATGAGAGGTATGTCCATTTTTACACCAGTGTTTTGAATGTCATGCATTATAGATCTTATTTCTGAAGCTAAAGCAAGGGCATCATCATTCTTCATTTCAAGACTGAACAGCTTAACCATCAATTGAACATTTTCTAATTCTGAGTGTGAGTCATAGAGTTCTTTTAGTTTCTTCAAGGCTTCAAAGGCATTTGAGAATGATGAAATATGGAGACTCACCTCTTCACTTAATGAAGCTGCAATCAAGGCATAGGCCTTGCAGTTCTTGTTTTCCCAGATGGCAAGCTCTTTGTCTGAAGTGGGCTTCTCTGGTGGATTTTCTGCTTGTCCTTCACAGATTCCTCTCCACAGCTCATTAAAAATGAGTGTGTGTTTAATCTTCCGAGACCATTCAAGATAGTTCTCTTTTCCAGAGAGAACTATCCCAACAATAGAGATGAGAGAATGCATTAAACTGCTGGAAAAAATCTTCTGAAGAGGAAACAAATTCTGCTATAAAAACTTCAAACTCTTGAAATATTTCAAATAAAGGGGCAAAAACTCTTGTTGGAAAAAAATTTTCTGAGTTTAAAAACTCCTTCTGGAAACTAAATCTGCTCAGAAAACTTTTGCTGAAGACTGAAATTTAAAAAACTCTCTATGCTATAGACTGATTCTGCATAAAAAAAATGTATTTTTTTTTTGTGTTGGGAAAAAATGTATATGAAAAAACGGGATTATGAATGGGAAGGGGGCGGAAAATATTTAAAAATGGAGGGGGAGGGATTAAGTGGGGAGTGGTATATAAAACCGAATTTAAAATAAGGGAGTGGTGGTTAATTAAAAGGGGAGGGTGGTCGAGTATGTGAGGGAGCGTATTAGTTATGGAGGAAGCTGCCGTATGGAAGGGGCAGATGCTGCGTAAGGAGGTGAGTGCGCTGTGAGGATGGACGCGTGGGTAGAGGGAGTGATAAGGAAGGCGTTGCATATGGGAGAGTGGTCGAATAAGGGGGGTGTGGGATAGCAGGTGGGTAGCGTAGGTTATGGAGCGGAGGGGCAGCTGTATAGAAACTGATTTTTAAAACAGTAAAAAAAACGAGAATGGGAGGCCAAAGGCCGTGGCAAAAGGCGAGTGCAAATGCTGTGAGGTTGAGTGGTAGAGCTTAGGGAAGAGAAGTGGTACAGCGTAGGGAACTTCACAAGCTGTCTTAAAATCTCAGACAAAGCCGCCATCATTAGTCTTTCATGCTTGAAGGCATTTAAAGAAACAACCAGAATGCTTTATTGTCGCTCAAAAACCCGTGTTGGTGAAATGGACCAGCTCTACATCACAAAAAGGGAGCTCGCTCATCATAAAAAATAGGATTAAAAATAAAAAACTCGGATGAATAGGAGCTCATTATAAATACAGCTTTAAAAGTACAAAGCTGGGATGAATACAGAGAGATATGGGACGAGGGTTTATATGGCGCAGAGAGCGTTAGTATTATAATACCACAGGAAATGAAACTGTATGAGACCGGAGTGAGCGTATAGCAGTGAACTGAATGCTGGAGTGAGCGTATAGCAGAGGTGAGGGCCGGCTGCCTGTTGCAGAGGGTAGGCGCAGGGAGTGGGGGAGTGGAATGGCGAGGGGGTGGGAGTTAAGGTGAGGGAATGGCCCAAAAAGGGCGTTACTTAAAAAAAATTTGAACTTGAATCTGCAGAAGACAGTTGCAGGACTGCTGGACTGGCAGAGCCTGCAATTTGTAGATTGACAGAGCCTGCAAATGTCAGTGCTAAATAGGGAAAAAAAAATGCAGAATAACAGTCTAGCAATTAGGAGCAGCAGAAAACAATTAATAAAATTGACTGAGAAAAGGGTAGGGAGTTACACCACAGGGCAGAAATGCCAAATGTGGGGCTGGCTCTGATACCATGTCAAACCAGGAGGTAACTCCTCAAAACTGCAATGTATATTAGCTGAAGAATGTACATGCTTATATAGATGGGAGGTGAGGCTATTGAGATTCAGCTCCCAATGACTCTTGGCCTTCCTTATTTCCTAATAATAAATAATATACAAAAATACATGTGCACACCCATCCATAGGATTAGGTGTCAACATGAAAAAGATATTATAAAAATGATAAGTTCACCAAATTGCGCTTTACATGGTGGGAGCACACTTGGCATAAAATTTACTACTTATACACTTTAGTTTGTGGAAGAAATGACACATGTACATAGTTTACCTTAAAGTTGTTGTGTTTTACGGATATTAAAATGAAGAACTTCTATTTAGATCCATTCCAAAGATTGAATGTAGGGGCATTTAGTAGATATGTCACCTTTCATAAAAGATGAGATCCAGAGGCTACCTGGCCCTTTACAGACTCTACCTATAGAACTTGTAGAAGTAAAGACTAGAGGCGTTAACAATATCAAAGAACATTTTCATGCTCAGACATGGGAATGTGTCTCTTTCCCTACGCAAAAAAATAGTTCAAGGTAGTTAATCTTCATAGACATGTCATCAAGCAAGTCAATGTGATCATCCCCAACTTACTTTTTATGAAATTAGGCTTGGAATCCTCTACAACCTAGTGGATGGAGTTAAATGGGAACTAGGTTGAATGGTTAGATTTCTTATCTAATTAAGGCCTTGAATGTATTTTGATGTTTCATGAATTTATTTGCAAATTCAAAGTATAGTGCATGTTGCATGAAGCAAGATGTTGAAATTAGAGTTACGTTGACACACTTAAATGCAACAAATATGGAAATTTGTACCTGAGCTCTACTATTTGACTTGAGAGTCAGTTGTTTGAAGAGTCATGTTTTGTCAATTTGTGTTTGGTTGATGGTTTTGTACACCAATATGTAAGAGTACATGGAGATATTCACATGATGTGAATTTTTTTTCTTTGAAGTAGAAAAATGATATGTGAGCGAGCTATGTTTCTTGCATGATGTGTTTTCAGTTTGATGGTTTTGTTTTTGACAATACGTCACAAGATTTTGGGAAGGTCCACTCTTGAGCGAGAGCCTCATGATTACAACCTAATCATGAGAATCAAATGGGAGTGCATCCTTATTTTGAAAACAAATAGGATTCTAAGCTACTTAGGACTCAAACCATCATTTTTAAATTTGAAATATCATGGTGTGTTGTTTCAATGCCTGAATCCACAACCCTAACATAAATTGTTTTATTATTTTTTTACAGGATTTAGTTGGTTATATTAAAATTCAGTTGAATTTAAAATTCTTGGCTTAGTGGCATGAATCAAACATATTGTACATATTAAATGAGGAATTTCACTCTCCCAATTATTTCTAAATCGCCCATATCACCAAGAAAACATGTTTTAAAAGAACATACTTTGGTATGCGAAAGACGTTAGGTTTCAAATATTTTAAGATTGTATAATATTATAAGATTGGATAATTATATTATTTTTCATATTATGTTTTGATGCTTATAGAGTGAAAAAACTGAAAGAATCAACTTGTAGGGTCATTTTAATGGTGGGTGGAGAATTGGGGTCTAAAACCTTTTGGAGTCATTTTGAGGTATTTAATGACATTTCAGGGGGTCAAACGATTATCCCTTGTGCCGAAATCTTGACCATTATTCTACACTTAAATACATATCCAATGGTGCAAGAAAAACATCAAATGAAGTTCATTCAAAATTTATGCCTTTAGTAAGTTGACCTATCATGTTGACCAGGTCATGGTACGAGAGAATGAAATTTTAGCCCCATTACTCATGCATGGCAAGCTAGCTACATGTGGAATTTTAACAAGTCTCTAAAATGTCTAAAATCACAAACCTCGTTAATGGTTGACATAGTCAAATCTTACACCTAATTGGCTATCACGCTATGTTAAATACTTGGCCACTAGGAGGAATAAGAGTTCCATTTTGTGTTATTGTATTTTGTTCCATAGTTGAAAATAAAACTAGGAGTGTGAAGTTAGAGAGAAAAATGTATGAAGTTAAGTTTTTATAGCAACCGTACACGCTAAAAGTCTTAGCTAACTCTAGAGAGATTACCTCTTTCTTTGTACTCACATATTTTCCATATCAGAAAAGAGAGAGTAGAGCATGTTTACATTTTAGTGTTGTTTTTCTCCCATAAGTATTTCCTAGGGAAAAAGGATTCTAGAGCATAATTACTTTTCAGGGTTGCTTGTCTCCCATATAAGGATTTCCTAGGAAAATAATTGTGTTGATTGTCTAGAGATATTTATGTGTGTGTTTCATTATGTTCTCTATTTCTTACGTTGTGTTTCATTATGTTTTATATTTCTTACATTTCTTACATTTCACATAAGATATATAAAAGAACTTGGACATGTTCCTTTTGTGGTTTGAATAATCATAATTTTTATAAATATTGGAAGAAGATATCCATGCACATTGAAACTTTCTAAATAAATGAGGCAAAAAGTCAGACCCATTGGACAAGGAAAATGATGTTGAAAATAACATGCAATTGTTTATTACTCATTTACATAAGAAAGGTCACCTTGTGGATAACTGTTGGACTTTGTATCCAACAAGTCATCCACAACATTTGAAGAAGGTGGAAAGAGATAACGACAAGAATGGAAAAGAGGATTCCATAATTGATGAGGGTCACGATGATTCACATGATGAAGTGCAGCTAAAAGAAGTGCCATTGAAATGGTTTGCTAACAGATGGTTAGATTTCTTATCCTATTAAGGCCTTGCATGTATTTTGATGTTTCATGAATTTATTTGCACTTACTCAAAGTATGGTGCATGTTCCATGAAGCAAGATGTTGAAAGTAGAGTTATGTTGACACACTTAAATGCAACAAATATGGAAATTTGTACATGAGCTCTATTATTTGACTTGAGAGTCAGTTGTTTGAAGAGGCATGTTTTGTCGACTTGTGTTTGGTTTATGGTTTTGTACACCAATATGTAAGAGTACATGGAGATATTCACATGATGTGATTTTTTTTTTCTTTGAAGGAGAAAAATTATATATCAGTGAGCAATGTTTCTTGCATGATGTGTTTTCAGTTTGATGGTTTTGTTTGTGACAAGACGTCACAAGATTTTGGGAGGGTCCACTCTTGAGCGAGAGCCTCATGATTAAAACCTAATCATGAGAATCAAATGGGAGTGCATCCTTATTTTGAAAACAAATAGGATTCTGAGCTACCTAGGACTCGAACCATTATTTTTAAATTTGAAATATCATGGTGTGTTGTTTCAATCCCTGAATCCACAATCCTAACATAAATTGTTTTATTATTTTTTTGTAGGATTTAGTTGGTTATATTAAAAGTCAGTTGAATTTAAAATTCTTGGCTTAGTGGCATGAAATCTTGACCATTATTCTACACTTAAAGACATATCCAATGGTGCAAGAAAAAAATCAAACGAAGTTCATTCAAAATTTATGCCTTTAGTAAGTTGACCTATCATGTTGACAACCATGGTATGAGATAATGAAAATTTAGCCCCATTACTCATGCATGGCAAGCTAGCTACATGTGGAATTTTAACAATACTCTAAAATGTCTAAAATCACAAACCTCGTTAATGGTTGACAGAGTCAAATCTTACACCTAGTTGGCTATCACGCTAGGTTAAATACTTGGCCACTAGGAGGAATAAGACTTCCATTTTGTGTTTGTATTTTGTTCCATAGTTGAAAATACAACTAGGAGTGTGAAGTTAGAGAGAAAAATGTATGAAGTTAAGTTTTTATAGCAACCTTACACGCTAAAAGTCTTAGCTAACTCTTCAGAGATTACCTCTTTTTTTGTACTCACATATTTTCCATATCATAAAAGAGAGAGTAGAGCATGTTTACATTTTAGTGTTGTTTTTCTCTCATAAGGATTTCCTAGGGAAAAAGGAGTCTAGAGCATCATTACTTTTCAGGGTTGCTTGTCTCCCATATAAGGATTTCCTAGGAAAATAATTGTGTTGATTGTCTAGAGATATGTATGTGTGTGTTTCATTATGTTCTCTATTTCTTACGTTTTGTTTCATCAGGTTTTATATTTCTTACATTTCTTACATTTCACATAAGATATATAAAAGAACTTACACGTGTTCCTTTTGTGGTTTGAATAATCATAATGTTTATAAATGTTGGAAGAAGATATCCATGCACATTTAAACTTTCTAAATAAATGAGGCAAAAATTCAGGCCCATTGGACAAGGAACATGATGTTGAAAATAACATGCAGTTGTTTATTACTCATTTCCATAAGAAAGGTCACCTTGTAGACAAGTGTTGGACTTTGTATCCAACAAGTCATCCACAACATTTGAATAAGGTGGAAAGAGATAACGAAAAGAATGGAAAAGAGGATTCCATAATCAATGAGGGTCAAGATGATTCACATGATGAAGTGCAGCTAAAAGAAGCGCCATTGAAATGGTTTGCTAACAGATGGTTAGATTTCTTATCCACTTAAGTCCTTGCACGTATTTTGATGTTTCATGAATTTATTTGCATTTACTCAAATTATGGTGCATGTTGCATGAAGCAAGATGTTGAAAGTAGAGTTATGTTGACACACCTAAATGCAACAAATATGGAAATTTGTACATGAGCTCTATTATTTGACTTGAGAGTCAGTTGTTTGAAGAGGCATGTTTTGTCGACTTGTGTTTGGTTGATGGTTTTGTACACCAATATGTAAGAGTGCATGAAGATATTCACATGATGTGAATTTTTTTTTCTTTGAAGGAGAAAAATGATATAACAGTGAGCTGTGTTTCTTGCATGATGTGTTTTAAGTTTGATGGTTTTTTTTGTGAAAAGACGTCACAAGATTTTGGGAAGGTCCACTCTTGAGTGAGAGCCTCATTATTACAACCTAATCATGAGAATAAAATGGGAGTGCATCCTTATTTTGAAAACAAATAGGATTCTTAGCTACCTAGGACTCGAACCATTATTTTTAAATTTGAAATATCGTGGTGTGTTTTTTCAATCCTTGAATCCACAATCCTAACATAAATTGTTTTATTCTTTTTTTGCAGGATTTAGTTGGTTATATTAAAAGTCAGTTGAATTTAAAATTCTTGGCTTAGTGGCATGAAATATTGACCATTATTCTACACTTAAATACATATCCAATGGTGCAAGAAAAACATCAAACGAAGTTCATTCAAAATTTATCCCTTTAGTAAGTTGACCTATCATGTTGACCACCTGGTATGAGATAATGACATTTTAGCCCCATTACTCATGCATGGCAAGCTAGCTACATGTGGAATTTTAACAATACTCTAAAATGTCTAAAATCACAAACCTCGTTAATGGTTGACAAAGTCAAATCTTACACCTAGTTGGCTATCACGCTAGGTTAAATACTTGGCCACTAGGAGGAATAAGAGTTCCATTTTGTGTTTGTATTTTGTTCCATAGTTGAAAATAAAACTAGGAGTGTGAAGTTAGAGAGAAAAATGTATGAAGTTAAGTTTTTATAGCAACCTTACATACTAAAATTATTAGCTAACTCTAGAGAGATTACCTGTTTCTTTGTACTCACATATTTTCCATACCAGAAAAGAGAGAGTAGAGCATGTTTACATTTTAGTGTTGTTTTCCTCCCATAAGGATTTCCTAGGGAAAAAGGAGTCTAGAGCATCATTACTTTTTAAGGTTTCTTGTCTCCCATATAAGGATTTCCTAGGAAAATAATTGTGTTGATTGTCTAGAGATATGTATGTGTGTGTTTCATTATGTTCTCTATTTCTTACGTTGTGTTTCATTATGTTTTATATTTCTTACATTTCTTCCCGAGCCTATTTTTCTTTCCAATCAAGGCTTATAAAATAACATGAGAAGCAACATAAGACTTGGAACAATCATTTTCATTATCTATATGGAAGGCAAGAAGGATTATATCCCCTTAAGCTTAAGCTTATGTAGTTTGTCAATTTTTATCATATATTTTTTGGTAAGGGTAAATGTTTTTTTTATCTATAGTACAAGTCATGAGTTCCCAAATTTTACCTCATGTAAAGCAGAACTATTACAAAGTTCGGCCGAACTATTGTTGAAAAAAAATTTCGGCCCCTGATTCTCACAAAAGTGTAACCCAGCTTCACATTTCCGCCCTAATGCTAGAAACGACTCTACATAAATCAAAATAGAGTAATATTAATAACGTATAGATGTGATATGAATAAGGGTAAAGTAACCCTTCAAGAAGATTCTCAACAGTAAGTGGAAAATTGATTTAATTCATAAAAATTATTGTGAGATCAATCTCAATATAAATTCAATTTCAAGGTTCATAGTTCATTTTACTATGGGTCCGTGAATTAAATATTCACTGAAATTAATATAGAGCCCTATTAAGGTTAAGTTACAGGGGCAAGGACTATGTGGAAATTAATATCCATTAGAACGAGGCCATTAAAAGGTTAAGTACTCTTATGACAATATATATATATATATATATATATATATATATATATATATATCTCATAAGGTAGAGATATTTTGTAGCTTTTATTTAAATTTAAGACAATATCTATATGATTGTAGATGAACAAACTTAGAATATGTAACAAGTAATTAACATGGAAAAGAATGGTTCAATAATAGTTAAATGGGGATTTAACTAATACTCTACTAATTTCCATGTAATATGAAATGGGATTGTTCCTAGACATAGAGTCTCCTTGGAATTTCTAAGTTGGAATTTTAGCTTTCAAGAGCATAAGTTCACAGGATGACAGAGGTATGAGTATGTGAAATCCTTCTCAAGGAGTTATAATTTACAATAAGTGTTAAATGAAAAAGGAATAAATAAACCGATTAAAATTACATCAAATATCATCATAAGGTGACGAACTATAGTAAGTTATTATGTGTGATTAGTATACATTCTATAGGTAGAAACAAAAAAAAATAGTGGAACCTGAGATGCTACATATGACATGAAAACCACCTTAGATGAAGGTGGGAATTTGTACTTGACTTGTTATTTAAGTACACATGTCGAT
Source organism: Pinus albicaulis (assembly GCA_034641835.2). NCBI lineage: Eukaryota > Viridiplantae > Streptophyta > Pinopsida > Pinales > Pinaceae > Pinus > Pinus albicaulis. The sequence goes on from CM076584.1 coordinate 1,377,509,308, forward strand.
CATATTGCATGGTTGATTGATTTAGGTTCATACTTTAAAATGACTCCTCTTAGGGTGTGGTTGTAGGAATATGAGAGGTTTTTATGGTGGTGATGTCATAATAGGTGATGAAAAGAAGGCTATAATTAGAGGAGAATGAAAGTTCAAGCTAAATTTGATAGGTGGAAGGATTTGAACAATTCCTAGTGTTCTAGACATTGCTAAATTGGCCAAAAATCTAATTTTTGTAATAAAGATCTAAGATGCAAGTGTAAGGAGATTGTCAGAGAAATATACCTGCAAGATGATTCAATAAAAAATGGTATTAATCAGGGGAGTTTGGATCATAACTTTGTGCAATATTTTGGGAAGTATTTTTATTTTTGGGTTCAACAATTATAACAGTCTTGAAAGTGGAGCAAAAAATATTATTGTCTCTATTGGAAGGACCATGTTATGGAATTAAATATTAGGACATTTTGGAGAGTAGGGCCTTCAAATACTACATGGTAATAGTATGGTAGAAGGTATGTTAGATTTCTAATTAAAAATTTTTATGTGAACATTGTGTATATTACAAGAAAAAATGGGTGAATTTTCCTTCTGCTGGTAAGAGGGAAGAAGGGATATTAGATATTTTTCATAATTATGTGTTTGGATGTGGCACATTTTTTTTCTTTTTGAAGGCATCACTATTTTTTGGCTATTAATTTAGTCTTTTCACTTAATGGATATGGAATATGCAATTAAAATTAATTGATTATGTAATGAAATTTTATTTGATGACTAAATGAGCTTTTTGGGAATAATCATGAAATAGAACATTAGTAATAGAGGCTTATTGATATTGAGAAAAGTTATTACGTGGTCAAGTCCACAAAGCGTACCTTCCCTAATATTCTCTTAAAAATCATTGGAGAAAATTGTTAAATTTAGAATAGCATAGTGGGAGAAAAATGACATGCTGAAAAAATAGCTGGACGAAGTTGCTAACTTGGGTGAAAAAAAAAACAACAGAAGAGAATTGCATGATTCAAAGGAAAAATAATAAATTTATCTTATTTCAATTCAAAAAGCCTTCGTAACTAAGGGGCACCAACAATAAAATTTCGACACAGATGAGAAAAAAATATGATTGGAATAACTGAAAGGAAACCACTAAGGAATATGAAGATGTTTGTTGTTATTCCTAGATGTAATCAGTCTTAGCTTGGGGGTAATTATTGCTTCCAATTCGTTTATTGGGAGGAACGTTCTCTCTCCCTAAGTATTCCCGGGTAGTTGGTTATGGTCATATGATTTCTATTTTATGATTACATGTTGAATTACATATTTATTAATGTTACTTATTGTTATGATTTTTTTTGGATTATTGAATTATATAAGGAATTAACTATGGTGAATAAATAGAGTAGTTTACTAAGAACATAATTGTAGATTCACATGTGGTAAAATTACTCGAGTTATAAAAACCTGCTTAAAAATTTAGCTTAGACTAATATATCTAATTAGATTATAGTACGTGCATGAGACTATATATATAACATAAATAGTTACTTTCTAAGAATTAAAGAGATACTAACCTAACTTTAAGAAGGAGAATCTAAATAACTAGATTCTTAGAATATATAATATAAAAAGGAATAAGGCTAGAGCTCAAGCTCAATGTTGAATGAATACATTAGAATTATGAATTAAAATTTAAATAAATATAGTAATATATTCTCCAAAAGAATGAGTTGGAACATAATTAATTGGGAATTATTGAGAGTTCGTTTAGATGAATTTGGACAGTAAATTTAGATAAGGAAACATGGAATAGCTTTAATATCCCTGTAAACCAATTGGCATGCAAATTATATTTATGGTTATGATTGGAAAATACAATTAAATGGAAGAGGATATATTTAGTCCACTCTTTAAAAATATTTTTACCCTAGATGGTTATGCAAAACATTATTATGAGGAAATAAAGATTAAAGTCCAAAAAAAGAAATTCTAGAGCATGCATATAAATAGAGATAATAAGTGGGGTTTAAGTAAAACTAGCATACAATGTCAAATTATTCAGACGAGAATAGAACAATACCATAATGGTAGCATATTACAAATATAAACATTCTCTTGAAATTTCCTCAGATATACTATTAATTATAAAATTAAAGAGGGAATTGCAAATGAATTGTTTAATACATAATCTAGATTATAACCCAATGTTGGCTATAGAAATAAATATATTAAATGGACACCCATGTCTACATATATAAATAATGAATGCTAGATATTGTTATAGTTAAATGACTAGTGTCTAAGAACTAAATACAATTGTAAAAGGAATAGCTTTGAGGAAATGTGTAGGGTTATTGGAAGTAGAATTTAACAAGTGTGTATCGCTCGTATTTAAATATATTATAAGCTATGTTCGCCCACTTCAAGACAAGTAAATTAATTTAATAGTAGTTAAGGTTGAGTGAAAATAATTGAAGACAAGAAAATCCTTTAGCTTCTATTAAATTATATTTGTACTATGAAGTAAATAAATTGAAAGAGAATAACACATGTTCGATATGCAATTCATATTTAACCTTAATAATAAATTGTTGTTCAATCACTTACAAGGACTAAAGGTACATATATCTGAAAACATAGAGCAGAGTAGCAAAGAAAATATATAACAACATTCAAGCACAATTGTGTAAGAGAAATAAAAATATAGCACTATGTTTTAGGACTGAAATTTTAACACCCTTATGTTCCTCTTTTTAGAAATTTTGTATTTTTAGACCTTTGAAATATTATTGGATTAAATGGATATGGAAGGAATAATGGTGTTTATGTGATGATGCTATATTTTATTATTATTTGAGTTAATATATAAATTGTTTGTAAATATTCACGCAAAATCACTAGAGTTTAGAATATTTTTTTAGTGGTTAAAATCCACATGATGAACCTTCCCTAAAATCTTCTAAAAATACCTAGGATAAAATAAAATAAAAATATTAACATGATGGGAGAGAAATATTATGTTAATCACTTTTTTGGAGCGAAATAATAAGTGGGTTAAAATAGGGATAAAGCATGGTGGGAGAGAAGGGTGTACTTTAACGAAAAAGAATCTAATTTCGAAAAAACTAAGAAAATAATGTCCTAGGATTACTACAATTTGTACTTGGTTTTTTATTGTGATGATGCCCTGTCTCAATCACTTGGATACTCATGTCAAAATCAACATTCCTAGTTATTGGACCCAGGGTTGAATCGATCATGAAAATGAATAAATATACTACTTTTCAGCCATGGCAGGGACTTGCTGCTCTATAGATCGTCTTGTTAAATTATATCTCTTTAACCAAATTTTTTTGTCTTCTGTATTAATTCATATTAAAGAAAATAAACTTTAGGCCCAAATTTCATGTTAATGTTAAAAAGTGTCACACAACCAGTATTGCATGTTTTCCATCTGTCGTGGTACATTTTTTCCATGTTCCATTATTCACCGTGGTCTTATGTTTGCCCCCCCTCCCTGGTTTAGAAGGGCTAGGAGCACCATTAAATGAAAAGAAATGCAGTCGGTGACATGGAAGCCTAATCTATAACATCAAACAGATTAAATGCACACAGATACGAAAGTGAGGGGTAGTTGATGTTAGTGCTCCCGGAAATGGGGCTACTTGTACCTTCTACTACACCTTCTGAATCACCCTTGGTATGGGGACATCAATCCTTATGGTACCCCTCACATCACTCATTGGTAGCAGTCGGAATTTTGAAAGGAGACATTCACAAGTCAAAAACACCTCACTCAACGAGCGACAGAATCAGTTAAAAAAATTACTTTCTGTTGGGAAATTCCAAAGCTAGGTAGTATGAATATGAATAGAAAATACTTGATATATGTCCATGGCAATGAATGTCTTTATTCTCACTAGTTTTCTGTATGAAAAAAATACCATCCCATTACAATACCCAGGAACTTGCGAGGGGAAAGAAACTTATTGGTTAATAATGTGTGTATGCCTCCATAAGAAGGCGGAGCAAACACAGTATATGCAGTGGATGATCCAACACATAATATTGCATATGTTACTGCATGAGGTAAGGCAACATGCTCCTGTCATGGCTACTATGTTTTTAACAATGTTCCTCTTTTTTCAACCAACTTTAAGGGATGGCTTCTGTAAATGCCATGCCCACTTCACAGGCCTCAAAGGAGGGGCTTACGGGTACAAGTGTTAGTATTTGCAGCGGTGTATGGGAGTTCGATATGGGTGAATTTTATTAGGGAAATGTGATGGCCATAGCCATTCCGAAATGGAAATTTGGATTTCACTCTAGGACCGCATGAAAAATTGCAAAAATAACTTTGACATCAGATACATCTTTTATCCTTCTAAATATGTTTCAACCTTGTAAAATTGTTGTACACTCTAATGTTGAACCATTTCCGGATTGTGGATAACCCTTTATAGATTATGAATAACCTGGGAACGAGGTTCTTAACATTCAGCATTTTCAAGAAAACACGAGGTTCTTAACATTCAACATTTGCAAGAAAAAACAAAAGAAATATTGAATGGTTGGTATTGCAGTAGCAGGGTTGTTAACTATTACAATATGAGGGTTGTTAATTTCTGCGGGTTTTTATTTTGGATAATCTCGTATGCAGAGATAAACGTCATAATTTTAACAAATATATATATATTTTTTATATTTTAACATTTTTTTTCCAGAAATGAAAAAACGTTGTTTACTACCATACATAGTCTACACAGAAATCACTGGCATCATTCAAGTAGCCCCACACACAACATTTTTCGAAAGAGGCAAGAATTTTGGTGAGATACCCGAGTTCTACTGGATGCAAAGTAACTCGACGAGCGGTGACGGCAGGAGCACCATGGCGGACGGGAGCAGCAACAACGCAGCCAGAGCAAAAAAAAAAAGCGCGTAAAATGAAAACTGTAAACCATCAACATTCGCGGGTGACTTATTTATAAAAAATAGTTTGGCCGAACTTTTGATGCCGGTTTTCCAATTCCCGGCAAAAATTCTGTTTTCCCGCACCGTCAGTGTGCCGTCAATCTAAACGGAATCATGAGTTCGGCCGAACTTTATAAAAAAATTCGTCCGAACTATTGTTGAAAAAAAATTTCGGCCCCCGATTCTCACAAAAGTGTAACCCAGCTTCACGTTTCCGCCCTTTATCCATATAGGAAGTCGAACCATCAAAGGTGAATTCTGAGTAACATAGAAAAACACCATTATAATAGGATAACAGAAGATGCAATTAGAACAATAACACACTAGAACTCCTTCTGAATCTCAGGTTGGCTAAGTAGAAATCTCTGTATTAGATGAAAACCAGTCAATTACAATATCCACTATATTTTGCTAAAAATGTCCAACCTGGGTACATTCGACCTCTTGGTCCTTTATAGGCCATTTATAACATGATATAATCTTATCTTGTGCTACATACATTGAATTCCTGACCTTTGACACCTTGCATAACCATATGACATGGTATTTATTACAAAAAGACAACTAATCTACTAAACAGTCCTATTACAGATAGGATTCAAACTCATTATATCTATCCGTAACAACCTTATCGAAACTAAATTACATCATTTTCCAAGTGTATTTTCACAAGGTCGAATCTGAATGATAGGCTTCAAATATTTATGACCATAATGCTGACCTCCAACAAAGTAGGAAACAGTTCCCTATTTTCTAGGCATAGGGTCCTTTGCACTCTTGGAATATTTTTACCACCATGAACTTCATTATTTCAAGCTCCTTAAATGTTAGAAATTGAATTAACAGATGCCAAACCTTCTCCTTAAGCTCCAGCTATCCAAAACCATCTCCAAAACAACACAGTTTCATAGTGCCTTTCGTAGCGCTGCTATTTTACCCTTTTTTCATCAAAATCTTGACCTCTTTCCTCCAAAACTAACTTAATTATCTTTAAATATATCCTCCTCAGCATTTTCAGTTCTTGATTCATGTTTTTACCCCTCAAAATTTGATGAAAAATGGAAAGAAAAGTTGTTATAGCAGTTTCGTAGTGCTTTTCACCCTTTTTACACTGTCTGCGCTACGAAACTATTCAGTGAGAAATTTTGTTGAAAATTTTTCAAAATGAAAATTTCAAATGTACCAAAACTCAAAAAAATCTGATTCCATCATATAAAAAAGCCATATGAACTGAAAACACAGTCATTTTAGCCTTCATGAGGTCCTTTCTTCATTTTCACTTAATTTAGCTTTGGACTCTTTAATGATTGTCACTTTAACACCTTTGTTATTTAACTCATCCTGAGTCAATTTCATCTACTGCTCCAAGTCCTCCACTTGATCTTTAAGTATCCTATTATTATCTCTCAAGTGAGTATCTATTACTCTAATAAATTTGGCTTCCTTTATTGCTGGGACTGTCCATGTGAAAAACTGCTCTACACTACTTGGAGTTTCAGAAATAGAACCAGTTTTACCTTCCCACAGTACCTTAATTATTTTGAACTCTGATTTCTCAACACTATGCTTTCTAGCCCTCTTTCTCATCACATCAATTTCTTGGTTTTCCAACCTCAATTTCTCCTCAAGATGTTGAAACTTTGTCATTCATTCTTTCTCCTTCTTTGTTCTGCTGGCTGCATGCTTTACTGTAGGTGATGAGAGATCAACCACTTTTTCAGGGGCTTTATCTGACTCAATAGGTTCTTGAACTTCCTTTCTGCCTTCCTTGAATTTCTTAGCATGGCTAGTTATAGGTTTTCTTGCTTGAAAGATGAAAGTTGCATTTGCACCCTCAAACTCAAGCTTCTTTGCAGACTTAGCCTTCTTCTATTTATTCTCATCTTTTCCAATGAACTCAGCTTGAAAAATGGGTGTATCCTCTATTTAAATAGCATACAAGATGTCATCTAAGTTTCCTGTATCACTGGGATGCCCTTTGTAGCTGTAGAAACTGTTTTTCCTTTTAATGCCACTGCTTGGCTTCTTGTTAATCTTTTGATTTCCTGCTTGTTGACATCTTGTTTATGTTTTTCCTCTTTGACAATATTTGACCTCTGTTTTGCAGGTGATGGAGTTGGTGTATCAAGCACTTGTGTCTGCTCTATCCTTTTCTCAACTTGTTTCCTTGGCTTCAGTTTTAAAAATTCCTTTGGTTTTGCAACCACAGGTTGTCTAGACTCTGCTACTGGTGGTGATGGAGTTCCTTTGGTTTTAGTGTTTCTAGCAGGAGTTAGGATTTCCAACTCAAAACTATTTATAAACAAAAAGGATGACCAATCCCTGCCTATCTTCTAAAGCTCATTCAAAATCGATAACTTCATGAAACCATGATGAAACAAAGATGTTTTACAACCTTCATATTTGGATTGTACTTTATCAGCCATTTTTGCAAGACTCCTATGTAGATAAAAAGGCAAATCGAGTGAAATCTTACCAGTGAAATGCAGAAGAAACTTGAAATGATATGTGTAAAACTTATTATATTTGCCTTCTGATGTAAAATATCTCTCAATGTTGAGCAGCAGATTTGCATAAGTGTCTTTGATGTAGCTTCTAGGGATAGTGATATTGAGGTCCATATCTGCATACTTAGGTTTCATAAACTCTTTACATTGCTCCATATCAAATTTGAAACCTTTAAACCAAGTTTCTTGACATCTTGGTATCTCTGTCACAATAACAATAATCTCTATTGAAATTGACACACTTAGCATCCCAACCTTGGTATTTGTTCGATTGAAGTTAAAGTTAAATTATTTGGAAAATTTTCTGTGGTAACCTTGGAACGTTTCACAAAACTAAAGACAACCTACTCTTCTAAACGCCTCCATCACTGCTGGGTTTTCAATTATGGCCTTCATATCTTCAGGCTCATGTCTCAAGCAGTGTCCCCCTCTCTGGACTTTATTTTCCTTTGCCATGCTTCATAGAAAAACTGTCAGCCTCTCTTGATTAGTTCATATCTTCCTCGCTTGGTTAAGATGTAGAAAAAATTTGTATAGAACAGCCACAGGTTTGGCTTGACACTTTAGATCTTAGACACTCGAATGGAGACAAAGGAAATGAAAATGACTAATTATGTAAGATTTTGAATTTAAAATGTCATATCATAACTGAATTATGCCTCATTCATACCCTATAATGACAATGATGACTGCAACATGGGTAAGTACACTGAATATGATCAGTAACTCACTTATCATATCACTAACCTATCATTTCCCAATGAATTCTTCCATATTTCAGCTTAATTGACAAGATAGTTTAGAAACTACGCTTTCATAGTGCTGAAAATGTATTTTTCCCTATTTGTGCTATGAAACTATTAGTGCTTTCGTAGTGAAAATAAACTATTTTGAACTAGTGGCGCTACGAAAATGAGGTTTCTTGGCTAATTGACTAGTTTTGGAATGAAACCTTAGAAAATGACCTACAAATGGAAATTATGGATATTTGACAATGAATGAACCTTTAAAAAGACTTTATTTGAACTTAAGGATGGGCTTTGAACTTATGAAAATCTAACCTACCCTTGATCAAATCCTAAATTGACTTCTAAACCTAATTTTGAACCATGACCAAACACAATGATATTTTGAATTTTTTTTGGGTGATAACAGATATGATCCACCGTCCATCACATCATCTTTAATAGGAAATTATAAGGTTCAAGCAATGTAATATCACATCGAGAGTCAACAATAAGTTCTCCAACTGTTAAAGGATAACCTAAATTTGGCACAAAATTGAATGAAAAAAAAGATAGATCAACATCGCAGCGACAAAGGTTTTGATGTAGGAGGCTGGGTAATTTTATGACTACAACCATAATAAAAAAAAAAATCCCTCAAGCAAGCTAAGAAGGATAAAAAATTATCACCAAAGTACTATGGTCCTTACAAGGTGTTGCTAAAGATTGGTACTATGGCATACAAATTTGAACTTCCTGCTTCTTCGCGAGTGTATCCAATTTTCCATGTTTCATTCTTAAATAAGGTTATAGATGAAAACTGTCCAGTTCAAAAAATATTTCTAGAACTTGATGAGGAAGGAAAAATCATATTAGAACCTGAAGTAGTCACGGAAACAAGAACTCGATAGCTCCGAAATTGATCAATTTCAGAGTATCTCATCAAATGGAAGAACTGACCCACTAAAGATTCTGCATGGGAGGATGAGATATTTATATTGAAGCATCCATATCTACTCAACCGTTGAGGACAACACTTTTTTGAAGTAGGGGAGCATGTTGGGTCCCTATATTACTAGTATAGTCCCTTATTATTGTTAGTGTAACCCCCTTATTATTATTGTTGTACTCCTATAACCCCAATATTGTTATTATTGTACCCTTACATTATTATTGTTAGGTTGGCTAGGATTATATTTTGATCCCATGAACTCCTATATATAGAAGGAGTTTTTGTCATTTATATCATCCAGTAATTGTTCATTTATGTAATGTATTGGAGGTTTCCCCCTTGAAGTGGCTAATTTCTAAGGTGTTGATCTCTCTTTTCTTCTATTTTTGGACTTGGTTTCATAACAGGGAGACACTACGAGCATTGGTAACTAATGACAAAGAAGAAACATTCTATGGTGGAATTTTCAAAATTAATAATAAATCATTAACTCGCTTAAATGTTGGAAAGGAAATATATTTGCATCATAATATAAGTAAAAAAGATAATTTTATTTAACCGACAAGAAAAGAATCCGTGAACTGTTTTATAATTTAGGGGAAACATCGTATTACCATAATGAAAATTTTCATGGAACATGTTGAATATTTACAAATGAAAATTTAAATTATATAATGAAATCTTTGAGGAGGAGTCTATAACCTTTCACCAAGTGAGGGATGGCCTATGGTACATTTTTTTTTTTAAATTAAGTCGGTTTCTATATTATATTCTATAAAAATATAGGGGGAGTTACCTATTACATTCTTATGATGAAGAGGAAAACCAAGGAGGGGTAAAATGAAAAAATACCGAGCCTCCATGGTGGCAAATATTAGTACTATATTGCATTACATATTCAATATATATTCTCAGAAACAGCGAAAGCATAAGTGAAAATTTAAAAGACACAAACAATGGAGAGAGAGGAGGAATAAGCATTAATCAATGCTGATTAGCCAACCATTTGAAGAATCATTGTTGTCTTGATTGTCATCTAGATTGGAAATTTTAACATTGTTTGAGCTAGAACATGGTGCAAAGCGATTTTATAGCATGTATTTCAGGATCTGGAGGAATTCTTCCACGTGTGGCTAGCGATTTGAGGCAGTCACAAGCTGTTGCTGATAGGACTGAGACTGTTGCTGAAGGAAGGAAATATCCACTTGATTTTTTTCTCCCATGATCTTCAATTCTCCACGTATCAGTGCCATTACTGCTTCAAGGTGTGCACAATGGAAGCAATTTTTGCTTCTCATTTTTTCACAGAAGGTCTAACCCAAGGATCAGGCAACAATCAGTTGATGATTTGATGAGATGTGAAGGTACACAGAGAGGATGGGGTTATAGGAAGATAGAGATGGAGTGGCAGTCGCTTGATTAAAATCACTCAGTAGTAGAGGGGGAGGCACAAGAGGAAGGTTGGGAAGGCCAAAACATAAGTTAGGAAGCAGAGTAAAATTTTGGGCAGGGGGAACAAAGGAAAAAAATGTGAGCGGTCGCTCGGGGGGATGAGTCCTAGAAGAGCACGGTCATTGAATTACCAAATAAAGAGATAGGAGGGGAATGTGGAGTGCAGTACATTTGCAGATGCATGATATCTAATGCATAGCGAAGGGAGAGGGTGAATAAATAAGGGAGGCACGAGGGATTAATAGGAAGGTAGACACGAGGCAAACTTCACGAGGAGATAAAGTCATGGGTATGACTTTGTAGATGGTATCGGGAGAGATTACATACAATGACAAGATATTTCAGAGTATCATATAGTTGAATATTGAGGCAGAGAAAGATATCATGGCAATGGAGAAAATGGTGTGCCATCTTGGTAGAATAGTTGACCGGCTGGTATTCTGTAGGATTTGTTGGCTAAGTTATCTACTTGTTTATTATTAGCTATGAGAATATGAAATAAAGAGATATCTTTCATATATTTTCTTGGGATATGACATCTGTTGATGAGACTACATATATAAATGTTGTGATTTTTCTTGCTATTTATCATAATATTAATGGTAATTCCGAAGTCATCAAATACCATTACGTTTTGCAAATTTAAGCTCTTGATGATTTGGAGACCTTTGAACAGAGCATAGGACTCAGCTCTATTTTTTGACAAAGAGCTAAGCCCCCATTCAAAGGAAGCCAAAATGCAGCCACCTTCATTCATAATAAGACCTCCTGCCCAATCAATGGTTGGGTTGGCCTTTGATGCTCCATCGAACAAGAGTGCTGGTATTTTACAACAATCCATCCACTTGATAAAGTCTTTCTCCTTGAGTCTTATCTTCTACTGCTCCTTTTGGGGGATTTGAATGATAGGAGTTTTGTTGTAGACAGGATTGCGAGAGATCTACCCAAAAATATTCATTATTTTTCTTGCAGATCATTGAAATTGAGATGGATGTTACCTTTGGATAAGATCGACTCAAGAGAGAGAATCCACATCTTATTTTGAGCTTTCCTTGGTCAAGTTTTTTATCCCGCAAAATCACCTTATTCCTAGCCAGCCAGATACTCCAGAGAACCACATATGGGAGGGTGTCCCAAACTATTTTGGCAATGTTCTTGCTCTTTTTTCCCCAAGGATAGCCCTTTTTCCAATTGTTTATCAACTCAGAGATCGAACGGATACATGCTAAGTCAATCTGGGAGGAATTACTGAGATTAATCCAATAATGGTTGGAAAAGGGACACCTTACAAAGAGATGGAAAGACATTTCTTCTTCTTTTTGGCAAAGGGGGCATCTGTAAGGACCAAGAATGCTTTTTTTTTTTTGAATTATCAGAAGTCATTATCTTGCCTTTGAGCAGGATCCACATGAACATTTTTACCTTTGGGAGGGCTTCAGATTTCCATACAAGCTTCTATATGGGCCATAGAGGATTGGGGAAGTGATATTTAAGAAGGGAACCATAAGAAAATTTTATTGTGTACGATGATCCCAAGAGATCCCACATAAAACTGTCTTGGTTACCTTTCGACAATGGAGCATTCCTTTCAGGTTCGCTAGATCACCCTCAAGATGAAGGGGGGTGATAGGAAATGCCCAATCATTCTAGGCATTGGAATTTTCATTTCATTTTGAAAGAAGATCCATGTTATTTATACCTTGATTCCAAAGATAATTTTGAATACAATGAATTCTCAGGGTATTAGTGAGGGGATACTGTCCCATAATTTTATCATCCCAGATGTTTATTCTCCTTCCTCCTTGAGAGAATTTGGAGAATTATGTTGATAAAAGGTATGTATTCTTTGCATAGAGCCCAAATTTTGGATCAAGGCCTGTTAGGAATAGCCTGATCAAGGATATTTTGTCTAACAGTGGTGAGATATTTGTTCTCCAGTACTTGCTTCCAGCAAGAGTGTTGTCCCAAAATAAGGCGCCACTCTATTTTCCCCCCCGAAGGCATTGTTCAAAATCTTTGGAATGCATATACCAAGTCCACCATTTTCATAATTTTGAGTAACCTATCTCCATTTTACCAAATTGAATTTATTCTTCTCATTTTTCCCTCCTTGGCATAAGAATTGTCTTAAAACAGCTTCTATTTTTTGCTGAATTCTGGAGGGAGCATAAAGCAAGGAAAAGTGATACAGAGGCAAGGCAAAGAGGATAGATTTTAATAGGATTTTTCACCTGACCAGATTGAGCCAGGAAGATCCCCATTTCTAAACTCTATTTTTCATTTTGTCAATGGCGATGTTTGAGACCTCTGTCTTCAAGTGTCCAGTGTTGATAGGCATCCCAAGATAATTAAAGTGGGTCCAATTCCACTTGTAAGATGCTCCAAATATTTGGGCTATAATGTGGATGGTATTAATTGTATCATTCCACCCATAGATGCAGCTTTTATGATAGTTAATTTTCCCTCTTGAAAATAGCATCAATTTTTTGAGAAGTGATTTGAATCTCTAGGCAATAATGCAGGTGGCTCCACCCATCAAGAGGGTGTCATATGAAAATTGAGAGTGATTCATATTCTAGGCTCCATTGCTAAAATTGATAGCAATGATGAGACAAACTCTGTGCTTATGATCGAAAGCCCCACTAAAGGAATCTGCCATGAGGATAAAAAGGAAGGGAGATAGAGGACAACCTTGTTTGAGGCCACGTGAAGACTGAAAGAATTTCCTAGGACTTCCATTGACTAATGGGGTCATCTAAGGATTGGAGAAGCAAGTTTTGATGAGAGATATGAAATCAGATTCAAATACCATTTTCTAAAGGACAGAGAGGAGGAAAGAATGTCTCACTCTATCAAAATCATTGTCAAGGTCGAGTTTTAGGATGAATCCTTTCTCTAATCTCATCATACTCAAGTGAATAACTTCTTGGACCAAAAGGATAGAGTCTGAGATTTGTCTTTGGGCTATGAACCCCCCTTGGTTTTCAAAAATGAGATTTGGGAGGTGGAGTTTGAGGAGGGTGGCAAGGATTTTAGTGATAATTTTGTACGAATAATTGTAGAGGGAAATAGGTCTAAATCTGGAGAATGAAGAGGGATGATTCTCTTTGGGTATAAGAATAAGGAAGGTAGAGTTTTTAAATTCACTGATCTTCTTATTTCTTTGTACCCAAAGAATCATTTTAGTAAGGTCATTTTTAATGACATCCCAAAAGGTCTGGAAAAAAATTATGGAGAAGTCATCCGAGCCTGAAGACTTGTCGGGATGGAGAGTCCAAATAGCATTGAGGATTTTAGCCTCCTCTATATCCTTATTGAGGGAATTATTAATCTCATATGTGATCATTTTGGGCATGTGATTCAAGGAATTACTATAATCCTCCAACGCATATGTTTCGGTGAGAATATTTTCAAAATAGTTGTTAGCAGCTGCCTTGATAGCTTCCTGATCAGTGGGGACCTTTCCTTCATCATTAGTTATGGTTGAGATATTGTTTCTTGAATTTCTAAATGTGGCTTGTTTATGGAAGAAAGAGGTATTTTTTTCATTGGAATGCAACAAAAGATTTGTTCATTTGAGCCTCCATTTTTCCTCTTCTTTCCTATTTGATTTATACAAGTTCCAGTATAGTTCTTTTTCATTCTCATGCTTCTCTTGCCTCACTCCATGAATGTCAATATCAATTTCGATTGCTTCTATATTCCACTTGACTTCATTTCTGAATTTTTTCGGTTCCTTGTAGTGAATTTTTTCCCAATATTTAAGTTCCATACGCACCTTCTTCAACTTTGATTTCCAAATGTTAATTGGGGCACCCTCCACGTGATACTGCCAAGAGTTGAGCATGATCTATCTGGCTTCTGGGATATCACTCCAAAGTGGATTATATCTAAAAGGGAGGGGTACAAGGGAGGACTGATTCCCTAAGGAGAAGGTGATGGGGTAATGATGAGAGGCACAGTAAGATATAATACTAGAGGAGGCAACAGAGCTATGAGAGATAAGAGGGAAAACCACAATAAAATGGCCAAGCCTTTCCATTATGTTCTTGGCTCTGATTCTTCGATTTCTCCAAGTGAATTTTCAGTCTTTGGGAATGATGTCAACCAGATCATGAGTTTGGATAATTGTTTCTAACTAATATCTTGAAGGATAGCTATCAAAATCGCCTCCTCTTTTTTCATTTTCATGCAGTATCAAGTTAAGGTCCCTTGCGATGATGATGGTTATATTATCCTCACCATCTATATCTTCTCTCATGGTGCTCCAATAGTATTATCTGTCTTTGTAATGATTTGGTCCATATATATTGTAGACAGTTACCACATTGTTCTCTTGTGTATTCTAAAGATCGAATTTGATCTAGTCCTGAGTCTTGGTGATATCCAACTATTTCTAAGCATTTTGATTCCATATAGTAGATATTCCTCTGCAGGCACTGTTGGATTCCCCCATGGTGCCCAAGTAATTCTTCATTTTATTTATAATGTTCCCCATGTCTCTTTATCCCTTTTTAGTACCTTGAAGGAGAATTGTGTGAGGCTTTTCTTGATTAATAAGGTCTCTTAGAGCGATGTTTTTAGAGGAGTTCCCTAGTCCCCTACAATTCCAAGAGAGGGCTTTCATCATTTCAGGAATGTAGGTTGAGGAATTGTCTTCCCTCTTGATTCATGTTGATTTGATTCTTTGTTGATGAGCCCTCTAATCAAATTTTTTATTCGGTGCTAGGCTCCAAGTGAAAAGTCGTTCTGAGCTACTTCATCTTGGTGATGTTTAGATGATTTCCTTCCAGGGCTAGTCTTTTTAAGGCTTTCCAAATTACCCCCATGCTCTTTGGCTGTGTTCCTGGTGACAATCCGGGAAGAAGAAGGTTTAACGAAGGAGGATGGAGGACAAGAATTGGATGGGGAAATATGAAGAGTAGATCCCTCAGGAGGAGAGGGGATGGAGGGCTGAAGGGGGTCCTCTTCAGAAGGGGCAAGGGAGGAGAAGGGGTTAGAGAAGGTAAGGGAAGGGTTGGAGGATGGGTTACGAGGGGGATCAAGGAATTGAAGAAGGGTTAAGGAGGGGTTCAACAGGGGGGATTAAGGGGGAGGGAATAATGGGAGGGTTGGGCAAATGGAGCTCTAGTGTTTCTAACATTCTTCATAGTATTTTTTTTTTTTTTTATCGTTTCCCATTATGCTTCTTGATCAGAGTTTTCAACCTTAATAAATTTAGTGAATCTATTAGAAAAATGACCATATTCATGGCATGCCTTACACTTAAAAGGAATTTCTTCGTAGTCCAGCTGTTGAATGTGAGTCCAGTTCTCAACCTTTCGTTTGATCGCCTCCAAAATTATTTTCCCCAAATCCACTTCAACATAGATTCTAGCATAGGCTTGCATGTTGGCATTTGGCTCCCTTCTATCAATGCATTTTCCTACTGTGTTCCCAATCGCTCTCAATGAATCATCGTCCTAGCAATGCAAGGGGAGTTGAGGGAGGTGAACCCATAGAGGGACAACATTGGGTACGTCAAGTTACGTATCAAAGTCTAGAGTCAATTTGTTTAGGTAGAGCCCTTTATTATGCATCAAAATATTTCCCATTCCTGAATATCAAATCCTGGTCTTCTTTTTTCTCGAAATGGAATGTGAAATAACCCCTGCCATAGAATCTAATTTAAATTTTCCCATTGATCTTGTCCATCTACTTAAACTTGACTCATTTTTTAACCATATTTGGTGAGGGCCACTACACTGTAAATTGACCAATGGGGCATTTCTTGACAAGCGAGAGAGTTGCCATTCAAGGGATCGCAGGGGGAAGAGAAACTTCCTGAATTCCCTCCAGTTTTTTAACAAACTTGGAAATGGTTGGCCTTTGTCGAGGCAGATTCAATGAAATAATCAATGTTGAAAAGGTATGGTCATGATCAGGTGGAGAGGCCGCCTTTGGGATATCCACCTGAGGGGCCATACACCCGGGATTGGGCTGTAGCTATAGCAGGGAGGGGTGCACCTCTTCCTAGGTCAAGCGACGACCACAAATCTCTTCCAGATCCTAAGAAAATGGCAACTTATGACACAAAATTCCTAAATGTATAATTTTTACAACATAATTATAGAAGATAATATTACAAGTTGACAAGTGTTTCTAACATAATTTAACCTTCAAACTTCAAACCCTAAGCTAAAACTTATTAATGAAAGAGAACCCTTAAAGGAAGGAACCCATATGAAGAGGATATAGGCTATTTTCACCTATAAAGGAGGAGAGACTAAATTTCAGAAAATCTATAAAATAACATTCGCCGAGAGTTAAGTTAGGTAAATTATAACCCCAACATTGGTTTTGAAACATTACCTACAATAAACACAAACAAGAAATCTCCCAAAAATTAGGAATTTAGATGATATTTCGTTGTGAACAACAAAACTATAAGAAAAGAACCTTAAAATAAAATAGTAAAGAAAATATTATTTGAAGGATACCCTTAGCTCCTCGATGAGTCTACACACCTAAGGAAACCCTCTACTTAGATCCTTCAAAGTAAATAAATGAAGAAAACATCATTATATATTAAGAACTCAAAAAAAAAAAATTTATGAGAAAAACATGCGAACAGACAAATTGTTGATGGTGCCTCAAATAAGGTAAATATTTGATCAAAGGGTTGAGGCAAAGACATGAGTATTCCTCAGTGCACTCGATATTAACCTAGCTCCATAAAAATTTCAAAACATTATACAACATATTGAAGAAAATTATAAACAATGTAAAACGCTAATTAAAGACAAGATTTGTATCATAGAGTTTATAAATTACATTTCTAGTGAACATTCAGTAGAGTAGGAAGGCTACAGATCCTGATATGCAGAAAAACCCTACCAAAAAATTTTAGACCTTCCTGCAGCGAGAAGAATAGGAGAATGAATCGCTCGTGGCACTCAGATGGGATGTGGTTACCCTCTAACCACCCCCTCCATTTTGGACCATCTAGAATCCCATCAATAATAAGGTAAGTTAGATACAACTATAAACCTCAAGAGAGGTCGAGAGAACTCCACATTGTCCAACCTTAGGTTTTATGCATTGGTCTCAAACTAATATAACAATATTTGATTTCATAGCATATATATATATATATATATATATATATAGTGACACAACTTGTAGACATGGTTGATGTGTGCTTAGAAAGATGTTTTAATAATGGTAACGCATATGTTATGTATAAGCCACATCCAACATAGAAAATTATGATCATGGAGAACTTAAATTATAACCCTTGTTATCTTAATTTAATGTATAACATCATATGTTAAACCTAGAAATCAAAATATATTAAGTGAGATGGTAAATATGGTATTGTGAGTTTGGCCAAAATATTAGGGGTATGTTACAAGCGGTATTAGATCCACATGTTGTAGTACTATGGAATGTGATCCCATATACAACTAAAATAAATTACCCGTCAAAGAACCTTCCCATGAGAAAGTACTAATTAAGAACTGGTAATGAACATTAATGAAGAATCTTGTCATGGGTACATTGAAAATAATTCTATGAGGTAAGTTACATTATCAAATACCAATTTTATTGTTGTTGAGATACCAATACTTATAAGAACTGATATATTTGGTGCTTAGGAGAGAAAACACTAGTTTGCAAAACTTAAGTATTAACACATGTTAATTATTAAAGCATATTCAATGACTGAGGTATAGTGAATAGAGAGTATACATAGAATACAGTGTACATAGGAATTAGAAAAGGAATTGAAGGGATTGGAAACCTTGTAATACTTAAGAAAAATATGTGGTGTATTGGTGTACCTGGGGAAGTTGCTTGGGAATACCTACTGATAATTGTTGCAATAGGTTAAATGGGGAAATAGAAAATGTATGACTACAATAATTATGTATAAGTTTGAATCAACTTGATGTACATTAGGTGAATTTTGAAATTAGTTGGCATCATGTCCACCCAACTAAGAATTAGTGAATGATATAACAAAAATTGATATCGATGATAATAACATATAAAACTTAGATGTTGTAATGTGAATAAAAATAATACCATGGTCATGGGATATGTATTACATGTTGAATGTTGCGAAAGACATAGTGGTGGGGATCACTGGTGATTAAGTTATGGCTATCGAAATTGGAAAAGGAATTGGAAAAGGAAATATGGAAATAATTGGCATTTTATTTATGAAAATAACGGAAAATAGGAGAAATGAGAGTGAAATATCACATATTTGTATGAGAGGGAAATTAAAGGAAAATTAAGGAAAAATGAAGAAAATAGTGGACTCAATGATAAAAAGGCTTCTTAGGATTAGTTCATAGATTTTATTAGTTCAATACTTGTCCCTCTCATTCATTTCTCATTCTCAGATATTGTTGCACACTTAGTTTCTCTTGGGGCACTTTTGCAGCCTTTTTTGCATACATTGGATTTGGAAAAATAAAGCAAAGGAAAGAGGGAAAGTGCTAAGGAAAAAGTTTATCAACAAATACACTTGGATTGATTTGTAGGTAATAGGTTGCATGTCTAATTTCATTTACATGTAGGATTTCCTAGATTAACTAAGGTTTTAGCCTTGATTTTTTGTTTATTGGATAGCCATGGTGTTGTGGGTTTTCTCCATTTGATTGTCTTCTGGTTGGTTCTAATAATTCCTTATGTATGCGGGTTGGAACAAACACTCTAGAAGCCCTGGAACAACTTGGGTTGAGTTACTAATCTAAGATTCTAGGTTGAAAAAATTCTCTATACCCCTTTCTGGGTTGAGTTACTAGTCTTTCAGCAAGGTTGGACAAACTCTTTGGAGCCATGGAAGGTTGTGGGTTGAACTAGTAGTTCCTGAAGCCCTAGATATCTTGGGTAGAGAATAATATGGTTGGTGTTAGTGATGTTTGACCTTTAAGTGGAATAACTCATTTATGTGGTTTGACCTCTCAAAGCATTGGTTTGTTTTTTTTTGGTTTATTCCATGAGATCTCATATTCATGCTTGGAATATGGCATGGGGGTGATTAGTTGAAAGAGAGATTTGGTTCAGCTCAATCCATGGTCGGGTGTTACATGGAAGTCCGTGAATTGTTTGGAATTTTGATATGTTAATAAGATTTATTCTTCTGCTATGATTCATGAATATTTGTTGGAAATATGTTGGTGTGGCTAAGTTCCCATGGCTTATATTATACTTATTTTATGGCTATATAATTTTTATATGATATGTATTTTCTATGGCTCATGTCGTGAATTGCTTACTTACTGATCAATGATGAATATATGGAATAGTAAGCGTTATCACATCTCTAAGGAGAGGGAATAAAGCCTTCACAATGATTCTCAGATCAATGTCAAAATTTTATGATCAGATATGCATTCATGACATGTAATTTACATGTTTACCATGTATTTGATGAAATTCCTAGTATGTTTTGGTTAGTCTAGGTTAATTTTTTGAGTTGATATTGTATGTTTAGATTTTTTTCCATGTTAGACATGATTCTAAAAAGTCTTAGTCATTTATGGGTAGTAGTATAAAGATAGTTTTGAAAAGGTGGCAATGATCACGGGATTACATGCTCAGAACTAAAGAATTTGGGTTACAACCACACCCATGCGATATTATGCATGTGGTTGAAGGCCTAAAACTTAATGTTGGACTTATAATGCATGTGTTTGGGGGTTAAATTATGTGAAAGGAAGTCCCGACTTAGGGTATGGTCACCTGGGGTGGTTCTTTGGCCCTTATGGGTCCTTATACACCTAAGGGATGTTACGAGATGTCAGTTTGTCATCAATAGTTGACCACACTTCCTTAAATGGATCTAGGAGGTTTGGTCATGTCATAATATCTCTCCCTCTCTTGTTTACCCTAGTGCAGGTGAAACAGGGTAAATCTGGGAAGGGTGGATACAAATTGGTATAATAGCTCCCATGTTCAACAGTTGGACTCGATTGGCGGAATTTGTTGTCATGTATGCATGTTAGTGGTATATGTATTCGTTACACATTCATTATGATGGTAATTGTTGTAGTAGTGTCATAATGTAGAGGTTCATGATGTTTATTTTGAGATTATTGATATTTTTGTTTCATTATATATACATGTGTTGTGCTAATTCATATGGAATGTGCAGACGAGATAACCTCAGTGATCTTCTCTGAGGTATGTTGATCATTTTTATATTTTTTTTATATAACATGATATGTTTTCAAGAAGTACAAGATAAAATATGAAAATCAAAATGGTGGAAAAGAGTTGATGCAATTCTCCCTACAGATCAGATGAGCAACACGGTCATGAGTACTCCCCTAAAATAGTAGATTAATTCACAAGTTTGAAAGCAGTTATTAGAAGTTGTAAGGTGGATAATGATAGGATAATTTACTATTTTATCACTTAGAGAAAACCCTGCCTGTGGGAAAAACTCTAAGGTCCTCAGGCCTCTTTGAGCTTGAAATTTGGCCCTTCAACATCGAGATGGATCTCTCCCTAAAACCTCTATCCAAGGTCACAATGATAGAAGTTTTACAATAAGTCCTATGGCTAGACCTATTTAAGAAAATTGAGGTAGGTTGGTCTATGAAACAATTTCACCATTGGAAATGGAGATGACCGAATAAGCTTTATATAATCATGATTTCAATGAGAAAACAAAAAAGTGATGTACTTACTATTAATTTGACACTTGTATGAATTTCAAAGGAAAGAAAAGATAATAAGTATAATAGTTAAACGAAAAAAAATTATCAAATATCTTAGAATAAAGAAACTTGGAGCATAATAATATGAATCCCAATTTCAAACACTCGGTAGTCAGATGTTGAGGAAAAATTAAACCAAGAAAGAGATAGGGAATCTTAACATGATAATTTCTGCAACATGCACACATAGACTGATTTTATTAAAATTTGATCATACATTACAGAAGAGAGGCTATCTTTCAAAGGTACATGCATTTCATTCCTTCAAAAATGGTAGTTTGTTGCGTACCTCTTGCTTCCTCGGGTACCCTTCCTACATTATGCTTCTAATGCCACTATCAACCTTTAGCTAGTGGAGCTTATAATTACACTGATGGGAAAACTGCCAGAATTTTATTTTAGAATTATATCCAAAATGCATTGACAATGAAATTGGTAGCTCTCCTCCTTGCTTTCCTATCCTAAAACTATAACAAGAACATTATCGATCACAGAACAAAATTTCACTTTGACAGTGAAAGCTCCAAAACACAAAAATATCATAGCTAGCTCTCAGCTAAGGGTATTAGTAGATTCCAACAGAACATCCACCTTGGCCATTCTAAGTATTTTTCTCTCTCTAGTATCCATGGGGATTTTCCTATTGGTTTCCTTGATTTTCTATGACATTTCTGAACTTGTATCTTTCTCCCTCTTTATGATTATGTGCTTTAGTGGAAAATTATACACATCTAAGAATTATTTAGCAAGGTGTGCATTATACTGTATTGCTATATTCAGTCTTAGTTTGTTCAAGGGCCTATTGTCATGCTTTTTCCCCATTTTAAACATCTCAAATATGGTAATCTCTTTCTCAATTGACACTCCTTCATCTTGGGGTTCAATCATCTTTCTTTTGGTTTCCTTTAGCAACTAGTTTTCTACAGGTAAGCTTTCAGGAGGAGTTCATTTAGTATGAGGGTTTTAAGTAGGAGGAAGATGGGTTTTTGTGGATTTTATGAGCCTATAACTCCTTCTATTATAAACTTTAGCTATTATATAATCATGATGGGAGGTTTTATCTACCCTCTTTCGAATTTTTCTTTGTACAATAGAAGTCTCCTGAAAGGAGGTTCCTGTATGAAGGGTTTTTTACTTGTTTGGCCTCCTTTTTAGTGCCATTTTCCTACCTCTTTTAGAAATAGGAGGATGTGGTTGAAACACTCCCCAAAACCCCATATTATCCTGGCCTTCGATAAATGGTTTTTAGTTAATAATTTTATCAAATATTTATGATAAAGAAAATGTGAATATGGGTTGGTCCTGGCTCGAACCTGAGAAGTCATTGTTTCAAACTTTCTAAAAAAAAGTAAAAGGCATTGATCCTTATCTGAACTACCACATGAGCAAGAAAAAAGAAATGGTAAAGGTTGAACCTATTGTAGTTCCCCTCTCAAGTGAAGTAGGAATGAATAATACACAACAAAACATGGCATTCGCCTTTCAACCACACCCTTTGCACCCCTGTCGTGCATTTCTTTTCATTGAATTATTCATTTGCGAAGAAAGGCACATGAATTCTAGATAATACATGGCTTTTAAAATCCCTCTCTCCATATATGGGCATATCTATGAACATATAAATTAACTCCTATGTCACCTGGAGATTAATTCCTCAAACCTCTACTCGTTGTCTATTGAAACCCTGGGAAACTGTTCGTGCTACCTCATCGTGAAAGTTGGTGCATTTCCTCAAGAATTCATCCCACTTGGTCTCTCAAAATTATTGTTAAATATTTGGGTATATCTCAAGGAAATCAGGCCATTTAGTCTCATTTCTATTCAATTTCCCACTTTTCCCCATTTCCCTTTGCATCCTACAAAACACGCATAGCAAAGGTTTGAAATTCGATCCATGATCTCTGCCGAGTAACTGAACATAATGAGTGTTTTTAGCAATAAAAGAAGACAAAATTTACAACTAAAACACATAATTTATATATGGGGAAAATTATTAACAGTAATATTCTAGCATGCATGTTATGATAACTGATTGACAGAAAAAATCAAATATTTGACCCTTCGATCATTAAAAATTAGCCCACATACCTCTTCGGTGGACGAAACGATTCTTTCAGTGCATTATTTTCTCTTTTATTGCTTAACAGAGTGTGATCAGGAAATAATTATATTTTTTATAATGTGGAACATGTCAACACATTTCAAAACAAATATTCAAATTCTATTGTTTTGGTGCTACTATTTTGGTTATCCATAAATATTCATTTTCCTCTACTTTAAAACACCTAATAACATTGGCACTCTCATTGTTAGTGTAATTATTTCATTTTTTTTCTAAATCACAATAGCGTTGATAGTCAAATTATCAACATTGTTTCTTATTTATTACAAATATTTTTCTGATACTGAAATTGTAAGCAGGAGGAAAATGGTCAAATGGGAAATATGGTAGCAGGTCTCAATCAAGATATATGTTTGACAGGGATGATACCGTTAGAGATGGTAGTTTCTTGGATACAATTGGAAGGATGGGTAATTACCATGGGTTCTATTTTAGTTCTAGTTAAGAGGGACAATGTCATCATCACCGTCAAAATTCATATAGAAGGAGTGAGGATTTGAAGAAAGAAAAGCCTCGTATATTTCATGGAGAAGTGAAGAAGTAACATGATGTAGAATCTTGGTTTCTTGGGATGAATATTTTTTTTATATTACATAATTAAATAGATAATATGAAAGGCATGATATCTAATTTTTTTCTTGAAGGAAAGGTAGACATTTGGTGGCAAAATGTGAAGAATGTTAGAGGCATTTAGGAAGAAGATTTTAATTGGACTGATTTTGAGATACTTTTAGGAAGAAGTATCTATTTGAAATATATTGTGATGATATGGAAAACGAGTTCTATGAGTTAATAATGGGATCTATGACCAATGGGAGGTATACTAGTAGACTCTAGGAGTTGTTGAGATATATTCGTTATCTGAAGGAGGAGAAAGTAAATATTTAGAGATTCATAAGTGGGTTGCCAGTTTTATTCAAAGATAGGATTGAGTTTGATGTGACTATATCACTAGAGGAAGCCATCATAAATTTAAAGCATTGTTATGATAAATAGAAGTGTAGGTCTGAGTCTAAGAAACATGAGAAAGGTTATGATATAAATAAAGGACTGTGGGATAGAAGAGAGAAAAACCTCAGGGTAGTGATGACAAGGAGAATGCAGCACCATACAAGAAATTAATTGTAGTTGAAAAATAAAAATGATGTTATTCTTAGGAGAGGAACAAGGGTGAAAATAGGTATTCTTTACATTGTTGGACTTCTATAAAGGATCAACATAGGAGAGATTATCCACAACATCATGGTGGAAGACCACAGATTTATAGTTCTTAGGATTCAAAAAAAATTGTGGATGTTGGATAGAGTATTACTTGGATTTATGCAACATTGAATAATATGAAGGATAATCATCAAACATCTATTATCGAGATTTAAGGTGTGCTTTGTGATCATTTTTCTTTCCTATTTTTATTGACCCTGGATCTAACTATAGTTATATCATTTGTGACCTGGTGGATAATTTTTTCTTGAATAAATAAGTCCATTCATAGTCTTGGTTAGTGTAGTTAGATAGAGGTACTAAGAAAATATTTCATCCTTGGGTAAGTTCTTGTGCATTTCATTTTAAAGGTATTTATACATCAATAATGTGTTTCATTGGGATAATATAGTATGTTGTTGGGTATGGATTGGTTGCACATTCATAGGAATAAAAAGGATTGATATGATAACTCTATTGAGTGCTTAGATGAAGATGGAGAGAAAATAATATTGTAGGGTAAGAAGAAGCCTACAACAACGATAATGGTTACAAATATGCAAGAAAAGCACAATAGAAGGAAAAGGTGTGTCTTATTTGAAGTTCATATTTCTAGTAAGAAAGGTAAGGGTTTTGAGGATTTTGAAGTCTTGAAGAGGTATTTAGTTTTGCAACAATCTCAATGTGTATTTCCAACAAATATCTAAGATTTTCATCCATATAGGGAAATGGAATTTTCTAATGAGTTGATGTTGGGAGAAACATCCACATCGAAGGAACCTTACAAGGTGACCACTCCATAGCTTGTGGAACTAGAGTTGCAGTTGAACAAAATGATTGAAAAGGGATACATTAGGAAAATTGTATCACCTTCGGGTACACTAGTATTTTTTTGTGAATAATAAGGATGGCACTCTCAGGTTCTGTATTGATTACATGAAGTTGAAGAAGTTGATGATTAAGAATAGGTACCCTTTGTCGCATATTGATGACTTGTTTGATTAGTTTAAGGGAGAAATAGTGTTCTCCAAAATTGATTTGAGATCGGGATATCATCACGTACGCATAAAAGAATAGGACATCTATAAGACGTTTTTCTCGCCAAGTATGGGATTTATGAGTTTTTTGTGGTTTCTTTTGGTTTGAATAATGCTCTAGCTACTTTCATGTGTTTTATGAATAATGTTTTGTGTCCTTCTATGTACTAGCTTGTGGTTTTATGCACTTATCACATATTGATATATTCTAAGAATGGGGAATAGCATGCAAAACATCTAGCATCAGTATTGAGATTTATAAGAGAGAATTCGTTGCATGCCAAGCTTATTAAGTTTAGTTTCTTTCAGATAGAAGTTCATTACTTGTGGCATGTGGTTTCCAAGGAAGGTATAGCAGTGTACCCAGAAAAATTCAGAGCTATCATAGACTGTTAAAATCCTAGGAATATGGATGAGGTGAGATCATTCATGGGGTAATAAGGTTACTACATGCGGTTCATCAGTAACTTATCACATATTTCCTATCCCATTACATCCTTGTAGTGAAAAGGGAATAAATTTGAATGGACAGAGGAATGTGCAATTAGTTTTTAGCAATTGAAGTAGTTGTTTACAAATTCTATGCTATTAAAAATTTTAGATCTAGATAAATATTTCATGGTGTACACATGCTTGCGAGAGAGGACCTAGTGGAGTCCAGATGCAGGAATGGTAGGTAGTATTTTATGAGTCAAGGATACCGAATGAGCACGAGAAAAATTAGGTCACACATAATCTTGAGTTCGCAACGATAATTAATGCATTGAATATGTGGAGACACTATCTTCTTTGTAGGTGGTTCATCTTGACGAGTGACCACAATGGGATGAGGTACTTGTTTGACAAACCTAATCTTAATTCCAAGCAATTTAGGTGGATGGATACACTCGATGAGTTTGACTTCGAGATCAGTTACATTAAGGGTAAATAGAACAAGTTTGCATATAATATTAGAAGAAATGTTTAGGTAAATAACATAGCAACTATGAGTTCATATGGGAAAAATTTACAGTATTATATATTGTAGGCAGGACAATAGGATGAGAGGTTTCAATAACATAAGCACAGGTAGCACTACCATGGTCCAAGAGAACAAGACATGGAATATCATTTCATGACAGATGGTTTGGTAATATTGAGGGACAAGATATATGATCCAGAAAACAACACACTTAAGAATATTATATTGATGGAATTTAATGTCAATCCATATTCAAGTCACCCGGGATACCATAAAACATTGACACCAATTAATAATTTCTACCATTGATTGAACATTGTGAAGGAGGTGGTTGAGTTTTTCGCGATACGTCTAGATTTTCAATAGTTAAAAGTAGAGTGTAAGCATACAGGCATTTCATCATAGCCAATTCTAATTATATAATTGAAATGGGAGGTAATTTCCTTAGAATATTTACACAATCTCCAGGGACATCTAGACATCATGAATCTATTATGGTAGTGATTGATAGTTTGACTAAGGTATATAAATTCAGTCTAGTGAAGTCTACGAATTTAGATATGCAGGTAGCCTAGGTATTCATCTGGTATATGTTAAGGTAGCATGGTATGCCTAGGATTATTTTGTCAGATAGTGATGCCAACTTCACTTCCAAGTTTTGGAAGGAGTTGTTGGTAGGTTTTGGAAAGGGTTGGCTCTGAGTACAACTTATCCTCCACAGACATATGGATAGGCAAAGAGTGTCAACAATATTCTTGAGGACATGTTGAAGGTTTATTTTCTGCATCAACAATGGAAGTGGGAAGAGTATCTTATAGTGGTGGAGTTTTCTTACAATAATTGTTATCATGAATATTTGAGGATGAGTCTGTTCGATGAAATTTATGGGAAGAGTCGTAATAATCCTATTAGCTAGAGTAATCCAGTCAATAAGGTACTGATTGGACCGAATATTTTTGTAGAGATGGAAAAATAAATGAAGTATATAAAGAATAATATAAACAAATCATAGGATATGTAGAAGAGTTATGCACATCATCGCAGGGGGTTTAAAGAGTTTCTGGTTAGGGAGCATGTATACATGCACATTATTGTATCTCATAGAGACAACTCATATTTTTAGGAGAGGTCAATGCCTAGGAAATATTAGTCTCTCTTGAAGATAAATAAGTGAAAATGAAGAGGTAAATGTGAAATGATTTAGTTTTTTGGTTCAATTACATTTCTCAGAGGCAGGTTTAGTATGCACATAAATAACATATCATTCCAAAGAATAAATGTTTAGGTATGGTGGCCTACACACAAAGAATGAAACTTAGTTTTTAATTGTACTATATATGAAAAAGAGAAATATAAGTAAGGAATCTAGTGGAGAGGGTTGGATAGACATAGAATCCTATGCAAAAAATCCTAGTAGAGTTACAAAAAGATATAGAAAAGGAAATGTTGAAATTATGAAGTACGTTTTAAGGATTTCAAATCACATATCATAGGTACCCTATGTTATCATATACATATATAAATATACAATATCACAAGTACCATATGCTATCACATAACATTAGTAAATTTGTGATTTAGAATCAAATATAGCAGCTACAATTACACAATTTATAAATAAGAAAATATACATATGAAATGATACAGAAAGGAACAAAACATACTACATTTTCCAATACTTGGAATCACTAGAAAAATTCCTCGTTAATATTCAAGGAAGAAATATATGTCACAGGCATAAACTGGCTAAATTTTCAAAATAATAACAACCTTAGGAACAGGAAAATAGAACCGAACTTGGAATCACTCTCTGAAAAAAAGAATTGGAACACCTGAACACAAAATTCAGAACCTATGATTTTTTTTTTTTGGAAAATTTACTATTGAGTTCATCTTCCCATTAATAGGGAGAGAGAGCTCAAACCACAATTACGTAACATCTCATAATGTTAAACCCATATGAACTAAAAACTCTTTGAGCATGCGACTAGCCTGACTATCATAATGATTACAAAACTGGTTTTCTTGAATATGAAAAAATTAACCAAACATGATAAATACAATGTTGCACAATTGATAAATCAAAATATCTTCCACACTGATTCCTCTTATTATGTAAGGTTGACTCAGGTTTTATTATTTGGGTTACTAGTGGTCTAATGATCTCACCATGTCTTTATCGTTGTGTTCCTCCCACGATTATCTTCCACTTATTACGTCACTTTTACCATATAATTATTTAAATTCCATATTTATATAGTTGGTACTGATTTGGCGTGGTGGAGTGGAGGTTCTCTATATTTTATAATGACTAAACAAAGTTGATACTTGCAAACCCATTCATCCTCTATAATCAGAGTACTACATTATCATATCTCGATATATCATAAATCTTATGAAAAGGGAAATTACAAAATAATAACATTTTTATGCCCTCAAATCCTTTTTGGTTAGCCTCCCCTTTATTTATCTATCATAATACCATGATCTGTGACCGAAATCTTTCACACAACACTGGATTGGAGCTCTCAGAGCCCTGTGTATTATAACATTTATTAAAATAATGTTACGATATTATGAAGTTCTGATTGGCCTTTATATCCTTTTTTCTTAGACCTTCTTTTGTTTATCTACCATAGTACCATGAGATGTTAACAGAGGATTTCAATCAACATTGCATTGCAGATCTGAGAGCCTTAAATCGTAAATTTTATTAAAAGAACGTTAAGATATTACAAAGTACATATTAGCCTCTAGCTCCTTTTTTCTTAACCCCCCTTCCTATTTCTCCTCAATGGGATCGGGTGTTATGACTAGAGGTTAGTCACTTTAGTGCTAAAGCCTTCAGGCTATTATCAGGGCTTATCTTTATTTGTATTTTATTTTTCCCCTTGGTTCTTCAGGTTTTCATAAGCAAGCACCACCAACACAACAAAGCTCCTTTCATTGGAAGTCCTTCAAATTGAAATTAAAATAAACTTATGATGCCTCCTTCCTCTGATATTCTCTATATTACTTAGGTGCTCAACCCACTCTACTCCCTTGGTTCTTTTGGGCCCCTTAAAACAAGTGCCACTTTTTCATAAGAAGCCCCCTACATTGGAAATTATTTTATTTGCAAATATATAGGAGTTACGAATTCTCTTCCCTTTGAAATGCTGACCTTTAAAAATATTTCATGTTGAGGTCATCATCTTCACATGGTTCC
Source organism: Pinus albicaulis (assembly GCA_034641835.2). Classification (NCBI taxonomy): domain Eukaryota; kingdom Viridiplantae; phylum Streptophyta; class Pinopsida; order Pinales; family Pinaceae; genus Pinus; species Pinus albicaulis. The sequence continues at coordinate 1,377,539,149 of CM076584.1, forward strand.
TCCTGAATTGTGACATGTGTCACATGAATTCTCCCCATTAGGTAGCCAAAATTATCGAAGTGACAACTACGTGTCCACCATACTGCGACATCATGATGGAATTATTTTTCACTTCTGGTCATTGGGGCTAATCACCTGCTGCCATATGCCTTCTTAGAGGAGAGATAAAGTGTGTATGGGATCCTTGGTTTTCTAAATATTTCCTTTCTAATTCTAATTATCCATAACTTCGGTGCCTTTAAAGTAATTTCAATTTATTAAGGAGTTATAAAACTTTGATGTTCCAATACCACTGTACTCCAAGGTTCTACCTTCCAATATCAAGCTCTGATATCGTTGAGTTTATGAGATGATCTTTTCCTATCATTCCTACATAGGCTCCTGATGTGCCGAGCCTTCTCCAAAATCAACATCCTTATTTTCGGCTCTCCCTTTAGGCTTTAGAATTTCCGATTTTGGATTTTGGCTCACCCTTTTGATTTTATCCTCCGATATTTTTTCTCTCCCATTTTTATTTCGGCCTCCGATATTTTGGCTCTCCATTTTCATTTCATCTCTCAATTTCAACTCTCCTCTTGTTACTCAACCAATATTTCCCTAGTCCTCCTCTATACCATGAATGAAAAATAGAACCATTTGACAGAAATGAAATATGGCATGATAGATAAAAACAAAAATCAAGCCCAAGAAGAGCTTCTTGAGGATTGGATCATGTTCCAAATTGACACCTGAGTATTGTAGGCCTTTCAAGATCCTTGATAGGATTTGACCAGTGCCCTGCCGACTTATATTGTCTCAGATAGTGAAATTCCATGATGTTTTCCATGTTTCATTGCTTAATAAGTATGTGAAAGGTGTTGATCATGTGATTAATTGGTTTTTATTACAGGTGGTGTCATAAGGATAATTCCATCCACAACATCAATGAATTTTGCAGCAAAGGATATTCATACTAAAGGATCAAGAAATCGATCAAGTTCAAGTGAAATGGAAGCACTTTTGGCTCGTTGAAGCTATATGGGAGATCGTTGATTATATGTGGGATACATATTGTTTTGTATTCTCTGGCTGAGTGTATCTATTCTCATATATGTTCGGATGTTGCGTTTAGGTTATGTCTATACATGCATGTGTATGTAAATACCACATCAAGTTGTGTTATAAAGCTCCAATAAGTGGTATGGTGTTCATGATATGCTGGTTATGTCTTTAGCATTATGATATGATATAAATGTTACATCAAGTTCTGTTATAAATATTAATGGGAAACATGTGTTTTGTTGGTTTATAAGTATCATTGAACACTAAGGATGATGTTCCCCAGGGAGGGAGCGATTTGTAACAACCCCTCGTTTATTTCTTATGTAAATACAAATAAAAACAAGGTCATGGGACACACATTCCAGGATGAATTTTGCAAAAAAAACATTGTTATGGGGATCATTGGTGATTAAATTATGGCTATGGAAAATGGAAAAGGCATTGGAAAAGTAAAAGTGCCAATAATTGGCATTTTATATGAAAATAATGAAAAATAGGAGAAAAGGAAGGTGAAAGGTCACATATTTGCATGAGAAGGAAACATAAGGAAAATGAAGGGAAAATGAAGAAAATATAGGCCTTAATGATAAAAAGGATTTTGAGGATCAATTCACATCACTTTTTAGTTCAATGTTTGGCTCTGTCAATCATTCTCGCATACTATTGCACAATACGAGTTTTCTTTGAGCACTCTTGGAGCCTCTTTGGCATACATTACATTTAGAGAGAAAAGAAAGTAAAGTGCGAAAGTGCATGAAAATATGTGGATCGACAACTACAGCTAGATTTCCCTGTAGCTAATAGGTTTCATGTGTGACTCCTTGTTGATTTTTTGATGCATGGTATATGCATATGGTCTTCTAGTTTTGTGTTGTCATTGGAATGGATGATTTCATGGATTGAAAATGGTTTTAGCCCTACCTTGTTGTTTACATGATATCCGTGGTGTTGTGGGTTTTTCCCACTTGATTTTCTCCTGGTTTTTGTTCATAATTCCTTAAGGTTATGGGTAGAGATAAATTATTTGGAAGCCTTGGAAAAAAATGGGCTTATTGTTAAAATTGGACAACTAGGTCAAAACTCCATGTTGTGATGCTCAGATGAAGATACCAATATTTTATTGGGTTCCTCTTTCGGAGAGGTGTAAGATCGATATAAAATTGATATTAATCCGATGAGTGGAACATTTATTTTGAATTTATTTTTAATAATTTCAAATATGTGCAGGTCGGCCTTAAGGTTTTACACCCCCAACAGATGTGTCACAAACCTCAATGATGGATATATATACAGTCAATGTTGGAGATCATTTCACTCACTCTCCTCACACACATCTCCTCTTCTGATTTAGTATGAGCTCCTTGGAGGCAAATTTGGTTCACACGTGGGAAAGAGGACGAATTACTGTAGCAAGGGTTGACTGAATTTACTGCAGCTCACCGCAGCTAGGGTTTCCACACTAGTTTGACCAGTGTTTACTTTGGTCAACGCATGGTCCAAAAGGGCTGAAATTCGTTGGAGAAGTCGATTTTAGAATGCCATGCTCATTGGCACAAAATCGAGGTCAAAAGGTTGACCAAATACCGATCTGTGTTGAATTTATTGTTGTTGTCCTGCGTTGACTTTTTTGGGGTTGATTTTCAGTTGACTGGCTAATTGATTTGAGGGCTGTTGTGACACAAGGTGGGTTGGCCGACCAAGAAGACTTTGCTGGTTGAAGCATCCTATTGATCGCCATAACGTACCACCACATTCTTCTATTTCTGGTTTGTCTTCTATAGATCCTCTGGTATGTTCTATCAACATTTTACTTGATTTTTTATGTGATTGCTGTAGTAAAAAGTAAAGTTGCATCAAGCATAGAACATCTACATAAATTTACATGGTATCAAAGCTAAGGTGAAGACAAACCCTATTTTTTGCAATCACCGGAAAGGATAATGGGTTCCGCAAGCTATAGCTTGAAGGAGGATGACAAATTGACTGGGAAGGATGAATTCCGTGCTTGGAAAATGATATTGGATCTCAAATTGGAAGACCAATATGTCATGGACTATGTGCAGGGTAAAATCCAAGAACCTCCATCCACTGCTACTGCTGCTGTCAAAACAATGTACAAGAAGGGGGAGATCAAAGCAAAGCTAATGATCAGGGAATCCATTCATAAAAGCCTAGTGGCCTACATCTATGAGTTGGGCACATCCAAAGAGATGTATGATAAATTGATCCTCATGTTCAAGGCCAACAATGCAAATCAAGTACTATTCTTGAAGAATCAATTGAATAATCTGAAGAAAGGCAGGGATGAGTCTGTCCAATCATACTTTCTAAAGCTGATTGAAATCAGGAACAATCTGCTAGCTATTAGGGACACAATAGCTGATCGAGATGTGGTACTCACTGCACTTGGAGTGCTCTCATCCAAATGGCATGTGCTCAACACTACCATTCTAAATAATAATGTGATACCGGACTTTGACGAAGTACTATGAAGATGTGTTCAAGAAGAATCAAGAATGAAGGAGTATGGAAATGAAGGAAAGGTTGCATACGTTGCTCATTCTAGAAGGAAGAGCTCTGGTGGCCCGAAGAACAAGGGAAAATCAGGGGCCCGAGGAAAGAAGGGAAAGTTTTTCACTTGTCATAGGCCTAGTCATTATGCTATATGATTTCCTTTCAAGAAGGATTCTCCCGATGGTGATGATAACAACAACAACCGAAGGAATGGAAGTCAAAGGAACAATAGGTTCAAGGGAAAAAGGAAGGCTTCCTAAGGCAGAAATGATCAACCTTTCAAAATGTCAAGAAACTCTAGGTATGAGGAATCACATGTTGTTGATAAAATAAATGAATACATTCTTGTATCTACCCTCTCTGCTACATCCCCACCTGACACTATGGATGTATGAGTGATAGATAGTGGTGCCTTAAGGCATATCACTGGGTTCAAGGAAGAAATTTCTGATATTATTGATAAGGATACTAATATGGAAATTATCCTTGGAGTAATGCCACATATCCCGTGAAAGGGACAGGGACTGTGATCCTCCACTTGTCTCAAGGTCAAGTCCTTCACTTGCAGGATGTACTCTATGTACCAAATTTGAAAAAGAAACTTTTGTCTATATCGGCCATGGAAGATAAAGGTTTAAATCTGGAATTCACTGATGGAAAGGTGCTCATGTGGAAGAAGAGATTCAAGGAAGCTATCTCAATTGGGTTTAGAGTTGATACACTCTACCAGGTTGGAGGAAGCCCACTGGGAGCAATGACATGTGATACTATTCGATAGAATAAACTATGGCACTGAAGGTTTGGAAACCTTCCCTACAAAGCCCTTCCTGAAGCAGGGAAGGTGGTGATAGGGATGCCTGAGTTTCCCAATAGTAATGAAGGTGTATGTAAGGGTTGTGCCGAAGGAAAGCATATAAGGGGACCTTTCCACTCTAGCGTCACAAAGACATCTGATGTCTTGCAATTGATCCATTATGATCTATCTGGTATGCTGCCCGTGACATCCTTGGGAGGATGTTCATATTATATGACATTCATATATGACTTCTCTTAAAAAACCTGGATATTCTTCTTAAAGAAGAAGGATGAGGATTTCATGTGGTTCCGTACATTCAACGCCTTGGTGGAAAATATGACAGGGAAGAAGATCAAGATTTTGAGAAGTAATAATGGCATTGAATATGAGACAAAAAAGTTCAAGGAATTTTGCAGACAAGCTGTCATTAAGAGGGAGATCACAACTATCTATACTCCCGAGAAAAATTGTGTTGTTGATCGAAAGAACAACACCATTGTGGAAGCTGCCTATGCCATGCTATGTGACCAAGGTCTGCGAAAGTTTCTATGGGGAGAAGCTTCAAGCACTATTGTTTACATTCAAAATCGATGCCCGCATTCCTCTATAAAATGTAAAACTCCTGAAGAGGTCTTCTCTGGTAAGAAACCTGATGTCTCACATTTTATATTTTTTTGATGTACTTCTTACTTTCATGTGCCAAAAGAAAAGAGGATCAAGTTGGATGCTTCTGGGAAGAAAGGAATGTTTGTGGGCTATAGTGAAACTTCAAAGGCCTGTAGAGTCTATGTGCCTGGTCAAAGGGTAGTGGAGATATAAAACGATGTCACCTTTGATGAAGATACTTCCCTAAGTAAAGTAGTTAATCTTTCAATATTTGAGGAAGATCATGAAGCAAGGCCTGAAAATCAAGAGGAACCGAAGGATGAAACAATGCTTGATGTTGAAGGACCAATGGAATCGATTGATCCACCTACTTCACTGAGAAAGAGACCATTATGGCTCAGGGACACTCTCGAGGATGTTGAGGGACATGCTTCCCCAAGGGGGACATTCTGTGAAAGCAAGAAGCCTAGTAGATACCAAGGGTATCTAGAAACCATGAGTACTATTGTACAATTCTAGCCTGGATCCTTTGAGGAAGCGGTAAAGCATCAAGTCTGTAAGGATGCTATGCACGAAGAGTATGAGTCCATTATGAAGAATGATGTTTGGGATGTGGTTCCAAGACCAAAGGACAAAGTAGTTGTCACCTCAGAATGGCTCTACAAGATCAAGCATGGATTTGATGGAAGTGCTAAAAAGTTCAAGGCAAGATTCGTTGGCTGTGGCTTCTCTAAAAAGGAAGGCATAGATTATGATGACATATTTGCACCTGTGGCCCAATATACCACCATTCGATCTATTATAGCCCTTGCTTCTATGCAAGGATGGAGTCTTCATCAAAGGGATGTGAAGACCATACTTCTGCATGGTGCGATAAAGGAAGAGGTATATGTGAAGCAACCTCTGGGGTTCGAAGTGCAGAATGATGACACCCATGTCTATAGGTTAAAGGAAGTCCTCTATGGGCTGAAGCAAGCACCTAGAGCTTGGTATGAGAGGATATATAGCTACTTGATGAAGCTGGGCTTCACTTGAAGTAATTTTGATTCGAACCTTTACTTCAAGGTTGTCAAGGGAAAACCTTTCATCCTGGTGTTGTATGTGGATGACCTCCTCCTGACAGGGGCTGACCCTCTCTTTCATCAGTGCAAGAGGGAGCTCGCTGCTGAGTTCGAGATGAAGGAACTAGGATTGATGAACTACTTCCTAGGCCTGGAGGTCTAGTAGAGACCTGGCGAGATTTTCCTTTCTCAAGGAAAATACATTGTGAAGCTTCTGGAAAGATTTGGTATGGTGGAATGTAAGTCCGTGTCAACACCAATGGAACTAAACTTCAAGAAGTTGAGTGGAAACACTGCTAGGCCCGTATTGTCAAATCCTACTTAGTATCGTCAACTCGTAGGGGCCCTAATGATCTTAGTGAACACCCGTCCAGATATATGTTTTGCAGTGAACACTTTGAGTCAACAGATGGTTGAGCCTCATCACTTTCACTAGGTTGGTGCTAGGAATATTCTGAGATACCTTCGAGGCATGATAAACCATGGGCTGAGATACACTGCCGGGAGCGTGACACTCCTTGGATATACTGATGCTGATTGGGCTGGCAGTGTGGTGGATCGTAAGAGCACATTGGGATGCTGCTTCAATCTGGGTTCTGCTTCGATCTCCTGTATGAGCAGGAAGTAGAAGTCGGTGGCTTTGAGTACCATAGAGGTTGAATACATTGCAGCAAGTATGGCCTGTTGTGAAGTAGTTTAGTTGCGAAAACTCTTTAGTGAGATGTTTGGACATGTGCTAGATACCACCATGATACTCTGTGATAACCAGAGTGGGATTCACTTTTCTGAGAATCCAGTGTTCCAGGATCGATCCAAGAATATTGATATCAGGTACCACTTTATCCGGGATATGGTACAACAAGACGCCATAAGGTTTGATCATATAGGAACCGATGAGCAGGTCGTGGATATTCTCACAAATACCCTTGGGAAGGTCAAGTTCCTAACCTTCCGTGAGAGTATTTGTATCATGGAATGACCCTATGATGTGGTTCATGTTGGACAATGAGCTCTGGGAGCTCCAGGGGCTTTGGGGATAGCTTCTCAGAGCTGTAAGCAACCACAAGGCTGGGCTTGCCGAACCTTGTTGGTGTGTTTGGGACCCAACGTTATGATTTTGAGTTGGTTCACCTCTCATTACCTGTGCCCTATATGCATCCTACCCATTGAGTTCAGGTCTCATGGGAAGTACCTCTAATTATCGTACTCTCTATCTAGGATGGCATGGTCCAACCACTTGATCTAGGATCAAGTATAGTGAGGTTTCGAAGCTCCAACTGACTTTGGGTCAGGTAAACCAACTTTAGGTTGGTATGAGACTCTTTGTGAGTCTGATAGAGGTTTCAGATCTCTAGGTTGCATTTTTCAGTCGGGGAATGATTTCTTTGTGATTGACCCACTTCTGTTCTGAATAAAGAGGCCAGGAAAGTAAGTTACGGCGGGATGACGCACGATGTTTGATTGCACAGGTGGATGGATTTCTCCCTAGTTAAGAGGGAGTGTTAATATTGGACAAATAGGTCCAAAATCCATGTTGTGATGCTTAGATGAAGATACCAATATTTTTAGTGGGTTCCTCTTTCGGAGAGGTGTAAGATAGATATAAAATTGATCTTAATCTGATGAGAAGAACATTTATTTTGAATTTATTTTTAATAATTTCAAATATGTGCAGGTCAGCCTTAAGGTTTTACACCCCCAGTAGATGTGTCACACACCTCAATGATGGATATATATACATTCAATTTTGGAGATCACTTCATTCACTCTCATCACACACATCTCCTCTTCTAATTTAGTATGGGCTCCTTGGAGGAAAATTCGGTTCACACGTGGGAAAGAGGATGAATTACTACAACAAGAGTTGACCGAATTTACTGTAGCTCACCGCAGCTAGAGTTTCCATGCTAGTTTGACCATCGTTGACTTTGGTCGAAGAATGGTCCAAAATGGCTAAAATTTGGTGGAGAATTCGATTTTGGAAGGCCGTACTCATTGGCACAAAAATCGAATTCAAAAGGTTGATTGAAGACCAAGCTGCATTGCCTTTATTGCTGCTGCCATGCGTTGAATTTTCTGGACAAAGTTGAATTTTATAAGGTTGACTTTGAGTTGACTGGGTGACTGATTTGAGGGTTTTTGTGACACAAGCTGGGTTGGCTGACCAAGAAGACTTTGCTAGTTGAAGCATCTTGTTGACCACCGTAACACACCACCACATTCTTTTGTTTCTGGTTTGTCTTCTATAGATCCTCTCGTATGTTCTATCAGCATTTTACTTGATTTTTGATGTGATTTTTATAGTAAAAGGTAAAGCTGCATCAAGAATAGAACATCTAAATAAATTTACTCTTATTTACTAGTGTTGGATATTAGGCTGGAAAAAATGCTCTAGAGCCCTTAGTGGATTGAGTTACTATTCCTGGAGCCAGGTTGGACAAACAATATATTTCCCTCAAAGGTTGTGGGGTTAGTTACTAGTTGTTGGAGCCTTAGATAGATTGGGTAGGGACCAATCTAATTGTTGTTAGTGATATCTAACCATGAGGTCGAATCACTAGTTTAGGGTTGAGGTGGTATGGCCTATGGAAGCAGCATTTTGTTGTTGTTTGGTTTTTTCCATGAGATCCCACATTCATACTTGTTATATGGAATGGGGGTGATTGGATAGAAGAGAGATTTGGTTTAGCCCAATATATGGTTAGGTGGTATGTGGAAGTCTCTGACTTGGTTGGAATTTTCATATGTTAGTAAGAGTTATTCTTCTATTATGATTCATGTATATTGATTGGAAATATGTTGGTGATATTATTTTTTATTTTACATGGCTTATATGTTGGTTATTTTCTAGTTTATGTTGTTTATATGAGATTTATTTTCTATGTCTTATGTTGTGAATGTCATAGATATTGATCGACGGTGAATGTATGGAATAATAAGTGTTATTTCATATGTGTGGAGACTACATAAGGCCTTCTCCATTATTCCTAGATGAGTCTTAGACTTTTATGATCAAATATGCATTGATGACTTGTAACTTACATTTTTCCGATGTGTTTGACGAAATTCCTAGTATGTTATACTTAGTTTGAGTGAAATTTTTGAGTTTATATTGTATGTTTAGATTTTTTTCCATGTAAAAAATGATTCTTGAAAGTCTCATTCAATTCCAGGAAGCCGTCTAGAGGTAGGCCTAAAAAGGTTCCATTGATCTCAGGATTGCATTTTTAGAACTGAAGAATTTGGGTCAGAACTACACCCCAACAAGATTATGCATGTGGTGAGAGGCCTTTAATTACATTAAGTACCTGTAATCCACACAATTAGGGGTTAAAGTGTGTGAAAGAAAGCCCCATCTCAGGGTTTCGTCACCTATTGTAGTTCTTTGTCCTCTAAGGTTCCATGCAATTCCGGGGGATGTTGTGATATGTCAACTTGTTGTTAGTAGTTGGCCCCACTTACTTAACTGGATCTAGGAGGTCAGGTCATGTCATAGTAGATCTCTATCACATGTTCACCCTCACCGCTAGGTGAAACAAGGTGAATGTGTAAGGGGTGGCTACAAATGTAAATAGTATAAATTAGTGATAAGTGAATCAAATGTAATAATAGTCGTCCTGTATAGATCACATATAAATTTTATAGCAGATGAAAACTACTTGATAAGATAATTAGGGAACTTATTCATTGAAAAGTCTCTTCGTGAATATATCAAAGCCACATAAAGACTAGTTACAATAGTATAATAAATAGCATGATTGATAGCATGATAATTTCAATAAAATCATCAGATAAAATACTTTCTTAAAATTCAGTCAAATATAATTAACATGCAACTTGTAATAATAATATGAGTTGGAAAGGAGACGGGATATAGAAAATGGTCAAGCGAGTGGGATATATGAGACTTGTAAGTTGAAACCAACATTATTATCATATCCATATTTCTCCAAAACATCAATAAGCACAAAAGGGCATCAGAAAAGTGTCGCTAATAACTCAAAGGGTATCAAATTTATATTAAATATTGTAAGCATATAGATAGAAAGATAAGGATCAATTTGAAGAATACAAAAAATTTTATGTGCCCTAAAATATAGAAAATTATTGTTGGCATATTTTTAATGTCATGTACTTGATGGATGTAGCGAGGGCTGGGGAGTGGGGGGGAATGTGGGGGGTCTCAAGATGGTGCAAATTAAAAAATTATGACACCAAACCATGGAATTATTCACTAGTTGGTTTACTTTTAACTGCCCCACAAATTGAAAGATTGAGTCTCATCAAATCAACATGACAAGATAACTTTGATTAATAAAAATGACTGATGGTGCAATAAGATGAACAAGAGGATATTCAAGCTAGGTCTCTTGGGAACTTTTGTAGGACTATCAAAAATTATATATATATATATATATATATATATATATATATATCTAGGGAAACTTTTAGGGGCTAATATTCGCATGTGGGCTAATTTTCTATAATTTTTCCCAAAAACTATTCGCCAAGTTCCATTATTTTATAAAATTAATCTGCCCAAATTTTATAGTATGAAATTATTTTACCTTAAAAAAAGACAAGATATTATATAGAATAATATAATATAATTAAAATTTTAGATATTTTTACAAAAATATCATCAAAAATTTTACATTTTTTTTATTCTAGATTACTGATATTTGCCAAGCATTCTGAAATTTCAAATAAATATCCATCCCTAAAATTTTCCATATATATATATGATTCTTTTTCTTTAAAAGTTTTGGTTGATATCATTTTTTGGAAAAGGGAAAAACTCGTAGAACATGTATATATATATGGGGTAAACATGAGTTGAATGATTTGTAGTAAGCATAGGTGGGATGTGATCATAAATAGGTGTATATTCGAGTAATGTAATCTATGAAATGTGGCCCAAAAGAAAAAATAAATATTAAAGTTTTGGTAAAGAAAATTTTGGTAGCATATTGGCGCAAGTGTTACTTATACTTTTTGTCGTAGGATGTGTTAAGATGGAAAGTGCAGTGTACCACTAGTCAATGGTACTCGATCTAAGTACCTTAAATATTTTTTTTTTTTTATATAGATACAAAAAAAAATCAGTAAAATATTTGATTAGAATGAACATTTTCTTACAAAATCATTATTTCAAAATAGCCATATTAACATATTGTAATGAATAAGTTGACAAAAAAGGAGATGCAAATGGTGGGGAGGACCCCATAGCTTATTTCACTTCAAAAACAAGTAGGAGAAAATGTGACCTCTAGTCATCATGATCAAGAAAATTTCGAATAGGGAAGTACGTAAACCTCAAGAAAAGAGTTGAGAAAACTCATAGGTGAGGCATGTTGGAAAGATATGATGGTTTGTTTTTTTAATTCTATTTTAGGTTGTGCCCTGAAATTTCATTTATTGATCTTTTAATGTTACATTATGTTTCTAGACTTAATTGTGTATTAGGGATAGATCAAAAGGAAAATTATACACTAAAGAAAACTAATTGAGTGCTATAACCCTTATTTTTTCATAAAACAACCAATGGATAAGTAACGTGGATATGATTGGATCCACTTGTACAAAAGAAAAGATAATAACTACTATAAATGTGGTGAGTTGAATTAATTTTCCTATAACTTGATAACATGTTGTTGTGGTATGCTCGATATCATCAATGCATGATGGTGCCTAGAGAACAAGTCATTGGTTGTAATCCATAATGGGAACAAGGTAAGGAACCCTTCCTCGTGAAGATAAAAAATATGGTTATTGTGTGAGGGTATAATATGATAATCAAATATTATTATATTGGAATTATCGTATTAATATTCCATTGGACCTTACATGTCCAATATATTAAAGTAATTTTTTTTTTAGCGAAGTGGATAAAAGGACATGTTACAATATATATGGAAAGAATTTTACTATGGTAACATGAGGAGTATGAGACAATAAATATGCATACGAATAGAAGAGAGAGAAACCCCATGAATGTACACAAAAGAAAAATTGCATATAAATTACATCAAAAAAATGTAATATAGGATGAAAAAGGGGCCAAAATTGAAAGAATAATCCAAAATGGATGCTTGGTTGTCCCTAAAGAAGATAGCAAAGTAGCCCAAGATAGTCATAAATAAGATTATTTGGATGAAGTAGATAAAAATATGGACATATTGAATATGGCAGAAAAAAATAATCTTAAACTCTATTTGTGCATGACCAAGACATATGTAACATTTTAATTAAGATAAAATAATAGTTTTTTTAATATAATTTCTCATAGAAGACAAGAACAGTGAAAGGTTTATGAAAATATTATTACTACTAAGTAAATAGTGTAGACAAAATTGATACTTCCATGGTCTGAAACCTATAATTGTGGGGTCTTTGTCAATTGAAATATCCATTGGGTAAAAAAAAAATCAATGATGAGTTTACAATGATTAGTGCTAACTTGTTATGAAACTAGCTCCAAAATAGAAGAAAAGAGAGATCAACGCCTTAGAAATCAGCCACTTCGACAGGAAAACCTCCTTTACATTGTATAAATGAAAAATTCTTGGATGATTCAAATGATGAAACCTCCTTTCTATATATAGGAGTCCACGGGGTCAAAATATAATCCTATCAGACCTAAAAATAATAATGTAAGGACACAACAATAACAATAGTGGGGTTTTATCGGGCAGAATAATGACAGTATGGGGAATAAAGGGGCATAGTAATAACAATAAGGGACTACATTAGTAATATAGGGACCTAACATGCCCGTCTACTTCAAACAAATGTTGTTCTCAATGCTTGATTATTTCTTTATGATTTTTTATAAAATTCTCATCCTCCCATATAGAATACTCAACGGGAAAGTTCTTCCTCTTGTTGAGATACTATGAAATTGATATATTTTGTAGTTTTCAAGTTCTTGTTTATGTGACTGCTTCAAAGCTTCTTTTGTTGTGATGTTCATCTTCCTGTTGTTTCATTCGATTCTGCACCTAAGTTAGGTTATCCTTTGAGAGTTGGAGAATTTGTTGTTGATGCTCGATATGATATTCAACTACTTTATCATCGATATTATCTTTCATTTGATCCTTCAAATGATCCAACCTATCCTTTAACTCTGCTTTTAAACCATCTATGTCATCTTTGATTTCTATTTGTAAGATTGAAATGTTTTGCACTTGGTAGCGTAATTTTGATATATCATACTATAATTCTTCCTCTTCATGTATCATAGTAGAGCTTTCTGATGGCTTAATGGGTGTGGAATTATTTTTGGGATGTATTTTATAACTCAATACTGAAATATATGCTTTAATATGCCCTTGGAATCACTTCAAACTGATTTTTCGAAAAAATGTTATGCAAACTTGTTTAAAAAATACACACATTTTCATGATTTTTGGGAGGTCTATATTGAACCTAATTTATCTCTGTTATTTCAGATCTTCAAGCTTTGAATTTATATCTTATATTATCCCTCAGAGTCCTATTTCCAATGCCACATATCTGACTTGATTTGGATTCTTCAAGGAAAAGTTATGCATAATCTCGCGCAATGACCTAATTATGGATTGGTTTAGTAAAGAAAACTTTTAGGATGTGCCACATATCAATGTTTCATCCTTTGGCTCTGAAATTAATGCAAAAAAAACCAAATTCCATTTAATTTCAGCTACTTTTTATAGAATTAAAATCCGATGCTCAGAGAGAGATTTATGACGATTTTCCCAAGGTCACCTCTTTGAGATGAAATTGAGGAGCCTACAAAAACCCTACCTTCCATAGATCATATCTATGAAAATATTGCAAACGAAGTTATGAAATTTTTACACGAAATTCCTCAGGGATTGCTTCACAAATGGTTTTTTTTTTTAGCATTTGAACCTTTGTAGAAAAAATTTATAGTGAAAATTCCAAGATGGCATGTTTGAAGCAGCAAAATCCTATATTCTGAAGCTCTAATACCAAATGCTATGAAACCAGCTTTAAAAATAGAAGAAAAGAGAGATCAATGCCTTACAAATCAACCACTTCAAGGGGAAACCTCCTGTACTTTACATAAATTAACAATTCTTGGATGATTGAAATGAAAAAACCTTCTTTCTATATATAAGAGTCCATGGGGTCACAATATAATCTTAGCCGACCTTCAAATAATAATGTAAGAGCAAAAAAATAACAATAGTGGGGTTTTATGGGGCACAATAACGACAATATGGGGACTACATGGGTAAAAATATAACAATAAGGGGGCTATATGTTGTGTTTTCATGCATGCTCATGACTTTTGATAGGTATATCAGTAACAAATGACCATATATTGAATTAAGATTGAATATATATATATATATATATATATATATATATATATATATATATATATATATATATATATATATATATATATATATATATATATGTGTGTGTGTGTGTGTGTGTGTGTGTGTGTGTGTGTGTGTGTGTGTGTGTGTGTGTGTGTGTTCTTAAATAATGATTGATGGAAGTTAAAGACCATAATTATTGTGAATTAGGTCAAATCAGACAAAGTAATATTGGTGGAATACCCTTTACCGTTGGTCAAGTTACCATTTTTGTAGCCCAAGTTATTGACCTCTCTGAAAGTAATCTTGGTGGAATTTTTGTAGCATGGAAAACCGCAATACAATACCCTCATAAAAAATGAGGGGTTTCCTTCTAGGGAAAAAAATCATAAATTAATCATAACTTCTATAGTCAAATCATATGCCTAATGAATGGCCCAGATTGACTAGAAATTACAATACTTTTACAAGGAAATTTTACATCTATTTTGAATTTTTGGGGTGTTTCCCCTGAAACCCCCCGCGAGGGGGTGGGGGGCTAGATAAAGTCATAAGTGCCCCCTCCCTGGATCCCCCAGGTAGTTTTTCATTATGGGCAGTGTTGTCGCCCCATTAAGAATAGGTGTCCAACGTTGTGATACAAAATAAAGAAGATAATCAAGCTCCACACCCAACAATCTCCCACTTGTAGATTGATTGTGGCAACTCCACCACTGCTTCATTTTCTGGAAAATGACTCCACTTTGGACCTGGTTTTTTCTCATCTTCATCATCATACTTGAATACCAATTAAAGCTGAGCATAATCTTAGTTTCTACATGGTTACAACTTTTTTTAGCATATCTGCAGGATTGTGGCTAGTGTGTATGTTTTCCAGCTTCAACCGTCCATCTTCCAACACTGACTATATGAAATGGTACTTGATTTGTATGTGTTTATTCATGGAATTAAATGATGAGTTCTTTGAAAGATGAGTGGCACTTTTTCTATCACCGTATAACGTGCCCATATCACGATTCTTACCCAATTCATCCATAATCCTTTTTAACCAAATCATTTCTTTACTAGCCTTTGTAGCAGCAACATAATCTACTTATGTTGTTGAAAGTGAAACAACACTTTGGATTTTTGAATCCCAACTGACAATTGTTCCATCTACAGTAAATACATACCCTGTAGTGCTCCTTCTGTTATCTCTGACACCTTGCATATCTGCATCAACATATCCCTATAGAGAAATGTTTGAACCACCAAAGCATAATTCTTGATTTGTGGTACCTCTCAAATATCTGAGGATCCATTTCACTGCCATCCAATGTTCTTTTCCTGGATTTTTCATGTACCTGCTTACAACTCCCACTGCATGTGCAATATCAGGCCTTGTGCAAACCATTGAATACATCAAGTTTCCAACTGTTGATGCATATGGAACTTTACAAACATAATCCACTCTTCTTGGGTCTTAGGGCACATCTTCTTACTAAATTTTAAATGGCTAGGAAAAGGTCTACTAATTTCTTTTGCATTATGCATACTAAATATTTTCAACAACTTTTATATGTACTCATTCTCGGACAATTTTAATTTGTGATTTTTCTTGTCTCTAGTTATTCTCATACCAAGAATTTGTTTTGCAGCTCCCAAACCCTTCATTTCAAATGAATTTGCCAATTTTCCTTTCACCACATTTATTTCTCGCATGTTAGACCCTCCAACAGGCATGTCATCTACATACAATAACAATATAATATAGCTACCATCATTTTGATTTTTAGGTAAACACAATGATCAGAGTGACATCTAGTATAACCTTGTTCAGACATAAACCTCTCAAGTTTTAGATATCACTGCCTTGGATCCTATTTTAAGCCATTCAAGCTCTTATTTAACCTGCACACTAATTTTTCTTTCCCTTTGACCCCATACCCTTCTGCTTGCTACAGATACATCTATTCCTCCAAATATCCATGGAGAAATGTTGTCTTTACATCTAACTGTTCAAGATGCAAATATTCCATTGCTAGAAGACTTAAAATGGTTCTGATTGAAGTCATCTTAACAACAGGAGGAATATTTCATCAAAATCAATACCTTTATTCTCTGCAAACCCCTTCACCACAAGTCTCACTTTGTACCTATGTTTTCCTCCTTCTTCTTCCTTCAGCCTTTAAACCCATTTATTCTACAATGTTGTTTTACCTATAGGCAACTTCGCTAAGTCCCAGGTATATGTATGTATTAATGAGTCCATATCTTCTTTAGTGGCTAGCTCCCACTTCTTTCTAGTTTCAACCTACATTTCTTCTTCATAACATTCGGGTTCACGAGAATCAATCAACAATAAATAATATAATGAAGGAGAGTATCGTTCAGGGGGTCTACTTATCCTGGTAGACATTCTGACACCACTTTTAGGTGTTTGAGGTGCCTGTTGCTGTTGTGGTGGTTGATGTTGTTGTCGTTGGTTATTATTATTATTTTCAGGCACCTTTACCTTTTCTGTGATCTCATCAAGAACCTTTTATTCTTTGTTTTATTTTTCTTGTTTATTTCCATTCAACTGATTCTTATACAAGACCTTGTCATTGAATATTACATCTCTTCTTATAATTATTTTTTGACTTTCATAATCATATAAGAAATAACAAAAATCATTACCACCATATCCAATAAAGGTACATTTCTTTGATTTTTCCTCAAGATTTGTTCTATTTTCTTTATTACTATGGAAAAAGGCCTCACAACCAAATGACTTTAAAAAAGAGTAGTTTACCTTTTTAACTGTCCATGCCTCCTCTGGAATACCACCATCCAAGGAACTTGAAGGCCCTCTATTTATTAGATAAACAACAGTATCTACGACATCTTCCCAAAATTGTAAAGGAAATTCTACATGTAATCTCATGCACCTTGCATGCTCCAACAATGTTTTGTTCATCCTTTCTGACACACCATTTTCTTGTGGTGTTCTTGGAACACTCTTCTCTCTAAAAATTCCATTCTCTGAAAAATACCTATCAAACTCCTTGTTGCAATATTCACCTCGATTTTCTAATATGAGATAGTTAAAATTCTTTCCTGTCTCAATCTCAACCAACGATTCCCATTTCTTGAAAGTATCAAGTACATAAAATTTATTCTGAATACAATAAATCCAAGTTTCTTCTAGTTGCATCATCAATAAAAGTAACATAATAGCGATATACACTAATATATGATACCTGAGCAGGTCCCCATACATCTGTATCCACAAGCTCTAATTTTTTTCTCTTATTTTATTTCCAAAATCTAATAAATAATACTCTCTTCTGTTTTCCATAAATACAATTCTCCCAGAAATCCAAATCAATATTTTTCAAATGCGACAACAAATTTCTTGAGTCAATAATCTTCATCCACTTCTCACTCATCCGTTTGAGTATATGATACCATAATGTTGCATGTACTCCTTTGGAAGTTAAAACATTTACAGAGTTAGAAATATCATTGCATAAATACAATGTACCAACCTTTTCGCCCTTTTCTATTACCAAGGCTCCTTTGGTGACCTTCCAGTTTTTATTTATGAAATTTGACACAGAACCTTCACCACCTAACTACCTTGTTGAAATCAGAATTTTCTTCAGATCTAGAACATGCCTTACCTCCTTTAATCGACATTAGTTTCCATTATTTTGTTTTAAAATAAGTTAACCCATTCCAAAAATTTTACAGAGTTTATCATCACCCAAACAAACTTGTACAAAATATCCTTGAACATAGTCATGAAAATATTTCTTATCAAGTGTGGCATGGAATGAGGGCCCTGAATCTAACACCTAGGAATCAGTAACATTTTCTAAAGAAATAATCAAGGCATATTGTAACACATCGCCTATCACATTTTATTCATGATTGTTTTCTTGTTGTGCATCTCCTTCTTTTCCCTTCTGAGATCTACAATATTTCTTTATGTGTCCTTTCTTTTCGCAATTCCTACACACTATCCTCGATCTGGACTTGGATCTGCCTTTCCTTGATTTACTGTGATATGCCGAGCTCTTTCCTCTTTCTATTTTCTTTCCCTAGTCTTTTTACTCAAAGCATTACCTAATGTCTCACTGGAGCTTTTCCATTGCATTTCCTTGCTAAGGATAGCACCGAAAAAATCATCAAAATTTAAGGTAATAGATCCAGAGACAGAGTTACTAATGGCCATAACTAAGCCATTCCAACTTTTTGGAAACGAGCACAGAAATAGCAGAGCCCTAACCTTGTCATCAAAGTTTACCCCTACAAAACTTAACTAACTAGTAACTTTATTGAAATCATATAAATGGTCTGCAACAGATTCACCTTCCGACATCTTCATATTGAATAAACGTTTGACAGGAAATAGCTTGTTTGAGGTTGAGGGTTTTTCATATAGTTCCTCCAATGCCTTAATGAAATCCTCTGTTGTTTTTTCTTCAAAATATGAAAGGCTACCGACGCCGCGAAGCACAACCGTACTATTCCAAGTGCCTTCCTATTGAGAATATCCCATTATGTGTCTATCATAGTCATTGGATTCTTTGTTTTTATGCTCAATGGTAGGTACACATCTTTCTGATACATATAATATTACATCTGCATCTTCCATAGTGGGAATATCTGGCCCTTAAATTTCTCTACCCTAAAATTACCATCTTTTTCCATTGCTCCCACTCGAACCAGGAACTCTTCTTTCCTAAGAGCTTATTATCCAGACAGACCTTTGGCTCTAATACATGTTGTTAGAAATTATATATTACAGAGCAATGCAACAATAAAATATGCAGAAAGAAAAACATACAGAACATATAAAACGAGATAGACACAGATATATGTGGTTCACCCAATTTGGGCTAAGTCAACCCTGAATATCCATTCCTTCCCTTATATTATCCAGCAAAATGAAGAGACAGAACCTACAAGAAATTTGCTTTAATATCCTCTGTTCTCTCTCACTGTCTCCCTATCTATTTGTCACTCTAAGGATACACATACAATACACAACCGCAATAAAATACCCTCATACAAAATGAGGGGTTTCCTTCTAGGGAAAAAAAACCTGAAATTAAACATAACTTCTACTATCATTTCATCTGCCTAATGAACAACCGAGGTTGACTAGAAATTACAATACTTTTACAAGGCAATTTTACATATGTTTTTAGCTTTGGCGGCACTACCACTGGAACCCTCTGCCAGGGGGGGGCTCCATAAAGTCACAAGCGCCCCCCCTGGACCCCCACGTAGTGTTTAATGATAAAAAATAAAGAAGATAATTAGGCCCCACACCCAACAAAGTCTTGATGCATTTGGAAAACATTGGGTTGACTACTGTAAATTTTTTTTCTAGGAATCAAACTAACAAGGGGAGGAAACTGGTAAATATTACCATTCTTGATTATCAAGAGGAGTGAATTTAATTCCCTATGTATTTCCTCGAAATCCCTAACTCGAACTGATAAGTATTTTTTTTTTTTTGTAATGTTTTTTATGAATGACAATAATGACTAGTTATAAGGAAAGGGTGTAATTTTCCTCTAAAGAATATGCGTTGTGATAGCAAGACTATGTAAAAGAATAATTGTTGTGATATAATGTGTAAATAGTTTATGTTTATGATATAAAATGTTATTGTGTTAAATAATACGAATTATTTATTAAAGAACCAATTAGTTTCAAATCAATAGACTAAAGTCAATCATAGGAAACAATCCTCGTTCCTATACATACATACATATATGTGTTCCCTCCAAATGGGTCAATAGCAGTTTCTAGCGATAGACCATGTCTCACTTACCCACATAATACTAGAAATATTATTATTAGTAGTATGAAATGTGTAGAAGGACCCAACTGAAATTTTGGAAAAATATATTGAAGTACTATATAGAAAATGAGCTACACAAATTGTTATCATATCTAGTTATTTATTAAAGAAAGGTCGCAAATTAAGATATCATTGTGGATTAAGGTAGCCTGCAAAAGTAAAACATCATGACTATAATTACTAGGAATTAGGGTTAATAATATCTAATCAAAACACACACACATATACAACACAAGCTACTATAATTATTGGAATATCGGAATTTTGTAATTACAGTAAAACATTATTAGTTAATATGAAAATCCAATATTCATTGATGACCGATGAATGGTTGTATAGAAAATATCTCAAAAAGTAGTTTCAGAATATATGATTTACTCAGCAAAGACTCACGTTAGTTCCTAGGACAAGTCAAAGAATTTGACATCCTTTCGAACAAACCATTTTCCTTGGATATAAACAAGAATAACAACTAACTTTTAATCTACGATTACATTATATGCACAAGTCTATTATATGCACAATTTTAATAAATAGATGACTGTAAGCTATAATTTTTCTAAAAATGATTATGAAAAAATTTTCATAACTCTGAATAAGTTTGGGTTAGTTTCTACCAACAGCCCTAGAATAGTCCCTTAACTCTAGAAGATTCTAACTCAATGAAAAAAAAGGGCAGAAACCCTGAACTTTGAGCACTATGAATAACAAACTATAAAATTTTAGTACTAAAAAAATACATAAAGAAGTAAGAAAGATAAAAATTTATATAAGCCATTTCTATAGTGATCATAAGAGAAACCGCAGTAACCGGTGTTTGCGAAATTAACACATCGAAACATATATGCAGAAAAATCTAGGCAGAAGGTATAAACCTTGTTAATCAATAACAAAGAAGAAAATTTCTATGGTGGAATTTTCATAATTAAAGAGAATGAATTAACTCTTTTAAACACTTGCAAGGAATTTTCTTTATATCATAATATACATAAAATAAAAAGATTCATTTTACTTGACCACCAAGAAAATACATCGTGAACTCTTTTTACAATTAAGGGAAACATCAGGGTGGAAACGTGAAGCTGGGTTACACTTTTGTGAGAATTGGGGGCAGAAATTTTTTTCGGCAATAGTTCGGCCGAACATTTTATAAAGTTCGGCCAAACTATGTAATAGTTCGGTCGAACTTTCTTATAAATTTCGGCCGAACTCTTGATTCTGTTTAGACTAACGGCACACTGACGGCGTGAGAAAACAGAATTTTTGCCGGAGATTGGAAAACCGGCAACAAAATTTCGGCAGAACTTCTAAAAAAAGTTCGGTCGAAATTTTACTTTTAAAAAATTTCGACCGAACTTTTACTTTTAAAAGAGTTCGGCCGAATTATTTTCTATAAATAAATCGCCCGCGAATGGTTGTGGTTTACCGATTTCATTGTTCACGTGTTTTCTGTCCCTGTCGCTGCTGCCTTGTTCATGCTAGTGTTCGTCATGTCCGTCCCATCCGCGCTGGTGGTCATCCTGTCCGTCCCGTCCATGCTCTTTGACTCGTTGTCTTTGGGTATGTTCTACTCGCTCATCGACTCACTATGTATCATTTGAATAACTAAGCTATGTATCGGTTGATGATGATTACAGAATTTTTAGTTTATTTACCATCTTGATATATAAGTTATTTTGATTTATTATAATTCTAATGTATGTATTGTGTTGAATTATGAGAATAACTTGATTTTTTAGTAGCACTATATCTGAAACAAAAATAGGTTATGAATAAATATAGTATGCTCATATTTGTATCTTAGTGAAGGACTCATGGGAGCTTATGAAATATGTCTCTCGTAACATTGTAGGTTGAAACTAATTGTTTGTGTCCTTTTATATGCAAAATTAATATATATTTAGAGCTTATATTAATTGTTTTTTCTATGTGCTCATAACAATAGTATAGTCGAACGTTAAAATAACCTAGATATGTTTATGAGTAGAGGTTGTAACAAGGTTTGGTAAGTGAGGAAAATTAATTTTAAACCAGTAAGTCTTTAATTTTTTCATTCATAGACTGAAACCGGGGTGGAATGACTGTAGCTAAAATCGGTTATATTTTTCATAACTATGACAAAGGAAACGTGTTCTAGTTACGATCTCATGAGGCCTATTTAACCATACCAATTTCTCATGTGAAGTAAAAACTTGCGCCCACAACATATCAGTACTAGAAAAACAACGACTGAATTATACCATTCCCTTAGTTAGGAGGGGTTTAGGCAGGCTGAATATAAATCTATACACATAAACTTGGTGGCTGTAGATAATATCGGGTTCCTGAGGAAAAAAAGTTCAATAACAGAGTGCTAATTATATCCTATAGTAAGAAAACATAATATTAATTACATGCCATAGTAATCAAAGACACCTTCATTAGAATTCATGAGCAATAAGCATAGATGCCTTCATTATAATTCATCAGTAGAAGAAAAACATATCATCTACTCTAATGTTTCTATAGAAGAATATAAATCTCTAACAAGGATATGGGTAATAAAACCATATCAATATAGATACTCTCTAGGGAAATAAAACTTAAAATTATAATTACATTAGAGATATCGATAGAGAGATGCTTAACCAGTTTTGAGACAACCTTCATGAGTCATAGCAGAAGATAAGTCTAACTCAGCCACAAATAATTAAAGTAAATATAGCTGAAACTCATGTATATTCAGAGTTAAAAAATATTTCATATGAAATAGGTACAATTTAGAATACCAATTAACCTAGAAGAGATTCATTTGTAAACAACACAAAATTGTTACTATGTTGTACTAGCTAAATGCTGAGTTAATATACCACCCTTAAAACTGCTTATTACATTGCCTAGAGAACATAGTTTAAATAACACTATATGCAGAATCACATATCGACAACAACAAACATAATAAAATATTTTATAAAAGACAAATACCATATAGGGTATAAACTCAAACAAAACAAAATTTACTTAGTAAATGAACACAATGTATGACCTTGAGTTATATATATAGCCATATCTAAGCTATATTTCATCTAAGTAGCTTTCAATTTAAACTTATATCTAACGTTAAATTATATAAAAGAATAATAGTAATCCAAACTTCAAAATAATATTTAGAACTTTAGTATAAAATGTGACATATAATTTTCCTGTGTGGAAAAACATAGTTATCGAGAGTTCAAAACTCATGCATTTGAATAGAAAGTGGGTATACGAATGAGCAAGTAGATTTTTTCTAGAAATGAGGTAGTGAAGGTTGATAGAGAGCCACACAAAATTGAAAATTCATACCTTAACAAAATTTTTAGATCCTTTTAAAGAAAACGTGTCATATAATCAACTTTCATCGAAATATATGATAAACTCAACCCAATTTTATGAAAAATAGTATACCATTTTTTACATTTTACATAATAGAAATAGATAAATATTACTTAAGTATTGAACTATAAGATGTAACTAACCATAGAGAGATGGCCAAGTGATTGAGACAGGGCATCATCACAATAAAAAAAATAAGTACAAATTGTAGTAATCCTAGAATCATGCTTTACATAAGGTAAAATTGGGGAACTCATGACTAGTACTATAGATTAAAAAACATTTACCCTTACCAAAAAATATATGATAAAAATTGACAAACTACATAAGCTTAAGCTTAAGGGGATATAATCCTTCTTGCCTTCCATATAGATAATGAAAATGATTGTTCCAAGTCTCATGTTTATTCTCATGTTATTTTATAAACCTTGATTGGAAATAAAAATAGGAGGGAAGAAATGTAAGAAATATAAAACATAATGAAACACAACGTAAGAAATAGGGAACATAATGAAACACACACATACATATCTCTAGACAATCAACACAATTATTTTCCTAGGAAATCCTTATGGGAGATGAGCAACCCTAAAAGGTAATGATGCTCTAGACTCCTTTTTCCCTACGAAATCCTTATGGGAGAAAAACAACACTAAAATGTAAACATGCTCTACTCTCTCTTTTCTGGTATGGAAAATATGTGAGTACAAAGAAAGAGGTAATCTCTCTAGAGTTAGCTAAGACTTTTAGCGTGTAAGGTTGCTATAAAAACTTAACTTCATACATTTTTCTCTCTAGCTTCACACTTCTAGTTGTATTTTCAACTATAGAACAAAATACAATAACACAAAATGGAACTCTTATTCCTCCTAGTGGCCAAGTATTTAACATAGCGTGATAGTCAACTAGGTGTAAGATTTGACTTTGTTAACCATTAACGAGGTTTGTGATTTTAGACCTTTTAGAGTCTTGTTAAAATTCCACATGTAGCTAGCTTGCCATGCATGAGTAATGGGGCTAAAATGTCATTCTCTCGTACCATGGTGGTCAACATGATAGGTCAAGTTACTAAAGGCATAAATTTTGAATGAACTTCATTTGATGTTTTTCTTGTAGCATTGGATATGTCTTTAAGTGTAGAAAAATGGTCAAGATTTTGGCACAAGGGATAATCATTTGACCCCCATAAATGTCATTTAATACCTCAAAATGACTCCAAAAGGTTTTAGACCCGAATTCTCCACCCACCATTAAAATGACCCTACAAGTTGATTCTTTCATTTTTTTCACTCTATAAGCATCAAAATATATGACAAATAATAGAATTATCCAATCTAGATCATTATTTAATAATTTGTTAAAATTATGAGTAAGATATACATCATGGAATTTAAATAAATAGCGTTAATTCATTGAACACCCTTGTACATTCCTTGTTGATACTTGAAAGTAATAAGTTTTGAAAAATAATTTGTTTATGAATTCTATTTTCCACATTCTCTCAACCATATCAAAAACCTTCTTATAATATTTGAAACCTAAGGTCTTTCCCATACTAAAGTATGTTCTTTTAAAACATGTTTTCTTGGTGATATGGGTGATTTAGAAATGATTGGGAGAGCGAAATTACTCATTTAATATGTACAATATGTTTGGTTAAATCCACATGAAAAACAAGACTCCCAACCATGAGAAGAGGAAATTACATCCTATTTCTCTCCCCTAGCACAATTACTAGTACAGTTAGAATTTAATAGCCCCAAACTAGATTTTACTCTCAGGTACTGGAACCTCTACAAAGGTTCGACCTGGAAACATAGTTTTTCCTTAGGTTTATCCACTGGTTCTATGTCCAACTTGGATAACCTACAACAACATCCTTCTTTTCATTTTTTATATCCCCTCTTGGATAACCATAATATCTTGAAATGGAGCTAGCCAACTGAAATATAGTATTGCAAATCCCTGGCTAAGTTAGATGAGGATTACATATGGTCTTGAATGAGCATTTGGACTCTTTAGATATATATCTAAAGAGTCCAAAAGCTCATTCAAGACCATATGTAATACATAGCCTCCTCATATAATATATAAAACTTTAATCCATGTGCTTAACCTTAACATTGACACAAATGGAATACAATTTTACTCACTTCTTTATGATAGAAAAATATGCAGATGAATATTGCCCACATATCCGAAGTCAAAAGGGATAGATTAAAAAGGGATGCTCCGGTCATCTATAAAAGATAAATTAAATAAGCATGACATATTATTAATGAAAATTAGATACGCGTACCAATTATGTTCATATAACACAACAAATAGATGATTCAATACAAATGTCACATAGAAGTCATATTTATCTCATGGGCCTTCAACTTAAATTATATATCTAGCATTACATTAAGCTATAGGAGATAAATCAAAGAAGCATTTTAATGTAAATTAAACATGTGTAATAATTATGTCCTCATTTAATAGTATAACATGTTTGAAGTGAATCCACATGAAAACAAGACTCCCAACCATGAGGAGGAGGAAATTACATCCTATTGCT
This sequence comes from Pinus albicaulis, assembly GCA_034641835.2. Lineage (NCBI taxonomy): Eukaryota > Viridiplantae > Streptophyta > Pinopsida > Pinales > Pinaceae > Pinus > Pinus albicaulis. Next base: position 1,377,565,250 of record CM076584.1, read on the forward strand.
CCCTCTCATAGCACACTATTAAAGACAAAATACAGAATCTCTAATGCTCTAAATCTTGATTTTACTTCCCTGCATCGGAACTGTCAAAGGTTCTAATTCTGGAAACATAGTTTTTCCTTAGGTTTCTCCACCTGGTTTTATGTCCACTCGGGATAACCTACAACAACATCCTTCTTTTCATTTTTATATCCCCTCTTCGATAACTAATATCTTGAAATGGAGCTAGCCAACTCAAAATATAGAACAACAAGAAAGTTAGATGAGGATTACATATGGTCTTGAATGAGGATTTCGACTCTTTAGATATATATCTAAAGAGTCCAAAAGCTCATTCAAGACCATATGTAATATATAGCCTCCTCATCTAATATATAAAACTTTAATCCATGTGCTTAACCTTAACATTGACACAAATGGAATACAATTTTACACACTGCTTTATGATAGAAAAATATGCAGATGAATATTGCCCACATATCCGACGTCAAAAGGGATAGATTAAAAAGGGATGCTCCGGTCATCTATAAAAGATAAATTAAAGAAGCATGACATATTACTAATGTAAATTAGATATGTGTACCAATTATGTTCATATAACACAACAAATAGATGATTCAATACAAATGTCACATAGAAGTCATATTTATCTCATGGGCCTTCAACTTAAATTATATTTCTAGCATAATACATTAAGCTATAGGAGATAAATCAAAGAAGCATTTGAATGTAAATTAAAGATGTGTAATAATTATGTCCTCATTTAATATGTACAATATGTTTGGTTGAATCCACATGAAAAACAAGACTCCCAACCGTGAAAAGAGGAAATTACATCCTATTTCTCCCCCCTAGCAAAATTACCAGTATAGTTAGAATTTAACAGCCCCAAACTAGATTTTACTCTCAGGTACTGGAACCTCTACAAAGGTTCGACCTGGAAACATATTTTTTCCTTAGGTTTCTCCACTGGTTCTATGTCCAACTTGGATAACCTACAACAAAATCCTTCTTTTCATTTTTTATATCCCCTCTTGGATAACCATAATATCTTGAAATGGAGCTAGCCAACTCAAATATAGTATTGCAAATTCCTGGCTAGGTTAGATGAGGATTACATATGGTCTTGAATGAGCATTTGGACTCTTTAGATATGCGTTCAAATTATGTTCATATAACACAACAAATATATGATTCAATACAAATGTCACATAGAAGTCATATTTATGTCATGGGCCTTCAACTAAAATTATATATCTAGCATTACATTAAGCTATAGGAGATAAATCAAAGAAGCATTTGAATGTAAATTAAACATGTGTAATAATTATATGTCCTTTCTAGTTCAGTAAATAGATAATAATTTGGCTCAACTATGCCTTGTACTCAACTATGCCTTGTACATGTTTTCCTTTAAACCTTTACTTTCATAGCACATTTTCATCAAAAATTTGGACCTTATTCCTCTAGTGTGTCTCTCAAAAGCACGTACACATTCATTTTGAGAGGAAATTGAAGACAAAAACCAATAGCTAATTCTTCTAACTAACCTTGACTAAAATGAGCTAAATTGTACTTTGATAACAACTTGATTTGAATATGGACAAACTAGTTTTATTGGGCTATCTCCCTCATTAGTTAAATAAAAATGTGTTTAGGATCGTCTAAAGTTAGCCAATTGGGAAGGGGTTTATGTGTCAAGATTTAAGTGTATTTTGTGAGAAATTTATGAGTTAATTAGCTTTTAAAAACTCATGTGTACAACAAATAAAATGCAAAATTTTTATTTAGGAAATTTTTTTCCCTCAATCCAGATTTCGATCATTAGAATGTATGTCAGAGGAAGAAAGAGGGAATTCATTTTTCAAATTCTAGACCTTTTCTAAACCAAAATAAACTAGAGGTTTGGTTTTCAAATACATTCACTTATTTGGAAAATTTCTAGCTACCAAAAGTCCATATGCCAATCTACCTCCCAAGAAATCCATTTATTACACCACTGGTTAGTTTTTTGTCTTCCTCAGCAAGCTCATCAATGGAGTCATCAAAACTACTATTTCAAACTTCAGTGCCAAAAATAAGTCGAAATAATTCAATTTCTCCTCCAAAACCTTCTTCTCTGAGCAAAGCTAGCATGATGTCGTCGAGAAATTCAGTAATTCCACGAGGAAATTCTATCAAAGTTAAAACAAATCATTTTCATCCATATTTAATGCCTACTTTTTCAGGTGGAACACCTCCAAATTTAAGGACCATAATGCCATAAAATATGTAACTTTACCTAATAGGTGTAGACCTAGAACCCCCAACTTTGTGTGACATGTATAATTGAAGATCTTATATGGTAAGGAGTGTGAGAAGAGAGTCATGGTCACTAAGTTGACCAAGAGAAATAGTTTGGTATGACAACCTTACTTACGATAGGTCTAGCTAGCAGGCTACCAAATTACATGGTAATGGAATTCAAAATGTGAAAATTCCCATTTCACTTGGAAATAAGATGGTAGAGAAAGGTATAGATGAAAGGAGATATCCATTTATGGTAAAGAAATCAAATAGTTCTATCAATTCCACCTTGCGACTCTAAGAGAAATTGAATTAAATTTCATCATTCATAATTCATGGTCATGGAACATGATTGTGTTTCAATTGTGATAACATCTGCTGTATGCAGAAGCTAATAAAAAATGATCGAAAATGACATTTTTGCTCTGTTTTTTTTGAAGATTTAAGGAAAATTACACCAAGTAGCTTCCAACTTCATATGACAGTCATGTCAAACTCATCTCAGGATATTGTCCAAGTAAGATCCACTTAAGCAAGCAGTCTAGTATACATGACTCCAATTTCAATTAGCAACAATGACAGTTCTCTAAGTATGGTGCAAACATTGCTCCAGATCCTCAATGGGGAATGTTTGATGACAATAATACTTCACATTTTCATCGTTGTCAATAGGTACAATTACAACGAAAACATCTCCTGCACAATAAAATGAATTTAACAAAATTATGCATATTTAAATTTATTTTTAGATTTTTAAATCATTAGAAAGTAATTCAAATGTTACCTTCTCTAACAAGATCAGAAACTCGATCACCATCATATGATATTGTAGTTTCCTCTGATTGCATTTCTTCAAACATTGCAACAGACATTTTGCCCTTTGTATTTAGCTCTGTATGTTTCCAACCGTTCACATACATTTTTTTTTCACAAACGTCATTGGATTTTGTGTTGTCTATGAAAACATCACAAAAACAAGAATATTTTCTTTTATCCAATGCAAACACATTTTTGGATGACTTTGTTTGAATTGAATGCAATTTTCGAGTCCCTTTTATTGTTTCAACGTCATTTCCAATTGATCTATCTACGTCTTCGATTCCAATATGCCAGAAAAACCTTTATATGGAAAATTAGAAGAATAATTTGTAAATATGATATCAAAATACAATCAAAGATAATCATTGCATGATAAATGTACAATGTTTAAAATTATATTTCCAATATAAATTAAATTGAATGTACCTTCGCACTTCCCTTGATGGGTTATTCTCATGGCTTAGAGCAACGATGCACCATTGAACAATTTCTTCATCATTCACAAGTCAGCTTGCAGAGTGGTTCATTTGATATCTTCTAAGTTCTCATTTTATGCATGCTCCTGCATCGTCATGTTCTCCTTTTCCATGGCCAGTCTCAAAGAAATTCCAACAATGTTTAATGCAGGTTTTCTTATGAAGACAACACAACCAAAAGAATGATCATGCAGATTTGAATTGACCTGCGCATCCGTCTGACCATATCCAATGTTCATTGAATGTTATTCCACGATTTTTTAATGAATCATAAATTTTTCCAAAACAATGTTGTACAAAATATGTATCATGTGTACGATCTTCATTGATATAAAAGTGATATTCTTTAATGATATGTCGATTTTCACTCATGCTTTCTATATGATCGATATTTTTTTCAGCATGTCTATATAGAATATGGATGAGCATGGAGACTTGGTCAGAATGATAGTATTCACTCTGAATTTCTTTTTGTGGAACAAATGTGTAGTTTTCTGCAAAATCAATCACTGACAAAATGGTCCCTGGTAAAAAAAATTCACGAGATTTTTTGAATTGCAAGTCTTGCCATCGAGCTCTATGGGAATGCTTGGTATATTTGTAAATTTCTGCATCAAATTTTCTCAAAAATTCTATCAGAAAAATTTCGTCTTCTACTAATTCAATTCTTTTAACATTATTTGCACCTTGAATCGATGTATTGATATATTCATATCTCTTCCATTTTAGTTTCATGTTGGAAAATGATTGATCATTTACATCAATACGATATTTGTTTTGAAATTTAGTCAAATGTCCACAATCATCGCATTTTTTACCACCAACACATTTCTTTTTGTAAAATAGTTCATCGCTTTCTCTTTCACATAGAATTTGAGATATGAAATCACGGATAGTAGAAGGAGGAGGTGAATCCTTCCATAATGTTCTACCGAAATCTAGGAATGTATCATAATATAACTCAAATTCCACATGATAACGGCAACAAAAAGTGTTGTGTACGGTGATAAGTTTTACATACCATGGTTTTTGTTGAACAAAAGCACTGAGTGAAACATGAATTTGACGATTCTCTTCTTTTAACTTGTTGAATAACTCTATCTGAGTGGTTTCCAAGAGATGTTTTTCATGTTCTTCGTACTGATTTCGTGCTATTATTCTTCGCATCACATGCCTTGCAGTTGGTGAAATACACGAATTGTTCTTCCAATATTCATATATTATTTTTTTAACATTTTCTCCAAGTCTATATTTGTATGGTTGCCTACAAATAGCTCTCCAACAAGCGAGTTCATCATTTACATCTATTTGCCACCGAAATTTCCGATGTTTGTGCAATGTTTTTCGCGAGGTTCCCATTGCTCATGCCATAGATGTTACCAAACGATTCTCTTGAGTACTTGAGGAAACCATTGCCATTGGTATTCCTCTACATACAATTGAAACATCTCTCTCTCTAGATCTCTTAATTGACTTTATAGCACTACTCATATTTTTTATCACTTCTTCCTTCATTTTATTATCTTTGGTTGATTTTCGAATACCCAATAGTGTCATAGCTTCTTTTAATTTCCTTGATGATATGAGACCTTTCAGCATTTGAGCCTGAACTGTCACCCACTCATTTAAGAAATACTTTTCAAAAATGCAGTTAACACGATATCGTATAACATGGTCGGGTTTTTTATCTCCATATGTGTGATTGTCAAGATTTTCTAACATCTCATTATCGATCGTGATTTCATCTGTACATATTCGAAAAAATAGTACATATTCAATAAATAACTAAATTAATAAATATATCTAAAATTTCAAATATTTTTCAAATTAGTTCATCAAATAAAAATTAAGCTTCACATTTTACATTAAGAAAATTTTAAATATATCAATAGATCATAATATTTACATTTACATACCTGCTTCAATTTCTGATTGAGGTTGATTTTCTTCTTCAATATTTTGAGGAATATCTCTGTCTGTTTACATTAACAAAAATATTTTTCAAACTAGTTCATCAAATATAAAATTAAGCTTCACATTTTATATTAGGAAAATTTTAAATATATCAATAGATCATAATATTTACATTTACATACCTGATTCAATTTCTACTTGAGGTTGATTTTCTTCTTCAATATTTTGAGGAATATCTCTGTCTATTTACATTAAACAAAACATTTTTCAAACTAGTTCATCAAATAAAAATTAAGCTTCACATTTTACATTAGGAAAATTTTAAATATATCAATAGATCATAATATTTAAATTTACATACCTGCTTCAATTTCTTCTTGAGGTTGATTTTCTTCTTCAATATTTTGAGGAATATCTCTCTCTGTTTACATTAAACAAAATATTTTTTAAATTAGTTCATCAAATAAAAATTAAGCTTCACATTTTACATAAGGAAAATTTTAAATATATCAATAGATCCTAATATTTACATTTACGTACCTGCTTCAATTTCTGCTTGAGGTTGATTTTCCTCTTCAATATTTGAGAGGGCTTCTAACTTTCTTTTGCGAGATTGTCTTGTCTCTTCTCTACGTTCCTCAGGGTCTCTTTTTCGATCATATTTTCTCGCACAAGTTCTTCGATTTCCCATGATAATAGGGTATGAAGTTCAAAAAATTTCCTTCAAAAAATTAGACAATAACTCAATTACAAAAAATATCACAGAAGATTTAATTTAAAAAAATTCAGTGTAAACTTTTTGCAAAAAATACATACTCCAATCCAAAACACTTTAAAAAATTCAAGAGAAAAATGTCTTATAAAAATAAAACGAGGCTCAACAGATTTAATTCAACTCCAAACATGTACATACCTCCAAGAAATGTCTTTTGAATGTACGTCCAAGAAATTTTTTTAAGTTCAAAACAATTTTTGCCAAAATCAGGCCGCCTCTAAGAAATGTCTTCCAAAAACATTCTTTGTAAAATGAATTTGCTTCCAAGAAATGCTTTTAAACCCAAACTTTGAAGATAAATTTTTGAACCCAAACCAAGATCTTTATAAAATGAGACGAAATGTGCGAAATGTGCGAAAATTGTGAATCATTTCGTGGCAATTTATATTGCCGCGAAATGTGTTTTTGGTAGGGGCTCCGCAAAACTTTCCGGCCGACAGAAAGTTATACAATAGTTCGACCGAACTTTTTATTAAAAATTCAGCCAAACTATTAAGACATTAGATTTAATGAGCGTACGTCGGCAAACATATTTCGGCCGAACTTGGATTAAAAGTTCGGCCGAGCTAACACGTCACCAATTACGCAAAACCAGGTTCTGAATACGGTTCTGCAATTTTGCACTGATTAAAATCCATGAAAATTTGTTAATTAACTGTTGGAACCAAGACAAGCATTTTCAGAATTGAATCTACTTTCAGGAAATATAACTTTTATGGAATTTCATAAACGTTTATTAATTTTAATTATTTTTCTAGTAAAATGGGTGCAAACAATTTCTGAGGGTCATTGTGATTCAGTGAAATCAAAATTTTGTATCTCCCAAAATACATTGTAAAAAAAATTGAAAAAATTATGGGGCATTACAATGGTCTGTCGTCTCTAATGGGTAGCTTTTAGATTTTTATTTTATAACTTATATGTTAAGAAAGTTTTTGCGATGTGAAACATATCCAAAATACGCAGATTTTTGTATTAGACCAGTTCAAAAAATTCTAGTAATTATGATATGCATCCATTGGCTTTGTAAATATGATGAAAACAAAGTAGACTTTGTCTAGATTGTTGTAACACATTTTGTTTTTTCAAAAACACAAATTTTCAATGAATACAACATTGCGTCATAACATGACTTCTTATGAATCCTTTGATTGTTAAGAAACACACACACAAAGAAATGCTAAGTTGACATATCAAATCTGCATAAAAAAATTTCATAAAATAAGTAATAGAAAGCTAACAAAATTTCTCACAACTTTTATTTTTATCGCAGAATGAAATTCTACACAGAAAAATTGTTATAGTTTGCAGAAAGTTGAAGAGCCGAAAAAAAATGAAAATGTTTTCTCAAAAAAGGGCAAAAAGTGTAACCCAGCTTCACATTTTCACCTAAGCACATGACATCATGGGAGTACTAAGGTCTATATAAAAAAAAATGCATAAAAAATCTCCAATGATATGTTCATAAAGATCTCAACAAATTCTCCTGCAAGAAAAAGTGCAGGACATGCATCCTGATCATCTTGAACTGAATCCAATCCTCTGGAAAGTAGCAATGAAAAGAGAAATAGCAGTGCTCCCATGCGGCTCTGGAAGATGGGAAGCATTTCCTAAAGCCGAAGCAAAAGAGCAGTTGGAGAGGTTAAAAATATATATATACTAAGTACTTTCTGCAGTTCCCAAGCAGAATTTATTGAAACGCCTTCCAAAACTTTTGCAATCATCTCATTGTGCTGCCCAGCATCACCATATTCTCCACTCTGAGGGTAATTCACATTCTATGTAGCAATAATAGTGGTTGCTGCAAGCTCATCTGCAACTCCATTTGCAGCTCATTCTCATCATGATCGACCATTAAAACCAACTAAAAAAAACAAGAAAACTCTTACAGAATTCTCACTGTTTGCCTCCAAAACACATGCCTTGACCTGTTATGACCTTGTCTTAAACAGCCGGGGATCGATCCGTAGACCTCGAGAAAAGGCGAAAGGAAAATAATATTTTAAATTGAACCTTTAATAATGGTTTTTACCATAAATTTTAAATGTGCGCAGAGCCTCACAAGATCTTTGGCGTGAATTGATTGAAGCTCCTTTTGATTTTAGGAAAGCAAATCCTTAATTTTCATTTCTTCTTCTTCATTTCTGCAAGTTTCACTATGCTACGTCCGCCTCAACATCTGTGTTAAGGCGGTAATCATTCCCATGACTTATATGAAACTAGAACAATTGGTTCAACTGCTATCATGGTGTGAGACCACTGTAACGCTGGTTGCACAATTGTCTCTGCTATGGCTTGTTCCCGTGATAAAAAAATCACAGCAAAATTCCTGCAACTAAGATCTCTGAGGGATCATATGACATCCGATTCATTCTCTAGAGATTTGATCTGTGCAACAGATCCACGAAAACATAGGTACCACAGAGCCATCAATCTCAATCCGCTGCGGGCAACAGCCCCGCCTCCTTCAAAATGAAAGTACCACACCATACCTCCTATGAAACGCAACACCCACAGTTGAATCGATCTTACAAGATCCTCACACATAGTCATAAATTATATCCACTGCTTACGTTCACCGGATGAAATCACAGAAATCATCATTGAATACAGTGGGAACAACATTACTAACAGCAGATTTCTCTTTCTCAGCAACCTCGACATGAGAATCATACCAATTTAAGACAGGTGAAACATCTGGCCTTGCAACATTCAATAACATACAAAATTCTTCATCTCCAAATTAATTTCTCTGCCTAGTTTCAACCTCATGCCAGTAATAGCACCACTTCTCTAATACATCTCCGCTCAGGCTCAGGCAAGAATTCGTCCACCGCTCATGTCAAATGACCTCCAACCATCTGCTTCAATCCTCCTACAGCAACTCCACATGGACATTCAATGCGGCCTTGGTCCACGTAGGTCTCTCCGGCCTCTGCATAGAAAACAACCTCTCCAGGCTCGACTTCCATGGCCTCTACTCGGCCTCCACGACATAAAACAAATAAAGCCTCTAACCACTCCAAGCTGTTGATATTTGTCTCTGGCATAACACTTCACACTCTCGGTTTCCGTCACAACTCGTAAATGATAGACCTCCACGCAGTGTCTTCTTTCGATGGACAAACAAAAATTAACAAAAATATAAATAATTTATTTTCCTGTGCCCAGGAAGGGTCAGAGGCCCTTACGGGCTCTGACGCTCTGATACCAAGATTAAATATCACACTGCAAACTCTGTTCAAATTCTGTATTCTGAATCGAGGAAATTACACACATATTTATACAAGCAATAGTCTCAAGATAGGAATTCTATCTTAGACATACAGTAATGTGGTTGACAGATTCTCTCAACCACACACTAAACTAGGAGAAACTATATTCTAGCTACTTCCTATTATGTAGGAACAAACTCCTCAAATGGAGAATTACAACCATAGACAAGTAGGAATTAAATATTTCTAACTTACTCTTTCTCCATCCTTTTGTTATATAATTTAAAGTTTCATTTGGAAAGATTTGTGATATTCGTTGAAACTTTAATATTTTTAAGAAGGGTCATGTGAGTAATGTAAATCTGGTTAAATTAAATGTTGTGACATTTAGTTTGGGCAACTATTGTCATGAGTGCTAGTCTTTTTTGGAATTTCCCATTCCAACAATAGACAAATTTATTTGCAGGAATGAGTTACTACCAGATATAATGAAGACATGACAATGAAAATGGCATCAAAGAGTAGTGGTTGGAGCTGTATAGATTGTGATGGAAAGTAGCGAACATGAGGCAGCATGCTTCGAAGCAGTTAGCAAGCCTTGATACTGTGAGTAGGGGAAGTGGCATTATGTTGCCAGGGGAGTGGATACTAAAACGCAACGGAGGATTGGACCGTGGAGTCCTGGATTATTGTTCTTAAATGGAAAATTGTGCTCTCTTCGTGTGGCTATGAGTGCCTATGTTCCAGTTTCTTTATCAGTGGACCCCTCACAGGTATCATTGGAATGGTTACTGGTATGCTTGGGAAATAATCATCTATGGGTAGAGATAGAGAAATTAAATTGGAATAGTTTATTCTGTATTTCTTGAAATCATGTTTAAATATTATTGAGCCTTATTGAGCCTAGCTAACTCAATGTAGGTAGAGTTATTTTGTTAGAATTCATGACTCTAAAAAATGACAGGATAACCATGGAGTTCCAAGAATTTATTTGACAAAGATGCCCAAGATGTGAACAATAAACAGATGAAGTAAAGCAACAACAACAACGTTTATGGTGGACAACAAAATAGATGTTTGTTTGAATTAGTGTGGTTTGTGGAATAGACTCCCTAGCATGTTATAAGCAAGTCCAGTTGTTGTAATGGTCATTTTATGTACCCAGAAACTCCAAAGTGTTGAATTATGAAATGTAAGCCTTGTAAAGGCATTTGAAAGTTCGTGGTGAACTTAAAACCACTTTGTAATGGTTTATGGTCAGTCTGAAACCATATTTTGTCACTGTAAAGTGATGGTTTGGGGTGAGCTAGAAACCACATATATCGTCTTTGTGGCTGGTTGGTGGTGAGCCAGAAACCACCTATAGAGCCTTTGTGGCTGGATCACCTTTGTGGTTAAAAAAGTGCCATGTGGCTGCGTGTACAGGAGAGCTTTGTGCTCGGGAGAGCAGGTGGACTGCAGTAACTCCTGACTCACGATCTTAGAGGATTCATTAATCTCTGAGAAAAAGGGGGTTCGTGCACTTTCTTAACTGAAAGTCGTGTTGAGAAGCGCAATTGGCACGATTGTTCAGTACATACTTGTGCGAGCGTACCAAATCACGGGATTGGCGCAGAAGCGCAAGATAAACTCGCGCCAGGATTTTTATTCTGGGCGGGGATTTCTTGCTCGGGAAGACGCCACCTCACCTGCAGTGGAATATCCGTGGGAAGCCTCACCTTCGCTGGAAGATCTGCGAGAGGTTCAAATCTGAGAAGTTGCGGATCTGTCCAGGAGAAGCAGATTTTGTTTTTTTGAGATTCTGCACATGCAATTCGCCCGATGGTGGTGTATTTGTAGGTACATATATGCAGTGATAATGGTCGACATAATCATGTATGCGAAGGACATCCTACAGGACTAGCGGTTGCAGCGGTTGGTACCCATGAATTCTGGTGGATGGTTGCTCTTTTATATGGATGTCGACATATTCTTTGTTATGTTTGACCACAACCAGACTTTGTGAATCACTATCATGACAAGTAGTCATTAAGGGGGGAGTTAGAAATATTTAATTCCTACTTGTCTATGGTTTTAATTCTCCATTTGAGGAGTTTGTTCCTACATAATAGGAAGTAGCTAGAATATAGTTTCTCCTAGTTTAGTGTGTGGTTGATAGAATCTCTCAACCACATTACTATACGTCTAAGATAGAATTCCTATCTTAAGACTATTGCTTGTATAAATATGTGTGTAATTTCCTTGATTCATAATATAGAATTTGAACAGAGTTTGCAGTGTGATATTTTATCTGAGTATATAGCATTTCACCCAACGAGCGATGACACATCATACCTAATCCTCAAAAGTGTAGCATTTACAAAAAAAAAAAAATGTTGCAGACAATATTGCAAGTGATGAGAATTTCTAACATCATTTAACCTTCACACTTCAAACCAGGAGAATTGTAAGGATGAAAATTATCTTACAGTTTAGAATTTTTGACCAATACTACTAGTTTCTAACATCCAAACTATAAATTGTTTAGTAATATGTTTGTAAAAATATTCAAATTTGTAATGTTTTTATTTATATAACAAAAGAATTGAGAAAGAGTGTATATCTATTCACCCAAATCCTAAAAAATCTAATATTTACAAAACAAATGTTGCAGACGATATTGCAAGCTCATGAGAATTTCTAATACCATTTAACCTTTACTGCAAACAAAAAAAAATTTAAGGATGAAAAATTATTGTACAGTTTAAAATTTTTGGCCAATATTAGTAATCCCTAACATGCAAACTATAAAATGTTTAGCTATATATTTATAAAAATATTCAAATTTGTAATGATTTTATATAATCTCTATAAAACTTGAATTATTTTTAAAATAAACGAATTTTATTATATAAAATTTGAGTTGATCAATTTTTATAAAAATAAAAATGACAAATAACTTTTTTTTGAAAAAACATAAACAATTAACCTACTTCCTTAGAAACGAATTTGGAATATCGAGTGATTGACGATTGATAGAACGATGGCCGGCGTTAGGGTTTCATTCTGCTCTGTTGCCGCCTTCGCCGACGCAGCTTCTCGGACTTCAGTACCTGCTCTCCGCCTTGACGCTATTACCGTTGCCGTTGAGAAGTCTTCTGGATATGCTCTCGTTGTAGCCCCTTGCCAAGCACTATCTTTGCCTGATTTGAACGCCTCTTCTACATATGTTACTGTTCATTCAGAGGGCACTCGATCTGCTGAGTCCAGGGAAGAAGAAGATTTGAATGCAGCGAAGAATCATTGTGTCTACCCTTTGGTGCAGGCGATGGCTTCCCTTGAATTTAACGGCTTATCTTTGCCCCGAAGTAATTGTGCAACTCTTCAAAGGGTAGATTGTGTAAGCTTTACCAAATGCACTGTTTCCGCCTCCGTTAGCACCCTAAGGCAGAGGCGACCCTTGGTTCGGCTCGTTGGACCTGCAGTGGGGATTCTGAGTGGAAAAAAATTTCCTGCTTCCTCCTTCAAACCGCGACAGAGCCAGGTCAAGTTGGATTTCATGCGATCTAACTCCTTCTCTTCTCAGAGCTGCACTAATAAGAAGGGATCCAATGATTTCTCCGCCCCATTTCAGATCCTGATCTCATCTATTTCAGGCAACACCATTGTGCAATGGGTTAGCTCGTCAGACTTGGTGCAGAACCTTAAGTTAAACCCGGAACAAAGGATTGGGATACCCATTGTCCATCAGCGACTCCTATTCCAAGGTAAACAACTGGAGGACCTCCTTCCTCTCTCTGTCTACAACATTAAGAGAAATGATTATATTGTTTTAACTCTTCATCTAAGAGGAGGTGTTGCTGGACAGTCATCTTCAGCCTCCTCCTTCTCCTACAAAGATGTTGTCCATTCTAAGATCCCCCAACCTCAGTCCTCTTCGAAAGCAGCTCAACCAACTATGGCTCCCAAGCCATTTTTGGTGGAAAAATTGGAGGAAATTCCTTCTATAGAATTCTCTGATCCTGGGATTGGAGAACTCCACCAGATTTTTGCAGAATCTGCAATCATATGCAGATTTAATAGTCTATGGCCACGCACTGCAGATTTATACCAATGGATCCATAACACCTGGACTAAAAAATACCAGATCTACTTATGCTCGAAAGGCTTCTTCATTGTAGCTTTTGATTTAAATGAAGATTACAAGAAAGCCATTACAGGAGGCCCTTGGTTCTGGGGCACGGCTGGGCTTTTCCTTTCCCCATGGTTTCCAGACTTCGACCCTTCTACAACTGTCATCACCAAACTTCCCATTTGGGTCAGACTCCCGAACCTTCGGGTGCATCTTTGGCATATTTCGGTCTTCATAGCCATTGGAGACACACTAGGATGCTTCCTCGCTACAGATACATCGACAAGGGAAAATTGACTCTACACCTACGGCAGAATCTGTGCGGAAATAGACATCAGCAAAGGACTGCCGGATCAGATCAACCTCAAGATTGGGGATTTCCACTAGACTCAAACTTTGGATTACGAAAATATAACCTTCCGTTGCCGCCATTGTCATCAAACGGGGCACCTCCAAAAGGCTTGCACCCAGATCCTCGACAAAAAGAAGAATTTGATTCGTAAACCCAAAGTTAAGAGTTGGAATCCCCATGTTCCTCCCCCTATGGATGATTCAGACTCCTCCAGCTCAGATGAGGAGGAAGAAATAGTAGCAGATGAGCTGAATGATGGAGCTCCGCCAGACGCCCCCTCTGCTGGTCTTGCGGACCCCTCTGCCCTGATGATCTCTCAGAAACGCTCTCATGGGTCTTCGTCCTGTGACTCGGATATAGCTCTCCTTCAGACACAGGATTTGTCCACTACTTCACAATTGGGTCAGCCAAGAAAAAGAAAAAATGTCGATTGGGAGATTCTACCCACTCTGGATCGACTCCCTAGTCTAGTTCTTTACTTTATGTTCTTCTGGTTATCTTTTTGCTTATGCCGTGGATGTTCTTTGGGACCGAGGTTGATAATCTATCATTTCCGGCTCCCTTGCTCTCTTGCTTTGCTTCTATGCAGGCTTTGATTGTACTATATTCCCTTACTTAATAGATTTAGTCTTATTCAGAAAAAAAAAAAAAAAAAAAAAAAAAAAAAACCTACTTCCTTAGAACTTTCCATGCGTCAAAACCTAAGCTAAAACCAATTAACGACAGTGAACCGTTGATAGAAGGGACACAATAGACGTTTATATAGGTTGTTTTCAACTGGAAAATATGTGAGAAAAGTTGGAAAGTCGGATTCGCTAAGACTAAACTTTGGTAAAATGAAACCCCATAATTGCTCTTGAAATCATACTTACAAGAAACAAAAACAAGAAATTATCCAACACTTAGGAATTTGGATTATTTTTCACTGTACAAAACGGAACTATAAGAAAATGACCTGAAAATAAAACGGTAAAGAAAATATTACCTGAAATCGACTCTTAGCTCGTCGACAAGTGTGCACACCTTAGAAAACCATCTGCTTAGACATTTCAATGTAAATAAATAAAAGAAAATACCAGTAAATATAAAGAACAACCGAAAAAATTTTGGCTATGAAGACAACATGAAGAAGGACACCTTGTCTATGTAGCCTCAAATAAGTTCCAGATTTGAGCAAAGATCCAAGGCAAAGACATGAATATTCCTCAGTGCACCTCATATTAACCTAGCTCCACGAAAATATCCAACCATTATAAAACATATTCAATAAAATTACAAACGGTGTAAAAACAATAACTAAAGAGAGACTTTGTATAATATAATTAATAAATTACCATGGTGATGAGTAAACGGAGTAGGAAGTAAGTTGTAGGTTGTCATAATAATTTGAGTTGGAAAGGAGACTATCTCAGAAAGTGGTAAAACGAGTGGCAGATATGAGACTTGTAAGTTGAAAGCGACGTGATAATGGTATCTGGGTTATTCTAGGACGTCAAATAAGCATAGAAGTGCATCAGAACAATGTTGTATATAACTGAAAGGAGATCAACTTTAGTATGCGTATAGAGAGCACGATAAGGATGGATTTAAAAAATATAGAAATTTTCACTCCTCCTAAAATATAGAAAAGGAATGTTAGACAACTTTCGAATCTCCTGTACATAATGGACGTGGGGGACTCATGACGATGTGAATGATAGACTCGCGACACTGAATCATGGAATGATTTGTTAATTTTTTTACTTTATAATTGTCCCTTGATTTGAAACATTAAGTCTGATCGAATAAAGATGACAAGAGAGCTTTGATTAATAGAAACGACTAATGGTGCAATAATATGAACAAGAAGAGATGAAAGATATGACTCTTGCAAAAACTAGTAGGAATGTACAAAATTATATATAACAATACGAAATGATACAATCGTAAATTAGAGGGAAAATATGATGTTTTTTCTTTAGAAGTTTCGGAAGGTATCATAACCTAGAAAATGGATATCCTCAATATATAAATATATATATGGAATACACATGACAAGGATTATGTATATAAATGTTTTAAGAAGGTTTATTGTCTTAACATTACTAGAAGGATTGATACTAAGCATAGGTGTCATGTGATTAGAAATAGGTATATAGTTGGTTAAGTTAACCTAATAAATGTAGCAAAAAAACAAAAAATATTAAAGGCGTGGAAAAGAAAATTTTGGTATCATACTGGAGCAAGCGTTACTTATACATGTTGTCATAGGATGTGTTAACATGAAGAGGTAAAACCTACCAATAGTTAATAGTACCGGAGATAAGTACCTTAAAATAATTTCAAATGATTTTATTGGTTAAAAATAATTTCCTTCAAATAGTTGATTAGGTGAACATATGCTTACAAAATCATTATGTGAATATAACCATATTAACACAGTGGTTTGAGATGAACGAATATGAAAAGGAGGAAGGACCCCATAGATATTTGCACAACAACAAGAGGAAGCACATGTGACCGCCATGCACCATCATCAATAAGTTGCAGAATAGAGAGGGATGCAAATCTCAAGAAAAGAGTTGAAAAAACTCATATGTACGGCATGTGAAAAAGATATGATGGTAAGATTTGGTAATGTAATTTCCTAGTTTGCTTTTCTTGATTCTTGTTTAGGTTCTCCCTTAAATTTTCATAATGTGATATCTTAATTTACCTTATGATTCTAGCCTTCCTGGTATAATGGGGAAGAAATTATTATTTTAATAGAAATATAATAATTTAAAACAAAATCAAACTATATAACTAATAAAAAAATAATTAAATTAAATTAAATTATAATACAAAATATTATTATTTTTTAAGTCGAATTAGGTGTTATATTCTAATTGTTAGTTAAACCTTCTTTTTATATATCTAAAATTGATACTATCATATGATATATTCTTTTTATATATCTAAAATTGATACTATGATCTGATATATTCATTGTGCGTTGAAAATGAATCACACTAATTAACTAAAAACACTTCAACTAAATTTTTTCTAATGTAATTATCATCTAAAGATCTCTATTTATATTACAATATTATTTAATTTAAATAATCTTATTAAATTATTTATATTAAATATTATGTCATAATATTAATACTATATATTAATATTTCCCTATTCAATAATTACATATCATCATAATAATACAAGTTAGGAAGCAAAACTTTCATATTAAACCTTCTGCTATATTAAATGTTTAATGTTAAATTGTAATATTTGTGTGAATGTATATTCATATTAATGTCTAAGTGATATATTTGATATATTTATTTTTATATTAATTTTTGTAAATTTTATTTTGAGTTTGCACAATTTCAAAGATTTGATCTCAACTCTCATTCCAACACCTCAAGTCTTTATGCAGTGATAATTAATAAATAATTAATTGTTTCACAAAGCATAAAATTTATAATAATATAATAATAATTGATTAATTTTGGACATTGATATTAAACATAATTAAAAATTAAAATAATTAATAATATAAATAATAAATTATAATTATTATTATATTACTATTAATTTATTTAATTTAAATAATATTATTAAATTATTTATATTAAATATTATGTTATAATAATAATACAACTTATATTAATATCACTATATTTAATAATTTTTTAAAATCATCCTAATAACAAGAAATGTTAGGAGGCAAAAACTTTCGTAGTTTGAAAAAAAAGATTCAAAACATTATATGAGAATAATAAAAATATGGAATCCAAAAACTTGAAATTAGAGTATAGTTAACATTTTATCAATAAAAATAAAGTTGAGTGATAAAATTACAATATTGGTATTATTAAGTGGTCTTTCTCTAGTCATATAACATGTTTTTATGCGTTGGTAGGAGTGTCATGGATTATGTAGTTTCTGACATCCATGCTCTCAACCATATAAAAAACTATGAGATTATTAATGGATTCAAGTCTGATTCTGACGACAGACCTTTTTCTATATCCCTCAATCTTGTTATGCATACCACCCACATGCAGGACACCAATGAAAGAAAAAGACACATTCACATCGATATAAGTAAAATCAACCACTTCTTAAGGGATTTAGAGATGGATGTAGGCCCCATGAATTATAATAATAACATTGATCAAATTTATTACCATTTCATTACTATCCTTTCCAACACCATTATAATGTTTTCTAATGAGATTTCGTTTAAGAATTCTAATAGAAATTCCAATCCATGGTATGAGAAAGATTGCAAAATGGCCAGGAAAGCGATCAAAGACGCTCCTAATAAAAATCATTAAGTTGAAAAAATCAATATATATAAGAATATCATCAACAGGAAGAAAATATCATATATTAATAAAAGACAGGATTATCTTCTCCACCTTTCCAAAGTCGCACCCAAATAAATTTGGTGGAATGTTCTTGTCCATGAAACCAAAGATAACCATTATATCGCCTTAGAAACCTCGGACGACTATCTTAAGAAGTTTTATGACTCTCTGGACACAATGGGTACCACGTTAATCACTCCAACTAAGGAGTAGGTATTCTATAATGATGACATTGAGTCTGGTATTAATAAGCTCACTAATGGGAAAGCTAAAGATATTAAAGGATACCAAGCTGATATCCTTAAATGGGAAACTCTATCATCATTCCTTATCTCCACAAGCTTATCAATTTGGTTTTCACCCAGGGCTTCCCTCAGTGTTCGATGCAAAGCCTTATTGTACCTATATTTAAAAATGGGACAAGAGTGTCCCTTTCGAATACAAGACCATTATGGTTAGCCATATCCTGGCAAAGATTTATGGGCTCATTTTTTAGAGGAAGCTTAGCCTTTGGCTTGAAAGGTAGGGAAAAAGAGCTAAAGGGAAACTAGTTTTAGGAGACATCACTCGAATATTGACCATCTGGTCACTCTTAGAATCATTGTGGAGGAATGTTGCAATAGTAAAGTTGATCTCTTCTATTGCTTTGTGGACTTTACAAAATATTTTGACATTGTCCCTCGAGATAAACTTTGGGAGAGACTTAAAGGGATCATGGTCCCTCCTAGGCTGAGAATTGTTGTGATATTTCTCTACAAGACCATCACTGCCAAGACTAAGACCAAATAGGGGTGGTATAAACACATTAAATGCAATATTGGAGTTAGGCAAGGGTGTCCCCTATCCCCTACACTTTTTGGCATATACATCGATAAGTTAGCGGAGTGCTTGGAATCTGCGAGGTGCAAGGGCAGGAAGCTTTATGGTGCTCTCGCTACTCTTCTCCTCTATGTCGACGATATCATTATTCTTGCAAAAATTCATGATGAATTTGACAAGAAGCTCCATATTCTTGATTACTACTGCTCCAAGATGGGTATGACAGTTATTATCGACAAGTCTAAAGCCATGAACATTAAATCCAAGAATATCACGCATGGTATTTTTGTGTATAATAACCAGTGCTTAGGGAAGGTTTCTTCTTATAAGTATTTGGGCATTGACTTCCCTCATCATCTCAACTACAATTATAACATCAATAAAATGATTATTGGGGGCTGGAAATCTTATTATGAGCTTGAAAAAAATTGTAAGCCGGTTGATATTTACATTTGGAGTAAAAGAAGCTTCCTCTTTGAGACCCTTGTCACCCCTTTTTCCTAATATAGATGTGAAGTATGGGGTTGCATTATATCTAGAGTCATGGAGGAAGATTGAGATGATTCAAAATAAATTCATAACCTACAACCTTAAGATCAAGGGAAATACTCCCTATCCTATCCTCTTGATCAAATATGGTTTGTCCCCCTTCGAAAGTATGACTATGTTTAGATATTTGATGTATAAGAAGAAGATTGAAAACATGGAATAAAAAAGGCTCCCTAAAATTGCTTATAATTGTAGTCAAAACCCTCACCATCCCCTCAAGCATGAGTGGCATAAGGATTCCCAGTCCTAGCTCAACCATTGGGGAATTAAGGAGGTGATCAGTATGGGAAGGAAATATAATATCAAAAATAATATTACCTCCAATTTTAAGGACAATTTGTGGGGGGATCAGGAGCGGGAAGGTAAAAGGAAGCTAAGATAATATAAGGAAGTTTTCAACCCCACCCTTGATAATCAAACTTATCTCTTTGTGTTGGACAACAGTAAGAAAAAAATGAACATCGCTAAGATAAGAACTAATTCTCATGAACTTTGGAATGAGACCACACGATATTCTATTCCCAAAATCCTTTGGAATGATAGAATCTGTCAGATTTATGATTCTAACTAGGTGGACTATGAAAAGCACATACTTTTAAACTGTCGGAATCTTAGTCACATTCGCTCTCATTTCCCTACCATCTGTCACACTTCAAATTTTCTCGACCTATTAATCCAACCCACATATAGTGATCTTGGAGCACTTATTCCCCTTCTATTTGACCATAGAAACAAGATTTTGAAGAATCAAACTTAGATTCTTTCTTCTCTCTTAAGGTCCTATAGACCTCATTAGTCTTAACGGATGGTAACCATCATCATCATAATAATAATAATAATAATAAATTTTATATTTATATTAATTTAATATTTCATAATATTATTATTTTTAATATTAAAAATAATAAATTTGAAACAGTGTTATATCATTAAAATTACAAGTAGTTATTCCTTTGAATTTGTAGGTAGAAAATGGAGTGGGTTATAACATTAAGGTTTAGATTATTATATAATATTTATATTATTTTTATTTAAGTATTGAGGAGTATTTTTACATTGAATTATATTAGATATTATTTTTTGGGATTCAACTACATTATGTAAGTCTTGGTTATAGGGTGCAAGCCGGGGAATTGATGATTGACCCTATGTGATTCATCTCACAATTTAAATCCAATTTCTTCACTGCTATGAGGCTCACTCGATGCAATGAGTGCTAAGTGGACTACTAAAAAAACATGAGAAATCATGAAAAATGAATTACTTAACCGAGTTGAATCCCAAAAAATTATATCTAACTATTATCAGTATGATAGACAGTGGATATACTTATTCGATATATCCTACTATAATATCCTTATTTTTATTGCTTTTATTAGACAATTGAAAATCCTAAAGGTTAATGGGACCTAAAGGAAAACAATATTTGTGGACATATATATTTTTTAAATTTATCAACGTGGAATTTTAATTATTGTGCAAATACTAGACTAAATTGGAGACCAGGATTTCAAGTCCATGAGGATGGAATTAAATCCCAAGAGTTTCACATATTCTCCAAAAATCCTTGGAGAAAATAAAAGAAATTATAATATTATATTGGAGATAAAAATCTAAAAGGTACGTCACTAAAATGGAAATTTACTAAGAAAAGGTGAAATAAAACTAGAAAGAGGAAAAATCTAGTTTTAAAGTGCTTTTGTGGAAAAGAAAAAGTAAATCCTAGGCTAAACGAAAACAACATCATGATTTAACTAGATGCAGTTATGGAAACATGATGAAGGGAAAACAAGCTTAAATAAGCTATTCCTGGGTAAACAAGAGATTGTATACTCCTTCGAGGAATTGGTCTCTGCTTGTGGAGAGCTGTGGAGAGAAAGGTCAAGGTTGGGTGGCAAATAGTGTTACCAAAATTGGTACGCACAAGTTATTAAATTATGTCTTATGATTTTTTTCTTATGATAACAGTTATCATAATTATGAATTATTGTAGAAATATATGTGGAAATTAAATTTTTTGTATGTTTAATTATTATAACAAATTTATGTTAATTATAAATTACAAAGTCTGATGTATTTAATAGAAAACACTACAATAGATATAGTGGAAATGATATAAGAGCCTAGTGCAGAAAAAATAAGGATATTACAATAGGCTCTTATATCATTTCCACAATTATAGATATATTTTCTGCATTTAATAGCTTAAATTTTCTATGTAAATTTTATGTAATTGTGGAAATGATATAAAAGCCTAATGAATATAATTATGCTGTAAGAAATAATGAAACAGAATCTAAGAATAGTAAGAGGCAATTGGTAATCTAGAAGAAAACTTGATTGTACAAAGTAAAATAACCTCGTTGTAAATTAACAGAAAAGTTGCATATAACTATTCATTCTTATTCTTGAATAAGAAATTAAATATCAAGTCCATCTTAGGTTACTAGAGGATAGTACAAGAGAAACATTACAAATAAGTAGAGAATACATATTCCAACTACTTATAACAATGAATGATTATCATCATAAATAGAATATAGCAAAAAATTGTATTAACAATGATAGAATATATCCTTACAAACTGTGAGGAGTTCCTTAACAAAAGACAATTGTTCTGTTTAATAAACTACATAAATTATACATGAACACATATCCTTGAATTTAGTGGGGTGAATTATGTACATGATATGCACCAACCTATAAATGGAAGAAATAAAATACATTGTCAAATTTGGCACAAGTAATACCCAATTTGAGAAAGGGTAAAATGCAAGAAGTGCAATACCTACAGAAAGGTAACATATGGAAGGATTAGTATATGAATATAATAAAGTAGATAATTAAATAAAACACAAGAACTTGACGAAGGGAATTAAAATAGAAGTATCACCTTATTGTCAAATATAAGTAGTGAAGTCATCTCTGTTGATACAGGATAAAATAAGTGAGTATATTATGGTCAAAGTACATAGGAAAATACTATAGTGCGAGTATGTAAAACATAAAAATGAAATTACCTGAAGTTAGGCAGATGAGAAAAGTAGTGGAAATATGGAATGACTTGGATATAGAATAATTCTTGAACAAGTAATAATTTTATTAACTTAAGGAAATTAATAATTAAGAGAAGACTGGAAAAATATCTTATTAAATTCAAAAATGAAAAATAAATAGATATAAAATTTCAACTCATAATTCGAATAATTAAAAATGAAATAGACCTCTGTAAATTAATACAGAGTCATTATAAATATGTATTTATGTATACATAATTTGTAATTGAGATTCAAACTTTAACTAAATTAAAGAATCTGTTATATAACCTGAATTAACAATTGATTTCATATATAATGGACATTGTAGTATGATAAAATTAAATGGATTCTAAGTTATGATGAAGAAATCTCAAAATAGAGGAAACGCCATGTATGTAAAACATGGAAAGACACATAATAATATAAATGGAGAAAATAAATTACTTATATAAGAAATCAAATTTCATTCCTTACTATAAGGGTTTATTGTGAACAAGAGAAATTCGACTAGCATTGAGGATAAAATGTTGTGTTTATGCTGGAGGGAAAACAATGGCAATACAAGGTTGTTATAATGCCCAAACGAAAGCTTAATATCAAAATTTAATACTCATAGTGGAGGAAAAATAAGTAGGAACGAAATCTACAGAAAATGTAATAGGGATTCCCCAAGAACGTTGAGGACTGATATAGGGATTTCGTCTTGGATTTTAGTTGATACAAAGGAAGAAAATTCGTATTCCATTCCTAGGAATTAAAACGAAAATTTATGTCTCTGGAATAAAACAAATAAACTAGGGCAAATCGATTTCATAAATACAATAGTAAACAATTGTAATGGAAACAATACTATCTCTATATAAAAGATTGAATTCAATAATAGGGATGAAACAAAAATCGTTCAATGAAGGAAACTATGTCAAACCACAGAGAAATGTTCACAAAACCAAATTCGTAGATTGAATGACTTTCTCATCGTAAGAAATAAAACGATAAAAACGAGTTGAGGAGGAGTAAACTGACTAAAAATTATCCCCGACCATTGATATAAATTTCTAGAGACAGACTGTATTCGTAAAATGGTAGAATAAAAGAATTAAATACTTGGTAATTAGGTAACCGAGTTACCTTATTCTTGTGATGAATTGAGGGTTAAATGTTTGATTAACTAATCCATACCCATATACATAAAATTTAGACACATGCTCTTCCATATAAAAATGAAAAAGTACCTAGAATTTTCAAATCGACGTTACCTCAATATTTTAAGAAACATAGAATGCGAAGAGGGTCATATTCTCTTTCATAAAAATGACCCACAATCACAAAAATAAAATGAAATTAGTTTAGAAGAATAAAACCATAATGGATATAAATGAAAAATTCACAAACCGCATGAGTAAATTCAATGTAGAGAAATCAATTACCTGAGGGGAAATGTCACCATGAGTAAAGAAAAGAGGGCTGCGGAATTTGCATATGGGACTGTGTGGAGAACGAGAGCTGAAGCCTCGTCGGCATTGGAAAATGCAAATGAAAATTCGAATAATGAAAATCCATCAAAAACTTAACGTAGAAAACAGAGGGAGAGGATATGAACTCTTCCTCACGGTAAATGTGGCATCCATCCATGGTGCAAAGAAATCGAAAATACCAATAGGCCATGTGACAGATTTAATTGATGGAGTACAAAGCACTGAACCGTGATAGCCTCGAACAGACGAATAACATTAACACGTTGTCAAAAATTTATGATGAGGAAATGATATAATCCAAATACATATTATCAATTTTTGTCATAAAATATGGTAACCATAGCTAAGCATGTGAATTTACTATTTCAGTTAATTTATACATGGAAAACCCTAATGTAACAACCGAATGTAATATCATAAAAGGGAATCAATTGTATGTGATATGTTATATGGTATTAAATATGATTAATGTGAAGATGCAGGTGGGAGTATATATGGAACATTAGATATATATTATTTGAACATCATAATAGTACTCACATTTATGACTTCAATGAAGTAATTTGACTATAGTCTAATGATTAAGTAATGGTAGAATGTGGAATTCGTTGGATAAAAGGTATCAACGATGGTTATACACCATTGAAATGGTGAAGGGTAAATAAAGTATATGTAGCTAAGGGTTATGTCTACAATTGAATAAAAACCTGCGTTCTATTAATCTTCAAAGTTAAATTCAAAAGGTTAAAAGAGTTGTATATGAATAAGAGTGTGGAGTATAATATTAAAATATAAAATATATATTCTAATATTTTAATAGATAACTTTAGCATGATGATTATTAAGGTTATTATCCTAATAAAAATGCTAGTAAAGGAAGAACATTATTAATATGTAAAGGAATAGTAAAATAAGTTACTATTATAACAGAAGTTGTACAGTGAAGAAATATCACAAAGGATAGTCAAGATGAAAAGAGAAATTGTGGAATCATTTAATGTGGTGTAAGGATCATTAACAACAGAGTTTTATTCTGTTCACAAACAATGATGTCATTAGAGAAACTGTTAATGACAAAAGGTACACGTGTTCGAAACATCTTAATATGAAGAAATATATTCACTAACTACAAATTAGTATCAATGATATAAATAGAAGAAAAAAAATTGGGTAAGTAGAGTTGTTACAAATGGTATCAGAGCCCATGTTGAAAACACTGGGCCTATGTGTCCCCACACATAAAAGAAAATATAAAAACCCAAATTATGTTATTGTAAATGATTTGATATTTTTTTTTAATGCACCAATTTCTTTCTGTATATAGCAATTAAGTGAAGAAAAGTAGAATTTTTACTAAGAGTGATGGAGGAGGGTTGTGCGCGGATCTGGGTGGCGAGGGAAATACACTAGATCACAATGCTTAATTGTTGGATATGATCAGAGATATACAACAAGAATTTCTTCAACTGAGAACGAGAAATGAACGATTGTCACAGGCCAACGAAGAGCAAGAGAGGTTGATTAAAGAATAAACCTCAAGGTGTAGAAATGAAAGCAAAGACCCTCGAAAAAAGAGGAAAGAAGCTATAACTGACTCAGAAGGATCTAAGTGTGGTGAAGCATCCGGAGAACAATCTAGAAAGAAAAACGAATTGCAAGGAGAATTCCAAAAAATCAAACCTCCCACTTATGATGGTGAAAAGGATGAGGATGTAGACGCTTGGCTTCTCAACATCATTAAATATTTTCAAGTCTATGAATATGGAAGTAACTTGAAATCTATATTGATTATTTACAAACTATAGAGTAAATCTAAGCTTTCGTGGGAGGAAACCAAAATGTTACATGTGTTGGATGAAAAATTGTTACCTAGGAATACTTTCAAACAAAATTTAAGTCCAGATATTTTAATGAGAGATATTATGATGATAAAGCCAAAGAATTTCATGAGATGAGATTGGGATAGATCACCATTGATGAGTTTGTTACAAAATTTACTAACTTTCTTCACTATGTGCTTATATCAGAGAGGAAAAGGCCAAAGTACAACGATCTTTAAAGCATACATACTATCTATAAAGAGAGAATAGAATTTGACAATCCAAAGACAATGCATGAAGCTGTTCGCAAAGAATGATTGTGTTATCAATAGTTTAAAGGTATAAATGATGAGATGAAAAATTGGAAAACCATAGAAAAATGGAAAAGTGACTGTAATATTAAAAGAGTAAAACCAACATACTTGAAAATTTTTGGGAAAAACCATCAGAGGAAGAATTTAAATAAAAATAGAGAGAATCAACCATCACAATCATGGAATGGGTCTAAGAATATGGATGCAAACAACAAAAAGGAAGGTAATGTCAAAATGAAAGAACCATTAAAGTGCTTGGGATATGGAGAACCTCACCTGTTATATGACTATTCTCATAGAACAGTTCAGAACATTAAAGTGTTACGAGAGATGAATGCTGTGAAAGACATTGCTAGAAACATTCCAAGGATGAGTGCTTCACTTGAGGATTGTCAAGTTCAACACCAATCAACCATGATAGAAAGCGAAGGGATGATTTTTGAACAACATGTTTATGTTTTGGTAGATCTAGGTGTTACACCATTTTTTGGTCATCTAACCTACTATCATTAGATGGACCCAAGTACACCATGTAAGACCAATTTTACCCTAAGTAAAATTGCTTTCACTATGTGAAGTAACTTAATAAAATACATTTATTAGGTTGTTTATGGTCTAAACAGGAAACCCCAAAAGGAAATATTAAACAAACCTATATTTTTTTGATTTTCCTCAAGGAATAATCAATTGAACAATAATTTAATTATTATTCCTGGTCATGTTTAACCCAAAACAAAGAAATTAATTAGATAAATCTTTATTTGTCTTATTATTTTCTAGGAATAATTATTTAAATCTTATTTAAATAATATTCCTTGTTAAATATGACCAAATCAACCACCATTAATTCAATAAATCATTATTTATTTAATTATATTCCCATCATTTCCCTAAAATGATAAATAAATCATTTATTTATTTATTATTTATAAATAAAGGAATTGACCCAAGTCAAGAATCCTTTTCCTTCCAACAAATATAATAAAATATTCCTAAAAGGTGCTTCTAGAATTCGATTAATAATATTTTATTCATGCACCGAGTTCTAGACCACCCCAATATTTTGTTATAAATAGAGGGGTTTTCCTACCATTCCTCACCTTTTGTTGCCTATTAGATCACTCTGGATCTAAACTCTTGGTCTGACTCTGAGCCATTATCATTGTCATATTTCCCATTATTTGCTGTGTGAGCTCCCTTTGAGTTCTATCTTTGTCTGGGTTTTCTACACCAACAGGAGAGAGAAATGCTAGATCTGAAGTGCTGAGGACTTCCAAGAACCCATCCCATTGAGGAGAATTGGAAACACCTTCTTGTTTTCCTCCCAGGTGCCCTTAATACAAAAATTCTTTCAAAAAAATATTGTTCTTGTCTTGTCTATTGGATGTATGGAGCAAAACCTTACTTTTACTGCTTAATGTCTCTTTATGCATAGATCTGGATTTTTGAAAAGATCATTTTGAGTAACTGCACCAGATTTAGAGATATTAAGTACTACATTTGATGTTAGGGCTATAAGTTATGCATAGCTAAAGTGGTATTTTTTCGTACACTTCGACAAAACATTCATACTAACAATTGGCGACTCCACACGGGTTTTCAATTACGACCGCTATTGTTTTTCATATTCCTGCATATCCAGCTACTTCAGACCCTAGGGTTTCTTTTCAGATTTTTTTTTCCTATTTCTATGTTTTTTTTCTCACATAAAACCCTAAAACATTAAAATTTCTAACTTCCGTGTGTTTCTGGACCTATTTCGCAGGTGACAGACATCAGCCGCAACTGAGACGACAAATTTTTGCTGATTTCCTCCTTTTTTCCAGCCACCTTGCCTCTGCCTCCTGGTTGTGTTCTGCACCTCTTTTTAGTAGGTTTCTCCTTTAGATCCTTGTCCCTTTCGACCCTAGATCTATTGGCCTCTTTCTAGTGTATTTTGACTAGATTTTTTCCCTCTGTTAGACTAGTTTTGAGAGACCTGCCTTTTTGGGTTAGATTGATGCATTGTTAGCTGTTAACTTTCTGTTATTTCAGCATTATATACTGTTCTCTGCATATTTATTTTTAGTTACGCAGCACACTTTTTATTTTTCTCTCAAAACGTCAGGGTTTAAAAATTAAAACTAACGCACGCCACACACTCACCCTAAGCAAAGAAGAGTCTGGTTCACACCGCCAGGCAGAGACTTTAAAAAATTGTAAAATCAATTGACACTACACCTTTTCTGCCCTTGTTTCGACATTGTAATCACTTGATTTTGCACCTCCCTGCCCTTGTTGGTCATGCTTCTTCCCCTTGTGCCGTGTTTGTGTTGTCATCATTGCGCCCCCAAGGCGCACCTCCTAGAGACTTCTTGGCCTTCACCCTCAGTTTCCAGTCGGTCGACCTACTCCGTCCCGCCATCGTCGAGTTAGTCCTCCTCCGAGTCCGCACTCCGACTCCTCTTCTGACTCATTGGGTTCTCCTTTTACTTCTGGTTCTCCCCCTGTCACCTTCACTATGTCTGTTCTAGGGCCTAACGCTAGCGGGAATCCTGGCCCTAATGCCGGGACTACTACTAGCGAAACTGCCACAAGAACTACCTCGGCGGCACCCTTGCTCCCTTACATGGCAGGCCTCAGCCTCCCCGATCTCAATCAGTTGATCAATGACCCTATCCACCACGATGTTGGTTGGCCTACTATGCCAACCAAGCTCCCCTATGACATCCCTAAGTTCGAAGGCCTTGCTGGAGAAGATCCAACCAACCACGTCTGATCTTTCCACATGTGGTGTTCCTCCAATTTCATTACCGATGATTCCATCCGTCTTCGGTTGGAATCATCCGTCTTCGGTTGTTCCAACGCATGCTTATAGGTGAAGCTTCTAAATGGTATGTTGACCAGGCCACCTCTTCCCATACCATCTTTTCGACCATTGCCTAAGCCTTTTTATCTTATTTCCAGCTCCCTCCCTGATACGACACTATTACAGAGCTTTTGACTTCTTTCCGTCAAACCTCTTCAACCCGCCTTTCCACTCATGTCTAGGAATGGCGGAGAAGACAGAGCTTATGTCGAGCTCCCACCTTCGAGGATCGGGTTTATATTGACTGATTCCTTCACACTCTCTTACCCCCCATTGGCAAAGATGTCGCCTCTCATTTCCCTCAAACTGAAGAAGCCGCCCTACAAATCGCCTTGAAATATGACCTGATCTACGCTCAGTCTGGTTATGTTTATACCGCCCTTCCTGACCTCCCTAGGCCCGGTGGCAGTAACGCCCCAGGGGCATATAATTCTGCCGACGGTATCATTGGAGCCCTTTCTCATCCATATGCTCAACCTCCTATGGGCTATGGTCCCCCTCTGGGAGGGGCCAGCACCTCTAGCACTTTTCCCCCTCCAGGTAGCATGTATCCAGGATATGGCATGCATTATCCTTTTGCCCAACCTCCTGCTTACCTCAATGTTGGCCAACCTAACCATTATCCTTATCCGCAGCCTGGTGCTCCAGCTCCTCCAGCATATGCACTTCCACCTCCCTTGCCTTCTCAACCCCAGCAACAGCACCTACAACCCCCTCCCGGGCAAGTATTTTCACAACAAGGCGTGACTAATCCTCCTTCCTCTCAAAGAAGGCATAGAGGCAATCAAAATAAATCTACCCCTAGTACTCATGGACCCAATCCTCTAGGTATTGACCCTAACACTGCTAACCAGCAACAGGGCACTTAGCCCAAGCCGGACAGGCCTATTCGCACAAATAAGCCTTATTTGTGTTGCGGTGTTTACGGTCATTACACTCACGATTGTCCCCTCTTACCACAGATGCGGCAGATGTGGGAGTCTCAAGCCACATTGCGAGGACAACATGCCTCCCCTCATGCTCCCCCTAATGTGACCACTACTCAACCAGTTGTATTTACTGATCCTTCCCCCCAGCAAGGATTCGTGGTTGCCCAAACACCTGACGGACAGGTCACCAATCAACCTTCCCCTTCTGGTTCCTCCGATTACCAGATCCCGATGATGAACTCTGATCCATCCCCAACCGTTGACCTTCAACTTCAAACTTGGTCTCGCCAGTACCCCAAGCCTTTTGCCCAGTCTACCCCCGAGTCCCCTTCTTCAGGTTCTACAGAGCCTCTCTCGACATCCAATGGCCCCGTACATATCCCTCAACCCAAAGTTGAGGTTCATCCCAAGATTCCTAAGCGACCATTACGCTGAAATGCTACTTTTGGTCGAGCTTCTCATTCGTATAGCATAGTAGATGATTTGGCATAGTCTCCTGCTACCATTTCCACATTGGAACTCCTCCAGTCGTGCCCTTCCCAAAAGTAGGTTCTGCTATCTGCCATAACCAAATGATCGTTTTCGACGCCCATCAATCAGAACACCCCCCTCTTCCTGCTTCCGTCGCCTTCCAAATCCCAGTAAAAATCCAGAACGCTAACATTTCTCGGTGTATAATTGATGAGGGGGCATCCACCTGTGTGATGTCTACTTTGGTTTGGAAGCAACTCAGATCTCCTGAGTTGGCCCCTTCCACAATCACCCTTCGAGCGTTGGACGGCCATGCCACCCAGCCCATTGGCCTTTTCCGTAATTGTCCTATCACCCTTCCAGGTAAGACTGCTTGCGTGGACATCGAATTCATCGACGCCCCTCTAGATTAACACATTCTCTTTGGGCGAAGCTACACCTATGCCATGTCTGTTGTCCCATCCGCGATTTTTCACAAGATGTCTTTTCCTCACAATGGAAAGATAGTCACTATCGACCAGTTGACTTATCATGAGTCGAAGTCTCAGACCTCCCCCGAGACGACCATCTCGTCTGTAGCCAATAAGAAAACCTTCGATTCCTTGACCAGTGTCTCTCCCGGCGTCTATAAAGACTCTTCTTTGCTTCGAAATTTTCTTGGTATCCCTCCTCCTCCTATCTCCGATCCCAGCTTATCGAATATTTGCATGATGCAATCGTCTTGGGCCACCCTTAAG
The DNA here is from genome assembly GCA_034641835.2 of Pinus albicaulis. Taxonomy (NCBI): domain Eukaryota; kingdom Viridiplantae; phylum Streptophyta; class Pinopsida; order Pinales; family Pinaceae; genus Pinus; species Pinus albicaulis. Next base: position 1,377,596,529 of record CM076584.1, read on the forward strand.
CAGCCCGCTGCGGCTAGTTAGCAATCTCAACCTCGCCCACCGCAACCTGCTCCTAGCCATTCATCTCAGCCAGCCGAACCTCCTCCTCCTAGCCCCTCTCCTACAACTAGTATCCATGAGCCCCTCTATTCCCCTAGATCAGTTCCTCCCAGCCTTAGCCACCTCGGAGCCATTCCACCCAGCCATTACCCCTCCGGTCAGATACCGTTATTCATTCCACCTCCTGGAGTGTACTCGGTACCAGTTATGGCTACCCTCTCTCTCCCCAACCTGACCCTAGGTATCCCCATCTGGTACCTTGACCCCCCAGCCACTACCCCACCTGGTCACCCCAAACCCTGCCTTGCTTTGACTCCAGTTCAACCAATCTCCGCTACCACAGTGCCTCACACACCTCAGCTTGCATCGCCTTCGGTCGCGACAGTATCAGGCAATGGGGGCAAATCTCACACAAAAACCAATCAGGACCAAGCCGCCCTGACGAAACCTACCCCTCCTCGCCCGCCAAAGCGTGTTATCTAGTGTGCTTTGTGTGATATTGTTGGTCACGCCACCCATACGTGTCCCGAATTTCCGCACCTCAAGACCTTGTTCAATGAGACGTTTCCGGAACCTGATATCCCCAAAGTCTACGTCACCATCCCGGATTCTATCCCGAAACTTAAAACCTTGCGCACAAATCACCCTTGTGCTTTGTGCGATTTCCATGGCCATTACACTCACCTCTGTCCCCGCCTTGACAAGTATCGTTCCTCCTTAGACACGTACCGCCAATTCAAGGCTACGCATGACAAAATACCTTCTCACTTGTTTGCAAGTTCTACTTCAGTCGGACCAGAGGATATTCCTCCTCCCACTGTCGCCAAGACAACGCCTCCTACCACCATTTTTTACCTATCGTCATCCTTGAGAGATGATTTGCCTAACCTCCTACCTGCGGACACTCTCGGCTCCACCTCAGTAGACCTTGGATATACTAACGTTGCACATGTCAGCCCTCCTCCTCAGGATGACCAGTCAGCCATTAATACATTCTCGGGTGATCCTCCTTCCTCCAGTCTTCCCATCTTCCAGTCCGATGAAGACATTATGGAAGCCATGACCAACCCTGACTTTCCATGGGATGATATGCACCATCGCGCATACTTCCTCCCATAGCAGTCCCATGACCAATATGCTGTGGAAACAAAATACTTCATTCCCGAGGAAGTCGATTGGTTCAAAAATCCCATCCCTGCACCTGATGCTTTCGAAGAAGGAAACATGGCCAATATCTCTCCTACCATTAAAATTGACATTTCGGTCAAACCGGGAATCGAAGAATATATCACCTTGGGCACCCAATGCACCCTGGAAGAAATTGAGGCTTACACTAATCTTTTCAAAGAATTCCGTGATATTTTCGCCTAGTCCTATTCTGAAATGCCCGGACTCGATCCCACCATTGTCGAACATCATATCGATATATGGCCCGATGCCAACCCAGTCCGTAAAAAATTGAGACCCATTAATCCGTCCAGCCGTGATGCTATCAAAACCGAAATCCACAAGCCCAAGCAGGCTGGTTTCATCTATTCCATTGAATACACCACTTGGGTGTCCAACCCAGTTCCCGTCCTCAAGAAACAAGGCACCATCCATGTCTGCACGGACTTTCGTGACTTGAACAAAGCTTGTCCCAAAGACAACTTCCCCACACCATTTATTGACCAAATCATTCATGAGTGTGTGGGGCATGAGGTTCTATCCTTTATGGATGGTTTCTCCGGATACAACCAAATCATTATCCATCCTGCTGATCAACTTAAAACTGCGTTCATCAGTCTGTGGGGAACTTTCGCTTACCGGGTCATGCCATTCGGCCTTAAAAACGCTGGCACCACTTTTCAACGGGCCATGTCTTATTGTTTCCATGACTTATCTCATATTATCCTTGCTTATTTAGGCGACCTCACGGCACATTCTAAGCATCGGGCGCATCACCTCCACGATCTGTGTACCATCTTTCTCCGATGTCGCAAGTATAATATCCGCCATAACCCATTGAAATGTGTCTTCTGCGTTCCTGCCAGCCATCTCCTAGGCTTCATAGTGTCTAAGGATGGTATCACTCTTGACCCTTTAAAAGTTCAAGCCATTCTTGAACTTCCCATTCCGCGCACCTTACGCCAGCTACAAAGTCTCCAAGGCAAAGCTAATTTTCTTTGTCGGTTTGTTCCTGACTATGCCACCACCGCACATGGGTTCCTTAGACTCCTCCGCTATAACATCCCATTTGTATGGGATACCTATGCTCATGAGTCTTTTGACGCCCTCAAGAAAGCTCTCACATCCGCTCCCTTGATCCACCCTACCAACTTTGATAGGGACTTCATCCTGTACATCTCCGCTTCCACCTATTTGGTTGTTGGAGTTCTTATCCAGGAAGATGACAACATTATCGAGCATGTGATCTACTACGTTATTAAGAACCTCGTAGGGCCTCCTGTTTCCTACTCACATGAAGAAAAAATAGCACTCGCTGTCATGTTCTCGGTCCAAAAACTTCGTCATTACATCCTCATGTGTTCCACCAAGGTCGTGACTGATTCCAACCCCATGGCTTTCCTATTTAGTCTCCACATTCTCACTGGGAAGTACGCCCGTTGGGTCGTCATCCTTCAAGAATTAGACCTCGAATTTGTCACACCAAAAAGTAAGAAAGGTTTAGCCCTTGCCGGACTCATTTCTGAATTACCTACTGGAACACAAGATTCCCCAGTTAATGATGATTTTCCTGACGAGCACTTACTCGACATTACTTCGAACGATCCTTGGTACGGCGATATCCTCACTTACTTGCGAACCCAAAAGTTCGCTCTTCACTTTGATCGTGACGCTCGACGATGTATCCGACACTAGGCTCCCCGCTACCTTCTTATCGGTGATAACCTCTATTGTCGCAGTATAGATACTGTCCTTCCTCGTTGTCTCATGCACGCTGAAGCTGAACAGGTCCTCAATGCCTGCCATAGCGATGCTTGCGGTGGCCACCTCTCCGGTCTCGCTACTTCTGAGAAAGTCATGCGCGCTGGGTATTTTTGGCCTTCCCTCTTCAGTGATTGCATTGACACAGTCAAACACTATCCAAATTGCCAACATTTCGCCCCTAAGGCACGAACTCCCCCAGCTCCTCTCCATCCTGTCGTCACAACTGGCCCCTTTTGTAAATGGGTCATTGACTTTATGGAGTGTCGCTCTCCATCCGCTGGTAACCATAAATATATCATCGTGGCGGTCTACTATTTCACAAAATGGGCCGAGGCTATGCCAACATTTAACAACACGGTAGCTACCGCAACCCTCTTTTTCTTTAACCACATTATCGCTCGATTCGGGGTTCTGAAAAAACTAGTCTCTGACCATGGACAACATTTTGAAGATGAGATATGGCATGAGCTATCCTCACTGTTGGGTTTTGAGCACCAATATTCCTCCTCCTATTACCCCCAAGGTAATGGCAAAGTTGAATCAGTCAAAAAAATCCTCAAGAATATGCTTCAACGAATGGTGAATAAGCACAAAACCAACTGGCATCTTATGCTCTTCCCTGGTTTGTGGGCCTATCGAACCTCTGTTAAAACCACCACTGGGTTTACTCCTTTCCACCTCGTTTTTGGAGAGGAGGCAGTCTTACCGATCGAGTGTGAAATCCCTTCCCTTCACCTCGCTGTTGAACTTCTCCGTGATGCCCAACCTCTAGAACAACAACTTATCATGCTTGATCATGCCTCTAAAGACCATCGTGTTGCATTGCAAACCCTTGAAGTGGCTAAGAAACGCACCAAAGCTCAGTATGACCGAAAAGTCCAACCTCGTACTTTTCACAAAGGCGAACTTGTTCTAGTATATGACTAGGCCCATGATGTTCTTGATCATGGGAAGTTCGACTCATTATGGCTAGGCCCTTACATCATCAGTAAGGATCTCGGTAAGGGGGCATACCTCTTAGAGGACTTCGAAGGCAACCCCCTTCCTAATCCTCGCAATGCACTCTATCTTAAGAAATATTACCCTTAGCATTTCCCTTCTGAAATGCATGTTTTATTTTCTTTTAGATAGCCAACATCTTTTTTCGCTTTCGTACTTTGATACTTCACCAGGACATACTCTGTCCAGAAGGGTCACTTCACCTTTCCCCAAAATCGAATTTCCTCACTCTCAACACTTGTACTTGGGGCACCACTTTGCCTCCATACTTGTTGTTGTTCGTGTCTATTTTCTTCATGAGCTACCATCTTGTACTCATGTTTTCATGGTCCCCCATGGGACCTTTACTGTGTGGCAGCACCATCGAGTCACCCTTGTTTAGAGCATCCAAGTTGAGTCATCATCACATTCATGGAGTCCATCCTGAGTCCCTTTGTACCCTGCTACATTCCTCCATCCTTCATTTCTTGGTCTCTCTCTTGTGTCGCACATTATGACAATCAGTCCCACTGTCCCCTATCCCTCATGATACTGTGTCAGTCGCTTGCATGTAATTCATGTCCTTTATGCTCTAGCAAGGGAAGTCGTCCATTTGCTACTCAGTCCCCTCCATTCAATCATCATCATCGGTATTAGTCTGTCAGTCACTCTACTATTTTCTCTCATGCCTTAGTTGAGGATCTCTCATTGCCTCACCTACGGGGGACTTCCTTCCGTCGACATCAGCTCCTTCATTCCAGAGGACAGGTCTCGAGAGCGGTGTACCTTGGTTCCAGCTTCCACTCTTGTTCGGTGCCTCGGATCAGGAAAAGGGATCTCTCATTTCCCTTTGACGTGATTGTTTCTCCACTCCAGCTCCTTTCAGCATGATCAAGATCTGTATGCTTGATGGTCCAGTGATGCAGTAGCAGATATTGGTGATGCCCGGGTGTGTGTGAGATGTCTTAGCCCTCAGGAGGGGGTGGCCCTGCAGGTAGCCCCCCACATTCCTGGATGACCTCTTCATTGCAGCCTTCGATGCAGCTCCATATATTTGATGATGTCAGCCTTAGCCGCTTGCAGTGCCTCTTTGATTTGCATGTATCACGATTTTATATTCTTCTCAATTTGTAGGGGTATTTTAATATATTTATCCCATGACCATATACTATCAGAGTGAGTCCTTGGTCATGATCCCAGCACAACATGTATATGATCCTCATCGTATTTCTATCCCGGCTCGTTTATGTCACTGTACTTTATGGTCTCGGTCCTCACCATCGGACACCATTCTTTTGCACTGCCTTGGTGGCACAGGCATGCCTCCTCATTGCCTTTAGCACAGTACCCTCTCATAAAAAGAGACTTGTTGGGCACTGTAGTCTCGCTTCCTAAATTCAGTTCTTCAAATACATTAGTCTACCCTCGTTACTTTCTCCCGACTTCCTTTGATGTTCCATGATTGAGTTTCCCCTTACAAACGCACTTCTGCATACGATTTTCTCTCAACACTCGCACGGGGGGAAATATGTTACGATTCTACTTTTTAGTAATTTTGAAACCCACACTATCATTAGATGGAGCCAACTACACCATGTAAGACCAATTTTACCCTAAGTAAAATTTCTTTCACTATGTGAAATAACTTAATAAAACACATTTATTAGGTTTTTTATGGTCTAAACAGGAAAACCCAAAAGGAAATATTAAACAAACCTATATTTGTTTGATTTTCCTCAAGGAATAGTTAATTGAACAATAATTTAATTATTATTCCTGTTCATGTTTAACCCAAAACAAAGAAATTAATTAGATAAATCTTTATTTGTCTTATTATTTTCTAGGAATAATTATTTAAATCTTATTTAAATAATAATCCTTGTTAAATATGACTAAATCACCCATAAATAATTAAATAAATCATTATTTATTTGATTATCCTTCAACCACTTCCTTAAAATGATAAATAAATCATTTATTTATTTATTATTCACAAATAAAGGGATTTGACCCAAGTCAAATACCTTTTCCTTCCAACAAATATAATAAAATATTCCATAAAAGGTGGATCTAGATTTGGTTAATGTTATTTTAATCATGCACCAAGATCTAGAATGACCCAATATTTTGTTATAAATACGAGGGTTTTTCCTATCATTCTTCACCTTTTGTTGCCTATTAGATCACTCTGGATCTAAACTCTTGGTCTGACTTTGAGCCATTATCATTGCCATATTTTCCATTATTTGCTGTGTGAGCTCCCTTTGAGTTCTATCTTTGTCTGGGTTTTCTACACCAACAAGAGAGATAAATACTAGATCTGAAGTGTTGAGGACTTCCAAGAACCCATCCCATTGAGGAGAATTGGAAACACCTTCCTGTTTTCCTCCCAGGTGCCCTTAATACAAAAATTCTTTCAAAAAATATTGTTCTTGTCTTGTCTATTGGATGTATGGAGAAAAACCTTATTTTTACTACTTAATGTCTCTCTATGCATAGATCTGGTTTTTTGCAATACTTGTCTTGATCAACTAACTGCATATCTGAAGATATTGGTAGCCACATTTGATGTTAGGGCTATAAGTTATGTGTAGCTAAAGTGGTCTTTTTTCGTACACTTCGACAAAAGATTCATACTAACACTAGGAGAAAATTTAAGCTATATAAGTCCTTGGATGGTGGAAAAGTGCAAGTTAAGATCATAAAAATTTCAGCAAACATTGTTAGTTCAGTTAGCTACTGGAACAAAAAGAAAAGTTACGCATAAGATTCCAAAAATTGTTGTAAATTTAAATGGGTATGAAACTGAAATGAATTTAAACATTTAGCCTCTAGGATCATATGATGTTTTAGGGGGGATGGACTAATTAGAGAAGCATAAAAAAATAAAACAATTCACGGTATAAATGGTGAGGGAAGACCCGTGATAGTGACAGGAAAACCAAGACCCATATCCATCAGGAAAATTTCTGCACTATAGTTAAAAAGGACATCAAGAAAAGGTTGTCAAGTATATGCTGTACAAGTGGATAAATTGGGACAACAAAGTAAAAAATAAGATGTAGAAAATTTACAAGTAATTAGAGAGTTCAAAGATGTATTTCTAAAGGAAATCCCCCATCTACCCCCTAAAAGAGAAATTTATTTCTGAATTGAATTGGTACTAGGAGCTACACCTGTCTATATATCACCTTATAGAATAAGCATCTTTGAGTTGTTAGAGCTAAAACTACAACTATGGGAGTTATTAGACAGAGGATACATCAGACCAAGTGTGTCTCCTTGGTGAGCACCGATACTTTTTGTTGAAAAGAAAGATGACACATTCAGGATGTGCATAGACTACAGAAAACAAAGAGGAGCTCCTAATTGTGTCATCTATTGATCAAATAATTCTTCTATTGATCAAACAATTCTTCTCAAATATTGATCTAATAGCATGACATCATCAACTCAGAATCAAAGATGAGGACACCAATAAAACAAAATTCTGGACTAGATATGGACACTGTGAATTTATAGTCCTACCCTTTGGACTTACTAATGCACCTACTACGTTCGTGTGTTTAATGAATAGTGTATTGCACAAGTATCTAGATAAGTTTGTATTAGTGTTCATTGATGAAATTTTGGTATATTACAAAAATGAAGAAGAATGCAAAGAACATCTCAGAATTGTCCCACAAGCACTTAGAGAACATAAGTTATATGCCAAGTCAGTAAGTGTACATTTTACAAGGACAAAATTCATTATTTGGGTCATGTGATTTCAGAGGATGTCTTAGCAGTAGACCTAGAGAAAATACAAGCCATTATGGATTGGCCTGTACCTACTAATGTCCCAACCATAAGATGCTTCATGGGTATTGTTGGATACTATCATAGGTTTGTGGAAGGATTTTCATCCTTGGCCTATCCTATTACTTGTTCACAAAAAAATGGAATAATGTTTGAATGGACAGAAAAGTGTCAAAATAGTTTTGACCAATTAGAAATTAAACTAACCACTGGCCCCATATTGAATATTTCTCATCCAAATAAAGAATTTGTAGTATTTACAGATGCATGTGCAGAAGGATTAGGAGGAGTATTGCTACAATAAAACTCAGTCATACCATATGAGTCAAGAAAATTAAAGAAACATGATCATAGTTATACTGTGTATGACTTAGAATTAGTTTTTATGAAACATGCATTGAAGATGTGGAGACATGCTCTGTTAGGAAAGAAGTTCATACTAATGATAGATCACATAAGTTTGAAATATTTCTTCACTCAACCTTATTTAAATGCTAGCAAAACATAGATGGTTGTCTTTCATTAGTGAGTTTTATATGGAAATAAAGCACATTAAAGAAAAGGAAAATAATATTCCAGATGCTTTTAGTAGGAACTATCTTCAAATTTTGAAAAATGTTGGAAGTAGAGTGAAATTTGACATAGAAGAATTGATACAAGAAATGATGATGCAATATTAAAACTATGTGAAATTGAAAGAAAAGTTGTAGAAAACTAGAATAGTGGGATATACTGAAAATCACAAAGCACTAATTTATTACAAACAAAGATTGTATATTCCAAACGTGACATCATTAAAACATGAAACTTTAGATGAGTATCATAAAATTCCTTATGTAGGAAACCCTGGTTATCAAAAATTGATTTCACCATTGAGGAAGAACATGTTTTCACCAGGTATAAAGAAAGATGTCGATGATTATCTAGCTATAAGTTTAGAATGCCAACAAGTAAAAGTGGAACATCAACCTCTAGTAAGATTGTTGAACCCTTTACCCATTCTAGAATGGAAATGGGAAGTAGTTTCCATAGATTTCATTACTGGATTGCCTAGAACTAAATATCAACATGACTCTATAATGGTGGTTGTAGACACATTGACTAAATATGCACACTTTTTAGCAGTGTAGTCTACTTTTTGTAAAGCTCAAGTAGCTAGTGTATTCATAAAAGAAATTGTGAAGCTACATGGCATTCCTAAAATGACTATATCAGACAGAGATGAAAAATTTACATCAACCTTTTCATAAATTTTTTTTGGAGGAATGGGTACCAAATTGAACTTTATTACCACATACCATTCTCAAACAAATGGAAAAACTGAATGGACCAAACGGATTTTAGAAGACATGCTACACATGTATGTTATGCACAAACCTACAAGATGAGAATATTTTATGCATTTAGCAAAATTTTCATATAATAATAGTTATCAAGTTTCAATAAATATTAGTCATTTCGAAGCATTGTATGGTAGAAAGTGCCACACATCGCTTAACTGTAGTAAAATAGAAGACAAGTTAATTCTTGGACCTCATGCATTGCACGAGATGGAAAGAACTATGAAGAAACTTCAACAAAATATTAGAACAACTCAAGACCAACAAAAGAGCTATGGAGACAAAAAGATAATTTATATATAATTCAAAGTGGGAGACCATGTTTACTTGAGTAATAAGCCTAAAAATATTACCTTATATATGGGTAGTTGTGTTAAGTTAGCACCATGTTACTGTGGACCATTTAAAGTTATAGAAATAGTGGGGCTAGTAGCTTAAAAAAATTTTCTACCTAGTCACATTAAGATTCACAATGTTTTTCATGTTTCCTTATTGAAAACGTATATACATGATCCTACTTGTATAATTGATTGGACTGTGATACAACTGGAAATAGAAGGGGAATTTCTTCCAGAGACCCTTCGTATACTCGCATGGGATGAAGTCGAGCTCCACAATAGGACGGTAGCTAGGGTGAAAGTGTAGTGGAAGCACTTTACACCTAAAGAAGCTACTTGGGAGTGAGAAGAGGAAATGAAAGAAAAACATCCATCACGGTTTGAAAAGTGAACTGATATTTTGCAACACCGAGGACATTGTTTTGTTTTAGTGGGGAATTAAGTAATATCCTTATTTTTACTGCTTTTATTAGACAGTTGGAGATCCTAAAGGTTAATTCGACCTAGAGGAAAACAATATTTGTGGACATATATTTTTTAAATTTATAAATGTGGAATTTTAATTATTATGCAAAGGCTAGAGTAAATTGGAGACCGGGATATGAAGTCCATGAGGATGGAATTAAATCCAAAGACATTCCCAAATTCTCTAAAAATCCTTGGACAAAATAAAATAAATTAAAATATTAGATTGGAGATAAAAATCTAAAATATACCTCAGTAAAGAGGAAAGTTACTGAGAAGAGGTGAAATAAAACTAGAAAAAGGCAAAAGCTTGTTTTAAAGTGTATTTGTGGAAAAAAAAGTAAATCCTAGGATAAAGGAAAGCAACATTATGATTTAACTGGACACATTTATGGAAACATATTGAAGGGAAATCAAGCTTAAATAAGCCATTCCTGGGTAGACGAGTGGTTGTCTACTCTTCGAACGAATTGGTCTCTGCTCAAGGGGAGATGCAGAGAGAAAGCTCAAGGTTGAGTGGAAAATAGTCTTACCAAAACTGGTATGCACAAGTAATTAAATTTTGTCTTATGATTTTTATATTATTATAAGACTTACAATAATTATGAATTATGTAAAAAGATATGTTGAAATTATATTTTCTGTGTTTAATTATTATAACAATTTTTTGCTAATTATAAGTTAGAGTGTCTAATGTATTTACGAAAACATACTACAATATATATAATATAGCTATGTATAGTTACATATACGATTTAAGTTAGCAAACCAAAAAAAAGAATGCCTAGACGCAGGTAGAAGGGATTAAATATGTTGTTAGGTTGAAAGAGTTTAATTATTAAATGTTGAAAACACATGAGTACTTGTGGAAATGATGTAGGAGACATAATGAATATAATTATGTTGTAAGCAATAATGAAATAGAATATAAGAACAGTAAGAGCTAATTGGCAATCTAGAAGGAAACACGATTGTACAAATTAAAATAACTCTACTGTACATTGACAAAAAAGTTTCATATAACTATTCATTATTATGCTTGAATAAGAATTTAAACTTAAAGTTCATATTAGGTTACTATAGGATAGTACAAGAGAAATATTACTAATAAATAGATCAATACATATTCTAACTACTTATAACAATGAATGGTTATCATCATAAATAGAATATAGAAGAAATTTGTATTAACAATGATAGAATATATCCTTACAAATTTTTAGGAATTCCTTGACAAAAGTCAATTTTTTTGTTTAATAAACTACATAGATTATACATGAACACATATCCTTGAATTCATTTAGGTGAATTCTGTACATGATATGCACCAACCTGTAAATGGAAGAAAGAAAATACATTGTCATAATTGGAAAGAGGAATACCCAATTTGAGGAAGGGTAAAACACAAGAAGTGAAATTCCTGCACAAAGGTAACATATGCGAGGATTAGTATATGAATATAATAAATTAGATAATAAAATGAAACACAAGAAGTTGACAAAGGTAATTGAAATAGAAATATTACCTTATTGTCAAATGTAAGTAGTGAAGTCATCTATGTTCATACAAGATAAAATAAGTGAGTATATTAAGGTGAAGGTACAAAGGAAAATACTATAGTGACAATATGTAAAACATAAAAAGGAAATTACATGAATTTTGGTAGACGACGTAAGTACTAGAAATCTGGAATGATCTGGATATAGAAAAAATCTCTTATCAAATTGAATAATGAACAAGAAATAGATATAAAATTTGAAGTTATAAATATAATTATTAAAAATAAAATAGACCTCTTTAAATTAATACAGAGTCATTATAAATATGTATCTGTGTATACATAAGTTTCAATTGAGATTCAAATAGTAACTAAATTAAAAACTCTGTTATATAACCTTAATTAACATTTGGTTTCTTACATAATGGACATTATAGTATGAAAAAATTAAATGGATTCTCTGTTGGAAATATTGTCATTGATGGCAAAGGATGTGGCAAAGCAATTGGCAAAGGCATGGGTAACGAAGAAGAATAGCAGAGTTGCAGAGATCAACGATCAGCAGGATCAACAGACAAGAATAGAGGAAGAGTGAAGAACAAGCAGTGCATTAAAGGAGAGTGAAGAATGTATTTACAGAGAAATTTGAATTGACAGATATTAGAATCCCTGCGGAAGTTAATCCATGTATAAATATAATGTATGTATTCTGATGGAGGAGAAATAAAATCTGTGTATGGTTGAGTTTCGGTGATACTCTGTTAGGTGGAGAATACCCAGAAGGGTGGGGTATTGATTGGTTCAATTCTCGTACGAAATTCTCTGCAACTCTCTGTGATGATCTATGGATAGATTCATGCTTTTGTATAAGACTTCGGGGTGCTAAGGCCACGGTACAATGAGCTTCGAATGGGTTCTAATATGTACAGGGCACATTATATATAACCCGAGTTCTATTAACATAATCTCGGGGAAAGAACATTTAAATCAAAGTTATAAGGAACATGCGAGGACGGAACCTGGAATGGAGAACGGAACCGTGACCAAGAGGAACAGTGACGGCGGTTTGGAGCAAAACCGGGGGTTTCATCGCACCACCCTTATATGGAAAGCGGTATTGGAGGAGGGGGGAGCGATTCCATTCATCACTAAACACATGGCTAGGAGGACCCACAAAAAACCGCCTTCTACGGCGAGCCATCGTGCATTAACTATCGACCAAAGACATGGTGTGATATTGATTCATACCATTGATACGGGAAGGGCTCATCTGACGGTCATCATTTGTTGAAGATGCGCGAATATTAAAACAGGTACGGCGGGCCATCACCCGTTAACGCTCGGCATTGGAGGTCGGGTGATTTGCATTTAAGTCGTCTATCTTGGAGGCTCGCGATCCAACAGTGATCGGGTAATGGAATTGCGCGAAGTTTATTTTGGTACGGAGGGGCGCATATGTGGGCCAGGGGTCAAAGTTTTATTGAAATACTAAACCATTTGAAAGCATTGGATATTTCTTATAAAGTCCGAAGAAGGGTCTAAAACTTTGTAAATATATTTATTTATCAATTTCTTCAAATTGATAAATAAATTAAAAAGAAATCAAAGAGGTACGTAAGGGTGCTAAAGGAAATACCATCCAGGAATACCATTAGTAATTGAATGGTTTTGACCCATGGTTTTAATAAGGGCGAAAACTATATAAGGTGATGAGAATTATGAAGAAGGGTGTGCATGCAAAAAGGGTTGATAAAAAATGAATTTCCTTGAGAGATATCCGTATGAATAAACCAGAGATATCTGATTTAAGTGTGCACAGCAGATATATTCAGTTAGATAGTGGTTAATTCCTGGTTTAATCGACTAATGAAATCATGAAGAACATGTGCATACGTAAGGGTGGTGAATGAATAAAGTTCTCGAAGGAATATCTGTATGGGCGAACTCTGTTCTTAATCAAAAAATATGAAACTATGATGCACCCATGAGTATAATGATAATGAATCTCTGGTCTTAAACGACGGACAAAGTCATGAAGAACTGGCGTGAGTGTACTGAATCAATAAATGCAGCAGACGGCAAAGCGGTCGGTGGCTTACGATGAAATTGAATGAAATGTGCGGGGGTCGAAGCCTTCGAGAGAGGAGTTGTCAGCTCCCTTCCGATTGGTAGATGGAAAAAAAAGAAGGGGGTGGTTCCTCCCTTCCGGAAAGGCACAGCGTAACGAGAGAAGGGTTTAGCCTTGCGAGGTGAGTGCACACTGTCTTTGGTATAAGTACACTTGTAGCATATATTGTAAGAAGTTTCCTCTATAATAAATATTGAAGACTGAGATTACAGCAGCGGTGGGTTTCTCCCGAATTGGGTTTCCACCTTAAAATCCTAGTGTTCATATGTGTTGTTTATGTTTGATGGTTTGTTTTGTTATTTCTGTTCATGCTTAATGCTTATCTGATGCAATGCTCTAAGTAATGACATAATAAGATATAAGATATACGGACATACATGTTGGATGCTAGTATAACATATGGTCGTTGTTGAGAAAGGAAAAAAATTGTTCGACCCTAATCTTGATTCACCCCCCCCTCTCAGTATTTTTCCCAACAATTGGTATCAGAGCTGGCCCTTCTGAAAAGCTTAGCCGCTAGAAGGAAGATCAATCAAGATGAGTAACCCAGATGGAACAACATCTATCAGGCCTCCGCTCTTTAACGGAAACAATTTAATCTTATGGAAAACAAGGATGAGATCCTATCTTCAATCTCTGGGAGCAGATGTATGGGAAATTGTTGAACAAGGATATCAATATCCAGCTACAGTGCCAACGGATCCGACTAAAAGAAAGAACTATGAAACAAATGCAAAGGCGGTCAATGCCCTATTGGGAAGTCTAACTGAATTAGAATTTGTCAAAGTGATGCAGCTGAATATAACAAAGGCAATATGGGAAAAAATAATTCTAAGTTATGAAGGTGATGCAAAGGTAAAAAGTGCTAAACTCCAAACTCTCAGAATTGAATATGAGAATCTAAAAATGGAGAATGAGGAGAGAATTGCCAACTTCTTCTTACGTCTTGATGATATTGTAAATCATATGAGAAATCTGGGAGAAACTATAACTGAATCTACCTTGGTTGAGAAAGTCTTAAGATCACTAACGTCAAAATTTGAGTCAAAATTTTCAGCTCTTGAAGAAAAGCAGGATCTTCAAAATATTACTATGGTGCAACTTCATGGCATACTAACCGCATATGAAATGAGAAGAGGAGGACCATCTGAAGTCAAAGAAGCAGTCTTTAGAACTTCTACAAAAGGGAAGGAAGTACAAAAACCAGAAGGACCAGGATATATCTCAGAAGAAGATGAGATAAACTTTGTAAAGAAACTTCAACTTGGCACAGGACAGTTCAGAGGTAAGCTTCCTTTCAAATGTTTTGATTGTGGAAGAGTTGGTCATTATGCTCCTAAGTGTCCTTATAAAGAAACACATAAAAAGGGGAAGGAAGTAGCAAGAAGGAATAAGAATCGTTTTAGCACTTGAAAGAGTTACTATACTCATGAAGACAGTGATGGGTTATCTGATAGTGAGGAAGAATGTGAACAAGATCTTAGACTCCTCATGGCATTTGAAAAATAATCTAGAGAAGAAAAGGATACTTTTTTGGATGCTCTAGAAGACAGTGATTTTCTTGATGAAAACAATAAACTCAAAATTTTCTTAGAAGAGAGTAAAATAACTATAGAAACTCTGAAAAATTAGCTTGAAGAAAAAGAGAAACACAATGAGAAATTAGAGTGTGAAGTAGTAACTCTAAGAAAATAACTTGAGAAAGTAAAGAATCTGAATCTTAGATTTACTAAAGGATTTGAAACCTTAGATGAGATTATCAAGGTACAACGTTCTCCTCTTATAAATATAGGTCTTGGATATATCGGAGAATCTTCTCAGGCTTCAGCACCAAATTATCTAAAAGCAGTTACAGCTGGTTTACAACATGCTGCCACTCAGCAAGGAATAAATAATATTCACGGGTCAAAAGCATGATCATCTCTGAATCTCAAGAAACACTAACAGGAATGTCGTTCCAAAAAAACACCTATCAACGAAGAATTCAAGTAGAAGATTTCATGATCGCAGAAATTTCTTCTTCAATGGACAATGTTTCTCATGTCACAATTTTGGCCATAAATATGCTCACTGTGTTGCATATAAAACCATCATGAAAAGAGAAGCAAGAAAGAAAAGGATTGATGTTGAAACAAAGAAGAATACATATAACAACTTCTCTCCTCTTCTAAATGAAGTTGAATGTGCTTATTGCAATAACTTTGGCCATGAAGAATCTGAATGCAGGAGAAAAGCTCAACCAAAAGAGCATCTTCCTTCAAACTCCAAAGTATGGAAAAAGAAGGAATTACAGGTTGAAAATTATGGCATAGCGTTATTTGCAGAAGGAGAATAAAATCAATGGTACATTGATAGCGGATGCTCAAGAAAAGGAAAAGAATGTTACTTTTGGAAATGATACTTCTGCTGTAATTAAAGGAAAAGGGTCAGTGTTTCTAAAAGAAAAGGTGAAGGCTAATGATGTCATGTATGTGGATGGATTAAGGCATAACCTGTTAAGTGTAACTCAAATGTGTGATCAAGGAACAGAAGTGGTCTTTAGTTCAAAAGAATGTGTGGTTCGTGATCTTGATACAGGTAAAATTATTATAAAAGGGAAAAGAAATCCAAATAATCTTATATATTAAAAAAACAAAGAAAAATGTTATTTAAGTAAATCTTCGAGAAAAATTGGCTGTGGCATAGACGGCTGGGTCATCTGAGCTTCTCTCAAATCAACAAATCAAGCAGACTTAAAGCTGTTCGTGGTCTTCCCAATATTACTCTTCCTGAAAATATCATATGTAAATCTTGCCAATTCGGTAAGCAGACCAGAGTGCAATTTAATGCCAAGGAAGGATCATCGAATGGGCCCCTTGAAATTATTCATACAGATATATGTGGACCTATGAGGAAAAAGTCACCACGTGGTGAAGAATATTATATCTTTTTTATTGATGACTTCTCTAGAATGTGTTGGATTGGGTTGCTTAAACACAAGGATGAAGCATTTGAGAAATTCCAGATATTCAAAGCTTTGGTTGAAAATGAATTAGATCTAAAAATCAAATGTCTTAGATCTGATCGAGGAGGTGAATATACATCAAATGAATTCCTTGAATTTTTTGAACAACATGGCATAAAAAGACAGTTTTCTGTAGCAGGCACTCCACAACAGAATGGTGTAGCAGAAAGAATGAATAGAACAGTTCAACAAATGGCTAGAGCCATGCTTGATGATTCCAGAACACCTGACACATTTTGGGGAGAAGCAGCTCATACAGCGGTAAATATTCTCAACAAGGCACATGTTCGTGTAAATAGTGACAAAATGCCATATGAACTCTGGTATGGTAATCCTCCCACTATAAAGCATTTTAGAATTTTGGAAGCAAAATGCTTCATCAAGAATAATGATGAAAAACATAGCAGAGTTTGAACGGAGGCTTGGAGATGAAGGAATATTTCTTGGTTGCTCTCTTCCTCTGGGAGTAGGGCATATAAATTTTACCAATAAAAGACTTTGGAAGATTGTTGAATGTATTCGGTATTTGACTGATGATGAGTCTCTGCCGGCTCGAAGAAGAAAAACAAACAACAAATGAAAACGATGATGACACCCTTATCCTTCTACATCAAATGGTAATGATACAAACGATCGAACCCGGTGAAGAACTGAAGATGGTTTGTACGAAAGGATCCCTCAGGATATGTCAAAAGAATCATCCGAATCTCAAATTTTGGATAAAGGGATTAGGTGTACAAACAAGAAGGACTCTTATGGGATCTTCTAGCAATCGGCATTTACGCTCCACTGTTGAACTTACGGTGTTGAGTCGAGCTAGCAAAGATGAATGTTGGATTCAAGCCATGAATGAAGAGCTTCATCAAATTGAAAAGAATCACACTTGGGAATTAGTACCAAGACCTCATGACAGAAATGTCATTGGAACTAAATGGATATTCAAAAACAAGTTAAATGAGAATGGGTAGGTTGTAAGAAATAAAGCTAGACTTGTGTGCAAGGGGTATGCTCAACAAGAAGGTATAGACTTTGAAGAAACTTTTGCTCCGATAGCTAGACTTGAAGCCATAAGAATGTTTCTTTCTTTTTCAAGCTTCCAACAAATCAAAGTTTATCAAATGGATGTTAAATCCACCTTTCTCAATGGTGAACTAGAAGAAGAAGTTTATATAGAACAACCAAAAGGATTCATTTTGGGAAATGATAAAAATCTTGTTTGTAGACTTAAAAAGGCTCTATATGGTCTCAAACAAGCTCCAAGGGCATGGTATTATCGTCTTGACAAATATCTTCATCAACAAGGATTTTTCGAAAGGGGTCTACGTGTAACTTGTACACAGAAAACTACAAAATAAATAAACTATTGATTGTGGTTGTATATGTTGATGATATCATCTTTGGAAATAAAGTCTATGAGTCAGAAATTTGCTTCTACTATGCAGCAAGAATTTGAAATGTCTTTACTTGGGGAACTAACATTCTTTCTTGGCTTGCAAGTGCATCAAACTACAGATGACATATTCTTATCACAAGCAAAATACCTTAAGCAAATTCTGAAGAAGTATGGCATGGAAGAGTGCAAACCTGTAAGTACACCAATGATAACCGGATGTAATCTCAGTTCTCATGATGATTCTCCCACGGTGAATCAACCAGAATACAGATCTATGATAGGAAGTTTACTTTATCTCACTGGGACTAGACCAGACATTATGCATGCAGTTGGGATTGTTGGATGATTCCAAGCTAATCCAAAAGAGTCTCACCTTCAGGCTGTCAAAATAATATTCAAATATCTACAAGGGACTCAAGACTCTGGACTATGGTATCCAAAGAATGATGATCTTCTCTTCATGCTTTCTTCTGGTCATGAATTGAAATTTTGAAGTGTTGATGATTGGAAAAAGAACTAGTGGTGGTGCATTCTTTATGGGGCCACAGTTAGTGAGTGGTATCTGGTTGCATGAAGGTGGGCTCCAAATGCCTTATCTACAACAAAAGCGAATATGGGCTGTGACATCATGTTGCCTCCAAATTCTTTGGATACAAACCCTACAGACTTTCAAATCAAATGTTCTGCCTCCTATCTCCATTATGTGTGATAATACAAGTGCCATGGTATCTCAAGAAAGTCTTGTTATGCATTCCAAGACCAAGCATTCCCATCAAATATCACTTCTTACATGAACAAGTGCTTGAACAAAAGGTGAAATTGGAGTATGTTTCTTCCAAAGAACAAGTTGCTGATATATTTACCAAACCACTACCCAGGGAAGCATTCGAATATCTCAGACAGAAACTAGGAGTATTCTCTTTCATGCAGAGGATCAGGCCTACTTAAATAAGAAGATTAAATTGATTGTGAGGTGTTGTTGGGCTTCTTTGAATGTTCATGCTAAGGGGGAGAATATATTATGTAGCATGATCTCAGGGGGAGCATGGTATTGTCAAACCCTTTTCCATTGATGTCAAAGGGGGAGGAAAAGCAACAAAGGGCTTCAAACGAAGAGTATTTCCATCCATGCCAAAGGGGGATATTGTTGGAAATATTGTCATTGATGGCAAAGGATGTGGCAAAGGAATTGGCAAAGGCATGGGAAACGAAGAAGAACAGCAGAGTTGCAGAGATCAACGATCAGCAGGATCAGCAACAAAGAACATAGCAAGAATGCATTTACAAAGACAAGCAGTGCATTAAAGGAAAGTGAAGAATGCATTTACAGAGACATTTGAATTGACAGATATTAGAATCCCTGCGGAGGTTAATCCATGTATAAATATAATGTATGTATTCTGATGGAGGAGAAATAAAATCTGTGTATGGTTGAGTTTCGGTGATACTCTGTTAGGTAGAGAATACCCAGAGCAATTGGGGTATTGATTGGTTCAATTCTCGTACGAAATTCCCTGCAACTCTGTGTGATAATCTATCGATAGATTCGTGCTTTTGTACAAGACTTCAGGGTGCTAAGGCCACGATACAGTGAGCTTCGAATGGGTTCTAATATGCACAGGGCACATTATATATAACCTGAATTTTATTAACATAATCACAGGGAAAGAACATTTAAATCAAAGTTATACGAAACAGGCGAGGACGGAACCTAGAATGGATAATGGAACCGTGACCGAGAGGAATAGTGACGACAGTTTGGAGCGAAACCGTGGGTTTCATCGCACCACCCTTATACGGAAAGCAGTATTGGAGGAGGGGGGAGTGATTCCATTCATCATTAAACACGTGGCTAGGAGGACCCACAAAAAACTGCCTTCTGCAATGAGCCATCGCGCATTAACTATAGACCAAAGACACGGTGCGATATTGATTCATACCGTTGATACGGGAAGGGCTCATCGGACGGTCATCATTTGTTGAAGATGTGCGAAGATTAACACAGGTACGGCGGGCCATCGCCCGTTAACGCTCGGCATTGGAGGTCGGGTGATTTGCATTTAAGTCGTCGATCTTGGAGGCTCACGATCCAACGGTGATTGGGTAGTTTATTTTGGTACGGAGGGTGCATATGTGGGCCAGGGGTCAAAGTTTTATTGAAATATTAAACCATTTGAAAGCATTGGATATTTCTTATAAAGTCCGAAGAAGGGTTTAAAACTTTGTAAATATATTTATTTATCAATTTCTTCAAATTTATAAATAAATTAAAAGGAAATCAAAGAGGTACGTAAGGGTTCTAAAGGAAATACCGTCCAGGAATACCATTAGTAATTGAATGGTCTTGACCCTTGGTTTTAATAAGGGTGAAAACTATATAAGGTGATAAGAATTATGAAGAAGGGAGGAGGTGCGAGGGTTGATAATAAATGAATCTCCTTTGGAGATATCTATATAAATAAAACCTGAGATATCTAATTTAAGTGTGCACCTGTGAATATGATGATCAGATGATGGTTAATTCCTAGTTCAATCGACTAATGAAATCGTGAAGAACACGTAAGGTTGGTGAATGAATAAAGTTCTTGAAGGAATATCTGTATGGGCGAACTCTGATACTACGATGCTCCCATGTATATAATGACAATGAATCTCTAGTCTTGAATAACGGACAAAGTCATGAAGAACTGGCGTAAGTGTACTGAATGAATAAATCTGTAGGCCAACAAAGCAGGTCGAGTGAAAAATCGACGAAATTGAATGAAATGTGCTGAGGGTCGAAGCCTTCAGAGAGGGAGTTGTAGCTCCCTTCTAGTGGTAGCTGGAAAACGAGAGCAGGGTGTAGTAGCTCCCTTCTAGGAGAGGCTGGTAAACGAGAGAAGGTTGTAGCCTTCTGCAGGTGGGTGACTACATGCTGGTATAAGTCTGCACCAGCATATATTGTAAGAAGTTTTTCTCTATAATAAATATTGAAAATTGAGATTATAGCAGCAGTGGTTTTCTCCCGAATTGGGTTTCCACCTTAAATCCTTGTGTTCATATGTGTGGTTTATGGTTGATGATTTGTTCTATTATTTCTGTTCATACTCAATGATGCAATACTCTAAGTAATGACATAAGAAGATATCTAGACATACATATTGGATGCTAGACTGTAACATATGGTTATTGTTGAGAAAGGAAAGAAAAATTGTGCAGCCCTAAATACTGATTCGCCCCTCCCCTCTCAGTATTTCTCCCAAGATTCTGAGTTATGACGAAGAAATCCCAAAAATATGGAAATGTCATATAAGTAAAACATGGAAACATAAATAATAGTATCAATGGAGAAAATAAATTAATTATATAAGAAATCAAATTTCCTTCCTTACTATAAGGGCTTACTATGAACAAGAGGAATTCGACCAGCATTGAGGATAAAATGTTGTGTTTATTCTTGAAGGAAAATGACAACAATACAAGGTAGTTATAATTCCCAAACGAAATCTTAATATCAAAACCTAATACTCATAGTGGAAGAAGAATGAGTAGGAATGAAATCTATAGAAAATGTAAGACAAGAATACGAAAATTTTCATACACATAGAAATTAAACCATTTCATAAATTAAACATATGTGTTCTCAGGAATTTCCCAAGAAATCCAAGGACTGAAAGAGGCATTTAATATTTCATTTAATTCGAGATAAAGAAATAAAATTTGTATTCCCTTCCTGGGAATTAAAACAAAAATTAATATCTCTGCAATAAAACAAATAAATTGGGGAAAATTGATTTCATAAATCCAACATTAAATGATTGTAATGTAAATAATAATATCTCTGTATAAAAGACTGAATTCAATAATAAGGATAAAACGAAAATCGTTCAATGAAGGAAACTGTGTCAAACCACAGAGAAATTTTCATAGAACAGAATTCGTAGATTGAATGACTTTATCACAGGAGGGAAGGAAATGATAAAAATGATCTGATGAGTAGTAAACTCACTAAAAATTAGCCATGGTCGTTGATACAAATTTCTAGAGACAGACTCTATTCGTAAAATGGTAGAAGAAATAAATTTTGTACCTGGTAATTGCATAACCGAGTTACCTCAATCTTGTGACGAATTTAAGGTTAATGGTTTGAATAACTAATCCATGACCATATACATAAAATCTAGAGATAGGCTCTGCCATATAAAAACGAAGAAGTACCTCAAATATGCTAATCAATGTTACCTTAGTATTTTAAGAAACAAAGAATGAAAAGAGGGTCATATTATTTTTCATAAAAAGAACTTGCAGTCAAGACAATAAAATAAAATTAGTTCAAAAGAACCAAACTAGAATGAAGATAAACGAAAACTTCACAAACCGCATGAGTAAATTCAATGTAGAGAAATCAATTGCCTGAGGTGAAATGTCATCGTAATTGAAGCAAAAAGGGCTGCATAATTTGCATACAAACCTGGGCGGAGAACCAGAGTCGAAGCCTCGCCGACATTGAAAAATGGAAATGAAAATTAGAATACTAAAAATCCATCGAAAACGTAACATATAAAATGAAGGGAGAGGATACAACCTCATCCTCACCATAAACGTGGCATCCATCCACGCTGTAAGGAAATCGAAAATACCAACAGGCCATGCGAGAAATTTAACTGATGGAGTACAAAGCAGTAAATCGTTATAAGCTCACATGGAGTAATAACATTAGTGCACTGTCAAAAATTTATGATGAGGAAATGATATAATCCCAATACATATTATCAATTTTCGTCATAAAATATGGTAACCATAGTTGAGTATGTGAATATGTTGTTTCAATTAATTATACATGGAAAACCCTATTGTAACAACCCAACTTAATATCATAAAAATAATTTGATTGTATGTGATATGTTATATGGTATCAAATATTATTAATGTCATGGTGTAGGTGGGAGTATATATGTAACATTGGATATATATTATTGAAACATCATAATAGTACTCACATTTTTTAATTCAAAGAAGTAATTCGGTTAGAGTATAATGATGAAGTAACTGTAGAATGTAGAATTCTTTGTATATAAAGTATGAATGATAAACATACATGATTTAAATGGTTAAGGGTTAATAAATTATCCATGGCTAAAGGTTATGTATACAATTGGAAAAAATCCCTCTTTCTATTAATATTCAAATTTAAAGCAAAAAGGTTAAAAGAGTTGTATATGAATAAGAGTGTGGAGTATAATATTAGAATATAAAATATATATTCTAATATGTTAATAGATAACTTTAGAATGATGATTATTAAAGTTATTATCTTAATAAAAATGCCAGTGAAGACAGAACATTATTATGATGTAAAGGAATAGTAAAATAAGTTACTATTATAACAAAAGTTGTACAATGAAGAAATGTCACAAAGGACAGTCAAGACCAAAAGAGAAATTGTGGAATAAAATTTAATGTGGTCAAAATGTTATTAACAACAAACTTTTATTCTATTCACAAACAACGATGTCGTTAGAGATATTGTTAAGGAAAGAAATTACACATTTGTTGAAACATCTTAATAGCAACCTAGATCCACCTTAACTTCAGATCTTTCAAGTGCCAAGAGGGATCAAATTTCTCGAGCTAAAAGCCTCTTTTTTTAGTCAAAAACTTGAGGAAAGTGTTAGGTCCCTATATTACTAGCTTAGTCCCTTACTATTATTGTTGTACCCCTGTAACCCCAATATTTTTATTATTGTGCCCTTAAATTATTATTGTTATGTCGGTGAGGATTATATTATGGCCCCATGGACTCCTATATATCGAATGAGGTTTTGGTCATTTGTATCATCCAAGAGTTGTTAATTTATGTAATGTATTGGAGGTTTCCCCCTCAAAGTGGGTGATTTATAAAATGTTAATCTCTCTTTTATTCTTTTTTTGGAGTTGGTTTCAAAAAATTTGGTATCAAAGCTTTGGATTCTAGGGTTTTGCTACTCCAAATAGGTCATCGTGGACTTTTAGCTATAGCTTTTGTTCTAGGAAGTTTCAAAAGATTAAATTTTTAGAGCAAGAAGTAGAAATACTGAGTAACATCTTCGAAAAATTTCATAGCTTGGTTCGCAACATTTTAGGGGATATGATCTGTGGAAGTTAGGGCTTTTTGCATGCTCCTAAATTTAAACTAAACAGGTCATGGCAACATTTTTGGTGTAACTTGTTTTCTACGAGGTTTCAGAGGTTGAATGCTTCACAGAGCGAATCCAAAATCCTGAGGAATGCCGTCGAAGAAATTCAGATATCGATTCGTATTATTTTAGGAGGTAGGATCTGTGGAAGATAGGGCTTGTTCAGGATCCTGAATTTCATCTCAAAGAGGTGATCATGGGAAAATATTCATAAGTCTCTCTATGAGCATTGGATTGGAATTTTTTAAAGAGTGGCCACAAGTAAACAAACCTTGTTTTCCTCTCTCTCAATTTTAGAGCCGAAGGACGAAACAGTGACACGTGGAAAGTCGTATAAGTTTTCTCTACTGAACGAGTCCATATTTAGGTCATTGTGGGAGATTGGACATAACTTTGCCTTGAAGAATCCAAATCGACTCAAAACTATGGCATTCAAAAGAGGATTCAGAGGGATACCTCAGGGCCAAATTTTAGATATTGAAGATCTGAAATCACATAGATAATTCAGTTTCTATATCGAGCTCCTCAAAAGAAAAAAAAAGGTGTGTATTTTTTTTCTCGAATTGCATAAGTCTTGTGTAAAAAAATAGTTTGAAGTGATTCCAAGGGCCTATTGAGCATATATTTCAGTATTGGGTTCTAAAATTCCTTCTAAAAATAATTCAACACCCACTAAGCCCTTAGAATACTCTACTATGACTCATGGAGATGAAGAATTACAAAACGATCTATCAAAATTACAAGAGCAAGTGCACCAAATTTCACTCTCGCAAAGAGCAACAAAAAATGAAATCGAAGTTTTAAAGAAAGGCGTGGAAGCGAAGATGAATGTTTTGAAGAATAATATGGATGGTTTGAAGAAAGTAGTGGAAGCAAATATGGAGGACATGGAAGAAAAAAATGAAAGACAACATCGAAAACATGAAGAATGATCTAAAAGTAGACATGGAAGGTTTGACAAAGTTGATACAAGAAATGATTCCTAATGGTGGAAAGATAGTAGAAGAAAATCATGATGAGAAAAAAATAGATGTTAATCATGATTTCATAAACTCTAATATTGGATGGAAGAACCACCATATTCCAAAGATGGATATGAGGAATTTTGATGGCAAGGATCCTGTAACATGGATACTATAGATGGAGCAATATTTTGATCTCAATAATGTGCCAAACAAAAAAAAGGTGCGCATTGTAACTTTACATTTAGAACATAATACAATTGTATGGTATCGATGGATTTTCTCCCGTAAAAAAATTGTCACTTGATCCATTTTTACGTAGGAAATGATAACACATTATGAGGATACAAAGAGCAGCACCTTCTTTAGCCAATTGATAAATATCAAACAAAAGGGTTCAATGGTGGAGCACATTGAGGACTTCCAAAAATTGAATAAAATGGTAAATGATATTGCATAGGAACACATGACTGATGTCTTCATAGGGAATTTAAAGGATAACAACCAACATGAAGTTCATGTTTGGGAACTTGATTCATTGGAGAAGGCATTAAGGTTGGAAAGAAAAATTAAATGTGAAATTATGGCGACAAGGAAGCCTACATCTCACATCTATAAAGATGGAAGTGTTCCTACTCCTAGACTTCCACAACCTACAAGGTTGACACCACAACAATTGGAAGAAAAAAGAGAAAAAGGGAATTGCTACAATTGTGACAGAAAATAAACTAAAGGTTATAAGTATGATGAGAAGAAATTATTTTACATAGATTGTGAAGAGGAAGAAGAAAATGAACAAGAATCTTCAAAAGAAGAGGATATACGGCCAGAACCAACCCTAGAAGACGAAGAAATGAGTCTGACCATATCATGTAATGCATTTACAGGAATTACCACTCCTCAAACTCTCGAGATAGAAGGACATATAAAGAATAAAAAGGTAATAGTGTTGATTGATTCTGATAGTACCCATAATTTTATTCATTGTAAGGTAGCCAAGGAATTGAGTTGTTTCCTATACCCAACACCAAAATGTCAAATGATGGTTGCAAATGGAGGAACTATAAATTTCTCTGGAAAATTCCATAATATCAAGCTAATAATGGGGGAATATGTATTGAATAGTCCAATGCTTTCCATTCCTATGGGAGGTGCTGATGTTTTACTAGGAGTACAATGGTTACAATATTTGGGGACGATAGCTTTTAATTTTCAAGTACATTTCTTGGATTTGTTTTTCAGAAGGAAAGGAAGTCTAATTACGGGGTATTGCAGGGAAGCCGGTAAAGATAATAATCTATAATTTCATGACAAAGCTTCTAAAGAAAGAATAACGAGGTGTAATTTCATAACTATGCTCACTAGAAGTTCCAACATCAAAATCATCTATTTATGTAGATCTCCAAAAAGTCTTGGACAATTATTCCAATGTTTTTGAACTCCCAAAGGACTCGCACCTATTCGTATTCATGATCATGCTATTCATTTGATTCTAGGAAGTGTTCCTCCAAACATCAGGCCTTATAGATATCCTTTTCCCAAAAGATCTAAATTGAATGTATGATTGCAGAAATGTTAGAGGTCGGTATAATTCAACCTAGTCAAAGTTCTTTCTCTCCTCCAGTAGTATTGGTGCACAAGAAGGATGGATCATGGCACATGTGTCTAGATTATAGGGAGCTAAATAAGCTTAGTATTAAAGATAAATTTCCCATTCCTATGATTCATGAATTTTTGGATGAATTACATGAAGAAATATATTTTACCAAGTTGGATCTTCATTCAAGATATCATCAAATTAGAATGAAGACTGAAGATATTCGGAAAACAACATTTCGAACTCATGGCGGTCATTATGAATTTTTGGTCATGCCTTTTGGCCTTATCAATGTAACTTCTACATTTGAAGGGTTGATGAATTCCATTTTGAAACCCTTAGAAAAATTTTCCTAGTGTTTTTTGATGATATACTGATCTACAACAAGTCTTGGAAGGATCATGTTCAACATGTTGATGGGGTGCTCAAACTATTACAGGAGAAACAATTATATGCAAAAGCATCCAAATATTTCTTTGGAGTACAAGAGGTGGAATATATAGATCATATTGTATCTCATGAGGGTGTTAAGGTATACCCTAAAAAAATTAAAGGCATTAAGGAATGGAAAGTCCCCACAACCATAAAGCAGTTGCGAGGATTTCTCGAGTTAACAGGGTATTATCGCAAGTTTGTTAAGGATTATGGGAGAATAGCAGTAGATCTAACAACATTATTGAAGAAATATGAAATTTCATGGACTCCTGAAGCAACTAAGGCCTTTGAACATCTTAAAGAGTCAATGTTCCTAGCACCGGTCTTAGTTATGCTAGATTTCACAGAAACCTTTATTGTGGAACGTGATGCCTCAAAAAATGGAACTGGTGTTGGTTTAATGCAAGAAGGAAGACCCATTTCTTTTGAAAGTCATCCAATCAAAGGAAAGTATTTACAAAAAGCTATTTATGAGAAGGAAATTTTAGCAACACATGCTCTAATGAAATAGTGACCTTACCTAATGAGAAGACACTTCAATGTAAAAAATGATCATGATAGTCTTAATTTTTTTTTGGAGCAAGGACTATCTTTAGAAGAGAAACAAAATGGGTCACAAAGATGTTGGGTTATGACTTTGAAGTAATCTACATAAGTGGGAAGCTAAATTTTGTTGCAGATGCAATATCAAGAAAGAATGAAGAGGTGGAAGCATTGCTTTGTGCCATTTCTATTATCCAACTGGATTGGATAACTGAAGCAATGGATGAATGGAAGAAGGATGAAGAAGTGTGGACACTCATTCAAAAATTGCAGCAAGATCCTAGTACATCTGATACATTTATTTGGAAAAATGATTCCTTATGGTACAAATATTGCTTACATCTTTGTAAGAGTTCCCAACTAAAAAAAAATATTCTTTTTGAATTCAACACTTCTCCTTTAGGAGGTCACTCAAGATTTTTAAAAAATTACCACAGGGTGAAAAAAGATTTTTTTGGGATGGCCTTCAATCTGATATTCAAAAGTTTGTAGCAGAATGTTTGGTTTGCTAAAAAAATAAAGTTGAGACAATTAAGACCCCGGGTCTTCTACAACCTTTATCCATTCCAAGTCAACATTGTGAGGAGATTTCAATGGATTGTATCACAGTTTTACACAAGTCTGAAGGAAAGAGTGTCATCATGGTGGTAGTTGATAGACTTACTAAGTATGCACAATTGTGTGCATTATTTCATCCATTTAAAGAAAGTATAGTTGCTACTACATTTATGGACACAATTCAAAAGCTACATGGAAACCCAAAGATTATTGTGAGTGACAAAGATCCCATTTTTACAGGAAATTTTTGGACAGATTTATTTTCTTGTTTGGGTACTAAACTATCTTGTAGATCATCTTATCATCCTCAATCCGATGCTGAAACTGAGATAGTGAATTAGTTTTTGGAAGGATATCTTTGTTGTTTTGTATCTGCTAGACAAACAAAATGGGTCAAGTGTTTACCTCTCGCTGAATGGTGGTATAGCACTTCCTTCCATACTGTAGCAAAAATTACCCCATTTATAGCACTTTATGGATATCATCCACCGTCCATCATATTATCACCTAGTAATTTCTCTAGGTTCAAGAAATAAATATTCTAAGGTAACCACAAACCAACTTCAAACTCTAGGACCTAGCCTTCCTGGGGTTCGGAGAAGGCTCTGTCTTTAAAATTTAATTTTGTTTGAATTTGTAAATATTAGGCTAGTTATGAAAGTACAGTTTTGGTTTTGTTTTGATAGATTTGGTAGGAAAAATCACTTGAAAGTAAGGAGAGAAGGAAATATATTTGTCCATTGGGCTATGGAGTCAAAATCAAGGAAACAGGACTGGGATCAAGGGAAAAAAGGTCAAATGTCTTCAGGGCAACATAGATAACCCTTGGAGATCTTGGAAAGCTTTTTTTGTGAGGTGGTATGATCAGGATAAAGGGCACTTAATAATCCTAAAATATGGAAAAGGGAAGTAGTAGAAGAGGTCAAATGAATAACAGAGAAATTAAGAATTCCCTACACTAGAAATCAAAGGAAAACATATAAATGATAACTAGTTAAAAATAGGGTGTTATTAAAAAATCCTATAGTAATACTCCTAGTTATACATTCATACTTAGCATAAACATAAATGGATGCATGTAACAGAGAGAATAAACAATGACAAGTGAAGAAAATACTCCACTCCAAATAGCTCATCATAGGGGTTCTGAAGTATGATGCCAATTGGCTTTGATCCAACCCGCTACTCGAAATTTTGACACAGAAAAGCTTTAAAGCCCAAGAAGAAAAAACTATAAAAATCCCAACAATTTTATTCCACCAAAATACTTCAAAGACTGAATTATTTATACAAATTCTAAACTAAAATATCTTGAAAAAATATCAAGATTGGTTTACAAATATCTCCAATTGTTTTAAATAAATAGAACTTAAGTAAATGATGCTCAAAACTAATGCATCTATTTGGAACTATTTTTTATGGATAGGTGATGACAAAGAGGTGAATTCAAATTTCATCCCAACTCTTAGTAGATGATGGGGCATCCAAGTCACTAACTGTCTCCTTTCTTTGTGCATTCTGCTCCAACAATTCTGCAAACTTGGGGTCCAATGATTCCTTTTTATTTCTCAATCCAAAATAGATATCTAAAAAGTGACAGATTTTATTGTAGATAAATATCTTTTGGAGATAAACCTCTCTCATTTAGTTAAAATTCAGCTCCAGATGTTCACAATAGGCTTTGCAAAAATATGTGTAAAACAAAGTTTTCCACGGTCTTAAACATAGGCTATAAATATGTGAATTTATCTCTCATTATATAATACCTATGAAAATAGTGAGATAGGTTTCCGTAGAAGGGTCTATTAGAAACAAAAACCTCCTCCAGTTTTGTAAGATGTATTTCTGATTGGACACAGTCTTCTCTAAAACATGATAACTTAATAGGAATTTTCTGCAAAAAGTGCTTTCAAATATTGTTTAATATTTCCAAACCCATAATGGCTGTTAGAAAAGTGAGAGAGTTTTTTTTAGTTGGACATCTTAGGAACATAAGCCTTCTTCAGGTTTGTGAAAATCATCTTGGATTGACAAAAATAGTTTCTTCAAAACTATGACTTAAAAATGAAATTTCTGCAAAAATGTCCCTTCTTGTTCTGTTTTCATCTTTTAACCTTAATGTTCTTTTAACTGTTTTTACTTTGACTTTGGATACAATTCATTGATGTTGAAAGTATTTTAATATTTATTTACCATTTACTGCCTCTGTATTTACTTTTACTTTTTACCTTGACTGCTCTGTAACTTTGTTTTAACCTTTACTGTGACTTTCATCTGATAGACTTTAACGCTGATGCTCTTTAACTGTTTTTTTTCACTGCCACTGTGAATTCTTACTTTACTTTGAAATTTAACCTTTACTGTGAAAATTTATCTCTCTCTGCATAAATGAATTCTTTCTGTTCTGCTCCCTGTAATCTTTTGTTAAGGAATATCATTTAAAATTATTTTCTTTATGAACTTTTGGAGTAAAATAGATCTTTAACTAGTATTTAGATTGTTTTATCCAAATTCTCCTTTTGCTAATGACCTGTAAAAAAAAATAATTGTTAATGAAACCATGGCTGCAAGTAGGTGATAATGGCTTTAAGTGGTCACAGTACTGGATTTGATTTTGGCACTTTGGAACATTCTAGATTGCCATAACTCTACTTTTTTTGCATTTTGGCTAGTTCTACAAGTTTAAAAAGTTTGCAGAAGTAATTTTCACTTTTGACAGAGGCTTCTTGGATAAAGAGGTGAAGTATTGCCTCTTCTTACGAATTTCTTTGCATTTAGGTCTGTCAAAGAGTTTAACAAGCTTTTGAATTGACTTAAAACAAGAAACAAGTGTTTCTTGAGTATTTTAATGGAAATTCGGGCTAAAAATTCTTTTGAGAAGGGTTACAGAGGCTTAGGATACCTGCAGAGGTTTTCTGGTTTGATTTCAAGCTTGAAAATTTTCATCAAAGTGTGAAAAATTCACAAATTTCTTGAAAAATAGTGCGCAGCAGAGAAAAAGGGTTTTTGGGAAAAAATTGCCAGAGTTTGGCCTATTTTTGGGACTTTTTGGCAATTTATTTAATCAATTTCTTAAATTAAATTTTTTCCTTTCTTTTTAGATGGGTTTTACAACTTGATTGCAGGTTTCAATTCTAGAAAATATTTGTTTGTAATGCAGGTATCGGTTTTTGGAAAGTTTTCTAGGGTTCTTTGCTGAGTTGAAGGCTTCAATAGCTTGTCTGGAGAAACATGGATCTCGTCGGCACTCTTAACAAATTTTAGGGAAAGGTTTGCAGGTTTTGGGCATAAAAATGGCAGAAAAATGCTTTAGCAGGGTTTATTTACAGTCGGAGAGATGGAAATACAATAGGTTAAACACGTAAGAATAATGGAAAAATGTATTTTCAAAGGTTTTATTAACATATTGGTCGTATTCAAATTGGCATTGAATGCAGGTCGTATCATGCGAGAGAGAGGTTTTGAATTTTCAATAGATAGAAACTGCGACTTCTTATCGCATGGCTATCGAGCAGTAAGATGTTTTGAGCTAAACCCATGCGATCCAATGAGGAAAGGCCATGTGAATGGGAGAGAAATGGGTGAAAGCACCCATTTTGCATGGCTTTGGATTTTGGGCGATCTTGCATATTTTCTATGTGATATCGTCCTCCGACTGTCAGATCTGGGAGTTTAATGTGAAGGGCCGAGATCATTTCGGGAGTTTCATTGAAATGGAAAGGTGGGACAAGACCTTTGCATAAGCGAAAGGTTTAAGATTTGGCAGGGGTTATATGGTTTAAAACATATATGAAATGTTTTACTCATGCTATAGGCGGGGATTAATATTTGTATTTGAAACCTTTGTGACATGTTTTAAATGTTATGTTCGAGCACAATAATATATATTATATAGTTTTTCAACTTTCACATTTTTCAAACCATAAGTGTGGGATATTTTCAATAACTATAGTTTTAGACCAAAGGGTTTATAATTTGGGGTTTTTATTTATGCACATGGGATAATAGACTTTGGTCTAAATGTTATAATAGTGTTTTTTTTGGTGTATTAAGATATAATGGAATTAATAACTATGGGAGGGTATTTCTTAGGGATTTAATAAAAGTATGTTAAAGGTTAATATGAAATGGTAGTGTAATAAAAAAAAATACATATTATCTCTAAGTATAGTATAAAATCAAGCATTTCTCATCTTTATATTTCTTTCACCAATACTTAGGATAAATCTAATTTTGAGGGTTTTATGAATGCTTTTGAATGGATGAAATCAATTATTTTAGGGTTAAAATTTTACTAAGTAAAAATGGGTTTTTTACCAAGGGAAAAGAGATTATGATTTATGAATCAGGGGTAAATGTTAATAAATGTGGGTTTAATGTATGAACTCAATATTTTTAACTAATTAGTAATCGAGCCTTGGCTATTGTCCCAACAAAAGTCAGAGAAATGCTCTGAGCCTTTTTGACTGATAGTTTAGAATACTGAATACTTGTAGGGGAGGGGAATTAGTGATTTTTCCTGACGATGCTTTATTACATGGTTTCTCAACTGCTTTCTACCTACCTAACTTTATTTCTAACATTTTTTCTTCATTTTGTAGGTGCATTTAGGCTTGCAACCTTCAAAAAATTTTCTTTAAAAGCACAAAATTATCTAAATCTACCTTATTTCATCTGAGTGCTCAGATTAAACTGTTGAGCTCCTCATTATTCTCTACCTATGTACTGATTTGTAAAGTTTAAACTATTAGAAAAATATTTATTCTCTATCTAAAACATGAAATTCAAAGCATGAAAAGTTAAGATTAAAATATTTAACTGATCATGGATTGTGGCATTTATTGACACACTGCACATAATCATTATTCTTGTAGTAAAAGTAAAAGTAGTGGCATTTGGACTTGCTCACTTTCAGGTCTTATTTCTATTTTTTCTTTTGGGGTCTATATTTTTATAAGTCTTTTGATCTTTCTTTTAGGAGTTTTTTACCCTCTTTTTGGCTTTTATTATTTTTTCATTTTTTTCAGAATATTGGAAAACAATTTGTAGAAAGCAAGGTACGTACATATTTAAAATACTATCAAAGTCAATTCAAAATTATGAATCCTATATTTATAGGACCCTAATAACGGCTTCAAATAGGGATGACATTTCCTTCTGTGATGTCAAGAACACCGTCGACTAGTAGCCTGATCCTTTCAGGCAATCACAAACATGCATTTGCTTTGTTATAAAATATATGTGACTGAAACTCTTGGACTGAATTTACACCCTTTTTTTCAAAATAAAATATGATCTGAGACTAAAAAAGAGGTGCTACAACCTTCAAACCAAACTACTAAATCATCAATATCTTAGGGCCTTTTCCTTGGCTAAAAATTGAAAACTGAAATAAGCTGAAATCCTATGTACTTACTCTAATCAGTTGTCCAACTTCTAGTTTGGTAAAATGAAATAGCCAATTCAACCATTCAATCATTATATACTTTGATATATTTTTTTGCATGTGCTTGCTGATTGTAAAAAATGAAATTCTGCAACCTATTAGAAACTTGTCAACAAATGAGAGTATAGGGAAATACTTGATTTCCTTTGTTGACTCTACAAACTTTTCAAAAGTATATTTCAAGGTATATACAGCAATGTTTAACTGATCTAAATAAATGTACATTTTTTCTAGATGACCTCCATGCCATGAGACTAAATTGTCATTTTTAACTTTATTCCCTTGCAAAATCAACCTATGATTGTTCTAAGATACTTTCATATTTTCAGATAAGCTTTGTGATGATATTTATATTAATTAAAATGTTTGTTTGAGGAAATTTTTATCATCTTGATCTTGAAGCTCATAGTCAATAAATGAAGAAAGACTTTGAATGCATTCATTATCTAACATATCTACTATTATATCATGAAAAACTTTGAAATATTGTTGCAATTTATATATGGGTTTTAATGGAACTTCATAGATTTCTAGGGGTTGTTCATTCTTTAAAAACTGAAATGATTTAAAGCATAATGGTATAGAACTTTCTTTCAAAATTTTTGAACTTTATTCTTCACTCCCATATTTCATGTGTATTTCCTGATCACTGTATTTGAGCTGCTGAACTTGAACTTCCTCATCCCACAAACTAGCTAGTGATTTCACTATGAAGTTAGCTTGAATTTGGAGAACATAATTATCATCATACTAATCATACTTAGGCAAATCTTCAGAAGAAGGATTGTCATCAATTATACATATTAGATCAGCAGATTTCTTTCCCAGTAATCTTGATATATCTTGATTAGATTGGTTGCATTCTCTTTGAAGTTCATCATTTTTCTCAATAGGAGTACTATCAAGCAATGGGTCTTTTTGGGAGGGTAGAACAACATGAGCATCAACCTGTTCTTCCATCTCTTCATGAAAAAAAACTTTAGTACATACGTCAACATTAGAATGAGTAGAAAAAATTTCTTCATTATGTAAATATTTTGAGGATGGTTGCATGTTTAGAAGCAAATTGATTTCCTCTTCAGTGAGGGGGGGTGGGAACCTTTGAATTTTTAGCTTTGAATAAAAATTGTTTTCTCTCTTATGTAAAAACTGATGAGGTTGAATATTTTCTTTAACTTCATTCAAAACATCATATGAAACATCATTTGTTACTAAAAAGGGGCTTTTTGGATCTTGATTCATCTCCTAATCTATTTTATCTTTGATTAACTCCTATTGATTATCATGACACTTATCTTGGGAATGAAAGTTATGGACTGCTTCTAATAAATCTTCAGGATGCCAATTTCCAAAATATTCATCCATATTTTTAAGGTAATGTATGAGATCTTTAGCTTGATCACAACAATTTCCAGCTAATGATAAAGATGGAAAATCTTCTTTGTAATGCTCATAAAATACCTTATGAAAATCCTTTAAAGAAAATAAAATAGCAAGTTTTAGAGCTTCATACCATTCCCTTGCTTGTCCTTCTAAGGTTGCCATGAATATATTCATGAGGAAATCCTCATGCCAATCACCCTTCAATCTACATGAGTGTATATGAAATTTAATGAGATGTAACAAAGGATCATCAATATTCTCATTTTGAAATATAGGAATATATTTATCCCAGTTTACCTTTGGTAGTTTGTGTGGAAATCCAGGTATGCGATCTCTGCTCACGAGAGCATACCTACATTTTATTCTTGGGTCATCTTGTAAATTAGTCATAAATAAGGGCCATTATATCTATACAACCAAGTTAGATCCTTCTATAAAATACAATATACATTGAAAAATATTTCTTAATGAGAAAGAACATAATGTCTTGGATTAAGATCCAAGTTGAAAGCCTGATATTTCCATATTGTTCTTTCATGTTCATTCCTCCAATGGAGCCTTGATTGTGAAATTGGTTTAGAGTTTCCAGGTGGATTATTTTAACCTTTGTGTGTCTTATCACTATTGGACATCATAGATCACATCTGAACCTGTAAAATATTTCTGAAGAAAATGTTATTCATCCCAAGTATGGTTTCCATTATGTTATCACTCAGTAATTTCTCCAAGTTAAAGAAATAAATATTCCGAGGTAACCACAAACCAGCTTCATACTCTAGGACCTAGCCTTCCTAGTGTTCAGAGAGGGTTCTCTCTTGAAAATTTAAATTTTCTTTAATTTGTA
This sequence comes from Pinus albicaulis, assembly GCA_034641835.2. Lineage (NCBI taxonomy): Eukaryota > Viridiplantae > Streptophyta > Pinopsida > Pinales > Pinaceae > Pinus > Pinus albicaulis. Next base: position 1,377,632,364 of record CM076584.1, read on the forward strand.
AATATTATGCTAGTTATAAAAGTATAGTTTTGGTTTTTTTTTAATATAATTGTTGGAAAAAATCACTTGAAAGGAAGGATAGTGGGAAATCTATTTTTCCATTGGGCTATGGAGTGAAAATCAAGCAAACAGGACTGGGATCAAGGGAAAAAAGGTCAAATGTCTTCAGGGAAAGATAGATAACTCTTGGAGATCTTGGAAAATTGTTTTTGTGAGGTGGTATGATCAGGATAAAGGGAACTCAAGAATCCTTAAATCTGGAAAAGGGCAGTAGTAGGAGAGGTCAAACGAATGATGGAGCAATTAAGAATTCCCTTCACTGGAAATAAGAGGAAAACATATAAATGATAACTAGTTAAAAACGGGGTAGTCTTAACATATCCTATAGTAATACTCCTAGATAACATTTATATTTAGCATAAGCATAAATGGATGCATGTAACAGAGAAAAGAAACAATTACAAGTGAAGAAAATACTTCACTCCAAATAGCTCATCACATGGATCCTAAAGTATGATGCCAATTTGCTTTGATACAGCCTACTACTCGAAATTTTGACACACAAAAGATTTAAATTCCACTAATAAATGACTATAACAATCCCAAAAATTTTATTCCACCAAAATTCTTCAAAGAGTGAAGTATTTATACAAATTCTAAACTATAATATCTTGAAAAAATATCAAGATTTGCTTACAAATATCTCCAACTGTTTTACATGAATAGAACTTAAGTAAAGGACACTCAAAACTAATCCATCTATTTGGAACTATTTTTTATTTTTAGGTAATGAAAAACAGGAGAATTCGAATTTTATCTCAACTCTTAGTTGATGATGAGGCATCCAAGTCACTATTTGTCTCATTTCTTTGTGGATTTTGCTCCAACAATTCTGCAAAATTTGGATCCAATGATACCTTTGTATTTATTAATCCGAAATAGATATGTAAAAAGTTAAAGAGGTTCTGGTATATAAATATGTTTTCGATATAAACCTCTCTCTGTTCCCTAAAATTCAGCTCCATATGTTCACAATAGGCTCTGAAACAATATGTGTAAAACATATTTTTCCACAGTTTGAAAAATAGGCTGTAAATATGTGCATGTATCTCTCAGTATGTAAAACCTGTGCGAACAGTGAAATAGGTTTTCGTATATGGGTCTCTTAGGAAAACATAGCTCCTTTATTTTTGTAATATGTATTTCTGATTGGCCACATTCGTCTCTGCAAAATGATGACTTTTTTGAATTTTTTGCAAAAAGTGCTTTCAAATATTATTTAATATTTCCAAACCCATAATGGATGATGGAAAAGTGAGAGAGGCTTTTGTAGCTGTACATCTTAGCAACATAAACCTCCTTCAATTTTTCAAAATTCATCTTGGATTGTCCACAATAGTTTCTTCAATACTATGACTTAAAGATGAAATTTCTGCAAAAAATGTCCCTTCTTGCTCTGCTTTCATCTTTTAACCTTATTGTTCTTTTAACTATTTTTACTTTGAATTTGGGTAAAATTTATTGTTTTTTAAAGTATTTTCATCTTTATTTACCATTTACTGCCTCTGTATTTACTTTTACTTTTTACCTTGACTTCTCTGTAACTTTATTTTAACCTTTACTCTGACTTTCATCTGATACACTTTAACTCTGATGCTCTTTGACTGTTCTTCTTTCAATGTCAGTGTGAATTATTAATTTACTTTGAACTTTAACCTTTACTGTTTGAATTTATCTCTCTCTGCATAAATGACTTCTTTCTATTTTGCTGCCTGGAATATTTTGTTAAGGAATATCATTTAAGATTCTTTTCTTTGTGAACTTTTGGAGTAAAACATATCTTTAACTAGTATTTAGATTTTTTTATCCAAATTCTCCTTTTTCTAATGACCTGCAAAACAATATAATTGTTAATGAAGCCCTGGTTGTAGGGAGGTGATAATGGCTTTAAGTGGTCACAGTACTAGATTTGATTTTGGCACTTTGGACCTTTCAGGATTGTTAGAACTCTTCTTTTTTAGCATTTTTCCTACTTCTACAAGTTTACACAGTTTGCAGAAGTAATTTTCACTTTTAGCAGAGGCTTCTTGGATAAACAGGTGAAGTATTTTCTTTTCGTACAACTTTCTTTCCATTTAGGTCTATCAAATAGTTTAACACTCTTTTGAACTAACTTAAAACAAGAAACAAGCATTTGTTGAGTATTTTAATGGAAATTTGGGCTAAAAATTCTCTTGAAAAGGGTTACAGAAGCTTAGAATACCTGCAGAGTGTGCAGCAAAGAGAAAGGGTTTCTGGGAAAACTTTTCCAGATTTTGGCCTATTCTTGGGAATTTTTGGCAGTTAATTTAATTAGTTTCTTAACTTAAATGTGTTTCTTTCTTTTAAAATGGGTTTTTCAACTTGATTGTACGTTTGAATTCTAGAAAAATACCTTTTTGTAATGCAGGTATCAGTTTTTGGAAAGGTTTTTTGGGTTCGTTGCTGAGTTGAAGGCTTCAGTAGCTTTTCTGGAGAAACATGGAGCTTGTCGAAAATCTTAACAGATTTTAGGGAAACGGTTTGCAGGTTTCAAGCATAAAAATGGCAGAAAAAGGCTTTAACAATGTTTCTTTACAATTGGGGAGAAGAAAACACAATAGGTTAAACGCACAAGAATAATGGAAAAATGTATTTTCAGAGGTTTTATTAAAATATTGGTCGTATTTAAATTGGCATTGAATGCAGGTCACATCAGGCGGGAGAGCAGTTTTTAATTTTCAATGGACAGAAACCGCGAGTGGCTATCGTGTGGCTATCGAGCGGTAAGTTGTGCTGAACTAAACCCATGCCATCCAATGGAGAAAGGACACGTGGATGGGAGATAAATGGGTGAAACCACCCATTTCACGTGGCTTTGGATTTTGGGAAATCTTCCATCTTTTCTATCCAATATCATCCTCCGACCGTCAGATCTGGGAGTTTAATGTGAATGGCTAAGATCGTTTCGGGAGTTGCATTGAAATTTAAAGGTGGGATCGGGCCTTTGCATAGTTAGAAGGTTTAAGATGTGGCTAGGGTTATATGGTTTAAAACATATATGAAATGTTTTAATCATGGTATAGGAGGGGATTAATATTTGTATTTAAAACCTTTGTGACATGTTTTAAATTTTATGTTCGAGCACAATAATATATATTATATAGTTTTTCAACTTTCACAGTTTTCAAACCATAAGTGTGGGATATTTTCAATAAAAATAGTTTTAGAACAAAGGCTTTATAATTTGGGGTTTTTAGTTGTGCACATGGGATAACAGAGTTTGGTCTAAATGTTATAATAGTGGCTTGTTTTTGGGGTATCTAGATATAATGGAATTAATAACTATGGGAGGGTATTTCTTAGGGATTTAATAAAAGTATGTTAAAGGTTAATATGAAAGGGTAGTGTAATAAAAACAAAATACATATTATCTCTAAGTATAGTATAAGATCAAGCATTGCTCATGTTTATATTTCTTTCACCAATACTTAGGATAAATGTAATTTTGAGGGTTTTATGAATTCTTTTGAAGCGATGAAGTTAATTCTTTTAGGGTTACAATTTTACTAACTAAAAATGGGATTTTTACTTAGGGAAAATAGATTATGATTTATGAATGAGGGTTAAATGCTGATAAATGTGGGTTTAAGGTATGAACTCAATATTTTTAACTAATCAGTCATCGAGCCTTGGGTCTGGTCCCAACAAAAGTTAGAGAAATGCTCTGAGCCTTTTTGAATGACAGTTTAGAATATTGAATACCTGCAGGGCTGGGGAAATTAGTGATTTTTCCTGATGATGCTTTATTACATGATTGCTCGACTGCTTTCTACATACCCAAATTTATTTCTAACATATTTTATTCATGTTGTAGGTGGATTTAGGCTTGCAACCTTAAAACATTTTTCCTTAAAAGCATAAAACTATCTAAATATATCTTATTTCATCAAAGGGCTTAGATTAAACTGTTGATATCCTTATTATTCTCTACCTATCTACTGATTTGTCAAGTTTGAATTGTTTGACAAATATTTATTCTCTATCTAAAACATGAAATTGAAAGCATGAAAAGTTAAGATTAAACTATTTAACTGATCATGGATTATGGAATTTATTGACACTCTACACATAATCATTATCGTTGTAGTAAAAGTAAAAGTAGTGGCATTTGGACTTGCTCACTTTCAGGTCTTGTTTCTATTTTTTCTTTTTGGGTCTATATTTTTCTAAGTCCTTTCATCTTGTAACACCCCTAGTTTTATGTTTTTCAAGTTAGATATTTAAAATTTAATCCAAAGGCGAGTGGACCCCAATGGATAATTATTGTGTGCATGTAATTAATTATTTAAAAAAATAAATAAAATATTTTTGTGCATATTGATCAAATGAGATTTTTGAGATCACTTTCCAAATCCATGAGGTATGGAAAGAGGCTAATACTTTCCCCAAAAATCTTTAAAAAATCCTTGAAAGAATTTATATCTAATTTATATTTTTGATGAAAATCTATATTTCCCCAATGAGGTGGAGAGTAGTTGGGAAGAGGTAAAAAGCTGGAAAAGCAGAAAGCAGCTTTAAAGTCCCTAAATATGGGAAGTCTAGGCAAACAGGAATAAAAGCAGCCTGTAATTCTGGATGCAGAATTAGAAATAGGATTTGGGGAGAATAAACTTAAATAAGCTACTCCATAATAGATTAGGGTTCGTATGTTCTAGGAGATGATCTCAGCTCGGGGGTGAGTTCTAGAGACAGAAGAACTCTAAGGTTGGGAGGTTGGTCATCTGTAGAAGTGGTATGTCCACATTTTTTTATGAATGGTTAAAATACCTGTTAGTGTGCAATATGGTTAATTGTTGTAGATGTTATTTTAAATCAAAAATCTGAAGTTGCTATTCCTTACATATAACATAATTGTTTAGAAGAAATTAATCCTATGAACTCTGTATAGTTGTAGGAATAAAATCTGTGGGGAGTATCCATCAGAGTCGCTAAACCAATATTGCTTTAAAACTGAGGATACATTTTACCCCGAAGATGATTTAGTTGTTTAACTTTAATCTACTTCTGAATTAATAAAATAAATGTTTTATATATGAAAGAAATTAGGATACCCTTACATTTAACAGATATAATTGAAATAAATATACTTCAAATCTGTTTCATTTAGGTAATGATATAATCTAATATGATTATGTGTTATAGAAATAAAATTATACAGGTGGAAGTATAATTGACAAGAGTATACAAGAATTACCTAAATAGCAATGAAAATTTAAATAAATTTTACAGTTGATATGAACATGCAATGTAGGAAAATTAGGAAAATTATATAGGAGGATTTGCATATATTAAACTAAAGTATGCAAATTAAAACTAAATGTTAATAGGTATAATTTATATATGTAATGTGGACAGAAGACTAGAAGTACTAGAACAGAAAAATAATCTATTATGGCCTATTCTGCATACTAATTTCTGGCAGATTATTATGAAATATTTTGCTATGAAATATATGCGAAAACTTCAATTATATCTATAGATGTACAAAATATTAATTCATTCCAGAACAATAACCATATATTCATATACCTGAACATAATTCATATAATCTTCCATAGTTCACAGAATTATATCCCCTTGGATATCATATAAATAAATTGGCATATTACAAGTACATTAAGAATATCTATAATTAACAACAAGGAAACAAAAGATTCGATATTTGACAGTAAATAGAAAATCCATATACTGTCTATAGAATTGTTTTAAAAAAAATATTCAGGTGGGAAAAATTTATGAATCACAGAAAATAATTACTCATTTAGAGAATAGCTAAAGTGAGAATAAGGGTATATACAAAAGTTATCAATTCATACTCTGAGGAAAAAATAAATTATATTGAAGTTTTATGAGCAACCTAAACCCAAATCGATGGATATAAAACCCTATATGTTCTAAAGTCAAAGAGTACAGAGATAAATGGTTTGAATCTCATCATATTCACTAGTATTATACATTGAACTATATAAAACAAATTTTAAATAAATTGTTGCAGAGGCAACGAAGTTATAATTGCGTGAAGACACTGGGGAGTACCGACCTATATAAGAGAGAAATGGGTTACAAATCCTCCAACGAGAAATGAGAATAGATCTTGAGGAGCCACAGAAATGAATCCGATATCAAAGGGTTACCTGTAAACATATATATCAGCAATGGAAAAACAAATTAGTCTTACAAAGTAAAATGTGTATAAAAAAAATAAGTTAACAAAATCATTAACTATAAAATGTTAATGATTAATAAACTATAAGAAAGGTTTGAGATACCCGAAATAAAACAATAGAAGTCCCAAGAAATGCAGACCTGGAAATATTGAATACTGTTAATGGCGTATGTATCGATATAAATAAAACCTCAATAGGTTATGCGAAGGGTTTCTATAGTTATACAGTGCAAAGTATAATCATACCGTGACGAGTTGGGTGAAAATCTCACGAACAGTTTCGGATAAGGATTAGGACTTTCACCTCAATTACCTCACGAAAGTAATGGGGACAAATGCTGAATGCTGAGGATGAAATTTTTTGCCTCGGGTCAATTAATTTATAGATATATATTCATTATTAAATACATCAGAACAAATTAATACTGTAAAAAAATTATTAGTCGAATTGGTTTTAGAAGCAAGCCATTAATATAATAAATGGAATAAATATAAACAATTCGGCATAATTCCAATATGAACCAAGAGAGGGTTACAAAGAAAAATAAAACCCTCTCTAAAATTAGGACAAATTGAGTGAATGCAGGACGCATTTACCGACTTCTTCTATTTACGATATAAATAACAAGATTGAAAAGAAGTATCACTATAAAATACAAAAGATCCTTCGGTAATTTATAAATTCCATAACGTAAATTAAAATAAACAGTCATTACATAAATGCGACCTGTGAAATATATTCAACAGAGCGTTGAGAGATTTTTTCATACCTCTGCATAGAATGAAGGTTGCGTGACATTGAAGTCTTGTTTCGCCATGGGAGTACATACATTACCCAAATCTTCTTACAGAGTAAACACACCTAGAATGGTCGCATGAATAAAAATATGAACATAGAAATGAACAAGGGTTTGAAGAGTGATTCATATAGAAATCGAATTTCATAACCCTACGTAAATCTAGCCCTCCAAGTGGCGAAGATCTATCGGTCCTCACAAGGATCGACGACAATCTCTGTAATATGATAGAAATCTATTAACATTAAAAGTCAAGTGTACCCTGGTGGATAGAAATTGAATGCGAACTCAGATCCGTAATATAAAAACCATAAATTACATCAAGTTTAGTGGCTCAAGAGGTTGGTCTATTGACTGAGTTTAATTCAATGTACTTGTATAGAAAATCGAAAAAAAATAAAATTAATACATGTCAGTCGAATGACATCATTTAATCAGTTGAACATGAAATATTCATAGCGCTATATATATATGGGATACCTTAATGTAGTTAATTAAAATAACGTTCAATTGGAATTTCAATACTATGTTAATTTTTGCAATCCCTTTCATAAGGGAATCATATAGCTATGAAGGCACAACTTCAAATACGTATGGTATCATAGTAGAAAGCTAGTCAAACTACGGAGTAAATAATTATGAAGTCGAAAAACAAGTTTAGGTGGAAGTCGATTTAAAGTATTGTTATAAAGTAAATGAATGGTTTATTAAAATTATAATTCAATATATAAAACAATTATATGAAGGTTAGATGATAATATTAAGTTATATAGGAGTTGTAAAGAAAGTTAAAATAAAGGGGAGACTCTTCTATAACTTAAAAATCGAGTTATGAGGCTAAAGAAAACTCAAATGGTATGGAAACCATTATCATATCAATATATACCATAAAAATTTAGACAGTGTATATTAAATGAAGTTATATTTAATCTGAGTAAGATTAAAATAAATATATAAAAAGGATTTCAAGAAAGGTATATATAAAGTAATATACAGAAAAAGACAAAATTAAAAAAAAAAAATTGAGGTATGAGGGATGTTACAAATGGTATCAGAGCTAGGTTAGAAAAACTGGGCTGTTGTTGTGCTCACTGCATATTTTTGTTACTGATGTTGTTTTGTTTAGTGTACAGTGGTACTAGAACTGAAAATTCAATGGCTGAAGGAGAGGAAATTTATGTTGATCTGGGTGATGGAGATAGCACTCCAGATCCCAATACTCCTTTGATGGCTATGTTGCACAGGTTGCAATGGGAAATGGCTGAGCTAAGAAGCCAGAATGACAGGCTGTCATTAGTCAGTGAGGAGCAAGAAAAGATGATAAGAGAACTGACTTCACGAAATAGCCAAGAAGGTGAAGGTTCCGGAAATAGGAGGAAAGGCAAGTTCTCAGATGATTATGAGGAAGATGAAACTACTAGACATCAGTCTAAATAGAAGAAGGAATTATGAGGTGAAATCCGAAAAATTAAACCTCCCTCTTATGATGGAGAGAAGGAGGAAGATGTTGAAGCATGGTTGTTGAATATGATTAAGTATTTTTAGGTTTTTGAATATGAAAACAATCTGAAGGCCAAATTAGCTATCTACCAATTGCAGGGTAAGGCCACCTTATGGTGGGAGGAGACAAAAATGGTTCATTCCATTGATGAAAAGACAGTGACTTGGGAATATTTCCAAGTCAAGTTTAAAAACCGCTATTTGAACGAACGTTATTATGATGATAAAGAAAAGGAGTTCCACGAACTCAGATTGGGACAGCTCACCATAGATGAGTTTTTCACGAAGTTTACAAATCTGTTAAGGTATGTTCCTTATATTCATGAAGAGAAGGAAAAGGTACAAAGGTTTTTGAATTGTTTGTCTGCTGTGTACAAGGAGAAGATAGAGTTCGATAATCCAAAAACTATGAATGAAGCAGTGAGGAAAGCTAGATTATGCTACCAGCAGTTTAAAGGAAAGGGTGAGCATGGAAAAAGCTGGGTAAACAAGGGTGAATTCAAAGGAAAGAAACAAAAACCAGCTTATTTGAAGAACTTTGGTAGGGATCATCAGAGGAAGAAATTTAACAAAACCAAAGGAAAGTCAAACTGCTCAGTCCCAAGTTGGTTCAAAACAAATAGATGGAGATAATAAGAAGGAAGGAACAGTTAAAACGCGAGAGCCTTTGAAATGTTGGGGTTGTGGAGAACCTCATCTATTGAGGGACTATCCACACTGAAATATTCAGATGATTATGAGAGATAGAGAAGCTACCACAACGAATGATATAGCAAGGAATATACCCAATATCAGTGCAGCCTTGGAGAACCGACAAGCAGAACACCAGGCTACCATGGTTGAGATGGAAGGTAAGATTGCTGACCAATTTGTTACAGTTTTAATTGATCTGGGTGATTATTTGAGTTACATTAGTCCACAATTTGTTGAGAAATGCAATCTCAAAACTGAAAAATTTCAGCAGTCCTGGTTGGTCCAGTTAGCCACTGGCACTAAGGGAAAAGTAACTCATAAATTACCTTGAACAACAATTAAGTTAAATTATTTTCAGACAGAAGTAAATGTAAACATTATGCCCTTAGGCTCATATGATTTGCTGATAGGAATGGACTGGTTAGAAAATAGAAATGCTATGATGAACTATTTGGATAAAACTCTGCATTACTTAGATAAAGAGGGGAGACCCTTTATACTGAAAGGAAAAAAAAAGCCAATCTATGTAAGACAAATATCAACTCTACAATTAAAAAGAACAACTAGAAAAGGATATCAAGTATATGCTATACATGTTGAAGAATTAGAACAACAATCTGAAGAAAACCTGCTAGACACTTCGCTAGTCGTAAGAGAATTTAAGGAAGTTTTTCCAGATGAGATTCCTCATCTTCCCCCCAAAAGAGAGATTGAATTTTCAATCGATTTGGTGCCTAGAGCAACAGCCGTTTCCAGAGCCCCTTATTGAATGAGCCCCCTTGAACTCATGGAGTTGAAAATGCAATTGCAAGAATTGTTGGATAAAGGTTATATCAGACCGAGTGTATCTCCTTGGGGAGCACCAGTGCTTTTCATGAAAAATAAGGATGGAACCTTTAGAATGTGCATTGACTACCATCAACTGAATAAGTTGACAATCAAAAACACATACCCATTGCCCAGAATAGATGACCTTTTTGATCAGGTAAGAGGGGCTTCAGTATTTTCTAAGATTGATCTGAGGACTAGTTATGACCACCTCAGAATTAAAGAGGAAGACATCATTAAAACAGCTTTTCGAACCAGGTATGGTCACTACAAATTTGTAGTCCTACCTTTTTGTTTGACAAATTCCCCTGCCACTTTTATGTGCCTAATGAACAACGTTTTGAACAAGTACCTAGATAAATTCGTACTAGAGTTCATAGACGATATTTTGGTCTATTCAAAAAGTGAGGAAGAGCACCAAGAACACTTAAGGATAGTTTTGCAGAATTTGAAGGAAAACAAGTTATATGCCAAATTCAGTAAATGTGAATTTTATAAAGACAAGATTCAATACTTGGGGCGTATTATTTCTGAACAAGGATTGGCTGTGGACCCTTTGAAAATAAAGGCTATTAGAGAATGGCTGGTGCCAACTGATGTTTCAGTAGTGAGATCATTTATGGGAATTTCAGGCTTTTATCAAAGGTTTGTGGAAATATTTTATGAAATAGCATATCCCATAACTTCACTACAGAGAAAAGGCACCAAATTTGAGTGTACTGAAAAATGCCAAAACAACTTTGAACAACTAATATTAAAACTCACTATAGCCCCTATACTGAATATTGCATATCCTGACAAAGAGTTTTTTGTGTGTACTAATGCATGTAGAGAGGCATTGGGAGGAGTGTTGTTGCAAGAAAATTCTGTTATTGCATATGAATCTAGAAAACTTAAGAAACATGAACAGAATTACAGTGTATATGATCTAGAGTTGGTTGTTGTAATTCGTGCCTTGAAGATGTGGCAACACTATCTTGTTGGGAAAAAAATTACATCGATGACAGATCATATTAGTCTCAAGTATTTCTTTTCTCAAACCGATTTGAATGCTCGACAAGCTAGATGGTTGTATTTTCCGAGTGAATTTGATATGGACATAAAACATATCAAAGGGAAAGAAAACAAAATTGCTGATGCGCTAAGAAGAAATGTTTTCCAAAACATAAGCAACATTGGGAGTAGTGCTACTTTTGATTTAGAAGAACTAGTTAAAAAGGTAGCAGATTAAAATCCAAACTATGAGAATCTACAAGTGAAAATTCTAAAGAAAGAAATGGTTGAATACACCCAAAACCGGAAAGGGATGATCTGCTATAAAAACATATTATATATCCCCAATGTAGAGCCTTTGAAAAAAGAGCTCCTAGATGAATATCATAAACAACCATATTCAGGACATCTTGGATGTCAAAAAATGCTAATAGCTTTGAAAAATAATTTTTTTTTGGCGAGGAATGAAAAAGGATGTAGCAGGATATTTAGCTAGATGCATGGAATGCCAACTAGTCAAAGTTGAGCATCAACATCGAGCTGGTCTTTTAAATCCCTTGCCAATTGCAGAGTGGAAATGGGACATTGTTTCTATAGATTTCATAACTGGGTTACCGAGAACAAAGTACCAGCATGACTCAGTGGTGGTAGTGGTAGACACCTTAACAAAGGCTGCACACTTCATCCCCGTAAAATCTAGTTTTGGGACAACCCAAGTAGCATATGTGTTCCTAAAAGAAATAGTAAGGCTACATAGGGTCCCAAAAATGATTATTTTAGATAGAGACGCTAATTTCACAGCCGCATTTCGGAAAGGTCTGTTTGGGGGCATGGGCACTAAATTGAATTTTAGTACTGCTTATCACCCTCAGACAAATGGTCAAACAGAGAGAAAAAATCATATTTCGGAGGATATGCTGAGAATGTATGTGATGGATAGGCCATCAAAATGGGAAGACTACTTGCATTTAATTGAATTTTCTTACAACAACAACTATCAATTGTCCATCAAAATGAGTCTATTTGAAGCACTCTAAGGAAGAAAGTTTCAAACTCCTTTAAGTTGGAGCCAACCTGAAGATAAGCTAGTATTGGGGTCCGATACTTTACAGGAAATGGAAAGGATTGTCAAACAAATACAGAGAAACATCAAGACAACACAATATTGACAAAAAAAATATGCTGATAAGAAGAGAGTTCATCGAGATTTCAAAGTGGTTGATCATGTGTACCTGCGTATTAAACCCAAAAGGAGCACACTTTATGCTGGAAGTTGTGAAAAACTGGCTCCTAGATATTGTGGGCCTTTTGAGGTGTTAGAAAGGGTGGGACCAGTGGCTTATAAGCTGGCCTTACCTCCTCATGTTAAAGTGCATGATGTGTTTCATGTTTCTTTATTAAAAATATATGTACATGATGCTTCTCATATTGTTGATTGGAATGTGATACAGGTGGAACCAGAAGGGGAGTTCCTTCCAGAACCACTTCAAATATTGAAGCGGGAATAAATTGAATTGAGGAACCGAACAGTAGCAAGAGTAAAGGTGCAATGGAAGCACTTTACTCATGAAGAAGCTACGTGGGAAAGAGAAGCTGAGATGATGGAAAAATATCCATATCTATTTTCAAAATAAACTCTAGTAGCTAGCTGTTAACACCGAGGATGGTGTTTATTTTCAGAGGGGGAATATGTAACACCACTAGTTTTATGTTTTTCAAGTTAGGCATTTTCACGTCAATCCAAAAGGGAGTGGACCCCAATGAATAATTATTGTGTGGATGTAATTAATTATATATATATATATATATATATATTTGCATATTGACCAAATGAGATTTTTGAGATCACTTGCCAAATCCATGAGGTATGGAAAGAGGCTAAGAGTTTCCCCAAAAATCTTTCAAAAAGCCTTGAAAGAATATATTTCTAATTTAGATTTTTGCGGAAAAATCTAGATTTCCCCAATGAGGTTGAGAGTAGTTGGGAAGAGGTAAAAAGCTGGAAAAGCAGAAAGCAGCTTTAAAGTCCCTAAATAAGGGAAGCCTAGGCAAGCAGGAATAAAAGAATCCTATAATTCTGGATGAAGAATTAGAAATGGGCTTTGGGGAGCATAATCTTAAATAAGCTACTTCATAACAGATTGGGGTTGGTCTGTTCTAGGAGATGATCTCAGCTCGGGGGTGAGTTATGGAGACAAAAGAACTCTAAGGTTGGGAGGTTTTGTCATCTGCAGAAGTGGTATGTCCACAATTTTTTATGAATGGTTAAAATACCTGTTATTGTGCAATATGGTTAATTGTTGTAGATGTTATTTTAAATCAAAATTATGAAGTTTTTATTCCTTACATTTAACAGAACTTTTTAGAAGAAATTAATCCTCTCAACTCTGTATACTTGTAGAAATAAAATCTGTGGGGAGTATCTATCAGATTCTCTAAACCAATATTGGTTTAAATCTGAGGATACATTTTACCCCAAAGATGATTTAGTTGTTTAACTTTAATCTGCTTCTGAATTAATAAAATAAATGTTGTATATATGAAAGAAGGTAGGATACCCTTACATTTAACAGATATAATTGAAATAAATATACTTCAAATCTGTTTCATTTAGGTAATGATATAATCTAATATGATTATGTGTTATAGAAATAAAATTATATAGGTGCAAGTATAATTGACTACGGTATACAATAATTACCTAAATAGGAATGACAATTTAAATAAATTTTATAGTTGATATGAACATGCAATGTAGGAAAATTATATAGTTTAAAACAGTTAAATTTCCTCCAGATATTTTCATATATTAAAATAAAGTCTGCAAATTAAAACTAAATGTTAATAGGTATAATTTATATATGTACTATGGACAGAAGACTAGAAGTACTATAACAAACAAATAATCTATTATGGCCTATTATGCATACTAATTTCTGGCAGAGTATTATGAAATATTTTGCTATGAAATATATACGAAAACTTCAATTACATCTATAGATGTACAAAATCTTAATTCATTCCAGAACGATAACCATATATTCATATACCTAAACATAATTGATATAACCTTCCATAGTTCATAGAATTATATCTCCTTGGATATCATATAAATAAATTGGCATACTACAAGTACATTAAGAATATCTAGAATTAACAACAAGGAAACAACAAATTCGATATTTGACAGTAAATAGAAAATCCGTATACTGTCTACAGAATTATTTAAAAATAAAAAATAGATGGGAAAAATTTACGAATCACAGAAAATAATTACTCATTTAGAGAATAGCTAAAGTGAGAATAAGGGTATATACAAAAGTTATCAGTTCATACTCTGAGAATAATACTCTGAGGAAAAAAATAAAAATTATATTGAACTTTTATGAGCAACTGAAACCTAAATCGATTGATATAAAACCCTATATGTTCTAACATCAAAGAGTACAGAGATAAATGGTTCGAAATTCATTAGATTCGCTAGCATTATACATTGAACTATATAAAACAAATTTTAAATAAATCGTTGGAGAGGCAACATAGTTATAATTGCGTGAAGACACTGGGGAGTACCGACCTGTACAAGAGAGAAATGGGTTACAAATCCTCCAACGAGAAATTAGAAGAGCTCTTGAGGAGCCATAGAAATGAAGCCAATATCAAAGGGTTACCTTTAAACATATATATCAACAATGGAAAAACAAATTAGTATTACAAAGGAAAAAGTGTATAAAAAAAATAAGTTAACAAAATTATTAACTATAAAATGTTAATGATCAATAAACGATAAGAAATGTTTGAGATACCTGAAATAAAACAATATAAGTCCCAAGAAATGTGGACCTGGAAATATTGAATAGTGTTAATGGCGTATGTATCGATATAAATAAAACATCAATAGGTTATGCAAAGGGTTTCTATAGCTATATAGTGCAAAGTATAACCATACCGTGACGAGTTGGGCGAAAATCTCACGAATAGTTTCTGATAAGGATTAGGAATTTCACCTCAATTACCTCACAAAAGTAATGGGGACAAATGTCGAATCCTGAGGACAAAATTCATCGCCTCGGGTCAATTAATTTACAGATATATATTCATTATTAAATACATCAGAACAAATTAATACTGTAAAAAAATTATTAGTCGAATTGGTTTTAGAAGAAAGCCATTAATATAAGAAATGGAATAAATATAACCAATTCGGCATAATACCAATAAGAAGTAAGAGAGGGTTACAGAGAAAAATAAAACCCTCTCTAAAATCAAGACAAATTGAGTGAATGCAAGCCGCATTTACTGACTTCTTCTATTTACGATAGAAATAATGATATTGAAAAGAAGTATCCCTATAAAATACAAAATATCCTTCGGTAATTTATAAATTCCATAATGTAAATTAACATAAACATTCATTACATAAATGTGACCTGTGAAATGTATTCAACAGAGCGTTGAGATATTTTTTCATACCTCTACATAGAATGAAGGCTGCATGACATTGAAGTCTTATTTTGCCATGGGAGTACATACATTACCCAAATCTTCTTCCAGAGTAAACACACAGATAATGGTCGCATGAATAAAATTCTCAACAGAGAAATGAACAAGGGTTTGAAAAGCGATTCATATAGAAATCGAATGTCATAACCCTAAGTAAATCTAGTCCTCCAAGTGGCGAAGATCTGTCGGTCCTCACAAGGATCGACAACAATCTTTGTAATATGATACAAATCTATTAACATTAAAATTCAAGCGTACCCTGGTGGATATAAATTGAATGTGAACTCAGATCTATAATATAAAAACCATAAATTACATCAAGTTTAGTGGCGCGAGAGGTCAGACTACTGACTGAGTTTAATTCAACGTACTTGTATAGAAAATCGAAAAAATTAAAATTAATACATGTCAGTCAAATGACATCATTTTATTAGTTGAACACGAAATATTCATAGCGCTATATATATATGGGATACCTTAATGTAGTTAATTAAAATAACGTTTGAATTGGAATTTCAATACTATGTTAATGTTTGCAATCCCTTTCATAAGGGAATCATATAGTTATGAAGGCACAACTTAAAATACGTATGGTATCATAGTAGAAAGCTATTCAAACTATGGAGTAAATAATTATGAATTCAGAAAACAAGTTTAGATGGAAGTCGATTTAAAGTATTGTTATAAAGTAAATGAATGGTTTATTAAAATTATAATTCAATATATAAAACAATTATATGAAGGTTAGATGATAAAATTAAGTTATATAGGAGTCGTAAAGAAAGTTAAAATAAAGGGGAGATTCTTCTATAACTTAAAAATAGAGTTATGAGTCTAAATAAAACTCGAATGGTATGGAAATCATTATCATATCAATATATACCATAAAAATTTAGACAGTGTATATTAAATGAAGTTATATTTAATATGAGTAAGATTAAAATAAAGATATATAGGGGATTTCAAGAAAGGTATATATAAAGTTATATACAGAAAAAGACAGAATAAAATTAAAAAAAAAATTGTTGAGGTTTGAGGAATGTTACAGATCTTTCTTTTAGGACTTTTTTACCCTATTTTTGGCTTTTATTATTTTTTCATTTTTTTCAAAATATGGGGAAAAAACTTGCAGAAAGCAAGGTATGTACATATTTAAAAGACTATCAAATTAAATTCAAAATTATGAATCCTATACTTATAGGAACTTAACAACGGCTTCACATGGGGATGACATCTCCTTCTGAGATGTCAAGAACACCGTCGACTAGTAGCTTGATCCTTTCAGCCAATCCAAAACATGAATTTTCTTTGTTATAAAATATTTGTGACTGAAACTCTTGGACTAAATTTACACCCTTTTTTGAAAACTGAAATATGATTTGAGACTAGAAAAAAAAAGGGTTCTGCAACCTTCAAACCAAATTACTAAATCATGAAAACCTTAGAGCCTTTTCCTAGGCTAAAAATTGAAAATTGAAATAAGCTGAAATCCTACCTACTTACTCTAATGATTTGTCCAAATGTTGGTTAGGTAAAATGAAATAGCCAATGGAACCATTCAAGCATTATGTACTTTGATAGATTTTGTTTCATGTTCTTGTTGATTGTCAAATCTGAAATTCTGCAACCTATTAGAAACTTGTCAACAAAAGAGAGAATAAAGAAATACTTGATTTCCTTTGTGACTCTAGAAACTTTTCAAAACGATCTTCCAAGGTATATACATTGATGTTTAACTGATCTAAATAACTGTACATTCTTTCTGGATGACCTCCATGCCATGAGAATAAATTTTCATTTTTAACTTTATTCCCTTGCAAAATCAACCTATGATTGTTCTGAGATACTTTCAGATTTTCAGATAAGCTTTGTGATGATATTTCTATTGATGAAAACGTTTGTTTGAGGAAATTTTTATCATCTTTATCTTGAAGCTCATAGTCAATAAATGAAGAAAGACTTTGAATGCATTCATTATCTAACATATATGTTATTGGATCATGAAAAACTTTGAAAGATTGCTGCAATTTATATATGGGTTTTAATGGAACTGCATAGATTTATAGGGTTTGTTCATCCTTTAAAAACTGAAATGCTTTAGAGCATAATGGTGTAGAACGTTCTTTCAAATTTTTTGAACTTTCTTCTTCACTCCCATATTTGATGTGTATTGCCTGATAATTGTATTTGAACTAATGAAATTGAACTTCCTCATCCCACAAACGAGCTAGTGATTGCTCTGTGAAGTTAGCTTGAATTTGGAGAACATAATTATCATCATACTGATCATACTTAATAAAATATTCAGAAGAAGGAATGTCATCAATTATACACATTAGATCAGCAGATTTCTCTTCCAGTAATCCTGATATATCTTGATTAGATTGGTTGCATTCTATTTGAAAGTCATCATTTTTCTCAATAGGAGTACTATCAAGCAATGGACCTTTTTGGGAAGGTAGAACAACATGAGCATGAACTTGTTCTTTTGTCTCTTCATGAAAAAAAAAATTAGTACATACATCAACATTAGAATAAGTAGAAACAATTTCTTCATTATGTAAATATTTTGAGGATGGTTGCATGTTTAGAAGAAAATTGATTTCTTCTTCAGTGGGGGGGGGTGGGAATCTTTGAATTTTTAGCTTTGAATAACAATTTTTTTCTCTATTATGTAAAAATTGATCATGAGGTTGAATATTTTCTTTAACTTCATTCAAAACATCATATCGAACATCATTTTTTACTATAGAGGGGATTTGTGGATCTTGATTCATCCCCTGATATATTTGATATTTGATTAACTTCTCTTGATTATCATGACACTTATCTTGACAATGAAAGTTATGGAATTCTTCTAATAAATCTTCAGGATTCCAATTTCCAAAATCTTGATCAATATTTTTAAGGTAATGTATGAGATCCTCATCTTCATCACAAAAAGTTTCAGCTAATCATAAATATCGAAAATCTTCTTTGTAATGCTCATAAAATATCTTATGAAAATCCTTTAAAAAAAATAAACTAGTAGGTTTGAGAGCTTCATACCATTCCCTTTCTTGTCCTTCTAAGGTTTCCATGAATATCTTCATGAGGCAATCCTCATGCCAATCACTCTTCAATATTCATGAGTGTATATGAAATTTAATGAGATGTAGCAAAGGATCATCAATATTGTCATTTTCAAATATAGGAAGATTTTTATCCTAATTTACCTTTGGTAGTTTGTGTGGAAATCTAGGTATGTGATCTCTGCTCATGGGAGCATACCTGCATTTTATTCTTGGGTCATCTTGTCAATTATTCATAAAGAAGGGCCACTATACCTATACAACCAAGTTAGATCCTTCTGTAAAATACAATATACATGGAAAAAATATTCTTAATGAGAAAGAACATAATCTCTTGGATTAAGATCCAATTTGAAAGCCTAATCTTTCCATATTTTTCTTTCAGGTTCATTCCTCCAGAGGAGAATTGATTGTGAAATTGATTCTCAGTCGCCAGGTGGATGATTTTAACCTTTGTCTGTCTGATCACTGTCCACCGTCATAGATCACATCTGAACATGTAAAATATTTCTTAAGAAAATGTTAGTCGTCCCTAGTATGGTCGCCATTATGTTATCACTCAGTAATTTCTCCAGGTTCAAGAAATAAATATTCTGAGGTAACCACAAACCAACTTCAAACTCTAGGACCTAGCCTTCCCACAGTTTAGAGAGGGCTCTCTCTTTAAAATTTAACTTTTCTTTAATTTGTAAATATTAGGCTAGTTATGAAAGTAAAGTTTTGGTTTTGTTTTGATGGATTTGGTGGGAAAAGTAAATTGAAAGGAAGGATAGTGGGAAATCTATTTTTCCATTAAGCTATGGAGTCAAAATCAAGCAAACAGGACTAGGAACAAGCGAAAAAAGGTCAAATGACTTCAGGGCAAGGTAGATGAGCCTTGGAGACCATGGAAAGTTGTTTTTGTGAGGTGGTATGATTGAGATAAAGGGAACTTAAGAATCCTTAAGTCCGGAAAAGGGAAGTAGTAGGAAAGGTCAAACGAATGAGGGAGAAATGAAGAATTCCCTACACTGGAAATTAGAGGAAAACATATAACGATAACTAGTTAAAAACAAGTTGCTCTTAACAAATCCTATAGTAATACTCCTAGTTATACATTCAGATTTAGCATAAACATAAATCACTGCATGTAACATAGAAAAGAAACAATGATAAGTGAAGAGAATACTTCACTCCAAATAACTCATCGGAGGCATCCTGAAGTATGATATGAATTGGATTTCATCTAACCTGCTACTCAAAATTTTGGAACACAAAAGCTTTAAATTCCAAGAAGAAATGACTATAACAATCCTAGAAATTTTATTCCACCAAAATAATAAAAACAATGAAGTATTTATACAAATTCTAAACTAGAATATCTTGAAACAATATCAAGATTCGTTTACAAATATCTCCAACTATTTTACATAAATAGAACTTAATTAAAGGAAACACAGAACTAATACATATATTTGGAATTATTTTTTATGGATAGGTCATGACAAAGAGGAGAATTCGAATTTGATCTCAAATCTTAGTTGATGATGAGGAATCAAAATCACTAATTGTCTCCTTTCTTTGTTCATTCTGCTCCAGCAATTTGCAAACTTGGGGTCCAATTATACCTTTTTATTTATCAATTTCAAATAGATATGTAAAAAATGAAAGAGGTTATTGCATGCAAATATGTTTTGGAGATAAAGCTCTCTCATGTCCCTAAAATTCAGCTCCATATGTTCACAATAGGCTCTACAAAAAGATGTGTAAAATAGAGTTTTACACAGTCTGAAAAAGAGGTTGTAAATATGTGCATGTATCTCTCATTATTTAATACCTGTGAAAAAAGAGAGATAGGTTTTTGTATATGCGTATATTAGGAACAAAAACCTCCTTTATTGTTGTAAGATGGATTTCTGATTGGCCACAGTCTTCTCTGCAAAATGACGACTTAACAGGAATTTTCTCCAAAACGTGCTTTCAAATATTGTTTAATATTTCCAAAGCCATAATGGCTATTAGAAAAGTGAGAGAGGTTTTTGTATTTGGACATCTTAGGAACATAAATCTCCTTCATGTTTTCAAAATTCATTTTGGATTTTCCACAATAGTTTCTACAAGACTATGACTTAAACATGAAATTTCTGCAAAAATTTCCCTTCTTGCTCTGTTTTCATCTTTTAACCTTACTATTCTTTTAACTGTTTTTACTTTGAATTTGGATAAATTTCATCTTTCTTAAAATTATTTTCATCTTTATTTACCTTTTACTACCTCTTTATTTACTTTTACTTTTTACCTTGACTGCTCTGTAACTTTGTTTTAACCTTTACTCTGACTTTCATCCGATACACTTTAACTCTAATACACTTTGACTGTTTTGTTTTCATTGTCACTGTCAATTCTTACTTTACTTTGAACTTTAACCTTTACTGTGTAAATTTATCTCTCTTTGCATAAATGACTTCTTTTTGCTCTGCTACCTAGAATATTTTGTAAAGGAATATCATTTAAAATTCTTTTCTTTGTGAACTTTTGGAGTAAAGAAGATATTTAACTAGTATTTAGATTGTTTTATCCAAATTCTCCTTTTGCTAATGACCTGCAAAACAAAATAATGGTTAATGAAACCCTGGTTGCAGGGAGGTGGTAATGGCTTTAAGTGGTCACAATACTAGATTTTATTTTGGCACTTTGCAACCTTCGGGATTGCTAGAACTCTATTTTTTTGAAATTTTGGCTACTTCTGCAAGTTTAGACAGTTTTCAGAAGTAATTTTCACTTTTAGCAGAGGCTTCATGGATAAACAGGTGAAGTATTGTCTTTTCTTAGGGTTTTCTTTCCATTTAGTTTTGTCAAAGAGTTTAACAGGCTTTTGAACTAACTTAAAACAAGAAAGAAGGGTTTGTTGAGTATTTTAATGGAAATTTGGGCTAAAAATTCTTTTCAAAAGAGTTACAGAGGCTTAGGATACCTGCAGAGGTTTTCTGGTTTGATTTCAAGCTTGAAAAAGTTCATCAAAGTGCGAAAATTTCACAAATTTCTTGAAAAATTGTGAGTAGAAGAGAAAAAGGGTTTTTGGGAAGAATTTTCCAGAGTTTGGCCTGTTTTTGGGACTTTTTGGCAGTTTATTTAATCAATTTCTTAACTTAAATGCATTTCTTTCTTTTAAAATGGGGTTTTCAACTTGATTGCAAGTTTGAATTCTAGAAAAATACCTGTTTGTAATGCAGGTATCAGTTTTTGGAAAGGTTTCTGGGGTTCTTTGCTGAGTTGAAGGATTCAGTAGATTGTCTGGAGAAACATGGAGCTCGTTGGTAGTCTTAACAGATTTCAGGGAAAGGGTTTGTAGTTTTCACGCATAAAAATGGCAAAAAAAAGGCTTTAACAATGATTCTTTAGAGTCGGGGAGATGGCAATACAATAGGTTAAACGTGAAAGAATAATGGGCAAATGTATTTTTAAAGGTTTTATTGACATATTGGGCATATTTAAATTGGCATTGAATGCAGGTCGCATCAGGCGAGAGAGCGGTTCTGAATTTTTAACGAACGAAAAATACAAGTGGTTATCGCGTGACTATCGAGCAGTAAGTTGTTTTGAACTAAACCCACACGATCCAGTGTGGAAAGGTGACTTGGATGGGAGAGAAATGGGTGACACTACCCATTTCACGTGGCTTTGGATTTTGGGCAATCTTGCATCTTTTCTATGCGATATCGTCCTCTAACCATCAGATCTGGGAGTTTAATGTGAAGGTCTGAGATCATTTGGGGAGTTTCATTGAAATGGAAAGGTGGGACCAGGCCTTTGCATAGGTAGAAGGTTTAATATATGGCGTGGGTTATATGGTTTAAAACATATATGAAATGTTTTAATCATGGTATAGGTGGCAATTAATATTTGTATTTAAAACCTTTGTGACATGTTTTAAACGTTATGTTCAAGCACAATAATATATATTATATAGTTTTTCAACTTTCACAGTTTTCAAACCATAAGTTCGGGATATTTTAAATAATCATATTTTTAGAGCAAAGGGTTTGTAATTTGGGGTTTTTATTTGCGCACCTGGGATAATAGACTTTGGTCTAAATGTTATAATAGTGGCCCTTTTTTTGGGTATTTAGATATAATGGAATTAATAACTATGGGAGGATATTTCTTAGGAATTTAATAAAAGTATGTTAAAGGTTAATATGAAAGGGTAGTGTAATAAAAATCATTGTTCATCTTTATATTTCTTTCACCAATACCTAGGATAAATGTAATTTTTAGTGTTTTATGAATGCTTTTGAAGGGATGAAGTTAATTATTTTAGGGTCACAATTTTACTAACTAAAAATTGGTTTTTTACTTAGAAAAAGAGATAATGATTCATGAATGAGGGGTAAATGCTAATAAATGTGGGTTTAAGGTATGAACTCAATATTTTTAACTAATCAGTCATGGAACCTTGGGTTTGGTCCCAACTAAAGTCATAGAAATGCTTTGAGCCTTTTTGATTGATAGTTTAGAATATTGAATACTTGTAGAGGAGGGGAAATTAGTGACTTTTCCCGATGATGCTTTATTACATGATTTCTCAACTACTTTCTACCTACCCAACTTTATTTCTAACATTTTTTCTTCATTTTGTAGGTGCATTTAGGCTTGCAACCTTAAAAAAAAATTCTTTAAAAGCATAAAACTATCTAAATCTACCTTAGTTCATCCAAGGGCTCAGATTAAACTGTTGAGCTCCTCATTATTCTCTACCAATCTATTGATTTTTCAAGTTCAAACTTTTTGACAAATGTTTATTCTCTATCTAAAACATGAAATTGAAAGCATGAAAAGTTAAGATTAAATTGTTTAACTGATCATGGATTATGGCATTTATTGACACTCTACACATAATCATTATTCTTGTAGTAAAATTAAAAGTAGTGGCATTTGGACTTGCTCACTTTCAGGTCTTATTTCTCTTTTTTCTTTTGGGTCTATATTTTTCTAAGTCCTTTGATCTTTCTTTTAGGACTTTTTTACCCTCTTTTTGGCTTTTATTGTTTTCTATTTTTTTCAAAATATGTGAAAGAAACTTGCAGAAAGAAAGGCTTGTACGTATTTACAATACTATCAAAGTCAATTCAAAATTATGAATCCTATATTTATAGGACCCTAACACATGACATCATATTTAAGATAAAATTCTAAGGTTCAAGCGGTGGAAGATCACATCAAGAATCAACAAGAAGTTCTCCAACTCTTAAAGGATAACCTAAATTTGGCACAAAATCGAAGGAAACAACATGCACATCAACATCTCAATGAGAGAAGTTTTGATGCAAGAGACTAGTATTTTTACGGCTACAACCATACAAACAAATGTCCCTCAAGAAAGTTAAAAAGGATAATAAATTATTGCCAAGTACTATGTTCCTTACAAGGTGTTGCAGAAGATTGGTAGTATGGCATACAAATTGTAGCGTCCTACTTCTTTGCAAGTGCATCTAGTTTTCCATGTTTCATGCTTAAAGAAGGTTATAGGTGAAAATATTCCAGCTCAAAAAATATTGCCAGAACTTGATGAGGAAGGAAAAATCATATTGGAACTTGAATCGGTCACGGAAACAAGAACTCGAAAACTACAAAATCGATCAATTTTAGAGTATATCATTAACTGGAAGAGCTTACCCACTGAAGATTCTACATGGGAGGTTGAAAAATTTACATAGAAGCACCCATAACTACTCAAGCATTGAGGAAATTTTTTTTTTGAAGGAGAGGGGCATGTTAGGTCCATATATTACTAGTTTAGTCCTTTATTGTTATTAGTATAGCCCCCTTATTGTTATTGTTGTACCCATGTAACCCCAATATTGTTATTATTGTGTCCTTAAATTATTATTGTAAGGTTGGATAGGATTATATTGTGGCCCCATGGACTCCTATATATAGAAGGAGGTTTTGGTCATTTGTAACATCCAAGAATTATTCATTTATGTAATTTATTGGAGGTTTCCCCCTCGAAGTGGCTTATTTCTAAGGCGTTGATCTCTCTTTTCTTCTGTTTTTGGAGTTGGTTTTACAACGGAAAGTTTTGTACCTTGAGAGATTTGATCTCTCTCAGTGCTTGATAGATACAGAGTTAAGATGGATCCAAGCTAGTGTTAGTCATTTGCGGCCAAGGAAAATATATCGATGATATGAGAAACATATGATTAGTTTTATCAATAATAGGTAAATACATCTAATATTAATATGTTAAATATTTAAATATCCGAAATATGTGTGATAATTATCGAGTCATTTTATTTTTGAATTTACTTAGTTACCTTAGTTTGTTGACATCATAAATATTGTAAAAGGACTTTAATGACGAAGAATGATTAAATAAAAATTGTAAATGGAAATTGACAATGTAATAATATTGAATGAAGGAAAATGTGAATAATAACAATGTAGTTAATTACAAATAGTCTTCATTGTGATCAACCTCAAGCTGTTTTTTTTATATTATTATTATTGTCACCCTTATTAGTTTTGTCATATTTTCATATTGATTATACGAAAAGGATAGTTGGAATCGTGAACCATTTAAATATTTTGTTTTAGTTGTTGTAGTAAACATCATACTTGTCTCTATTGCTATCCAATATTAATAGGTTCAATTAATATAACACAAAATCAATGTACCTTGTCAATAATTTGTATGCTTACACTGAAATAAATGCACACTACTAATCTAGTGACTTTAAAATTAATGTAATATCATACATAAAATTACATCAAATCATAAATCAACATATAAACTAAAATCAATGCACCTAATGGAAGTAATCAAATAGGATTAGAAATTGACATCTACAATTAAATCAATGCATCTAGTGCAAGTAAGAAAATAGGATTAGAAACCAATATCTACACTAAAATGAATGCATCTACATCAAGAAATCAAATAGGATTAGAAATCACCATCTACACTGAAATCAATTCATTTAGTGCAAGCAATCAAATAGGATTAGAAATCATCTACACTGAAATTAATGCTTGTAGTGCAAGAAATCAAATATAACTATAAATCAACATCTACATTGAAATTAATGCATCTAGTGCAAGCAATCAAATAGGATTATAAATCACCATATACACTAAAATCAATTAATATAGTTCAATCAAGCAAATAGGATTAGAAATCATCCACATTGAAATCAATGAATCTAGTTCAAGTAGTCAAATATCGTTAGGAGTCAACATCTACACTAAAATCATCTAGTGCAAGCAATCAAATAGAATTACAAATCACCATTTACACTGAAATAAATGCATCTAGTGAAAAAATATTCTTCACTATCCCCCCCCTCCATCTATATGTACATATCCCTACATCTCTCCTTATTTGTCTCTTTATATCACCCCGCCAAACACACATGCCCTCTCACTCCATATCTATCAATATCTTTGTTCCTCCCTCCTTGTCTCCATCTATCTTGTCTTTCTTTTCACCTTATATGTATATCTCTATCTCCCTTTGTTTCTCTATATCAACCCCAAAACATGCACTCTATTTCTCCAATCTATCTATCTATCACTCCCTCCTCTACCGTCCTATCTCTCTCTTCCACTTCCCTCCCTCTCTCCCACTTCAATCTCTCTTCCCTCTTGATATCCTCCCTCCCTCTCTCTCCATCTTCCTTATCACTCTCTCTCTCTCTCTTTCTCCACCTTTTACTCTCTATGTCTTTATTCATACCTCCCTCTCTCTCCCCCTCTATCTCCATCCCTCTTTACCTACCCCTCTTCACACTCTCCCTTCCTTTCTCTCCCACCTCTCTCTCTCTCTATCTTCACCTTCCAAATTTTTTACTATATGTCTCTATTTATCCTTCTCTCCCCTGTTCTCTCCATATCTCTTATTTTGTCTCTTTATCTCACCCCAAACCTACACACTCTCTCTCCATATCTCCCTTAGCACTCCCTCACCCTCTCCTCTACTCACTCTATATGTCTTTCTTCTCCCTTAACTCTATCCCCATCTAGCTCCATCTCTCTATCCCTCCATCTCTCCCCATCCAAATCTATATCTCTATCCCTCCCTCTCTCTTGTTCCAACTCTATCTCTCTATCCCTCTCTCTCTCATCCTCTCTTTCAAGTCTTGTCTCTTTTCCTTCCTCTCTCTCACTCTCTCTCCTACCTCCCTCTATCTTGCCCCATCACTCAATCTCTCTCTTTCTCCCACCTACAATCCTCTCTGTCCCCCCATCACTCTTTTCCTCTCTCTTGTCCTTCCTCTCTCCTCACCGCCCCCAACCCCGCTCTCTCTCTTTATTCCCGTCCACCCCCCACACCCCTCTCCCTCTCTTTATTCCTGAACTCCTCCCCCCCCGGCATCCCGCTCTCTCATCTCTCTCTCTCTCTCTCTCTCTCTCTCTCTCTCACTCCAATCCTCTCTCTTCCCCATAACTCTATCTCTCTCTCTAGCTATGTTACCATATATATCCATTTCTCCTTCTCCCTCCTTGTCACCATCACTCCTTCTATGTCTCTCTATCTAACCCCTAAACATACATACACTCTCTCCATCTCTTACTTGTCACTCCCTCTCTCTCCACTTCTCACTCTCTATGTATTTCTTCTTCCATCCCTCTCCCTCTCTTACCCTTCTCTGCCACTCTCACTCTTCTCCCTCTCTTAATTCCTCGTATTGCCTCTCCTTTATTTTATCTCCATCTCTCCCTTGTCATCCCCCTATTTCTCCACCTTTTGTTATTTCCTCCCATCTATATCTAGAGTTTATATATATATATATATATGACAAATTTAATATTGTATTAATAATAATATTAACATTATAATATATTAATATGAATATTATAATAATAATAATAATAATAATAATAACCCTAACATTAATAACTTATTATTAATGTTAGGGTTAACAATGTTTTTTTTGCATGGTATTAATAGTAATTTGGTGGATGGTATTTGACCTATAGGGTTGGTATATAATTAGATGTTGATTTTTAACCCTATGAGATATATTGTTATTTATTTACCTTCCCTCTATATACCTCTTTTATATTTATTTATTTATCATACCTCTTTGATAAATATGGTATTTGGTCGGTGGTATTCGTCCCATGGTATTACTAATAATTTGTCCCATAGGCTTCACCTAAATAAAGCCTTTTTTTCAAGTTTCTATAAATATAAAAAGGTTTATGGAGTAAATATAAAAAGAGGTTTTATTTATTTACCATATTTATATTTTTATTTATTTATCATACTTCATAAAAATATGGTTTTATTTATTTATGGCAACTTTCGTTTATTTATATTTTTTTATTTATTAATCATATATCTTTTTTGAGTGTTACCAAACTTTGTCATATTTTAAATTTATATTGTCAAAATTGATTTTTAATGATTTTTGTAATGTTTATTTATATGGTTATGTAAGTCATTGTTTAAGATGAAATTATTTGGATTTTGTTTTTAATTTTATTTTTTATTTTAGCTTCCAACATACTTAAATATCGAAGTCATACTGCGTTGTAGAATAAGCCTATCTACAAAGTAGTATCAATGATATAAACAATTTTTTTTTTGGATAAGTAGAGTTGTTACACCTTGAGTATAAATTAGTTTCATTTTGACTAAAAATTAAAAAATATCTACTAAAATTAACATTAACACTCTAATTTAATTTATTTTTTTAAAATAAATTAGTTAAATTTTCCTTAACCTAATCGGTTGTTTCACTCTCTCATTGAGTAATCATCAAGAGGTTGTCCTCTTCACTCCAACTCACAAGTCCCAGCTAGGTGTCGAACTAAGTGAATATACTTGAACGAATTATTAAAAAAATAGATTTATTTATTACGCTGTAAAGGGTTTTTATATGAAAACAACTCTCCCAAATGCTAGTGGTATTATTTTGTATTATTGGTTTCAATGTTAGAAAATTGAAAGAATTTCTATCGTTATTAATAAATTATAGAAATAATAGACGTTCGTTAGATTTTCAGTTGCCATTGGCGGGAGACGATTACATACTAGAAACTGAACAGAAGACCGCGTCTCCTCTGTCGCATCTCTGCTATTATTCTCTTTTAGTTGACGGATTGTTTTTCTCTTATCGCTAACAGTTGTGCCGTGGGTTCGCAGAAGAGCGAAGAAAATAATTCTGCATACGGTGATTTCTTACCGTTTGTGTCTGATTCCGTTAGAGATAAAAAGAGGTGATTTCTATATATTTATAACATGATAATGTACCGAGGCATATTTTTTTAAACCTGAGAACGTATCTTGCGTATATTTAATTTATATTAGTGAAATCCAAAATGTATATCTATCTGCATTACACTGAGATGTGTATATATTCATGTTTATGTTTTAATTTAGGGTGGATTGTCTTTTCGACTCACTGTGGCTATCGATGTATTTTCTGTTCTTACCTCTCGGAAAGCCCCTGACGAGATGGCTGCTGCATCTTGGGAAAGCGAATTTCTCTGCAACCCTTTAGCGGAATGAAGCCATTAAATGCCTACTCTGATCCAATCCAGATTGTTTTTGCTTTTCTCACTTGCGGCATTGCTATTCTCAAATCTACTTGCACATTTTATGTTGTGTGCACTCTGTCATCTTCTATTGATGTTGATGTTTTCAGGAAACTTAGGCAATTCAAACAACTGCATCCTCAGTTGAAGACGTTCAGTTCATTCATTGATGCTAGTTATACATTTCATACTTTTGATAAAATAATGTGTATAATCAAAAGAGAAAATGTACATGTACAGAGTAATATTTTCATTATTTATATTGCATTCATATAAATAAAAAAATGCTCATGTTTTATTACTCGAGATTTCCATGCATTTTTTCGTTTTTAAATGTATTCACTTGATCCCTATTTAATGTTGTATAATATGGAAATTGTCACATGATTTTTAATATATAATATGCTAAATTTATTTTTAATTTTGTAGTGGTTAATGAATTAATATAATTTGGTATTTTTTTAATATAAATTATATGGATATTTTTTTTCGTGAATTTAATTTTCTCCGACTTTACTGAGTAAGAAAGAGATTTACGGAGTAACTAAAAAACTTATTTAATTTTTTTCATACAAATTATATAGTATATTTTTTTGGTCAAAGTTAATTCTCTCCGTAACTTTCAATTCAAATAATTTGGTATATTTTTTTAATATAAATTAGATGGATATTTCTTTTGGTGAAAGTTAATTCTCTCCCTAACATAACAAAGAGATTTACCGAGTGGCTTAATGAAAAACCTATTTAATTCTTTTCATCCAAATTATATGGTATATTTTTTTGGTCAAAATTAATTCTCTCCATAACCTTGAATTAATATAATATGGTATTTTTTTTAATATAAATTATATGAATATTGTTTTTGGTGAAAATTAATTCTCTCCCTAACCTTACTGAGTAAGAAAGAGAGTTACCGAGTGACTTAAAGAAAAACTTATTTAATTTTTTTCATACAAATTATATGTTATATTTAATAAAAAAAAATTATAGAATAATATAGTCATATTGTTAAGTTGTGAGTCTTCCTAAATTAATTACTTTTGAATATCTAATCAAACATGACATTATCAAGCTTTGGTTGGATAGCTTTTATTAAAAAGACATTTTCTTTTATTTTTATATTGTCTTAGATGTTTACATGTATAATATTGTTAGGAAAGTAAGATAGACCAAAATTGTTAAAAATATTTCAATGTTTTTTTTATATATTTCAATAAAAATTATTATATTTTATAATTTATTTTAATATTTTTATTAAATATAAAGTAATTTTTTTAAATTTTAATTTATACTCCATATACTGAAAATAATATAATTGTGTAAATGAATATTAAAATTACAGTCTACAATTAAATAAATTAATATTATATAATTTTAAATGGCAATTAGGATGATGAAAAGCTTTAATTTTATTACAGATTCTTGTAAAAACCTGCTTTGTGAGGAACGATAGTAACGTTACTCTACAATATCATTTCGTCAAAATAAATCAATATACTTTTCGGTTTATATGCTATATAATTAGAAGAAATTATTTGTAAAGACGCATGTGACGTTTTAAATAATCATTCTCATTTATTTTTGGTACAGGCATTGACGGCAATAAAAATGTTACTTTCCTTGAAATACGTGGTGAAAAAGATCCAGGGAGATGTGCACTCATTTCAACACATTCTAATTGAACGATAGTATTCAACTATGTTAAATGTTCAAGTTCATAAGTGTTGGCTCTTGAATTCATTACATATTCAAGTTTATAATTCTGATATTTAATTTAAATTCAGTTAAATTTATATATTATTGTTTTACTTATAATGTTTTTAAATAACATAAATATTTTAAGATAAAATCATATAATACTCTGCACAATACATTTTATAAGTTATTTATAAAACCAATTTTTTTATTTAAACAATTTTCCAAAGTTATAATCTTTTATATAAAATAATTTATATTTTTAAGTTAAATATTCAATTAAATTACATAACATCTCACATATTTTTTCTTCTATATTACTTATTTTCTCTATACTACTCTTTCATATATTACTCTTTTACAACATTTTCTTTACAACATATAATGCAATTACCAATTTTAATTTTCGAAAATTTAATTAGCTCTTCCACTTTCTAATAATTCTTACCTGGTACAGACAAGATCCTCCGCTTAGTCTAGCTAACACCATCTGTATATTTGTCCACCAATCTTGGAATTTAAACCTTTCGTTGCCAGCCACGTCGGGAGAATCTGCACAGACCTTATCGTCTCACTAAATCGTATGCAACTTACATGACCGAAACGTTAGATCTCGAAGATTTTAAAATATAGAATGTCAATCACTGTGCTTTTAGAAGCACAAGTAACATGGAATATAATTTCCCACTAACCATGCCTAACTCATATATCTATATACCAAGTTGAAGACTTTTGACTCAAATTTAATCGAATTCTTTTTTAACAGGTGTGCACACGAATAAATAAATTCACCGATCGCTCATTTTTTTTATTTCTCGTCTCAACTTCAAGCTGTCGGACACATGACACGGTGCCTCACCACAATCGACTTGATTAACGCGGCCTTTTTTATTTCTAAAATACAGTTATCTATGTCAGCTTCTTTGAATCTTCCTTGGCTGTGTGTTTGTGTATATAATTAAAACATCCCTTCATGGAAAACCCTTCGTATTCTCCTAATTTTGTTAGCTGTGTAGATCCCCAATGTATTGTGATATTTTTATTGTATCATGTTTCCAAGTCCACCATTAAATAAAAAGCTACACATTGAATTACTAATTCATCGCTAAATTTCATGTAAGGAAAGAGTTTGGGATTAGAGGACTATGCCAAAGCACATCATTCCTCTCACAATCTTGCCACTAGTCTAGATGTTACAGTATTTTTAATTCCATTTATCATGTCATGGTTGATGGTCAAGGTTATTAACAAACACAACTAAGGAAATTATATATTAAATTTTCTGAATTGTAGCCTACATCTTTAAATTCCAATTTAGACTTTTTAAATTGTATTGAAATTGAAAAAATAAACAATTTAAATTAATGGAAATTACTTCAAATTACAATTTCAATAATTTTTTTAAATCTTAATCATAATTGAATTTAAAATATATTATTGAATTAAGGAAAAAATAATGTGGTTATTTTTTACCTTTTTATTAAATAAAGAAATAGATAGATTTAATAAAAATTTTAAATATATTATATATATATTTAAAATTCTTTCGTTAATAATCATATGGAAAAAAAAATATTGATGTGAAATTAAAAAATAAAAAATAAATAAATACATTTTTGTTGTTTCTTATTATCTTTTAATAATATATTGTAAAAGTATTTAAAAAACATAGATATTTCTAAACTCTACTAATTACATACAACATAAATATTATAATAACTATAATAGAAAAGAATAAAAAATTAAATAATATACTCGTAGTTAATGCACTTAATATTTACAAAATCTATATAGTACCATGATGACTTTCATGAGGTACACGAAAGGAATACAATGGAATTCCTTTAGATTCATTATTATTATTAAATTTTTATTTTTTTTTCGAAAATTAAAATATATGTTCTTTTAAATAAAACATTATAAAAACAAAGTTGCATGGCAAAAATACATGAATACAGCGTACAAAAGTTGTAAAAATAAAAAATGATCAAGTTGTAAATACAGTTTATCAGTACCATCCATCAACCAATTAGCTCGTTAACTGACACATTAAGTGAAAAAAGAAAATGATTATATAACATTTTCGAAAACAAACATCTACAACACCACTACTTTCTACTACTTTCTACTGTTTTTTTTTTTTTACTAATTAACATATTTAACTAAACATAATAACAATGAAAAATAAATTAGTAGGTAATATTTAACCAAGACCCGGAGACCACATTAAAACAATTAGTTGCAACCACAATGTTGAGCCATTAATAATGTTTAACAAAGATATACCAATAAAATCCATTTAGAAAATGACTATAAATGCCCAGGTTTAACTTGAAAGTATCAATGCAATGAATATAACTAGGTAGGTTTAATATTTCAGCGATGAAATAATGAGACCTAAGAATCTTTAAAAACATGCCAAAAACAAATTCACGACATCAACGTTTAGACCCATGCACAATTCTTTATATTAAATAGAAAATTATAAAGAGAAGGCGCCATCATATTTTTGAGTCGAAGCAAAGACTAATTATATTAAACCAAACAATTGCAGATCTTACAATGAGAGAAAATGCCAGACAAGAAGTTGCTTTTTTTAGAGAATCTAATTCTAACCACCTCTTAGGTGTCGAAACCGTCCATCCTAATGTGTCAGTGTAGTTTCATTTAGTCCAGTTTTAGTTGAGTCTCACAGCACTCATTTAATGTTGATGTCTCCAATGTAATGTTATTTAACTCATTCATAATGTTGAGAAGAGCAATCATCTACTCCACTTCTTTACAATTTTCAATTTTTGTCATAGTATCATAGCTAGTTTGCATAAGAGTCCTCGAGAGAACAACAACGTGAGCACAGTTGGAGAATCAGAGTGAAGAGGTGAGCCTACACAAGACTCTTTGAGAGAGAAGCAAAAGTTTGAGGATGCCTCCTATCTAAAAGCAGCAGAACTTAGTCCGTGTAAGACTCGTTGAGAGCATCAGAGATTGAAGATCGAAGCTACATTGTGTAGGACACCATAACAACAACGTTATCGTGAGGTGAGCGCAAGATCCGAAGAAACATTTTTGAGGTGCAGAGATACAAAATAAAAAGAATTAACAAAGAACCAACAGAAGAAGAAGACCGTGAGAGTTAACTAAATTTTTTTTAATTTGATTTTTTTTTATCAGCGCTATTTTTGAAGGAAAAAGTGGGCCGATTAGCCCATCAGGGCCGGTTTGAGGCTAATACCCATGCCGATCAGTGCTACTTTTTATACTGATACTAGGGTCGATCAGCACACTTTCCAAGAAAATACTTGCGCAGATCTGATAAAGTCTTGCAGCGAGTTTTTTCCACATGACGAGCGTGGGAACAGTGTTACAGAGCCCTGCTGCTTCAAGGTATGGTTTAAAATTTTTAAAATTGATTGCGGGAATTGTAATATTTTAAAGAAAAGATTTTGCAAGAATTTTTATTGAGTAAGACAAACAGCGACGACATGTCAACAATTTGTGCGACTTGTTGAGTCGTAGTGAGTCAAAACTCAACAAATGGGAAAAGCCAAGAGGCTAAAGATAAAAAAGAGATGTTTGAGATCTTTTAGATCTGGAAGTGAACAGGTAAAAGGATGTCTTGCCATTAAAATTCATAAAATAATCAATGCATGATAGCATTCTTCCCTTGATTTCAAATGCCAAGAAAACCAAGGAGGCTTGGGATACCCTTGAGAGGTGTTTTGATGCAAGGGGTAGCATCGGATGTGAAGATGAAGGTAGATCTATAGTAGCAAATCTACGATGAGATGAAAAGACTCAGCCACAAGTGGATGATGTCTGAGAAGAAATTGCAGAACCAACAGAGAAGGAGCGTGAAGATGCTCATGAAACCCACTGTGCAGAGCCACAAGTGGACGAAGATTTGATGAATCCATCAATAAAACTTCCTAATGATAATTTGGTGAATCCAACAATAGAGCTTGCTGACGATAATTTGGTAAATCCAGCAACAGAGCTTGTTGATGAAGATTTGGTGAATCCAGAAACATAACTTGTTGATGAGAGTGAAATTTCTATTGAAGGGGTCAATGCTATGGTAAATGCTATTGGCTAATGATCACTGGTTGCATATGATGTAACCAAAACATGATATCGACATCATGTTATTCGGTGAAATAATCTCACTTCAATCAGTGGAAGACAACATGTTTGCAACATCACAGGTTAGTAATGAAAAGACAGAGACAGAGACAAAGACAAATATAAAGACAGATACAAAAACAGAGATAAAGACAGATGGAAAGAAAGAAGTCTTCCATGGGAAAGAAGAAACAAAGGAAGAGGTAGTGAAAGAAGCACAACGGGATACAACTCTCATTGCAGAGAAACAAGGACAAAACAAATGTGGTTTTAAAGATATTTTTACATTTACAATTTATTTTCAATGTGGAGGTACACATGATGATTATGAAGAGGACTTCAATTTCCTTGAAACATGGCTTGCAACACCATGTTTAGATGACGTGTACACAAAAGTTGTTGATATGAATGTTGAATACAGCATGCATGACAAACATGTCAGTGAAATATTCAGGTATTAGAGTTTTGAAGAGATAAAATACTATTCTCATATTTTGTTGCAGGGGATTGATGATGAAAAGCGCACTATAGAAGAAATATGTGGCAGCAGCCCACATACAAGTCATTTCTTGAAGAAGACCGGGACATGCTTAGATAGCCTGGGACAATAGAAGACCTACACCAGCAAATGAAGAAACGAATGTTTGAATAATAAACAAGAGGAAAACGTTGAAACAATTTAAAGGCTACAGGATTTGGAAGAAGAGAAGAAGAAAACTAAATTTAGTTGAAATAAAAATTTTTAAAATTGTAAGCCTCGCTGAGACATGGACCAGTAGGTATCATAATTAAATTTTATGTGGTTGTAATTAAGAGATATTGTTGGAGAATCTAATTCCAACCACATGTTAGGTGTCAAAACCATCCATCCAAGTGTACTAGTTCAGTGTCACTTAGTCCAACTTTAGTTGAGTCTCATTACACTCATTTAATATTGATGTCTCCAATGTAATCTTATTTAAGTCATTCCTTATATTGAAAAGAGAAATCCTTTACTGCAATTATTTTCAATTTTCAATTTGCACTTATTTTCAATTTTCAATTCTTTACAGCTTCCACT
The DNA here is from genome assembly GCA_034641835.2 of Pinus albicaulis. NCBI lineage: Eukaryota > Viridiplantae > Streptophyta > Pinopsida > Pinales > Pinaceae > Pinus > Pinus albicaulis. The sequence goes on from CM076584.1 coordinate 1,377,668,391, forward strand.
GACCGCAAAACAATGACACACTGTTTTCACTGCTAACGAATACAACGATTTTTTCGCTAGAGAGTGAGAGAGAAGTAAAACAAATGAACCTCTTCGCAATCAATGTTTAGATGAAAAGTTTTAACAACAGAAATTAAGAAATGAAAACAATTAAAAAGATTAAACGAAAAGGATTAAGACCAAATGGACATTTACCAATTAATTATCAACATAACAATAAATTTATAATTTTTACAGAGCTTTTATGAACCAAAACTTTTTAAATGTGTACAAACATTCCATAAAATCAACTGAAAACTAAGGCTAATAAATAAATAAATGCGTCTATGTTAAAATCAACCGCACATAATAACAACCAATCAATTCGTTGCAAGCACAAGGTTTAGTAATTAATAACGTTGATCTAAAAGATTCCAGGAAAAGCCATTTAGCAAATCCAGCAATGGCACAACGTCGTGCTCACTTCACCATCGAAGTCATTTAGTAGACGTTGCAATGGAGCAGCTCATGGAGATGGCAATATCGTAATCACAACTCACATTTCTTTAAATGTAATTCACACAATTCAAGACAGAAAGTCATTTATTTTATATTTAATTTCATTTTATCATAATCTACGGGTTCATTTTCTCTTAATATTTATAATTGCGCAATAAATTTTTAATGAAAATTTCGTAAAAAAATAATTTAAACAGATTGAACTACAAGATTTAGATATTCAAAAAAATTATCAGTTTTAATTTTATTCATTGATAAAATAACCACCACAAGAATAATCTGACATCTTTTAATTAATAATATCAAAATAATATACTAATCTTTACATATACACAATATATGTCCAGTTAAAAATCACTTTAATTAACACATAATTACAATATTTATTTAACTACTTTATCCAATGGTCGACGGACTTCACCACATGGTCGGCTCATTTGCACACCCAAGTAACAATTCCATTGTTAGAATGTTGTGAAATTCATGAGATTTCAAAATTGTTGGGAAAAATAAGTTCATAGAGCGACCCAAGTTTACATGATTTTCCATTATCCATACTCGTATGAGATCATCATTTCGTCAACCAATTCATACATTTGTTATTATAAAATCTGATTTCATGACAGCATCACTTTTCCTAAACAGTCAAGTGGGCAGCCTCACGTCTATTTTTTTCCTAATTATGTGGGCAGCCTCACGTCTATTTTTATCCTAAAGAATTCTGTGGGCAGCCTCACCTCTATTTTTTTCAAGTAAATAGTTAAGTGGGCAGCCTCGTGTCTATTTTTGTCAGGTGGGCAGCCTCACGTCTATTTTTATTAGGTGGGTAGCCTCATTTTTGTCTAGTCTCCCCGAATTATTTATCACAAAAATGTGATTGAGCAATTTTCCTACGTCTGCTTCCTCATCCATCTCGCGCATGTGTATTGACTTGCATCTAGCACTTTTTTTTGCCATTTTGAAGGCCAATACAAGGTATAACCTGGTAACGCAGGACTGACAACCAAAACTCAGTCTATTTATAGAGTGCAACGTTGAGAAAAATAAAATAAAAATGAGATATGTGTATTATTCATTTCAATCCTCCACTTTACCTTTCCAAAAAAAAAAATATGATTTCTAAAAGCAAAACAAAGCGATGTGGCGTTACCCATAACATCCCATTAAAATGATGACTGCACCTAGGAAAATGACATGGAATCGTAATTGAATTGCAATAATCTCTTTATATCATCTTAGGTCCGCTACCTGTCCTAAAGATGGGAGCACCTTAGGTCAGTGGAAAGTTATATAGATGATATAATTGTTTCCAATTATTCTATGTATTTGGGCACAAATTTAGTAGCGATTTTGATTAGCGGAGAAGATAGTTTAAGATGTATTTTTTTTTTTCAATATTCCATATCCTCTTATTTAACTACACAACCACGATTAACCATGTTTTTATAAATAAACTCATATTTCCAACTAAACCATCTGATTATTCATCTTCATATACTCTTAGTGGAAATTGTACTTTGTTACTAAACTCGTTCTTGGTTGAAAATGATCCATTGTGCATCAATAAATTAGATTTCTAAAAATGACTCTGAAAATGGATACTACATGGGATGCCCCTTCGAATGTGGAATTTCCTTGTGAAACATAATAAGTTTGTTGACTCTGTGATGTTATTACATAATTGTTCTATTGAACCATCATGGGGCATAGATGAAATTAAAAAAAAATCGTGAAATTCGCCATCTGAAACTGTTGGGTTCTCATTCTCGAGAGTCCCTCAAAGAACTGCTTCCTATCTAATATATTGAAAAGCACATGCAAGCAGAATGCATTGGTGACATTTGATATCTAAAAGCCAGCCACCGATGTCACACGTTTGTAATTGTTTGTCACATGTACTACTCACGAAAATCGATCTTGATTCCCTCTTTCATCTTGTATATCTTTGCCAACTATTAGCTTCAGTGATAGTAAATTGAATGAGTTTTAAAAATAATCAACACTGTATTAATCATTGGGTTAATGTTTTTAAATTTAGTTATTTATCCAAACAAAATAAAGTGAAATTCAACCACTAGAATGAAAAATAATCAGTTAATCAGTCATTCACTCAATATATGGTTATTAATGATTGCTACTTGTCATTATAATTTAGGAGCTTCTTAAACATTATAAATTTCAGAGTGTTTGACTAGAATTTGGCTAAAGGATATCGTGGGAAAGGATATCGTGGGAAGGGGAAGGGGTTCTTTATACGATGAAAAGAAAAAGGTTAACAAAAAAAATCTTGCAAAAGTAAGGGCTGTTGAGAGCTCATTTAAAATCAGTGAGTAACCCAAAATAAGTATAGGTTGGACAAAGGTCTTAAGTCTTAGCTTTTGAAAAACAATTGTTACTGACAGAACTGTATTTCACTTCTATGTATGACTCAATACAAGAATTAAAGAAAGTTATTTGTTAAGTTAAATTTTAATAAAGTAATATTTTCTTATCTACGAAATAGATGTCATATTCTGAATATTAGAAAAAGAACTAGTATATGCCATGACGATCCTAAAAATGTGATGTATAATTTACTATTTCTATAAAAATACTAGTAACATGTGTAAATCTTATATTTGTTGGAATTTCTAAAAAATTCCGAACAACAGAGAAGAAAATAATTCCTCTTCCCCAACACATAGATTAAACTAAAAAAATATACTAAGGTTTAAAACCTTACATCCTTTATGCTTTCCGGGAGCCTTCATGAACTTCATTAATGTGAGTTCCCTCACTCCTCGGAAATATTTTGTTTAGTGAGGAGGTGGGTCTCGTGGAGGACTGACGTCAGCTCCTCCACGAGTTCCCTTCCCCCTGCTGCTTGAGCTTGTTGCCCCCCTCCAGAATGTTGCCGCCTCTGTGTTAAATGCAGTTGGTGGAGTTTTAATGAAGGTGGTTGCTGTAGATAAGAGTGGAGCTTGCACCACCTTTGCATTCATGCCGCCGCTCTTCAAACTCCCATCAAACTTTACTCTGTCATCCTGTTGCTTCTTCATTCCAATCACATTTACTTCGTTTTCTTGTTGTTCTGTGCGAGCAGTTGGAATTAAATTCCAACCCTCCCCATTAATTTCAACTGCTAGGTTTTATTGCATACCCAGGCATTTTCTGAAATAATTAAAACTCTTATGCATTAATGACTTTTTTAAAATATCAATAATTGTTCCTCTGTTCTAGAGTGCTGCAAAACATTTTTTCCATTATTAACCAGTTCATGTATAAAATAAAATTTTCCATCAATATGCTTTGGTCGCTTATGGAAGAAAAAATTCTTTGATAAAGCTATCGCTGAGCTGTTATCACAATAAATTGTCGTTCCTTTGTCCTGCTCATGACATAAATCTCTGATAATTCTTCTCATCCATACTGCTTGGCATGTTGCTGCTATTGCTGTCACATATTCTGCCTCTGTTGTTGGTAAAGAAACTATTGGTTGCTTCTTGGAAGCCCATGAAACGACTCTCGATCCCACATGAAACACATATCCATATGTGCTCCTCCTGTCATCTACATCTCCAGCCCAATCACAGTCAATGTAACTTGTCAATTTAAAATTTTTAGATGAGGAGTAGAAAATATTGTACCCCTTCGTTCCATTCACATACTTTAGAATCCTCTTGGCTGCCTACCAATGAGTCTCTTTTGGCCTTTCCATAAATTAGGAGATTAAGCTTACATCATGCATAATATCCGGCCTAGTTGCAGTCAAATAAATGAGGTTTCCAACTATGCTCTTGTACAATGTTGGATCAAAATCCTTGCTTCTATCTTCTTTGATTAATTTTAACTCCATGACAGTTGGAGTTACAACTGCCTTGTTGTTCTACATGTTGAATCTTTTCAACACTTCTTCAAAATATTTTGCTTGGGAAATAAAAATCCCATTTTCATTTTTCTCTAATTTAATTCCAACAAAATATCTCAAAAAACCCAAATCAGTCATTTCAAATTCACTCTTCATGACTGCTTTAAAATCAACAATGAGAGAAACTTAATTTCCAGTAAATTAAATCATCTACATATAAAACAAGAATAAGAATCTTATCATCATTTTCTTTTATGTAGAGTGTGCGTTCTCCATCACATTTCTCAAATCCAGTTTCAATCAGGTAAGCATATATCTTGTTGTACCATGCTCTTGGAGCTTGCTTCAGCCCATAAAGAGCTTTCCTCAACTTGCATACTTTGTGCTCTTGGCCTTCAATATCATAGCCTAGAGGTTGTTCAACATATACTTCCTCTTTCAACACTCCGTTCGGGAATGTAGATTTAACATCCATTTAGTAAACCTTCCATTTATGTTGTGCTGCTATGGACAACACTGTTCTCACTGTTTCCATCCTTGCAATCGGTACAAAAGGTTTCTTCATAATATCTTCCTTGTTGCTGCTTATAGCCTTTGACAACAAGTCTGGCCTTGTGCCTTTCAATCTTGCCTTCAGCATTGCTCTTGGTCTTATAAACCCATTTAACTCCAATGACTTCTTTACCTCTAGGGAGATCCACTAACTCCCATGTATTACTCTTTTCTATTGCACCAATTTCTTCATTCATTGCTTCAATTCATTTTTCTTCCTTTATGGCATCTTCAAAATTAATTGGGTCATAAACATGACAATACAAAGAAAATAAAGAATTCAAAATGGCATTATCATTTACCTCTGACTGTTCATAAATCTCACTTAGATTTTTGGATCTCGGTCTTCTTGGTGTACTTGGAGGTCCACTTGAACTCGATGGAGTTTCAGTTCCCTGTGGTGTGCTTGAAGAAGCACTTCCTTGATTTTTCAAGGTTGTTCTATTTCCAGCTTGTGTTGTGGTTTTTTGTGCTTGCGGCGGTGGAGGAGGAGCCACCGTGGAGGGATTGTTTGTTGTTGTCCCTTCCTCTTCTTCTTCATGAGACACACATGTCTTCACATTCATCGTTTTATCTAAGCTTCCATCCCAAGCTTCTTCTTCAATAAACCGCACATCTCTGCTTATTATAGCTTTCTTGGTGGATGAATTATAGAGTTTGTATGCCTTGGACTCATCACTGTATCCAACAAAGATACATTTCTCCCCCTTACTGTCCAATTTCTTCTTTAGCTAATCCGAAATATGTGCATAAGCCACACAACCAAATACTCTCATGTGGGTGACATGTTGCTTTCTACCGCTCCATGCTTCTTCTAGAATTATGTTCATGATAGATTTGGTTGGGCATCTATTCAAGATATACGCTACACAATTCACAGCTTCGACCCAATAATAATTTGGAAAATGTTTTGCCTTAAACATACTTCTTACCATGTCCATGATGGTCCTATTCTTCCTTTCTGCAACACCATTTTGCTGAGGTGTGTACCTTGTGGTAAGCTGCTTATGAATGCCATTGTCCCTACTAAAACGTAGGAACTCTTTCAAAATTTATTCTTCACCTTTGTCAATGCTTAGCACTTTGATTTAGTGCCCACTCTGCTTCTCAACATGAGATTTGAAGCGGTAGAACTGTTCAAATACTCCACTCTTATGTTTCAAGAAATACACCCATGAATTTCTGGTGTAATCATCTATGAATGTCAAAACATATTTGTTTCCAGCTAAAGATGGAATTTTCATTGGTCCACACAAATCTGAATGGACAATTTCTGAGGGTCCCTTTGCCCTTATGCTCTTCCCTGCTAGAAAACTATCTCTGTGTTGTTTGCCCAAGATGCCGCCTTCACAAAGGCTGTCCGGTTTCTCAATCAATGGTAATCCTTTTACCATTCCCTTTCTGTGCAACAAGTTCAGGCCTTCGAAATTGAGATGTCCAAATCTCAAGTGCCATAACCAGTTTTCATCTTTCACTTCCTCTTGAAAGACCTCTTGTGTTACAGTTGCTACATTTCTTCTTTCCTTCAAGTCTGCTCTGAGCTTCAGAGGAAACATCCTATTTTTTTTCATGTGCACCTCTGTCATGACTTTATTGCTTGGAAGTATGTCCATGATTGCTCACACATCATATTTGAAAAATACATTGTAGCCCTTCTCAATGAGCTGTCCAATGCTTAAAAGATTACATTTCAAGCAGGCTACATAATATACATCCAACACAAACTTCTGTTCTCCATTTCATGCCAAGATACTGACTCGTCCTTTTCCCTTGACAGAGATCTCACTATCAGTTCTTGTTGTTACTTCAGATTTAACATTTTCATCAAGATTGGAAAACATTGTTGTGTTTATAGTCATGTGATTACTACAACCTAAGTCTAAGAACCATACATCATCTTGTTTATCTTGTGCTATATTACATGTTAACAGCACATTCTTCTGGTTCTTATCTTCCTTTGTAAAATTACCATTTTGCCTATTATTCATGTCATTTTTATTTTTCCTACATTCATTGGCATAGTGTCCATATTTCTTGCAATAATGGCATTGGACTTGGGATTTATCATACCTTTGTCCATTACCTTGATGTTGGATTGAGTCTTCATTCTGGTTCTGATTGCTGAACCTTCCACTCAAACTTGCAAGGTTGTTTCTTCCTCTTTGTTGGCTTCTGCCTCTTCCTTTGTTGTTTGCTCCGCCTTGACTGCTGCTTCGGCCAAAATACATTTGAGTCTTGAAAGCTTGTTCCAATGAGGAATCTGTTCCTTTGTTCAGTTTGTGTTCATGAGACATCAGGGATGCACTCAGCTCATCCACTATAAATTGTGAGAGATCCTTTGTTTCTTCTATTTCCACTACTATGGCATCAAATCTTGAGGGTAAACTTCTCAAGATTTTCTCCACTATCCTTCTTTCTTCAAGTGTCTCTCCATGAGACCTTATCTGGGTATCCAACCCAATAACATCAGTGAAAAATGAATCTATATTTTCAGACTCTTTCATATAGAGAGTTTCAAAATCTCTCCTCAGCATTTGCAACTTTGTTTTCTTCACCTTCTCCATGCCTTGATAGGCGGTCTTGAGAATATCCCATGCCTCCTTAGACTTTGCTCCTGCTGCAATCCTTTGGAAAATACTCTGATGTACAGGTTGAAAAAAGATAGAAGAGGGATTTGGAGTCCTTCTTCCTATTGTCTTTTAACAAATCTCTCTCTGTTGCTGTCAATGCAGCCAACGCTGTTGCATCTACTAGTTCTGGGTAGCCATTCTCAACTATCTCCCATATGTCCTGTGAAGAAAAAAAGGCTCTCATAGTGATAGCCCAATATTCATGGTTCTTCCCGTTAAACTGTGGAAGTTTGGGATTTTTTAGACTGGTGCCTTTTTCTGCCATCGTGACTATGGAAACCAGACAATTTCCTTGACTCCGTAAAAAAAACAAACATAAGCTTTCTCTGCTAGAGAAATCCACTTCAACAAACTTTCTTACACCTTCCACAGTCAAGAGAAATCTCTGTTTCTTTTACTGAGTGCCTAGAGTAGCTTTGATACCATGTTGGAATTCTGAACAATTTCGAACAACAGAGAAGAAAATAATTCCTCTTCCCCGACACAGAGATTAAAATAAAAATTAAATTGCTGACACAGAGAGATGAAATACAACACTGTTATTTCATTAAAAATAAAAACTCCGTTACAAGATGTAATCTTTCTTCAGAACAAGGTTCTGGATTCAAAACAAAATTCACTGGCTTCTACACACATAGTGCTACAACAAACTTCCTCTGTCTCTCTATTTTCTCTGTTTTCACTATTTTCTGCCTTCGGGCAAGTAGTTACACAACACACAGTAGCTACACAATACAATGCACTCACGATATATATATATATATATATATATGAAATATTACGATATATATTATAAATATCCTATATTTATAATATATATAACCAAAATTTAAAACAAATATGCTGCGATAATTAAAAATTAACCCATGTTAAAATTAAAATATCATACGGTAAGTTTAAAAATTAAATAAAAAAAAATATACTAAGGTTTAAAACCTTATATCCTTTATGCTTTTCGGGAGCCTTCATGAAGTTCATTCACGTGAGTTCCCTTACCACCCATAACTCTTTTGTTTTTTGAGGAGGTGGGTCTAGTGGAGGACTGATGTCAGCTCCTCCGGAAGTTCCCTTCCCCCTGCTACTTGAGCTTGCTGCCCCTCTCTAGAATGTTTCCGCCTTTGTGTTAAACACAGTTGGTGGAGTTTTAATGCAGGTGGTTGCTGTAGATAAGAATGGAGCTTGCACCGCCTTTGCATTCATGCCGCCGCTCTTAAAACTCCCATCAAAATTTACTCTGTCATCCTGCTGCTTATTCATTCCCATCACATTTACTTTGTTGTCCTACTGTTTTGTACTGGCAGTTGGAATTAAATTCCAACCCTCCCCCTTAATTTCTACTATTGGGTTTTCTTGCATACCCAGGCATTTTCTGAAATAATTAAAAATCTTTTGCGTTAGTGGCTTTGTTAAAATATCATCAAAATTTTCCTCTGTTCTGCAGTGCTGCAAAACAATTTTTCCATTACTAACCAGTTCACGTATAAAATGAAATTTTGCATCAATATGATTTGTTCTCTTATGGAAGAAAAAAATTCTTTGATCAAGCTATCGCTAAGTTGTTATCACAATAAATTGTCGTTCCTTTGTCCTGCTCATGACATAAATCTCTGAGCATTCTTCTCATCTATATTTCTTGGCATGATGTTGCTACTACTGCCACATATTCTGCCTCTGCTATTGATAAAGAAACTGTTGGTTGCTTTTTGGAAGCCCATGAAATGGCTCCCGATCCCATATGAAACACATATCTAGATGTGCTCTTCCTGTCATCTACACTTCCAGCCCAATCACAGTCAATGTAACCTGTCAATTTAAAATTTTCAGATGAGGAGTAGAAAATACCATACCCCTTCCTTCCATTCACATACCTTAAAATCCTCTTGGCTGCCTAGCAATGAGTCTCTTTCAGCCTTTCCATAAATCTGTAGATTAAGCTTACAACGTGCATAATATCCAGCCTAGCTGCAGTCAGATAGATGAGGCTGCCAACTATGCTCTTGTACAATGTTGGATCAAAATCCTTGTTGCTGTCTTCTTTGCTTAATTTTAACCCCATGACAGTTGGAGTTACAACTGCCTTGTTGTTCTACATGTTGAATCTTTTCAACACTTCTTCAACATATTTTGCTTAGGAAATGAAAATCCCATTTTTATTTTTCTCTACTTCAATACCAAGTAAATATCTCAAAAAATCCAAATGAGTCATTTCAAATTCACTCTTCATGACTGCTTTAAAATCAGCAATGAGAGAAACTTCATTACGAGTAAATATTAAATCATCTACATATAAAACAACAATAAGAACATTACCATAATTTTATTTTATGTAGAGTGTGGGTTCTCCATCACATTTCTCAAATCCATTTTCAACCAGGTAATAATCTATCATGTTGCACCATGCTCTTGGAGCTTGCTTCAGCCCATAAAGAGCTTTCCTCAACTTGCATACTTTGTGCTCTTTGCCTTCAATCTCATAGCCTGGAGGTTGTTCAACAGATACCTCCTCCTTCAACACTCTGTTCAGGAATGCAGATTTAACATCCATTTGGTAAACCTTCCATTTATGTTTTTCTGCTATGGACAACATTGTTCTCACTATTTCCATCCTTGCAACTAGTGCAAAGGTTTCTTCATAATCTCTTCCTTGTTGCTTCTTGTAGCCTTTGAAAACAAGTTTGGCCTTATGCCTTTCAATCTTTCCTTTAGCATTTCTCTTGGTATTATAGACCCATTTAACTCCAATAAATTCTTTACCTTTAGGGAGATCGACTAACTCCCATGTATTATTGTTTTCTATTGCACCAATTTCTTCATTCATTGCTTCAATCCATTTTTCTTCCTTTATGGCATATTCAAAATGAATTGGGTCCTCAAAATGATAATACAAAGCAAATAAAGAATTCAAACTGGCATTATCATTTACCTCTCCTTGTTCATAAATCTCACTCAGATTTCTGAATCTCAGTCTTCTTGGTGTACTTGGAGTTCCACTTGAACTCGATGGAGTTTCAGTTCCCTGTGGTGTGCTTGAAGAAGCACTTCCTTAATTTCTCAAGGTTTTCTATTTCCAACATGTGGTGTGGTTTTATGTGCTTGTGTTGGTGGAGGAGGAGCCACCATGGAGGGATTATTTGTTGTTTTCCCTTCCTCTTCTTCTTCGTGAGACACACATGTCTTCACATTCACCGTTTTCTCTAAGCTTCCATCCCAAGCTTCTTCTTCAATAAACTACACATCTCTGCTTATTATAGCTTTCTTGGTGGATGGATTATAGAGTTTGTATGCCTTGGACTCATCACTGTATCCAACAATGATACATTTCTCCCCCTTACTGTCCAATTTTTTCCTTAGCTGATCTAGAATGTGTGCATAAGCCACACAACCGAATACTCTCATGTGGGTGACATGCTGCTTTCTGCCACTACACGCTTCTTTTGGAATTATGTTGATGACAACTTTTCTTGGGCATCTATTCAGGATATACACTACACAATTGACAACTTCAGCCCAATACTCATTTGGCAAATGGTTTGCCTACAACATAATTTTTACCATGTCCATGATGGTCCTTTTATTCCTTTCTGCAATAGCGTTTTGTTGATGTGTGTACCTTGTGGTAAACTGCTTATGAATTCCATTGTCCCTACATAAACGTAGGAACTCTTTGGAGATGTATTTTCCACCTCTGTCAGTTATTAGCACTTTGATGTAGTGCCCACTCTGCTTCTCAACATGAGATTTGAAGTGGCAGAACTGTTCAAATACTTCACTCTTATGTTTCAAAAAATACACCCATTTCTTTCTAGTGTAATCATCTATGAATGTCAAAACATATTTCTTGCCAGCTAAAGATGGCGCTTGCATTGGTCCACACAAATCTGAATGGAAAATTTCTAAGGGTGCCTTTGCCCTTATGCTCTTCCCTACTAGAAAACTATCTTTGTGTTGTTTGCCTAAGATGCAGCCTTCACAAAGGCTGCCCAGTTTCTCAATCAATGGTAATCTTTCTACCATTCCCTTTCTGTGCAACAAGTTCAGGCCTCCGAAATTGAGATGCTGAAATCTCAAGTGCCATAACTAGTTTCAATCTTTCACTTCCTCTTGGAAGACCTCTTGTGTTACCGCTGCTACATTTCTTCTTTCCTTCAAGTCTACTCTGAGCTTCAAAGGAAACACTCTATTGTTTTTCATCTGCACCTCTACAATGACTTTCTTTCTTGGAGGTATGTCCATGATTGTGCACACATCATCTTTGAAAAATACATTGTAGCCCTTGTCAATGAGCTGTCCAATGCTCAAAAGATTACATTTCAAGCCAGGTACATAACATACATCCAACACAAGCTTTTTTTCTGCATTTCTTCCCAGGGTACTGACTCTGCCTTTTCCCTTGACAGATATCTTACTATCAGTTCCTGTTTTTACTTCAGATTTAACATTTTCATCAAGATTGGCAAACATTGCTATGTTTCCAGTCATGTGATTACTACAACCCAAGTATAAGAACAATACATCATCTTCTTTATCTTATGATGTATTACATGTTAACAACACATTCTTCTGGTTCTTATCTTCCTTTGTAAAATTAGCATTTTGCCTATTATTCATGTCTTTTTTCTTTTTCCTACATTCATTGGCATAGTTCCCATATTTCTTGCAATAATTACATTGGACTTGGGATTTATCATACTTTTTTCCATTAGCTTGATGTTGGCTTGAGCCTTCATTTTGGTTTTGATTGGTGAACCTTCCATTCAAACTTGCAGGGTTGTTTCTTCCTTTGTGTTGGCTTATGCATCTTCCTCTATTGTTTTCTTTGCATTGACCTCTACTTCGGCCAGAAGACATTTGAGTCTTGAAAGCTTGTTCCAATGAGGAATCTGTTCCTCTGTTCATTATGTGTTGATGAGACATCAGGGATGCACTCAGCTCATCCACTGTAGATTGTGAGAGATCCTTTGTCTCTTCTATTGCCACTACTATGGCATCAAATCCTGAGGGTAAACTTCTCAAGATTTTCTTCACTATATTTCTTTATTCAAGTGTCTCTCCATGAGACCTTATCTGGGTAACCAACCCAATAACATGAGTGAAAAATGAATCTATATTTTCAGACTCTTTCATGCAGAGAGTTTTAAAATTTCTCGTCAGCATTTGCAACTTTGTTGTCTTCACCTTCTCCATGCCTTGATAGGCGGTCTTGAGAATATCCCATGTCTCCTTAGAATTTGTTGCTGTTGAAATACTTGGGAAAATACTCTCATGTACAGATTGAAAAATATAGAAGAGGGCTTTGGAGTCCTCCTTCCTATTGTTTTTTAACAAATCTCTATCTGCTGCTATCAAAGCAGCCAACGCTGCTGCGTCTACTAGTTCTTGGTAGCCATTCTCAACTAGATCCCATATGTCCTGTGAAGCAAACGAGGATCTCATAGTGATAACCCAATATTCATGGTTCTTCACGTTAAACTGTGGAAGTTGGGGATTTTTCACACTGGTGCCTTCTGCCGCCATCGTGACTGTGCAAACCAGACAATTTCCTTGACTGTGTAAAAAAAAAAATAAACAAAATCGTTCTCTGCTAGAGAAATCCGCTTCAAAAAAATTTCTTACAGCTTTTGCAGTGAAGAGAAATCTCTTCTTCATTCACTAAGTGCCTAGACTAGCTTTGATACCATGTTGGAATTTCTGAACAATTATGAACAACAGAGAAGAATATAATTCCTCTTGCCCAACACAGAGATTAAAATAAAAATTAAATTGCAGACATAGAGAGATGAAATACAACACTGCTATTTCATTTAAAATAAAAACTTTGTTACAATATGTAAGATTTCTACAGAATAAGGTTATAGATTCACAACAAAATTCACTGGCTTCTGCAGACACAACGCTACAACAGACTTCCTCTGTCTCTCTGTTTTCACTATTTTCTGCCTTCGGGCAAGTAATTACACAATACACAGTAGCTACACAATACAATGCACTCACGTCATATATATATGAAACATTAAAATATATATTATAAATATCTTATATTTATAATATATATAACCAAAAGTTAAACATATATGCCACGGTAATTAAAAATTAATCCATGTTAAAATTAAAATATCATACGGTAAGATTAAAACTTAAGAAAAAAAATATGATAAGGTTTAAAACCTTATATCCTTTATGATTTCTGGGAGCCTTCATGAAGTTCATTCATGTCAGTTGGCTCACCCCCCAGAAATATTTTGTTTTGTGAGGAGGTGGGTTCAGTGGAGGACTGATGTCAACTCCTCCGACAGTTCCCTTCCCCCTGCTGCTTGAGCTTGATGCCCCCCTCCTGAACGTTTTTGCATTTGTGTTAAATGTAGTTGGTGGATTTTTAATGCAGGTAGTTTTTGTAGATAAGAATGGAGCTTGCACCATCTTTGCATTCATGCCGCCGCACTTCAAACTCCCATCAAACTTTACTCTGCCATCCTGCTGCTTCTTCATTCCCATCACATTTACTTCGTTGTCATGTTGTTATGTGTGGGAAGTTGGAATTAAATTCCAACACTCCCCCTTAATTTCAACTGCTGGGTTTTCTTGCATACCCAGGCATTTTCTAAAATAATTAAAACTCTTCTACGTTAATGGCTTTGTTAAAATATCAGAAAATTGTTCCTCTGTTCTGCAGTGCTACAAAACAATTTTTCCATTATTAACCAGTTCACGTTTAAAATGAAATTTTGCATCAATGTGCTTTGTTCTCTTATGGAAGACATAATTCTTTGATAAAGCTATCGCTGAGTTGTTATCACAATAAATTGTTGTTCCTTTTTCCTACTCATGACATAAATCTCTGACCATTGTCCTCATCCATACTACTTGGCATCTTGCCACATATTCTGCCTCTGCTGTTGATAAATCAACTATTGGTTGCTTTTTGGAAGCCCATGAAACGGCTCCCAATCCCAAATGGAACACATATCTAGATGTTCTCTTCCTATCATCTACACTTCCAGCCCAATCATAGTCAATGTAACCTGTCAATTTAAAATTTTCAGATGAGGAGTAGAAAATACCACACCCCTTTCTTCCATTCACATACCTTAGTATCCTCTTGTCTGCCTACTAATGAGTCTCTTTCGGCCTTTCCATAAATATGGAGATTAAGCTTACAGTGTGCATAATATCCGACCTACTTGCAGTCAAATACATGAGGCTGCCAACTATGCTCTTATACAATGTTGGATCAAAATCCTTGTTGTTGTCTTCTTTGCTTAATTTTAACCCCATGAAAGTTGGAGTTACAGCTGCCTTGTTGTTCTACATGTTGACTCTTTTCAACACTTCTTCAACATATTTTACTTTAGAAATAAAAATTCCATTTTCATTTTTCTCTACTTCAATTCCAAGAGAATATCCCAAAAAACCCAAATCAGTCATTTCAAATTCACTCTTCATGACTGCTTTAAATTCAACAATGAGAGAAAATTCATTGCCAGTAAATATTAAATCATTTACATATAAAACAATAATAAGAATCTTACCATCATTTTCTTTTATATAGAGTGTGGGTTCTCCATCACATTTCTCAAATCCATTTTCAATCAGGTAAGCATCTATCCTGTTGTACCATGCTCTTGGAGCTTGCTTCAGCCCATAAAGAGCTTTCCTCAACTTGCATACTTTGTTCTCTTGGCCTTCAATCTCATAGCCTGGAGGTTGTTCAACATATACCTCCTCTTTGAACACTCTATTCAAGAATGCAGATTTAACATCCATTTGGTAAACCTTCCATTTATGTTGTGCTGCTATGTACAACACTGTTCTCACTATTTCCATCCTTGCAACCAATGCAAATGTTTCTTCACATTCTCTTCCTTGTTGATACTTGTAGCCTTTGATAACAAGTCTGGCCCTGTGCCTTTCAATATTGCCTTCAGCTTGCTCTTGGTCTTATATACCCATTTAACTCCAATGACTTCTTTACCTTTAGGGAGATCCACTAACTCCCATGTATTACTCTTTTCTATTGCACCAATTTCTTCATTCATTGCTTCAATCCATTTTTCTTCCTTTATGGCATCTTCAAAATGAACTGGGTCCTCAACATAACAATACAAAGAAAATAAAGAATTCAGATCAACGTTATCATTTACCTATCCTTTTTCATAAATCTCACTCAGATTTCTGAATCTCGGTCTTCCTTGTGTACTAGGAGTTCCACTTGAACTTGAGGGAGTTTTAGTTCCCTGTGGTGTGATTGAAGAAGCACTTCCTTGATTTCTCAAGGTTGTTCTATTTCCATCTTGTGGTGTGGTTTGTTGTGCTTGTGGTGGTGGAGGACGATCCACCATGGAGGGATTATTTTCTGTTGTCCCTTCCTTTTCTTCTTCGTGAGACACACATGTCTTCACATTCACCGTTTTCTCTAAGCTTCCATCCCAAGCTTATTCTTAAATAAACTGCACATATTTGCTTATTATAGCTTTATTGGTGGATGGATTATAGGGTTTTTATGCCTTGGAATCATCACTGTATCCAACAAAGATACATTTCTCCCCCTTACTGTCCAATTTATTCCTTAGCTGATCTGGAATGTGTGCATAAGCCACACAACCGAATACTCTCATGTGGGTGACATGTTGCTTTCTACTGCTCCACGCTTCTTCTGGAATTTTTTTCATGACATATTTGGTTGGGAATCTATTCAAGATATACGCTGCAAAATTGACAGCTTCAGCCCAATACTGATTTGACAAATGTTTTTCCTTCAACATACTTCTGACTATGTCCATGATGGTCCTATTCTTCTTTCTGCAACATTATTATGCTGAGGTGTGTACCTTATGGTAAACTACTTATGAATGCCATTGTCCCTACAGAAACGTAGGGACTCTTTGGAGATGTATTCTTCCTGTCTGTCAGTTCTTAGCACTTTGATGTAGTGCTCACTCTGATTTTCCACATGAGATTTGAAGTGGAAGAACTGTTCAAATACTTCACTCTTCTGTTTCAAGAAATACACCCATGTATTTCTGGTGTAATCATCTATGAATGTCAAAACATATTTGTTGCCAGCTAAATATGGTGTTTGCATTGATCCACACAAATCTGAATGGAAAATTTCTAAGGGTGTCTTTTCCCTTATTCTCTTCTCTGCTGGAAAACTATCTCTGTGTTGTTTTCCCAAGATGAAGCCTTCACAAAGGCTATCCAGTTTCTCAATCAATGGTAGTCCTTTTAGCATTCTCTTTCTGTGCAACAATTTTAGGCCTTCGAAATTGAGATGTCCAAATCTCAAGTGCCATAACCAGTTTTCATCTTTCACTTCCTCTTGAAATACCTCTTGTGTTACAACTGCTACATTTATTCTTTCCTTCAAGTATGCTCTGAGCTTGAGAGGAAACATCCTATTGTTTGTCATCTGCACCTCTGCAATTACTTTCTTGCTTGGAGGTATGTCCATGATTGTACACACATCATCTTTGAAAAAATACATTGTAGCCCTTGTCAATGAACTGTCCAATGCTCAAAAGATTACATTTCAAGCCAGATACATAATATACATCCGACATAAAATTCTGTTCTCCATTTCTTCCCAGGATGCTGACTCTGCCTTTTACCTTGATAGAGATCTTACTATCAGTTCCTGTTGTTACTTCAGATTTAACATTTTCATCAATATTGGAAAACATTACTATGTTTCCAGTAATGTGATTACTACAACCTGAGCATAAGAACCATACATCATCTTTTTTATCTTGTGCTATATTACATGTTAACAACACATTCTTTTGGTTCTTATATTCCTTTGTAAAACTAACATTCTGCCTATTATTCATGTCATTTTTCTTTTTCCTACATTCATTGGCATAGTGTTCATATTTCTTGCAATTATGGCATTGGACTTGGGATTTATCATACCTTTGTCTATTAGCTTGATGTTGGCTTGAGCCTTCATTTTGGTTCTGATTGCTGAACCTTCCACTCGAACTTGCAGGGCTGTTTCTTCCTTTGTTGTTTGCTCTGCCTTGACCTCTTCTTCGGCCAAAAGAAATTTGAGTCTTGAAAGCTTGTTCCAATGAGGAATATGTTCCTTTCTTCAGTTTGTGTTCATGAGACACCAGGGATGCACTCAGCTCATCCACTGTAAATTGTGAGAGATTCTTTGTCTCTTCTATTGCCACTACTATGGCATCAAATCTTGATGGTAAACTTCTCAAGATTTTCTCCACTATCCTTTTTTCTTCAAGTGTCTCTGCATGAGACCTTATCTGGGTAACCAACCCAATAATATGAGTGAAAAATGAATCTATCTTTTTAGACTCCTTCATACAGAGAGTTTCAAAATCTCCCCTCAGAATTTGCAACTTTTTTGTCTTCACCTTCTCCATGCCTTGATAGGTGGTCTTGAGAATATCCCATGCCTCCTCAGACTTTTTTGCTACTACAATCCTTCAGAAAATACTTTCATGTACAGATTGAAAAAGATAGAAGAGGGCTTTGGAGTCCTTCTTCGTATCGCCTTTTAACAAATATCTCTCTACTGCTATCAAAGTAGCCAACGCTGCTGCATCTACTGGTTTTGGGTAGCCATTCTCAACTAGCTCCCATATGTCCTATGAAGCAAACAAGGCTCTCATAGTGATAGTCCAATATTCATGGTTCTTCCCGTTAAACTGTGGAAGTTGGGGATTTGTCAGACTTGTGGCTGCTGCTGCCATTGTGACTGTGCAAACCAGACAATTTCCTTGACTATGTAAAAAAAACAAACAAAAGCTTTCTCTACAGGAGAAATCCGCTTCAACAAACTTTCTTACAACTTCTGTAGTGAAGAGAAATCTCTGCTTCGTTCGCTAAGTAGCTAGACTAGTTTTGATACCATGTTGAAATTTCTAAACAATTCTGAACAACAGAAAATAATATAATTCCTCTTCCCCAACACAGAGATTAAAATAAAAATTAAATTGCAGACACAAAGAGATGAAATACAACACTGTTATTTCATTAAAAATAAAAACTCTGTTACAAGATGTAATCTTTCTTCAGAACAAGGTTCTAGATTCACAACAAAATTTAGTGGCTACTGCAGACACAACGCTACAACAAACTTCCTCTATCTCTCTGTTTTCACTATTTTATGCCTTCGAACAAGTAATTACACAATACACAGTAGCTACACAATACAATGCACTCACGACATTGTATTATATTGTAATGTATTATATTTATAATATATATAACCAAATGTTAAAACAAAGATGCCACAGTAATTAAAAATTAACCCATGTTAAAATTAAAATATCATCCGATAAGTTTAAACTTAAATAAAAAAAATATGCTAATCTTTTATGCTTTCCGGGAACCTTCATGAAGTTCATTCACGTGAGTTCCCTCAACCCCCGGAACTCTTTTGTTTTGTGAGGAGGTGGGTTTAGTGGAAGACTGACATAAGCTCCTCCGGGAGTTCCCTTCCCCCTGTTGCTTGAGCTTGCTGCCCCCTTCAGAATGTTCCCGTCTCTGTGTTAAATGCAGTTGGTGGAGTTTTAATCCAGGTAATTCCTGCAGATAAGATAGGAGCTTGCACCGCCTTTGCATTCATGCTGCCACTCTTCAAACTCCCATCAAAATTTACTCTTTCGTCTTGTTGCTTCTTCATTCCCATCACATTTACTTGAATAAGATAGGAGCTTGCACCGCCTTTGCATTCATGCTGCCACTCTTCAAACTCCCATCAAAATTTACTCTTTCGTCTTGTTGCTTCTTCATTCCCATCACATTTACTTCGTTGTCCTGTTGTTATATGCATGCACTTGGAGTTAAATTCCAACAATATTTTCTAGAAATAGATATATATGTGACAGTAGAAAAATATTTCAAATATTTATAGAGTAAATGTTCGTAACACTACAATGCGTTAATCTACGATTAAGATAGATGCATTGAAAAGTTATATAATAAATTACATAGGAATGCATTGAGAGTAAAATAAGAAAAGATGGTGAAATGCATGCTCGTCATCTATAAAAGTACTTGTAAATTTCCAATAACGAGTTGAAAGAATCAATAAGGATGGAGGTTTAGAACCAGATCTCCATGGCGAACAAAGTAGCTCAATGTCCTCTAGCCCATTTTTGTATAATGATACACTTTAAGTTGAACATTAAAGAAAAAAAAGAGGTTATAATTCTTTAACAAAGGTCAACTCTCAAAGTCGATAAACTCCTTAATACAGAACTCGGTCACCAAACAATTAAACCATAAATCTGTCCTCGATGTTTCCACTCTCGGAGACAATATAACAAAATGCAATTCGGAAACAGGAACAGTGAGCATATTCTTGCAAGGTATAAACTATATTTACAATTCGTTGCAAGCACAGCGTTCAGTAATTAATAACGTTGATCTAAAACATTCCTAGCAAAGCCATTTGCGAAATCAAGGAATGGCACAAGGTGCAATAAACTTTTAATAATAATTTGGTAAAATAGTAATTTAAACAGAGTTTAACTACATAATTTAGATATGTATCAAAAATATCAATTTCAATTTTATTTATGGATAGAGTGACCATGAATACTGACAATTTTAATTTAGATCATTTAATAAAAGATATTAATTAAAAAAGTCATTAAAATAAACAATTCGAATAAAAAAAGCACCAAACAAGGAAAACAATATTATAATCTAATAAATTATATCAAATAATTATGAACTTATCACATACATAATATAATATCAAAATAATATACAAATATATACATACACACAATATATATCGAATTCAAAATCACTTCAATTAACACATAATTACAATATTTCTTTAACTACTTTATCCAATGGTCGACCGACTTCACCACATGGTCGGTTCATTTGCACAACCCGAGTAACAATTCATTGTTGGGAAAAATAAGGCCGTAAGAGTGACCCAAGTTTACATGATTTTCCATTATCCATATTCGTATCAAATCATCATTTCGTTAACCAACTGTTATTAACTTATTATAAAATCTGATTTCACGACAGCATCACTTTTCCTAACGAGTGAAGTGGGCAGCCTCACGTCTAATTTTTTCCTAAAGAATTCTGTCGGCAGCCTCTCGTCTATTTTTATTAGGTGGGTAGCCTCATTTTTATGGAGTCTCCACGAATTATTTATCACAAAAATGTGACCGAGAAATTGCTACCTCTGCATTCTTCATCCATCACGGTCACGTGTATTGACTTGCATCTAGCACCCTTTTTTTGCCATTTTGAAGGCCAATACAAGGTATAACTGAGTTTATTTATAAAGTGCAACGTTGAGAAAAATAAAAAACAATTGAGATATTTGTATTATTCATTTCTATCCTCCACTTTTAGCTTTCCAAAAGAAAATTAGATTTCTAAAAGCAAAACAAAGCGATGTGGCATTACCCATAACATCCCATTAAAATGATGACCGCAGTAAGGAAAATGACATCGAATCGCAATTGAATTGCAATCATCTCTTTATATCATCTTAGGTCCGCTACCTGTGCTAAAGATAGGAGCACCATAGGTCAGCTGCAAGTTATAAAGATGATATATTTGTTTTCTAATTATTATATGTATTTTTTAGCAAAATTTTAGTAGAGATTCTCATTAGTAGAGAAGATGGTTTAAGATGTATTTTTTTTTTTCAATATTCCATATTCTGTTATTTAACTACACAGCCACGATTTACCATGCTTTTATAAATCAACTCATATTTTCAGCTAAACCATGCGATTATTCATCTTCATATACTATTCGTGGAAAATGTACGTTGATACTAAACTCGTGCTTGGTTGAAAATGATCCATTGTGCATCAATACATTAGATTTGTAAAAATGACTCTGAAAATGGATACTACATGGGATGCCCCATAGAACGTGGAATTTCCGTGTGAAACATAATAAGTTTGTAAACTCTGTGATGTTATTTCATAACTAATCTATTTACTGATAAGCTTGAACGCAACCATCATGGGGGCATAGATGAAATCTTAAAAAAAATCCTGAAAATCGGCATCTCAAACTATTCGGTTCTCATTCTCGAAAGTCCCTCAAACAACTGCTTCCTATCTAATATGCTGAAAAGAAAATGCCAGCAGAATGCATTGATGACATTTGATATCTAAAATTCAGCCACCGATGTCAGAGGTTTTGTAATTGTTTCAGTCACATGTACTAGTCACGAAAATCGACCTTGATTCCCTCTTTCACCTTTTATATCATTGCCAACTATTAGCTTCAGGGATGGTCGATTCAATGATTTTTTAAAATAATCAACAGCACTGCATCAATTCAGTGTCCATAGGTAATAAGTTAATCATTGGGTTACTGTTTTTAAATCTGGTTTATCAAAGTTTATGGGAAGACAATAAAGTGACATTCAACCACTAGAATGAAAAATAATTAGTAAATCAAATATTGACTCAATATTAGAAGGTTTTTAAACATGATAAATTTTAGTGTTTGACTGGAATTTGGCCAAATCTTGAGCTTTATTGTTTAAAATATGTTTTCTACTCTCTATAGATTCAGTACCTTAAAATCTTAAAAAGTACCAGCGCACTTAGATTGGGGACATTTCAAAACTCAAACTTTTATTAGTCCAACACATTTTTGCTTAGTTATTAGAAAAAAGAAAAAAACTATTTTTACTTATATATAGTATTGTAATTTGCTATTCTACTTTGAAAATTGATAATCAATAATCAATAATGAAATTGACAAATGCATTTTTCAAAAAATATCCAACTAGTCCATTTGTGAAATTTCTCCCCCAATTTTTATTCCAAAAAGACACCAAAAAAACACTTTCCAAAATTACTATCACCCATACTTATCCATATACCTATAATCATAATATTCGGGCTAACTACTCCCAACAATACCTAATCCATAGACCTAACTCCAACCAGATAAAACTGTAAGGGCTATGAAATTAACATATACATTTTTCAAAAAATATCCAACGAGGCCATTTGTGAAATTTCTCCCCGAATTTTTTTCCAAAAAAATACACCAAAAAACACTCTCCAAAATTACTATCACCCATACTTATCCATATACCTAAAATCATACTGTTCGGGCTAACTACTCCCAACAATACCTAATCCATAGACCTAACTCCAACCAGATAAAACTGTAAGGGCTGTGAAGAACCTAACGCAGTTTTTCCATGTCTCGTTACGAACGCATGATGTACCTACCGGGCCTCTCATTGTACTGTCGTGATCCCTCCACATAAACCTAAACAAATTGTTCCAACCACCAAATCATAGAATTTAAAGCTCACATACGACGTATTGAGCAGCCTAGGAATCTTTCTCCCATATATACCATTCTCATCCATTCACATGATTATTTTGTTATCCATCAGCAACATAAAATATTGTCGATTTCAAAAGTGACAGATGTGATCCCATGCTATTTTTCTTAGGAATTATCTAGAAAGGCGCTTTTTCATGGTGGGAATGAACGCAGTTGACTCCAAAATTTTCTGACAAAACTTTCACGCACCTATGCTACATTGTTGCTCTCCAAATTTGCGCACATTACTCGCCTGTATATGAGCTGCGTAAAGTCCCTTCAGGTTTATCGACTGTGATGAACTTTGATAATTGGGAATTCTTCACGGATAGGTGAATGGTATCAATTTTCGCTATCCCAGCGTAGAGTCCCAGATTACGCTGCAATGTCGGTTGTTATGTCCCCCAGGTCTTCCTAGTGGTTTAGTCCCGGTATCCCTATGTTCTTCCCTTGCGTTGCCGGTTGCATATATCGGTGCAGTGCAAGTTACTTATATATTGCTCATCTTCAAGGACCGCTCCCTCAATAAATGCGCAGAGGAGTGTCCCTGCCTTTTGGTTAATTCAAACTGGAAAATCTAGACTTTCTTTCCTCGGTGGTAGAGGCAACAATTTCATTTGGAAAATAATAGAAATTTAGCTGGGATTTTGAAAAAAATTAGCATAATTTTTTGAAAATTTAAGTTAAGTGGTAAATTTTTAGTATTTTAAGTGTCAAGTGTCTTTTTGATAATGTTAAATGTATTTCCATCATTAAAAAACCATTCAAACCCTCACAAAATTAAATTGGTTTTAAAAAATAAAGAAATACACCCATTTTAGTTAGAGAGTTGCAATTTTTTGTCCTCTCATATATTTCTAGTTAAACAATTGCAATACGTTTTGCACTCCCATATATATATATATATATATATTAATTATATTATATAATATAATATATCAATTTTAATGTATAAATTATATTTTTATTATATATATATTTTTTTTTAAATTAAAGTTATAGAAATTTTTTATATGATTTAAATCTATAATTTGAACAATTTTTATCATAAAAAATTAATTAAAATAATTATAATTATAGTTATAATTAATTAAAAATAATAATAATATATATATATATATATATATATATATATATATATATATATATATATAATCAAAAAATACTTTTTTCTCATATCCTTTAAATATTAATTAAATAAAAAACCAAAAAAATTTATTAAAAATATGTTAATTTATTTTATTATTATATTTAAATTATTATTCTATTTTTTATTAGTTTTATATTTGGTTTACTTTAAATGTAAGTGGAAGTTTTTTATTTTTATTTTTTTAATGGGTTGTGTTTCTAATATTTAGGTTACTAATAACATAGTCATAAAGATTAAATAGTTAGTAAATGTTAATACTAAATGGTTATTAAATGTCAATAGACATCATTTGATGATAATGGTTAAAACATTTATTTTGTTATACATTTCATTAATATTGTTAAAATTAACATTTATTTTATGATACATCTCACTAAAATCATTTAAATTAAGAAAACATAAGAATAACTTGATTATAAAGTTATTTTTAATAATTATTATTATTATTATTATTAAACATATATACATGTTGACAAATGTAAAAATAATTTTAACTTTGGCAATTCACCCCACATTACTAGGGACATCAATAGCCCATTTCATATGACCTTATTTGATATGTCATTTTTTAATTAATCAATTTAATTAAAACCTTAAAAATTTCATAACTATTTCGGACATAAATCCAAATATTTGATTTCTGAATGTTATCAAGAATATTAAAAAATTGCATAACTATTTAGGAATAAAATCTAAATATTTGATTAAAGAATGTTACGAAGAATATTCCATAATATTTTTTAGAGGTTAAGTCCCTACCATCCACTTAATGATTATTGATAATTAAATTAACATTTTGGAATATTTACTTAAAATAAACACCTCTATCCATGTAGTAATAATTTTCTCTTTTTTTTATTATAAATTTATTTATTGTTTTATGATTGGGGGTACACTATACTCGGTGTTTAATGACACCTACAAACCAACAAACCGATAAAAACAACCCATATATGCTATGGAAATTTATAACACAACACGTTGCAATATATACAATGAATAACCTACTCAAAATAAAAAATCATCATGACAATCTTACTATGTACTAGAGCTTTATAACACAACTAATTACAGTATTTACAATAGTATACACATACACATATTTTTTTTACCAAGAAATAAAAGGATATGATGCCCCTATAAGAAACAAGGGAATTTAGAGGCTCACAACTCCACCCTCAAAGTAATAATAGGATTCACCTCCTTCCCAAGAAGGAAAAAATCCACTGCCAAAGTTACAGTTGCATCCAATTTCCAGAGATACAATTTCGCGTTGATGTCCTCTCAGTGAAGATTTACCGACTCATTGTTCCAGGGCACACACATAATGTGCATATGATTCCATTTCGAAATTATAATGACCAAACCAAATCACCCTCGACATTACCTTCTATGACTCACAATACCTCAAGAAATCCAGTCATCCCATTCCCTCCAGTCACTCACCTTCCAAGTTCCTCGACATCCCCTATCCCAGGTGATCCATCCATTGGCAAGACTTCTTCACACTAGAAGATAAAAAAACCAAGGCATATCCCTATCCCAAAACGATCATAGCGGTCATAGCATGGTCATGGAAATCAGTGGACACTATTCCGTACCAATGTCCCAAAATGGCCCCGCACCTCATGTGCTTTACCAACATATTTTTTCATGTTTCAATTCATTTTGTTAACACTGCTAGTGCTTGCAATAAATTTCAACCACCCAACTAGATATTTCCATGTTTTCTTGTTCCAAGCACATAATTACCATTAGACTAAAAAAAAATTGAAATGAACTCAAATCATACCTCATTGGTAGCTTTTCAATAAGGTATAATTGCAATCTCGTTCACTTCCTGACATAACAAGTCAATCTAGTTGTTTGATCAAATCATCATGTATAAACACATCACATCTGGTTAGATCAAAACACAACCATCATAGGTAAAAATCATGAATCACATGGAATCATTGTAAACCATAATCATAAATCACATGTAATCATCATAAAATAGAATCATAGATCTCATGCAGAGTAAAAAATAAATAAAATATTGATACTTATCGTTCATGAATCCTTACTTCTCCCTTTTTTTCTTTCTGTACACACATTGGATCAGTTGCATCTCTTCAATCACATACACATACACACATTGTACATCACAACACATACATCCACACACGACATACAACACCACACAATACATACACCCACACCAGCGTACGACGCATACACCTACACTTAATGTACCATACAACATAATAAATATGCCTACATCCAGTGTACAACAAAACACATGCACCTACACCCAGTGTACAACACAACACAATACCTGAAATCACATTTGGTGTACAACAAAATGTATCCACTTGTCATGATACCATGACTACACCATGCAAATACATAGTTTCGCATGCTTGCAATACAACATGTACGGAATTCACACAATACCACATGTGTATACTAGTACCATATGCACAACATGTACATATTACCACCTTTACAGAACACTGTCTACAAAACATGTGCACAACATCACATTTACACAACACCGCCTGCACAACATTTACACAATGTTAAATGTACGTGCCTGGCCTTTTGTACAATGTCTACACTATACCACATCTACACATTAGCACATGCACAACATGTACATGACACCACATGTACACAGTGTCATATGCATGACATGTACACGACACCTCTTGCACATAGCACAACATGTACATCATACACACAGCACCATATATACATAGTACCATACATACACAACACCACATATCCATCATGTACATAGCACCATCTATACCTAGCTCTGCATAGGTAATATACACACAACAACATATATACAACAAGCATACGACATCATATGTACAAAATACTACATAAGTTACATGTACACATCAACATAGGTAAAATCACTAAATCTACCAAATGTACAACATATACACAACAATAGTACTATACATCCATAGATCAGACACTGACCCCACAAGTACTCTAGCTTCTAGTGTCTTTCCACTATCCATGCTTATCCTAGCATGCTGCAGATCACACCACATTCAATTTGTTGATGTACCCCTCCGCATTACGTGTCCATAACATAAACATAGGCATAGTACAAGAGTATAATATCAATTTATTTCCACATGACACTAACCTCATAGACATGTGAGAGTTATTCTTCCAAGTTGATTCCTCATAGGACCAAGAACCTCTTCATGTCATTCACCTGCGTGAGCAATCATTCCTACATGAGAATGTTCCCTGATAACCCTATTATATAGTGGCATAGATACATACATACATACATATATAATGATTAACATAAAACAATCATCATCCCATTAGACAATGACATACATACATACATATATAATGATTAACATAAAACAATCATCATCCCATTAGACAATGACATACATACACACATATATACATATAAACATTAGCATTAGACAATCATGATCCATGACTACACTATCAAACAAGTCATACATACATGTGTTTATATATAAACATAAATGTAATAATGATCACAACACAATTTATAGATATCATAAGGTTTAGGTTAAGAGTACTTCTTTATTCATGCACAATGTGCACAAAATTGAGAACAACAGTTCCCGACATAGCTAAGGAATATAAAACCTTAGATCCATTCATGTTACCTTTTGTGTTACCTTTCTTATGATTTCTATTACACCTTCAATGTACCTAAATGGGTCCAACCAATCAAGTTTCATCTCATATCATTACCTTCAGCTACCCTTATACATGCATCATAATTCTTCCAAGTCTTACATTACTTGTTGGGTACCACAAAGTTGTCCTAAGATCCATCAAATTTCAGCTTTCCCAAGCCAATTTCAAAGGCTCAAAACCTAAAAGGAAAGACAAGAAAAAAATAAGATAAAAACCCTGAAAACCCATAGCAATATGACATAACAAACAAAGTGTAAACACCTTGCACTGGACATAAACCTAGTTTCAAATCAAGCGCAAACAAATCATAGAAGACCGAAAGCACAAGCCTAGCAACAAACACCATGACTCAATCCCCACGTGTTCCTAAAGCTTCCAAGGTAAATCTAAACTTGATCCTTATTTAAGATTTCGTAATAGTCTATTTTTCCATGCAATCCCCTGCATGCTATTGACATAGACACATAACTATTAGTTCATAGATAAACATAACAATATGATACTTACCTTACCTTTTTTTCCACGCACAATGACTTGTAATTGAACATGCACATGTGAGCCATATCTACCAAACATGAAGACAACATATATATTAAATCAAAATCAACATTTACCGAGTCTAAAACCATGTCATAATCAACTAGTACTAAGAATCATAATACTACAACTATCACTTACTTGCACTGACGTACATATCAACTATCTCAACACATGTGTGTTAGTACAACCATCCTAAAACAATATCATTACTTCATGCCATCTTACATACATGTACTCATGTCATGTGGTTAATCAAACATTCAAACAAATATAAATGTACCATGTTAGATAAATAAACTAGATGACATAATAGATTCCAAATACTCAATACGAGATAGATAACATATTCAAACATTCAAGTAGAAAGTAGATGACATAAGAAAACTCATACCTTAATGTATCTTAGGGGAGCCTATCTTGTCTACAAAATCAATCTAGATTAGCATGACATAACTTCACAACGCATCACCTCAGCCTAAATAAGGTCATGATATCGATAATAGTAACTAGCTAATAAATTCACATCATAAACTCATAATTGTCATTCATGCATAACTATCACATATGTACACTCAGTCTAGATTATTACAACACAATAACGAAAATATGTTGACTCATACATTAATTTCATAACCCTAACCATTTTCCTAGGCCAAGCCAAATTAGCAGGATACATATAACATCAATATATTAATACAATAACCCTAATCATCAATTTAAATAACATATAATGTGTTCATCAACAACAAATAAACTAATCATAAATCTAACTATCATAAAGCAACAACACGTTAACCTATATCATTCTCATCAAAAACATATAATTTATCTAACAAAAAGAACAATATAAATGCATACCACCATAGGCTTTGATCATTCATGATTATTTAACACATGTACACATAACTTCACTAATCAACTAGCATCTATAATTTATGTAACCATAACATCAATAGAATGAAAGGAATACTCATAACCATACTGCATATAACAATCCTTAACCTACATACTTACGTGACCAACATCCAAACATATATGACGTCATCCTCTTGCCTAGATGTCCAATGTTGTAACTTCACATTGATGGAATCCATATGCCGCTCTATCTTAGCCAACAAAATAGCATCATAACATACCAATATCATCATGATGACCTAATTGTGTGCATTGACCTTATGCATAACAACATCAATCAAACCGATGCAAACATGACCATATGTACCCACTTGACATGTATAACCAAAAATGAAGGACCAATTCATGTCGCACATATAACATCAGACAAGCTAGCATACATGGACAACACACAAGCACGAGAAATATATGACCTATCATAAAAAAGAAATGTATACACAATATGTAAAAATATGGAAGAAAACATGCATAGATAATACTTAAGTGTGAACAACAAAATACGAGTCATACACTCATCACAACATGTCGACAACCACACCATTAGCACTTACATAATGACACACTTTTCACCACGGCCAATACAACATGGATGTAACAAGTACATACACCAAGGCATGAGAAAAAATTATGCAACCAACAGAAATAATGACTAGCACATTGCGCATCGAGTCCAAGGGTTGAACCATGCTCTAATACCACTCCCTAACAACCTCTTCCCACATCTACCCAAGTAACCATCCATTTGGTGTAAAAATATGACTATACTATACTAATTATAGATTCAAACTTCTCAATTACCTTAAGGAAGCGGAATCCATGAAAACAAGACAAGCACACCTTACACAACATAAACAACATCCCCAGGAGGTAACCCAACCTCCTAGACCCCTGTCCCCTAAGGGGGAATAACATTTTGACCCTTTTCTAAAATAGGCAGAGGCATGCCAAAGCAAGGTAGCAATTTCGAGCCTATATTTTCAGGCATGCCAAGGAAAGATAGAAGCCATGGCCCCAAATGGTAAGTTGTGTGCCTTCAACTCTGGGATTGATTCCACCTTTTCAGCCATAAACCGCAAGTCACTGCCTAAAACTTCATAAAACTTTAGGGAGTGATAATTAACATAAGAAAAAGGTACAAATGCAATTAAATAATCATTAAATGATATGGAACCCTCCTAGCCATGACAAAAATGTCTTCAAACATGTCACAAACATTACATCTACAAGTGTAAATAACATATTAAAACATGGTGGTCTCATACTTATTTGAGAATCACTAAGAAGAATTTCTCCCTTACATCATAAGTTGAAATATAATATATTTGACCATAGATACATTATGCATTCACTTACAATGCAAAACATGGATAGAGCCATACATAATCACTAATAAAATACATGCTTATAACCGACATAATGAAAATAGAATTATGATGGATACAACAACAATATAATCGACATTTTAACCAATGAAATTATTAATAAAATCACAAAGGAATGAGCTTCTTATTAATTAGTGTAAAAACCAACCAGAGATGGGACTTCCACATTCCACCTGACTATATATTGGCTGAGCCAAATCTCTCTTCATCCAATCACCCACATGCCATATGCCAAGCATGAATATGGGATCTCATAAAACACATCAATCACAGCCAATCCAGGTCTTTTGGAGGAAAAACCACCTCAACCATCAACTAGTGATTCAACCTCACAGTTAGACATTGAAACCATCATGGATCAATCTTTATCTAAGATTCTTCAGGGCTTGAGAGTGTTTTTTACAACCAAGGCTCCAAGACTAGTAACTAAACCCCTACAATGTATGTGCTCTAGAGAATTTGTCCAACCAAGGCTCCAAGACTAGTAACTCAACCGAATATTTGTCTGTCGAGTTCCAAAGTGTTTGTCCACCCATGTTTTCAGAAACTAGTAACTCAATCCAACAACTAAAGGAATCATGAGAACATACCAGAAAATAATGAATGGAAATAAACCCATAACACCATGGCTATCCCGGAAATGGAAAGGCTCAAAAAATCCACATGTATACACCATGTATGCCAAAACTAGTGAGGAAAAGATACATGCAACTCGGTACCTACAATCATATTGTGTTGTAATTGTTGATCCTGAAGTCCACTTGTGCTTCCTTGGTCTTCCTTTGGCTTCTTGCTCCAAATCATCAAGTATCCACAATGTCCAAGAGTGTTGCAATAAAAATCTAAATATCCAATAGATGAGAGAGAGAGAGAGAGAGAGAGAGAGAGAGAGAGAGAGAGAGAGAGATAATAATGACGGAGATCCAAAAATGCACTAACAAAATGTTGACCCAAAATCCTACCAACAAATCCTCAGAATCCTTCTTATAAATTAGGCCTATATTTTCATCATTTTCCATCATTTTCCTTCATTTTCATCTTCACATGCAACTTGTGACCTTTCACCTCCATTTTTTCCCATTTTCCATTATCTTCATAAATAAAATGCCAGTTAATGCCACATGCCTTTCCAAAGCCTTTTCCTTTTCCTTTCCCAATTTCCTTTAGCCATAATAATTGAAGTGATAACCAGCTAGGATTTTTTTCCCACCATTCAGCTTGGAATATGTATCCCATGAACCATGGTCTTATATATATATATATATATTCTTACATGGATTTTTACTAGCGTTTTTACATCCTTGACTTTTTAGATTTAAGGCACGAATTTGTGGACATATGCATTATATATTTCCAACTCAAATGTACTCTCCCCTAAGTCACATACCTAAAAATTCCATAACAATTAATGATTCTTTTTTTTTATTTGGTTAAACATATAAGGACACAACATGTGCTCTACTCTCGGGGTGCTTGGTGTAATTTACAAGTGTCCTTCCACATATGCCTCTAGCCAATCTCTTAAGCCCATGCCACCCCTTCCGTGTTATTACCATTGATATTCACATGTTTCCATGGTGATTGATGTACCAATGTTGATCAAGGGTAAGGAACATGAGGATTTTCATCTATGGTGAATTTTTTTATGAGTTAACCTTATCTTATTTCATGTGTTAGATAACCCTTATCCGCTTCCCTTCCCTTCACACCTATATTCACTCTGGAATGGTTCCATGTCACCTTAGAAGTGTTTAATTCCATGGTCACTCTCCCTTTTCTTGCTTGAATTGTAACAACCACACAAATGATAACAATAGAAGGTACAAGGAGACACCTTGAGAAAAAAAATTTGTGGTTTTGTTTTGTTAAATACTTCTCCTCAGTGAAAATTCCATATACCATGTTTGAAATTTTCTTAATGGAGGAAACCACTTAGTAGGATAGCACAGGGCTTCTTCCGTACAGGTTCAAGTACTTCCATCTTCCCTAGTAATATCTATCCTTTTACTTTAGGTTTCCAGTGATGCAAGCTTCAAGTTTCTCATTTATTTTTTCTCTCTTGAATCGACAAAGTGCGACTGTTTTTAATTTCATGGAAACCTTCACCTTAGGAGGATTTTTGGAGTGTTAAAATATTAAGGTTCTGGGAAAAGAATTTCTAGGTAACAGATTAGGAGATTAAGCTTTTCCCTATTTTCTTTCTTTTCCATCTATTTATTTTTACCATTTTATCCTCAGTTTAGAAGTTCTTCTGATTTTGTTTTCATGTGATATATTACAATTTATTTGGTATTTTATTTTGATAACGTTTCATTTTTATTCTCAGGTAGTGACGGAGATACTCTATAATCCAGGTAGGTTCAATTCCTTAATCATTAAATATTTTATGTATTAAATTTACCTTTCATTCCTAGAAATACTTACAGCTTATTGATTTTCCCCCGTACCAGGTATGGTTTTTTAATCTTAAAACTCCCTAGGATTCCATTTCGAATTATATCGAAGGGTTAACACATTTTCTCTGCACTATAGCTAGTTACATTGTTCAACTTTTATGGTTCACTTGATGAAAAATAAATGAGTGTTTGTATTTCTAAACTCCTTTGCAAGTTGTTTTGTTTCTTTGACAAAGTTTTTCTGGTAGGAAGCATAAATTTTTACACTTATGGGGTATTGAACAATAATTTTATTTTATTTTTGTAAATTTTAGTTATCGGACTCGCAACTAATGTGTTTTGATGTAGAGAATTTGGCGTTCTATCCCCTGTTTCAAACACTCGGTTGAGGCTTCAAGCACTCCAAATTTATAATTGTAAAATTAAATATTTTAAAACTAATATAACAAGATTTATCGCTATCGAGAGATATGTACATTTTAATTTTAATTCAGCTGCTAGTGATGGAGTTTGACTCTATTTATTTCATGGTGTATACCAGACTTCGAATGGTTTATATATATGTCTATGTGTTTCATATGATTGGAAAAATCAATTGTTTCCTTTCTCTCTACTTGAATTGAGTCTATAAAAATAATATGGGTTGATATAGGTCTCAGTTGACCTCGTCCCTTGACACTTTCCTCTTGAAATAATTCAGGCACCTTAATAATAGTTTTCTTGCTTAAAGGTCTGTAGTTTTCTATGGATTTTTTTGCAATTAATGTTTAATTTTAAAATGTTTAAGTGTATTCCATAAAAAATGGATTTCCTGTGTGGATTATTATCTTCATGCATATTTTGAGCTGCCTGTATTTTGGGTTGCTTCAGTTTATAATTTTATTTTAAAATGAAATACATTTCTAAATTTGATATTGATAGTATGTTGATTAATGGTCTCTTTACCAAACAAAGTTTCTGCTAATACTTTTCAGAATTTATGTCTGCTATCTCTGTCAATTTGTAATTCACACGAGTGGGGTTTTCTATTTTAACTACGTATGAGATTGAATTCTATTTGGAATAGATGTATGGAATCTACCCTCATTTATTTTAGTGGCTGGAAGTAGAATCTAACCCTTCATTCAAAACTAACAAATAAATTATCTTATTATTAAGTTAATAATGTAGAAATACCTTTGGCATGGTTATTCACTGTGTATTGTTGCAAGGCCTCTTCCTACATTGCCAGAACTTACAAGGATAATCTTAACTATTCAGTGACACTTCCAGAGTTTGTAGTTTATATGACAGCTCTAAATCGATGCATCAGGGTTTAAAAATTAAAAGAAATGATTGTTAACATCTAACGCTTTGCTTTCATACTAGCTTCTTTTAATTTTTTCTAGCCAAGTCCAAATTGACCAAATTTACTCAATACTACAGATTTTTTTTGACTTGAGGGTTCTCAATGGAGCAAACAGTCTTCAACCAAGCCCCTATCCTCGAAATTATAAATATTTAGTAGATACATAATATTCAAAAGTATTCATTACTAATAAGTATGGAAAATAATCAACATAATTATGTCTATCAATCAGTTATGCTATTCTGATTACGTATGGTTAACATGCATGTCCCCCATCACACGATTCTTCCCCAAATTTTAACTATACTTAATATGTGGAAATTTCCTCTTAAAATTTTCTCAACAATGATTTAACTAGATTCACATATACATAACAATAAAATTTGAATCAAATTTCATATATTTAGGCATAGATACCCCGATCGGTCACCTTGTGCATGAATAATACTATTCATTTCACCAGTTATTCTAGTTTCATAACCATGCTATTATCTCAGCTCAAGAAATTACCCATTTATAGTTTTCTCCAGATTTTTAGCTTGACGGGCACTCATAAATAATAGTAAATAATGAAATAAACATGCATATAATTTTGAGAATCAACCCATATATATTTTTCTCTCGATTATTTATTGTACAAATATTCAAACATTGTAACAAAGAATAAAATAAAAATTGATACAATTATTGAATTCTTTAGATGTAAAGATCTCATAAATTTATCCTATTTCATTGATAACAGAGAAATAAACATAGCAACAATTTCGATGATAACAGAGATAAATAAAAACTCTAGTGAAATTCATCGATGTAAAATTTTCTTGGGAGATATTTTTTCCTCCCAACATTGAACCAATCTGCTCTAGTTCCACTCAAGCAGAGAAGAATTTCCTATAATCAACAACCTCTTATTGATTCTTATCATGTATTTTTCACATAAATCTTCAACAAAATTTTCCTTGGGAGCGCCCCGCCTTTTATGGTTCTTCTTATTCATTATCCTAGCTTGTTTCCTTTTTTAGTTTTCATTTAAAGCTTGTTTTTATCTCCCATGGGTATTTTCTAAATATTTCTCTTCAAGTAAGTATTTTAAGGAATTTATAATAATCTAAATATTTTCTATATTTGGAAAGTATCTCTTATACAAATATTTTTCTACCATTTTCAAGCTTTATTCCTATTTTTATTATTATTTAATACATCATTGTTTCCAAATCCAGTTTATGATGGACTACTGGTAAATATACTAAAAATAATGTAATGAACAAAAAAAAAAGATAATTACATAACAGTAGAGGGGTGTTACATCTTCCCCCTCTGAAAAATATCACTGTCCTCATTGTTTTATTATTCATTTGTTTCTTATTGAAATAGTATTGGGTATGCTTCCTTCATAATATCCTCTCACTCCAAAGTACCCTCCTCAGGTGTAAAATTCTTACATTTCACTATAACCTGAGAAACAACTCAATTCCAGAGAAAGGTATCTTCTGATCCAAGATGATAAGTGGCTCTGGTAGGAAATCTCATTTGGGTTCGCCTTGTATGAAATTCCAGTCAATTCAATGAGAATTTTCATGGAGGGAATGTTTTAATAAGGATACATGAAAAAAGTTAAGAACTTTAATGTGGATGGTCAAAGTTATATGATATGCCGCTAGCCCAATTCTGTCTAATATTTGAAATAGCCCATAGAATCATGGTTCCAAATTTACCCAAGTTCCAGTTCTTAGAGTCATTTTCCTTAGTTTTTTTCACAAATACACATGGTCCCTAATGTTAAATTATTTATGAGCCCTTTTATTGTATGCATAACATTTTTGTCGATCTTCAGATATTATGATATTTTGTCGTATCTTCTGCACTATTTGTTCCCTTTCCTGTAAAGCATCTTGCTCCAATGGGAGTTTATCTTTTGGTTGATTCCAACTCGGGGGCGTATGACACTTCCTTCCATAGAAGGCTTCAAAAGGACTCATTTCAATAGAAGATTGGTAATTATTGTTATATGAAAATCAAGCTAAATGAAAAAAATCCTCCCACTTGGCAAGTTGATTCCTAATATATATTCTAAGAATATCTTCAACAATTTGATTATTCCTTTCTATTTTCCTGTCTGTTTGAGGGTGATATGTAGTGCTAAAATTTAATCGTGTCCCCCATAACCCCGAATAATTATTTCCAAAGCTTGGATTTAAACTTGGTGTCTCTACTTGATACAGTTACCTTGGGTACCCCATGTAGGAAAATGTTGTGAAATCAGCTCCAAAAATAGAAGAAAACAGAGATCAATGCCTTAGAAATAAGCCACTTTGAGGGGGCAACCTCCAATACAATACATGAATGAACAATTCTTGAATGGTACAAATTACAAAACCTCCTTTCTATATATAGGAGTCTATGGGCCACAATGTAATCCTAGCTGACCTAAAAATAATAATTTAAGGGCACAATAACAATAATATGGGGGTTACAAGGGTAGAATAATAACAATAAGGGGGGTATAGTAACAACAATAAGGGACTATACTAGTAATATAGGGACCTAACATGCCCCTCTCCTTCAAAAAAGTGTTGTAATCAATGCTTGAGTAGCTCTGGGTGCTTCTGTATAAAATTCTCATCCTCCCATGTAGAATATTCAGTGGGTAAGTTCTTCCACTTAATGGGATATTTTGAAATTGATAGATTCCATAGTTGTGGAGTTCTTGCTTCCGTGATTTCTTGAGGTTCTAATATGATTTTTCCTTCCTCATCAAGTTCTAGAAATATTGTTTGAACTGGAAGATTTTCACCTATAACCTTATTTAAACATGAAACATGGAAAACTAGATGCACTCATGAAGAAGCAGGAAGCTCCAATTTGTATGGCATAGTACCAATGTTTTGCAACACCTTGTAAGGACCATAGTACTTTGGTGATAATTTATTATCCTTCTTAGCTTGCTTGAGGGGAATTTGTTTATATGGTTGTATTCGTAAAAATACCCAGTCTCCTACATCAAAACTTCTCTCACTGCGATGTTAATCTGCCTATTGTTTCATTCGATTTTGTGCCAAATTAAGGTTATCCTTTAAGAGTTGGAGAACTTCTTGTTGATGCTCGATGTGATCTTCCACTGCTTGAACCTTCAAATTTTCTCTTAAAGATGATGTGTTGGATGGTGGATGATATCCATAAAGTCTGCATAAGTAGGGCCACTTTAACTGTGAGTATGGAAGGAAGTGTTATGCCACCATTCATGACAGGTAACCGCCATTCATTGTGTTTGTTTATAGGATACAAAAAATGAGAGTATACTTCAGGACATTTGTTTACTATTTCGGTTAGACCATTGGATCGAGGATGATATGATGAGCTATGAGCTAATTGAGTACCCAAACAAGAAAATAAATCCCATCCAAAAATTCGATAAAAATGGGATCTACATGCGCTCACAATAACCCTTGGGTTTTCCATCTAGCTTTGAATTGCGTCCATAAATGTAGTAGCAATTGTACTTGCTTTCGTGGTTGAATAATGCACAAAGTGTCATCTTGCTGGCAATATTCTCCTGGGCACTCTTTGAACAGTTCATATTAAACTACAATTAAAATCCATTAAAATCTCCTCAACGTTGAACTGGAATAGATCAGGTGTCTCTGACAACATGGTTATAAATATGTCAACTTTATTTTGTTGGAAAACAAACGTTAGTCAAAATTTTGGATATCAGATTTTAGGCCATCCCAAAAAAATTATTTCTTCAGCCTATGGTAAGTTTTTAAAAATCCTGAGTGTCCTCCTAATGGAGAGGTGTGCAATTCCAAAAGAATCTTTTGTTTTAGTTGGGAATTATTACAAAGATATAAGCGATATTTGTACAATAAGGAATCATTTTTCCAACTAAATGTATCAGATGTACTAGGATCTTGTTGCAACTTTTGAATGATTGTCCACACTTCTATGTCCTTCTTCCATTCATCTCTTTCTTAGGTTATCCAATCTGGTTGGATAATAGAAATGGTACAAAGAAATGCTTTCATGTCTTCATTATTTCTTGCGAGTGCATCTTCAACAACATTTAGCTTCCCTTTTTTGTAGATTATTTCAAAGTAATAACCCAACATCTTTGTGACCCATTTTCGATGCTCTTCTGAAGATAGTCTTTGTTACAAAACGTGTTTAAGAATATCATGATCAGTTCTTACCTTGAAGTGTATTCCCATTAGGTAAGTTCGCCATTTCTTTAGTGCATGCATTATTGCTAACATTTCAGTCTCATAAATAGGTTTCTGTAAATAATTACCTTTGATTGGAGGACTTTCAAAAGCAACGGGTCTTCCTTCTTGCATTAAAATAGCACCAATTCCATTTCGCAAGGCATCACATTCCACAATAATGGTTTTTGTGAAGTCTAGCATAGCTAATACCGGTGCTAGGCACATTGCCTCTTTAATATGTTCAAAGGCCTTGGTTGATTTAGGAGTCCATGAAAATGCATCTTTCTTCAATAATGTTGTTATAGGTGCTAATATTCTCCCATAATTCTTAACAAACTTGTGATAACACCCTATTAACCCAAGAAATCCTCGCAACTGCTTTATGGATGTGGGGACTTTCCATTCCTTAATGCTTTAATTTTGTTAGGGTCTACCTTAGCACCCTCGTGAGATACAATATGACCTAGATATTCCATATCTTGTACTCCAAAGAAAGATTTGGATGTTTTTACATATAATTGTTTCTCTTGCAATAGTTTGAGCACCCTGTCAACATGTTGAACATGATCCTTCTGAGACCTGCTGTAGATTAGTATATCATTAAAAAATAATAGCACAAAATTTCTAAGGAAGGGTTTGAAAATGGAATTCATCAATCCTTCAAATGTAGAAGGTGCATTTGTAAGGCCAAAAGGCACGACCAAAAACTCATAATGACCCTCATGAGTTCGAAATACTGTTTTTGAAATATCTTCAGTCTTCATTCTAATTTTATGATATCCTGAACGAAGGTCCAACTTGGTAAAATAAATTGCTCCATGTAATTCATCCAATAATTCATCAATCATAGTAATGGGAAATTTAACTTTAATGGTGAGCTTATTGAGCTCCCTATAATCCAGACACATGCATCATGATACATCCTTCTTGTGTACCAATGCTACAGGAGCAGAGAATGAACTTTGACTAGGTTGAATTATACTCGCCTCTAACATTTCTGCAACCATACATTCAATTTCTATCTTTTGGACATAAGGATATCTATAAGGCCTGATTTTTAGAGAAAAAATTTCTGGAAACAAATTAATAGCATGATCATGATAACGAATAGGTGGGAGTCCTTTGGGAGTTTCAAACACCTTGGAATGATTTTCCAAGACTTTTTGGAGATCTGCAGAAATAGATGATTTTGATGTTGGAACTTCTAGTGAGCGTAATTATGCAATTAAGTCTCATTTTTCTTTCTTTAGAATATTTGTCATGACATTAGAGCTTATTATTTTTCCCGACTTCCCTGCAATACCCTGTAATTCCACTTACTTTCCTTTTGAAAAAATTTCAAGAAAAGTTCTTGAAAATTAAAAGATATCGTCCCCAAATATTGTAACCATTGTACTCCTAATACAACATTAGCACCTACCATAGCAATGGAAAGAATTGGAATATTCAATACATATTCCCCCATGGTTAGCTTGATATTATGGTATTTTCTAGAGCAATTTATAGTTCCTCCATTTGCGACCATCACTTGACATTCTGGTGCTGGGTATAGGAAACAATTCAATTCCTTGGCTACCTTACAATGAATAAAATTATGGGTGCTACCTGAATCACTATTACTTTTTTCTTCTTGATATGTCCTTATATATTGAGAGTTTGAGTGGTAATTCCTACCAATGCATTACACGATATGGTCCGACTCTTTTCTTCCTCTTCTAGGG
The DNA here is from genome assembly GCA_034641835.2 of Pinus albicaulis. Taxonomy (NCBI): domain Eukaryota; kingdom Viridiplantae; phylum Streptophyta; class Pinopsida; order Pinales; family Pinaceae; genus Pinus; species Pinus albicaulis. The sequence goes on from CM076584.1 coordinate 1,377,708,562, forward strand.
CTGGTTCCTAGTGTATATCCTCTTATTTTGAATATTCTTGTTCATTTTCTTCTTCCTCTTCACAATATATGTAAAATAATTTGTTCTCAACAAACTTATGACCTTTAGTGTATTTGCTATCACAACTGTAGGGAAGCCCTTTTTCTTTTTATTCTTCCAATTTTTGTGGTGTTAACCTTGTAGGTTGTGGAAATCTAAGAGTAGCAACACTTCCATATTTATAGAAGTGAGTGGCAGTGTTCCTTGTCGCTATAATTTTAAATTCAATTTTTCTTGCCAACCTAAATGCCTTCTCCAATGAATCAGGTTCCAAAACGAGAACTTTATGTTGGATTTTATCCTTTAAAGTACCTATGAAGAGGTCAACCTTATGTTCCTCTGGAATATCAGATACCCTTATATTCAATTTTTTGAAGTCCTTGATGTGCTCCCCCACTGAACACTTTTGTTTGAGATTTATCAATTGGCTAAAGAAAGTGTTGCTCTTTGTATCCTCATAATGTGTTATCATTTCCTTTGTAAAAATTGACCAAGTGACAATTGTTTTACCGGAGAAAAGCCATCCATACCATAAAAATGTATTTTGTTCTAAATGTAAAGTTGCAATGTGTACCTTTTGTGTGTTTTGCACATTATTGAGATCAAAATATTGATCCATCTGTAGTATCCATGTTACAGGATTCTTTCCGTCAAAATTCCTCATATCCATTTTTGGAATATGGTGGTTCTTCCCTTTAACATTAGAGTTTATGAAATCACGATTAACATTTATTCTGTTCTCAGCATAAGTTTCCTCTACTATCTTTTCACCATTAGGAAACATTTCTTATATAAACTTTGTCAAACCTTCCATGTCTAGTTTTGTATGATTCTTCATGTTTTCCATCTTAGCTTGCATGTCATCCATCTTAGATTCCATGCCAAATTCCTGTTGGGAAAAATAATGAGGGGGGGGGGGGGGGTGAATCAGTATTTAGTGTAGATAATCAAACTTTTACTTTTCCTTTCTAAAAACCCATACGCTACTTTACTGAAGGAAACTAGCGTATATACACGGATATCCTTTACAGGACTCGTGTATGTCCAGAGATCTAATTATGTGTTTTGAATCTTAACTTAGATCATTGCATTATTCATTCATCAGATATTTCAGAAACAATAAACAGGTGTAGGCAGAATAGAATAATCATCACACATATGCAACACACATGAACACCAGGATTTTTAGGTGGAAACCCAATTTGGGAGAAAACCTAAGTGGGAGAAAACCATGAATAGAATTAGTCATTTCGACCTTAACCCCAAGATTAAGAAAACTGTGATCATGTCTTGGTGTCAGACTCAAACACGACACGTAGGCACCCACTGTGACTACAACTTCTCTCGTTTACCAGCCTCTCCTGGAAGGGAGCTACGACCCCCTTCTCTCGTTTACCAGCCTCACCTGGAAGGGAGCTACGACCCCCTGCTCTCGTTTACCAGCCTCACCTGGAAGGGAGCTACAACCCCCTGACTGAAGGCTACAACCCTCAGCACCTCTATGGACCACGTTTCATCAAATTTTCACACTGGATCCAACAACTTCAATATAACCCTTTACTTATCAACAATCATACCTTGCTCATTGCTTCAAACAGAATAGTGAGACCACTGTAACTAGAGTATCAGATTTAACCCAGACTTCAGAATAGATATGCAGAAACACATTCAACCTTCAGCAACCATTAGATCAGAAATAATACGCACTTTTGTTTAAGCGTCGAGGACCCACGTATGTACGCGCTTTCCGGAAAACGAACCCGCGTATACTTGGAGGTACACATTTCCGGTAAAACCTAACAACGTACGCGACACTTGCTTCACGGACAGCGTATACATGTGCTTTTCATGAAACAAACCTGCGTATAGATCTATAAAAGATAAATTTTGTAGTACAGACCAGATCTATGAACTTACCCATATTTCTTCAATCTCTTCAACAGGATTGCACCAGGTCTTCTTCACTTCTTTTCAGATCATCCTTGACATTCACGATTTCTTGACCTAGAGATCTTGAGTCTTCATCATGTTCATAGGTGCATCATAGATTCAGAACTATCAATTAGGAACAGGGTTCAACCATACAGATATACTTGAGTGTGAAGTATTCATCAAAGCCTAGACACATGCACACCCTTACACAATGAATTTCTTCTCCTTATATAGGGTTACCCTTTATCAATGCCATGAGCCAAAACCACATAACTTCCAATGGTATTCCTGGATGGGATCTCATAAACAATCCAACGCTTAATATAATAGGTCAAAACCATGGTATTTACCCCTTGTTTTACATATTTAGAGCACATTTGAGCATACGTGACTTGTGACGTTAATTCCCACGTGCATACGCTACTTCGCCTAGACAAACCCGCGTATGCCTTGAGACACACACTTTTCATCAATGTTCTGGCACATACTGAAATTCCTTTCATCATTACCTTCTGTACTGATTGTAGATACATCAGATTTACATTATTTAGCAAGCTCATCAAGTCAAGCACAACTTTGTCAAGTAGGTTGCCATCATCTTCATCAAGTGGGTTGCCATCAAGGACAACACTCTACATCATATTGCCAACAATCTTCCCCTTTGGACTTGATGGCAACCATGATGGTGTTTGATCACCATAACAGATAGATACATTAAGCACAACCATTATTCATGATATTCTCCCCTGATTCAAACACCATGTCACTCTCCCCCTTTGACATCAAGGGCAAAGGGTGGATGAAAACCAACACAATGTTTTTCTCCTCATGTAGACATAAGAGCTCTGCAGATCTGATGTGCACTGAAGTTACCCTGCTCCCCCTGAGTTCATGCTGAATCTTCAAACATATTTTTCAATGAAGTACATGACTCTATGACCTTCCTATCACCAAGAGTCATACTTACATCAAAGATCCAACCAAGTGGATTTACATATGCGACTCAAATACCCAACCAAGTGGGTTTACACATTTTGACTCAACTACCCAACCAAGTGGGTTTACAAATTTGAACAAGTCCTTACATGACTGAATATTAAAATTTACATCATGGGTCTCAACATGACCTTTTCATCAAATTACAAGTATGACTTTTCACAACCAAAACCAAAAATACCTCAAGAGAGAGATCAAGTTTCAGAACAATCATAATGCCAACAATGCATTATTCTCAGCCAAGCTAATGCTCCCCCTGAAACTGTGCATCCTTTCCATATGACCAAAAATCCTCCTTAGCTTGAGTAACAACATCATGAATGCCATGTTCATAGTTTCATAGCTTGTCTTTGAAGAATGCTTTGTTCTAGAATCTTTGTGAGCGCCACCCATACGAATTTCTGTGTATGAACTGCGTATATCTGTATCTCTCTTCCCGGAAACCCGCGTATCCAATTTAATCTTCGAAATTAAGCGATTTGATCTTCACGAGCAAGAACCATTCCTATTGCATACCGAGATATTCGAATGATTACTGAGCGGAGGTTTGGTAAATATATCGGCAACTTGTTCTTTAGAGGGAACATACTCCGGCTTCACCTTTTGTTCAAGCACTTGTTCACGTAAGAAGTGATACTTGATGGGAATGTGCTTGGTCTTGGAATGCATAACAGGATTCTTTGAGATACTTATGGCACTTGTATTATCACACATAATGGAGACAGGAGGTGAACATTTGATTTGAATGTCTTGTAAGGTTTGCATCATCCAAAGAAGTTGGGTGCAACATGATGCGGCAGCCACATATTCTGCTTCTGCTGTAGATAAGGCAATGGAGCTTTGCTTCTTGCTGAACCAAGATACCAACCGGGGCCCCATATAGAATGGAAGTACCACTTGTGTACCCAAGTCATCGACATTCCAGCCCAGTACGCATCGATTGTAGCGCAGAGTAAGATCAACATTCTTTGGATACCATAGTCCAAAGTCTTGAGTTCCTTGTAGATATTTGAATATTCTTTTGACAGCCTGAAGATGAGACTCTTTTGGATTGGCTTGGAATCGTCCAACAATCCCAAATGCATGCATAATATCCGGTCTAGTCCCAGTGAGATACAGAAGACTTCCTATCATAGATCTGTATTCTGGTTGATTCACCGTGGGAGAATCATCATGAGAACTGAGATTACATCCGGTTACCATTGGTGTACTTACAGGTTTGCACTCTTCCATCCCATACTTCTTCAGAATTTGCTTAAGGTATTTTGCTTGAGATAATAATATACCTTCTGTAGTTTGATGCACTTGTAAGCCAAGAAAGAATGTTAGTTCCCCAAGTAAAGACATTTCAAATTCTTGCTGCATGACAGAAGCAAATTTCTGACTCATAGATTCTTCATTACTTCCAAAAATGATATCATCAACATATACAACTACAATCAATAGTTTTTCATTTTCAATTTTTGTGTATAAGTTACTATCAGCAGACCCCTTTGGAAATCCTTGTTGATGAAGATATTTGTCAAGACGATAATACCATGCCCTTGGATCTTGTTTGAGACCATATAAAGCCTTTTTAAGTCTGCAAAAAATATTTTCATCATTTCCCAAAATGAATCCTTCTGGTTGTTCTATATAAACTTCTTCTTCTAGATCACCATTGAGGAAAGTAGATTTGACATCCATTTGATAAACTTTGATTTGTTGAAAAATTGAAAAAGCAAGAAACATTCTTATGGCTTCAAGTCTAGCTACAGGAGAAAAAGTTTCTTCAAAGTCTATACCTTATTTTTGAGTATACCCTTTGCAAACCAGTCTAGCTTTGTTTCTTATAATGTCCCCATTCTCATTTAGCTTGTTCTTGAATATCATTTGGTTCCAATGACATTTTTATCATGTGGTCTTGGTACCAATTCCCAAGTGTGGCTCTTTTCAATTTGATCAAGTTCTTCATTCATGGCCTGAATCCAACATTCATCTTTGCTAGCTTGATTGACATTGTGTGGTTCAATCGTGGATAGAAATGCCAGATAGCTAGGAGATCCCACAAGAGTCCTCCTTGTTTGTACACCTGATTCCTTGTCTCCCAAAATTTGAGATTCAGGATGATTCTTTTGAACATATCTGGATGGAGCCTTTCCTGATAAATCATCTTCAGGTTCTTCATTGGATCCACTGTCTATATCATTTCTATTTGATGTAGAAGGACAAAAGTCACCATAATCTTCTTATGTTGTTTGTCTTTCTTCTTTAGGGACTGCATGAGACTCATCAATAACAACATCAATACATTCAACAATCTTTCGAAGCCTTTTATTGTAACATTTGTGTGCCCTGCTTGTAGATGAGTAACCAAGAAGTATTCGTTCATCTGATATAGGTTGAAACTTGCCAAGCTTTTCATCATTATTTTTGATAAAGCATTTACTTCAAAAAACTCTAAAATGTTTCACAGAGGGAGAATTACCATACCAGAGTTCATATGGAGTTTTGTCACTATTTACCCGAACATGTGCCTTGTTAAGAATATTTGCTGCTGTGTGAGCTACTTCTCCCCAAAAAATGTCAGGTGTTTCGGAATCATCAAGCATAGCTCTAGCCATTTGTTGAATTGTTCTATTCATTCTTTCTGCTACGCCATTTTGTTGTGGAGTGCCTGCTATAGAAAACTGTCTTTTTATGCCATGTTGTTCACAAAATTCAAAGAATTCATTTGATGTATATTCTCCTTCTCGATCAGATCTAAGACACTTGATTTTTAGATGTAATTCATTTTCAACCAGCGCTTTGAAGAGCTGAAATTTTTCAAATGCTTCATCTTTGTGTTTGATCAACCCAATCCAACACATTCTAGAGAAATCATCAATGAATAAGATATAGTATTCTTCACCACGTGGTGACTTTTTCCTCATAGGTCCATATATGTCAGTATGAATGAGTTCAAGAGGCTTACTTGACGATCCTTCCTTGGCTTTGAATTGCACTCTGGTTTGCTTACCGAATTGACAGTATTTGCATATGATACTTTCAAGCAGAGAAATATTGGGAAGACCATGAACAACATTAATTTTGCTTGATTTGTTGATTTGAGAGAAGCTTAGATGCCCCAACCTTCTATGCCATAGCCAGTTTTCTGAAGATTTACTCAAGTAACATTGTTCTTTGCAATTCTTCAATACATACAAGTTGCTTGGAGTTCTTTTTCCTTTTATAATTGTTTTACCTGTATCAAGATCACGAACCACACATTCTTTTCAACTAAAGACAACTTCAGTTCCTTGATCACACATTTGACTTACACTTAACATATTATGCCTTAATCCATCCGCATACATGACATCATTGGCCTTCACATTTTCTTTTAGAAACACAGACCCTTTTCCTTTAATTACAGCAGGAGTATCATTTCCAAAAGTAACTTTCTTTTCCTTTTCTAGAGCACTATATGCACGAAGTTTGTGTTTTATGTTTATCTTTGTCATGTCTCGGCATCACATATCAATATGCTTAATATGCCATTGATTTCCTTCACCTTTAAATGTTGCTTCTGCAATTTCCTTTGTGATTCCTTGTTTTTCCATATTTGGGTTTCCAAGGAAGATGCTCCTTTTGGCTGAACTTTGCTCCATCTCTGATTCTTCCTTTTGCTGAATTGTGCAATAACACATTCAACTTCATTTTGAAGAGGAGAAAAGTTGTTATATGTATTCTTCTTTGTTCCAATATCAATCCTTTTCTTTCTTGCTTCTCTTGTCATGATGGTTTATATGCAACACATTGAACAACTTTATGACCAAAATTGTGACATGAGAAACATTGTCCATTGAAGAAGAAATTTCTGTGATCATGAAATCTTCTACTTGAATTTACCTGTTGATTGGGGCTTCTTTGAAAGATATTCCTGTTAGTGTTCCTTGCATTAAGATGATCATGCTTTACCTGTAAAGATTCTTCATTCCCTTGCTGAGTGGTAGAATTTTGTAAACCAGCTGTAGCTGCTTTTAGATAATTTGGTGCTAAAGCTTGAGAAGATTCTCCAATATATCCAAGACCTTTCTTTATAAGAGGAGAACGTTGTACCTTGATAATCTCATCTAAGGTTTCAGATCCTTTAGCAAATCTGAAATTCAGAGTCTTTGCTTTCTCAAGTTCTTTTCTTACACTTACCACTTCACATTCTAATTTCTCATTGTGTTTCTTTGCCTCTTCAACCTGCTTTTCCAGAGTCTCGATGGTTATTTTCCTTTCTTCTAAGAGAATTTTATATTCTTCTAAGAGAATTCTGCTTTGTTCTAAGCGTATTTTGAGTTGGTTTTTCTCTTCAAGAAAATCATTGTCCTCTAGAGAATCGACAAAAGTATCATTTTCTTCTTTAGAGTCAAAAGCCATGAGAAGTCTAAGATCTTGTTCACATTATTCCTCACTATCAGATACCCCATCACTGTCATCATGAGTATAGTAACTTCTTCTAGTGCTAGACCGGTTCTTATTTCTAGCTACTTCCTTTCCTTTTGCAAGTGTTTCTTTGTGAGGACACTTAGCAGCATAATGACCAACTCTTCCACAATTAAAACATTTGAAAGGAAGCTTACCTCTAAACCGTCCTGTACCAAGTTAAAGTTTCTTTACAAAATTTGCCTCATCTTCCTCCGAAATATATCCTGATCCTTCTGCTTCTTGTACTTCTTTCCCTTTTGTAGAAGCTCTAAAAATAGCTTCTTTGACTTCAAATGGTCCTCCTCTTCTCATTTCATATGCAGTCAGTATGCCATGAAGTTGCACCACAGTAAGATTTTGAAGATCCTGTTTTTCTTCAAGAGCAGAGACTTTTGACTCAAATTTTGCCGTTAGTGATCTCAAAATTTTCTCAACCAAAGTAGTTTCGGTTATTTTTTCTCCCAGATTTTTCATACGATTTACAACATCATCAAGACGTAAAAAGAAACTGGCAATACTCTCATCACTATGCATCTTTAAATTTTCATATTCAATTCTGAGAGTTTGGAGTTTTGCACTTTTTACCTTTCGAGCCTCATATCGAGAATAGTTTTAGGTCATATTTCTTTTACTATATTGTTCCATGACTTTGACAAATTCTAATTATATTGAAATTCTTGTTGTAACATTGGCAACTTTGCATTTGATTCACAATTATTACTTGATTCAGGTCTTGTTGGTGTAACGTTTGGATATTGTTATCCTTGTTCAACAATAAGCCATACATCTATCATAGTGAAGAAATAAATCTCATCCTCATTTTCCGGAAAGATTAAATTACTTCCATTTGAGCGGGAAACAAATGAATATTTGGTGTCCATCTTGTTGTTCATCTTGTAGTCTTCCTTCTAAGCGGCTAAGCTTTTCAAGGTGATGTCTGCTTTGATGTAATTGTTGGAAAAATACGAGAGGGTGGGCGGGTGAATCGTGTTGGTACTGACAATCAAGGCTACTTTCCTTAAACACGTCAAAACTGTGCTGAGCACCAACTTTGACATGTATACGCGGATATCCTTTACAGAACTCGCATATGTCCAGAGATCTAATTATGTGTTTGAATATTAACTCAGATCATTGAATTTTTCATTCATAAGATATTTTAGAAACAGTAAAAAGGTGCAGACATAACAGAATAATCATCACACATATGCAACACACGTGAACACTAGGATTTTTAGGTGGAAACCCAATTCGGGAGAAAACCACCACTGCCGTTGTTTCAGCCTTCAAAATTTATTATTAAGAAAACTTCTTACAATCATGTACTGGTGCAGACTCAAACGGCCACGTGGCCCACTACGAGCTCGCCTTCTCTCATTTGCTGACGCATCCTAGAAAGGCTACAACCATGCTCTCGTTTGCAGGCTCTTCGGAAAGGCTACAACACGAAATCGTTTGCCGGCCTCTCACAGAAGAAACAACAACTTTATTTGAAGGCTTCGACCCTCGACACCACTACGGACCCGTATCATCAATTTTCAGGTGGATCAGCAGCTTCAACACAACCCTTCACTTATCAACAATCATACCTTGCTCATTGCTTCAAACAGAACAGTGAGACCACTGTAACCAGAATATCAGATATAACCCAGACTTCAGAATAGATATGCAGAAACACATTCAACCTTCAGCAACCATTAAATCAGAAATCATATGCGCTTTTATTTAATCAGACCCGTGTATATACGCGCTTTCCAGAATACCAACCCACGTATACTTCAATGCGTTTTCCAAGGAAAAACCCTAACTGCGCATACGCGCTTTTCCTTCCACAGACCCGCGTATACACACACTTTTCATGAAACGAACCTGCATATAGATATATAAAAGATAAATTTTGCAGTACAGACCAGATCTATGAACTTACCCAGATTTCTTCAATCTCTTCAATAGGATTGCGCCAGGTTTTCTTCACTTCTTTTCAGATCATCCTTGACATTCACCATTTGTAGATCTAGAGATATTGAGCCTTCATCATGTTCATAGGTGCATCATAGATTCAGATCTATTAATTAGGAACAGGGTTCAACCATACAGATATACTTCAGAGTGAAGTATTCATCAAAGCCCAGACACATGCACACCCTTGCACAATGAATTTCTTCTCCTTATATAGGGTTACCCTTTATCAATACCATGAGCCAAAACCACATAACTTCCAATGGTATTCCTAGATGGGATCTCATAGACCATCCAACGCTTAATACAATGGGTCAAAACCATGGTATTTACCCCTTGTTTTACATATTTACAGCGCATTTGAGCATACGCGACTTGTGACGTTAATTCCCGCGTGCATACGCTACTTCGCCTAGACAAACCCCCGTATGCCTTGAGACACACACTTTTCATCAATGTTCTGGCACATACTGAAATTCATTTCATCATTACCTTCTATACTGATTGTAGATACATCAGATTTACATTATTTAGCAAGCTCATCAAATCAAGCACAACTTCGTGAAGTAGGTTGCCATCATCTTCATTAAGTGGGTTGCCATCAAGGACAACACTCTGCATCATATTGCCAACACTTCCATGCCATCCATATTAGCTTCCATGCCATTCTTCAAACCATCCATCTTAGATTCCATGCCTTTCTTCAAACCATCCATCTTAGTTTCCATGCCTTTCCTCAAAACTTCCATGTCATTTTTTGTTGCTCTTTGCAAGAGCGATATTTGTTGCACTTGCTCTTGTAATTTTGATGTCATGTTTCCATTCTTCATCTTCATGAGTCATAGTAGAGCCTTCTAAGGGCTTAATGGGTGTTGAATTATTTTTAGGGGTCATTTCAGAATCCAATACTGATATCTATTCTACAATATTCCCTTGGAATCAATTCAAATTGTTTCTTCAAACAAGACTTATGCAATTCGGAAAAAAAATATACACCTTTTACTTGATTTTGAGGAGCTCGATATTGAAATTGACTTATCTCTATACATGTAGATCTAAATATCTAAAATTCAGCCCTGTAGTAGTACTCTAAAGCTTCTTTCAAATGCCAAAGGTCTGACTTGATTTGGATTGTTCAAGGCAAAGTTATTTCCAATCTCCCACAATGACCTAATTATGGCATGGTTTAGTAGAGAAAACTTTTACGACTTGCCACATGTCACTGTTTTCGTCTTTGGCTGTCAATTTATAGATGGAAAACTACAATCCCTGTGCTTCTAGCCACTTTTTACAGAATTCCAATCTGATGCTCAGAGAGAGATTTATGAATATTTTTCCACGATCACATCTTTGAGATGAAATTCGGGAGCTTGAGAAAGACCTAACTTCCACAGATTGTATCTCTGAAAATATTGTGAACCAAGCTCTGAAAGTTTTCAATGATGTTCCACCGGATTTCAAGTTTGCTCTCTAAAAATTTCAGCTTCTGAACCTTCGTAGAAGAAAGTTTATAGTGAAAATTCCGCGATGAAATTTTTAAGTGAAATTTAGGAGCCTAATAAAAGCTCCAACTTCCACAGATCATATCTCTGAAAATATTGCGAACCAAGATATGAAAGTTTGTGATGATGTTCCTCTAGATTTTAGCGTCGCACTCTAAATATTTCATCTTTTGAACCTTCGTAGAAAAATATTTATAGTGAAATTACACGATGACCTATTTGGAGCAGCGAAACCCTATAATCCAAAGCTCTGATACCAAATGTTGTGAACCCATCTCCAAAAATAGAAGAAAAGAGATGTCAGTGCCTAAGAATAAGCCACTACGAGGGGGAAACCTCCAATAGATTACATGAATGAACAATTCTTGGATGATACAAATTACAAAACATCCTTCCTATATATAGGAGTCCATGGGGCCTCAATGTAATCCTAGTGGGGCCACGATGTAATCCTAGCCGACCTAAAAATAATAATTTAAGGGCACAATAATAACAATATGGGGGTTACAAGGGTACAATAATGACAATAAGGGGGTTACACTAACAACAGTAAGGTACTATACTAGTAATATAAGGGCCTAACAGAAAAATATGCCTTTCATGAAAATATTAGCAATTTGGCCAGTCCCAAATGTGGACTACACTAGTATCAAGTGTGATGCTTTAGTTAAGACATCTACTACCACCATGATAAAACCATGATAATTTTTTGTCTATCGTAAATTTTTAGGTCCCTATATTAATAATGTAGTCCCTTATTATTGTTAGTATAGCCCCATTTTACTATTTGTTTGCCCTTGTAGTCCCCATATTTTTATTATTGAGCCCCATGAAACCCCACTATTCTTATTGTTGTGCCCTTACATTATTATTATTAGGTACACTAGGATTATATTGTCACCCCCTAAACTACTATATATAGAAAGGATTTTTTTTCATTTGAATCATCCTAGTATTGTTCATTTATGTAATGTAAATGAGGTTTCCCCATCGAAGTGGATGATTTATAAGGCGTTGATCTCTCTCTTCTTCTATTTTTGGAGTTGTTTTCATAACATTTGGTGTCAGAGCTTTTGATTCTAGCCTTTCACTACTTCAAACAGGTCATCATGGCATTTTCACTATAATTTTTTTTCTACGACAGATAAGACACTAAAAAAAAACCATTTTGAAGCAATCGTCAGTAACTTCGTGTAAAAATTTGAGATCTTGGTTCACAATACTGTCAGAGATATGATCTGTAGAAGTTAAGGTTTTTCCAGGCTCTCTAATTTCATCTAAATGAGGTGACCTTGGGAAAATCGTGGTAACTCTCTCTCTGAGAATCGGATTAGAATTCTATTAAAAGTTTCCAAAATTACATGGACTGTAGTTTCATGTTTATCAATTACATAGTCGAAGGATGAAACAATGACATGTGGCATGCCATACAAGCTCTATATATTGAACTAGTTCATAATTAGGTCATTGTGGGAGGTTGGGCATAATGTTTTCTTGAATAATCAAAATTACGTCTTCCCTATGGAATTGGAAACAAGGCTCAGTGGGCTACCACAGGACCGAATTTCATATGTTGGAGATCCTAAACTACATATTTACAACTGTTTAAATATCGAGATCCTTAAAGAAAGAAAAAGGTAGGTATTCATTTTTAAAAAATTTCATAAGGTTTGTTTGAAAAAGAAGTTGAAGTGATTCCAAGGGCATATTAAAGCATTTTTATGAGTATTAGGTTCTATAATGCCTCCAGATAAGAATTCTATACCTATTAAGAACTCAAAAAATTATACTATGATGCATGAAGAGGAATAATTGTAGTATGATACATCAAAATTAAGTTATAAAGAGCAATCAAATATGACATAGATGGTTTAAAAGAAAAAATGAAGGCTAAGTTGAACGGTTTGAAGGATCAAATGAAATCTAATATGGATGATAAAGTAGTGGAATATCACATTGTGCATCAACAACAAGTTCTCCAACTCCCAAAGGATAACCTAACTTTGGTGCAGAATCAAATGCAACAACAAGAAGATCAACATTGCACCAAAAGAAGTTCTAAAGGAGTCACAGAAACAAGAACTCGAAAACTACAAAATCGATCAATTTCAGAGTATCTCATCAAGTGGAAAAACTTACCAATTGAAGATTCCACATGGGAGGATGGGAATTTTATACAGAAGCTTTACGAAATAATCAAGCGTTGATGATACAACTTGTTTGAAGGAAAGGGGCATGTTAGGTCCCTATATTACTAGTGTATTCCCTTATTGTTGTTAGTGTATCCCCTTATTTTTGTTTTTGTACCCCTTATTGTGTTTTGATGATAAATTAGTGGAATATCACATCACGCATCAGCAGGTTATCCAACTCCCAAAGGATAACCTAACTTTGGTGTAGAATCAAATGCAACAATAGGAAGATCAACATCGAACCGAAAGAAGTTTTGAAGGAGTCATAGAAACAAGAACTCGAAAAGTACAAAATCGATCAATTTCAGAGTATCTCATCAAGTGGAAAAACTTACCAATTGACGATTCCACATGGGAGGATGAGAATTTTATACAAAAGCATCAAGAAATAATCAAGGGTTGATGACACAACTTATTTGAAGGAGAGGGGCATGTTAGGTCCCTATATTACTAGTGTATTCCCTTATTCTTGTTAGTGTAGCCCCTTATTGTTGTTTTTGTACCCCTCTAATTCCTATATGTTATTATTGAGCCCGCTAAAACCCCACTATAGTTATTGTTGTGCCCTTACATTATTATTGTTAGGTCGTCTAAGATTATATTATGACCCCATCAGCTCCTATATATAGAAAAGAGTTTTTTTCATTTGAATCGTCTAATAATTGTTCATTTATGTAATGTAAAGGAGGTTTCCCCCTCGAAGTGGCTTATTTATAACGCGTTGATCTCTCTTTTATTCTATTTTTTTAGTTGGTTTCATACCATAAAAATGTAATAAAATACATTAAAATTACTTCCCACTTCCATTCAGGTATCAATAGGGGATCTATAAATCCAGCATGATGTTCATGTTCAACTTTTACTGGCTGGTATTTTATTCATTTCACTAAATATTTTTCCACCTATTTCTTCATACTTGGAGAAAATAACTTCTTCCTTAATGCAATGATCATTTTCTGGTATCTGGGATGGATGACATAAGGTTTCTTCTGATACTCATCTTATATTGTCTATCTTAATTCTCTCACATTGGGAACATATAACCTATTTCAGTAGGTGAGTATTTTTGATGCATTTTCCACATATCCAAAAAATTTTGTTTTCTCTATTTTTTTCTAAATTTCTAAATATTGAGTGTCTTGCAGTATTGTCTTCTTAACCAGTTCCATAAAATTTATACTTTAATTAATAACATACATTCTTAATAAAACATGAGTAATTTTTCCCAGAACATTTGCCAATTTTTTTTCTTTTCCTTGTATATGCCTTATTTTAGGTTCGAAGTCACTAAGAAATGTGAACCACCTTGTTTTCCTTGCATTTAAATCTAGTCAGTTGAAAAAATATTCTAGACTGATATGATCAGTCCCTAAAGATCCTCGAATATTGTATCATGTCTTTCTAAAACTCACATTTGCTGAGTTTTTCATATAGTTGATGCTCCCTTAATGTTTGTAACACTACCCTCCAATGTTCCTTGTATTCTTCTGCATTTATTGAATATACTAAAACATAACCTATGAATACATTTACAAACTTATCAAGGTATGGGTGAAGTATGTTATTCATCAAGCACAGGAGAGTTGTTGGTGCATTCATGAGACGAAAATGTAACAAAAAAACGCATAATTGTCGTATCTGATTCTGAAATTTGTGGTAACTAGTTGGTGGTAACTAGTCCTTAAGTCAAAAAATATTGTTTCTTCTCACTCGATCGAATAGATCATCTATTCAGGGATATGGGTATTTTTTTTTCCTTGTTATCTTGTTCAACTAATGGTAATTTTTGCACATTCTAAGTGTGCCATTTTTTTCTTGAAAAAAGTATAAATTCCCCACATGGTGAGACATCATCCATGATATACCCCTTGTTCAACAACTCTTGTAACTGTATTTTTTATTCCAGTAGCTCTGGTATCCCCATATAATACTAGGCTCTAGACACCAGAAGAACACCCAACACAAAATAAATGGTGAAAGGGTAATCCTAAAATTTCTTTGATAAAAAACATCTTGAAGCTCCTTAATGACCAGTAAATTGTTGAATTTTTATTTTTTTGTTGACTATTAATTGGTTTCCACCTGCACCATCTACACCTGACATCCTTTCCTAGCACTTATTTTTAGTTGCAAGGCTGAAATTTGTCGAACCGATACTTGTTTTGGTTTTCCCCTAATTAACCAAGATTTTCCACCTTGAGCGACACATTAGACCATTTTCTCTAAACAAATTATAACAAATCCCTTATTTTCTAACCAACCCTAACCTCTTAATAAATAGTAATAACACAAGGGAAGAATATTTAAATATAATATTGTAGGATCACCATTTAAATTACCGATTTTGTTTTATTTGACTGGTTACTTTTATTTTGGTACCCATCGCCAATTGGACCAACTAAGAATTATTGAATTTTTCATGTTTTAAATTACATTTTTCTACAATTTGGGGTTCGATAACATAAAATAGCCCCTGTATCAATTGAGCAAAAAAAGTCTGGTTCACTAAAATTCCTTCATTTTCAATCATGGTATATTGATGCTCAGCTTGTGTGCATTCCAATGTTCCGCTAATCCTAGGAATATTTATAGCAACATCATTTACCGTTGTTGCCTCATAGATTGCCTAGATATTTAGAATATATATGGGGTTATCTATGAAATCTCTTAACAAATGTGTCTCACCACATCCCCAACATTTTGATGGTTCTCTTTCCTTTAAGTTGTTATTCTTCTTGCTGCTTAATTCTGGGGGTTTTGATCTAGTATAAGATTGGGATTGTGGAAGGCAATTTCATTTTCTAAACTTCTTCCTTTGATTATCCTTACCAAAATTATTAGAGTAATAAGGTTTCTGTCATTTTTTATTCCCCACAACCTTAGTTCAGTCATTATTTTTCTAGATCTTTTCACCTTCACTTCTATTCTTTAATTGTTGGTAACACAGGATAGCCTTCCTTACTGCTTCATCCTTTGATTTTAGATTGTCCAACTTAATTATCTCTTTATAAGAGACAGGAGAAAAATATAAGAATCATTATACTTTGGACTTATCTTCCTTAAGGTAGGGTGTATATCTTATAAAGTTTTTAAACTTCGCCACAAATGCATCCATGGTTAGCTGTCCCAACCTAAATTCATGGAACTAGGGACGGTCATCATAGTAATGCTCACTAAGATATCATGACTTAAATTATTTTTAGAAGTTCTCCCAACATATTGTATTCTCATCTAGGAAATGTATGCTTTTTAACTCTTCCCACCAAAGAGTTATTTTACCTTGCAACTGATAGATAGTCAGTCGAGCCTTCAAATTAATATCGTATTCATACACTTGAAAATATTTAATCATATTCAATAACCAAGCCTCTACATCCTCATATTTCTCCCAATCAAAGATAGCAGGTTTGATCTTCCTAAATTCACCTTGTAGCTGTATATTATTCTTTACATTCTGTAATTTTGGGGATATCTTACCCAACTCCATCCACTTTGAGATTTTTTCCTATTTTGATTCACTTTTATTCCTTTTCTGCGCTTCTACTATATGTTTCTATGGCTGCAATTTTCAATTCATTCTATGACCATCCTTTCTTGTTTCGCACTAGCTTTCAGGGAATTTTCATTACTACTCCAAATTTGTGGTAGTTCTTGTTGCAGACTATTTATTATATCCACAAACTGAGAGGGTAGTCAGGTACTACCTTCACCAAATTCAACATACAAATCCTCAAACCCGTGTTGATTGGAGAATATATTTTTGTTATTCTGTTACAGACTACTTTGGATCAGCACCTTATGAAACATATAAATTCTATTATTATTTTGTATTTATCTATGATGGTGCCTTTGATGCCTAGTGCCATTACTAGAGCTCTGATATAATTTTTCATGTGCCTAAGAGAACAATTTAAAACCTATACATTCCTAACACATCAACCCATCATGATAATTTATTTATTTTGTTTGTACACCCATATAATATTGTATAACCATTGAATTAATTTATGTTATGTATACAACATATCATTTATGGGTTTATCGCCATATTCCTCACACATTTATGATACATGTTGTATGTTAAATATTTCTTGGTAGGATAATACATTCATTTCTACACTATGCTTATACCCTGTAATGGTTACGTTAATAATCCTTGATTTCCCATATTTAATGGTCAACTTTGGAGCTATATGGGTTATATATCTCTAACTCAAATGTACTCTCCTCAAATTCGCATAGTTAAAGATACCATAGAACTTAACAATTCATTGTTTTATTTCCTTAAACATATAGCGATGCAACTTGTTCTCTAGTCTTGACGTGCTTAGTGTAATTTACAAGTGTCCTTCCAAACATCCCTCTAGAAAATCCCTTGTGCACATGCTACCCTGCCATGTCATTACCATATCTCCTAACATGTCTGCACAGTGATTGATGTACCAATGTTGATCAAGAGTGAGGAACATGAGGGTTTTGATATATGGTGAAAGTTTTTCCAATTTAACCTTACCTTATTTTCTACACAACATAACCCTCATTTGATTCCCTTCCCTTCACACATACTTTCACTCTAGAATGGGTTCATTTCACCCTAAATTGTTTAACATCATGTACATTCTCCCTTTTTTGTCTTTAGTTGCAGCAACCACGCAAATGCTAACGATAGTTGGTACAAAGATACACATCGACATATTTTTTATTTTGTTTTTTTTCGTTAAATACTTCTCCTCCTGAGTGTCAATTTTCATATACCAAGTTCGAAAGTGTTTTAACGGTAGAAGCCACTTATCAGGATAGAATAGGGCTTCTTCTGCACATATTCAGGTATTTATTCCCCAATTATAGTGATTATTTTATTCTGGGTCACCACTTATACAAGATTAAAGTTTCTCATTTGTTTTCCCTTTCACATGAACCTATAGAGTGTGATTGTGTTTAATCTCATGGCAAACTTTACCTTAGGAGGATGTTTGGAAAATTTAGAAATTAAGGTTTTGGGAAAATAATTTCCAGGTAAAATATTAGGGGATTAATATTTCCCCACTTTTATTTCTTTTCTGACTATTTATTTTTACCATATTATCCCAGTTAAATGTTCTTATGATTTTTTTTCCTCTGACCTATTCCAATTTATTTGGATTTTTATTTTGATAATTATTTATTTTCATTTGAAGGTAGCGATGGAGATACCCTACTATCAAATTAAGTTTAGTTCCTTAAGCGTTGAATATCACATGTATGAAATTTATCATTCGTTCTTCAGAATATTTTTCATTTCTTAATTTTCCCCTATACCATGTACCCTTTGTTGATCATGTTTTGAATTCTAGTAAATGGTTAACATATTTTCACTGCGCTAGAAGTGGGTACACTATGCAAATTTTATTGTTCATGTGATGAAAAATCAACAAGTGCTTCGCTTCCTAAACTCATGTGTGAGTTGTTTTGTGTTTTTTTCAAATTTTTTTGGTAGGAGGCGTACCTGTGTACACCTCTGGGGTTATGAACTATATATATATATATATATATATATATATATATATTTGTAAATTTTAGTTATCATACTTGTAACTAGTCTATTTTTACCTTGATCACTTTTTGTGTTATCCCCTATTTTGAGCAATGGGTTGAGGCTTCCAACACTCATAATGTATAATTGTACAATTTATTAATTCTGAGCTGATATGATAGGCTTTACCCTATCGAGCGATAATGACATTTTAATTTTAATTTAGTTGCTACTAATGGATTTTAACTCTATATATTTTATGGTGTATTTAAAACTTCAAATGGGTTATATATATGTCTATGTGTTTCGTATGACTGTAAAAATCAAACGTTTCCTTTTTTATTCTTGAATTGAGATTATAAAAAGAAGTTGGGTTGATTTAGGTTTGAGTTGACCTAATCCCTTGACACTTTCGTCTTCAAATATTTCAATCACCTTAATAATAGTTTTATTGCTCAAATTTTTGTAATTTTCTTTGAAATTTTTGGTAACTGATATTTAAGGTGATAATATTTAAGACTATGTATTTGGAAAAAGTTATATTTCCCGTGTGAATTTTGTCTTTGTAATACCCCTCATTTACAACTTTTATTTTATGTAAATAAACCTACTGTCCGGGTGGAACTATGGAACAATTATGTACGGAAATATCTATTTTTAAATTAATAAATAGCTATGCACTAAATATTAATGTGGTAAAGACAAAATGATGGAGACCAAGAAATTACTATCCATGGGGATGGAATATAATTCCAAACTTTCCCAAAAATATCCAGAAAATATTTAAAGAAAATTAAATAGATAATTTTATTAGATTCCAAAAAAATGTCTTATAAAATCCTCAGTAAAGTGGAAATTTACTAAGAAGAGGTAAGAAAAAATGTGTTGAGGGAAAAACAAGTTTTGAAGAAAACTTTTCTGAAAAAAAAGCAAAGGAAAATCCTTGGCCATGGGAAACAAAATCCCATAATAATGGGATGCCATTATGGAAACAGGTTGAGGGAAATATGGCTTAAAAGGGCCATCACTAGTGTGACAAAGGGGTTGTCTATAGTGGGGAATATTGGTCTCTGCTCGAGGGAGAGTTGAGGAGAAGCTCGTGGTTGGGAGGAAAACCAGAATTTACATAATTGTATGTGCTTATTGTGATTTTATAAATAATTTATAATTCTATAGAATTTTTCTAAGTATTAGAACTAGTATTAATTTGTAGGCAAAAGTGAAATTGGAAGACATGGTTTGATATGTAGGTGTCTGTCAAGTTCTATTATGAACTGTTAGAATGTAAATTTTATTAAAATATTCAATAAGTTTTTATGTGTATTGTAAAATGTCCTTTTTTTAATGTGTATTATACAATGTGATCTCTATAATTAATGACAATGAATTCTTTGTTTATGTTACACGAATCAAAGAACTGATAGTAGATAAATATCAAAATTTGAATAAACCCAGGGAAGTGTCCTATTATGATGATTATTATTAAGTGTAATTGTATGAAAGATTATGTAAAATACTACTATTAGTAAATAATAATGAGTACTAAGGCATGTAGAAATTAAGGATAGACTTACATATACAATTAAATGAGTATCTATAAAGGCAAAAAAATGTGCATAAGTGTGGTAACTATGCAAAAATGATAGCAATTACATCTTGCAAAAGAAGTAGGCAAACTGATACAAATTACACCTCACAAGAAAAAATATTCAAGACTTATATAAACTACATTATGCAAAAAATACATGCTAAACCGATATAAATCACAGCTTGAAAGAATTTTAATTCAAATGGATATATATATATATCATGAAAATATAGTAGAGATAGTATATGAAATAGAGAATGTGGTAGCTGAAGAGTTCATGTACATAAAAGGTCAAAGTACAAGTCCTCTTAAATATTTTGAGGAACTTTCTGTCGCACAGATATATAACTCTAGAGGACTAAATGGAAACTAGAAAATAGTTACATCCAGATAAGTATGGGCAAATACCAAGTATGGCCTTGACACCTAGTTCCTAAATTCTTGAATTAAGTTAAGTGCCATAGAATCCTCAATGGTACATAAAATGACGTGAGAAAGAAAGAATAGATCGATCAATTAGAGCTTGAAAGGTGAGAGATGTGACTTATAAATCATTTAAAGGACTTCATGGCAAACATGCACAAGACTAGTCTAGTATTAGAAAACACATTGACAATTTAATAAAAAAGAATTATATTGTCAAGAGTATAGGTAGTGAGAGTTATATTACTTGAGTGTACTCTTTATTATTTTTTTCTCCCTCTGTGCCTACATTTAGGGATTTTTTTAAGTAAGGATTACTTGATATATAAATAGGAATATTGAACAAGATGTAAATTAATTTCATGGACTAAACTGGATAGGGAATAATATATGCATGATGGCATACTGGTCCAAATTAGAGAAAGAAAATTAACCTGGGTAGGGGATACACATATGAAAACTCGGAAATTAAATTGAACATAAATGCAGAACAGGGAAGTAAGTATAATAATATTTTATGTTTAGCATAACGGAGCAAGGAATGATAAATAAAAAAGGGGTATTATGCCCAACCCCCGTCAAGGAATAGGCCTGCGTTAGCAGCTTGCATAACCCCATTGTATGTACACATTATTTCTAAGAAACACAATTAATAATAAGAAAAAGCAGAATGACTAATGGAGAAATATGAAACCATTTATAAATACTAAAAAGTCACAAAGCATATAGGGTAAATTCATATGAGTCAACTTTATGAACAAAGAGGAATTAAAACAATTATGGAACTCATCTATAAAGCTCAGAACTCAATATTTTAAAATTAATTATATAACTTGACACATGATACTCATGAAGCATATCATTATAATCTATAAGCTATGTAAAATTTAATAATGAAAAACATAGGATTGGTATGTAGCCATCCTAATACCAATAACATTACAGCAATTTAAATAAGAAAAATTTGAGAACGTAATATCCAAAGATAAATATCTCAAGTTGAATGATCATATAGCTGAAGTTAAAATCAGATCCACTATAGTTAAGCTGGCTTCTAAAATTTACTCAAACAAGACATCAGATGAAAAACCCATCATAATTTAAATGTTGTAGCTAAATAAAACATGAATACATAACAGAGTTGAGGGGACTATAATGGGTATTTTACATTGGAAGTAATACACACAACATGACTATAATGCTAAAATAAGTATGGCAATGAAAATAAATAAAAATTAAACCTATACTGAAGGGAACTAATGAGGGATTCTGGCCAAATGGCGGTGTATGTATGTAGCAAAGAAACAATAAAATCCAAACTAGAATTTAAACTAATATACTAGAATATATATGGTTTTCACAACAATTATAAATATACGTAGAGAAATCACGTTGACATAACTGATCATAGCCATTCGGACTTAAGAGTCATGTATACCAAATATTCTAAAGCCCACATAGGGGTTAAGTTCAGATAATGGCCTAATCTAAAGCCAAGAAAAAAAAAAATATTCATGCGTCACGCAAATTTGGACATAGAAACTACTTAAAAAAGTTGGAAACTACCAATAGAACCATATAAATATTATTCAGAAAAAATATATCATGAAAAATCCAAACAAGGGCATTGGAAAGAGGAAGTGCTCACAGTACAAATCAATTTTTCATAGGGAGGTATATGAAAAAACCTAGAAAAATTGAAAACAAGGTTCATGACCCATAAATATATAAATTCGATAATACCATTATAAATGAAAATTTCGTAACTTAGAAGGGAAAAGACATGAAAATAAAAACCAAAAAATAAAAAATTCATGAAGATCCAAAGCCACAGGATTTAAATTTAAGAGGGTTTAATTGGGGGTTACCTCTCTACGCGGTGGAGAACATCCGAAGCTAGATGTTGCATCATCGTCGTCGCAAGTAGAGGGTGCTCCAGAACTTCATGCACTGGGCATAATACAATCTCTACAAAAAACAAGTAGAGCCATGAGTAAAAGGCTCAAAAAAATTAATTAAATATAGACTAATAAATGTAGAGTTGGGGGATAAATTATTACCTAAAGGGTGAAAAGGGAGAATGTGAAATCCTTGGGAAATTTCTCCCAACACATGTAATCCCCTCTACAAAAACATCACATACCAATCAATAGAAACCCACCAAAAAATGGAAAAACATGAAACGAATCAATTAAATCATGAAATCACTTTCCATTCAAGATTTGGAAGAAAAACCCTATGCTGGGTTAAGTGAATCCTTAATCTTCATTGAACCAGAGGAGAAATTTACGCACAGTGGCATTGAGAAGTTAACCCTGCTGTTTGAACTTCGATGTTGCACTCCAACTAAGATAATGACGAAGGATTCAAATTCCAAATGAATGGAAAAATAGTTATAGGTTCATCATGGAGGTAGAGCTCTATAGCTCAAGACGGCCCAGGAAAAACAATGAAATGAAAAAATGAAACTCCAGTTGGGTAGGTTGAAACCCTTAGGGTTTCTTCATCAGATCCTCACTGTCAATTTCACTGAAGTAACCCATGCGTACATGTGGCACTTCAAAAGACACGAGAGGGGAAAGTAAAGGCCATGTGCTTTCCACTTGGATATTGGTGAATGTTCAAGGACAACAAGTTGGGTAGAATGATTTAATTTTAACACAAAACACTATCCACCATTGTATATACCATGGTAATTAATATATGACCTCTGTTAGGGTCCTATAATTTATAGGATCTCAAGATGATTGAGTATTTTATCTCAGTAACCTTATATTTTAAATAAATTTCAATCTACAAATGATTCCCAAAAATTATATATAAAATAAAATGAAAAGAGGGTATATCTAAAAAAAATTGAATAAAGATAAAAATAAGGAAAGAAAGAAAAATTGAAAAAGAGTAAAAATGAAATCACAACCCCACAAAAGAAAAAAAAAGAAAATAACACTGAAAGTGCTAAAAATTCAAAGGTCGCTACTGATAGAAATATTTTTTTTTCAAATTAAATAAGGTTGTGTGAATCTTTTTTAAAATGCCACAATGACTAGCTATTTTTTTAAACCATACAACTTAATCATGCTTAAACAATTTTGAATTTTTGTAAATTAGGTTCGAGAATAAATATTTTCTAAATAGTCTAATATTGGTAAATAAATAGTTAGGTAGAAAATGACATTGGTTCAACTATTTAATTTGAATCAATAGGAGAAAGAAGTGATAGGACAAAATAGTCTTTTCATCAAAAAAAGAAATATGGGTTTGCTAGTCTAAATGCACCCCTAGAAGGAATAAAAAATGTTAGTTTAGGAAAAACAAAATTGAATTTGAAAGGGTAGGTACAAGTATTTTGTTTCAAAAAGGATTGAAAATACTTTATCCAAAGTTTTAATTTTCATTATGCATCAAGATAAAAAAAAGGATATATGATATAAAATGATTTATCCTAACCTTTTGATCCAACATTAAAAATTGAAACCCGATAAAATATTTTTTCTCATGTGGTTAAATAGCCTGAACTTGTCCACCCTACGATCTCCCCGCTCCGCAGATCAATGGATCCTATTGACTTTCATCCCCCATCTCCATCCTAGCTTTAACGCCAGTGGGGGCAGGGGGGGGTTGGGTGGGCAGTTTTGAAAAAAATTGTTTTCCTGTTTGGTCCCACAACCACAAACCCTCCCCTCCATGTTTCGTACCCCCCCTACCTAAATCACCAACCACCCACTACCCCCTCCAAAAACCACTCCTCCCTCTCTCTATTACCACTTTCCCTACCCGACAACTCCACCACTACCATTTTTCCATGTTGCCGAGCCATTTCCAGTCAAATCACTTCCGAGGTCTATTTGTTCAGAATTTAATTACCATTGGATAACCGTTAATCCAATCAACCAATTCCATTTTAAATAGAGAACACGCATTTAATATTTAAACCATGTAATTGATCTTATTTCAACCTTTGTTGTTACATTTTCCTCGCATATTGAATTTTTTCATAGGTTTTCTAGTGCACCAAGACCTTTATTAGTTGACCGGTTTACGATCAAGCATCTCTACCTTTCCTTCCTCCTTCAACCAATCACACACCTACTATGCATTCATGGTAAAATTTTTCCTCACAATTCCAATCAATTTTTTTTTAGTATTATTCATGCCTTCTAAAAATAAGAACCAGGAGGATCCTCTGAACCCTTTAGTCCATCCTCCCATAGACTTAGGTCATATCCATTTAGCCAATAGGGACTATAAGATAACTCAAACACAATCTAAATTTGAATTGTTTGAACTATATTGTTGGCTAGAAGACAAATATGTTGACAAAAAAGATAATATTGGACTCTGGGAGTCCAACCTCCCGCACTAAATCTTCCCTTACACCTTACATTCCCCCGAATTCATCAGAAAATGTAAAGCATTCTACATTCCCAATCAAACAACGATTATTTTCCCTACTGGTGAAATCATTTTCACCATCACTGTCTAGTCAATAAACCAGATGATGCACGCTCCCTATGTGGAGAACAATAATCGTTTTTCCTTAGAATCCCTTAGTAAACTTTATCAAAAACTTTAATTTGATAAAAGAGCCAATATCTTTGAAATATTTTTACTAGAGAATACCTGATTTTCAAAGAAAAATCCTTCGTACACGTCCTCCATATTACCTGATAAATATAAGCAGATAATAATAGTAACTTCATACATCCTTGGTAATTAATATGATCAGTGGGTAGATAAGCCCATTTTAGGATTCCTTTACATCTTTCTAGAGATAGAAAATCATCCATTATTTTTAATTTTAGCGAGTTCCTGGCTAACAAAATCAATGAGAATTTTCTTAACTTTCAGACTGAAGAAGTATTTAAATACTCTTCAATTTTGGTACATATATTTTTGTATCATCAAGCAGAGAGGTTCAAATTTTCCATGCAGAAGCTTGATGAAGAGGGAAACCAGGAATATTTTGGACATCTTTACTGATGAAATAAAAAAAACAATTCTCTTAAAAACAATTCATTGAACAGTTTGTTAACACAGACATGAGTGTCCTAAGCAGTTCAGCAGAACCCAGGATAAGTGAAGACATCAAGAAAATTTGACATTTGATAGATCAGAATAAGACAGAAGACTGGTACTTGTACCAGAATTATACCAAATCTGAGTCTATGGATGTGAGCTAGCACCTTATAAGCTCCCCAAATACCTTTCCATGGGAATTTTTTCTCTCAAATATATCAGATAAATGAGGAACTTGCATGAAATTGATATTGTATTAGCTAAAAATAAATCCCAGTTTAGAATCAAGACACAAATTAGGTCTTTTATTTGTAATATGAGGTTAGTAGGAGAAGAAGTAGATAAATTTTTGAAAGATATTAAATTCAAGCTGAGTTTCACCTATTCCTCTGACCCTCTATGTATCATTTCCAAGATGAGAGTAGAAAACAAAATTAATCCTTAGATTCATACCTAGAGGTCTGAAATAAAGTGATATATGAACCAGTCAGTGTGGGCTAAAAATATATTACAGGAAGTTGAGGATCAACTAGTATCTACATGAACATCACAGAATCCTATACCATAGGAGGAAGAAGTTAAAATACAAAGGGAATAAGAGTCACATTTGGTGGCTTCTAGTGAAGGAAAAGAGTTTAAAATCATGTACATGAAGAAAACAAAGATAAATACAAAGGTTGATACATAAAATAATTTAGAAAAAGAAGTAGCTATGGTGATAAAACAAACACCATCATCGTCCCAAGTAGTTGGAAACTTTACTGCATCTCCCATAAGATCTTCAATATCTCATGACCAATGATAAATTGTCCAAACAACTAAGGTTGTCCAAGAAGAGAAGGAGAAAACAATATTTGATAGATTAAGGGAAATAAAGCTTAAAAATGAGATTATTAAGAAACACACTTATTCCCAATTCTAGAAGAAGACTTCTAGATCTCAAAGAAGGTTACTATCATTGTTTAACTCACAAAAGGGAAATATGCAGATTTCCTTCCTTGAGGCCCAAATTTGACAGCCAAAATCAACATATGATTACAAGAAACCAACATTCAAATTATACATAAAGGATATTCATCCCATTGAGGAAATGGAGATGCATAAACAAAGAGCTGAAATGATTTCCTCAAATTTAACTAATACTACTATGACTATTTCTAAATTGCAAGTTTCCTTATCAAACATTGAGTCACAATTGAATATGGAGAAGATTAATTCTCTTGCAAAAGATACAAGGATTAAATCCTTAAAATATTTAGTAGTCAAGATGGGATATGACCTTGCAAACATGACATATGTAGAGGAAATAATCAAGAAGAAGAATGCTTACATAACAATAATGAGAAATCAGTTAAAGATTTCAGCCACTGAGGATCCCCTTACAAAGGACATTAAGGAAGAAGATACCCAGAAGACTGACATGATTAAGCTCGTCATGGAAAAAAATGCACAAATAAGGAAAATGGAGACTGAGATGGAGAAGATGATCAAAGAAAGAGAGAATAATGAAAATCTGACTATGATTCCATTAGATGATGTAACTCTTACAACTATGCCTACTAAAATAGCTACAAATTCCACTCCACATACTACACAGACATTAGATTGTGCTGAACAATTAACTAAAGCTGTTGAAAACAATTCATACATAGGAAATCGAGAAATTTCAGGACCAGGTAAGATCTTTACAAAACCAGAAGACAAGGAGTTATGCTTCTCACTGAGTTGAATCAGAGAGAGCTCAAAAACTGATTAAAAGATTGCAAAAATATAAAATGGAATCAACAATAGGAGAGACCTTGCCCAATGCCAAGGAAATCATATGGACAAACATTATGAATTAAATTGTTGAAATCTGGCCCTGCATTCACATCATATTTGAGCAGAAAGAATTGATTAAGGGAGAAACAGAGGCTATAACACAGATTAAACTGGAGTTGGGATAAATGCTTGCAAAAACAAAAAATATCATGAAATTCCCAGATTCTAAAAACAGATATGGACTAGAAGATTTAGGAGTTTGTGAAAAAATAGAAACCATTTTGGAGGTTAAGAGGATTCTTACCAAAAATAATCTAGTTGTTCATCTAGAAGAGAAGTGTCACAGTTTGGAGATATTAGTCAACAAAATTTTTACCAGAATTGAGCCTTTAACTCTTAAGGGGCTACCAAGTTTATTTTTAATTAATGAAAACTTAAGTACTTATGAAGACTATGCTGGAAAGTTGAAAGAGATAGACAGAGACAACTCTAACTTTTGAAGCATAAAAAACAACATAACAGGAAGAACATTTTTGGAAGCTATGGGTAATGATTTCTTCATCCAACATGAATTAAATCATATTTTTGTTCTATAGCCCACTTTTTTGTGATATAATGAGGTTCATGAGATTTTCCAGATGAAGATAGGAGGGATAAACTTGTGAGTTACAGGACTGAGCAGTAATTCGGATATGGTCAAAACACGGCCTAGCACATCAACTAGTGCAACACAGGAAAAGGCCTATTCATCAAATATTTCCACCAAAACATAGCCACCTTTCCACATTGTTGTCCACCTTGTCTATTATTTTGTAAAAGATCAATTTTATTGTTTGAGATAATGCCAATTATACACTTCCGGTTGAGAAAACGATTTTGTAAATCATTTTGTAATTTAATATACTTCACAGTTTGAAGTATTAAGAGTTGATTATTGAGTATAATTTTCTATTAAAATTGTAATTTTTATGATTGCTGGAAGGATCCATAATACATGTAAATTCTTCACAGGATTCATGTGGTGTACGAATTGGTGATTTTTTTCTTCTCTTAATGTGTTATTCATTATTTTTATTTCTCTGTAATTTCTGAAAAGCTTAATTACATAACAAAAAGTGTGACAAATACGATATGTTATGAAGAGCAGCCTATTCTAGATGTTTGTAAATTACATGTTTTCTGCTGAATTCAAATTGAGGAATACTTCATTCCTCCTTGATTTCTATTGAACTCTACATTTCTTCCATTCCATAATTCATTTAAAATCCTAAAGGATCCAACTAGTGCAACCCATCTTGCCTTGTGAAACTCCTTCAAAGTTTTATGCAGATCCAGTTAATATTTATAAATCATTGCAAAATGGAGTTATAACAATTTAATCAACCAAAAAATCCAAATCCAAATCAAATAAATAATCATTACAGTAATAACTTGCCTAAAATTCATATAAAACATAGCTAAATTTTTACTAAGAGATCCCTATATGAAGCTGGTAGGGCTAGATCATAGCTTCCAATGTGGTTTTGATGTTTCCCTCTATTTTTATTCTCAAAATCTCGTAAATTACATAATGATAACATAGTGGCAACCATACTAAGGAAAATTGAAAATATTGTAATTTTCTTCGAATTCATTACCCGCGTTAAGAAAAGTGTATAATAGGTATATTTTGAGAGATTGTTTTATTTTCATTTTTTGTAAATAATAAGTGTGTGTGTGCCTTAGATTTTAATTATGGCTCCTAAAATAGCTTAAACTAGACCTCAACTTGATCCAAAGCCTTCAGTTATTGTTGATGATCCTGAAAAACT
The DNA here is from genome assembly GCA_034641835.2 of Pinus albicaulis. Taxonomy (NCBI): domain Eukaryota; kingdom Viridiplantae; phylum Streptophyta; class Pinopsida; order Pinales; family Pinaceae; genus Pinus; species Pinus albicaulis. The sequence goes on from CM076584.1 coordinate 1,377,737,733, forward strand.
GTAGAGAAGAAAAAGTATAGTGGAGAGCCAAGGAAGTAGCAGTCCTCCGCATAGGGAAGATTCTTTTCCAAAATATTTTGCTACCCTACAAGACATTGAGTTTGATTTACCTTTCGAATATATTTTTTTTAGAACTAAGTAAGCCAACTAGATAGATCAAATTGTGGTAGATCAATCCACATTAAGATGCCCTTCTATTGAAGTAACGTCTGCCCAACCTCATATTGACCTCCAAATTTTTCAAGATTTTGATAAATTATAAGGTTTATTTTCAAGTCTTCACCTTTCTATTCATGAGGCATATTTACAACAATCTATTGAACTCTATACCCTAACTCATGCAGTTTGATCTACCTCATCATAGTCTATTCATCTCATATCATCTAGTCCTACTCCTTATTTAGTTTAAAATAATACCCCTGTAATTTCTCATCAAGCAACTCAAACGCCATATTTTCCCCAATCCCCAACCACAATCTAACCTTCACCTTGATCACAACCTCAAATTCAGTTTAGCCTCCACCTTTGATTCAACCTCCCACTTTGATTCAACCTTCACCTTTCATTTAACAACACGTAGATAGGATGAATGATAGCTTTTACCTTTATGAAGTAGATGAGGAAAATGTAAAAATAAGGTTCTTTGCACAAAATCTCACTGGATAAATTAGGAAATGGTTTAAATCCTTGCCACCTGTTAGCATCGATGATCTCCCTGCATTCCATCAATCATTCCTTAATATATGGGAAGTCAAAAGGAACCCCCTTCAGATTCTATAAGAATATGAAAGCATTAGGGGGGCACCTGTGGAAACTGTCCAAGATTATTCCACTAGATTCAATAGTGTCTACAATGAAATTCGTGCAAACATTAAACCACCACAAGCTCTAGCCTTAAAAAAAATCCCATATGGATTTGAGGCAGTCATGTCCTATCAGCTGAGAGAGAGAAACTCTTCAACATTAGAAGAAATGAAAATGGATGCACTGAGTGTAGAAGCCAATTTATTAGCAAAAAGGGATAGGATAAGAACTGAAAGAAGAGTGAAAATGAAAGAAGAACCCTTAACTTCTTCTGTTGATGCAAAAATAGAATCGCTAGTTAGAAAAGTAGAAAGAATGATGGAAAGGATTAATCTAAGAGAAAGGGCTTCTCCAAGAGAAAACCAACCTACACTTTAAAATTGTAATCAAAATGTTAGAAGAAATATTTCCCAAATCAAACAAAGGGAACAAAGGGGACCATATCAACAAATTATACCTCCATTTCAGGAGAACTATTCTTATTATGATGGGGAAAATATAGAAGAGGTAGAAGACAACCAAATAAATTTAATGGCTATTAATAATGATTAAACAATTTTTCTCACTCAAGAAGAATATGATCTTTTTCAACTTTACCAAAATGATTTGGACTAAGATGAATCACATCATTAAAAAGAGGGATTTGCAAATGCTATTATGGAATTCCATAGGAAATATAACCTAAGGAGTTAGAAAACTTCACATAACCCCAACAAAAATAATTTTGAAAATCATACTAAAAGAACCTCTGATACTATTGCTAAGAAAATTGTTGATAGTTCTAGAAAAAGGACAGTAGAAATTCCTGCCAAAAATATATTTTATAATACTTCTAAAGCTACTCGAATTCATATCCCAACCATTAGTTAGAAAAAATAACCTGTATCAAAATAAATTGGTGATAAATCTGATTTTCTAAACCTTAGTAAGGTTCAAAATCATTGAACATTGAGAATGAATTAGAAAAAAATAAAAAATATCATTCCTTTAACTCAGTTAATGAAGACAAATCTATACAATTCTTAAGTGATGAAATATCTAAACATAGGGGAAATCATATACATTTTTAATTTTCATGATGATCAGCCTAAACTCTTATTTAGGCAAGAATTTGATGACAAACGACAGGAAGGAGTTGTTACTCCCTTCTATTGTAGCCTAGATGTTCATGATAATATTATCCATAATGCCGTGCTAGATTAGGGTGCTTCCCACAATTTAGTGCCCAAATCTGTTATGAAAAACATGGACTTGAGATTACCATACCTTATAAAGACTTATATATACTCGATTCCATTAACGTATTATGCCTAGGTCTCATCAAAGATCTTTGTGTTACTTTCGCTTAAATCCTAGCCAGAATTCTAGTGATGGATATAGTGTTTATAGATATACCCCTAAGTATGGCATGTTGTTGTACCGCTCATGGGGAGAAAATTTACAAGGAACCCTACAAAAGTACATGAATTTTTTCTACCATACCAATGTTTGGTCAACAAAGACGATTATATAGCGAAACTTCGATGAAATTCATGGTGATTAGTCAGGATAAACCACACAACTATCCTCCTTAATCTTTCCACTCATATTTAGACACTTTCATTCTTTATAATGATGGTAATACCAATACTCAGGTCACTAATGTAGAAAATGATATTTTTGAATTAGATGAAAACCAAACACGAATAGTGGAACAAAACACTTAGATCAAACCTCTTCTTAACATGTGTTTTGATCGATCATGTAGCAGAGAGGGTTTCAGATAAGGTGTGTGGGTTTCAAACACATGAAACAATCATGCTGATGGTCATTCATATAAGCTAAATTTTCAATTTACCAATAATATAGCCGAGTATGAAGCACTTGTATTAGGATTGAAATTTCTGAAAAAATTAGGTGCCAAAATAATTTCCATTCATGGGGACTCTGAGTTAATCATAAAAAAAATTAAAGGATAATACTCTACAAAAACCCCTAGATTGAGAGTATAAACAAATGTTGTGCTTGATTCTCTAGAAATATTTGTGGAATATGATCTTTCTGCAATTCATAGAAATCAAAAAATACTTACAATCGGTATGGATTTTTTAGCTAGCACCTGTAAAATGCCTCACCGTAATCGAAAATATACATTGGAAGTAAAACATCGACCAATTGTACCAGCCAATTTGAGGTATTGGAAAGTGTTTGGAAATGACAAAAAATTTGAAAACTTTCTGCAATCTAAGGATGAATATGAAGAATATAATATAGATTTAGAGTGTGAATTAGAAGATCAAATAGTTGTACATTCTAATATAGAGAAATAGTTAGATAACTCAAATGTAAATATTCATGTAAATAAAAATGTAAATAAATTAGAATTACTTAAAATAGATCCAGAGAAAGAAGATTTTGAAATACTTCGGTTAAAGGATAATGTTTTACCTACAGGTTTAGCTCCATTACAAGAATTATTTTATTTCAATGATGTAGCTAAGAAGCCTAAGATTTATCCCACAGGGGTAGATGTAGAAGAATGCAACATAGGTAGTGAAAAATATCCCAAAATGATAAAATTATCCAAATCACTGAGAAGTGTTGAAAAAAAAAATACATTACTTTATTTAAAAAATTCATTGAGGTCTTCTCTTGGAGCTATGAACATCTCAAAGCTTATGATACTAGTATTATGTAACATAAAATCCCAATTAAAGAGCATTAAAAAAGCATTTAATAAAAAACTTCGAAGAATAAATCTAGTTCTAATGCCTCTGATTGAGAAAGAAATTAAAACATATACGATTATAAAATCATAATTCCTCTTAGGTACTCTAAATGGGTTTCCAAAATAGTATCAAATAGGAAGATAATAAGAGAAATCAAATTATGTATATATTTCAGAAATCTTAATAAGGTCTCCCTAAAATACAACTACCCTTTCCCAAAAATGGATCACATACTAGAGAAGGTAGTTGGATCTAGTAGGATTTATTTATTAGATGGTTTCTCAGTTTAAAACCAAGTCTTAGTTCATCCTGATGATCAGGATAAAAAAAATTTCACTAGTATGTATGTGAAGATATCCAGTACGTGAAACATTTTTCATCAATGCACATAGAAAAGCTACTTTTAGTTAATTTCATTCTAGAACACATAAATCCAGTACGTGCAACATTTTTCATCAATGCACATAGAAAAGCTACTTTCAATTAATTACATTCTAGAACATATATAACCAGTACGTGAAACATTTTTCATCAATGCAAATAGAAAATCTACTTTAAGTTGATAGTAAAGTGGAAATTACAAAACACATACCACACATTTTTCATTCAATAATGAATATTATAATTTACTTTTAATAGACACGCATGTCTAAAGAAAAATCGTGCAACTTCAAATTTTCATTATATCAACTATGCTAGATACACATATATACATGAATTTTTCAATAATGGCATTATGAAAAATTGTACTAGAGAATATATGAAATCATTTAGACTAGATAATCTATACATGTGTATGTGTACACGTGTATAAATTACTAGTGTACATGTACCAAAAAAATTTACATATGAAACCACTTGTACAGTTAAAAAAACAAGGAAGTTCAATTTTTAGTTGATTTCTGGAAGTTCTAAAACATGAATCCAGAGAGAATAAATTGTTGGGAAGTTCAATCAAAAAAATTACAATTGAATGCCATCTTTAATGATCTGTTCATGATTAGATTTTGACATTTTCCATTTCTTAATTTTAATTTTTTTCTTTGATTGAAACTCTATAAAATTTGTGCGTGTTGCACATACCAAGTTACTATATTGAAAACTTATGACATTAGGTCCATAGTCTTGAAAGTAAACAAAATCCCCACTTTGATTAGTTTTTCTGAAAGATTAACCTTTCAATATAATAAACCGTCCGGCATATCAGAACCCGTGATCATTATAGTTTTCTAATAATTTCATCTTTTGTTCATTGCAACAGATCAAATAATACTTCACATTTTCATCGTTGATAGTAGGTGCAATTACAACAAGAACATCTCCTACACAATAAAACAAACTTATGTTTTTAAATTTAGATCATAATTAATATGAAAAAATAACTTTAAAATTAACATACATGTAGTTGATTTTATTATCTATTTCTAGATCTCTATCATTTGAAAGAAATTCAAATGTTACCTTCTCTAAAAATATCAGAAACATGATCCATCAAATGATATTGTAGTCTCCTCTGGTTGCATTTCTTCAAACATTGCAACGAATATTTACCCCTTTGTATTTAGCTTTGTATGTTTCCAATATTTTACATAATTTTTTTTTTCACAAGCATCATTGGATTCTATGTTGTTTATGAAAAAATGAGAAAAACAAGAATATTTTCTTTTATCCAATGCAAACACATTTGTGGACAACTTTGTTTTAATCGAATGCAATTTTCGAGTCCCTTTTATTGTTTCAACATCATTTCCAATAGATCTATCTACATCATGCCAAAAAAACCTATATGGAAAATTCAAAGAAGAATATAAATATGATATCAAAATACCATCAAATATAATCATTGTGATAATGTACACTGTTTAAAATTGGATATCTAGTAAAAATTAAATTGAATTTACCTTCACACTTCCATTGATCAGTTAGTCACATGGGTTACTGCAGGGATGCACCATTGAACAACTTCTTTAGCATCCACAAGTTGGTTTTCAGAGGGGTCGATTTTATATCTTCAAAGTGCTTATTTTATGCATGCCCCTGGACTGTCATGTTCTCCTTTTCAATGACCAGTCTCAAAAAAATTCCAACAATGTTTAATGCGGGTTTTCATATCAAGACAACAAAATCAAAAGAATGATCATGAACATTTGAATTGACCTACGCATCCATCTGACAATATCTAATGTTCGACGAGTTTTTGAGGAGTCATAAATCTTTCCAAAATAGTTTTGTACAAAATATGTATCATGTGTATGATCGTCACTGATATAAAAGTGATATTCTTTAATAAAACACTGATTTTTACTGGTGCCTTCTATATGGTCAACATTTTTTTCAGCATGTCTATATAGAATATGGATGAGCATGGATACTTTGTCAGAATGATAGTATTCACTAAATTTATTTTTGTGGAACAAATGTGTAGTTTTCTGCAAAATCAATTACTAAAAAAATGGTCTTTGGTGGAAAAAATTCACAACATTATTTGAATTACAAGTCCTACCATCAAGCTCTATGGGAATGCTTTGTGTATTTATAAATTTCTGCCTCAAACATTCTCAAAAAATCTATTACAAAAATCTCTTCTTCTTGTAAATCAGTTATTTTAGCACTTTTAGTACTACTTGAACACTGAATCGATGTATTGATATATTCATATCTCTTCCATTTCACTTTCATGTCGGAAACTGATTGATCATTTATATCGGTATAATATTTTTTTTGAAATTTAGTGAAATTTCCACAATCATCGCATTTTTTACCACCAACACATTTCTTTTCGTAAAATAATTCATGGCTTTCTCTTCCACATAGAATTTGAGATATGAAATCATGGATAGTGGAAGGAGGACGTGAATATTTCCAAAATTTTCTAACAAAATTAAGGAATGTGTCATAATATAACTGAAATTCCACATGATAGCCACAACAACAAGTGTTGCGTACGGTGATAGGTTTTACATACCATGGTTTTTGTTGCAAAAAATCACTGATTGAGACATCAATTCCATTATTCTCTTCTTTGAACATGTTGAACAAATCTATCCAAGTGGTGTCCAAGAAATGTTTTGGATGTACTTCGTACTGATTTCTTGCTATTCTCCTTCACATCACATCCCTTGCATTTCGCGAAACACGTGAATTTTTCATCCAATATTTATCTATTGTTTTTTTAACATTTTCTCCAAGTCTATATTTGTATGGTTTCCTACAAATATCTCTCCAAAAAGTGAGTTCATCATTTACATCTATTTCCAACCGAAGTTTCTGATGTTTGTCGAACGTTTTTCGTAAGGTTCCTAATGCTCATACCATAGATTCTACCAAGCGATTGTGTTTAGTACTTGATGAAACCACTGTCATATGTATTTCTCTGCATGCAACTGAAACAATTTTTTATCTAGACCTTCTAATTGAATTTATAGCGCTACTTATATTTTGTATCAAATTTTCCTTCATTTTTTATCTTTTGTTGATTTTCGATACCCAATAAAGTCGTAGCTTCTTTTAATTTCCCTAATCATAGGAGACCTCTCAACATTTGGGATGGAACTACCACATTTTCCTTTATGAAGTACAAATAAAAATGTGATTAACACGATATTGTATAACATGGTCAGCCTTTTTATCTCCACATGTGTCAGTGTCAACATTTTCTAACATCTCATCATCCATATTGATTTCATCTTTACATATTCGAATTAATAGTACATAATAAGTTTACATATTCAATAAATAACTAAATTAATAAATATGTATAATTTCAATAATACGTGCATGTGTTCAATATATATATAGACATACCTAGTGATTCAATTTATTCACTTGAATTTCTTTCTACATTTTCACTATATTCAATCATTGGTTCAATATCTCTTTCACTTTCTCTTTCAAATTTTTTTATCTCATCATCAATGATTTGACAAATATCTCTCTCTCTTTACATTGCAAAATATTTTTCAAATTAGTTCATCAAATAAAAATTAATCTTCACAACTTACACTATGAAAATTTTAAATATGAAATTTATAATATTTACATTTACATACCTTCTTCAACTTCTAGTTGAGGTTGATATTCCCTTTCAATATTTGAGTGTTCTTCTCTCTTTTCTTTGCGAGATTCTCTCCCCTGTTCTCTACGCTCCTCAGTGTCTCTTGTTCGATCATATTTTCTCTTTCAATTCCTTCGATTTCCCATGATAATTGAGTATGAAGCTCAAAAAATTTCCTTCAAAAATTTAGACAAAAAATCAATTAAAAAATGCATCACAAAAGATTTAATTTAAAAAAAACTCATTTTAATTTTTTTTCAAAAATTACATACTTCAATTCAAAACACTTACTTTAAAAAATCCGAGAGAAAATTGTCTTATAAAAATGAAATGAAGCTCAAAATATTTTCTTCCTAGTCCTGCAAAAAAATTCATTTAAAAAGTTAGACAAAAACTCATTTTAAAAAATCATTATAAAAGGGTTCAATCCAAAAAACATACTCTAAAAAAATTTCACTTCAAAAAATACCTCCAAAAAATGTCCATTGAAAATTAAGCCCAACTTCTTAAAAAATTCCACTTCAAAAAATACCTTCCAAAAATGTCCCTTGAAAATTAAACCCAAAAAGCCTCTCAAAAAACATCACTTTCAAAAATAGCTCCAAAAAATTTCCGTTGAATATTAAGCCTAAAGAGAGTCCTCTCGAAATTAAGCCCAAAAAAAGTTCAAAAAATGTCTTTTGGAAATTAAGCCCAAAAACCTCTAAAAACAAAATACATCCAAAAAAATGTCCTTTGAAAATTAAGCCCAAAACCTCTAAAAACCAAATACCTTCAATTAAAATGAAGCCCAAAAAACATCCAAAAAATGTATCACATACCTCCAAGAAATGACCTTTCAATGTTATTGCAAAAAGAGTCTTTGAACCCAAAAAAATCATTTGCAAAATCAGACCATGGAATGCCTCTCATTTAACACATTTTTTTTTTTTTTCAATTAAATAATAATACCAGTTCTCATAAGTTTATGTCTCCATTTGACAAAATTCCATTTCCATATTCAAATCATCGTTTTGTCATTTCATCGAAATTGACAAACTTTTGATGCTAACCATCATTTTCTCTTTTGAGTTTTTACATAACTATGTTTCCACTGAATAGTAATATGTGCCAAATCTTCACCCACAACTAAGGCTAAGGCAACATATTATTGAAATTTAATCATCTTTAACTTACACCTTAACCTCATTCTTAATTGTTACTCCTTTTAATAATATATTCATATATATATAGAAGGTCTCCACTGCATCTATATATTTACTTTTTTTCTTAATGGAGAATTTATTAAACCGTGATTCATTAACCACACTATTCACTTAGGTATTATATATTACGAATTTATTAGGTTCAAAGGAACTGTATAGTCCTCTACATAGATTACCATTCTACCTTTATATGATATAGCTAGGTATTTCCCCAGATGCAATAACAGGTAACATTTCTCTCCAACTCAGTTTCTCTTACTTTACATTGTGTTCCTATTTCGATTTTTCTCCATTTTTCTCTGAATCAAAATATATCCCAACTTTCACATCATAACCTAAGTTAGGTTATCATGAATTTCCAGAAATTTTACCTTATGTTTACAGTTACGATGCAACATGAAGGTACACATCCACTGGTTAGTTGAATTGAGGAGGTTGATGACGTTATTAATTTTCCAAGTACATTGCTTTATACTCATTTCTAATTCAATGAACTTCATGTCAATTGCTATAAATTTTTAGGAGACAAGAGGTACTAACTATTAATTATCTTTGTTGCATCCCATGTGCCTTTGTACAATTTATTAATTGCAGCAATTCGTGAATTTTACTTGCAATATTTTCTATAGGATTTTCATAAACCTACCTTGGGTTCCGAGACCACCTCTCCAATATGTGTTTTCCCTTGCATCTTCTACCACGTGGATGGTGGAGATGTTACACCCTTTAGGGTTTACGAAATGGGTATATCAGTTGGATTCAATGGATTTCAAGCTTCATTTGTCATGCTCATTTTCTAGGTGTCTCAGAATTTTTCTTTGCACATCCGCCTATACTCGTCTGAAACGAATCCACAGATCTTCAAGCAAATTCTTCACAGGACTTTGTTCTTATGCCCCAGTAATTTACTTCATCCCTTTTCTCTATTCGATTTCAATTGATTAGAACTATATTGTTAATCCCATTTGTTTGCAATTTCGAGGTAACTGATAGATATAAGTCATCGATTCATGGTTTCTTAGATGCGTGAATATTTTTGGATTATGGTTGTTAATTTCCATTTCCACTATGATTCTTCGTTTATTTTTAAGATGAAATTCCTGTAGACGTTATTCTTATATTTAGGACACTCGTTTTTTTTTTCACTTATCTTTAGTGTTAGTGTCAGTTTTGTCATACTGCCATCAGTGATCAAATTTACTCTTTTGCATTTGCATAGTAGGAGTCCCATACTATAAATTTTCATCATTCCACTAGGTCATGGAATCATTAATGGTAGTAGGTTTTCCAATAGTTTCCCTCATGTGAAAACTTGCTTATTCTTCCCTTTATGGTCTTTAGTCACGATTCATTTTCACTCCACAATTCATGTTATTAGGTCATAGGGTTGGTCTCATTAGGTTCTAGGGTCTCATCATAGTCAAAGTAATGAGGAAAGTTTCAATAAAAGTAGCAAGGACATGAAGATGCCTAATAAACTCAAAAGCATGGTATCTGGAAAGTTAAAGAGTTTTTCTTTCAGATGAATCCTTTTTCCTTAGAAAACTTGACACGCATGGTAGCTCATCATTGTTTTATACAAATCTGAAAATAAAGTGGGCCAATAATATCCTACTCTCAACACTTTGTTAGCTGTTGTTTTCCATAAAAAATGACCATTGCAATAACCTTTGTGAAAGTCATGCATCACCTGCTGAGCCTCATCTTCAACCAAAAAATTAAGTTGAATACCTCCTATATCTTTCCAATAAAGAGCATTGTTTAAAATATAGAATTTAGCAGACTTGAGTTTCAGTGATCTACCTTTGCTTCTAGACATCCCTGGAGGTGGCGAAAGATGATGAAGAACATAAACTATGTCTGAATACCATGGTGATTATAGAAATATTTCTGAAACTGGAACGAGCGAACCATCATCTTCACACTTTGACATTACTACTATGAGGTTTATGTCCAGAGCACACAGGTTTGATTGTGCCATTAGTTTTGCTAAACCTTTTCCTTTGATTAACTTTGTGGGTTTAATCTCCAAATTGTATTCCAACATTGCTGCTATCCACTTATCTCTTCTTCCTTCTGGATCAGTTTGCATCAGGACATCTTTTACTGCTACATTAGGAGCATATTCTATGGTATGTGAATGTAGAATGTAAACTCTAAAATCCTTCAATGCCTTTATAAGAGCCAATGCTTGTTTCTCAATGATATTATATTGCAAGGTAGCATCTCGAATAGTCCTACTGGAAAAGGCAATGGGTTGTTCAATCTGATCTCTCTTTTGCGTCAATACCGCAGCCATGGTATGCTTCGATGCAAATGAAAATATAATGAAATCTTGAGTGTAATCAGGACTAATCAAGACTAGGGCATTGGACAGAGCAAAATTTACCAGATTAAATGACTTGATAGCATCCTTACTCCATTTAACAGTGCTATCATTTTTCAACATATTAGTTATTTCTCATAAATGTTCAGCCAAATTGGGTATAAATCTATGCAAGAAGTTCATCTTACCATTGAATGCCTGAATCTCCCTTTTGTTACGTGGGAATTCTATGTGCTGAATTGCCTCCACTCTTGAAGGATAAATGCGGATACCATCTTTAGAGATGATATGCCCCAGCAAATTACCTTCATCCATACCAAATATACTTTTCTTTGGATTGAGAGAAATCCTATACTTTCTGCATCGCTGAAATACAACCCTCAAGTGGTGCAAATGTTCATCATTAGAACCAGAAAACATTGTCAGATCATCCAAATAAACAACCAGAAAAACATTCTTTTCATTAGAAAAAGTGATATCCATTGCTCGCTAGAAAGTGGCTCCAGTTTTCTTCAGTCCAAATGGCATTTTGGCATATTGGAAATTTCCCCAAGGTGTTGTGAAAGCAGTTTTGTCTTGGTCTTTTTCATGCACCAAGGTCTGATTATAGCATGAGTAACCATCGAGTAGTGACATCCTTGATGCTACAACTACTCTTTACAAAATATGATCCATCTTTGGAAGTGGATAGTTATCCTTTAAGGATACTTTATTCAGATTCCACAAATCTATGCACAACCTTATTTCTCCTGTCTTTTTGCGTGCTGGGACCAAATTCAAAATCCAATCAGAAAATCTAATTGGGACAATGATACTAGCTTTATACAATTTGTTTACCTCTTTTTCAATAGATGGAAGCAGCTTTGGGTTGATCCTTCTTAGCTTCTGTCTAAATGGATTCTGATCTGGCTTGATGGGAATAGTATGCTGAATTATATTTTTGTCATACACCTTCAAATCTGAATAATCCCATGCAAACAAATTAGAAAATTCAGAAAGTAATTTAACATACTGTTCCTTTACCTCAGAGGACAATGCTTTTGATAACTTCACAAGCTTAGGTTTGTCATCTTTTCCAAGATTAACATCTTCAACTCCTTTATCAGTAGGCACCAAGCTCGGTTTATTTGCAACATCATCTTGATCAAAAACCTCCTCTAAAGGTATGAGAGCTCTAGGAATTACATTGTCTTTCAGCTACAATACGTCCATCTGATTTGCTTCGATTTCTTGATCATCGACATCATAATCACCCTCTATGGAAGTATCCTTGAATTTTCCTTCACTCTGCAAAAAAGCATTAATTTCATTGTCATCCCACAACACTTGCCAATACCTTTAATTATCTGGAACAACAGGCCAATGTTTGACATAAATTTCAAATTTTTTGTTGGAATTCATTGGAATATTCAAATTTCTTGCAGTAGTGGCAAGAGAATCTACAATAAGATTCTACATTCGGGGTACTGCTGTCAAAGTGTATTCAGAAAACATCCTCAAGATGTCTAAGACTGCATTTATGTTGGTTCTTAATCGTGGATGCTTTGCTTGATACTCTCCCTTTACCTGTTTGATTATCAACTTTGAATCTCCATAGACAGAAATCCTCTTTGCCTTTAGCTTTTTCAAAATTTTCAGACCTGTGATCAAAGCTTCATACTCTGCTTCATTGTTAGAGCAGTCAAAAGCCAATTTTTAAGCACATACTCTAACATTACTAGGAACATTTTCAGGCTGGAAAACAAGGCTCTAAATCCATATTCCTATACTAGCGCCGTCCTTAACAACTGCTTCATCAAAGTCCATGCTCCAAAGGCCTTCTTAATCTTCTTCGATGCTCAATTTTTTCTTCTTTCTTTACTTTTTCTTGACTGATTTCTACATTTTTCTGTTGTTCATTGTCCTTTTGAAGCTAAAAGGTAGAAAGCTCAGAGATGCTTGCTGCTTTATCTTTTTCCTTTCTAAGGGCTTCCCTAAAATTTTCTGATATTCTAGGTACCTCATCTACTTCTACCAACTGAAAATTTTCATCATTTAAACCACCATCTGAATATAATACAAATGAATCCAAATCTGTGTGGACTGCATTAATCCGATGATTGACTAGCTTCTCTTTGCTAGTGATAATGTATTTCATTTTCTTCTCCTGGTATAGTTTTTTCAACTGGCCGAACACGGGAATAGTGGCATAAGAGAAATCAAGCTATATGGTTCCTTTTAGTTCTGCACCCCATGACCTAGAAAAAAGAATTCCAAACCGTGGTGGAACATCGGCAACAACCACATCCACCAAAACATTCTTGGCTGGTATTTGATCTAAAGATACTACTAAGTCTTTGATAAGGCCAATACAATGGACCCTACTGGAGTCAAAAGAATACAAATCATGGTATTTTACGGGTAATATCGAGACCCAACTTCTCCATAATGGATTTGGGCATCAAGTTGTGCGAGGCTCTGGAGTCCAACATAGCATTATATAAAATGAACTCATGCAATCTAAGACTCAGGTAGAAGGGAGGGACTTCACTCTCTTTAGACTGATCTTCTATGGCTGGACCAAAAATGAGTTAAGGATAGTCATCTTCAATGTTTACCATATCTGATATAGAGTCTATTTGCAAAATTTGAGATACCTGATGTTTAGAAGTGTTGTTTTTTACCATCTCAGTCAATGGCATGGACACCTTCATCTTAGAAATTTCATTTTCTAAATTAAAAAATGGAATTTTTTCTACCTATTTGATGGGAAAATATTTCTTCTCCACTTGCTCCTTTGTTGCACTAAGTTGATTCTTTTCATTTGCAATGTTAATTTCTGAGGATGCCTTACTGGGAGAGGGATCAGTAGGATCTTTCATTTTCCTTTGAGTATTTGAGGAGTCATTTTTTGGTTACAGCTCTTTCCTTTTCTGAACGGGATTGATTGGCACATCTCTAATCCTCAAAGAATAATGCTTCTATTGTGCTGAAAAAGCATTCATATATCATCATTGGTAATCATCAAATTCTTCCTCTAACACTACATCATTAGACAATACGAAATCATCATCTCTTCGAGTGTCTGGAATCACTACATATTCTTCATCTTCTGTTAGAAAAATGGGCGTACCATCGGCAATGAAAAAATTATTAGCTTCAACTACTGGACCATCATCATCATCTGTTTCCATTCCTTGAATGTAATTTTGCTGCAAAGGAGTTCTGAGCTACTGCTGTTGTGCTGTTTGGTCTTACATTTTATGTTCCCTTTGCCTAATTGGGAATTGGGGCTACTGCTATCCTCTGAAATTTGGATTCCTGATTTGCGCTTCAGATCTATCTGAAATAGTCAACTGATCAACCATCTTCTCCACCATTCGGATCAAAGTATCCATTTTTGTATCAGAAGGAGATGCTTCTTCTTTTACAGTTACCCTCTTTTCGGCTCTTGTTCGCACTCTTCTGGCCAACAAATTCGCTTCTACGCTCACAGCTATTTTCTGCATATCTTCAAGTGTGGTAGGATCTCATTCTTGTAGCTGATATGCCATATAAGCATCGAAACCATCTAGAAATTTGAGCAAAGCTAACCCCATCGGGGTTTTTATGTTGGTCGGAATAGCATTATACACAACATTAAATCTCACACAATAATCTTGCACACTTTCACCCACATTCTTTTTAATATTTTCCTATTTATACAGGATTTAGCAGTGGGTTTTTCTTTACCTCCCACCGGTATAAGAATTGTCTATGTAGCTCTAGCAGAGTGTGGATAAAGGCTGCTGGTAAGGCTCTGAACGATTTTCGAACTTCACCTCCAAATCTTTGGATAAAAAATCTCGTGGTCACATTTTTTGCCTCTACCTCATGAAGGTCAAAGAATTCATTCATCTTATCAACATGTTTCTGGGCTATGATGCTTTGAGTGGCATCAAAGAAAGGTATTTTACTTTGGTAATCAGCAGGCATATCATTCAGATTATGAGGTAAAATTAGGGGTGGATACCGGGCAGCCATGACTCGAGGTGGATTTACAACAAAGTTTGTGCTACTAGGATTCAAGGGAGCTGTTGATGGGGGAGTCAAAAGCTGAGAATTGGCTTCTAAAAGTGATGGGAATGCTGATGAATTAAGGGCAGCAAATGTTGTTTCTGATAAATCTGAAGGCTCAGGGGTATTGGTTATAGTGATAGATGTCTGAGGGGAATTTAAAATATAATCATCAATTGATTTGTTTGCCCTTTGAACTTCAAGATCCACAAGAAAATCAGGGTCTAAAACTGTGTTGTCAAGTGCAGTTTCAGATTTGTTTCTGAATAGAGAAATCTCAAAACATTCATCAAAAGAGAGGTCTTCTACAAACAACCACTCACTGGGCCAGGTATGGGATCTGAAAATAGGTCTAGGGCTTACTAAACCTTCTTTTCTTCTGATTATTCATGGAATGAGATTAGGATCTTCAAATATAGCTGGAGAATTTGGATCTGTTTTGATGCAAACTAATCCAGAAGGAAGAAGAGGTAAGTGGATAGTAGCAATGTTGGAATACGATTTGGAGATTAAACCCACAAATTTAATCGAAGGATAGGGTTTAGAAAAACTAATGGCACAATAAAACTTGCGTGCTCTAGACATAAATCTCATAGCAGCAATGTCAGAGTGTGAAGATGATGGTTCACTCATTCCAGTTTCAGAAATATTTCTAAAATCACCATGGTATTCAGACATAGTTTATGTTTTTCAACATCTTTCGCCGCCTCCAGGGATGTCTAGAAGCAAAGGTAGATCATTAAAATTCAATTATGCTAAATTATATATTTTAAACAGTGCTCTTTACTGGAAAGATCCAAGAGGTGTTCTACTTAATTATTTGGTTGAAGATGAGGCTCAACAGGTGATGCATGACTTTCACAAAGTTGATTGTGGTGGTCATTTGTTTTGGAAAACGACATCTAACAAAGTGTTGAGAGAAGGATATTATTGGCCAACTTTATTTTCAGATTTGTATAAAACAGTGGTGAGCTACCATGAGTGTCAATTTTTCCAAGGAAAAAGGAAATTGCTTCCTCTTCCTTTGAAACCAGTTCAAGTAAATGCTCTTTTTCAGCAGTGGGGACTTGATTTCATAGGGGAAATCCATCCCACATCATCAGCACAGCATCGATGGATCTTGACAGGTATCGATTATTTCACCAAATGGATTGAGGACATTTCAGTAAGGCAAGCCACGGATACAGTAATCATTCAATTTTTAGAATCGAATACCTTATCTAATTTTGGTTTCCTCACAAAATCATAATAGATAACACAACAACATTTAGATCCAAGAAGATGGTGGAATTCTATGACAAATACAATATTATGTTGGGCCATTCAACAACATACTGCCCAGAAGGAAACGGCCTGGCAGAATCATCAAATCAATCTCTGATAAACATAATCAAGAAGATGCTAGAAGAAAATAACATGAATTGTCATCGAAAGCTCATCAACGCATTATGGGAAGATAGAGTCAGCAGTAAGAAATCCATAGGTATGTCACCATTTGAATTAGTTTATGGCACTCATTCTGTGTTTCCTACATCTCTTACGGTTCTAGTAATGAGAATATTTCAAGAGGCTGGCAGCAAAGAGGACGATAATCAGTGAAGGATCAATCAAATGATCCAACTTCAGCAGACAAGGGAGGAAGTTTCTCAGAACACTATTCTGTTGCGGGAAAAGATAAAGAAAATATATGACTATAAAACCAAAGTAGAAAAATTTCAATTGGAAGATGTGGTGTTGAGATGGGATGCACGAAATGAGGACAAAGGGAAGCATGGTAAGTTCGATAACCTATGGAAAAAACCGTACAAGATTTCAGCATACAGGGGACAGAATGCTTTCTTGCTCACAAAGATGGATGGCCAAGATTGCCCTGGAGCGTCAGTGAATGGTAGGCTTTTTAAGAACTACTAATTTTGAGATAATGGATCGAAAATTATGTCACAGTCATTTTATATACCATGCCATTGCTAGTCAGATTTCAAGTACAAAGTCATTGAAGTTTGGGGCCTGAGGTGAAGGCTATAAACCTTGAATGATATGTGTAAGTTTTGTTGGTTTTAATTTAGTTTTCAATCGTAGTTTGAGTCAGAGTCAGTCTGCATTATGTCATTTTTTAGTATTTTGACCATATTTTCCCAATGGATAAGGCTACCTGGTCTACGATGTTCTTGGCACCTCCAAGGAGCTACCATCCCCATTGGAGACAATGTTAGTGTCAGTTTTGTCATACTGCCATCAGTAATAAAATTTACTCTTTTGCATTTGCATAGTAGGAGTCCCATACTATAAATTTTCATCATTCCCCTAGGTCATGGATTAATTGACGGTAGTAGTTTTTCCATCAATTTCCCTCATGTGAAAAATTGCTGATTATTCTCTCTATGGTCTTCAGTCATGATTCACTTTCACTCCGCAATTCATGTTTTTAGGTCGTAGGGTTGGTCTCATTAGGTTCTAGGGTCTCATCATAGTCAAATTAATGAGGAAAGTGTCAATAAAAGCAGCAAGGACATGAGGATGCCTAATAAACTCAAAAGCATGGTATCTGGAAAGTCAAAGAGTTGTTCTTTCAGATGAATGTAATTTCCACCTCAAAACATGTTTTGACGTGAAAAACAGAGTACTTTATTTTGATATCATATTTTATGTAATTTTATATCTCCATATGTAATAAGTTGAACTGCATAAGCTACTATCTCTATAAATCCACTGTCATTCCTTTGCAGCCCATCACTAAAGTGTCAAAGGGGATTTTTCTCTACCTGCATTTCAGAGGTGTTCTGCACAATATTTTTAGTGAAAATCATGTTCCAAGTACATTCATCAGAAGGAACCCAGAAAGAGCTTTCCA
Organism: Pinus albicaulis; assembly: GCA_034641835.2. Lineage (NCBI taxonomy): Eukaryota > Viridiplantae > Streptophyta > Pinopsida > Pinales > Pinaceae > Pinus > Pinus albicaulis. The sequence continues at coordinate 1,377,755,716 of CM076584.1, forward strand.
ACGGTATATTATACTTCTGAAATTAACTTCTGGATTGAAAGATATGCCTAAGTGAATAAAAGCCCCCAAAAGCCTAATCCCCACCCTTGCTTTTTATTTTCCACTTTAAATTTATTATTTTGCCTTTTTATATAATTGTTGGCCTTTACCGAAAAGTTCCTTGTTCCTTTGTAATTTCCACATCCTATAAACTCTGATGCAATGCTGCACCTCCGATGCGATAGCATCGCAAAAGTTCATGGCCTCCCGACCGATCCAACTCCATGTGCCACTTCCGATGTGATTGATTCTTCGCTGATTCCTCTGATCGCACCATGACATCGTGACATAACACTTAACCTTCCTCCCCTTCCCGCTGATGTAATCATCTTCATCGTTCATCGCGTCGCAAAGTCATCGCACCATCACATCGCAAATTTCGCAAGTTCTTAAACATTCGACCTCGCTCTTCCGATTTCCCGATGCGATTAATTGCATATCGCCCATCGCAATCGGCATTTCCCACAGCACTTTGCTCCAGCAATTCTGACATAGCCGATGTGATGAATCACATTACACAGTTAGTGATTCGCACAATATTTAAACCTGCTCCCCTTCTCAATTTGCGATTGCGATTTTCCCTGGGTCCCACCTAAGAGCACTTCTGCCTTTTCAAAAGAAAAGGGTTTTTCTCTGTGTAAAAGTGGAAATTTCATTTTATATTTGTTTCAAAATAATTTCCTCTGCCTTCCTCTATATCTCCCTTATCCATGTTCTATAATCCATCACCATCGCATATCGTGATTTCTCCACTCAAGTTATACCCGCCCCTTTCGTTGCGATTTTCGATTGCGATTTCTCCCGGTCCCACCAAAGCTTTCTGTCGGTTCCACTTCTCCTCTGTGCCATTTTACACCATCAAATTGCATCGATCCATTATGCAATACACCCTCCCTCCTTCCAATGCAATTTTTTATTTCAATTTGGGCCCGCCATCCTTCCTTTCACTCTTTTTAATATAAAAACGGATTTTTCGTTAAAGGGGCAAATGTGATTTTCTTTGGTTGCAAAGGAATTTTCTTCGGCAAAAGGTTTTTCTTCAAGATTAAAGGAAAAGACATTATGTTGTGAGCCGTGAGTTATTATGAAACACAGAGGTCATTACAATTTTTACCACGAAACGACAACAATGATAAATGAAGGGATCATTTCCAGATTTGTCTCTCTTCTCCTGTGTTTGAGTAACTGTAACAAAAAATCCTCCAGATGGTCAAATATATTGTTTCCCCTCTTTTTAGGGGGCATATTGTTGGTTTATTTTCTATCTTCACATTTCTGTTCCAAAGCTGGTAAAATAGCTCCTCCTTCTATGGATCCGCCCCCCTTTAAATTGATCTATTTGATGTATTTTTTCATCATTTGTAAGGAGGGGGAAATTGGAATCATTGAGGATGCTCTGCGCTCCATTTTGTAACAGTTTGGCAGGGAATTAATAAATAAATGCAGCACTGATTTATGGGATCCCTGTAGTATGGATTTTAGCACTGTTATTTCCTTTGTGATAATTTATTAATTGTTATTTTTGCCATTCATTCATTCATATTTCTGTTTGGATGTTTTCAAGATAGATAGCTAGAATCCATTGTATAATTCTCTGCCTTGGGAAAATCATTCAATACTTTATTTTTCTGTTGTTTGAAGAGGATCCATCTCCTATGCCCTTTTCAGCTTCTCACCAGTCTTAAACATTCCATCATTATTAAAAACAAAGTTGTTAAAATCCCTGCCTACCTTGCCCCATAGAATACCCTGTATCTATGATTTAATTCCCCAGATTCAAACTGCCCAGCCCCATCTGATCCATACAACCCAGGAAATTGATAAAACATTTTGAGCTACTATACCTAGCCTAAAATCAATTTTTAGTTACACTTTATTGAACATTTTTCACAGAGAGATCCCTCTCCTAACCTTGTAGGGCTAGCTACAACGCTGAGCGTGGTTTGAGGTTACCCTGATTTACCTTCCTTCAACCTGAGGTTCAAATTAGGTGCTAACATTTAGTAAATCAATTCTGTGTACCATTAACTTTTGATTCCTAGGATTTCGTATTAGCAATTCATAAATTTATAATTTTTTTTTTTACTGGGATATACGCATATCATTTCACTGTCTCTACTTCTATTTCTGACCCTTGATTTTTCCGTGCTTTCATCTGGTCTTGTTCTGGCTTGGTTAAGGGAGACCACCGTCACTGGTTCAGTCTCATTTCATCCTCTTCAGTCATCTTTGACTTCCATTCAAATATCTCTAGAGAGACGTATTCACATGTTGCTAACGAATTAGAATAAAGTTTCACCTCTATGTTTTTGATCCGGTAAGACTTATATATATATATATATATATATTAGACCTTATACAATTTCCATTTTTCTTTAAGTGTTTGGTTGGCCTTGACACACTGAGTCTCATATTATTAGTTCGATTTCCATGACTGTAGGTGGATTTACCATGAAGGTCGAGCCTCCTGAATGTATCTCCCTTATCTTCTACACTCGTTTCTTTTACCTTTCCTTAGTACAATTATCTTTTTGTTGCACTTAATAGGACTAATTTGGTTTTCCTGGTGTATGTAGGTATATCCCTACTCTAGTACTTTCATTGGGTTGATAGAAATCGTATTTATCCATCAGGACCCCTTGTTTTAACATTAAGCTCAGTTTTGTATAGGTTGGTATAATCATACCCACGGCTACCTTGACCCCCTCGCGAAACTGCCGCGACCCATAATTGATATTCATAATGAATTTAGCTAGAAATGGATGACTGTAATTAAGATTTAAAAAATGTTGTAATATATTTATTCAGATTTGGAGTTGAATATCTACCAACTGAAATGTATTACATTTCTTCACAATTTTTGGTCATCCAGAACTCTATGGCCATACTTTACTCTTATGCGTACTTCTTGACGATTTTAGTGAAGGAGTTTATCTCCTGATGAACCATGCATATGTATGCTTTTAAAATATTTGAATGAAATGTTTCCGTTCATCAGGATGATAGGAAATACTGATAGATTAATATTGTTTATTTCTATTTGATAGTTACATGGTTAGGAGGTAAAGTCCTATATTCCTCTCTAATACTACTACTAGTTTTCGTTTAAAATTTTCTCTTCTTTGATTTATAAATCACAATATGTGAAATGTTTACCAAATATTGTAAACCACGTATCTTATTTCTTTATTTGTGGCAATATATAAATTAGCACACTGTATCCAATAGTACGTTACATACTTCTTTGTAAAATACCTAATACAGAAGTATCATACAAATTTTCTTTTCATAGTATTCTTTCCTTCTTATAATTACTTCTGTAAAATTTGAGATGTCTTAGAGTAGAAATACCTCATATATATAATAGGTGTATCTATCTTGGTAACTTAGACTCTTTCACCACTGTAAGCTCTAATTTGATTCCTACCAGAACTTGAAAATTCTAGAATTTCAGTTAATTCAAGTACATGCATTCCTGAAACTTGATTTCACTATTTAGATTATTATTCAAATCTGAACTGGAATTATATGTCTAAAGGATATTTATTTTCTATGCACTAATATCTGAAATTATTATTTTAAGACTCTAAGAAATGAATAATAACTGTTTCATTACATAAATATAAAGGCGTGATTCTTGGTAATAATTCCTAACCCCGGATTTAAATCTATGTCCATATTTAAACATTCTGGGAGTTGGAACTAACTGTACTCCTTCCATACAACCACGGAGATTTCATTGCTATTACTGGAAGAAAATCTCTGTTAAATGTATGGACCTATTCTATTACACAGTACACCTAGAAATTTAATTTAGGTAAAATCTACCAGTTGAACTTTAGAATTTCCATATGCATATATGTATGTCTTAATAGTTTTCAAATCAAATACTAGTTAACATCTATTCACCATCAATATCAACAAGTAAATTTTTAGTTAGGTGTGCATACCAATTTATCTGACTAGTTTCCACCTAACCATAGAGTTCTCTCCTAGAAACTCACCCCTGATCAGAGACCTTAGCTCGCAGTGATAGACAACCCCTTTTCTATCTTGGAGCAGCTTACTGAAGCTGTGCTTTCCCAAGCCTATTTCCGATTTTTGCGTCCAAAAATTTCAGGATTCTTTCTTCCTACTTTCCCTAGGCTTTCCCTCATTGAGGTACTTTAAACTTGTCTTTTCCACTTTTCCAACTTCTTCTTCCTCTTCCCAATTGCTTTCCTCTTAATTGGGGAAATTAGATGTTTCTCTCAAAATCTATTTTTTTTAATATTTGTTAGTATGAATCCTTTGTCGAAGTGTATGAAAAAGAACCACTTTAGCTACGCATAACTAATAGCCCTAACAACAAAAGTGGCTGCCAATATCTTCAGATCTGCGGTTAGTTGAACATAAAGGAGCTGCAAAAACCAGATCTATGCATGGAAAGACATTAAGCAAAAAAAATAAGGGTTTGCTCCATATACCAATAGACAAGACAAGAAAATTTTTTGAAAGAATTTTTGTATTAATCGGGCACCCGGGAGGAAAACAAGAAGGCGTATCCAATTCTCCTCAGTGGGATGGGTTCTTGGAAGTCCTCAGCACTTCAGATCTAAAATCTCTCTCTCTCTCTTGTTGGTGTAGAAAACCCACACAAAGAATAGAACTCAAAGGGAGCTCACACAGCAAATGGTAGAAAAAGGTGACCAAGTGTATAGATCCAGAGTGATCTAATAGGCAACAAAAGGTGAAGAATGGTAGAGAAACTCCTCCTATTTATAAAAATATTGTACCTTTTAGATCTTGCACATTAAAATAATGTTAAACCAAATCTAGATCCACCTTTTATGGAATATTTTATTATATTGTTGAGGGGAAAAAGTATTTGACTTGGTCAAACTCTTATTTGTTAATAATAAATAAATAAATGATTTATTTATCTTTTTAAGGAAGTGTTGAAGGATAATCAAAAAAATAATGATTTATTTAATTATTTGTGGGTGATTTGGTCATATTTAACAAGGAATATTATCTAAATAAGATTTAAATAATTATTCCTAGAAATTAATAAGATAAATAAAGGTTTATCTAATTAATTTCTTTGATTTTGGGTTAAACATGACTGAGAATAATAATTAAATGGTTTAATTAATTATTCCATGAGGAAAATCAAACAAATATGGGTTTGTTTAATATTTCCTTTTGGGGTTTCCTGTTTTAACATAGTGAAAGTGGTTTTACTTAGGGTAAAATTGGTCTTACATGGTGTACTTGGGTCCATCTAATGATAATAAGTTAGATGACCAAAAAATGGTGTAACAGATTGGCCCCCAGCGTGCGAGTGTCAGGAGCAAATCGTATGACCGAAGTACGTTGTAAGAACACAATCACTAGACAACAAAAGGGGTGTCAGAGAGAGAAATGTGAGGTAGATGGTGTGCTGAAGGACTAGACCCTGAGGAGATGAGACTCGCAGGTGCAACAAGTCTCTTTTTATGAGAGGGTACCTATGCTGAAGGCGGCGGTGAGGTATACCTATGCTCGCCGAGACAAAGTACAGCACTACAGCAACAGTGTGTCCAGCAGCACCGAACCATAAAGTACAACCGGCATAAACATGAGCCGCATAAAAATACAATACAATGAGGAATCCACATACATGATGTGCTTCCGGAATAACAAAATGACTTATAATAATAACATTCGAGTACATGAGATACAAGTACAAACTCAAATGCCCCTATGGCCGGGCAAGAAGTGCTCACAAAATCTGGACCGATACACAAATCAAAGAGTATGCTGTTGCGAGCGGCTAAGGCCGACATCATCAAATATATGGAGCTGCATCGAAGGCTGCAATGAAGAGGTCATCTGGGAATGTGGGGGGCTACCTGCAGGGCCACCCCCTCATGAGGGCTGAGACATCTCACACACACCCGAGAATCACAAATAGCTGCTGCTACATCACTGGACCATCAAGCATACGGATCTCGATCATGCTGAAAGGAGCTGGAGTGGAGAAAAAATCAAGTCAAAGGGTAATGAGAGATCCCTTTGCCTGATCCAAGGCACCGAACAAGAGTGGAAGCTGGAACCAAGGTACACCGCCCTCTAGACCTGGCTTATGGAATGAATGAGCTGATGTCGACAGAAGGAGGTCTACCATAGGTGAGGCAATGAGAGATCCTCAACTAAGGCACGAGAGAAAATAGTAGAGCGACGGATAGAATGACACTAATGATGATGGTGACATGGAAGGGACTGAGTAGCGAATGGACGACTTCCCTTGCTAGAGCATAAAGGGAATGAATGACATGGCAGCGACTGACACAATATCATAAGGGAGAGGGGACAGTGGGACTGAAGGTCATAATTTGCGACGCAAGAGAGGGACCAAGCAATGAAGGATGGAGGGCTAAAGCGAGGTATCAAGGGACTCAGGATAGACTCCATGAATGCAATGATGACTCAACTTGGATGCTCTAAACAAGGGTGACTCGATGGTGTTGCCACACAGGAAAGGCCCAATGGGGGACCATGAAAACATGAGTACAAGATGGTAACTCATGACACAAATCAACATGAACAAAGACAAGTAAGGAGGCAAAATGGTGCCCCAAGTACAAGTGTCGTAAGTGAAGAAATGCGATTTTAAGGAGGGGTGAAGTGACCCTTCTTGGACAAAATGTGTCCTGGTGAAGTATCAAACCACCAAAAACTAACAGATACCCATTTCAGGGCTCGGTGAGAGCTTTCCAACGGTGCAGATGGTTCGTCAAACGGGGCTACGGTATGGTCGCAGCAGGCGAAAGAGGAAACAACGGTGCTCTTTTAATAAGGCAGTTTTCCCTCCAAATTCACTCATTTGCTAGTGTTGCTGTGGTGAATGTCGAGAAGAGAGAAGGCCCTAAATCTTGTGGCGAGAGTAGTGGACAAACCGACCGTTGGAATCGAGATCTGTCAGTTGCAGGTAAGAGGCCTAACCTTACTCTTTCATTTTTGATGGATTGAAATTTCAGTTTAGCGCCCAAAATCTCAGTAACAGACCCTCCTTCATCTATACGGCTGGGTCGCGCTATTTGGGCCAAAAAGTGCGACCTGGGAAGCAGTTTTCAGGGCAAAAAGTGTGACCGATTCTAAAAATGGGCAAAAAACTGCGACCTGGGAGATGAGGGGGTTTTAGTGCTGTTTTATGGCTGAGAGTTGGGTTTTTGTGTTTGGTTATGGTATTCTCGATCTGTATGCTGACAAATATGATGTTTTTGTGCAGATATGGCAGATATACGAGTTAACTGGAGAGAGAGAGACCTAGGTATATTACAGGCAGAGATCCAGGCAGATCATGGCATCCTTCATGTGTTGGCCAGGTTTGGGGTTCTAAAATTTTTGGAGAACCCTTTGATGAGAGCTGGAGAGCCCTTGTTGGCCTGGATTATCAGTTATTGGGACCCAGAGCATGAGGTCTTTGTAGTGCAGGGGCATAGGATTGAACTGACAGTCCAGGATGTGTATTTCCTGACAGGTCTCCCGCCACTGGGGATGGTGGGAAACACGCAGCCAGTATTACCGTGGGGGCAGCATATCATGGAGTTTGTGGAGCGACATTGTCGACCGGGTCTCCAAGTCAAGGGGACTCGGATACCGATCGAGGACCTAGAGAGATTAGAGACCCGTGCAGTGGTCGCAGCGGTGCTGCATATCCTGGGCAACCAGGCGCTCCATCACATCATTGGGGGGCAGATGATGATTGTGGAGAGTGTGTTGAGTGGGACCTACTGTGGGTGGGCCCAAATGATGCTTGTGTCGCTAAAGCGACAGTTTTCGCTCTGCAAGCGGCAAGTGAACCATGATTTCTCGTATGGGACTTTATTGTGCGCCTTCTTCTTTGAGAAGATCTTGACCTTACGGCCTCGTATACAGCTCCCAGATGGGGGCCCGAGAGAGCCCAGGATGCGCCGGTGGGGGCGGCTACTGTGCAGAGGAGGAGGAGGGGCGGTCGGGTGAGTGTTTTGACCTGATTTCTTTGCCCATTGGGATCAGATGCCATTATACATAGATGACTATCCCCATAGTGGGATGAGTTATTGTGGGGATCCGGACCTACCACTTCCGCCTGGTCGAGTATGGGGGCCCGATGGTAAGTGATAAGTAACTATTCTTTTATGGGCATGTTAAAGTTATTTAATAGTAGAAATGGTACTGATTCATGTACTTTTGGTATGCAGATATAGCTCCGGTAAAACCGGCCAGATATATGGGGCGCCCGGCAGCCTCTGGAGCTGCAGGGTTGAGTGGGTCAAGAGCAGCGCGTAATGAGGATGCGGCCACCCTTCTGGAGGACATCCGCTGTAGGTGTAAGACGTTGCTGACCGGAGTTTCAGAGCGTAGGTGGCAAGACTTAGACGACCAGTACATGGAGGCATGCATTGGTCTTCCCGCGGAATGGCGAGGTGTCATGCGGTGCATGGCGATGGCCGGTCAAGGCATACGTGATCTATAGGCTACAGGGGCAGAGCCATTGGCTCGGGATCCGCCAGATAGTGAGTAGGTGTGGGGCATGTGGTGCCCCCTAGTGTGTATGTAGGGGCAAGTGGTGCCCCCAGTTTTGAGTTTTTTGTAACATGCTATGGGCATGTCATATGTATTAGAGTAGATGGAATCTAAACACATGTTTTGCGACACATATTATGGATATGAATATGTTTTAATGATTATGAATGTTATTGTCTTGTATGAAATGCATGTGATAAATGCCAATCTAGAACATGGTTTGCAATACTATCTACATAGTGATTTTTTTCTCGAGGTACATGATTGAAAGTTATGGTTTCGAATTCATGTATCAAGAGTTTCACTCGTAAATATCGTCTAAACAGCACAGGGTTATGCACACGATAAACACCATTTAGTTGCATGACAAGAAGTAGGGAATCCAAACAAACATGCAGATGGAGGATGCGATGAAAGAGGGCATCGGCTAAGAGACCACGCACTGCATCATATTCAGCCTGATTTTTGGTGACAGTACCAATGCAGACCCCGTTAGAGAGGACAAGGGCATGCAAGGGGGTGAAAATAACCCACCCTGCCAAGGCTAGATTCCGAGAGTAACGACTTGCACCATCGGCGTAACCGATAAAGGGTGGGGACGGGAGGTCCTGCAGAATGGTGACACAAGACAACAAATGGGGGGATGAGATATAATGATGGCAGCATGAGTGGACAGAAGACATCGAGCGGAAACTGCAGGAGGGAGTGCAAGGAGCAAGATGATTATGACTCATATACAAAATAGATGGTGGTATATGAGGGCTATCGGAAGTGTGGCGAGGACTCGGGCTGTGGAGGTCAACAGAGATACGGGTGGAGTGATCTCGTGTATGGGTAGAAAAGGGGGGGTCAGGCGAAACAACAGGGGAGGATGGAGGGGGACTAGGCTCCAAGGGTCGCGCAGAGGAGGATAGGTAAATAATGGTCGTAGTAGACTCCATCATCTGAACATCAGGGGGGGAATGTCGATGGGAGCAGGGGGATCCTCAGGCTGGCCCGAAGCATACTGGGTGAGGATGGGAGAGGCGGATTGATTTTGTTCAACCTCATACTCTCAGACTACCTATAAAGAGGCGCGGTAATGCATCAGGTGAGGACAATGGTGGGAGTAATGGCCATGGACACCGCACAATTCATAAGGTTTGTTGGTGCAGAGAGTCTTGGGGTTCTTGGTTACGGACGAAGAAGGAATGGAGGTTTCAGGGACCGTAGAATCGGGGAACGCGACTTTAACCATGGGTTGAATACGGGGCAATTCAAGACAAGCATGAGTGGTGTGACCGACGACATCACACAAGGTGCAGGGCTTTGCAGGTGGAGGAGGGGCTGGGTCAGTCGGGGTGGTCTTATCTTTGGGTGCCCCCTTGCGAGTTTTACCTTTCTTCCCTGGAGCCGTCACGACAGGAGAAGGGTCCTGAGGAGGTGCTGAGGGCCCAGTGGTAACGGAGGAAGCAAGGGGTACCGGTTGAACCGGGGTCAAAGCCATGTAGGGTTTGGGACGACCAGGAGGGGTAGCGGCCGGAGGGTCGAGGTACCAGACGGGTATACCCAAGGTCAGGTTAGGGAGAGAGAGGGTCGCCATGACGGGGACAGAATAGAGTCCGGGAGGGGGAGCCAGGAAAGGTATCTGACCAGCAGGGTAATGACCAGGAGGGATGGCTCCGAGATGGTTAAGGTCTAAGGGAACTGATCCAGGAGGAAAAAGGGGTTCAGGGATACCGGCTGTAGGAGAAGGGCCAGAAGGAGGGGGTCTGGCTGGCTGAGATGAATGGCTAGGAGCGGGTTGCGGAGGGCGAGGTTGAGGTTGCTGACTAGCTGAAGCAGGCCGCTTAAGGGTAGCCTGAGATGATTGCATCATGCAAACATTCGATAAGTTGGGATCGGTGATAGGAGGAGGGGGGAGACCAGGAAAAGTTCCAAGCAGGGAGGAATCTTTGTAGACGCCGGGGGAGACACTGGTCAAGGAATCGACAGTTTTCTTATTGGCTACAAAAGAGATATTCGTCTCCAGGGAGGTCTGAGACAGTGGCTCATGGTAAGTCAACTGGTCGATGGTGACGATCTTTCCATTGTGAGGAAAAGACATCTTACAAAAAACCGTGGACGGGACAGTAGACATGGCATAGGTGTAGCTTCACCCCAATAGAATGTTGTAGTCTAGCGGGGCGTCGATGAATTCAACGTCAACGCAAACAGTCTTACCGGCGATGGTGATAGGACAATTACGAAACAGGCCAATGGGCTGGGAGGCGTGGCTGTCCCACTCTCGAAGGGTGATCGTGGAAGGGGCCAACTCAGGGGATCCGAGTTGTAAGAACGAAGTGGACATCTGCAATTGGATGCCCCCTCATCAATTATACAGAAACGTTGGCGTTCCGGATTTTGACTGGGATTTGGAAGGCGACGGAAGCAGGAAGAGGAGGATGGTCCGATTGAGAGGCGTCGAAAACAATCATTTGGTCATCAGCAGGATCTACAGCGCCCATGGCAGATAGTAGATCCTTCTTTTTGGAAGGGCATGACTGGAGGAGTTCTAGTGTGGAAATGGCAGCAGGAGATTGCGCCAAATCATCTACTATGCTATACGAATGAGTAGCTCGACCAGAAGCAGCATTTCGACGTAACGATCCTTGAGGAATCTTGGTATGGACCTCAAATTTGGGTTGAGGGATATGTAAGGGACCATTGGTTGTCGAAAGAGGCTCTGTAGAACCGGAAGAAGGGGAATCGGGGGCAGACTGGGCGAGAGGTGTGGGGTACTGGCGAGATCGAGTTTGAAGGTTAAGGTCGACGGTTAGAGGTGGATCAGAGTTCATCATGAGGATCTGGTAATTGGAGGAACCAGAAGGGGAAGGTGGAGTGGCCACCTGAAGTACATCGGGTAGTTGGGTAGCCACGAATCATTGTTGAGGGAAAGGATTAGTAAACACGGTTGACTGGGTAGTGGCCACATTAGGAGGAGCATGAGGGAGCGTGTTGTCGTGCAATGTGGCTTGAGACCCTCTTTTTACCACATTGCCACATCTAGGGTGTAATATCAAGAGGGGACAATCGTGGGTGTAATGTCCATAAACACCGCAACATGAACAAGGCTTATTTGTGTGAAGCGGCCTGTCCGGCTTGGGCTGAGTGCCCTGTTGCTGGTTGGCAGTGTGAGGGTCAACACCTAGATTGGGTCGATGGGTACCAGGGGTAGATTGGTTTGGATTTCCTCTCTGCCTTCTTTGAGAAGAAGGGGGATTAGTCGCGCCCTGCTGTGCAAATACTTGCCCTGGAGGGGGCTGTAAGTGCTGTTGCGGGTTTGGAGGAGGCAAGGGAGATGGAAGCGCATATGCTGGAGGAGCTGGTGCACCAGGCTACGGATAAAGGTAATGGTTAGGTTGGGCAACATTGAGGTAAGCAGAAGGTTGGGCAAAAGGAGGAGGCATGTCGTATCCTGGATACATGCTACTGAGAGGGGGAAGAGTGCTAGAGGTGCTGGCCCCTCCCTGAGGGATACCATAGCCCATAGGAGGTTGAGCGTACGGATGGGAAAGGGCTCCAACGATACCATCGGCAGAATGGGATGCCCCCGGGGCATTAGCACCGCCGGGCCTGGGGAGGTCAGGAAGAATGGTATAAACATAACCAGATTGAGCATAGATCAGGTCATATTTCAAGGCTATTTGGAGGGCAGCTTCTTCGGTTTGAGGAAAGTGAGAGGTGACATCTTTTCCGATAGGAGCTAAGAGGGTGCGAAGGAACCAGTCCATGTAAACCCAATCTTCAAAGGGGGGGGCTCGACATAAGCTCTGTCTTCGTCGCCATTCCTGAACATGGGCGGAAAGGCGAGTCGAAGAGGTTTGCTTGAATGAAGTCAAGAGCTCCGTGCCAGTATCGTATCGGAGAGGGAGCTGGAAATAAGATAAAAAGGCTTGGGCAAGGGTCACAAAGGTGGTATGGGAAGAGGTGGCTTGTTCAACATACCATTTAGAAGCTTCGCCGATAAGCGTGCGTTGGAACAAACGAAGACGGATGGAGTCATCGGTAATGGAATTGGAGGAACACCACATGTGGAAAGATCGGACATGATTGGTTGGATCTTCTCTAGCAAGGCCTTCGAACTTAGGGATGTCGGAGGGGAGCTTGGTTGGCATAGCAGGCCAACCAACATCATGGCAGATAGGGTCATTGATCAACTGATTGAAATCGGGGAGGCTGAGGCCTGCGATGTACGACAGCAAGGGTATGGCCGAGGTAGTTCCTGTGGCGGTTCCGCTAGTGGTAGTTCCGGCATTAGGGCCGGGAGCACCGCTAGCGTTAGGCCCTGGACCAGACATAGTGAAGGTGACAGGGGGAGAACCAGGAGGAGAAGGAGAACCCAATGAATTAGAAGAGGAGTCGGAGTGCGGACTCGGAGGAGGACTGGCTCGACGACGGCGGGGCGGAGCAGGTCGATCGACCGGAAACTGAGGGTGAAGGCCAAGAAGTCTCCGGGAAAGGTGCCTTGGGGGCGCAATGATGACAGGAAGAAGGAAACCGACAAGGGCAGAAAGGGACAGAATCAAGTAACGTCAAGGGCAGATAAGGTGTAGTGACAATTGATTTTAGAGTCTTTGCCAGGCGGTGTTAACCAGGCGCTTCTTCACTTAGGGTCAGTGTGTGGTGTGCGTTAATTTTAATTTTTAAACCCTTTTTGTTTTGAGAGCAAGAAAAAGTGTGCTGCGTAACTGAAAAGAAATCTGCAGAGAACAGTATATAATGCTGAAATAAAAGAACATTTAACAGCTAAACATGCATCAATCTAACCCAAAAAGGTGGGACTCTCAAAACTAATCTAATCAAAACACACTAAAAAGAGGCCAATAGATCTAGGGTCAAAAGGGACAGGGATCTAAAGGGTAAAGCTGCTGAAAAGAGGTGCAGATCACAGCCAAGAGACAGAGGCAAGGTGGCTGGAAAAAAGGGAAGAAATCAGCAAAAAGTGGAAAGGACAGGGAGGAGGTCCTAAAGAGAGGTCCAAACAAAACGACAAGAGGTGATTTGAAAGGAAGAAAGGCTGATTTAAAGGGATCTGAGGAGGAGGTTTCAGATCTGAAAAAGGGAAGGCTGAAACTCTGAAAAACAGACGGCTGAAAAAGCTAAAACTCTTCCACAAAAAGTGGAGGGTAGTGAAGCCCTAGGGGGATAGGTTCCCACTTAGATGAGTAAAAATAGATCAGAACTAGGTCAAAGCGGGCTGAGACAGAGGCTGGAAAACCCTGACAGAAGCTTCAGCAAAACCCAGAAAAATTGCAGAAAAACCACTGAAAAATTGGCATGTCACAGGTTCTGACCTATTTTCAGTGCAGGTCGCAGAAAAGAGGCTGAAAAGTGCGACCTGGAGGTCCAGGTCGCACTTTTTGGGCTGAAAAGTGCAACCTCCCATTCCAGTTGTCTCGGCAGCAGATTTTCGGAAAATTTGTCGTCTCAGTTGCGGCTGATGTCGCTTACCTGCGCAATAGGGCCAGAAACACACGAAAGTTAAAAATTTTAATGTTTTAGGGTTTTATGTGAGAAAAAAAACATAAAAATAGGAAAAATAAACAGTTGAAAAGAAACCCTAGGGTCTGAAGTAGCTGGATATGCAGGAATATGAAAAACGACAGCGGTCGTAATTTAAAACCCGTGTGGAGTCGCCATTTGTTAGTATGAATCCTTTGTCGAAGTGTACGAAAAAGGACCACTTTAACTACGCATAACTAATAGCCCTAACAACAAAAGTGGCTGCCAATATCTTCAGATCTGCAGTTAGTTGATCAAGAAAAGAGCTGCAAAAAACCAGATCTATGCATAGAAAGACATTAAGCAGTAAAAAGAAGGGCTTGCTCCATATACCAATAGACAAGACAAGAACAATTTTTGAAAGAATTTTTTGTATTAAGGGCACCTGGGAGGAAAACAAGAAGGCGTATCCAATTCTCCTCAATGGGATGGGTTCTTGGAAGTCCTCGGCACTTCAGATCTAGAATCTCTCTCTCTTGTTGGTGTAGAAAACCCAGACAAAGATAGAACTCAAAGGGAGCTCACACAGCAAAATGTAGAATGTGACCAAGTGTATAGATCCAGAGTGATCTAATAGGCAACAAAAGGTGAAGAATGGTAGGAAAAACCCTCCTATTTATAACAAAATATTGGGTAATTCTAGATCTTGGTGCATGATTAAAATAATGTTAACCAAATCTAGATCCACCTTTTATGGAATACTTTATTATATTTGTTGGAGGGAAAAAGTATTTGACTTGGGTCAAATCCCTTTATTTGTCAAAAATAAATAAATAAATGATTTATTTATCTTTTTAAGGAAGTGGTTGAAAGATAATCAAATAAATAATGATTTATTTAATTATTTGTGGGTGATTTGGTCAAATTTAACAAGGAATATTATCTAAATAAGATTTAAATAATTATTCCTAGAAAATAATAAGATAAATAAAGGTTTATCTAATTAATTTCTTTGTTTTTGAGTTAAACATGACTAGGAATAATAATTAAATTATGGTTTAATTAATTATTCCATGAGGAAAATTAAACAAAATAGGTTTGTTTAATATTTCCTTTTGGGGTTTCCTGTTTACACCATAAACAACCTAATAAATGTGGTTTATTAAGTTATTTTACATAGTGAAAGCAATTTTACTTAGGGTAAAATTGGTCTTACATGGTGTACTTGGGTCCATCTAATGATAATAGGTTAGATGACCAAAAAATGGTGTAACAATATTCCTTCCAAGGATTTCTGCAAGGTGTGAGAAAGTCTCATCGCCTTATCTACATCCTCATGGATCTAGGTTTCAGATCTCAATTCTCAATCTAGTCATTGCACACATAAATTTTCCATTTATTTTTATTAATTAAAATTAAAATAATTCCACACACTAGTTATACATTGGGGTCCACTTCCCTTTTAGTCTTATTCAATTGTCAATTAAAAAGCATAGAAACTAGGGGTATTACATATTCCCCATTTCAAAACAAACACTGTCCTCGGTGTTGAAAAAACAAAAAATTAAGAATTCATTGTGTAAATAGTAATGGATATTTTTCCATCATATTAGTTTCTCATTCCCAAGTGGCCTCTCCATTTGTAAAGTGCCTCCACTACACCTTTACCCTGCTTATTGTCCGGTTCCAAAGTTTAATTTCTTCCTGCTCCAATATTTGAAGTGGCTCTGGAAGGAATTCCCCTTCTGGTTCAACCTCAATCACATTTTAATCAATAACGTGAGCAGATTCA
Source organism: Pinus albicaulis (assembly GCA_034641835.2). Lineage (NCBI taxonomy): Eukaryota > Viridiplantae > Streptophyta > Pinopsida > Pinales > Pinaceae > Pinus > Pinus albicaulis. The sequence goes on from CM076584.1 coordinate 1,377,771,542, forward strand.
TGTACATATTTTTTCAACAAAGAAACATGGAACACATCATAAACCTTAAAATGAATGGGTAAGGCTAATTTATAGGCCACTAGCCCCACTCTTTCCAGCACTTCAAAGGGTCCACAATATCATGGAGCTAATTTTTCACAGCTTCCGGTGTGCAAAGTACTCTTCTTAGGATTAATCCTCAGATATACATGATCACCCACACTGAATTCCTGGTGAACTCTCTTTCTGTCTACATAAATTTTCTATCTGTCCTAAGATGTCTCGATATTTTTCCAAATCTGTTTTGCAACTTTTTCCATTTCTCGCAAAACGTTTGGTCCAAATATCAGCCTATCTTCAGGTTGACTCCAAGTTGAGGGAGTATGGCACTTTTTTCCATAAATTGCTTCAAACAGGATCATCTTTATGGAATTTTGGTAGCTGTTGTTATAGGAAAATTATACTAAGTGTAAATAGTCTTCCCAATTGGTTGGCCTATCCACAACATACATCCTTAACATATCCTCCAGAATTTGGTTTTTCCTTTCGGTTTGGCCATCAATTTGGGGGTGGTAGGAAGTACTAAAATTCAATTTAGTACCCATGCCTCCAAATAAGCTCCTCCAAAAGGTTACAGTAAATTTTGTGTCTCTATCTGAAATTATCATTTTAGGAACCCTATTTAGCCTTAAAATCTCCTTCATAAACACATTTTCTACTGGGGTTGTGCCAAAATTAGACTGAACAGGTATAAAATGAGCAGCTTTAGTCAAAGTATTCACTACTATAATCATCGAGTCATGGTGATATTTGGTTCTTGGTAAACTAGTTATAAAGTCCATAGAAACAAATTTCCATTTCCATTTTGAAATTGGTAAAGGATTTAGCAACCCAGCTAGATGCTGATATTCAATTTTTACTTGTTGACATTCAATGCATCTAGCCAAGTGACTTGCTACATCCTTTTTCATTGCAGGCCAAAATAAATTTTTTCTCAAAGCTATGAGTAATTTCTGGTATCCAGGATGTCGAGAATAAGGATTTTTTATGATATTCATCCAAAATTTATTTCCTTAAAGAGTCTACATTAGGGATGTACAAAAAATCAACCCATTCTGATTTCGTGTATACCATTTCATTTATTTTTTCAACATTTGAGTCTGAAATTTTTCATAGTTTTGGTCTTGATCAACTATCCCTTTAACCAGTCCCTCCAAGTGAAAGTTGACACTACTTCCAATCTTACTTATACTTTGCCAAACATTTCTACTTAAGGCATCTACAATCTTCTTTTCTCTACCTTTGATGTGTTTTATTTCCATGTCAAATTCACTCAGGAAAGACAACCACCTAGATTGCCTAGCATTCAGGTCTGGTTGAGTGAAGAAATACTTTAGGCTGATGTGATCTGTCATTAGCACAAATTTCTTTCCTAGCAGATAGTGTCTGCACATCTTGAGAGTGTGTATTATAGCAGCTAACTGAAGGTCATAAACACTATAATTATGTTCTTGCTTCTAAATTTTTCTAGTCTCGTAGGCTATAACAAATTTTTCTTGTAATAGTACTCCCCCTAACCCTTCTCCACAAGCATCTATGCATACTACAAACTCTTGATCTGGGTCAACAATCTTTATAATAGGTGTTGTAGTAAGTTTCAGCTTTAACGACTCTAAAATATTTTGACATTTTTCAGTCCATTCAAATTTCTCTCCTTTCCTTTGTAAGGAAGTAATGGGATACCATAAGGTTGAAAATCTCTCTACAAACCTCCGGTAGTATCCTGAAATTCCCATAAAGGATCTTACAACTAATACATCTATAGATACCAACCATTCTATGATTTCTTTTATCTTTTCTCGGTCTACAACCAAAGCTTTTTCTTAAATTATATGCCCTAAGTATTGAATTTTCTCTTTGAAAAATTCACATTTACTAAACTTAGCATACAATTTGTTTTCTACGAGAGTTTGTAAAACAATTCTGAGGTGTTATTTATGCTCAACTTCAATTTTTGAATGGACTAAAATGTCATCAATAAATACTAACACAAACTTGTCCAATTATTTATTTAATACATTATTCATTAAAAACATAAAAGTGGCGGGTGCATTACTCAACCCAAATGGTAGGACCCCGAATTCATAGTGTCCATACTGGGTTCTAAATGTTGTTTTGCGGATATCCTCATCTTTAATCCTTAACAGATGGTAATCAGTCCTTAAATTAATCTTGTAAAACACTGTTGCCCCTCTAACTTTGTTAAAGAGTTCATCTATCCTAGGGAATGGATATCTGTTTTTGATTGTCAGTTTGTTCAATTGACGGTAATCAATACACATTCAGAAGGTATCATCTTTCTTTTTAAAAAATAGTACCGGTGCTCCCCAGGTGGATACACTCGGTCTGATGTAACCTCCATCCAACAACTCTTGTAGCTACATTTTTAACTCCATTAATTCAGGATTACTCATTTTGTATGGGGCTCTAGAAACTGGAATTTCTTCGGGCACTAAATAAATTAAAAAATCAATTTCTCTCTTGCGGGCAGATGAAGAATTTCATCTGGAAAGCATCTTTAAAGTCTCTTAGCACTGGTACTATTTCTAACATATTTTATTTTTCTTGCTGTCCCAACTCTTCTACATACACAGAATACACCTGATACCCTTTTCTAGTAATTCTCTTTAACTGAAGGGCTGAGATTTGCCTCACATATATGGGTTTAGGATTTCCATTGATTATTACAGGTTTTCCCTCCTTATCAATGCAATGTAAGGTCTTGTCTAAACAGTTCATCATAGCTTTCTGTTTTTCTAACTAGTCCATCCATATCAGTACATCATCAGACCCTAATGGAAGAATATTTAAATTTAATTTTGTTTGGTATCCATTTAGATTTATGTATGTTTGGGGTAACTTGTGAGTTAATTTTCATTTTGTACCAGTGGCTAACTAGAATAACCAAGAATGCTGAAAATTTTCTGACTTTAATTTACATTTTTCTACCATTTGAGGACTGATGTAACTCAGAGTTATACCTGGATCTATTAAAACTATAACAGATTGGTCAGCAATCATACCTTCCATTTCCACCATAGTGGACTGGTGTTCTGCTTGACGATCTTCTAAGCCAGCACTGATTTTGGGGATATTCCTGGGTGTATCATTCACTGTAGTTTCCTCTCTCAGTACTTGTACTATCTGGATATTTCGGTGTGGAAATTCCCTCAATAAATGAGGTTCTCGACAACCCCAACACTTCAAAGGTTCTTTCATTTTAACATTCCCTTCCCTCTTGTTATTTCCATTCATTGATTTGGACCCAGTTCGGGATTGAACAATTTTATTTTCACCCATTTTACTGAGCTTCTTTCTATGGTGGCTTCTCCCAAAATTTTTCAAATATGCTGGTTTTGGTTTCTTTCCATTGAAATCACTTTTGTTTGACCAATTCCTTCCTTGTTCACTTTTTCCCTTGAATTTTTGGTAACACAATATGGTTTTTCGTGCCACTTCATCCATTGTTTTTCGGTTATAAAACTCTATCTTTTCGTTATACAGAGTGGGTAGATAGTTTAGAAATCTCTGTACCTTTGCCTTCTCTTCTTTGATGTAAGGTACATATCGTAACATATTTGTGAACTTGGTTAAAAACTCATGAATTCTGAGTTGCCCCAATCTGAGTTCATGAAACTCTTCTTCCTTTTCATCATAGTAGCATTCATTCAAGTATGAATTTTTAATCTTGACTTGAAAATCCTCACAAGTCACCATTTTCTCATAAATGGCATGAACCATATTTTTTTCTTCCCACCACAAGGTAGCCTTACCTTTTAGTTGGTAAATAGACATCCTGTCTCTTAAGTTACTTTCATATCTATAAACCTGAAATTTCTTTATCATATTCAGAAGTCATGCCTTAGCATCTTCTTCTTTCTGTCCATCATAGGAGGGAGGTTTAATTTTTCAGAATTCACCTTGTAATTCCTTCTTCTGTATAGACTGTTGTCTAGACCCATCATCTTCCTTAGAATATTTTGAGAAATTGACCCTTCCCTTTCTCTTCCTTCCAGAACTTTCACCCTCTTGGCTGTTCTGGGAAGTCAATTCCATTATTAGTCTGTCTTGCTCCTCACTAGCTAAAGATAGCATTTCATTGTGGCTTTTAAGCTGTGCCATCTCTCATTGTATTCTATGCAACATGGCCATCAACGGAGCATTTGGATCTGGTGTGTTTTATCCATCACCCAGATCTACATATAAACCATCCTCATCAGTCATGATTCTTTTTATTTTTCGGTATTGTTCACTGTATAGAAAAATAACATTAGAAAAAAATAAATTTCACAAAATTTTATAGCAACATACAATTTTCTGTGTGAGCACATAATTTTCCCAGTGTTTTAGCTAGTGCTCCAATACCATTTTTAATGCCTCTCATTTAACACAATTTGTTTTTCTTTTCAATAAAATAATAATGCGAGTTCTCATAAGTTTATGTTGCCACTTGACGGAATTCTATTTCCATTTTCAAATCATGGTTTTGTCATTTCATCGAAATCGACGAACTTTTGATGCTAATACTAAAATCATGATTTTCTCTTTTTAGTTTTTACATAATTATGTTTCCACTGAATAGTAATCTGTGCCAAATATTAACCCACAACTAAGGCTAAGGCAACATATTATTGAAATTTAATCATCTTTAACTTACACCTTATCCTCATTCTTAATTGTTACACCTTTTAATAATATATTTGTATATATATATAAAAGGTCCCCACTTCATATATATATATTTCCTCTTTTTTCTTAATGGAGAATTTATTAAATCGTTAACTACCCTATTCACTTAAGTATTATATATTATGGATTTATTAGGATGAATGGAAATATATAGTCCTCTACATATATTACCATTCTACCTTTGTATGATATAGCTATGTATTTCCCCGGATGCAATAATAGGTAACATTTCTCCAACTAAGTTTCTCTTCTTTTATTTCCAAGGAAAAAATATAACTCTATATTACGTATAGAAAGTTACATAGCATATGCAAAGCATTTCTGTAAAACTCCTTCCCCACCTCACGGAGAGAGGAAAGTAGTTTCAACTATTTTTCCAGAAACAGCCAGGAGCCAAAAAGGAAACAGAGAAAAGCCAAAAGACGTCCCTATTCTGATACTCCTCCCGAGCTCCATTAAATAAAACGCCTAAAACAGAGAAGTATCAGAAACAGAGAGATGTACCAAAATTATCTAGAAAGTCTATTAGTTTAGTCAAGAAATCGGCAATAAAAACTACCCCGATTCCTAGAAATAGTTTATAAGATAGAAGTTTTTAGCACGCAGATCCAGAGCCTCCATGAAGGAAAACAACTCTGAACCTACAATTTTTTTTGAAAAATGTCTCTGACCAGTTTTAAGAAAATGAAAACATGTTGCATATGTTCAGAAAGACAACTGATAATAAACCAAAAATAACAAGTTAATAAAAAATAGGTTGTTCAATAGGACGAACAAGCCCGCTTTTATCTTTAGTCACAAGCCAATGCCCCAGATCTTGCTCAACACCTTCTTTAGACAGCGAGTCTGCATCAGAGTTCTTTTCCCTGTATATATGGAAAATAGAAATCTCAGTAAAATGGCATTCTAAACGAAATATTTCATTAAGAAAAGGAAGAAAAATATAATTCCTGCAAGATTGAGTCCCATTAAACCACTTGACAACATTCATAGAGTCCCAAAAAACCTGGACCGACCTCACATTCCTAGTAATAAGCCAATAAAGAAGAGGATGAAGAGATTTCAATTCAGCAAAATTATTGGAAGCCTGACCAAGACCCATTGCAACTTTAAGAAAAAAACCTGGGGAAAGATGAATAACCAGGCTTGCACCACAATTTTGGTTTATATTTTGAGGCCCCGTAAAAATAGGCCCATGAAATTCCTTCTCTGATCACTTCCAGTTGAACATGGCGACTTGGAGGGGTGTCATTAGGAATGGGAATACTGTCAAAAATTGCGACCCCTTCAGCTGCCAATCTGCCAATGGGAAAAACCAAATCCTGAAAGATTGCCCGATTCCTAGAAATCCAAGTCCCCCAGGTTATTAGCAGGGGAAGGCACCTTACTCTGTCATTGGGGGCTTCCTGCCACCACTTATTCTAGGCTTCCTACACCTCCAGACCTTCCCACATGTAGGGGAGTTTAATTATCCTTAGCGATTCATTCCACAAGCTTATGTTGATAGGGCATAAGAGAAAAATATGATTTACCAAATCTTCACAAGATTTACAAAGTGACACAAACCAGGCCCAATCTTCCCTCTTTTTGGCAAGAGATCCCAGGTTGGAACTTTCTTTTGAAGAATGAAACAGAAAAAGAGTCTTGTTTTCAGAGGGCTTTTTAATTTCCAGAGAGACTTTGCCCACCAGAAAGGGTCCTCCAACCCATTCTAGGACATTAACCACTTATAGCCCATCTTAGGGGAATAGAGCCCATTTTGTGCATGGACCCATCTAAGATCATCTCTATAATCCATAATTCGAACAGAGGAGTTATCAAGATCCATCCTATAGTTTTCCTAGACTTCTAGCCAGCGATCTTCCAACTGCAAATCCCTTCCAATCATCCAGCCTTGCTCCAGAGATAAGTGCTTCTATGATCTACCACTTGATTAAGGCTATGAAAACCTCTGTTATTTAAACACTGAACCAACTCCCTAGGGAGAGAAAATCTTAAAGAGCATCCTACCCAAGGATCCCTCCCTAGCCTCACACTACTACCATCCCCCATATTCCAAACCAATCCCTGTTAAATAATTTTAACTGAGGCTACCACTGCCTTCCAAACCACAAAAGAATTTTTAGCAGATTTTTGAGGTAGTCTTATCCAGTCAAGAAGAGGGACTGGGTCTATATACTTTTTCTTTATCATTGAGGTCCAAAGGTTCTCTCCAGAGATGAGCCTCCAAGCAAGTTTTGCAGCCAACGATTGTGAGAAAGGAAAAAAAAAATTGATACCCCATCCTCCCCATTCTTTAGGTCTAGAAATTTTGTCCCATGCTATCTAGGGGGTTACATGATCATTTTTAGATCCTGCCCATAGAAATTTGCTACAAATATTTTCAATAGATGCCAGGATACCTTTTGGAACCCAGGTAAGACTGGCCCAATACATTGGAACTACCATCGGGATAGACTTAATAAGAACTATCCTGCCTGCTCTGGATAACCATTTAAAACTCTAATGTTTCAATTTAAGTTCAATTTTTGCAAGTAGCCATTTCCAGTCCTGAATGCGATAATTATCTGGTTTTAAAAAGAAACCCAGATATTTAAAAATATCCTACAAAGATCTTTTCTCAAACTGCAGAATGTCTTTCACCCTTGCCAAGTCCTCCCTTGACAGACCCACAGTCGTAAGGGTTGATTTTTGGGCATTTATACATAATATTGTGGATTTTAGAAAGAGATCTAGGATTCTTTTGACAGCTCTGTAGTCCTCAAGGCTGGCATTGTAGAACAACAGGATGTCATCCACAAAGAGCATATGAGTAACCCATAGGTTTACCTCCACTTCAATACCTAGAAAATCTACTTTTCTCTTAGCCTCATGAATCATTAGACTGATGCCCTTAGCTACCAGTAGGAACAGAAGAGGTGAGAGAGGACAGCCTTGCTGGAGCCCTCTCTCTAGGATGAAAAATGGTGAGGCTGCCCGATTCACTAGAATTGCAATAGAGGACGAAGAGATAAAACCCATAACCCATCTCACGAGCTCATAACTGAAGCGTAGATGGGTCAATAAGATTCTAAATTACATCCAACTGAGGCGATCATAGGCCTTTGATAGATCAATTTTAACAATTGCGCCTTTCTTCCCTCTTAGCTTAAGATTGTGTAAAGCTTCTTGAGCTACTCCCACTGCCTCATGAATTTGATGGCCATCCAAGAAGCCAAATTGTTAAGCCAAAATATTCTTGGACAGAAAAGGTTTAAGGCGAGAGGAAATGACCTTTGTAACTATTTTGTAGACACAGGTACATAGGGAAATAGGCCTGAAGTCCTCAAAGGAAATCGAATGATCGGTCTTAGGAATGAGGGCTAGGAAGGTGGCATTAAAAGGTTAGTAAATGGTTTCAGTGCTTCTAGATTCCTCTGCCACAACAACCAGATCATCTCCTAGGGATTCAAAGAAATTTTGAAAGAGTTCCACCATCCAGCCATCTGGGCCTGGAATTTTGTCCTTCTACATAGATTTTAGGATGTCCTCAACCTCCTCCTTGGTAACAGGTTCCATAATAGAAGCGTTCCCTTCCTCGTCAATATATTTGGGGAAGAACTAGGCCACTCTAATCACCTCAGCAATAGAATCTTCCTCCGGTGCTTTGAAAATATTTTTGAAATGATTAACCCCTAGGGATGCTAGCTCCTCAAAAGATCAAGCCATTTCCCCATTCTCTTTCTAGAGTTCCCAAATAGTATTTGAAATTATCTTTTCTTTTACATAATTCTAAAAAAATTTGGTGTTTTAATCTCCAGCCTGTAACCAAATAGCTCGAATCTTAAGCCTCTAGCTTTCCTCTCTCGCCTGAAGGATCCTTCTTTTGTTAGATTCCAGTTCTTTGATTATGTCCCTAGATTCCAAGAATGAATAGCCTTTCCCTTCTGGACTTTCAAGAAGTTTTAGTTCAGCATTGATAGAGTGGAGAACCTCCTCCTCGTTCTTTTTATTTTCAAGAGCCCACTCTTTTTTTGCTGACTTCATCCTCTTAATATTATCCATGAAATGTATGCTTCTGTCTTCCTCTGCCCTGAGACAGTCCTTCCACCAGGTGTTGTGAAAAAGGGCAATAAAGAGTCTTCTTTGAGCTAGGAGGTGTTAAACTTGAAGGGGGTTCCTGGTTTTTTAAAAGCTCTAGTCACTTCCAATAACACAGGGAAGTGATCCGACAAACCCCCCTCCCCCACCCAATTTCTGAAGGATGAAACTTTTTCCACCAGGTCTTCCTTCATTAAAAAACGGTCTACTTTTTTCGCCACCCAATCTTCACCTACTCTTCTATTTCTCCAGGTGGGCCTGACTTTGATCAGAGGGGCATCCACCAAATGGGAGACAACCAATTTATTCAAAAAGAACTCAGAGAGAGGATCCTCCCTAGCTGTAGTGCCCCAAGATTCAGCCTCTCCCAAAGAAAAGTTAAGATCTCCCCCAATAATAAGATGAGGGAGTGAGATGAATGTTTTTGAGAGTAGTAGGTTGCAGAATTTTTCACGCTCCACACACGACCCATATACATTCATCAACAAAAGGGGAAGGAAATTTTTTTTTGAATAAAGTTCCATTTCCAAAGTTGTTTCCAATCCCCAAGATGAAACCTCTCTGAACATCCTTGTGTCAAAACACAAGCCACCCCCCCAGAGTGACCATTCGCACCAAGAGCATAAAACTTCCAATCTGGGAAAAGTTTTTACAGACTTTCTACCACTACCTCTCCCGCCCCCATAGTTTCTTGCAACATAATAACAATCGATTTGAGGGACCAGACTAGACCCCTTAGAGCTATATTTTTGGCCTGTCTAGCAACACCTATATAGTTTTAAGACAAAATGATCATCGTAAACCTTGGGGGAGTGGCTGCTCTACTATAGGCACCCTAGAAAGTGAACACTGCTTCCCATCAGCAATGTCTAAGACCGCTTTGAGTTGGGCCTTTGACAGATAAAATTTCCTACCTCTTAACTTCCTAGGCCTAACTGAAATCAAGACCTTCTCTAGGCCCCCAACATCTACCCCTTTCCCTAATATAGAAGCCGGGGTCTAAGGTTATATGGAGGGCCATCCGAAACCACAACCTGGGAAAGGGTAGTAGAGGGAACAGTCTTCACAAGGGAGTCACAAGGGATGGGAGGTGGAGGAACTGACATAATGATACTATCGACCGAAGCATGAATACTCTTTAAATCAAAAAGATTAATAGGGATCTGCCTGAAAGGACTAGGCTCTACAGAGACAGGCTGAGAGAAAAAAAACGAAGTGAAAAAAGAGGGAGAAGAGGAAAAAGGCATACCCGACTGAGACACCCTGACTAGCTTCAACACTAACGAGGGTACCAGAGAGGCTGCCTGAGGGAAATTGTCCTCCAAAGAAAAATTCACGGCTTGCTCCTGCACCGCTTCTACCCCCTACCTAGAGACATCCCTCGTCTCCACATTCATATGCTCTGGCCCCTTGTCCTTTCCGAATTCCCCTGAACTAGTTCCCTCATGTAGGGTAGAGAACCTCACTTGTCTTCAACGACTATGGTATCCCAATGGAAGTTCCCTTGAAATATGTACATGTTTGGGACATCTATGGCATCTGAAAGGAATATTTTCATAGTCCAAAGTCTACAAAAACTCTAGATCCCTATAAGACAAGGTCATAGCATCAGCTAAACCTTCTCTCGGGTTGAGTTTGACTAAAATGTGAGCCACACTCCAATCTCTGGACTGAATGTAAGATTTATCAACATCTAAAATTTTCCCCAAAGTGTTTCCAATTGAGGTGAAGGTCAAATCCATCCAAAAAGGGATAGGGAGACCTGAAAACTTAACCCATACTGGGCATTCGACCATCTTCTCTTTCTGAGCATCAAACAAATGTGTGCATTTCTAAAATAGTATCGATCTCTTTCCAAAACTCCAGTTCCTCCCCAGAACCCATTCAGCATGTTCCTTCTGACTGAACAAGATTCTAAACCACCCTCTATCAAAAAATTTAATCTCGATCGATTGCCCAGGGGATTCGTTCCATTCAGATTGAACCCAATCTGAGATATAGTCCGCTGAGAATTTCCTCCAACGAACTTTTCCAACCAACATTGTTTCTGAGGCTTCCATTGCCTTGTCTATGCAAATGTCCACAACCATAGCAAAATGGAGAGGTTCTTCTTTCATCCTAATGGTTTACTTTTCTTCATTTTTCCACCCCCTGTTTCTTTTTTTTCTTCACCCTCCCCAGGATTCTGGGTGACAGGAGCATCATTCCTAGCATCTTCGGGCAACTTCGGTCGCCTTTCAACGAAATCCTTGAAACCCTCCTTCTCGGGCCAGACCCCCTCGGCTGATACAGGCACAAATTCTTGACTTGTACCTGGGTCTAATAGACCCTCATTGACCACTCTCAGCTCCCCATCTACCGCTTCATTGGAAGACACCCTTGATTTACTATGACCCAAACCATCCACCTGGAGATTCCTCGACAAGAGATCTTCTAAACCTTGGAACAACCCCGGCTCAGAATGAGCAGACGGAAGTGGTAAACGAGAGGAGATGTAACCTTGGCATAAAACAGAGTTCTTGAATCTCAAATTCTCTCCTCGAACCCCTTTTCCTAGAGGGGTCTGGTCAAGATGAATACCTTCTCCTAGGGCTTTAAACCCCACCCGAGTGTGAAAACCAAAAATTTCCACAACATCTTCGAGGCCACTAGTAAAAATAGGGTTTTCCTGATTACCTGAGTGCCGAGGCACAGGGGGAAGTAGAGATCCCACAACTCCTTGGTCCTCCTTTTCTCTTAGAGTAGGGTTTTTAGCTCGAGCCTGTCCCAGTGAAAATAAACTCTTCCTACAGTCAATCCACAAACTCTGAACCACATCTCCAAGCAATGCCACCCCGTATAATGAGCTTCCACCTACAGAAAACCCTCGAAAGGTTTGAGGAATCTCTGAGATTTTTGGAAAGAATAGCTGCAAATTCTTTTCTGAAACTTCAAAGCCCCAATAGTTTAAAAGGTATTCCGGAGCCGGCTCCACATCCACTATCTCATGGTCAAACCCCATGTCTATGAAAACCACCGCCTCTTATCCTGACAACAAAATAGGAAAAAATATGTGCCACTACACAAACCCTAGATCCGAAACATTGTCGCAAATTAACTAAGGAGAAAAAACAGGATCTAGACCTTAACCCCATTCTGAAACCCAACACAAGATGCGTTTAGGCTGCAGACTGTCCTCCTCAAGCTCTGCAGGTACCAGACCAGCTGTTGCTCCCACCTTTACTCGAATGTACAATAGTCACATCAATCTACAGAGTGGCAGGGAGGAGTGCTTCAGAACCAGAACTCAAAACCCTAAGGTCTTCCATCCCTGCAATAGTTTAACTTCCTTCAATTCACCCCCATGTTCCCAACTTAGTTTCTCTTGCTTTACATTGTGTTCCTATTTCGAACCATTTCTATCTAAATCAAAAGATATCCCAACTGTCAATTCATAACCAAAGTTAGGTTATCATGAATTTTCAGAAATTTTACCTTACGTTTACAGTTACTATTCAAGATGCAGGTACCCACCCACTGGTCAGTTGAATTGAGGAGGTTGATGACATTATTAATTTTCCAAGTACATTAATTTATACTCGTTTCAAATTCCACGAACTTCTTGTCAATTGCTATAAATTTTGAGGAGATAAGAGGTACTAACTATTAATTCTCTCCGTCACATCCCATGTGCCTTTTTACAATTTATTAATTGCATGGATTTGTGAATTTTACTTGCGATATTTTCTACAGTATTGTCATAAACCTACCTTGGGTTCCGAGACCACCTCACCAGTCCGCGTTTTCCCTTGAATCTTCCACCACGTGGATGGTGGAGATGTTACACCCTTTAGGGTTTACGAAAGGGGTCTATCAGTTGGCTTCGATGGATTTCAAGCTTCATTTGTCATGCTCGTTTTATGGGTGTCTCAGAGTTGTTCTTTGCACATCTGCCTATACTCGTCTGAAACAAATCCATAGATCTTGAAGCAAATTATTCATAGGACTTCATTCTTATGCCTTGGTAATTTACTTCGTCCCTTTTCTCTATTCAATTTCAGTTGATTAGAACTAGATTATCAATCTGATTTGTTTGCAATTTCCTAGTAAATGATAGATATAAGACATCGATTCATGGTTTCTTAGATGCGTGAATAGTTTTTTATTATGGTCGTTCATTCCTGTTTCCACTATGATTCTTACTTTATTTTTAAGATGACGTTCTTGTAAATGTTATTCCTATATTTACGACACTGGTTTCCTTTTTTTCACTTATCTTTAGTAAATCAATTCTGTGTATCATTAACTTTAGATTCCCGGGCTTTCCTCTCAGCATTTTAGAAATTTATAATTGTATTTGTTACTGGGATATGTACGCATATAATTTCACTGTCTCTACTTCTATTTCTGACCCTTTTTTTTTCCGTGCTTTCATCTGGTCTTTTTCCGATATGGTTAAGGGAGACCATCGTCACTAGTTCAGTCTCATTCTGTCTACTTCAGACATCTTCTAATTCCATTCAAATCTCTCCAGAGAGACGTATGCACATCTTGCTAACGTATTAGACTATAGTTTCAACTCTATGTTTTTGCTCCGGTAAGACTTATATATATATATATATTAGACTTTATATACTTTCCATTTTTCTTTAAATGTCTGGTTGGACTTGACACACTAAGTCTCATATCTTTAGTTCGATTTCCATGACTATATGTGGAATTACAATGAAGGTCGAGCCTCCTGAAGGTATCTCCCTTATCTTCCACACTCGTTTTCTTATACCTGTCCTTAATACAATTATCTTTTTGTTGCATTTAACAGGAGTAATTTTGTTTTCCTGGTGTATGCAGGTATATCCCTACTCTGGTACTTTCGTTGGGCTGATAGAAATCATATTTCTTTATCAAGACCCCTTGTTTTTACATTAAGCTTGGTTTTGTATAGGTTGGTATAATCATACAAATGACTACCTTGACCCCCTGGCCAAACTGTCACGACCCATAATTTATATTCATAATGACTTTAGCTAGCAATGGATACCTGTAATTAAGGTTTAAAAAATTTTGTAATATATTTATTTAGATTTGAAGTTAAATATCTACCAACCGAACTATATTACATTTCTTCACAATTTTTGGTCATCCAGAATGCTATGGCCATACTTTACTCTTATGCATAGTTCTCGGAGATTTTAGTGAAGGAGTTTATCTCCTGATGAACCATGCATATGTTTGCTTTTAACATATTTGAATGAAATGTTTCCATTCACCAGGATAATATGAAATCATGATAGATTAATATTGTTTATTTCTATTTGACAGTTACATGGTTAAGAGGTAAAGTACTATATTCCTCTCTAATACTACTACCAGTTTTCGTTTAAATTTTATTTTCTTTGTTTTCTAAATCACAATATGTGAAATGTTTACCAAATACTGTTAACCACATATATTATTTCTTTATTTGTGCTAATATATAAATTAGCACACTGTATCCAATAGTACATTACATACTTCTTTTTAAAATACCTAATACATAAGTATCATACAAATTTTATTTTCATAGTATTCTTTTCTTATAATTACTTCTATAAAATTTGAGATGGCTTAGAATAGAAATATTCCATATATATAATAGGTGTATCTATCTTTGTAACTTAGACTATCTCACCACTGTAAGCTCTAATTTGATTCCTACTAGAACTTGAAAATTCCAGAATATCAGTTAATTCAAGTACATGCATTCTTCAAATTTCATTTCACTATTTAGAATATTATTCAGATCTGAACTGGAATTATATTCCGAAAGGATATTTATTTTCTATGCACTAATATCTCAACTTTTTATTTTAAGAATCTAAGCAATGAATAATAAAAGTTTCATTACATGAATATAAAGGCGAGATTCTTGGTTAGAATTCCTGACCCCAGATTTAAATCTGTCTCTAGATTTAAACATTCTGGGAGTTGGAACGAACTGTACTCCATCCATACAACCATGCAGATTTCATTTCTATTAATGGTTGAAAATATCTGTTAAATGTATGGACCTATTCCATTACAGATTACACATGGAAATTTAAGTTAAGTAAAATCTACCAGTTGAACTTTATAATTTCCATTTGCATATATATATTTCTTAATAGTTTTCAAATTAGATACTAGTTAACATTTATTCACCATCAATATCAACAAGTGAATTTTTAGTTAGGTGTGCATACCAATTTCTCTAACTAGTTTCCACCCAACTGTAGAGTTCTCTCCCAAAAACTCACCCCCGAGCAGAGACCTTAGCTCCCAGTGATAGGAAAACCTTTATCTATCTTGGAGAAACTTATTTAAGCTGTGATTTCCCAATCCTGTTTCCAATTTCTGCATATAGAAATTTCAGGATGCTTTCTTCCTGCTTTGCCTAGGCTTTCCCTCATTGAGGTACTTTAAAGTTTTCTTTTCCACTTTTCCAGCTTTTTCTTCCTCTTCCCAATTAATTTCCTCTTCATTGGGGAAATTAGATGTTTAAATCCAAATCTAATTTTGTTAATATTCCTTCCAAGGATTTCTAGAATTTGTGAGAAAGTCGCATCACCTTATCGACATCCTCATGGACATAGGTTTCAGATCTAAATTCTCAATTTAGTCATTGAACACACAACATTTCCATTTATTCTTATTAATTAAAATTATTTAATTCCACACACTAGTTCTCCATTGGGGTCCACTTCCCTTTTGGACTTATTCAATTGTCAATTAAAAAGCATAGAAATTATAGGTATTACGGACCAAATGAAGAAATGTGCAAAATTATTTGAAAATAATGAATCTATTTAGGTCAATTTTTATTGCCGCGATTTTTTTTTTTGGAAGGGCTTCGTTGAATTTTCCAGCCGACATAAAGTCGATTAAACGCTCAATTGAACTTTTGTGAAAAATTTGGCTGAACTTTTGTGTCGTTAAACTTGACGTGCCATTGGGGCAAAGAACAATTCGGCCGAATTTTTTTTGAAAGTTCGGTCGAACTAACACATTTTCTATTACGCAAAGCTGAGCTATGAACACATTTCTTCAAATTTGGACTGATTATACTCCATGAAAATTTGTGAATTAACTGTCGGAACCAAGACAAGAATTTGGAGAATTCAATCTACTTTTAGGAAATGCAACTTTTATGGAATTTCATAAATATTTAATAATATTAATTAAATTTGTAATAAAATGGGTGCAAAAAATTTCTGAAGGTCATTATGATTCAGTGAAATCAATATTCCATATCTTCCAAAATACGTTGTAAAAAATTGAAAAAATTATGGTGCATTACATTGGTCTTTCATGTGTAATGGGTAGTTTTTATATTTTTATTTGATAACTTATATTTTGAGAAATTTTGTGCGCACCGAAAAATATTCAAAATATGCACTTTTTTCATATTTGATGAGTTCAAAAAATTCTAGTAATTATGATATGCATCAATTGGTTTCATAAATATACTGAAACTGAAGTTGATTATGTCTAGATTGTTGTAACACAATTTGTTTCTCAAAAATACGAAGTTTTCAAAAAATAAACCAGTGTGTATTAACATGACTTTTTATCAAAGAAACGTTAAGTTGACATATCAAATGTGTCTAAAAAAATTCCAAAATATTAGTAATAGAAACCTAATATAATTTCTGACAAATTTTATTTTTATCACAAAGAGAAATTGTTTTGGCTTGCAGAAAGTTGAAGAATAGAAAAAAAATAATTTTTTTCTCAAAAAAGGGCAAAAAGTGTAACCCAAATTCACATTTTCACCATACTCCATGGGGTACCTTCATGTATCTAAGGATTCACTTTGTATAATGAGTGTTGGAACCACATTTCAAAGAGAAATGTATATTTCCTTTGCTGATGAAATTTCCAGGTTTATCGTGATCTATCTAGATGACATTATTGTCTATTCAAAAATTAACAAGGAACATTTGTTACATCTGAGAAGAGTGTTTGAGAAATGAAAAATGTTTTGGATTTCATTAAATCCTAAGAAAACACTTTTCAGCCTTGAATAAGGAAAAATTCTAGGTCATATAGTTTCTAAAGATGGTATTAGGATTGATCCTAGTAGAATTGAAGTTATTTTGAAAAACAATCATCCTAGAAACAATAATGAACTTCAATTATTTATTGGCAAGATAAATTTCTTAAGAAGACTCATTCCCAACCTTGCAGAACTTCTCAAAAATATAATAAATATGTTGAAAAGAGTTTCAGAAATAAGATGGAACATTGAAGCTAGGGAATCATTTGATCAAGTTAAACAAGCATTGACAAAAGCACCGGTCCTGATCAGTCTAGATTTCACTAAATATTTTATAATATTTTCATTTGCATCTGAACACACTATTGCAGTTTTTCTTTAAAGAAAAAAATAAAGGATTTGAACATCCCATTGCATTCTTTAGTAAGGCTTTAAGGGGTGAAGCGTTGAAATATAACATAATGGAAAAACATGCCTTAGCATTAATAAAAGCAACCAAATATTTTAGAGTGAATATCCTACATTCCCATGTAGTTTCTTATGTACAAAATTCAGTGGTTAAGGATATTTTAACTCAAAATGGACCAGATGGTAAAAGAGGTAAATGGATTGCTATCATTCTTGAGTATGACATAGAAATAAAATCCACTAAGCTTATCAAAGGATAAGGACTTGCCAAATTGATGGCAAAGGTTAATTTTCATGCATTGGATATCAACTTTGTTGTTGCATTAGATAATCAAGAGGAGGAGGCAACTCCAAAAATTGATGAGGATTTTATGACCTCACTCATTTTTGTTTTATTTAATTTAAATGTTTCTCCTTGTTTAACTAAGACAAAGGATGGATTTCGAAATTTCAAAGAAGTAAACTTTTGCATCATAAACAATATTTTATGTTTGAATGATGTTGGTGGTATTTAACTAAAATGTGTATTGAAGGATGATGCAGAAATAGCCATGCAGGAATTCCTTGAAGGTGCTTGCGTGGACATCTTTACTGGAAAAGGACTGCTAACAAGATCCTTAGAGCTGGTTTTTACTGGCCTAAAATTTTCCTTGTTGTATGTAAGAAAATAGCTTCTTTCGATAAATGCCAAATATTTGATGGAAAAATAAAGATATTGCCTCTACCTTTAAAACCCATATCCATTGAAAGTCATTCCCAACAATGGGGATTGAATTTCATTGGATAAATCCATCCATCATCCTCTTCCCAACACAAATGGATTCTTACAACCACTGATTTATTCACCAATGTATTGAATGCACACCTTCCATATTAGCCACTAAAGTTGTTATTATTAAGTTTCTGGAAACCAATATCCTATCTAGATTTGGTTGTACAAACAAGCTCATTACAAATAATGTTGCAGCCTTTATATCCAATAAAATGACATATTTCTGTAGTAAATATCGTATCACTTTGGGGCATTAAACTTCTTATTACCCTCACGGTAATGGGTTAGTTGAATCCTCAAATAAGAGTTTGGGAAACATTATTAAAAAACTGTTAGAAGAAAACAAAATTCATGGCACAACAAGCTACTTAATGCACTTTGGGCCGATAGAATTGCTATAAAGAAATCAATTGGCATGTTTCTATAACAATTGGTTTATGGAATGGATGTGTTAGGATGAATTCTAATCGCAAGCGTACGAAAAAATTCCAGTTTAGCTGTGTATAACAAACAACCCTAACATCAAAGATGGTTGCCAATTTCTTTAGATCTGTAGTTAGTTGACCAACATAAATGCTACAAAATATAGATCTATGCAGTAAAAGATATTAAGAAGTAAAAAAAAGAAATAGTTTCTCCATGCATCCAATAGAAAAGAAAAGAATATTTTTAAAGAATTTTTGTATTTTTGACACTTGGGAAGGGAACATAGAAATATGTTACCAGTCCCCCTCAATGGGATGGGTTCTTGTATGTCCTCAGTAATTTATATCTAAGATCTCGCTCTCTTGATGGTGTAGAAAACCTAGACAAAAATTGGAACTCAAAGGGAGCTCACAAGAAAAATGGTAGCAAAATATGACAATGATGGAGGATCAAAGTCAGACCAAAAGTATAGATCCAAAGTGATCTTTAGGCAACAAAAGGTAGTGAGTGAATGGAAACCCCTTCTATTTATAACAAAATATTGAGTTAGTCTAGATATTGGTGCATAATTAAAATATTATTAACCAAATCTAGATCCAACTTTTATTGAATATTTTATTATATTTGTTGGAGGGAAAAAGAATTTGAAGTTGGTCAAATCCCTTTAATTGTAAATAATAAATAAATAAATGATTTATTTATTATTTTAAGGATTAGGGTGAGTAATAATTAAATAAATAATTATTTATTCAATTATTTATAAATTATTTAGAGAAATTTAAAAAGGAATATTATTTAAATAATGTTTAAATAATTATGCCTAGAAAATAATCAGATAAATAATGATTTATCTAATTAATTTTCCTGTTTTGGGTTAAATATGACCAGGAATATTAATTAAACTATTGTTTAACTAATTATTCCTTGAGGAAAATGGAACAAATGTGGCTTTATTCAATATTTCCTCATGGGGTTTCCTATTTAGACCATAAACAACTTAATAAAATAAGGATTACTAAGTTATCTTTCATAGTGAAAGCAATTTTACTTAGGGTAAAATTGATCTTACATGGTGTATTTTGGTCCATATAATAGTAACATGTTAGATGAGTAAAAAATTGGTGTAACAGATTGCCCCCCAATGTGCGAGCGTTAGGAGATAATCGTATGACCGAAGTACATTGTAAGAACTCAATCACTAGACACTGAAGAGGAAATTAGAGAGAGAGAAATATAAGTTACACCAAAGCGCTAGAGGAAAATACCCTGAGGAGGAGAGAATTATAGGTGTGAAAAGTATCTTTTATGAGTGAGTACCTATGCTACAAGAGGTGCGGAAGGTATACCTATGCTCATCGAGACAAAGTACAAATAATAATGCATCCAGTAAACAAGGGACTGAAATATATAGTACATGCTAGCATCAACACGAGCCAGATAAAAGCATGATAATGGATCCCACATACATATTGTGCTTGGGATAACAACAATGAATTATACACTAATAACTGAGTACATGAGATATAAGTACAACAAAAGAGGTGCTCTAAACAAGAGAGGGCTCTGCAAATTGATGATACATGAAAACGAAAAGGTGTTGCAAGCGGCTGAGGCTAAAACCATCAAATATCTAGAGTTGCATCGAAGGCTGTGATGAAGAGCTAATCTAGGCATGTGGGGGGCTACTTGAAGGGCTACCCCCTTATGAGGGCTGAAACATCTCACACACACCCATGAATCACATGTATAATCTTCCACATCACTGAACCATCAAGTATATGGATTGTGATCATGTCGTAAGGAGTTGGAGCTAAGAAATAATAAAGTCAAAGGGAAATAAGGAGTCCCTTTGCTTGATCCGAGGCATCGAACAAGTGTGGAAGCTAGATCCAAGGTACACCGCCCTGTAGACCTGTCTTCTAGAATGAATGATCTAATGTCGACAAAAGGAGGTCTCCCATAGGTGAGGCAATAAGGTATCCTAAACTAAGGCACAAGAGATAATAGTAGAGTGACTAATAGACTGACACCGAGGATGATGGTGGAATGGGGGTACTTAGTAGCGGGTTGATTGCACAGGTGATAGGCATCAGCTATAGCTGAGACGAAAATTTTTTCTGAAACTTGCTCTCGAGAGTGCATAAAAAACAACCCTAACATCAAATATGGCTCACTACAAGAAAAAATGACATTCCTGGGGGGAAAAAATTCACCATAATCTCATTGGTGAGAGTTAAAAGAGCATGAGTCACCAAAAATTGAATGTCACCAAAGGTGGCGTCACCGAAAGTATAGGTGTTGTGGTGACATTCAAGGTTCGTCACCAATAATGATTTATAATGATGGATAGTGACTGTCACCATTTCATATGAGCAATGGTTATGGACAAAAGCCTCCATCACTAGAAACCTAAACATCACCAAAGGTGGCGTCACCGAAAGTATGTGTTGTGGTGACATTCAAGGAATGTCATGAATATCGATTATAATGATGGATAGTGACCGTTACCATTTCATATGAACAACAACGATTTTTTGTGATGGACCTTTCATGGTCATCACTATTGGTTCATATATATGGTGAAGTTCATTGAGCGTTACCATTCAATATTTGGTGAGGGTCAAAAAATTTCATGGTAAGCTCATTGGTGACATCAAGGTCCATCACGAATAATGACTATAATGACAAACAATAACCCTCACCATTTCATATTATCAACAACGATTTATGGTGACAAACCTTTCATTGTTGTCACTATTGATGTGTATATATGGTGGCGTTCATTGACTATCACCATTTCATATTTTGGTGAGGGTCAAAAAATGTCACCATAAGCTCATTGGTGATGGTCAAAAGAGCATCCGTCACTAAAAATTGGTCGCCACCATTCCCTATGAATATCAGAGCATGATGGAATTGAACCACCAACCTCTTGCTTGTAATGTAGGTGTTCTTCCATTGAGCTAGCACCCTTTAAAGAATTAGACTTTAAACTAGAAATTTCCCCTAAAGGTGTAAAGATACACCAAAGAAATAGAAGATCTAGGAAGATCAAAAGTTGCTAGAAACAACATGTTCAATATACATAATAAAAGACAATACGAACACATATGATATTCAATATACATAATAAAAAGACAATAACTCAATTGACTAATTTCCTCTATGATACCTATTATTTACCAAACTATTCATGATTAAATCATTATTATTTACCAAAACTACTAATTATTAAATACATTTATAATTTCAAGAAGGAACATGATTTTCCTGTTACAATATTGTTTTCGTGTTATGTCATGATTTAATACGGAAAATGGTTAATTACACATCGATTGGGATTTAATCAAAGGAGTGTTTAATAACATGTAAATTTTAGAAATTAACATTTTCATGTTACAATATGATTCTAAAATGGCTAGAGGCCATAAATAAACTTCTACGAAATAACCATTTATGAAAATAGGATAATGAGAATCTCATGTAGCTACCACTAAAATCATCTTGAATTCCACCTATATTACATTTAAATCTTCAGTGTTTTGGTTTAAAATTAAATGCTTTTGCCCAAGGAGAGTAGAGCAAGACGAGATCAATAATAAGATAATGATGACAGTGGTATCTATTTGTGCTCTCCTCATGGTGTTTAATAGGAGAAAATGATATGTCTTAGCCAACCCACCACAATTATTAACTTGGAGGGTAGATTTATTAAAAACACAACAACACAATGGCCCAAGACTGGGTATTTAGATGCACCCTCTAACCATTGGATTGTTGTGGGGAATGATGCCCAAAGAGTTACAGAGGCAAGTTTCTTTTTTGGCTATTAGTATTAGGTTAGGTTCAGAAAGTTATACATGAAAAAACTCTAAACAAAATTAGAAGCTAAAAAGTGGAAGTAAATATGGAGGCCATGTAAAGAAGAAAATTCTAGGCCAAATAAAATTACCATCATGCCTATAAAATGAAAATTGTGGGTTCCACATACTAGTGAAGAGACTATTTTTCATCCTTGGCATTTGCTTCACCTTGTGCTCGGTATTGGCTTCCTACGAAAAATGTATGACTCTATTCATTGTTGTCCAGTTGATGGGAAAGGTTCTTATGCAAAGGAGTTCTACTTTCGGGACCATGGTCATTTCCTCCTTGAAGAAGTCCACAAAATCAAGATACAACACTTCATGAAATCCATTATTTTTCTCTATTTTATTGCACACCCACTTCACAAGATCTTCATCCACTCCAATTTCTCTATCTATTGGTTGTCTTCCTGTCAGCAACTCCAAGATCACCACTCCAAAACTATAGATGTCGCTTTTTTTGGTCGTTTTTCTATATAAGTTATGTCATCCTAAAATCCTTGCATTGGGGACTTTTTGTGTAGTGCTTCCTCCAAGTTCACGCAAAAAAATAACACTAAGAAACTCCACCATGCTGATAATGGTAATCTAGGAATGGAAGGAACACAATTAATGTCAACCATAAATGTTGAATTGCTGAAATGTATAGGATATAAATAATGAAGCTCCTAAGATCTATTGAATTCGATGAAGTAGGTTTACATCACTAAGGAAATTATATAATAACATAATATGAGTAATAAATTTGGAGTGATATTTATAGTGAAATTGGGTATGAACCTATGTTAAGGTTGGTCACAATATATTGAAATTTGAAGTCCATAATGTGCACAGATTAGCGTATGTGGGCTATAACAACAACCTTGCCACATCCCAACTAATCATTATCTCATGGAAATTCTAGAACAAATGGAAAAGGTCTGATTTCTAAAATAAACTTGCATGGTTCAACTTTCCAGTGCTAACAAGTATATTTTTTATTCTAATTTCTAAGAGTGCACTTTACCATTATTCATTCATAACAAGCACTCATATTTAGGTTACTTGTCAACAGAATTTACTTGATTTTTATCACCTTTATATATTAAAAAAAGTTTCTTATTACCTCACCCCAATCTATACAAAGTGCATAATTTCAAATGTTAGTCCTTGTCTAAACCAAAATAACCTAGAGGTTGGGATTTCAAATACATTCACTTCTTCAGAAAAGTTATAGCTACCAAAGTTCCATGGAATATTATTTCCAGATAGGGAATCTAGAGGCAGGTGATATACCAAAATCACATTGAACACCTTAACATGGAATAATGAGATAGGAAGGAAAACACCACTATCCAAAATGGGTCTATAGTCTAGAAATCATTGGCACTGACTTTCACTTTGTTAGGTGTAGGGTTAGGATGGGGAGTTGGAAAATGGGATTAGATTAGAATAGGGGCTAATCCATAGGTTTAATATGGATAAGCCTACATACTACCATTAGATTTGGTTTCTACTTTGCAACGTCAAGGAATGCATACCCTAGGTTAGGGAGTCGATGCAATATATGCCTCAAATTTGCAGCAAAGATGGAAGAAAGGAAAGGAGTTTGGTTTGAAAAATATGGAAATACGCCACTAGAAGGTATTTGTGGATAAACATAAGAATATTCATATCAGAATAAGAAAGGATGATGTTTTGTTATACTCAAGGAACCCTTCCCTAGGGGAATATACTCCTTTGTTAGGGTACAAAGCAAAGTTTGTAGATAAAACCTAGGAATAGGAGGCCTAGAGGTGAAATATTCCATGCAATTCTTATGCTCATCTCAATTGAAAGGTTTTGATGTCATTAGTTCTTTGGAACAAAGTAGAAAATTAGAAAATACTTCAAAAATTCATCAAGAATGGTCCAGGGTGGTGTACACTATGTAAGAAGGAAAGTGAACAAATTGATCATTTATTTAATGATTCCAAATATGTAGGTAAGGTATGGGAAGAGATGAAGTAACTGAAAATTTGTAGGGAAGTGTCACAGGTGCAGACTATGGAAGAGGCTTCGAAGAACTAGACCCGGAATAAATAACTTAAAGGTTTTAGAGATTTTCCTATTGTGGTTTCTTAGAGCATATCATTAGCTTGAAATGTTGATATATTTCAAGAGAGATAAATTCCTTCATTTCAATGTGCATATATTATTGGGTTAGTGTTTGGAAGCATAAAAAGACATGAAAATATACATAAACCCAGGATGTGGAAGAAACCATGAATTGATAAATTGGGGCGACTTGTATGGTGGTAGCCAAGAGAAACATACTCTTTGTACTGTAGGAGGTACTTTATTTCTTAACGATTCCCTTCTCCTTAATTTCAATGTAAGCTTTAGTGCAGTACTAATAACTATGTTGAGTTGATGGATCTAATGATATTAATGAAACTACCATCATGCATGGAGGTGAAAAAATTGTTGATTTTTGGTGACTATAATGTGGTTACACACTAGATGAAGGTCTCCTACAAAATTGGGAATATCAATTTGCACCTTATGTTAGCTCGGATGAAAATATTGGATACATTGTTCTCCAACATATCCTATCATTATGCTTGTAGAGAACCTAACACAAGAGCAGATGATTTATCAAAATGACTACTTCTTAGAGTCGAGGTCAAAGAAGGAACGAACTAGCTAGAAAGCTTGAAGATAATAGTTGGAGTTTGAAGTTGTCTACCAAGTGTTGACTAGTAGGATGTTCAAATTATGGCTTACTAATTTTTAGAATTGTTGAAATTCAAATAGTTTTTTTTATGAAAGACTTATATATGTGGACTGTAATGTATTTTTGAGAACAGGAGAAATCATGTATATTTATTTTGTTTTGAAAATTTTGTTTGTTGTGAGACTAAATTAAGGGAAGCACGAGTATAATTGTGAAAGTGTGCTAGTATGCCTTTGGGTTTTATGAAGATGGTTATAATAATGTGAAAAAAACATAATAAACAAGGACACTGTGTGGGTGAGAAAGTGTGAAAGTTAGAACACAGATAGATATACATACCAAGGTATTGTTAGGGGTTTCATAGTAGCATCCATTAACAAATGTTGGGAATATACCCTCCGTCGATCTTCTTAAACCTCAAATATCTATCTAAAAAATACAAAAATTGTAGCTTTTAACCCTGAACAGAATTTATCTACACACGAATCTTATAACAGAACAATAGTGAGAGCATAAAACATAAAATAGATAAACACAGAGATTTTCCCCTGGATCCCAAATTGGGACGACCAACTTGATTTTTCATTATATTCCTTTTAGTGTTACAAGACATATATATACATGTCGAAGCATACATAAACCCCAATCCACTAACCTTGGATTAGAACATAACCGTAGTTCCCTTGACCGGATCTACAAAATACCAGGGGTCGAAAACCATGTGAAAAATCATGCACGAAACATGGGTGGGTCCACATATGAGTGGGACCGCATACCAAAAAAAATTTCGCTGGGGTGCTGCCCTAGACCCCAACAGTGGGGGCTGCCTTCCCCCTTGTGACCCCCCTGCTGTGCCCGGTGCAACGTACAACGTGTGGGGCTAGTCATGGAAAGAATATAACACATACCCAACATTCTCCCACTTGTTGTATTCTTTCCACAAGGGGCCACGTGAGAGCTTAGTCATTGGGACAATTCTTCAACACCCATTCTTTCTCTACACCAAGAGAACTTCTGAGTGCTCACAGACTTCGTCAATGCATCTGCAACATTCTTCAAAGTGTCCACCTTTACCAACAACACCCTTTTAGCCTCAACCATATCTCTAACAAAGTGATATTAAACATCAATGTGCTTTGTCTTTGAATGATAAGCAGGGTTCTTAGCCAAGAAAATTGCACTTTGGCTATCACAGTCTATCCTTATAGCTCGTTGTACCAACCCCATACTTGAACACAATATCTGCAACCAAACTGCTTCCTTGCTTGCATGAGTGGCTGCTATGTATTCTGCCTCTGTAGTTGAAAGAGCCACTACAGACTGTCTTTTACTCATCCAACTGACTGCGCCTCCAAATAGGCTAAACACATACCCACTTTTAGATCTTCTTTGGTCCAGATCTCCAGCCCAGTCTGCATCAACAAAACCACGAATGTCCAACATTCTTTCCAATCCTGGTCTTCCCTGGTAGCACAAGCCATAATCACTAGTGCCACGTAAATATCTCAAAACCCGCTTCACTGCTGTCCAATGCTCCTTCCCTGGGTTTGACATAAACCTGCTCAATACTCCCACTGCATGTGCAATGTCTGGTCTAGTACAGACCATTGCATACATCAGGCTACCCACTGCACTTGCATATGGAACACGAGACATATCCTCCTCTTCTTCTTGTGTCTTGGGACACTATTTGGCAAACAGATTTACACCTACAAGAATAGGAACCTTCACTGGTTTACTATCCTTCATATTGAACCTCTACAATATAGTCTTGACATACTTCCTATGGTTTAACCAGAGCTTCCTCTTTGCCCGATCTCTCTTAATTTCCATGCCCAAAATATAGTTTGCATCACCAAGATCCTTCATGTCGAATTTGGAGAACAGCTGGGTCTTCAAATCTTGGATAATTTCTTTATCATTTCCAATCAACAACATATCATACACATACAAGACGAAATAAATAACACGGTCACAAATTAATTTAAAATAAACACAGTGATCCTCTCGATCGGGTAGCTAAGTCTCCCGATCGCGTCCATCAAATTTCTGATACCACATCCTTGGTGACTGCTTTAACCCATACAGAGACTTCTTCAACCTGCATACCAGTTCTTTCTTACCCTTCACCATAAAGCCTTCAGGTTGCTTCATGTAGATATCCTCTTCTAGATCCCCGTGAAGAAATGTTGTCTTCACATCCATCTGTTCTATCTCAAAATCAAATGCAGCAGCAACAGATAGAAGTAATATAATAGAAGTAACCTTGGCAACAGGAGAAAAAATATCACCAAAATCAATTCCCGGCACCTGGGAATAATCTTTTGCTACCAACCGAGCTTTGTATTTCTCCACCTTGCCTTCTACATTCATCTTCTTTTTAAACACCCATTTGCTCCCGATGGGCTTCCTTCCAGCCGGCAACTCCACCAGATCCCATGCCTAATTTTTGTGCAAGGATGCCATTTCATCAACCATGGCCTCCTTCCAGAGTTTTCCATCCTCTGAATCTATTGCCTCCCTGACAGTTCTGGGATCATCATCAGTTATAGTTAAGGCAAAACCTGAACAGAAAGCAGATGGACTATACCTTTCTGGTTGCCTTCTTTCCCGAACTGATCTTCTCAAAGCTGGAGTTTGTGGCTCTTCCTCTTCTAAATCTTCTTCTGTTGTAGAGTCTGATTCATCCTCCTTTAGCTCAAACTCTATCTTCTCAGGTTCCTTTGGTAGGACTTCATGTGTAACAACATCTTTCACCTCTCTAAACACCACATCTCAGTTGTACACAACCTTCCTTGTTTCTGGGTTCCAAAGCTTATAACCCTTTAAACCATCCTTATACCCAATAAAGATGCACCTTTCAGATTTATTATCCAACTTGGTCCTTTTCTCCTTTGGAAAATGTACATATGCATCACATCCAAATACCCTTAGATGTGAAAGAGAGGGTTTCTTACCAGTCCATACCTCATGTGGAGTCTTATCCTCCAACGCTGATGAAGGTGATCTGTTAACTAAGTAACATGCAGTCTTCACTGCCTCTGCCCAAAATTCTTGTCCTAACCCGGTACCACTGAGCATGCTTCTTGCCTTTTCCATCAGTGTTCTTTTCATTCTCTCTGCAACTCTGTTTTGCTGAGGTGTGTATGGAGTAGTCTTCTGCAGAGCTATACCACACTTCTTACAGAACTCTTCAAATTTCTTCTTGCAAAACTCCCCACCATTATTTGTCCTCAGCGCCTATATCTTCTTCTTTGTCTGGTTTTCCACCAGAGCCTTAAATTCTTTAAATCTGTCAAAGACTTCAGATTTCTTCCTCAAGAAATATATCCATGTATTCCTTAAGAAGTCATCTATGAATGAAACATAGTACACAGACTTTCCCAGTGATGGAACTGACATAGGCCCAAACACATCACTGTGCACAAGTTCTAATATCTTGTTTGCCCTCTTAGCACCAGAAGGAAAACTCACCTGATTCTGCTTCCCATATACACAATGTTCACAGAAATCAAAATCTAGAGAGAAATTAGACATACCTTCTACCATACCATTTCTATGTAGTATCCGAAGGCCCTTCTCTCCAATATGTCCAAGCCTTTGATGCCATAGCATGGTATTTTCTCCAGAGACAGCTAAGCTTTCCGCTCCACTTTCAGGAACCACAGAATTGTTACACCCATCAATAATAGTGCTACCTTGTAGCTTGTACAAAGTTCCAATCTGAACTCCCCGCATTAATACCAGTGTTCCCCGAACCATCCTGCAGGCATCTTTCTCGAACACTGTTTTTACACCTGCATCATCCATCTTGCTTACAGAAATTAGATTTCTGGCCAATGCAGGAATATGCAGAACACCAGGAAGTGTTCTAATCCTTCCACCTTGTAGCTTCAACTTGACCTTTCCACGTCCGATGATTTTGGCCTTCCTATCATCCCTTAGGAAGACATCACCACCATCATATTTCTCATACTCGCAGAACCACTCCCTATGGGGAGTGAAGTGAAAGGATGCACCTGAGTCAATCAACCATGACTCATGATCTACATGTGTATTTGAAGAAGAAGCCAAATACACATCCCCACCTTCATCCGAGGTGGTTTTTGCCTCTGCAGAAGGAGCATCATCAGATCCCTTTCCTTTCTCAGGAGCTTTAGATCTGCAGTCCTTTTTGTAGTGCCCTTCCTTTCCGTATTTCCAGCACACCTTTACAAACTTTCCAGGAGATTTAGATCTCCCTCTAGATTTGGATCTCCCACTCGAAACCTTATTCTTGTTTCTGTTCTAGGACCTTCCTCATACAGATAAGGCATCTCCATTCTGACCCTCCATATTTCTCCATCTCATTTCCTCCGACAACAAGGCTGAGACAATGTCATCAAAATTCAAGGTAGTTTTATTGCTACCTATTGCAATAACTAGACTGTCCCACGAGTCTGGTAGAGAACACAACAAACTGATGCACTTATCTTCATCTGATATTTTAATATCAATAGATGACAGCTGACTTACCACAGTATTGAAGGCATTCAGATGCTCTGTCACTGAGTCTCCATCCTTCATCCTCAGGTTATACAACTTTTTCCGCAGGAACAACTTATTCACTAGAGACTTAGATTGGTACAAAGTCCCAAGTTTTTCCCACAAATTCTTCGCCGTAGCTTCCCCAGATACATTCAACAATACTGAATCTGACACACACAACCGTATTGTGCTCTTAGCCTTCCGATCCAGTTTCTTCCAGTCTTCATCTGACATTGTCATTGGTTTAGTACCTGGATCTACCGCGATCCACTGATCTTTATCCACCAGTAGATCCTCCATCTTGAGCTTCCACAACTCAAAACTCTGACCATTAAATTTCTCGATCTCTATCTTTCCGCCGCTCGCCATCTTCTTTCACCGCAAGAATCAATCCCGCAGATCTCCCACTGAACAGGGTCTACCACAGGCCCGAGCAAAAAACCCTCAACAACAAAGGCGTCCCCTTGAAGCCGAAACAACTCTGATACCAAATGTAGGTTTTAACCCTGAACAGAAATTATCTACACATGAATCTTATAACAAAAAATAAACAATAGCGAGAGCATAAAACATAAAACAGATAAACACAGAGATTTTCCCCTGGATCCCAAATTGGGAAGACCAGCTTGATTTCTCATTATATTCCTTTTAGTGTTACAACACATATATATACATGTCGAAGAATACATAAACCCCAATCCACTAACCCTAGATTAGAACATAACCGTAGTTCCCTTGACTAGATCTACAAAATACCAGGGGTTGAAAACCATCGTACCCCAAAACCATGTGCAAACTCATGCACAAAACATCGGTGGGTCCGCATATGAGTGGCACCTCATACCAAAAAAATTTTTGCCGGTGCTCTGCCCCGGACCCCAACAGTGGGGGCTTCCTTCCCCCTTGTGACCCCCCTGCTGCACCCGGCGCAACGTACAGCACGTGGGGCTATTCATGGAAAGAATATAACACATACCCAAAAAAAAAAATCTTACGAGAGAAATTCGTTGTCATTTCAGAATTCATCATTTCATTAGAAAATAATGCATATTGATTTCAATAAGTACTACACATCTAGGGGTCCCATTAATGTTACATTTTTGTGTGTAAATTTGCGCTACAAAAAATTTTATGTACATTTAAAAAAAGGGGTTTTGGCTCAGTTAGAATGAAGCAATAGGTAGATCATCAGTTGGTTCGCTTACTCAAATTATTATCCAACACCATAAGCAGCAGAGTCAAGTGCAGTGAGTTTTTCTACGTAGAGTTGGTCCATTAGTGATACCGAGAGAAAGCATCACGAATAACATGGCTAGTTGATCCAGCTGCTTCTGTGAGTGAGCTGAAGATTCTCAATCTTGAGATAGAGACTCATATCCAACAGTTCCATTTCCAGATTAGGATGTGATGCACCAGTAGCAGTTAGCTTCCCAATGCCTATAGATCCATGACCAAAATCCCCATCTATTAGATACCCACCAATAGTAGTACATCTAGTTGATTCTTCAGTTGGTTCTGTTGTTGATAGAATTTAATGAGAGACCTATATTGTTGATTCCATTAGTGGCTCAATAGATTTATCTTATTGAGTGATTCAATAGAAGGAGAAACACTACTCTGTATCCCTCCCACCCACGAGGACTGGAGAAGCAGTATTCAATTGCACAGTTGAATTAGTCGGTTGAGTACTAGCAACCCCACTAGTAGGACTGCAATATTAGTGGTTGTTCTAGATCATGACCCAGACCCAAGGCCAACTGCAGTCGTGGGAAAAGAGTTGCTAGAGCAGTGGATCCATTCAAAGGACCAGCAGGTGTCGCAACACCAGTTGTCGGAAAGGAATAAAAATAGGTTTTAAAATATCTAGGTCGTAAAAGGACCAACATAACCTATTGATTTAGATCTTGAAATAGTTATTCTGTCAAGAGAGGTAGTTGATTCAGTTGTTTCAGCCAATTATGATGCTTTTACCCAATTCACTAGGTGCTTTGCAACTATTGTTTCTTGATCCCAAAAAACTTAAAACCACCCCTTAATTGACTCCTCTTATGTTCCAACCTTTACCTCTACGCCATCCAATCTGCCTCTTTAGATCGGAGCAACGACATATAGATCCAATTTTTTCGTGCAAGAACATAAGGCAGAACATTGTTTGTTAAGGTTCCACCATCTGCTGACTCACTCAATAAAAGTTAGAAATTGAAGTGTGAGGTATAAGTCCTCAATTAGAGCTCGATTAATTAATGGGTACTTGGTATAAGGTGAGTATCTGCATGCACTAATCACTCATGGTTTGGGTGAATATAGTTTTTTGCACCGTAGTCTAAGAAGAAAGAATGACAATTTTTCCAATCGACTATAATTGGAGAGGGGGAGTTTAAGGTTTAGGTAGTGGTCCTCTAATGAGAACGGAACCAAGTACTTCATGAAGAGATCTAATATGATAAGGTTATTCCCTCTGGGGGGTCAGGCCATGCCCTAAAAAGTAGTATTGTAGCATCCTATCCTTTTGAGAGACTCATTGCAGAGGGCCACGTACCACCAAGAGAAAGATCTAATCTTGAAAAAACAATGAGATATTAATTAAAAAATGAATAGTTTGTATCGGCATCTGTATATTTTGAGATTCAAAAAAATCTTATAAATTGAATGATAAAAATACGTTTAACTAATCCTCCACTTTACGCTTTGCTGAGATTTGAAACCAATACCCTTCAAAATCCCTTTTTTCAAAGGGAGCTAATAAGAGTGATTAATTTTCCTCCATATGTATAAATTAACATTAGAGAATGCACTGAAAATTGAAATAAATATAAACTAAATGCAAAGCACTTAATAGCAATGATAAACATAGATATTTCAGTTTAACATAACTAGCTACGAGAACCTACTAAAATTACCAAATCCATAAAATAATTTAGCATACCTCTTAATGGACTGTAATTGCAATGTACTATAGCTAAGCTAAGAAAATGCAACCATGGACTGACATAGAATACTTGGAAAGGTTAGTGGGTTTTCCCAATATTTCTTGTCTACATATATCCAAGAACACCCTTCAAAATCAATCTTTGAAAGATTTGATCCTAAAAAAACAACCAGATATTAATTAAAACATGGATAATGTGTATCGAAATTTGTATATTTTGAGATTGAAAAAAGGTTTATAAATTGAATGATAAAAAATATGATTAACTCATCCTCTTTTTATTCTCTTCGATCAAACATTAAACTCTCAGCCCAAATCTGGGGAGGGATACCTATTTAAGGGGTTACATGGGAAACTTCAATACGTCCTTATATATCTCTTGCTACCTTAGCATCAATACCATCCCAAAATAATCCCATGGAATCGAATGTGTGTCTTCTCTCTCTCTTGAAAAAATTAAGGCATTACATCTTTCTTCTCTATTTTGAGCGGTTTAGAGAACATACACACATTACATTTTTCCAAGAGATATGCTCATAGCTATGGCACCATTTTAGGCAGGTTATACATGGTGAAATTTTTTCATTAGTAGGAGAATAAAGCATATGTGAAATTATTTGTGGTGTTACAAAACTATGCAGCTGGTCTGCTCGAATCCCAATGTTTGAATCCTTCAAAATAAAAATCGCTCAACAATTCCCTCAACATTTTCACTGCCGCTTTCACTTCTTGTACATCTGATAGAAATCTCAAGTGTGTTCGGAAAAAAACCAAATAAAGCTAGGCAACGAGTATTTTCTTATCTCAAAAATTTTTCTACTCCGCATTATTGCTTCCATCACTTGCTTCCTTCATATCACCACTGTCCCAAAACGGTCCCACAACTATGAGCATATCAACATCTCTTGGAAAAATTCAATGTGCGTCTGTTCTATCTGAACCACTTGAAATAGAGACGTAATGTCTTAATTTTGTCAAGGGAAAGAGGAGTCACATGTTCGATTCTGTGAAGAGAGACTGACGTGGTCATAGCAGCGGGATCATTTTGGGATGGTGGTGATGCCAAGGTAACAAGAGATATATTAAACTCTCAACATAACTTCTTTATCATCATCCCCCTCAAATACGTTACTATCGTATTTGCTTATGCGCTTGGGCCAGATTATCCATCAGTTGTATTTCAGGGTTGAACCACTTTAGAGGCAAGGTTTCGAACCAGTATTGTTAGGGTAGTGGTTTCATTCATTACTTAGATCCTCCCTTCCATGCACAGTTCGAAGAAAGCACATACCTCTTGCTGGTAAGGCAACATTTTTATTGTAGTTACTAGCTATTTGAGGGTGGGGATATAGAAAACAATGAAAAAATATTCATTGATCTAACATATTTCAATGTGACCAGAAAAATAAGAGAAGTAAACAAATACCTCACTACATAAACCACATAAATTTTATAAGAGGAGAAGTATACTAGGCAGTCGAGTATTTCAAATTCCAACATTTACTATTCAAGCACGGGAATTCATGTATCACATGGCTTTCATTGGCATGTATTGAATGCAATGATCACAAAAATTAACATTAAAATTCTGTAGGAAAATTAAAAAATTACAACCATGCATGGTGCACTGTTATAATATGATGTGATATCAAATAGATTGTACAACATAAATTTTCAGCAAAATAATAATAATAATAATGTGAAAAATTATCCATCTTCTATCCACAACTATCTTTCTATTCGATGGAAAAGTATGTTTTTTCATTTTAAAAACAAAAATTTTCAGCAAATACCGATCAAAATAGCCATATTTTTCATGCATAGTCTCACTTCCTTAAAATTGTATACAGTGAAATACCAAACTCAGCAAAAGAGCATTGTGTTCTTGACCCATCATGAAGTTTGGGAAAATTAAAGATAAATATATGAGAAAAGGAACATTGTATATTTTGTGTGGATGAAATATAGATTATTCAAATTGTATTACACTAAGGTAGGGTAATACGAGTGATTCAAATGGTATTAGGAGGATATGAAGGATTCTTTTATAATGACATGAAGGATGTTATTATAATGAAGAGTTTTAAATAAAAGTCTAATAAGAGATGATATATAATGATATAGGTATCTATGTAAATAATTTTTACAATAATAATATGTAAGTAAGATTGGTTTGTTGAGTAGATTGGGTTGTTTACATATTTTCTGAACAACAATTTATCATTGTAGAAATTGTTGAGTCTTATAATTACCATATATATATGTGATGTAATTGACTAATGTTGACGTGTAATAGAAATAAAAAAATTAATTGTGTTTGTGATGTAATTGACTGATGTTGATGTGTAATAGAAAAAATAATTGTGTTGATATCAGAGCTAATAGCTATGGGTTTGCCTCTAACACTAGAGCCCAGAAAATTTTGAGAGGAGAGAATTGTGAATTGTGACAGGAGTGAACTTTCTGTGGTTGCATGGGTTGTGAGAGGAGTGAATTTTCCGTGGTCTACAAGTGTGTCCAAACTGGTCTAAATTGTCAGTTGGACTGCTGGGAAATGGGGGGAAATGTGAGAATAACATCTCAAGTTTATTCCACCCTAGCAATATGAAAATTTTCCCATTCATATGAAACTTCCACTATCACAACCAACAAATTTACTGCATGGGAAATGGTTTTCTCCAATCACTGGCTATATTTATATTTAATTTTACTCAACTCTGCCCAGAAGCCCATAATGGATGCACATATAGAAATCGAACTGTCCTGGATGCATAATGACTGTGTCCACCACAGTTCCAGGAGGAACATTGCCAGACCTCAACCATTGTTCTCGATAGCCAAGGAATAGTCTGGTCTGATGTCTCTCCTAAGCTACTATGAAGGAAACAATAGGATTGTAGTTTCTAAAGAGGACCACTGCTTCTATGAGGGCATCTAATTCTGATCTGAGAACCTGTTGAAGCCTCGAAAATTGTTGCTTCAAACATTGGGGGATAACCACCAGGTCGGGACCTTAGGACAATTCCTTTTCCGTTTGGTGTGGTGGCTCCAACTAGATTTATAGGACTAGTTTCCTAGTAATTTAAATGGGTTGGTAATGGAATGATTGGATGGGGGGGAATGGGACTAAATGAATAAAATAAAACTATCTAATCTAATTTAAATACTGATGAAATAACTCAAAAATTAACCCGGGCATAAAATGTGAATACAAATTTAAATTGTTTCAATTAACCAATAACCATGAAAATGTATTACAGCTTAATTGAAATGTGCAGTAACAAATAAAGATAACTCTGTTTAAGAAATTAAACGGAGTTGTAATAACATATTGCATTCATCATAATATATCGCTTGCATATACTATAAAAGATTAATATTTCTAACACACTCAGAAATTATATGTGTAAAGAAATATTGTGAAACAGGTACACATAAACGATAGCAATTTAAAAGAGAATATCACATAACAAAAGAAACTAACAGTGAATAGATAGAAATACCATATCCATATCGATATTTTCCAATGCAATCCGATATTCAAATCTAGTAACTTCAATGTAAAATCAACTCCAAGATACAAAAATGCAATTCCTAAAGATAATTTCGTAGAGAATCAGCAGATGTGATCCTTCGTAAAAATATAGGAGTCAATGGAGTACAAAAATGTAATCTCCAAGTGAAAATATTACAAATTCAAGACCCCTTTCTAAATGCATGAAATGGGTTTAAATAGCTGCTTAACAACGAAAATAGCTAAAATTATTCCTGCAATCTATCTAAATAAAAAAATATCTGAAATAGAAATGCGAGCTTAATGAAAACTGACTCATTGATCATCTATTTTGGTTGATGTGTGAAGGTGGCAGATTTTGAGCATATCCTTTACTTCTTCAGGATGACTAAGCTTTGAGTGTAACCGTCCTGTGTATGTGGCATCGGAGAACTTAGGAATGATGCAATCAATGGAATTTGAGAGAAATTTAATTGTTGTCTATTGACTATGTGGTTTGATGAGATAAGTCCACATTGAATCCCATGATATTCCTTGTAATTGGCCAATTTTTTTATTTTTATTAATGATCTCTTGTTTCCATCTAAGATCAGTTTCTTTTACTTTGGGTAATTGGCCGGGACTACAATCTGAAATTAAATTGATTGCATAAAAGTTATCATTTACCATCTATGTTACATTGTTCATTATTCCCTTAGCTCTGGATGTGGCCCTTTCTGCTTTGATCAAGTGATGTTCCCATTTTGAAAAAACAATTTCTTTATGTCTCTCCATAATTTTAAGAAGATCTGCTTTTCTCTCTGATTCTAAGTCTTGCCATAAAAGAAAATCAGAGATATTTTCTTCAGCTTCATCATATTCAATCTTAAGAGTGACTCCTTCATCTATCAGGGAATATGTTATCTCACATAAAGACTCTGCTTCTGTAGTATTTAGACAAAATTCATTTAATTGTTGAGACAATAATTTTTTTGTCTCCAAAGCTTCATTTTTGAATTGATCCAGAGTGGGACAATTCTTGAACTCGCCCCATTTAGATTGAAACATCTTTTCTTGTTCAATCTTCAGAGTCTGCTCATTTTGTAGAAGAGATTGTAATTTTGCAATTTCTTGATTTAGTTGTTGTTTCTTTTATAGGGTCTGCTGATCAATCTTCTTTTTTTCAACAGACTACTGCTCTTCTAATTGTTTAGTATTGAGCTCTTCATCCTGTAATTTTTGTTCCAACTGAATGATCTTTTGTTGGTTTTCTGCAACTTGTTCCTCAAAAATGGAAATTTGTACATCCTTTTGTTTCATCAACTGTGTAACTTCGGAGGCTTTATCTATGGTGGAAGCACTATAGGCACCTATATACTGAGAAAATTTGGTGAGATCCTCAGATGGATTCACATCTCACCTCAGCATTCTTATAGACAATATTCATAAATTCCCCCTGTGATGCCAAAAGTGCATCTTGATCGGTTCTCCTCCTTTTCCTCTATTTTCTCACCGCAACCCTATGTTTGGGACTGCAAAATATATCCAAAGGAGGAATTTCTTCTATCTTTAACATAATCTCACCAGTGGGGTTTGCAGGGATGATTTCTACATCTTAGTCTTTTAGATCATCAACTTGGGAAATGTTTTGTAGTCCTATTTGCTGGGCGAGTTTTTCATATTGGCTCAGCAAATGAAGAGAAAAAATAAGTTCAGTAGCTTGTTGTCCTCCAAGTTGAGAACCTGCACTATCATTTTTAAGTGTATGTTCAGTATTTTTACTTTCTATTCTTCCTTTCTCAATATGCACATGGGCATCCGTACCTGTGCTCTCTTTTCCTGCTTGAGCCAAAGACTATTGTACATCAATTTTAGCAGCAGTTTCTGATTTTCTAGTGTCATCTTTGCTGCTATCATCTTTCTTCTCCAAAACAGGATTAGCTCATGTTACTTCCTTGCCGGATGTACTTCATGTATCCTTCTGTTGTGCTTCACATCCCTGTGTAGAAATCCTCAACTGATCCAGAGAAAATCTGAGTAGCGTCTAACTTCTAAATAATAAAAATTTATTCATTTCTTCAGGCTGAAGTTTGGACTTGGTCAAATCAAAAATTTGAGACGTATTATCTACAGAAACAAATAAATCATCAAAGACATATGGTTCATGTTCGAACAAAGCAATTTAAATAGAGGTAGTAAAATCATAAGCCACCTTCCTGGGATCATATTGACTTCCATGAATTGTTGAAATTTTAAGATCAGTTAACTTAACAACTTCTTTCTCAGCATGGAAAAAATTTCTGAGAGTATAGTCACCACATTTGAAAGGAAAAGCAGGCCACGTCAGTTTTTTGCTGTTCTTTAAAGTCCTAGACATACCTTCTACTATGAGCTGATAAGAAATTTCCTATGCTAACAGCTTGTCTGGAACATATAAAGGAAAGATATGTGGCTACAAAATACTTCCAAAAATTCTAACATAAGTGAACTTTTCCTCCCCGAACCAATTTCCAATAGAGGACAAATCAATTCTAGCTTTATCAGAAAGTCTAGGAGGGAATCGACCAAAAATTATTTGGTAAATTGGAATGAGAAAAAAATGAGAGACTCTGTAAACATGATTTCCAAAATTCCCCTTCCATAAGAACTTATGATATATATGAATTGGGACAGGTTCCTTAGGAGTCCACCTCCATCCTAATAGGGGAAATTCTGAATTGAAACAGAGGGCATCTAGGATGTAAGCACAAAAGTAAAAAGGAGTGGAATTTCCTGAATTTTTGTCTCTCCTGTACTCCAGAACTGTATTGGCTATCTTATCAGACAAGATAACAGTCCAATCCATTATCTCAGAATTAATAGCAGCATGTACCAATGGAAACATTTGAATGGAAAACCTGGCCTAATTATCATTACCAAATAATCTACACATCATAGCTGCGACATGAAAATATGGAGGCAAGAGATACTCCACGGAGTACATACCTGATGCCTCATGCCTGTGTTTTTCAGGAGCCCTTCTCCATTCTCTAATTGGTTATGACTAATTTTCATTGTTTGCAACGAATTATTTGATAAAATCCTTGTTATAAATATTTTGTGGGTTAGGAAGGTGGTACATTGCCTTGATATCCTCTGGTTTGAACGACCTGAAGATTGCTCCAGATGCAGAAAAAAAATTTCTATCTTTGATAGACACATTGTCAATCACCCATCTAATAACATCGTAATACGGGAAAATGTTTTCCCGAGCAACAACTCTGTGAAAAAATGAGTTTGCCAATAAACCAAGAGGACTTTCAGAATCCGAGTCTGAGTCGGCTTCACCAGGAACTATGGCATTAGCTTCCAAAACTCTAGGGTTTTCCTTTTCCAATAGATTGTAAACATTTTCCCATGACATTTTCCCAAGTCCCTGGCAGGAAGTGTCTGTAACCAGCTTAAGTTTTGCTAGTTTCTCTTTAGGAGGAATTGTAATCACGGGGGCTTTTGTAGCAACGGTAGCTTTAGATTTTTTGAATTGCTTCAACATTTCAGTGTTTGGGAGTATTTCTCTTGCTTTGCGAACAGAAAAATTGGATGTTCTATTGCTCTGCGACAAGGAGAAGCTTTCAGCCAAAGTCAAAACGTAATAATGAAAAACAACTATTTAAAGGGTTTATTCATTGATTTGTATTTATTATTTCCGTGGTTTAAAACTTAAATGATCTCTAGGGGGTCACACTCATGCATTCAATAACAAAATGAATCATTTTTATTCGTTTGATTCGCGAGTTTAATGTTATCATACAATTGGAGATTTGGCGTATTTTCAAAATAAGTATAAATATATTTCCCTTTAAAACAATGAAACACGATGAATCATAATAATGGATATTTAAGTCACAATCACATAGCAATTTTTTTTTAAAGGGAAATGAAACAAGAGCTATACAAAATCCTGATTGCGAAGATCGCATCAGAGTTTTAAAATGAAATGAACTGTTAAACATTTTCTCTGAAATTGCGATTGTGAAGAGATATGATCCGTCGCATCGGAGTTTTAAAATAACTAAATGCAATGTTTTAATTCTTCCGAAATGAGATTGCGATGAATCGCATCGTATCGGAAATATATACAAGAAACACAATATTTTAAACTTATCCGAAATGTGATTGCAATGGAGTGTGATCGCATCGGAACTTTACAAAGCAAAAACAAACCCTTTAAAGAACTCTCCAAGTTTCCAATTGCGATTACTGTTCATTTTAATTATTATTAAGTATAAAGTCTTTTATAATATGTTTGATATGTTTAAAAGGCTTTATAACTCATCGGATCGGAAAGTTATTAAAGGTCGTACACTTTGTGAATAAAAATGTGATATGCATCCTTTTATCAATGAATCTTTTATTTCTATTTAGGAATAAAGATATAAAAAAGGGGGCCCATTTTCAAATGGGATTTATTCTAAAATTTAAAAATGGGGAGGGTTGTTGTATAGTAAAACAATTGGCGATTCACTAGAAGAAACAATTATCTATGAAAAAAACAAATGAACACTATATTTTTAGTAAGTAAAAATTTCTAAAGATAATGAAAACTTATCTTAAGATAATTCAAATAAAATCTAACTATGAAAAAGAATAAAAATCACTTACAATTTCTTTTTAATTCCTCAAAGATAATAACATTTTTGGGTTATATTAAGCTTTAATTGGTTGATAATAATAAAGTAAATGGATTTCTTCAAGTTTATCTTTTGTAATATACTCTATTGTCACAGGTATTGCCTGTGCTGCCAGCAAATTTTCATAGTCTCGACAGGGTTACCTTTTAACCACTAACTCTTCATTATCCCATCCAACTAAGATTATGACTCTTTAAAAATAAATTCATAATACATATTATCTTATGTTTTTTGTCTTTTATTTATTTTTAAATTTAAGAGCCATTGTTCTGGGTTGGTAGCCAGTTATTAACAATTCCATTCACTAGTTGTAATTAAACTGAACAAGCTGGCTCGTGATGAGACCCCTTGTCTTACTTTTATAATCCATTACCTTATTTTGGTATGAAGTATTGGTAATTTCAGTTTTATTACTTCTTATGATCATGGTAAGTAGGCTTGTGATGAGACCTCTTATCTCCTAAATTTTTTCATATAGTTTCTTAGAATTACATTCTAAAAAATCACAACCAAAATGGATGGGGTGAAATAGTTTTATCCTTTAGAATAAATGGATGACAAATTTCATATATTTTTGTTTACTAAAGCTTGAAAAAGTTTTTACTTTTTAAATATATCCTCTCTCTGCTTAAGAAACTTATAATGATTTACATTTTCTTCAAGGTTTCAAAAGATCATGCAAATGTTTTGCACAAATTTTCAAAGTTTAACATTTTATTTTAAACTATCCAAAATTGTAATCATTTCCTTGAAAATTCTTATTTACACAAAATAAGTATTTATAACATTCTTTCCAAGACAATTTTCAAATAGTAAAAAGTCAATTAAAGACTATTAACAACCTTTATTTACAAAAATAAATAAAAATTGCAGAAAGGAATATGTACAAGTAAGAAGGGGTTACCTCCTTATGAAAATAATTTCTTTAAGACAAGCCCATTTATAGGAAGAGATTCTCTCTTTCATATTAAATCTTGAACTATGAATGTATATGAGCCTATATTTACAGCAATCTGAAATGGTCCAAGCCACATTTTCTGAAATTTGGTATGCTTACCTTTTTCTTCATGTGCTTTATCCCATTTCAGAACAAGATCACCAATTGACAAATTTTTTGAGTTGGTGGAATTTGAATCAAAAGAAGATTTTACAAGCTTTTGATGTTTTTCATGAATATCTTTTGCTTTTTGTCTATCTTCTTCTAATTTAAGGATTTGATCAAACCTCAACTGAATGGATGAGGAAGGATGTTCTTCAATGAATTGCACTAAGGCTAATGATGGAAGAGCTATATTTGATGGTATCACAGCTTCTTTCCCATAAACTAAATTGAAAGGTGAAGTTCCAATAGAAGATTTAAGAGTAATACGATCGGCCCATAATGAAAATATTAAAGACTTGTGCCAATTCTTTTGATTTTGATCAATAGTCCTTTTATTGATTTTGATGAGATTTTTGTTAGTGGATTCAGCTAAACCATTACCTTGTGGATAGTGGTTTGCTGAATTAAAAGAGGTTTTAAATTGAAATAGTCAGCTCCTTGTAGATTTGAGCTGAAGAAAGAAATCGGTGCTTCGATTTGTTGATCATTGAGCTGAGTTAAAACAACAACATAAGATGTTTCGGTTGCCAAAGTATACAAGACAAAATCTTTGGAAAAATTGGGAGTATTCAATGCAAGTGCATCAATGATTACCTTATTGATTGCATCAAAGGATTATTTTTCTT
Organism: Pinus albicaulis; assembly: GCA_034641835.2. Classification (NCBI taxonomy): domain Eukaryota; kingdom Viridiplantae; phylum Streptophyta; class Pinopsida; order Pinales; family Pinaceae; genus Pinus; species Pinus albicaulis. Next base: position 1,377,813,854 of record CM076584.1, read on the forward strand.
TATATCCCCATTTGAATACCCAATTTTTCCTAATCAAATTCTGCATAGGCAAAAGAATTTGAGAAAAATCTAGAAAAAATATTTTTACAAAATTAATCTGACCTAGAAATGACTGCATGGACATTTTATTGTGAGGTAAAGAAATATTAGAAATTTCTTTAACTCTGTTAGGATTGATATATATATCATCTTTTGACACAACAAACCCTAAGAATTTTCCTTGATCAAGAGCAAAGAAGGATTTCTTTGGGTTTAAGGAAATACCAAATCTTCTACATCTTTCAGATATTTGTTTTAGATCTTGTAGATGATTGGATCTCTTTTTTGAATAAACTGTTATGTCGTCAAGATAAATGACAACTGATCTATTAATCAGACCCTTAAATGCTATGTCCATGGCTCTTTGGAAAGTAGCTCCTGCATTTACTAAACCAAAAGGAATTTTCTGATAAGCATAGGTTCCCCATTTGGTTCTGAAAGTGGTTTTTAACCTATCATCTGGATGTACTAGAATTTTATTATACCCTGAGAATCCATCAAGGAAGGACATGAGTTCAGAACCAGCTACCTTTTGGAGAATTTGTTCCATGGTGGGCAATGGGAAATTGTCTTTTTGACATGCCTTGTTTAAATTCCTGAAATCAATACAGATTCTAATATCACCATTTTTCTTCCTGACATGTACCATGTTGGAAACCCAATTGGAATGCCTTACAGGAAAAATAATTTTTGCTTTCAAAACCTTGTTGAGTTCTGTTTTGATTTGATCCTCAAGATTTGGATGAATCTTTCTTAACTTCAATTGAACAGGCTTAACATCAAATAGCATTGGAATTGTGTGTTTAATTATTGAAGTATCATAAGTCTTTAAATCCTCATAACTCCAAGAAAAGACATTTATATATTTACTCAGAAGTTTAATAAAAGAAGATATTTCTTCTGGAGTTAAATTGAGACGTAGAATAACATTTTGAGGTTTAGAATCAAAACCAAGATTGACTAATTCAAACTTCAAAGTTGAACTTTGAAGTTTAGCATTAGTAACTTTCTTGAATCTGTCTTTAATATCATAAAGATCCTCAAGTTTAACAACATATTTAGGAATTCGATTTTCATTATTTCTTGAAGTAATTTGAAGATCATGATCATCTTCATCAATAATCTGTTCATCATATGATTTCTCAGAAGTTAAGAAACTAAAAATATCTTGATCATGGTAGAATACTCTCTAGTTAGTAATATTGTCTAGGACAGATGGGCGAAAAATCAACTGTACTAAAAATCTATCAGGACTGCAATCTTCAGTAGGAAGGAGTTTGGATGCAACATTAGCTAACAAGTCAGCTGATGTGTTTTGATTTCTGGGAATAGAAAAGATATTAAATGCTAGAAATTGAGTGGTAAGGTCCTGTACTAGGGTTTGATAATGTTTGAGATGTCCTCAAAGACAATGGATGGTATTCCTTACTTGTCTTATGACAATTTCTGAATCTCCATATACTTTCAAGTATTTTACATTTAACCCTATGGCCTTATAAAGCCCTTGAATCAAGGCTTCATATTCAACAGTATTATTAGTGCACTCAAATTCTAATCTACGTGATAACATGGTTTTCTCTCCTTCTGGATCAATTAGGATGCATCCTGCTCTTGCTCCCTCACTAGATTTTGATCCATCAAAATATAATGACCAAAATAAAGTTCTATATACATGTTTATCTACAAAAGAATAAGAAATATTTACAATTCTAGAAGAATCAGATTGCGAAAAGTTTTCAATTTGAGAAACAAAAGTATTATAGAGAATGGTGATTGTGGTGCAGTAAAATTTCCAAGAAAAGACTCGGCAGAATAACCTCCAAGAATATTATTGTTGAAAGCTACAGGTTCATTAGGTTGTTCAAATTTAGTTATAGTGTGCGTCATGTTTTTCTTTCTCGACTTTGATTTGATTGGGTTTCCCTTTGTAGGGAAGCCACATATGTGAATAATTGGTTGAGATATAACCATTAAGTTTTGCAGACGAGTCTGTTCTTAAGACCAACCCATAGAATTTTGGAATATCTAGAATTAGAATATCAATTCTTTGGACAATCCTAGGATCGGAAGCTAGTCTGATAGTAACTGAATTTATTTCTCCAAAAACTTTAACTTTAGAGCGATCCAATTGTACAATACGAACATCAGATTTCTGTGGTTTAATATTCAATTTAGCAGAGACTGAAGAAGGCATTATATTAGAGGATGCTCCAGAATCAATTAAACAATTATGCAAATTCTTATTGTAGATTTCATAAGTCAACAGAAATGGGGGTGTCTGAGAATTTGATCTTTCTCCAATAAGAACAATATCAACTGCATCTACTTTTTTTGGTGGCTTACTAGTCCCTTTAACTACTTTAACTACTACACCACCTGGTAGAGGAGTAATAGGTGTAGCATTTAACTCTTTTAATAGCAGCTTTTGTTGATGTTTAAGTTTTTTGAGTTCATGTAATGAAATATTCTCTCTAGTATTGTTCATGTCCTCAATGATATTATAATCCTTGGATGATGGTGTGGGAGGATTGGGAGATGATGGCTGACTCTGAGTGGGTAAGAGAGAAGCTATTTTTGCAGGGATTTTTCCTTTAGTACTTGGACTTGTAGTTTTCTTTTTTGGAATAGTTTGAACAGGTTCCGATGTAGATTTTCTTGTTGTACTCACAGGCATAGCTTCTTGTTCCATCTCACTATCTGAATTAGGGAGAATGAAATCCCACATTCCATTTAGTTCAGCTACTTCTTCCCTTTCATCTTCTTCATCTAACATTAGAGTAGCTTCTTCTTCTTCTTCATCTTCTGATTCTGCATTAGAGATTGCATTGGGAGGTTTTGATTCAGCTTGATTCCTCTTCAAATTTATAAATGGTCTCTTTGTAGAAGTCTTTGCTACTTGTTTTTTGATTTCAACCATCTCATTAGACATGGTTTTAAGGACTTTCTGTAAGCATTCCATGTCATATGGATCTCTTGGTGTATTTTTCTTACAATCATCTTTAAAAGTGACTTTCTTTGATTTCCTTTCCTCAATAGCATTTTTCTTATCTAGAGCAATCATTCATTTTTCAACTGAAATAGCTTCTTTCATGTTCTCAACTAAAGTTGGTTTTGTAGCTCTATCTACAAAAATCGCTATGTTTCAGGGTAAAACATTAATGTACCATTCACTTCTAACCTCTTCACTAGGCTTAGATGTTGTAGGGATCTTATTCAAAAGTTTATTGAATCGAGAATTAAAATATTTAATGGGTTCCTTGGGTTGACTCTTTAAATTGGAGAGATCGTTAATTAGGGTAGCAAGTGATATATCATCTCCATTTTTAGTCAAAAATTTCTCTTCAAACATATCCCAATTTGTGATAGAATCAAAAGGTAAGGAAACATATCAGGATCTTGTTGCTCCTTGCAAAGTATAGGGAAATATTCGGACTACAACATCTTCATGCACTACTTGATTTAAATTTATAGCAAGCATAAAGTTATTGATATGTTCTTCCACTTGTATACCAGTATCTAGACTAAACTTTGGGAGCCATTTTTCAGGATGGTCAGGTAGATCATGCAAAGGTGCAGCCATATTCACAGCTCCTGGTCTGGTCCATGGTATTTGTTCCATTCTTGTAACGATGGTAGATAAAATAGAAGTGATAACTGGTATATGAGTAGTAACAGTTGAAGTACCGGAAGAAACAATTAATGTTTGAACAGATGTACTTTGAGCAGATGAAGATTGAGCAGATGTATTATGAGGAGATGAAGATTGAGCAGATGTAGTTTGAACAGATGAAGATGAGACTATTACACTTTCCTGATTTGGAGCTTGGGAAATATATGATTGAACATGCGATGAAGAACTAGTGCCACTTTCTATTTCCGATGGAATTTTTCTTGTTTTGACTCTACTAGGTATCAGAAATTCCTATGGGGAAATTCCAAGTTTTTCACTCTGTGACCTAGTAAGAGGTTTGGAAGAAACAAACTGCAAGGTGACACTAACTTCAGATAATTCTGATTCTTCTAATGATAACGAGAATCCTTGAACTTTATGAACTAAAGATTCGACTTCAGGGGATTCAGGAGTTGGATTATCTGATTGATCTAAAACTTTGGTAGTGGGTGTTTAAATACTTTTCTCAATTTCTTCTCTTGTGATTTGTGATGTGGAAGAAATTGAAGGTGATGAGGGTGATGTTCTCTTAGATTGGCTTTTGGATTTAGATTTATCTACCATTCATAGCTTATGGACCTCCTTCTAGTGCCAAAAATGTTGAATCCTTGAAAATCGCTACTTCAAACATCAGGAGATAACCACGCGGTCAGGACCTTAGGACAACTCATTTTCCGTTTGGTGTGGTGGCTCCAACTGGATTTATAGGACCAGTTTCCTAGTAATTTAAATGGGTTGGTAATGGAATGATTGGATGGGGGAAAATGGGACTAAATGACTAAAATAAAGCTATCTAATCTAATTTAAATGCTGATGAAGTAACTCTAAAATTAACTCGAGCATCAAATGTGAATATAACTTTAAATGGTTTCAATTAACCAATAACCATGAAAATATATTATAGCTTAATTGAAATGTGTAGTAACAAATAAAGATAACTCTGTTTAAGAAATTAAATAGAGTTGTAATAACATATTTCTTTCATCATAATATATCGTTTGCATATATATATAATTCAAATGTCAAATTTAACCAATATTAAGATTTTTTTTTTTGGCGAATGGATCGGCTCTGCAACCTCGGGTTTCCTGTCGACCTCTGCAATGGCATAGTCTGTTCTCCCTCTGCCATTATTCTCTATTCGCAACCCTCCTGGAAACTGTAGCCCACTGGTACTGTAATCTCATCCATGGCTGACCCTCATGGGGGGGTCGCAAAGCCTTCCCCTTCAGCTAAAAATGCGCATCAAGCGCAGAATCAGACAAGGACCTTTGCTCCAGAACAAGGCCACGTGGTTTCTAAAGATTCACTAATGTAAGAAACGGAAAATGCTTCCACTGTTCAGTCTGATAAGGGCAGTGAAGAACAAGAGGTTGAGATTGGACAAAAGGAAACACCCAAGGTAACATCAGTGACATGCAAACCCATAGCAGCGGAACGGCCCAAGATTGAACTACCTAGCCACAGGATCAATGGATGAATCCAGTACATGAGGGACCATGCTCTCATTGGAAAGTTTATTGGGTCCTAGCCAATCGAGAAAGCTCTACAAGGATGGATCTCAGCTAAATGGAAACCCAAGGGGCATGTCACCCTGCAGTTAGGTCCAAAATGGTTTTTCACCGCGATATTCATTTTCCTCGAAGATAGGAACAAGGTCATGGATGAAGGTGCTTATTTCTTTAACTCAGCAGGTCTGTATTTAAGAGAATGGGTTGAAAGATTTAACCCCGACAAGGAGGATTTCAGCTGGGCTCCAGTTTGGATCCGAATGTATTCTCTCCCTCTGGAATACTGGGATGAAGATTCACTGAGAGACATAGGCAAGGGCCTGGGAGAATTCATCAAAATAGCTAAAGAAACAAAGCTATGCAGATAGACCTCCTATGCCCGTATCTTCATTTTCATGTTGGACAAGCCCCTTCCGGATTCGGTAAGTCTTTACCATGATGACTTTGAATGGATTCAGCCCTTATATTTTGAACATGTTCCTTTTCGTTGTCGCAAATGTCATGCACTTGGTCATCTTTTCAGGGACTGCCTTTCGAAGTTGGCCCAAGATGGCTTCACCAAAGTTGCTAATCGAAAAAAGAGCACATAAAAAGCCTTCCTCTAGGAAAAAACCCATGCAGACCGACACCTCTGCTCCTTCCACAAGAAATAGCTTTGAGGTTCTAGCAAAAGACTCAGCAGAACCTATCTAGAACTCCTCGCCAATCATGTAGAAGAACCCTCCTACCACCCCCCCTCCTCATTCGGGCTCTACTCCCCTTCCCTCTTCCCTGCATGATAACTCTGAAATCCCTATTGCGACTCAGAAGGATCCAGAATGGAAGCCAAATGGCATGGATGTTGATTGCATCCCAAGTTAGCCTTTGCAATCCGCATTCACTTCCACAAACAACAGTCAATCACAACATATGGAGGAAGAACCAGAAAGTATTGACCTGAGAGGTCTTGACATTTTTGAACTGGAACAAGCATGCAAAAGAAAAGACTATGACAAGATTCCAAAGCATCAAATCAACACCCTGGAAATCATCATCTCCAGAGCGTACCATCAACAACAACTGGGAATACAACCAGGCATTCAATGGGATGGATGTTACTTTCCTAAAGACTCAAAAAAATGGGGAAGAAAGACCGATCTTCAAAGAACTATCACAATAGGGAAAATCCTGGCAGACTCAAGCAGATATGCTAAGTTGACAAAGTACTACAAGCCAACCACCACCAGTGAATCATGAAGCTCACTTCATGGAATTTAAGAGGGCTCAGCAGCCCCAGTAAAGTTAGAATGATAAATTAGAATGATAAATTAGGAGCAACCCCAGACCTTCTTTATGCAAGAAGCAAAATGTAATAGCTATACTCTTGGTCAAATCCTCTCTAGAGCATGGCCAAGTAGTCACTCGGTCGCAGTGGATGCTTCAGGAACCTCAGGAGGTCTAGCAATAGATTGGAACGTGCAAGCCATCACGCTCTCATATGGTCATGCCTCCCATCATATCATTCAGGCTGCTTTCCATATCCTCGACACTAACATTCATGGACATCTAACCAATGTCTACTTCCCTTAGGAGGCGGGCAACAAAATCGCTCTTCTTGACACAATAGAAATGCTCAATATCAATAGACACCATCCTCTCTGGATCATTGGAGGAGACTTCGACATGATTACCAAATTGGAGGGAAAGTGGGGAGGTCGAGCCAAGCTGGATTAGGAGAATAGTCACTTCGAAGACTTCATCCATAACAATTTTCTAATCGATATGCCATTTTGCAATGGAATGCACACTTGGAGCAATCGCAGGGCAGGAAGACAACAAATCGCTTCCAAATTAGATAGGTTCCTCATCTCCAACAATGCGATTCATCTTGGCAGTGATCTCACGGCCTCCATCCTTCCCTTATCGTGCTCAGATCATTGGCCGATCTCACTCCAATGGCAACGACCAGGAAATTCTACCAGGTGGCCTTTCCGCTTCGAAGCTTTTTGGCTCACCCACCCCACTTTCAACGACCTCGTCATATCCACCGGGAATAATTCCCCTTCGCCAGAGGGATAAAAAATGTATCGGTTTCAACAGAAACTGAAATTTCTGAAAGCCCAAATCAAACAATGGAACCAAGAGACTTTCGGAAACATCTTCTACGCACAGCAAGTTCTCGAAAAAGAGATGAGAGAGATCCAACAAAATATTATCGTAGAGTGCCACACAGTAGGGACCTTGGAAAAGGAAAAGCTCATTCATAATCAATTGGAGGAGCGCAGAAAACAAGAAGAAATTCTATGGAAGAAAAAATCCCGAATCAGATGGCTGAAAGAAGGTGAAAGGAACACCAAGTTCTTCCACAGAACTATAATATAGAGAAGAATGCACAACACCATCTCTTTCATTCAAAATCGAGAGGGCGAGCGATTGGAAATCCATGCAAAGATCGAACAAGAGTTTATCAATCACTTCAAAGAGGTCCATCAAGAACCCCTAATAGATAGAAGACCAGCAGTCGACAAGATCACTCAAAATGTTCTAAAGCTCATCACAGAAGAACAAAATCAAATTCTTCTTCGACCTGTCATGCTTCGAGAGGTGGATTAGGCAATGTACCAGCTAAAGGAGGGCAAAGCCTCTGGCCCGAACGGCTTCACCATGACCTTCATCCATTCCTTTTGGGATCTCATCAAAGAGGAAGTTTGGCAAGTGGTTGAGGAATATCGCACTCTTCATTGGCTTCTGCCAGCTTTGAACTCAAATTTCATCGCCCTAATCCCTAAGGAAGAGAACATCAGGACTCCAGACAAGTTCCATCCCATCGCTCTATGCAATGTTATTTATAAGGTGATATCCAAAGTTATTTCTAACAGGTTGAAGCCGCTCTTTCCCTTGCACATATCTCAGGAAAAATCTGGATACGTCGAGGAACGTCACATATTGGATGGCATCATTCTCACTCATGAAATCATTCAATCTCTCAAGCATTCGAAATAGTCAGGTATTCTTCTTAAGATTGACCTCTCCAAAGCCTTTGATAAATTAAGCTGGATCTATATTGAAAAAATGCTAACAGCCTTTGGTTTCTCCCCAATGTGGGTGCGGTGGATTCTGAGCTTAATATCCTCTTCTTTTTTCTCCATTCTTTTAAATGGACTGCCCTCATGACCTGTCAGCCCCTCCAGAGGTATTTGACAAGGAGATCCTCTCTCCCCTTTCCTTTTTGTTCTCATAGGAGAAGGTTTAGGGCGACTTCTTAAACATGCTCTCTCTTCCCAGCTCCTTAAAGGTCTATCTGTTCACAACTCTCCAGCTATCACTCATCAACAATTTTTCAATGAAAACATGCTGTTTGGGTACCCCTCTGTTCACGAAGCCACCATCTTCAAATCCATTCATTTTGACTTCTCGGAAGCCTCAGGAATGAGTATAAACATGGCCAAATCGCAGATTTTATTCTTTCACGCCCCGCATGTCACTCAGCATGCCATTGCCCGCGTCCTAGGCTTTTCCATAGCCTCCCTACCTTCCAAATACCTAGGTGCTCCATTAATAGACTCTACCATAAATCACACCTCTTGGCGTTTACTCCTGGAGAAACTTGAATCTCATCTCACCCTTTGGACTCACAGAACTCTGAATATAGTGAGCAGGTCAGTGCTCATTAAATTTATGCTTGAGTTGATGCCTCTTTATCTCTTCTCTATCTTGGCAGCTCCTAAATGGGTCCTGAAAAAAAATAAAATCTCTTCAACGTAATTTTCTTTGGGGAACAACAGGCACTCATCGCAAATGGGCACTGGCTAAATGGTCGACAGCTTGCCAGCCAAAGGAAAATGGGGGCATAGGGCTGAGAGATCCTCAACACAGCAATGAAATAATGGGCGCTAAAATACGGTGGCAATGGCTCACTTCTCCCAGCAAACCATGGGCAACTTTCTGGACTGCCAAGTATGCTAACCACAGACCAATGAAAGAGCTAATTAGATTCACTTCCACTGAAAAGGGATCACTAATATGGAACACTGCCAGACAACATTATTATCTCATCCAACAACATAGCTTCTGGGAGATAAGGGATGGCAGCTCTGCTAGGTTCTGGACGGACGCCTGGCAACAACTACCTAAGCTCAACAGTATCTACAGTCAGCCTCCTAACCAAGAGTGGGAATAGCAACAACATGAATCAGTATAGCAAAAATGGATTCCGGATCTAGCACAAGATTACAGGCAATGGAAAGAGATTGACAGACTGATTAGATAAGTAGACAATCAGGCCAAGGAGGTCTTGGGACGGGAACTCCAGAATTGGCGTATACAAATTTCTGAAGGTAGGGACATCATAATATGGGGGTACACCCCAAAAGGATCCTTCACCACCAAATGGGCTTAAAAAATAATATGTTACGACCCAAGGTCCATGGATCCCATTTGGAGCAAAATTTGGTTGCCGGGCACCTAGCCCAAAGTCTCTTTTTTCCTCTGGCTTTTGGGGCACTCGAAAATTATTACTTGAGACAATCTTCGGAAACGAAACTTTTAGGGGCCATCCATCTGTCCCAACTACTACTCTCATGAGGAAACACTCCAGCACCTCATGAATTCCTTCCCTCTTGTCATCCAACTGTGGGAGAAGGCTAGTTTCCGTTGTCAAAAGAACTGCAGAGGGTCCGATGATATCATCAACTCCATTCGACAATGGCATCATAACCCTTACCAAAGCGAACTTCTCAACCAAATATGGAGATTGATTCCAGATCTTCTCCTGTGGAAAATCTGGAAAGAAAGAAACATGCACATATTCAAAGATCAAAGCACTCCTGTAGACAACATTTGGGGCAACTTTTGTCTCAATCTCAAAGATACCTTGGATCTTCATACCTGGCATCTGGAATATTATCCCACTCTTGCAAAGGAGAAAGCCATATGGGAGAATTGGAACATACAACTTCCTCAAAGAACGCACAATAACAGACCCTCCCAAGGCCATAACAACAGAAAGCTCTCATAGATTCCCCCTCCTAAGTTCATTGTCAAACTCAATTTTGATGGAGCCTAAAAGGGCAATCCCGACAATGCTGGTTTTGGAGGCATATTCAGAAATCATGAGGGAGTGCCTATGCTTTTATTCTATGGTAACATTGGATGGGATACAAACAATTCCGCCGAATTGGAGGGTCTCTGGCAAGGTCTTCTCCTTCCCAGCAGTATGGCTTCCATCCTCTGGAAGTATAAGGAGATTCCTGAATCCTCGTCAGGATGGCCAATCAACAACTCAATGGGACATGAGCGAACAAAATTTCCAATAGTTGGAGACTTGAAGCCAGATTGGAAGCGATTGAACATTGACTCCATACCAATTGAGCCATCATATTCCAACACATGGAACGCGATGGCAACAAGGTCGCTGACCTTATAGCCAATGTAGGGGTGGCTAATGGACAAAATATTCTCAGTGGTGACATTGATATAATTCAGAACCGTGCTAAAAAACACGAGTGCAAAACACTTATCCAAAGGGATGCAACTCTCCAGGATGCGGGTGTACAAGTGGAGGTTTAACGCGATGGGACAGAGGTGCGGCGAGGTAAGTCGACACCTGACCGATCAGTACATTGCATTTAATCGACCTATCTGTGATGGATTGCTGAATTTAAACACTACAGATACCAAAGCCATGGGTTCATAGGATTCCAGACTTCACTCAATGCCCACCGCACAGGCTCATGCCCTCGCATGCTTCTGCTCGATCCGCTTCAATGATTCAGTAATGAGGGGTGATCTTCTATGCGTGAGAGGAACGGTTAAAGGGTGGGATGGCGATGAGCCCTCGGTGGGTTGGTTTCATTTGAGCTGTGTTAATTGTTACCTGGTCTTTGCTTTCACTCTGTTTTGCGTTGGTTTCACCTGTCATTTTTATCAGTGCTGGGAGAGGGTCTTTCTGTTGGAGCTGTGATCTGGTTCGAGTGTTACTCAGCCTCCATAGAACCCCTTGATCTTTTTTCGGGCCACAGGTCTCTACTCGAGGTTTTATTCCACTGCTTCTATTGCTCACTAGTCTCATTTTCTCCCCCCAATGCCTCGGCTACGCAACAGAATGCAGAGCCACAGAGGAGGCTCTAGGGGTCGTCACTCAAGGGAGTAGTCTAGCCCCTCATCGGTAACGCCTTCTCACTCTAGTGGTATGGGAACTAGCCATTACCCCCGAACACGCAGCGGGAGAGGGCACCATCTTGACATTCGCCATAGCTGGCGCTCCCTTGCTCCTCGTCCTCCTGCCACCTCTGTTCCCAATACTGGCTCTGCGCGCTTCATTTTCAATAGCTCCCTGACCCACCCTAGGATTATTGTTATCTTTTCTGTGGTATTTCTGGAGGAAATCCAGCTGGGGGAGACACGTTCCAATTCTGCTGGTCTTGGGGCAGATATTTCCCAGAACATGAATATCCAGATGGGAAGGGGCGGAGAGCTGATGCAGACTCCGGGGGTTCATGCTAGCAGTATCCCTGATGAGGATATGGTTCTAGCTGATCCTGGTCCCTCATCTTCCGAATACGCGCTTGCTAGAGATATGCTTGCCTCAGGTTGGTGTCGGATCGTTGAGGAACCTCCAGAAGATTAGTTGGCTTTCTCTAAGGTTTTTTTCTTCTCCTGCAGCCGAAACTATTGGGTTTATTTCAGTGTTGTCGGTCATGGGGTTTTTTGGCTTCTTTATGTATATTTTTGGTTCCAAGCAAAATTTTTTAGATCACATCATGCTCCCCTGCGTGGGTTATGGCAATCTTTTCAGACTGGTTTCCCTGTTAATGGGCAGTCTCCATCTATGTTTTTTCTTGAGAATTCTGCCTCCAAGGCAGTAGTTTTTGACTCCGGTCACAATGTAACTTTATCCCTTTGTTAATAGATCAATTTTACTTAGAAAAAAAAAAATATATCGCTTGTATATACTATAAAAGATAAATATTTCTAACACACTCAGAAATGATATGTATAAATAAATATTTTGAAACAAGTACACATGAACGATAGCAATTTAAAAGAGAATATCACATAACAAGAAGAAACTAACAATGAATAGATAGAAATAAAATATCCATCTCGATACTTTCCAATGCAATCCGATATTCAAATCCAGCAACTTCAATATAAAATCAACTCCAAGATATAGAAATGCAATTCTTAAAGATAATTTCGCAGAGAATCACCAAATGTGATCCTTCATAAAAATATAGGAGTCAATGGAGTACAAAAATGTAATCTCCAAGTCAAAATGTTACAAATTCAGGACCCCTTTCTAAATGCATAAAAGGGGTTTAAATAGGTAATTAACCACAAAAAATAACTAAAACTATTCCTACAATCTATCTAAATAAAAAAATATTTGAAACATAAATGGGAGCTTGATGAAAACCGACTCATTGATCATCTGTTGTGGTTGATGTGCGAATGTGGCAGATTTTGAGCATATCCTTTACTTCTTCAGGATGACTAAGCTTTGAGTGTAATTGTCCTGTGTATGTGGCATCGGAGAACTCGCGAATGATGCAATCAATGGCATTTGAGAGAAATTCAATTGCTGTCTGTTGACTATGTGGCTTGATGAGATAAGTCCACATTGAATCCCATGATATTCCTTGTAATTCGCCAATTTGCTGATTTTTATTAATGATCTCTTATTTCCATCTAAGATCAGTTTCTTTTACTTTGGGTAATTGGCCGGGACTACAATCTACAATTAAATTGATTGCATACAAGTTTTTGGAATCTAGGCTTCTGTGATCCATAATATAATTTAGTAGAAATTCTTTCGGTAAAAATCACATGTAAAAGAACGTGGTCGACGCGTTTCGAACCAACCAGTGTGGTTCATCATCAGGACTATAAAGCAGGAATCCAGCACCTGCTGATATTCCAACCGTCGTAGTACTTTCGTCGCAACAAGAGTTGTTTCATCGCAAGAAAGTGTCATCTTTCGTTGACCTACAATCACAAACAAGAAAATATTAAATAGCACCTGTATAACAAATAATCATAAAAAATACCTATCATAGTGATCAAGCAATCTATGAAATAAACGATCAAACGACAGCTTATTGAAATAAACAATCGAACGACAATTTATTGGGAAAAATAGAACTTGATTGTATTAATCTTAAAAATAACAAAAGAACCTTACAACCTTAGCCTTGATGTTCGGAAGGCATTCCCACGGTCCGAAGCAGGAGTCTCCTTTACTTTGATAAGTCTTGCACTCTTCCTCCAGGAGCACAAAGAGGTATGTGATATTTCCTCTCAAAAGCTCAGCAGAAAGAAGTCTAAATCTCAACAGCACTTAACTTCAAATATTCTAAAGCTTCAACCCCCTTTGAGGCTACCCAATGCCTCTTTTTATAGTGGAAAAGAGGAGGTTTTATGTTCCAAGTATGAAGGGATAGAATCCTCCTTCAAAGGGATAAGCTCCTCACATCAAGGGGTTAGCTCCATAAGGTAAGGGATTCACGCACCTCACAAGAGCAGTTCTGCCACCACAAGATCCATTCTAGAAGCTTCAAGAATTTACTTTTATTGAGATTTTTGGAATTTACTTGCACCTTTTTTATCTTACAAGGTTCCGCACCTTTAACATAGATAAAGTGTGTTCAGGTATGCAAGAGAGCTGAACATTAGGTGTGGGACCGCAAGCAAGATAGAGAGAAAGTGCGACACCAAAGTTTAGGAGATTTTTAGGAACATTTCTCTGATTTTCAAGGCTTCATATGAGGAAATGATATGTTAGACTTACAAAGGGAGAAGTATGAGTAATAATGAGCTCATACACATAGTAGAATGTCAATATGACAATTTTTAGGGTAACAGATTGCCCCCTAAAGTGCAAAGTTTGGAATAGATGAAACTGAAGTCTGTCATATATGAAGAGTGCAGTACTTTATCATTTCAAGGGTCATCCTATGGACACCCCAGTCAAAACCTGTAAAAACATTCAATGCAAAATATATATATGTAATCATATCATCACTGAGGTAGGAATTCCCATACTCATATCAAAAACTAACTAAACTTGTTTTGATACAGAAATGATTTTAATATTACATCAATAATGTAGAAACAGCATGGGCACAGCCATCCGTAATGAATAGTCTATTTTATAATAATAAAACTCCTCGCAACCTAGATAGTGGAAACTAGATCCAGGGTCTTGATTTCTGCTTCCCGAACTAGTACGATTCTATCCATGCGATTAAATGTGTTGAATTCGAACATGGTAGAAACCACTTGATTACCAGTCAATGATGTAAACTGTTAACAAGTGTCAGAGTAACCACCAGTAATATCAATGGCTCTCAAAGTACCCAGTACAATCCATGAAATGTGAATTAATGAGTTGAAGTCGAACATGTCACGGAATCATTCGATCGAAGGTCAATGATGTAACCTGTCGTCGAAGGCGAGAAACCTGCCATTGAGGCATGCAGATTTCAAGGTATTGATGATTTATGGATCAACTTCCTAGATAATGAGCTATCGTTGATAGGAAGTGATCCATCGTAGGCAAGCCCACAACACGAGATCATAGATCAAGTTTTGAAGAAATATATTGGCAAGGACTGACTTAGGGATGGTCAAAATGGAAGACAAATATTTTTCAGATGAATGGTTTGTTTGAACTATCCTCTTGAACACATAATGACACTGCAAATGGCTTGGTGACAATTGACTGAAAGCTAATACCCAGAAACCGGCTGAAGACTTTCAATGTGGTTTTATTAACTGTTAGGCAAAGGATTTCCCAACCTAGGTGAATGAAAAGTGTCGTGTTCAAGAGTGGTTAATGGTTTTTCAAATAATCAAAATACAACAAACAGGTTCATTTTTCTCTCTTATCCCCCACCATTTCTGGCAAGTACCTCTTTATTTTTGACAAGCTTGAGGAGGATAACATTTTCTTGTTTATAAGCTCATCCTTCGGATGAGTCCAACTTAGTTTAAGATTTGAACCCTAAGAAGAAGTGGTTCGTTCCTGTTTAAAATTGAACAGGTCCTTTACTGTTAAATTTTAACAAGTCCAGTATAAGAGAAACTCGGTGTTTTTCAATTTTAGGGAGTCAGAAGAAAAAACTTAAGAAAACTCCATGGGTTTACATTTTCGTAAATTTAGTCTCTCGAGCCCGAAAAAGGATAAAATAATGCGGGAGAGAACTCTATTGACCGTAATTAGTCAACATATACCTTTTTCGTAAATAGTCCATTTCAGTTCGTAAAAGGGGTAAACTTATACTGAAGGGACGATCATTCATTTACTTTAACGAGTTCGAATAATCATGTGCTCGGAAATATTTTCATTTTTAGAGATTTTGAAAAGGGCTTAAAAGAGAACTCCAGGGTTTCTCTTTTTCATAATTTTCAAGAGTCCCAAAAAGTGATAAAAGTATACTCAGTAGTTTCGCTTTTTCTGTAAATTTTAACGAGTTCAAAAAAGGGATAAAAATATAGTCCTGTGGCCGAATTTCAAATTAATTTACGAGCAGGAAAAGACGAAAAGAACTCGGCATTTTCATGTGTTTTACGAGAATGAAAGATAGCAAAATAATCTCAGGATTTTCATGAGTTTAATGAGTCTTCAAAATAACTGAAATTGACTCAGGATAGGTTTCATTTTTACAAAAGCTTGAAATAGAGAAAAACTATGCTTCAGAGTGGTTTCATTTTTACACAAGCTTGAAACAGAGAGAAAACTGTGCTTGATGCCCCCTAAGCGTAACTGTTAGAGTGCATGCCCCCCCAGCTTCATTTCATTCAACTAAATACACTTCTGGTAATTAATAGTTGGATGGAATGAAGGTTCATTTACGAGATCATATGAAAGACCCGACCTAAAACTGTAAGAAAATTATGCAAAAAATGAAATAATTAACCTAAATATATGACTTAACATTTACGAGATCTAGTCAAAGACTCGACTCAATTAGGGGAGGATTTGTTTCATTTATTAACGAGCTTGACATAGGGAAAGAACTATGCTCATGGCAACGTGTTTCATTTTTTAACGAGGTTGACACAGTAAAAGGAACTTTCCTCATCTACATGTTTCATTTTTTAACGAGGTTGACACAGTAAAATAACTATCCTTGTATCTACTTTCTACAATCTACCTATATAACCTATTGATTCATTTTTTAATGAGGTTGACACAAGAAAAGAATTGTCCTCATACCTGATTCATTTTTTAATGAGGTTGACTCAGTAACAGGAACTGTCCTCTGACCAATTGATTCATTTTTTAATGAGGTTGACACAGAAAAAGAACTGTCCTCATACCTGATTCATTTTTTAATGAGGTTGACTCAGTAACAGGAACTATCCTTTGACCAACTGATTCATTTTTTAACGAGGTTGACACAGGAAAAGAACTATCCTCATACCTGATTGTTTTTTTAACGAGGTTGAATCAGTAAAAAGAACCATCCTCGGACCACTGATTCATTTTTTAACGAGGTTGACGCAGTAAAAGGAACTATCCTCGGACCAACTGATTCATTTTTTAATGAGGTTGACACAGGAAAAGAACTTTCCTCAAGCTAACTAATTCATGGCTTCCAACTAGAAGAAACACATGTCAATGGAAACACCTTTATCATGGCTTGCAAGAGGTATTCATCAGATGGAAGAATAGTTCTCTGGAAGGAACACATGTCAAGGGACTCAAAAGGGATAAGAACATTACGTTCAAATAATCCCATAGAGTTTTCCATGTCAATTACCAGATCTAAGTCAAAAGAAAGCGAACGTTAGAGGCTCACTTATGTCGGTAATTGAAAGCATGGAACTAGTTGCCACATAATTAACGGCGATGAGGTAGATACCACTAGAATGGGAACATTCGGGGATGTAGTTATTGGTGAGTCAAAACAAGACTAGAAGCAGTAGTATCGGTCCACAATATTACCATTCAATTGTAGAGGGAGAAGACATGGCATCATCATGAAGAGTGTAAGAGGCGGCTCATTATAAACATAGTCTACCAAAATAAATTGGAAATCTGAGGACAGACTTCATAAGATCAATACGAACGGTTTGCAACCCAAAGTAATAGAAAACTTAGGAAAAGTCCCTAGTTCACTAATGGTTTTGTTAAAAGCTTTGAGATTCTGCGTAATAGGCACAAGCTGAGGGGAACCCAAAGCTTTCCAAGTAGTTGAGGATAAAATACTAACAGAAGCACATTCATCTACCTGTGTGCGGTGTATGTCCCTACCACCCAACTTCACAATGATTTGGAAAGGAATGGAGGAGAACGGAGAGGCATCAGTCCTGGCCAATCAGAAATATGGACAAACACGAGAGGGTAGAAAGCAGGGTAACCACCCACCTAGCGTGAAGAGTACGTAGTGTAGAAAGAACACGAAATTGGTATAAGTTCACTCTCAGTGGGATCGACGAAATGTGAAATCGAATCGACCACTTGATCAACTAATGGATCATCAGCACGAGTAATATGAGTTTGCTCTCAGTGGAAGGAATTAGGATGGAATTGTACTGAGAATTATATAATCACTCCATGGGTTAGTGAGTTTGGAAAGGATTCTGAGGGCTAGTTGGGGATAGGATATTTGGAGCAGAGGGTTTTCCATGATTTTGAGGCTTCATCCATGTGAGAGACAATGTGATTTTTGTTGTCCCGCTACATAACTTACAAAGAAACCTAACTTTACATTTTCCCAGTTTGATATCACTGGTTGATGGATCAACGGAAAGTTGATGATATTTTTCTGACCATACTTCCAAGACCTTAGGAATACCAGGACAATTGATAAGGAATTGGTCACCCTTACAAAGCCTGCAAGGGTATTTGGGTTTACGATGCATGTTGGAGGTTTCCTCAAGACAACTAACACTTACAGCCATGGTTGGTTTGTTGACTTCTTTCTTATCTTGCTTCTTCTTCTTCTTCTTCTTCCCTTTCTTCTTATTTCTAGCCACCTGGTTACTAACGTAAAGGCTTTTACCAAGCGAAGAGGAAGAAATGGAGGAAGAAATATTAGGCGAAGAAGGTAAAGGGTCAACAGAAGGTTGGTGATGTTGAGATGGTGAACTCTGTTGAGGTGAAGCATCCGGTTGAGGTGGAAAAATTGGGTAGGGCCATGAGGTTAAAAATATATACGATGAAGCCTATTGTAAATCCGAGGTAATGAAAAAAGTAGCCATATAAGGAGGACCAACATTTCCAAAAAAGAGAAAAGTACTAGGATTCTCGTTAAATTCATGGTTGGTAGAATTCCGAATGGATTGTAAACTATATTCAACATCGATGAATTTTATTAACAATTAAAAACTAAAATTAACACTTCACAATTCACACCTAACAATTAAAATTCACAATTCCCACACTGTGGTCTCTAAATAAAGACAAACAAATTAACTGCGTGCTAACAAATCCCAGGAGTCAAACCACACGAAGCATTATTTAGTACTAAAAACACTAGTTGGTGGTGAAATCAACATCGTAAATTCTGTCTACGAAGAATGGTTGAACGATTTGTATAATAAACAGTGGCACAAGTTTCTTCAAAAACCATATCGAGTGAAGACCTCACGAGTCCGTGAGTCTAGTCTTGTCACAGCAAATACAGTGAGATCTTTCCTTCACCGTCACCTTAGGAAATAATCTTAATATTATGGAAACTAAGGTTACCAACAGTAACAAATACAACTGGGGGAACAGTCTATGATCCAATTCCACGTGCAAGGGCAGAGTAACAAAGCTCAATCCCCTTTAAGGTTCCTCGACATAGTCAATCCGAGGTTTACCGACAAGTGATCCCAGACTCCTCGACAATGGTTAATCTGTGGTTTACCATTTGTAATGCGTGTAAAATCTTCTATATTCCCCAATGAAACAGAATTGATTGTCTCAAAGGTTCAAACATGATCTCGTGATTGACTTCTTTAAGAGAAGCTTCCCAGATTGTACCAATTACAATTGGATTTAATTCCTACCGCAAGATTTATCTACTTGCTTGTTTTTGTTGCTTTGGAAATTTAACTACAACCTATTCCAAAGCACTAATCCTGAGCTAGATTGGTGGAAAGAGCCCTAAAAATTTAAAATTACTAGATGAATTTCAATTAAGCGCTGTGTTATTTAGGCTGTTATTACTGAAAAGGGTAAATGGATATGAAACCAATGGTGTTATGACCTGACCCAAAACTGAATGCAATCGAATATGATAATGTAATCTTTTCGATTCGATGAATCCTAACTAAAGTAAGGAAAGAGTTTCCATTCACTTCCAAAAATGAAAAAATTGATCACTAAGAGAAAATATAACAAATTCTCTAATGCACTAATTTTATCAAGAAAAACTAATGCAAATCAATCCCAAAACAATTTTTTATATTTTTGTGTTTTTAAAACAAGCATAAAAACATTTAAATTAAAATCAAAGAAAATTTATCTAAATCTATGATTTATTTTTCAGAATGTAAGCTATGCAGTTGTAATCTATGCACAATTCACTTGAAAAGTATCAAAATGTAATCTATGCACATTTTTCATTCATATTCTGAAAATGAGAATTCTAATTATGAAAATGTGATCTATGAAAGAGAATTCTCAAACACAAGATGATTCTAATGTAATCTAATAACCAACCAAGTGTAAGTCAAGAAAATCAGGTGAGAGTTCTAAAGATCAAAAAACACTCAAAGGCGATTAACATTCATACACAATTTAGCCCCCCCCCCCGCGGCGATTGAGGGGGAAATTTTTTGCAAAAACAAAAGCAAAAAGATGCAAAATTGTGAAAAGACTGAGACAAACCTCCAAGTAATGAACAAAGGAAATAAAATTAATAATTTCTGAAAAAAAGACTCAAAACACCCAATTAACTTAATGGAGATTGATGAGATGAAGAATTGCTGAAAGAAATTCAAAAACAAGAGATTTTTGACAGAAAAATACAGATCTGGGTAGATGCTAGGAATCCTAAATTAAATCTAAATTAAACTCGAAAAAATAAATCTAAATTTTTTCAAAAAATTTAACAGGGTCCGCATGCTCCCAGAAGTAACAGGGGCAGTCCCGCACTGTTTACTCAAGGAAAGTGCGAAACTGCCCGCACTGTGCAAAAGAGCAAAGTGCGGTCCCCAAAAAAGTTCAAGAAAAACATAAAAGATTCCAAAATTTTCAAAAATAGAGAAAACCTAAGCTACCCAGGTAGATATCCATCAATCAAAAACCATGAAAAACTTTTCCTCAAATCAAAATAAAAGAGAACCAAAAACAACAAGTTCTTTTCCCAGTGCAGTCGCCAATTTGTTGGCCGGATAAATTGTTCTTACAGACAAGACCAATCTCCCTAGTGTCAAAAGAAAATATAGCAACAAACAAACAACTAAGTTTTTCTTTCTCTAAATATATTTTTTTTACAAATAAATGCTATGAAGGTGTCGATCCTACCTTAGATCCAAATGCTTATTTGCAGTCGTAGTACTTCCGTCGCATCAAAATCCTTTCGTCGCAACAAGAGTTGTTTCATCGCAAGAAAGTGTTGTCTTTCGTCGACCTGCAATCACAAACAAGCAAATATTAAATAGCACCTGTATAAAAAATAATCATAAAACATACCTATCATAGTGATCAAGGAATCTATGAAATAAATGATCGAATGACAGCTTATTGAAATAAGCAATTGAACGACAATTTATTGAGAAAAACAGATTTTGATTTTATTAATCTTAAAAATAATAGAACAACCTTACAACCTTAGCCTTGATGTTCGAAAGGTCTTCCCGAGGTCCGAAGCAGGAGTGTCCTTTACTTTGATAATTCTTGCACTCTTCCTCCAGGAGCACAAAGAGGTATGTGATCTTTCCTCTCAAAAGCTCAGCAGAAAGAAATCTAAATCTCAACAGAACTTAACTTCAAATATTCTAAAGATTCAACCCCCTTTCAGGCTACCCAATGCCTCTTTTTATAGTGGAAAAGACGAGGTTCTCTGTTCCAAGTATGAAGGGATAGAATCCTCCTTCAAAGGGATAATCTCCTCACATCAAGGGGTTATCTCCATAAGGTAAGGGATTCATGCACCTCACAAGAGCGGTTTTGCAACTGCAAGATCCATTCTAGAAGCTTCCAGAATTTACTTTTATTGAGATTTTTGGAATTTACTTGCGCCTTTTTTATCTTACAGGGGTCCTCACCTTTAACACAAATAAAGTGCATTCAGGTACGCAAGAGAGATGAACATTAGGTGCGGGACCGTAGGCAAGATAGAGAGAAAGTGCGACACCAAAGTTTAGGAGATTTTTAGGAACTTTTCTCTGATTTTCAAGGCTTGATATGATGAACTGATATGTTAGACTTGCAAAGGGAGAAGTATGAGTAATAATGAGCTCATACACATAGTAGAATGTCAAGATGACAATTTTTAGTGTAACAGGCCCTTTTTGCCTTGATCAAGCGATGTTCCCATTCTGCAAAAACAATTTCTTTATGTCTCTCCATAATTTTGGGAAGATATGATTTTATCCCTGATTTTGAGTCTTGCATAAAAGAAAATCGGAGATATTTTCTTCAGCTTCATCAAATTCAATCTTGAGAGTGACTCCTTCATCTATCAGGGAAGACGTTAGTTCACATAAAGACTCTTCTTCTGTAATCTTTAGACAAAATTAATTTAATTGTTGAGACAATAATTTGTTTGTCTCCAAAGCTTCATTTTTTAATTGATCCAGAGTGGGATAATTTTTGAACTTGTTAAATTTAGATTGAAACATCTTTTCTTGTTCAATCTTTAGAGTCTGCTTATTTTGTAGAAGAGCATGTAATTTTGCAATTTCTTAATTTAGCTATTGTTGCTTTTCTAGGGTTTTCTGATCAATCTTATCTTTTTCAACAAACAACTACTCTTCTAATTGTTTAGTCTTGAGCTCTTCATCTTGTAATCATTGTTCCAACTGAATGATATTTTGTTGGTTTTCTGCAACTTGTTTCTCAAAAATGGCAATTTGTACATCCTTTTGTTTCATCAACTGTGTAACTTCAGAGGCTTTATCTATAGTGGCAGCACTATAGGCACCTGCATTCTGAGACAATTTGGTGAGATCCTCAGATGGATTCACCTCAGCATTCTTATAAAAAATATTCATAAATTCCCCCTGTGATGCCAAAAATGCATCTTGATCGGTTCTCTTCCTTTTCCTCTGTTTTCTCACCACAACCCTATGTTTGGGACTGTAAAATATATCCAAAGGAGGAATTTCTTCTATCTTTAACATAATCTCACCAGTGGGGTTTGCAGGGATGATTTCTACATCCTGGTATTTTGGATCATCAACTTGGGAAATGTTTTGTTGTCCTATTTGCTAGGCAAATTGCTCATATTGGATCAGAAAATGAGGAGAAATAATAAGTTCAGTAGCTTGTTGTCCTCCAAGTTGAGAACCTGCACTATCATTTTTAAGTGTTTGTTCAGTAATTTTACTCTCTGTGCTTCCTTTGTCAATATGCACATGGGCATCAGTACCTGTGCTCTCTTTTCGTACTTGAGTCGAAGACTGTTGTACATCAATTTTAGCAGCAGTTTCTGATTTTCCAGTGTCACCTTTGCTGCTATCATATTTCTTCTCCAAAACATGATTAGCTCATGTTACTTCCTTGCCAGATGTACTTCCTGTATCCATCTGTTGTGCTTCACATCCCTGTGTAGAAATCCTCAACTGATACAGAGGAACTCTGAGTAGCCTCTGACTTCTAAATAATAAAAATTTATTCATTTCTTTAGGGTAAAGTTTGGACTTGGCCAAATAAAAAATTTGAGGCATATTATCTACAGCAACAAATAAATCATCAAATACATCTGGTTCATGTTCGAACTAAGCAATTGAAACAGAGGTAGTAAAATCATACGCCACCTTCCTGGGATCATATTTCCTTCCAGGAATTGTTAAAAGTTTAAGATCAGTTAACTTAACAACTTCTTTCTCAGCATGGACAGAATTGCTGAGAGTATAGTCACCACATTTGAAAGGAAAAGTAGGCCACATCAGTTTTTTGTTGTTCTTTAAAGTCCTAGACATACCTTCTACTGTCAGCTGATAGGAAATTTCCTATGCTAACAGCTTGTCTTGAACATATAAAGGAAGGATATGTGGCTCTACAATACTTCCAAAAATTCTGACATAAGTGAACTTTTCCTCCCCGAACCAATCTCCAATAGAGGACAAATCAATTCTAGCTTTATCGGAAAGTCTAGGAGGGAATCAGCCAAAAATGATTTGGTACATTGGAATGAGAAAACCATGACAGACTCTATAAACATGATTTCTGAAATGCCTCTTCCATAATAACTTATGATATATACAAATTAGGACAGGTTCCTTAGGAGTTCACTTCCATCCTAATAAGGGAAATTCTGAATTGAAACAGAGGGCATCCAGGATGTAAGCACAGAAGTAAAAAGGAGTGGAATTTCCTGAATTTTTGTCGCTCTTGTACTCCAGAACTCTATTGGCTATCTTATCAGACAAGATAACAGCCCAATCAATTATCTCATAATTAATAGCAGCATGTACCAACAGAACCATTTGAATGGAAAACCTGGCCGAATTATCATTACCAAATAATCTACACATAATAGCTACAACATAACAATATGGAGACAAGAGATACTCCACGTAGTACATACCTGATGCCTCATGCCTGTGTTTTTCAAGAGCCCTTCTTCATTCTCTCATTGGTTCTAACTGATTCTTATTGTTTGCAGCGAATTCTTTGATAAACTCCTTGTTATAAATATTTTGTGGGTCGGGAAGGTGGTACATTGCCTTGATATCCTCTAGTTTGAACGACTCGAGGATTGTTCTAGATGCAGAAAAAAAAGTTCTATCTTTTATAGACAGATTTTCAATCACCCATCTAATAACATCGTAATACGGGAAAATGTTTGCCCGAGCAGCAACTCTATGCATAAATGACTTTGCCAATGAACCAAGAGGACTCTCAAAATCTGAGCCCGAGTCAGCTTCATCAGGAACTCTAGGGTTTTCCTTTTCCAATAGATCGTAAACATTTTCCCATGACATTTTCCCAAGTTCCTAGTAGGAGTTGTCTGTAACCAGCTTAAGTTTTGTTGGTTTCTCTTAGGCAGCGTTGTAATCACAGGGGCTTTTGTAGCAATGGTAGCTTTAGATTTTCTGAATCGCTTCGACATTTTAGTGTCTGGGAGTATTTTTCTTGCTCTGCGAACAAAAAAATTGGATGTTCTATTGCTCTGCGACAAGGAGAAGCTTTCAGCTAAAGTAAAAACGTAATAATAAAAAAGAGTTATCCAAAGGGTTTATTCATTGATTTCTAGTTATTATTTCCATGGTTTAAAACTTAAATGCCCTCTAGGGGGTCACACTCATGCATTCAATAACAAAACAGATCATTTTTATTCGTTTGATTCACAAGTTTAATGTTATCGTACAATTGGAGATTTGGCGTATTTTCGAAATAAGTATAGATATATTTCCCTTTAAAACAATGAAACACGATGAATCACAATAAATGGATATTTAAGTCACAATCGCATCACAATTTGTTTTAAAAGGGAAATCAAACAAGAGCTATACCAAATCCCGATTGCGAAGATCACATCGGAGTTTTAAAATGAAATGAACCATTAAACATTTCTCCGAAATTGTGATTGCGAAGAGATATGATCCTTCGCATCGGAGTTTTAAAATAACAGAATGCAATGTTTTAATTCTTCTGAAATGAGATTGCAATGACTCTCATCGCATCAGAAATATATACAAGAAACACAATATTTTAAACTTATCCAAAATGTGATTGCGATGGAGCACGATCGCATCGGAACTTTACAAAGAGAAAACAAACCTTTTAAAGAACTCTCCGAGTTTCCGATTGTGATTACTGTTCATTTTAATTATTATTAAGTATAAAGTCATTTATAATATGTTTTATATGTTTAAAATACTTTATAACTCATCAGATCAGAAATCTATTAAAGGTTGTACACTTTGTGAATAAAAATGTGATATGCATCCTTTTATCAATGAATCTTTTATTTCTATTTAGGAATAAATATATATAAAAAGGGGACCCATTTTAAAATGGGATTTATTCTAAATTTTAAAAATGGGGAGGTTTTTTGTACAGTAAAACAGAACCATATCGAATTGACTCTCACTAAAACCATCTCTAAAGAAGAGTATCCTCTCAGGGAGCTTGTTGTTTTCTTTTCGAATAAAAAAGTTATAATTTTGAAAAAAATCAATAGTTTACGTTTTAATTTGAATATATATACTTTCTTTTTTTACATATTTAGTCCACTATTTTCCTAATTCATTTTAAAATTTAAATAATCTCTAATAATTCTATATCATATAATAACCTTATAAATACAATTCACCCCAAAAGAAATAAAAATACAAACTAACTCTTCCCTCCAAAATTTAAAACTAAAAAATCTAACAAACATTTTTAGTATTCAAAAATTATTGATTGGTCTAAAATTCTTATTTAATAAATAAATATATTTAGAAAATCACCATTCTAAATCTATTTATTTATGTATATGCTGTAAAAAAAATAAATTTAGAGAACGAGTACTTCAACCATTCATTTTTTCCTGCCTTCTTTGTTGGCAATATGTTGCAATATGTTGTCCTTGATGGAAACCTTCTTGATGAAGTTGTTCTTGATGGAAACCTACTTGATGAGTTGCCTTTTGATAAGAAAACTATATGTTAAAGATGTAAAAATGATGTTTCTATAGGTCGGTTTAGATGTGACAGACAAAAGAATTCTAGTAAGTGCCAGAGAAATGAAACAGGACATATTTCTCAATGTATACGCAGGTTTTATGAAGGAAACCCACGTATGGATGCAATTTATATGCTAATTTTATGAAGGCAACCCACGTATATGTTCAAAATTAGTATATACATAGTTTTTATTAAGAAAAGTCACATATACACGTGGATAAGAACGATCCAAGCTGCGTGTGCCTTTTGCACTCTAAATTTATGAAACCAAGGGGCATTGCCATGGTATTAGCCCACTGTATTGAGTGTTGTATTGTCTACTTGAATCCGTCCAAAAATACCATCATTTGTTGTGTGGTTTTAACTCATGGTATTAGTAAAGGATAAATCTATATAAGGAGAAGAAGATCATAGTGCAAAGGGGCTCAGGAGTAAGGGTTGTTATTGAATAAATTTCTCTAAGGTATATCTGCATGGGATGAACTATGTTTTAATTGATAGATCTGAAGCTATGATACACCCATGGATACAATGATGATTTAGGATATCCAGCTCTGAAATTACTATGCTCTTGTGTGATCCATTGAAGAGAAGATTAGATCCATGACCTGGCGCAAGTTTACTAAAGTCAAGTGAAGAAATTTGGGAAAGTTCTATGGATCTAGTTCATTCTGCAAAGTTTATATTTATAGATCTATATCATGGAAAATTTTAGGGGCTAATATTTGCAGGTGGGCTAATTTTCGATGGTTTTTCCAAAAAAAAGATTCGCCAATTTCCATTTTTTTATAAAAATGATTCGCCCAAATTTTACAATATAAAATTATTTTATGTTAAAAATCACCAACATTATATAGACAATATATATAATATCATTAGAAATTTGAAATTTTTTACAATACATCATTAAAAATTTTATAGTTTACATATTAGGTACTAGTGAGATTCGCCAATTTTTTAAACTTCAAAATAATTTTCCATCCTTAAAATTATCCCTGATCTATATGCTATTTCATCTCAGTAAAAGCGCGTATATACGTGGGTTTGCGTCAGGAAAGGCGCGTATGACAGTTGGGGTTTTCTGAAGCTTATTGTAGAGTTTTTTCTGTTATTCCTACTATTTGTCTGTTGTCTATCAATGAAGTTTTCTTGTAGATCTGGGTTTTTT
The DNA here is from genome assembly GCA_034641835.2 of Pinus albicaulis. Classification (NCBI taxonomy): domain Eukaryota; kingdom Viridiplantae; phylum Streptophyta; class Pinopsida; order Pinales; family Pinaceae; genus Pinus; species Pinus albicaulis. The sequence goes on from CM076584.1 coordinate 1,377,840,999, forward strand.
GAATATTGTATATGCTACTAAGTTGATTATGTACAAATCTGATCAATGAGAGAATAAACATGGTTGATGGTGACTAACTGATGAAGGGTTTTTCATTTCTAAAGATATCAGACTGAAAGCCTCAGATCTGGATCTGAGACTGATTACATTCTGAAAAAAAATAGTCACAAATCTATACACAGGTTGGTGTAAAAGAAAGAACCTATACACGTGGGTTCAGTGCAACGAAGTAGCGTACACATTTTAAGTTGATGAATGTTCAGGGTTGAGTTTGTATCTACATATTTATTCTAAATTTTGGGTTATTTATGAGTTTTGGTTACAGTGGTCTCACTGTTCTAATTGAATTATTTAGTAAAGTTTATTATTGTTGATGTTTATGAAGATTTGTGTTGTTGTTGTTGGATCTAGTATGAAAGTTGATGAAACGTGGTCTGTAGTGGTTCTGAGGGTTGGAGTCTTCAGTATGGAAGTAGAAGCTTCCTACTAGTAGAAGCTGGTGTTCTGATTAGGGGGTTGAAGGTCCCTTCTAGTAGTGGTTGGTAAATGAGACTAGGGGGTTGTAGCTCCCTTCCAGTAGCAGCTGGAAAACGAGAGAAGGTTGTAGCCTTTTGCAGATAGATGCCTGCATAATTATATGAGTATGCATCAGTACAATATTGTAAATAGTTTTCGATATAATAATATTGAAGACATAGACAACAACAGTGGTGGTTTTCTCCCGAATTGGGTTTCTACCTTAAATATTGGTGTTCATGTGTGTTTCTCTTTTATGATGATTTATACTGCTGTTAACACCCATATTTACTGATTATCTAACAATTCGTATCAGAGCAGGTCCTTCTGAAGAAGCTTAATCGCTAGAAGGAAGATCAAATAAGATGAGAAATCAAGATGGGACAACATCTATCAGGCATCCTCTCTTCAACGGAAACAATTTAATCTTCTGGGAGACAAGGACAAGATCCTGTATTTAGTCTCTTGGAGAAGATATATGGGCTATAGCTGAAGTAGGTTATCAATATCCAACATTAGTTCCAACAGATGCAGTAAAAACAAAGAAATATGAAACCAATGCAAAGGTAGTCAATGAATTATTGGGAAGTCTGTCTGAATCAGAGTTTGTCAAAGTCATGTAGTTGAATATAGAAAAGGAGATATGGAAAAAATCATTCTAAGTTATGAATGTGATACCAAGGTAAATAATGCTAAAATCCAAGCATTGCAAGTTTCTTTTTACGTCTAGATGATATTGTAAATCGTATGAGAAATTTGGGTGAAACCATAACTAACACTACTCTGGTAGAAAAGGTTTTAAGATCTCTAACTCCCAAATTTGAATCAAAAGTTTTTGCTATTGAAGAGAAGTAGGATCTAAAAAATCTTACTATTGTTCAACTTCATGGTATTTTAGCTGCTTTTGAAATGAGAGAAGGAGTTCCATATGAAGTCAAAGAAGTTGTCTTTAGAGCAGCTGCAAAAGGAAAGGAAGTAGAAGAACAAGAAGGATCATGGTATGTTTCAGAAGAATATGAGATAAATTTTGTAAAGAAGCTACAACTTGACACTGGAAGATTCAGAGGTAAGCTTCCTTTTAAATGTTTTTCTTGTGGAAGAGTTGGTCACTATGCTGCTAAGTGTCCTCATAAATAAAAACATGAAAAAGGAAAGGAAATGGAAAAGGTAAATACGAATGAGTTTATCAATAGAAAAAAAATATTATAGTCATGAAGATAGTGATGGGCTATCAAATAGCGAAGAAGGAGAATATAATCAAGATGTTAGACTACTCAAGGCTTTTGAAAAAGATTATATTGAGGCTAAAGATACCTTTATGGATGCAATAGAAGAAAATGATTTTCTTGAAGAAATTAATAAGCTCAAAATATGTTTGGAAGAATTTTTTTTTTCCATAGATACTCTAAAGAATCATCTTATAGAAAAGGAGAAGCACAATGAGAAATTAGAATGTGAAATAGTAAGTCTAAGAAAGGATATTGAGAAAGAGAAAACTATAATCTTAGATTTTCTAAAGGAATTGAAACCTTAGATGAAATTATCAAGGTTCAACACTCTCCTTTTGTAAATACGGGTCTTGGATATATCGGAGAATCCTCTCAGTCCTCAACACCAGGCTATCTAAATACAACTAAGGCCAGCCGACAACATTCTCTCACTCAACAAGAGAACAAAGAAACTTCACAAGTAAAGCACGACCATTTCATTATAAAGAACAATAGCATAAATATCAATCAGAGAAATACCAATCTGCAGGTAAACACAAATAGAAGGTTTCATGATCGCATAAATTTCTTCTTTAATGGGCAATGTTTCATATGTCATAACTTTGGTCATAAAGGTGTTCAATGTGTCACATACAAAACCATCATGACTAGAGAAGCAAGAAAGAAAAAAAATGAGACCAGAATAAAGAAGAATACTTATAACAACTTTTCTCCTGTTCAAAATGAAATTGAATGTGCTTATTGAAATAAACTTTGTCATGGAGAATATGAATGCAGGAGAAAACTTCAGCCAAAAGAGCATACATCTTCAAGTTCCAAGGTATGGAGAAAGGACTTACAGGTTGATAACTGTGGCATAGCCTTATCTTCATAAGGGGAACAAAATCAATGGTACATTGATAGCGGATGCTCAAAATACATGACAGGTGATAGAAATAAACTCCTTACATATAATTCTCTAGAAAGAGAAAATAATGTTACCTTTGGAAATGATACTCTTGCTATCATTAAAGAAAAAGGTTATGTTTTTCCAAAAGAAAAGGTAAAAGATAACAATGTTATGTATGTGGATGGATTGAAACATAACATGTTAAGTGTGAGTCAAATGTGTGATCAAGGAAATGAAGTTGTCTTTAGTTCAAAAGAATGTGTGGTACGTGAACTTGACACAGGAAAAACAGTAATAAAAACAACTAGAACACCAAGCAATCTGTATGTATTGAAAGGTTACAAAGAAGAATGTTACTTGGGTAAATCCTTAGAAAATTGGTTATGGCACATAATATTGGGGCATTTGATCTTCTCTCAAATCAGAAAATCTAACAGACTCAAAGCTATTCATGATCTCCCCAACATCACTCTGCCTAAAATTACCATATGAAAATATTGCCAATTTGGTAAGAAAACCAGAGTAGAATTCAATGCCAAAGAAAGATCAGCAAGTAAGCCTCTTCAAATCATACAAACCAACATATTCAGACCTATGAGGAAAAAGTCACCCCATGGAGAAAAATACTTTATTCTATTTATTGATTACTTCTCTAGAATGTGTTGGATTGGGTTAATAAAACACAAAGATGAAACACTTGAGAAATTCCAGATATTCAAAGCCATGGTTGAAAATGAATTAGATCAAAAAATAAAATGTCTTAGATCTGACCGAGGAGAGGAATATATATCAGATGAATTCTTTTATTTCTGTGAACAACATGGCATAAGAAAACAATTTTCTGTAGCTGTAACCCCACAACGAAATGACTTTGCAGAAAGAGTGAATATAATAGTTCAACAAATGGCTCATGCTATTCTTGATGATTCTGGAACACCTGATACATTTTGGGGAGAAGTAGCACATAATGTAGTAAATATTCCTAGCAAGGCTCATGTTCATGTGAACAGTGATAAAACTCCTTATGAGCTCTGGTATGGTAATCTTCCAACTGTAAAGAATTTTAAAGTTTTTGGAAGAAAATGTTTTATCAAGAAAAATGATGAAAAACTTGGTAAGTTTGAACCTAGAGTAGATGAATGAATATTCCTTGGCCATTCTTCTAGAAGTAAAGGATATAAATATTACAATAAAATACTTTGAAATATTGTTGAATGCATTTACGTTGTAGTTGATGAGTCTCTCTCATCTCCTAAAAGGGAAATACCAACAAAAAATGAAGATGATGATGATGCATATCCTGCTATATCAAATAGCAACAACATGGAATGGGAACCCTATGAAGAAATAAAAGATTATCTATTTGAAAAAGCTCCATCCAGGTATGTTCAAAAGAATCATCTAGAATCTCAAATTTTGGGAGAAAATGGAGCAGGTGTCCAAACAAGAATAACTCTTGTAGGATCTCCCAGCTATCTGGAATTTCTATCCATTTTTGAACCACAGAATGTTAATCAAGATAGAAAATATGAATGTTGGATTCAACCCATGAATGAAGAACTTGATCAAATTGAAAAGAATCACACTTGGGAATTAGTTCCAAGACCTCATGATAAAAATGTTATTGGAACAAAATGGATATTCAAAAACAAGTTAAATGAAAATGGAGATGTTATTAGAAACAAACATAATTTCTTTTGTAAATGTTATGCTCAACAAGGAGGTATAGACTTTGAAGAAACAATTGCTCTCTATATCTAGACTTGAAGCCATAGGAATGTTTCTTGTCTTTTCGAGTTTTAGGAATTCAAAGTTTATCAAATGGATGTTAAATATGCTTTCCTCAATAGTGATCTAGAAGAACAAGTTTATATAGTACAACCAGAAGGATTCGTTTTGGGAAATGTTGAAAAATTTGTTTCCAAACGTAAAAGGGATTTATATAGTCTCAAACAAGCTCCAAGGGCATGGTACTATCATCTTGACAAATATCTTCATCAACAACGTTTTTCAAAGTGATCTACTGAAAGCAACTTATACACAAAAATTGAAAATGATAAACTATTGATTGTAGTTGTATATGTTGATGATATGAGTAATGAAGAGTCCATGAGTCAGAAATTTTCTTCTATTATGCAGCAAGAATTTGAAATGTCCTTACTTGGGGTAGTAACACTTTTTCTTGGCTTACAAGTGCGACAAGCAACAAATGGCATATTTTTATCACAAGGAAAATATCTTAAGCAAATTCTGATGAAGTATGGGATGGAAGACTGCAAACCTATTAGTACACCAATGGTAACTGGATGTAACCTTAGTTCTCATGATGATTATCCCATGGTGAATCAACCAGAATGTAGATCCATGATTGGAAGTCTTATTTATCTAACCAAGACAAGACTAGACATTCACTACAAGAAAAAAGGACATTGGTGAGGGTCATGCTCGTGACAGACCTTTAAGGTCTGTCACCAATCTCACATATGGTGACGTTCCTTAAAAAAGCATCGTTGTAAGTGTATATAGTGATGGTCCTTTAAGTTTCATCACCAAAGCCAATTTTAATGACACTTTTGGTGAGGGTCGTTAAAGGCCCATCACTAATTCTCTCTTTGGTGACACTTCTAGTGACGAGCTTTTAATGACCCTCACCAATGCTCTTTTGGTTACTTTTGGTGACGGTCAGAACATGTTCATCATCATTGATCATTCCAATGAGTTTTTGATGACACTATGTGCTTGTTAATATATTTTTTGTCAAAAGATAATGATTTAATACCATTATTGTCGAGTCTTTTTTATAATATATTCAACGTCATAGTGGTTAGAGTCAGTTAATTTTTTAAGAAATAATTAGTGTGTATCATTTCCCTCAAGTAATGACTAGTCAAATAGAGTTTTCCTATGAGTCAACACATTATTCATATCTATTAAGTTTATTATATAGGAAATTCCCTTTAGATAAAGTTCCAATACTGTGTGTATGAAATATATTATTTAATACTTAATCAAACTATGTCAATTCTATTAATGAGAAATAACTAACACTCCTCAATAATCTGGGCACACCTTAAATTAATGCTTTGCAGACACTAACATTTCTTGGCACCTCGCATGTCTTGGAACATTTGTACCTAGAACATATTTTCATGACACTGACACCCAAGAACATGGTGGCACGCGCTACCACAACATAGAACTCTGCTAGCATGTGTTGGCGTGCATGTAGTCCCTAACATGCCCTATAACACCTTGGTTGCATGCATTGACATACATTAGCACTTGGCACACAATGCTACTTGGAATGTATTGGGACCTATTATTAGTGTGCCTAGCATGCCCCTTTTGAAAAAGATAAAGTCTCGACTTATTAACCCTCTTATGTGTTCATTTCCTTGCATTTGAGCTTGGTTATTCCTTTTGTTTCCTTGACACTTCTTCACACAATTGACATACCCTCGCACCCTACACATCCTTAATACTTTCCATGTATTGGCATATCTTAGCACTATTTCGCACATATAATTAGCATACACTGGAACTCCCTGGCACAATTTGGAACTTCTTGAAATGCCTTGATATTCCCTAGCATGGCTTATCAATGCTTATAATACCTTGTCACTCCCTCCTTGGCATGACAACTAGCACTCATTAACACTAGTCCCTAGCACTCGTTCTTCGTATTCATTAACTTCCATGAATTTTGACCTAGTGCTCCCTTACTGTTTGTCCTAATACTCCTTAAAACTCCTCAACATGCATTAGCACTCTCTAGCACACCTTACCACTCTTCAACATTCCCTTCCACTTCATAGCATGCATAACACTCCCTGACACATATTGGCGCTTGGCACATGTTGGCACTTGGATAGCCTTAGCATGTATGGAATACATTGAGATGCCTTGGTATGATTTTGCATGGTTTAATATTAAATTTATTTGAGATCAATTGTTGGAAAATAGATGAGAAGCAACAAAGGAAGACTTGGCACTTAGAATGCATTAAGAATTTGCACTTGGCACCTATTGGCGCCTAGTGTTGGTGTGCCTAGCATGCCCCTCTTGGAAAAGGTAAATTGATGACTTATTAACCCTCTTATATTTTCATTTCCTTTTAGTTTAACTTGTTTCTCCCTTTTGTTGCCTTGAAAATCCTTGGCATGCATTGAAACACCCTTGCACATCTTGGCATGCCTTATCACTTGGCACATCTTAGCATGTTTGACATGCCTTCGCACTATTTGGCACATCTTAACATTCCCTAGCATGACTTGGAACTCATGTCATGACAACTAGCCTTTGCATTTTTTCACGACTTGGGAACCCAATCAGGTCCTTGGTCACTGCAGTTAATGTGACAACATTGGCCTGCTTCAATCGCAGCAACTTGACCAATTGCACCTACTACAAGTATATTGTGCCTTGTTAACTTAAGAACTACCTATAACTCATCTTATGCCACTCATGTACAAGCTCAACTTATCCCACTTAACTAGTTACTAAGACAAGGATCGCATGATCTAGCCATGGCCATAAAACAACTAAACAACATAGCTTACACAAGCAATATTTCACTTGTATGTTTAGTTCATATAAATAGTAGAACATTAACTGATATTTTGCAAGAACCACAAGATGTAAAAGGCACACAAGATATAAGCTGACACAAGTAGAGTTCCCAAAAATTTGTACACAATAATGTACAATATGCAATTATCTAGAATAGTTTAAAACATGAGCATGTAGCCTGAAAAGTGTGCCACGTCTCATATAAAAAAACTATCTAAAGGAAAAAAAACATTGTGCCTAGAGTAAAGTGATCTCCCTTTGTATAAAACTATTATGTCGAGCCCAATATAACAACCATAGGCTTGCCTCCTGTAAATCTATAATATTCCCAATTAATCATGAGTTAATTGGAATATTCATTTTTATTTTATTGCTTTGTTTAGAGAATAAAATATCAAAGGAGGTCCATAATACTCCTTAATGATGAATAAATAAATGAAAAATGTAAAAAGTCTAAATCTTCGCTGCTAAATCAAGCACCCTTAGGTGTGAAAGGGGCTGGACATTTTGACTGGGTCAACCTTGACCAAATCTACAACGTTGTCATGGAGGAGTAGCCATCAATGAGGCATAGCATAGTTTTAGATAGTTAGGTCCCTATATTACTAGTATAGTCCCTTATTGTTGTTAGTGTAACCCCCTTATTGTTATTATTGTACCCTTGTAACCCCCATATTGTTATTATTGTGCCCTTAAATTATTATTGTTAGGTCAGCTAGGATTACATTGTGCCCCCACTAGGATTACATTGCGGCCCCATGGACTCCTATATATAAAAAGGAGGTTTTGTAATTTGAATCATCCAAGAATTGTTCATTCATGTAATGTATTATAGGTTTCCCCCTCGAAGTGGCTTATTTCCAAGGCGTTGATATCTCTTCTCTTCTCTTTTTGGAGCTGGTTTCACAACTTTTGGTATCAGAGCTTTGAGATTCTAGGGTTTTGCTGCTCCAAATAGGTCATCGTGGAATTTTCGCTATAACATTTTTTCTACGAAGGTTAAGAATATGAAACTTTTAGAGTGTGAAGCCAAAATCCTGAGGAACATCTTCACAAAATTTCAGAGCTTGGTTCGCAATATTTTCGGAGATATGATCTGTGCAAGTTAGGTCATTTTGCAGGCTCCTGAATTTAACCTAAACAGGTCATCGTGGTATTTTCATAATAAATTGTTTTCTACGAAGGGTCAGAAGCTGAAATTTTTAGAGTACGAAGCTGAAATCCCGAGGAAAATCTTCCCAAAATTTCAGATATTGGTTCGCAATAATTTCGGAGATATCATCTATGGAAGTTATGGCTTTTTGAGGCTTTTGAATTTCATCTCAAAGAGGTGATCGTGGGAAAATCTTCATAGCTCTCTCTCTAAGCATCAGATTGGAATGCTGGAAAAAGTGACCACAAGTACACAGACTTTAGTTTTTGGTCTATCAATTTTAGAGCCAAAGGAGGAAACACTGACACGTGGCAAGTCATACAAGTTCGCTCTACTGAACCAGTCAAAAATTGGGTCATTGTGGGAGATTGGACATAACTTTGCCTTGAAGAATCCAAATCATATCAGAACTATGGCATTTGAAAGAAGCTTCTGAAGGCTACTGCAAGGCTAAATTTCATATATTGAGGATCCGCAATTATAGAGATAATTCAATTTCAATATCGAGCTCCTCAAAAGCAAGTAAAAGGTGTGTATTTATTTATTTATTTATTTTTATTTTTATTATTTTTATTATTATTATTTATTTTTTTATCTTTTTGCCAAATTGCATTAGTCTTGTTTGAAGAATCAAGTTGAATTGATTCCAAGGGCATATTGTAGAATAGAAATCCGTATTTGATTCTAAAATGGCCCCTAAAAATAATTCAACACCCATTAATCCTTTAGAAAGCTCTACTATGACTCATGGAGACGAAGAATGGCAGATCATGACATATCAAAATTACAAGAGCAATTGCAACAAATTTCTCTCTCGCAAAGAGCAACAGAAAATGACATGGAAGTTTTGAAGAAAGGCCTGGAAACTAAGATGGATCGTTTGAAGAAAGGCGTGGAATATAAGATGGATGGTTTGAAGAATGGCATAGAATCTAAGATAGATGGCATGGAAGCTGGCATGGAATCTAAGATCGATGACATGGAAGAGAAAATGGAAAACATGAAGAATGATCTAAAAGCAGATATGGAAGGTTTGAAAAAGTTGATACAAGAAATGTTTCCTAATGGTGAAAAGATAGTAGAGGAAACTCATGATGAGAACAAAATATATGTTAATCGTGATTTCATAAAATCTAATGTTGGCGGGAAGAACAACCATACTCCAAAAATGGATATGAGGAAGTTTGATGGAAATGATCCTGTAACATAGATACTACAGATGGTGCAATATTTTGATATCCATAATGTGCAAAACACTATACGCATTGCAACTTTACATTTAGAACAAAATACATTTGTATGGTATCGATGGTTTTTCTCTTGTAAAAAAATTGTCACTTGGTCAATTTTTACGAAGGAAATGATAGCACATTATGAGGATACAAAGAGCAACACCTTCTTTATCCAATTGATAAATCTCAAACAAAAGGGTTTAATGGGGGAGCACATTGAGGACTTCCAAAAATTGAATATAAGGGTAACTGATATTCCAGAGGAACACATGATTGATCTCTTCATAGGTACTTTAAAGGATAACATCCAACATGAAATTCACGTTTTGGAACCTAACTCACTCGAGAAGGCATTCCGGTTGGCAAGAAAAATCGAATGTAAAATTATGGCGACAAGGAAGCCTACCACTCACTTCTATAAAGAGGGAAGTGTTGCTAGTCCTAGATTTCCACAACCTACAAGATTGACACTACAACAATTGGAAGAAAAAAGAGAAAAATGGCTTTGCTACAGTTGTGATAACAAATACACTAAAGGTGATAAGTGTGCCGAGAAGAAATTATTCTACATAGATTGTGAAGAGGAAGAAGAAAATGAACAAGAATAGGATATACACCAGGAAAAACCCCAAGAAGAGGAAGAAATGAATCCGACCATATCGTGTAATGCATTGCTAGGAATTACCACTCCTCAAACTCTCAAGATAGAAGGACATATCAAGAAGAAAAAGGTAGTAGTGTTGATTGATTTAGGTAGTACCCACTTTTTTATTCATTTCAAGGTAGCCAAGGAATTGAATTGTTTCCTATACCTAGCACCAAAATGTCAAGTGATGGTTGCAAATGGAGGAACTATAAATTGCTCTGGAAAATGCCGTAATATCAAGCTAACCATGGGGGAATATGTATTGAATAGTCCATTGCTTTCCATTCCTATGGGAAGTGCTGATGTTGTACTAGGAGTATATTGAGGTACTATATCTCGTGGTTTGGACTGTAAATATTTTGTTTGAGTCTACATTTTGAACAAGCGTGCCTTCTTCACGAAGTACAAATAACTCAGTCAAGACTGGACAATGGCTACCCATTTTCTTCTTTAAGCATGAAACTTGAAATGCATCATGAATTAGACTTCTCTCTAGAATATTCAAGGTGAAAGCATCTTAGATAACATTTTTATGAATTTGATATAATCCATAGAATTTTGGTGCCAATTTATTCTTTCAATAAAGGAATCCATTGAGTTTGTTAAGGTCAATTTTGAGGAAGCATAAAATGTATTTTTCTAGGTGTTAATCCATGTGTTGGATTTATATGTCGTAGAGGCTCCTGCATGATAAATAAGCTATGAATATATAATAGGCATCTAGTAAAGCATGGAATGAGGGCATATTCGTGGTAGTCCTGGCATTTAAGCATAAAATTGATATTAAATTGAGTATAAAAGAGGCCTCTAATGAAGCGTGTAATGAAAATTAGTCAATGGAAGGTGTTGGAGTTTCATTCCTAGCCTAGATAGTTCTCAACAATAAAATGATTTTACGTTTAATAAATATTCTAGATTTTTACAACTTGGTTTGAACATCATTTGTAGTTTTCTTACACAGGTGGCATTTTATAACATGAAAAATAATTTTTTCATTCAAAATATTCATTGCTACCATAACCATTTCATCTCCCAAAATTAGGGTTTCCTCTCTCCTTTTCCTCAACAAAATGCAATCTCAAACCTTCATTCTAATAAAGACAAACAAATAGTGTGCATAATTGTTAGTCTATATCTCTCCCTTTCTCTCCCTCTCACTCCCTCCCTTTATTTCCTGCTCCCTAGTTCCCTCTCTGTATCTCCCTCCACTTCTCCCTCTCTGCTCTCTATGGACAAACTAAAATCCAAACCCAAAGACCCAAATATTTATGGCTTTCCATCCAATTGCTAAACCCCCCAACCTTCCATTAGAATCCAAGGAAATTAAATTCCACCCCTTTAGTAGAGATTATAGACAAATGACAATATAAACACCATCTCCTGACAATTTTCATCAACGACTTGGAGGATGTTTTGCAAAGAGGAGTTGCACCATCTAGCTATTCCTCGGTACCCAAAACCTCCAATCCAGAATCCTTTTCTAACCTAATATGTCCTTGCCTCTAGATGGATAGTCCTACGCAGAAAAGGGAAGCTCATATTTTTTAGCAATGTGCCCATACCTATGGCCTTGCCTACACCTAAAAGGTGTTCCTTCATATTTGAATCACTCCACCACAATCCCAATATCCATGCCTTCTATAAGCCCTTCTCTGAGGTCCATATTAACCAAAATATGGGTGTATGTCTTAATCCCCATCTATAAATATAAAGATTCATGGGATAAATAAGATCCCAATGAGTTACTTATATATTTGAAAATTAGGGTGTCCCAATAGTTAAGAGGGAGACTTGGAAGATGAACCCAGATTGGAGCCATATCTAGTCTCTCCTACTTTTCATCAAAGAGGGACATCTAGAAATTGAAAAGGATAGAAGATGAATCAATTTTCTAAACCATTCGTTGTACCTTCTTGGTGTCTGGTACATCTTTGAAGCACAAATGAATCCAACCTCGGGCTAACAATGACACCTTTGGAGGAAATTTGATAATAGGCAATATTTCCTTTTCAACCCACACTTTTAGGGTTGAGGACCTGAATTTTCAACCCCTTACTTACCCCACCAAGGATTTTTGGGACATTTCCTCAGTCTTTTTATTGGTGACGTTGACTCCCAAAACTAGGGAAAGGAGGATTATGCTCTTCTTCTTGACACTAAAATGGATTTTCCTCTTCCTTGCTTTCTCAGAATCCTTTTGAATAATAACTCCTTATTCACAAGAGTGTTTCTCCCTGAAAACCCCAAGACCATTCATGATGTTAGTTTGACCTTCTTCCGTTGCTGGGGCAAGGATTTCCTTCACTAGTTTGTCGAAGGAGGGCAAGGTTGATGGCACTTGAGATGAAGGATATATGGGAAAACAATCCAAAGAAGCTTATCAGAGTGATAAACACCCACTGTGTTCAAGAAATTATGAAAACCCTATAACACATTGTATGTCTTACTCCAATACTTGGGACAATAGAGAAACTAAAATTAGAGCCAAAGACCCCAAGAAGCTTTCTTTAGCCCCTAACAAACATCATTAGGTGCTAGGTAGCCGAAACTAAAGGACCCGAATAGAGCATGGCTGAAGCAGGGGTTAGGGCCTTTGAACTGCTAGATAGTTGCCTATTGAATTCTTAACTTTTCTTTCTAAAGATCTGGTAGGTCCAGAAATCGTGGTATGGCGACATTCTAAGTTGAATTTGAAATGTGAATGGATAAAAATCCTTGCGACTAGACCAAATTTGTTGAAAACCCCCCTCCTCTAGTTCATAATCCACCAACTACTCCTCCTCCATGTGGGTCCAATAGTAAGCAATCAACTTCTCATCTAAAAAGCATATTTGATGAGTAGTTGCATGTCTTCAAAGGGTTTATCATGGCAACCATCTATGTACAAAAATATATAACATGTGATAAAAACTGATGGTTACCATTTAATCTTATTTTTCATTTTGAAAAGGATACGATAGCTTGACATTGTCCAGAGCTTGTTCACACTTTGTCAAATCTACACCCTACTCTAGCATGAAACTCCATGACCCTTTCTCCACCTGTAATTTTTTTGTGGCCCCTAGGGTTCTCCAATTTTGAATTCTTCTCCTATGATAAAGATGTTGTAATGTGCTCTTTAACATTTTGGGTTTATCAAAATAAAATACAAATTAAAAACACAAAATTAATAATTAAACCAATCTAAATCTATATTAACTCTAGATCTACAAAGGGCAGATAGGGACAAATCAAATCTCTTAAGGTGCAAACCTCTTTAGATTTGATCCATCTACACACTTGATAAATTCAAAATTAAGATGAATCTAGTTTAATCATATACAATAAAAAAAATAAAACATAAAAAATAAAATAATTCACAAACTCATCATAGTTTCCAACTTTCTTTTGAAAATACTAAATAATATTTACAATATCTGAATAAAGTTTAAGAAATTAAATTATTTATTATATTGGGATATATATATATATATATATATATATATATATATATATATATATATATATATATATACAAAATAAAAGTTTTTGACCCTTCCCATTAAAATGATTTGACTCGTAGGAAAATCATTTTCCCACTCCATTAAAATTTTAAGAGATTATTGTCATGGAGGATTGGTAGGCAAACAATTTTCCCACTCCATTTAAATTTTAAGACAATATTATCAAGGAGGATTGGTGGGCAAACAACAAACAATCTCACTCTCAATAGTGGGTACACCCTGCTGCAAGAGGAAAACTGCAAACACAAATTCTTATCACATGCCTTATCATGCTGCTCTTCTCAAATCATTTCTACTACAAATCACTATTAATGGGCGGGGACCTATTTTCAAATTGCTACTTGCATGCACCATTTCTATCGTTATATCTTGTTGCCACTTTGGATTACCATTGCTTTCAAAACGTACACCATGCCCTAAAGGGAAGTTACCAGAAGAATTCCCTACAGTAGGACGCTCAGGGAACTACAAGCAGTTTCAATGTCTAGCTAGTCATTACAATGATATCGTAAGCTTGGTTTTCAATACGAATGATGATGCAATTAGGAATCTCTTCAGTTCTGGCACTGCAAATGTGTTCCATAGCTCGTCAGTGTTGATGTTCTTTGTCACCATTTATATGCTTGGACTGTTTACATATGGAATTCCAGTGCCATCTGGTCTCTTTATACCAGTGATCTTGGCAGGTGCCACTGATGGCAGATTAGTGGGAATGTTCATGGATCCCTTCACAAATTTCGACCAAGGCCTTCCTCTACTAGATTCGACCTCTAATTCATCCTTCAATCACGTGGAATGTTCGCCGAACATTTTCCTAGGAATTATCACAACGTTCAGGAGGCCGAAAAGCTTTGAAGATGCTGTCTAAATTAAGCTGGAGAAAGAGGTTCCATGGCAAGTCTTTGACTATTCCTTAGAGTACGGAGTAGAGAAATATTTGCAGAGGAAAGCTACAGCCCCTGCAAATCGATCTTGCAACCTATATTTGCAGTTTTCAGGTATTCAGATACCCTAATATTTAAGACAATCATATATTTAAGCAGTGCATTTTATGCAAAAATAAGTAGCCGAAACTAAGTTTCTCTGTTAATAGCGACCTCAGATGTTGTTCAGAATATTCAGTAAAAGGTGTTAATCAATAAATCTGCTTTGAAATTAAAGAAAGGTCATGGAAAACCCAATTTAGAATCAATGCTAGACCTTTGGAGGAAATATGGATGTCAAACAAAGGAAAAGTTATTTTAGTTATTCTGAAGTAATGGAATTGCCCTGGGGTTTTTTCAATCACACAGCGGAGGAACATAGTTATTCTGAAAATATTAGATATCCCATTAAATATTATTCCATTAAATGTTGGTCTAAACTATACATATTGACTACCGACGGATTGATCCACCAGGCACAGGTTTGCAATTAGCCATGCCAAAGGAATCAATTTTTCCATAAACCACTGCTGCTGGCGCGGGCTGGCTTCAGCCTCGGCTCTTTGTCATCTCTCGACTGTCGATCTATTTTTTTGTCTATGTGGAAGGTGGGATGGTTCATAAAAAGCATATCCATTCGGCCATCCGTCTGCCTCTGTGGATGGTGGGCTCTTGTCTATCATGGAGAAACTCCCTTAAATGGCATTATTACTAAACATCTGGTCCACCAAAATGGAGGCTTGAAATTAAATAACCTATAACAGTCTATTTACCTGTTTTAGAAAGAATACGACCACATTTCTGTTGAAAATAAACCTAATCTGATTCCGTAGGCATTAGCAGATTGTTGCAATAAAATTTACCTTACAAACCTGCGTGTGATGGATTGCAATCCCTCAACTTCCAGATTTTTTTGGCCTTAATTTTTGTGGAGACATTAAAACCATATACCGGGATGGTCGACAAAGACGAGTCAGGATAGTAGAGTAGGGGGGCAGAAAATCTTTGTGTCACCAGGATTTTCACCAATTAAATTTTGGTTCCCGGGAGGATTTCAATATCTCTGTACCCATATCCATTTAGATGGAGTCAATGCCAGACAAGAAAATTACATAGGCATGTGCTTACCAACATTCAGCAGTTCCATCAAGCTGAAGGCAAGCTAGGAAACGGTATCCGAAACAAGGATTAACGAACTATTTTACTCTGTAGCAGGTCGACCCTGCAGCGTAAGCGGCACAGGCCTATCCGAGATTTTAGGAATATCACCCTCCTCTTCCAGAATCTTCACAGCTTCCACCATTCAAGGTCTTAGTGCCCCAAAACATGCCAGTACAAAATACCCACCAAAACAACCTATGCATCACGTCCTCCCTTCGACGAATACTCTTGTCTACTATTTGACTAGTTTTGCCTTGTTTCACCAGGACCATTGCCCAATCCGCGATGAGATCATTGGGGCCCGAATCAGAAGTGGTGTCGAGAGCCTTTCTGCAGCTCATGATCTCCAACCACAGAACCCCAAAGATGTACACATCGCTTTTGTGTGTAAGTTGGCCATAGAAAGCGTATTCGGGGGCCAACTAGTTGTGCATCCCTACTACTTTTGTCATCACAAGGGATTATCCTACTTTAGTCATAATCCTGGCCAGGCCAAAATCGGCCATATGGGCATTCATTATCGTCACAGGGGATTCTCCTACTTTATTCATAATCCTGCCCAGGCCAAAATCGACCTTATGGGCATTCGTTTCCTCATCCAGCAAAATGTTAGTGGGTTTGATGTCTCTGTGATAAATTGTAGGTTGTATGTTGTTGTGCAGATAAGCGAGTCCCTTGGAATTCCCTAGGACGTTGTAACTCCAATGTTCCTTCAGAATTCAATTCCATTCCATTGGGTTTGTTTTGTCTAAAGAAGACCAAAAGGCCATGGAGCTATGTAGGGGTTTGGTGGTTAGTTCAGCTATATTTGGAGGTTACGACAGGATTAGGCAATTCATGCATGTAAGGAAAATCACAACAGAAAATGTGTGTTTCTTCATGTTTATGGACAATGCAACTCTCACAGAGCTTGATAGGTACTAGATCAAGCCGGATGAGTCTAACAGAATTGGAATTTGGCACATAGCTTTGGTCAGAGAGTTTTCATACAAGGAATCTGTAATGAATGGCCTCATACCCAACTATATTCCCTGTAGGCTTTTCCCAAACTGTGTTTACAACAATTGGATGGATGCCAAGCTGTAGCTTGTTGTTGATCCCTTGTTAATTTTGAAAAATCTCCTTATAAATCACAATGTTGATATTGCTATGTCCAAGCATCCTTACAATATTCATACCATTGAGAAATCCAGTTTTACAGTTAGATGGGAAAATGGAGTAAAGAAGTTGTGAGACATCAAATGGACCATTACTGTGCTGATGGTTTGCAACCTTGGAGCTCTGAAAAGCTTCCCTACTGCAGTTGTATGAGAGCTCAACATTGTTAAATTTTATCCATGATTTAAGAAATGTTACCTATATAGCATGATTCTTGATCACTGTAACTAATTTTCCACATGTTGTTGTTGATGTGACAGATGTGCCAGACACTGCACTCACATTGAGAAAGCACAACCTTCCAACAAACCTATTTTCTTGCATTTTGTTAAATGAATTAGAGGTCTTCAATCCTCGAGATCGGTTGCCATTTTCTTATGTTCGAGATATGATGAGCCAAAAAGTGAGTATTCACATGTTTAATGTAAATATTTTTAGTACAATCAGAAATGAATATCGACATTCCCGCAAAATCAGTGGGAGCATTTTCAAGAAGGCTGGTGTGAACCAGAAAATTTCCTTGGGACACGATATTACAACCTGCAAATCGTATTTGGACAGGATGTGGAATGAAAAATATTTTGTACTATAACAATGTTAGTGAACTCTGTATCAAATTTTAGCCTTGTATACAATGCACCTCTAGTTATATCCTTTAAAGGTGTCAATTCTGCTAGCATATACACATTCTTTGCTAGGCAAAAACACACTTCACCCCTTTTATTAAGCCATGAGCTTCCAAATTTTTCAATGCTTTGTTAACCTGTGGCTGCTGCAAATATGTTTTTCTTTTCATAACTTTGTCCATATACCCATATTTCCAGCATTTTTTATGACTTGATATATGAACATATCTTCAGATGAGAGGCCCTTAAATCTTACAGATTCTTCTTTCATCTGTTGCTCATAAACTATGAATCACCCTACTTGAAAACATGGAGTTGACAATTTTGAAGCAGGGCATTGAGAGCCTGAGCTCTAACATTGAGATCAACATCTTTAAGATTTTCCTCTATTTTTTTATCTATCAATCCATCAGAGAAAGTAGTGAAAAGATCCAATATTCTATTGATGGTAGTGGCCATTTTTTAAGCTGATGTTGCCATCTCTAAGATCTTCAAAACTACAATGGACTTCAAACCCTAGAACAATATGTGCATTTGCAGTGTTTGATTATCCCAATTACTCCATTTGCAGTAGGGGATTCGAACCCTAGCCATGGTATGTGCAACCCTCAAGATGAAACAAAAGATGTATGTAGATATGCACTGCATTTTGAACATTTGTGTGGGTATTACTATGTTACTATCACAGAAAACAAAATTATGCACAACTAAATTTTGATACAAAATGTAAAATTGAGTGGCGCCTGAAGCATTCTTTGGTGGGGGACAATTTCTAACTGGTGGATTCAGTTTTGAATTCCTTTATGAACATCCCTCACTTATTTATCAGTTATTTTCATCTCAAGCATATCAATGTCATTTTCCAACATATATTATTATTATTTAGTCATGCAGCTTGTTGTGCATATGGTTTCCATGTTTTATTTTCTTAGTTGTCACTGTAGAGGCAACCATGCCCTCCTTTTTCCAAGGATATCTAGCTGTAAATTTTTTCCCTTTTTTTACAAAAGGGGAAGGTAGGTGTCATTTATTCGACTCTTTATCATCACTAATAACAAGTTAATTCAATGGTATTCAACATCCCATAGATTTAATGTATTAGTTTCCTATTATCTATGATAACCTATATTCTCATGGTTTGCTTTTAGAGCCAAACATTTTGCAAAGAATCATCTTTTGGTGATCATCATGAAACCCTCTTTAGAAATTCTGTTGTGCTCTTTTGGTTTTGAGTTTGCATTCTTGAATTTGAATTTGAAGTGTGATTTGAATTTTCTTTAACTGTTCCTTCACATAAATTGTCACTTCAATTTTTGATTGTTTGTCCAAACACGGAAGAGCTCTAGATAAAAACCTGGTTAAGTATGTTGTATTCGGTGTTTCTTTCTGAATTGTAATATAAGGAACTTAAGGCAATAATCCATTCTATCCAAGAACATGGATTTGTGATTCTATCAGCAATGAGTGCTTCAACTTACTATTATTATTTTTGGCACTATGAACGAAACTTTTTCAGATGCTTACTTTGAGATTGGTTATGCTTGGCATGTGATACTGATTTGTTTGTTCATTTTTGTCTGGGCCAGGATTATTTGGAAAATGCATCAACTGTTGACATTGGATATATTGTACTTTTAGAACACGCACTTGAGGAGAGGGACCAAAGGTATATTTTTTCTCCTTCTAATTCTTGTTTTAGTTTGATTCATATCCTTACCACAAGAATAAACTGTGGAATTTGAATGAATAGTTGTTTGTGTTTGTACCGAAAGATGTGAGATGCTCTACATCCTGCTTGGGGTGGGTGGGTCTGTCAATATTTTATTTGCATGTAATGACATTTAATCTATACTATTTTTTAGGCGCATCGAATATAATATCCCAGGTCCATCTAGTTCTGGTTTCAATAGAGTCAATATTGCGTATCTTGAGTTTAGAGAAATGATTGATGTATCGAATATTGAAATTTGAGATATTCAACCTCCAGCTTGGCAACATGGATGTGCACATCATACACAATTTAGATGTGTTTGTGCTTGTGTATATTGATTTCCATTTGATATTGGTGCGAGTAATCTCATTTTTTGTGTCGCTGACTCTATTTAGTATGGAGGTTTTGTAGGTTTTTGTCATTTGGGTCAGAAATTCAAGTGTGCATTTTGATAGGTAGTTTCATCTTTGATGTTATTTATCTGTGTCAAGCATAAATAATGAATGGATTTAATGCATGCCATTAGGTTCTTAGTCCATTTCTGATTTGTGCAGTGTCATGGATGTTCCACTGGATCTTCATAACAAATTTTATAATATTCTACAATATTTTACTATGCAATATTCTACTCAAGATTGCGGACTTCATATCATTAGCTTTAACACAGAAATTACTGAGAATCAGCTACAAGTGAAATGAAAGAGACAAAAAGTTACACACCATTTATACATTGAATACAAGATATACCCTAGGAAAACCCAACATAGGATGAACCCAACTAGGAAAGGCCTATGCTTTTCTCTTTTTCTCTCAAGATGGAAAGTGAATAAAAATAAAGAGGTACTCACACTGGCCAAATGTGGATGATACAAGATTTTATTCTTTCTCTTTCTGTCCAATCTCCCATAACTAAGAACATAATATTGAAACATATCTATGAAATATATATAAATGCATAAAACATAGATAAACACGACTTGAATCGTTTATACAGAGTTAAAGAAGTTACATCGTCACTAGGTGTTGTAATTTGTCTTATGAGGATCACATTTTCTTTGTTTATTTTTTATTTCTAATATTGATCCACTCAGTTCTGTTGACATGGGTTAGTGGCATTTTGATATACTGATTTGTGAAAGGGAATCATGAACGCAAGGTGGTTAAGACTAAGCTTTGAGTTTTTCAATTCATGAAGGTGCTTTAAACCTCAAAAGAGATTTGATGGCACCAAATTTGAGTGTCTCTCCCCACCACTATCAAGGGGAACTTGCATAGGTCTCTTTTCTTTCAGATGAGCCATTTTCTTTGTTGTGGCACATATATTTCCCTTTATTACTTACCATCCTTTTTCGATTTTTCCTATGTCCATTGGATGTAGAAGATGTTCATGAAGATGAATAGGTTTCTTTGAGGTGTACAATTTGTTGGCATGATCTACATCTAAACATTGTGCTTTCAATGTCTAACATTTCGGTAAAAGTGAGATAAACCCATTATATGAGAATCTATTTGGGAAACTCACAAATTAGGTTGGGCACTACACAGATATGGGTAAAGATGTTGAGCCCATGACAATATGAGCTCCATTAACTTTAATAAAATGACCCAGGAAGTTCCTAATAGTGGCAATAAAATTAGGATACCATAAGTGAAAAGGAGGTTTGGAACTCTTACCTAGACTGGAGTTGTTGTAACAATAATGGTTTTTGGATCAAAATTTGAGAACTAGGGATGAAAGGAGAGATCCATTTCCCCCTAGAAATAGGGTCATAGGTTGAAAACATTTTTTCTATCCACCACGCCCTTAAAAATTATAATGAAGTAACACTTGGAATGGAGGAAGAGCTCATTGTTTGTAATCTAGGTTTGATTTTTCCACCCATGAAGCGTTGTTGCAGATGGCCAAAGCCCATTAAAACAAAAAAAGTGGTATACCTTCAAAACAAAAAGTTGTGGGAATATACCTGTTGATCGAACATTTCAAGTTCCAACACTGGAATGTCCTTTGATTTCTCCACTATGAAGGAAGGTTTGAGGGACCCCTTTGTCTTTGAGGGAATATAAAGCCTAGGCTTCACCTCATCCTTGAATTGATGGGATTGGGAGGAGGATGGCATATTTTCGCATAGCGATCCTCCAAGAAGGCTTGAAACCAAAAGCACAATAGCATCCTTGCTTATGCCAAAATCCACGGGAAAGAAACCATCAAGGAGTTACCTTCTTGCATAGAGTCGTTTCTAATGGCTTGGAGGGAATCCTCTCTTTGTTGTATCCATGAATTCAATATAGAGATAGAACCCAAGGATTTCATATGAAAAAGAGTGATTCCCCTAAATGGCACCTCATAAATACTTGAAGATCTATAGTGAATCCCCCTTGTTTTTAAAGATTTGTGTTAGATAAGAGTACAATGGTATTAGTCGAATGAAGATCATATTGGAGCTGAAAGTCTTATCTAGTGTTTGTGTAAGTTGCGACTCTTAAAAAGTGATGGTACATCATTCGACTTGAAATTCCATGGATATAGCCGATGACCATATGCTCTCTCTAGTTATAGTTTTAAATGATAATACTAATGCGGTCCTAGCTCATCCATTGACTCCTTTTATTGTCGTGTTCATTTAATTACCGTTTAACTATATAAAGTGTGATGACAGAGCACTCATTAGATGTCTTACTGACCCATTGATGAGTGTTTTTAATGTATAAAATGCAATATCATCCATAATTTGAGCCTTGATATCAATATATACTTTGTCAAACTCGAATCTCACGTTGACACTGGCATTTGAAGCAATGGATTTACAAATGCTTGATTTCATGAATTGTCTTGAATATTTTCTTAACTCCTTAGTTGCTTATATTAATCCCAAAAAAGAGACAACATGCAAATCTAAACTAGTTAATTAGTTTGAAAAAACAATGTCACCATAAACCTTGTGCAAAACAATGTTTAATGGCTTGGAGGAATCCCTGCCCTTCATTATTTCCATGAATTTAATATATAAAAAAAATCTATGGATAATATGGAGGGGTTCCTCTGAAAGGGACCTCATAAAGACGTCAAGAGTTTCTATGGATCCCCCTTGTTTGAAGACTCATGTTAGATAGTATAACAACTATAGTAGTTATACAAATACCATACTAGAGCTCAGAGACTTGCTTTCCCTAGTGTTTGGAAAGTGAAGACTCTTCAAAAGATATGGTGGCACCTCATTTGGCCTGAAATGCGAGATGTAGCTAATAAATATATTCTCTTTGTGGTTACATTTGTAACTACTGGCCCTAATGTGGCCTTGGCTTGGTCATTGACCCCTTTTGTTGTCATGTTAATTTATCTAGGGTTTGTTATTGTAGGCATGATGAAAATAGTTTCTTGATCCATTGATGTGACCCCTTTTGCTGCCATGTTCATTTATCTAGGGTTTGTTATTGTAGGAATGATGACAATGAATTCTTGACCCATTGACGTGTGTCCTCAGTGTAATCAAAAGTAGGATTGGCCATAATTTGAGCCTTGAGCTCAAGATTGACTTCATCAAACTTGGATCTCATGTTGATGATGTCATTTGAAGCCATGGATTTACAAATCCTTGATTTCGTGCATTATCTTGAATATTTACTTAATTCACTTGTTTATAACTTTATATTAATCTTAGAAAGAGACAACATGTAGATCTAAACTAGTTCATTACTTGCCCAAAATAATGATATCATAATTCCACAAGAAAAATAATATTTCAAGCCAAATCGTATACCAAGTTTTGAGATAGTTGGTGGTTCACGTGTGGTCACCCATTAAAACAATATATTTCTGGGACATTAGAGAATTGATAAATTGGCCATAATAGGGACTCGTTCCATCTCCAAGTGGCTTGGATTTTCGTTAAATATTCATAGCATTTTGCTGAAAGTTTGTGCGAGGAGGTATATAGTTTTTTAGCAAATAGAAAGACAAGTATTCAAGGATAACATAGAATTGAACCATTGACCCATATAATGTCATATGGTTCTACAATTGTTTCCAATATTTTGGTTTTTACACCATATAGTGACACCACTAATTATTTTACTTCATAATGGTTTCACGTAGATTTTCTAAAAGCAAAGTGATGGGTGTGTTTGGCAATGATGCTAAAAACACAAATATCTCGATGGAGGTCTGGTGGTATTATTTGTTGACAAAATGGAATGAGAATGATGATAATCCCTCAGCTTTGCCATGGATATATCCATAAAATTGGTGAAAAATGAGTGATCAACTGCCCAACCACAGGAATATTTTGTAAATACCACCCCCAAACTGGATTATGAGGCCACAGTGATGAAGGATAGTTGTTGGATTTATTTCTCATCCATCCCAACCCACAATATTAAAAATAGTAGCCACAACGAGACAGCAAAAATTATTTCCCTCTTTGAAAGCTTATTTAGGTATCCCACCCAACGTTCAAATGGTGAAAAACCTCCTCCACTTAGCAAAACACAACACAAGGTCATGATCTCCATTGAATCCATCCCCTCTAGTTCCACAATTTTGACATAAAGAATTTGAGCTACTGGTTGCTCTTTGGGAATCCTTGAAGTTCATATACCTTAGCTCATCGCAGTGATGAATCAGACAAGTGGATTATTTGATTTCAAATATACCTTAGCTCATTTCCAGTTAACATTGATTTAAAAAAGTGAGTAATGGGATTCCATGCTACTTACTCTACAACTCTCTCTTCAAACACAATGCCTTCCTTCCACTTCTACCAGAACCCCTCTAGCTTGGCACAGACTCACACATCTTTCAAGATCACTGGCTTCTTGGGTTGGTTATATAGAATTTCAACTACAGAGGCATGTGTTCTCTCAACATGAGGAAGAATGTAAGAATGATAAGGAAAGAACCTCTCCAAGAAAAAGTATATGTTATGTCTCCCATGCATGAGGATCACATGTCTTCCATATAAAATTTTTATTTTGGACATAGAACATATGATCAATAGGGTAGGTGAAAGAAATTTTAATATAGCATGGTTAAAATATAGAACCTTTGCAAGTGACATAGGGCAGCAATGACATATTGGGTTATAAGAGGCACCGCAACCCTTGATAGGAAATTCCATGTGATGTTGTCGTATGGGGTTTAAAGATAATTCATGCTAGATTTGTAGGCAACTCCCTTCTACCAGCTCCATGTAGAGGACCACATTTTCCATAGAGAGAGACATCCACTAGACCAAATCCATCTCTTTTACCTAGCTTTCTATCCAGAGCCTGAGATGGTAGGATAGCTTCCCTTTCGACTTTAGAGGAATACCCTCTGTTTGACAGTGGGCATTCGATGCATTGAGGCTTATATTGTACTTGGATTTAGAGCTTTGTATTTCTTCTTCTCAGCATTGTGATAGTCAAGCTTAGATATTTTTAAGTAGGACCGATTCTTGATTTGATAGGGGTGGCCTTTGAAATCCCACTTGGTACTGCCACTTATGAATTGAGTAGCCTTGTTGATGTAATTTTGGTCATTTTTTGGACATTAAGTAACCTATCTTACCTTCCCAAGTACAGTCTTTACTCTACCACTCTTGGATTAAGCTCCTGTGTTGCTCCTCAAGAATTTTTTTTAAAGGTTATTATATTATTTATTACACTTTGGTTTTATAACGGCTAAGCATAACATAAAAACCTAGCCTGCCTGCCATTTGGACTCATGACCATTCAATAGTGGGGCTTTTTCCTTGGGCTTTGAGCTAACAAAATTTGCAAATCATGTTCACATTCTAGAGTATGGGGTCATTACAATTCAACCCTCTTAGATTGGCACAATTCTCATAAACCACTGCATTGAAAATAATACATGATTTAGTCTCTTATAATCTAGGGGTTAAAACTGGAATCTTAAATTGTTGAGGTCATAAATTCACTTACGAACATTGATGGGGGGCATTTTCTGTCTCGACTGTTGGAAAGATCTTGAAAAAAAAATTCACAATGTTGTTGGTCATTTTTATTTGTGATTTAGTATCAACTCTTTTGCTTCATTATAATTAAGTACATTTTGTACAAGCAGATAATTGAACACATTTTTTTTCCCAATGTGTTGTAGTCTTAAAGTGAACTAATTATTGTATTATTGTTTGGTGTTTTTTTATTTGCTGGTTGCTGTCATGTTTTGAGTGCGGACTTGTGAAATTCAAAATCTCATGTCGCTTTATGTGAAGGGGATATATATATATATATATATATATATCCCTGGAGATCTGTGTCACATTTGCACAAAATTTTAGATATCATTCTAATTTTTAATTTTAATATTTACGTGGTAAAGGAAAGAAAAAGGTCCCAATTATAAAAAGTTACCCAACAACAACAATATTGAGATTTTTCTTTCGTTCAACTTGTAACATATGCTCTCTTCATCGATGCTCTTATTCCATATGCTATCCACTTGTGAAATTTCCTTTGAAATATTTGGTGCATTTGCGAGTTATAGGTCATTTCTAGGCTATAAATGTCTTCAGAGTTTCAATTCTAATTGAGTATTCAACTCAACATATTGAGTCTCTTATACGTAACTATTTTTCCCTCCAGCCACTTTTCATAACTTTCATAACCATTAGCTAGCGACCTACAACTTTGATGATGTTTTGTTTGATGGATTGTAGATTTTTGTCGTGTAGATTTTTAGAATCACAGCTCAGAATCTCAACAGTTTTCATTTTCAAGTCTACGTTTCGGGTCTAAAACAAGACCCACCATCATGTACAAATCTACAAAAAAGAGAGACAATTTGTGTTAAATAAATAGTGGAAAAATGACAAGAAAGAGAGCCGACCAGATATCAACTTAATGCTTTAATTTCTAAATAATTTCATTTATTTTCAATTTATTTTTATTTATATTATGTTGAGTTTTAGATGCTTTGTTTTATAAACGTATCATAGTCATTTTTATGATGCTTTGAGTTTTAATGCTAATAATGTTTAATATTTCTTATTATTAATTATTTATCCCTTTTTATAAAGTCTTATGTTAATTTAATTTTAGGTTAATTATTTAATTTTTTTTATTATTTTCAATTTTCATAAAGTTGTTGTTAATAATGTCAACGTGTAGTATTTTCTTTCTTATCCTAATTTTATTTAGAGAGGTCCTAGTAGATTATATTAAATGATTTTAATGGTTTGATTATTATTAATTTTATAAGACCCTATGCAGATTATAATGTCTACTTTTTTATTAATTATTTATCCTTAAAAAAGTTCTATGTTTTTTTCCAATTTTAGCTTATGAATTAGATTAATAGTTTTTGTTTTTTAAAAATATCAAAGTATAGTATTTTCTTTTTTTATCCTAATATTACGTAAAAAGATCTTAGTAGATTATGTTAATAGATTTAAAGATTTGATTTTCTTAATATTATAAGATCCTATGTAGATTATAATGTCTTCTTTTTCATTAATCATTGTTAAAAAGTCCTAAGTTTTTATCCTATTTTATCTTATGATTTAGATTAATTTTTCTTGTTTAAAGTTGTACAAATTTATTTTAGAGAAATTTTAGAGTTTTAGTATTTTCCTTATACTAATTTCAATATTATACGGTCCTATGTAAATTATATTACATTACTGATGGTGGTGTAGTTATTTAAATAGGTTTGGAATAGGTCAATTGACTATAACCCATAGACAAGGCTTGTAACCAATTGATCCTATAAACTAAGGTTTGTAGAAGGAAGGGGTTTAATTAAGGTCTAAGTTAATGTTAGGAGATTTATAAGTGTGTTTTTAAATTAATTCCTTATAACTATATAAGGTTAAAGAAGGCTAGCATGGTAAGGGCAAGGAGTAAGGTAAGGGTTTGATGCGAATAGATGGGTAGAGGGAAGGGGAAAGGGTATGAGGTAGAGAAAGTTAAAGTAAATTTAAAGATCATGAAGGGACAAAGGAAGAGAGGGGTACAAGGAGACCAACGACTCAAGGGTGCGATATGTTTTAACAGG
This sequence comes from Pinus albicaulis, assembly GCA_034641835.2. Taxonomy (NCBI): domain Eukaryota; kingdom Viridiplantae; phylum Streptophyta; class Pinopsida; order Pinales; family Pinaceae; genus Pinus; species Pinus albicaulis. The sequence continues at coordinate 1,377,868,308 of CM076584.1, forward strand.
ACATCACGTGGACCCAGTTTCTGCTAACTTCTAAGCTTCCATCTCTATTTAGGTTGTGAGGGTGTTTTATGATTTCCAAGGCTTCACGTATTTTGCATTTGAAATGATGTTTTTCTTTGGCAATGACCACTATTTCTTCAAGGCATATGTGGTGACATGTTTTTCTTGAGTTTTTTGCCAAAGCTAAGGTTTTAATTCTTCCAAGCCTAATGTCTTCCCCATGTTCTTTAAACCTTATTTTAAAGGTCCTACCTGTTTCCCCAATATAGCAATCCCCGCATGAACAATTGATTTTGTAAACACCTTTTTGTTGGAGGTGGTCGAGGTCATCCTTAACCGATTTCATTCTTTGCCTGATGGTTACTAGAGGTTTGAAGGTTGCTCTAATGTCCTTTTTGGCTAGAACTTTGTCTATTTTGTCTATGACCCCTTGAATATAACGGAGGTAAGCTTTTGTAGTGGAGGGTTTGTCAGTAATCATTCTTTTGTTTCCGGATCTTGCTCTTTGAATATCTTTTTTAATGTCCTTATTGCTATATCCCGAGTTTATGAAGTATTTTCTTAGACATTCAATTTCTTCTTCCACATGAGTTTTGTCTGATATTCTAAAAGCTTGTGTAAAGAGAGTCACCAACACCCCTGTCTTCTAGGCTGCATAGTGGTGTGAGTTGGCGTGCAGATAATTATCCGTGTGTGATTTCTTTCTAAACACTTTGTGTCCAAGGGATCCATCTTCATTTCTTGAGAGGAGTACGTCAAGGAAAGGGATGCAATTGTTTTCTTCACCTTCCATTGTAAATTGGATATATTTGGATATGTTGTTGAGGTGGTCTAGGAAGTTCTTTAATTCCTCATCTCCATGAGGCTAATTGACATTGGTGTCATCTACGAACCTTATCCAAAACTTGGGTTTTAATGGGTAAGAGTCCAAAGCCTTCTTTTCAAATTTCTCCATGAAGAGGTTTGCCACTATAGGGGATAATGGAGATCCCATAGAAACTCCAGATGTTTGTTCAAATATTTCCCCTTGGAAGGTGAAAAAAGTAGAGCGAAGACATATTTCAGCTAGTTTTGCAGTTTGCGAGTCTGCTACTTCTTTTACTACTTGCACGGCTTCATCAAGTGGGATTTTGGTGAGAATTTGGACAACATCAAAGCTAAATTTTTTTTCACCTGGATCCAATTTAGCTTTTTTAATGAAATCAACGCATTGGTCGGAGTCTTTGATGAAAGAGGTAGTATTACCCACCATAGGGGCGAGGGTGCGAGCCACATATTTGGCTAATTCATATTTTGGTGCAGCTATAGTGTTGACGATAGGCCTTAACAGAACACCGGCCCTATGGATTTTAGGGGCACCATAAATACGGGGTATGATTCTGCCTTCTGGGTATAAGTTCTTCTTCAAATTATCATCCAGATTGGACTCCTTAATGGCTTTTTTAACATTTTTTATGACTTTGGATATGGGGTTTTCATTCAGTTTTTTATAACTACCGCTATTGTGTAGGTGATCCCTTATCTTATTGTTGTACTCTTCTCTGTCCATAACTACTGTATCCCCTCCTTTGTATGCCTTTAGAATGACAATATTGACATTTCATATCAGGCTTTTAAGGGCTTTTAATTGTTCACTGCTTAAGTTTTTCTTTGGAAGCTTAGCCTTATCCAGTATAATGACGCATTCTTGACTCACCTTGTCCTTGTCCTGATCATTAAGAGCCTTTATTCCATCTTGAATATCACAAATGATTTCTTTCTTTGGTATACGATTAGGGGCTACAGCGAAGTTGAGTCCTTCGCTTAAAACTTCTATTTCATCTTTCATTAATTCATAAGTGGATATGTTGACAAATTTCTTATTGTTGTTGGAGTTGTTGTTTATAACCCTTTCATTACCTATAACCCTTTCATTATTTATGTTACGAGTTAATATGTTAATGTTTTTGTTTTTATAATTGGTGCCATGATTCATCGAAAAATATGATGCTGCGTTGGACCATCTTCCTAAAAAATTCGATGCTGGTTTATCCATTCTGCCTTCGTCAAACTTAATTTGACCGTCATTGTTTGCACACGTAACAACGGTTGTTTTCACACCCATTGAATCGGTCCCGCAGTATGCATGGTTTTGGGTAGGGACTGTGGCCATCGTTGTTTTATCAGCGTTGAGGTTTGTTTGCATCTCGGAGCCTGGCAATTCCGTCAAACCTATGGACTCGGTTGTGAGGTATGCGTATGGTTTTATATTCACAGTTGTTTTATACATTTTAAGTGCTACGTTGTCACGTTCGGAGCTCAGATCCACTGCGTTTTGTTTGTGCAGCTCCTATTCGATGCAAGCAACAATCTGTTTCTTCTCGATCCACAGATCATGTTTATTAACTAAACTTTGGCACCCCTGTTCAGAATTTTTGATGGCTATATGCGATGTGGAGATATTTGTCACCAACAGACTCGTCTCTGTTCCTTTTTGTGCTGGGTTAGTTATCGTTGTTTTATTAGGATTAAGGTTCTTATGCATTTCAAAGCATAACAATTCAGTTAAACTTATTGATTCTGTTTTGTAGTTTGTGTATGGATCAACGGTCATAGCTGGTTCATCTAAGTTATGGCAGGTTAGTGCCAGATTGTCACTTTTGCAGCTTAGATCCAATGTTTTTTGTTTGAGTAGCTCCTACACGGTGCAAGCTGAAGTCTGCTTTTGCTCGGTCCACTGGTCATTGACGGTAAGGTTCGACTGTATCTATGGAGTGGAGTAATCAGATGTTAGGATGCTCTATGGGTGCCAACGTCCAGATTTGTCTCTTAATTTATCTAGCTTTTTGTTTTTTTTTTCCCGTGCTTGCTTGCCTTATTTTTGAGACTTGAGTGCTACTGCAGCGTCAATGATGGACCAAAAATATTGAGGGATGACTTGTGACAGTTTAAGATGCAAAAAAAAAAACATTAACATATTAACTCGTAACATAGATAATGAAAGGGTTATAGGTAATGAAAGGGTTATAAACAACAACTCCAACAACAATAAGAAAGTTTTCAAAATATCCACTTATCAATTAATGAAAGGTGAAATAGAAATTTTAAGAAAAGGACTCAACTTCGTTGTAGCCCCTAATCGTATACCAAAGGAAGAAATCATTTGTGATATTGAAAATGGAATAAAGGCTCTTAATGATCAGGACAAGGACAAGGTGAGGCAAGAATGCGCCATTATATTAGATAAGGCTAAGCCTCCAAAGAAAAACTTAAGCAGTGAACAATTAAAAGCCCTTAAAAACCTGAGATGCAATGACAAGATTGTCATTCTAAATGCAGACAAAGGAGGGGCTACAGTAGTTTTGGACAGAGAAGAGTACAACAATAAGATGAGGAATCACCTACACAATAGCGGTAGTTATAAAAAACTGAATGAAAACCCCTTATCCAAAGTCATAAAAAATGTTTTAAAAGCCATTAAGGAGTCCAATCTGGATGATAATTTGAAGAAGCGTTTATACCCAGAAGGTGAAATCATACCCTATATTTATGGCGCCCCTAAAATCCATAAGGTCGGTGTTCCTTTAAGGCCTATTGTCAACGCTATAGGTGTACCAACATATGAATTAGCCAAATATGTGGCTCGCACTCTCGCCCCTATGGTGGGTAATACTAGCTCTTTCATCAAAGACTCCAACCAATACGTTGATTTAATTAAAAAAGCTAAATTGGATCCAGGTGAAAAAATTGTTAGCTTTATTGTTTTCCAACTTTTCACCAAAATCCCACTTGATGAAGTCATGCAAGTAGTAAAAGACGTAGCAGACCCAAAAACTACAAAACTAGCTGAAATATGTCTTTGCTCTACCTTTTTCACCTTCCAAGGGGAAATATTTGAACAAATATCTAGAGTTGCTATGGGATCTTCGTTATCCCCTATAGTGGCAAACCTCTTCATGGATAAATTTGAAAATAAGGCTTTGGACTCTTACCCATTAAAACCCATGTTTTGGATAAGGATCATAGATGACACCAATGTCAATTGGCCCATGGAGATGAGGAATTAAATAACTTCCTAGACCACCTCAACAGCATATCCAAAGATATCCAATTTACAATGGAAGGTGAAGAAAACAACTGCATCCCTTTCCTTGACGTACTCCTCTCAAGAAATGAAGATGGATCTGTTGGACACAAAGTGTTTAAAAAGAAATCACACACGGATAATTATCTGCACGCCAACTCACACCACTACCCAGCCCAGAAGACAGGGGTGCTGCTGACTCTCTTTACACGAGCTTTTAGAATATTAGACAAAAGTCATGTGGAAGAAGAAATTGAATATCTAAGAAAATCCTTCATAAACTTGCGATATAGAAATAAGGACATTAACAAAGCTATTCAAAGAGCCAGATCCGAAAACAAAAGAATGATTACTGGCAAACCCTCCACTACAAAAGCTTACCTCCCTTATATTCAAGGGGTCACAGACAAAATAGATAAAGTTCTAGCCAAAAAGGACATTAGAGAAACCTTCAAACCTCTAGTAATGAAATCGGTTAAGGATGACCCCGACCACCTCCAACAAAAAGGTGTTTACAAAATCAATTGTTCATGTGGGGATTGGTATATTGGGGAAACAGGTAGGACCTTTAAAATAAGGTTTAAAGAACATGGGGCAAATATTAGGCTTGGAAGAATTAAAACCTCAGCTTTGGCAGAACACTCAAGAAAAACATGTCACCACATATGCCTTGAAGAAGCAGTGGTCATTGCCAAATAAAAACATCATTTCTAATGCAAAATACATGAAGCCTTGGAAATCATAAAACACCCTCACAACCTAAATAGAGATGGAGGCTTAGAAGTTAGCAGAAACTAAGTCCACGTGCTGTCCCGTTAAAACATCTCGCACCCTTGAGTCGTTGGTCCCCTTGTACCCCTCTCTTCCTTCGTCCCTTTATTATCTTTAAATTGACTTTCACTTTCTCTACCTCGTACACTTTCCCCTTCCCTCTACTTGCCTATTCGCATCAAACCCTTACCCTACTCCTTGCCCTTACCATGCTACCCTTCTTTAACCTTAAATAGTTATAAGGAATTAATTTAAAAACACCCTTATAAATCTCCTAAAATTAACTTAGACCTTAATTAAACCCCTTCCTTCTGCAAACCTTAGTTTATAGGATCAATTGGTTACAAGCCTTATCTATGGCTTATAATCAATTGACCTATTCCAAACCTATTTAAATAACTACATCGTCATCAGTAATGTAATATAATTTACATAGGACCGTATAATCTTAAAATTAGTATAAGGAAAATATTAAAATTAGTATAAGAAAAATACTAAAACTCTAAAATTTCTCTAAAATAAAGCTGTACAACTTTAAACAAAAACAATTAATCTAAATCATAAGATAAAATAGGATAAAAAACTTAGGACTTTTTAACAATGATTAATGAAAAAGTAGACATTATAATCTACATAGGATCTTATAATATTAAGAAAATCAAATCTTTAAATCTATTAATATAATCTACTAAGACCTTTTTACATAATATTAGGATAAAAAAAGAAAATACTATACTTTGATATTTTTAAAAAACAAAAACTATTAATCTAATTCATAAGCTAAAATTGCATAAAAACTTAGAACTTTTTAAAGGATAAATAATTAATAAAAAAGTAGACATTATAATCTACATAGGGTCTTATAAAATTAATAATAATCAAACCATTAAAATAATTTAATATAATCTACTAGGACCTCTCTACATAAAATTAGGATAAGAAAGAAAATACTACACTTTGACATTATTAAAAACAGCTTGATGAAAATTTAAAATAATAAACAAAATAGAATAACTAACCTAAAATTAAATTAACATGAGACTTTATAAAAAGGGATAAATAATTAATAATAAGAAATATTAAACATTATTAGCATTAAAACTCAAAGCATCATAAAAATGATTATGATACATTTATAAAACAAAGTAACTAAAACTCAACATAATATAAATAAAAATAAATTAAAAATAAATGAAATTATTTAGAAATTAAAGCATTAAGTTGATATCTAGTCGGCTCTCTTTCTTGTCATTTTTCCACTATTTATTTAACACAAATTGTCTCTCTTTTTTGCAGATTTGTCCTGATGATGGGTCTTGTTTTAGACTCGAAATGTAGACTTAAAGATGTTTTGTTTGTTTAGTAAAATATTGTTGAGACTTTAATTTATTGAAAGTTGTAGAATTTAAAATCTATAAAGTTTCAAGATATAGTTTTTAAAGTCTAATTCTTTAAAGGGTGCTAGCTCAATAGAAGAGCACCTGCTTTACAAGCAGGAGGTTGGTGGTTCGATTCCATCGTGCCCTGATATTTATATGGAATGACGACGATCATTTTTTGGTGACGGAGGCTCTTTTGACCATCAACATTGAGCTTATGGTGACATTTTTCGACCCTCAACAAAATATGAAATGGCGACAGTCAACGAATGCCACCATATATACACATCAATAGTGACGACCAAGAAATGTCTGTCACCATAAATCATTGTTGTTGATATGAAATGGTGAGGGTTATTGTTTGTCATTATAGTCATTATTCGTGACAGAGCTTGATGTCACCAATGAGCTTATGATGACATTTTTTGACCCTCACCAAATATGAAATGATGACGTTCAACGAACGTTGCCATATACATGCACCAATAGTGACGACCATGAAGGTCCATCACAAAAAATTGTTGTTATTCATATGAAATGGTGATGGTCATTATTTGTTATTATAATAAATATTTGTGACGGACCTTGAATGTAACCACAACACATACTTTCGGCGACGCCACCTTTTGTGACGGAAGCTATTGTCCATCACCATTGCTCATATGAAATGGTGATGGTCACTATCTGTCATTATAAATCATTATTGGTGACAGATCTTGAATGTCACCCCAACACCTATACTTTCGGCGACGCCACCTTTGCTGACGTTCAGTTTTTGGTGATGAAGGCTCTTTTGACCCTCACCAATGAGCTTATGGTGACATTTTTTGCCCCTCACCAATGTCCTTTTTTCTTGTAGTGATTATGCCTGCAGTTGGTATTGTTGGAAGATTCCAAGAAAATACAAAAGATTTTCACCTTCAAGCTATAAAAAGGATATTCAAATATCTACAAGGGACTCAAAACTATGGTATATGGTATCCAAAAAATGTTGATCTCACTCTTCATGCTTACACAGATGCAGATTGGGCTGGAAATGTTGATGATCGAAAAATCACTAGTGGTGGTGCATTCTATATCGGGCCCTAATTTGTACCTTGGTTCAGCAAGAAACAAAGTTCTATTGCCTTGTCTACAGTAGAAGCAGAATATGTGGCTGCTGCATCATGTTGTACACAACTAGTTGGATAATGCAGACTTTACAAGACATTCAAATCAAATTTTCACCTCCCATGTCCATTTTATGTGATAATAAAAGTTCCATTAGTATCTCAAATAATATTGTTATGAATTCCAAGACCAAGAAAATTCCTATCAAGTACCACTTCCTACGTGAACAAGTGCTTGAAAAAAAGCTTAAATTTGATTAAGTTCCCTCCAAAGAACAAGTTTTTGATATATTTACTAAACCTCTTCACAGGGAAGCATTCGAATATCTCAGACAGACGCTGGGAGTTGTCTCTGCCTCTGAGATCAAATCTTCTTAATTTTGGAAGATTAAATTCGATACACGGTTTCGTAAAGGAGAATCGCGTATATATGTGAGTTTTGGTGCATAAAATTGCATATGGGCTTTGCTGGCGGAATTTCTCTGGTTCAATGTTTCAGAACATTTGTGGTGATGTTGGGCAATATCTATTGTTGTTTTAGTATTTATCTTTCTATATCATTCGCTGATATTTTTCTCCTTGATGAAGATGCTTTGATGATTTGGTTGTTGAAGATGTTCAGGATGCACAAGCTAAGGGGGAACACTTGTCTTGTGGAAAAGGATGCATTGTTGGAATTATGATTGGTTGTTGTTTTATGATCTCATGTTTGAGGTTCTTTGGTTTTGGTCATAAGCAGTCATATCTGTAATTTGATGAAAATTTCATGTTGATACCTATGATGTAAAATTTTTATATTCAGTGATGTAAGGACTTGTTCAAATTTTTAAACCCACCTGGTTAGGAAGTTGAGTCAAATTTGTAATTCCACTTGGTTGGATCATAAATGTAAGTCATACTCGGTTGAGTCATGTAATTAATTGAAAAATCGGTTTAAAGATCTAGCATGAACTCAGGAGGAGCATGATAAAGTGAGCACACATCAGATCTTCAGAGCTCATCTTTCTACAAGGGAAGAGAAACCTTGTTTTGGTTTTGATCCACCCTTTGCCCTTGATGTCAAAGGGGGAGAGTATTTTGGTATTTGAATAATGGTTATGATTACTATACTTATCTATTGTGGTGATCAAACACCATCATGGTTGCCATCAAGTCCAAAGGGGGAGATTGTTGGCAATATGTGAAATATGTTGTCTTTAATGACAACCTACTTGATGAAATTGTTCTTGATGGAAACCTACTTGATGAGTTTCCTTTTGATAAGAAATCTATGTGCTAAAGATGTAAAAATGATGTTTGTACAGGTCAGTTAAGATGTGACAAAGAAAGGAATTTCAATAAGTGCCATAGAAATGAAACAAGAAATATTTCTCAATGTATATGCATGTTTTATGAAGGAAACCCACATATGGATGCATTGTATACACTACCTTTATGAAGCCAACCCGCGTATACATTCAGAATTAGTATATATGCAGTTTTTATGAAGAAAAGTCATGTATACACGTGGATAAGAATGATCCAAGTCGCGTATGCTTTTTGCACTCTAAATTTATGAAACCAAGGGGCTTTACCATGGTATTATCCCACAGTACGAGAGTTGTATTGTGGTTTTGACTCCGTCCAAGAATACCATCAGCTGTTGTGTGGTTTTGACTCATGGTATTAGTAAATAATAAATCTATATGAGGAGAAGAAGTTCATAGTGCAAAGGGTGCATGAGTAAGGGTTATTACTGAATAAATTTCTCTGAGGTACATCTACATGGGATGAAATATGTTTTAATTGATAGATATGAATCTATGATGCACCCATGGATACAATGATGGTTTAGGATCTCTAGATCTGAAATGACTATGTTCTTGTGTGATCCATTGAGAGATGATTAGATCCATGACTTAGCCAAGTTTACTGAAGATAAGTGAATAAATCTGGGTAAGTTCTATGGATCTGGTTCATTCTACAAAGTTTATATTTACAGATCTATATGCTAGTTTGTCTCAGTAAATGTAATGCCTCTCAATTCAACAAAATTTTATTTCTTTTTTCAATTTTTATTAACAACTTCTATAATTATTTTGTCTCCCTTTGACGAAATTTTATTTTCCCAGTTAGATTTCATTTCGTAGCAATTTGATGAAATTCTACTCTTCACACTACAGTCATTATTTCTCTTCCTTGAGTTTCTATCTTTATTTGACTATTGGTAACACTAGTCTTGGCATAAATCTTACACACCAATTAAGGATAAATCCACCTCCTCCAATTTTTCTATGATAAATAATTATTGCAGACTAATGATCCTTAACTCAACTAAATATTTGATTATATTTCTATAAAAGAACTTATTTAATACTTAACCCCTTTATCCCTTTAGGTACTATATACCATGCATTTATGTGTTCAAAGGAAATATAACAACTTCCATAGATTACCATCATGACCACATATGATATAATTAGGTATTGTCCTTGATGTAGTAGATTTCATGTTTTTCATACCTCTATTTACTTCACCTTACGATGGTTCCATCATTCTGAATTCCTTATTGATAGTTTAATCTAATTATATTCAAATTGTGACATCGTATCCAACCTTAGATAGATTGCCACAACTTAACGAGAAAATATTATCCTACATTTAAATTTACAATTAATACATAATCACCCACGCACATGTCAGTTGACTCGAGAGGGCTTTAAAGTGGCATTAATATAAACATACCTCCTTTATCCTGGTTTCTTCCCCCGGACTTCGTGGTAGCTACTACGAATTTCGATGAGACAAATGGGTACTACCTCTTAATTTATACCCGATGGCTCCCATGTGACTTTGTACAATTTATTAATGGTGTTGACTCTCATAATTTCTTGGCGGGATTTTATACCCTACTGCCATAAACTGACCTTGGTTTCTGAGACCATCTCACCTAACCACCGTCTACCTCTCCATCTCCTGCCACATGGACGATGGAGATGTTTCGTCCTCTACGGTTTACTAAGTGGTATATCATACAGATTCTTCGGTATTCGAATTCAATTGCCCTTCTTCTTTCCGTGGTGTATTCAAGAAGTGTTCTGCGACTCCATCCAACATCGTCTGGAACAAACTCATGAACTAGCAAGCAACTTCTCCACATGGCATCGAAATTCTATCCAGGTAATTGATTGAGTCTCCTACTCTTAGTAAATTTCAGTGAGATTGTCATTTTGATTTCTTTGAAAATTCCACTGTACAAGATAGCACTAAGAATCATTTCCTGAATTCCTAGTTTTGTTACTAGTTAGGGATTTATGATGAGATTCTTACGGTGATTTAAAATGATGTCTCAATGTGATTCATTTTCATACTGGTGGCACTGGTTTTTCATTTCTCTTTGGTACTTGTACTCTGAGTGAAATTAGCATTAGATTTCTTCAACTCACCAGCAGTAGCTCAGTATTTTCTATTGTATATTTACTATGATATTATCGTTTTGGTTGTTACTATCATGATTTACAATTTTTTCCCTCGCTTTCCAGCATTTTATTCGGATCTATTTCTAATGGTTTAAGGGATATTCAATGCAACTGGGTCATCCCATTTCCTCTTCCTCAAACATTTTCGATATACCTTTTGAATGTCTTCAGATGGAACATATTTCGATCTCACTACCGAATCCATTGGTGTTTAACCTCAAATGTTTACACAGGTAAAATTTAAATGGTTTAGTTCCTAACTTACTTGTTCACTTTTTTATTTACTTTCTGGTTACACTTGTAATATTGAAACTCACCTCTCTCTTTTTTTATCGATTTCTATGGAAGACAAATGGAGTTTTCTAGGAAGGTTGAAACTCCTAAAGGTATCCCTCTTACCCTCTTTAGTTTTCATATTTATGTTCTTTACTAAATTTTGAATATAGCTAATATGAAAATATTATTATGCATAGGTAACAACTCTGAAATGTTCCATCTCCAACCTATTTCGATATTCCTTTCTCTTTGAGCTTTTCAAATGGAATTAATCTTCCCCATAATTTTAATATAGGTTGGTTCTTCATCACCACGAATACTATGGCATTCCACTTCTGACATCGTAGTTTAATTTTCCCTTTATGGGTGATTCGTTTCTGTTGTTTTTGGTTTCCAACAAGAATACTTTTTTGAATTTCTGTATACCTACCGGTATTGAAATTTAATGGATATACTGGCATATGAACCTAACTATACTATAAGTGTAATATGTGATTTTCCTTTCAGTTTCCTTTATCAGTTTACTCTATTTGCAAGGGATTCTGCTTCGTTTAATATATTGGTTATGGCTTTATGCTATATTATATATTCATAAATTTTTGAAGCCTATCCATCTAATTTTAGATTGATATCTCTAATATATAATTACAAGGATAGTATATGCATATTCAAATTGCATTACCATTCAAAACAGAACTTTTAGTTACAATATTTACTGCCACATGGTTGTTGTGGTTATTGCCCAATTCATTTTCTTTCTTTCGGTAAATGGAATAATTAGAAAATAGTGATATCTATATACTCCTGTTAGCTTAATTTGATATGTATGTCCATGCAGGTTTATAATACCTTACTTTATTGTATCAAAATTTGGAAATATTGTATACAGATTTACACATATTTACCTCATGCAAGTTTATGTCTTCCTTTAGAATATGTATGAGTGCATACATTTACTTGTCTCTAATTCAGTTCAACATTCAGTAACTATAAGTATCATTCTTATACATTAAATGTCTAATTTTTCATTAACTATAGAAATTTAGTAGGAGCATCAATATACCTCTTTTACATAACTTATAATTTCATTTCTGACTATTCTTATTTGAAATTTCTATGTATTAAATTTGCATTTATGGAAATGGCTAGTAAGGTTAACATTTTTGTGTATAACATAGAAGACTAAAGTATGAGTTGAAATTTATTTTAGCAGTTATTCCTTTATATTATTATATTTATTGATACCCGATTTTTCATTGATTAGAACAAAATAAGTTCAGATATATTTTCAGTTTGTATATATCTCTCTCAGAAATCTTAGGCGTATTTCATATTAGCGTATAGAAATAGAATTGATTCAGTTATATGTATTTATCTATACAATGTACATGGTTCAGTATGTTTTTCAGATCTATAAATTGAAAATACATGTCTAATGATATTTCTTTTTTATAATAATAATCAGATCCTTTCCTTACTAAGACTAGCAGAAATATCGGTTAGACTGCCTAACTCCAGATTTAAGTCTATACCTAGATTTAGACATTCTGGTTATTGGAGCTAACTCGAATTATTACTCATACAACAATAACAAATTGCATGTTACCACTATGATAACATCTGTTAAATGTATGGTATCCTGTAGTTTACTGCAAAAATCTGAAATTTAACTAAGTGGTTCCCACAATTTCTAACTGTAACTATCTTCATATATCACATACATATAGTTCTTTAATAATTTCCTAAGCAGATATAATGTACCACATCTTACAAAATAAATATAAATTAGAACCATGTTATGTATTTGTGCATACCAATTGCTCTGACTAATTCATCCCAACCGTAGAGTTCTCTCTCCATAACTCACCCTCGATTCAAGACCTTAACTCCCAGTGATAGAAAACCCTTTGTCTATCCTAGAGCAGCTTATATAAATTGTGATTTCCCAAGCCTATTTCCAATTTCTGCGTCTAGAAATTTCATAATGCTTTCTTCCTGCTTTTCCTAGGCTTTCCCTCATTGAGGTACTTTAAAGTTGTCTTTTCCGCTTTTCCAAATTTTTCTTCCTCTTCCGAATTACTTTCCTCTTCATTGGGGAAATTAGATGTTTATCTCCAAATATAATTTTGTTAATATTCCTTCCAAGCATTTATGGAAGGTGTGGGAAAGTCTCATCACCTTATCCCCATCCTCATGGATCTAGGCTTCAAATCTCAATTCTCAATCTAGTCATTGCGCACATAAATTTTCCATTTATTTTTATTAATTAAAATTAAAATAATTCCACACACTAGTTCTCCATTGGGGTCCACTTCCCCTTTGGAATTATTCAATTTTCAATTAAAAAAAATAGAAACTAGGGGTATTACATATTCCCGATCTAAAAACAAACACCATCTTCAGTGTTGACCAAAAATTAACTAGTTCATTGTGTAAACAGGGATGGAGATTTTTCCATCATCTCAGCTTATCACTCCCAAGTAGCCTCTTCGGGTGTAAATTCCCTCCACTGCACTTTTACCCTGGCTACTGTCCAGTTCACAAGTTCAATTTCTTCCCGCTCCAAGATTTGAAGCAGTTCTAGAAGGAATTCCCCTTTTGTTTCCACCCGAATCACATTCCTATCAATAACGTGAGCAGAATCATGTACATATTTTTTTAATAAAGAAACATGGAACACATCATGAACCTTAATGTGAATGGGTAAAACCAATTTATAGGCCACTGGTCCTACTATTTCCATCACTTAAAACAATCCACAATATCTTGGAGCTAATTTTTCACAACTTCTGGTGTGCCAAGTATTGTTCTTAGGCTTAATCATCAGATATATATGATCACACACACTGAATTATTGGTGCAATCTCTTTTTGTTTGCATAAATTTTCTGTCTGTCCTGAGCTGTCTTGATATTTTTCTCAATTTATTTTACAACTTTTTCCACTTCTTGCAAAGCCTCTATTCCGAGTGTTAGTTTATCATCTGTTTGACTCCAACTTAAGGGAGTATGGAACTTTCTTCCATAAAGTGCTTCAAACAGGCTCATCTTTATGGAAGTTTGGTAGCTATTGTTATATGAATATTCTAGTAAGTGAAAATGGTCTTCCCATTTGGTTGGCCTATCCATAACATACATCCTTAACATATCCTCCAAAATTTGGTTTGTTCTCTCGGTTTGGCCATCCGTTTGGGGGTGGTAAGAAGTACTAAAATTCAATTTAGTACACATGCCTCCAAATAAGATTCTTCAAAAGGCTGTAGTAAATTTTGCATCTCTATCTAAAATTATCATTTTAGGAACTACATGTAGCCTTACAATTTCCTTCATAAACACATTTTCTACTTGGGCTATTCCAAAGGTAGACTGAACATGTATAAAATGAGTAGTTTTGGTTAAAGTGTCCACTAAAACCATCACAGAGTCATGCTAATATTTAGTTGCTGGTAACCTAGTTATAAAGTCCATGGAAACAGTTTTCCATTTCCATTCTGAGATAGGTAAAGGATTTAACAACCCAGTTGGATTCTGATGTTCAACTTTTACTTGTTGACGTTCAATGCACCTAGACAAGTAGCTTGCTACATCCATTTTCATTATAGACCAAAATAAATTCTTTCTCAAAGCTGTGAGTAATTTCAGGTATCGAGGATGTTCATAATATGGATTTTTATGATATTCATCCAAAATTTCTTTCTTTAAAGATTCTACATTATGAATGTACAATCTATCTCTGTAAAAAATCAAGCCATTGTAATTTTCTGTATACCCTTTCTTTTCTTTTTTCAAAATTTGAGTCTGAAGTTTTTCATATTTTTGGTCTTCATCCACTACCACTTTACTCAGTCCCTCCAAGTCAAAGTTGACACTACTTCCAATGTTACTTATACTTTGCCAAGAATTTATGCTTAAGGAATCTACAATCTTGTTTTCTTCACCTTTGATGTGTTTTATTTCCATGTCAAATTCACTCAGGAAAGACAACCACCTAGATTTCCTAGCATTCAAGTTTGGTTGAGTGAAAAAATACTTTAGGCTAATGTGATATGTCATTAGCACAAATTTCTTTCCTAGAAGGTAGTGTCTCCACATCTTGAGAGCATGTATTATAACAGCTAACTCAAGATCATAAACACTATAATTTTGTTCATTCTTCTTAAGTTTTCTAGATTCATAGTCTATAACATAATTTTCTTGTAATAGTACTCCTCCTAATCATTCTCCACAAGCATCTTTGCATACCACAAACTCTTGATCTGAGTCAACAATCTTTAGAATTGGTGTTGTAGTAAGTTTTAGTTTTAATTTCTCAAATCTATTTTGACATTTTTCAGTCCATTCAAATTTTACTCCTTTCCTTTCCAAGGTATTAATGGGATGCGCTAAGCCCGAAAATATCTCTACAAATCTCCGGTATTATCCTGAAATTACCATAAAGGATCTTACAGCTGATACATCAGTAGGTACAAGCCACTCTCTCATTGTTTTTATCTTTTTTGGGTCTATAGCCAATCCTT
Organism: Pinus albicaulis; assembly: GCA_034641835.2. Lineage (NCBI taxonomy): Eukaryota > Viridiplantae > Streptophyta > Pinopsida > Pinales > Pinaceae > Pinus > Pinus albicaulis. The sequence continues at coordinate 1,377,883,879 of CM076584.1, forward strand.
GTTCTGAAATTATATTCCCTAAATATTGAATTTTCTCTTTGATAAATTTGCATTTACTCTACTTAGCATACAATTTGTTTTCTTTGAGAGTTTGAAAAACAATTCTCAGGTGTTCTTTATGCTCCGCTTCACTTTTTGAATAGATTAAAATGTCGTCAATAAACACTAGAACAAACTTGTCCAAGTATTTATTTAAGACACTATTCATTAAACACCTAAAAGTGGTGGTTGCATTGGTCAAACCAAACGGTAGAACCACAAATTCATAGTGTCCATACCGGGATCTAAATGTTTTTTTGCTAATATCCTCATATTTAATCCTTAATTGATGGTAACTAGTCCTTAAATCAATCTTGGAAAAAACCGTTGCCCCTCTAACTTGGTCAAAGAGGTCATATATCCCAGGCAGTGGATATCTATTTTTAATTGTCAGTTTGTTTAATTGACGGTAGTCAATACACATACATAAAGTACCATATTTCTTTTTCGCAAACAACACCGGTGATCCCGAAGGGGATACACTCGGTCTGATGTAACCTCTGTCCAAAAACTTTGGTAGCTGCATTTTCAACTCCATTAATTCAGGAGTGCTCATTCCGTATGAGGCTCTAGAAACTGGATTTTCTCCCGGCACTAAATCAACTGAAAAATAAATTTCTCTCTTGGGGGGCAGATGAGGGATTTCATCTCGAAAAACATCTTTAAATTCTCTTAGCACTGGTAATGTTTGTAATAGATTTTCTTCTGCTTGTTGTATCAATTCTTCTACATGCACATAATACACCTTATACCCTTTTCTAGCAATTCTCTTTAACTGAAGGGCTGAAATCTATCTCACCGATAAGGGTTTAGTCTTTCCTTTTATTATAATAGGTTTTCCCTCCTTGTCAATGCAGTGTAAAGTCTTATCTAAACAATTCACCATAGCTTTTTGTTTCTCTTACAAGTCCATTCCTATAAGTATATCATACAACCCTAATGGCAGAATATTTAAATTTAACTTTGTTTGGTATCCATTCATATTTATGGCTGTGTGGGGTAAATTATGAGTTACTTTCCTCTTTGTACCAGTGGCTAACTATACTAACCCAGACCACTAAAATGTCTCTGACTTTAATTTACATTTTTCTACAAATTGTGGGATAATATAACTCAATGATGCACCTGGATCTATTAAAACTATAACAGATTTGTCAGCAATCATACCTTCCATCTTGACCATGGAGGACTAGTGTTCTTCTTGATGATCTTGTAAGGCAACACTAATTTTGGGGATGTTCCTGGCTACATCATTAACTGTAGTGGCCTCTCTTAATACTTGTACTATCTTTATATTTTGGTGTAGACAGTCCCTCAATAAATTAGGTTATCCACAACCCCAACACTTCAAAGGTTCTTTCACTTTAACAGTCCCTTCTCTCTTATTATTTCCATTCATTGGTTTGGATCCATTTTGAGATTAGGAAGTTTGTTTTTCACCCAATTTACTAAATTTCTTTCATTGGTGGTTTCTCCCAAATATTTTCAGATAGGCTGGTTTGGTTTTCTTTTCGCTGAAGTCACCTTTGTTTGAACAATTCTTTCCTGGTTCCATATTTCTCTTGAATTGATGGTTACATAATCTGGCCTTCCGCACCACTTTATCCATCAGTTTTAGGTTTTCAAAATCTATCTTTTCTTTATAAACACTAGGAAGATAGTTTAGGAACCTCTACACCTTTTCCTTCTCCTTTATGATATAGGATACATACCGTAACATATTTGTGAACTTGGTTACAAAATCATCAATCGTGAGCTATCCCAATTTGAGTTCATGAAACTATTTTTCCCTGTTATCATAGTACCGTTCATTTAAGTATGAATTTTTAAAGTTGACTTGAAAATCCTCCCAAGTCACCATTTTCTCATCAATGGCATGAACCATCTTTGTTTCTTCCCACCACAAGGTAGGCTTACCTTGCAGTAGATAAACAGCCAACCTTGCTCGTAAGTTACTTTTGTATTCGTAAAATTGAAAACACTTTATCATATTCAATAGCCATGCTTCAACATCTTCTTCTTTCTCTCCATCATAGGAGGGAGGTTTAATTTTCCAGAATTCACCCTATAATTCCTTCTTCTATCTAGACTGCTATCTAGAGGCATCATCTTCCTTAGAAAATTTTGAGAACCCTTCCCTTCCTTTTCCTTCTGAAACCTTCACCCTCTTGGCTATTCTGGAAAGTCAATTCCCTTATTAGTCTCTCTTTCTCCTCACTAGCTAAAGATATACTTTTATTGTGGCTTTTTAGTTGTGCCATTTCTGGTTGCATTCTATGAAACATAGCCATCAATGGAGAATCTGGATCTGGCGTGTTTTCTCAACCACCCATATCTACATATAGCTCGCCACGATCAGTCATGGTTCACACCTGTATTCTTTAGTACTGTTCACTGTCTAGGAAAATAACATTAGAAAAATTTAAAATTAATAAAATTTTACAGCAGCATATATTTTCTATGTGATCATATAATTTGCACAGTGTTTTAGCTAATGCTCTGATACCACTTTTAATGCCTCTCAATTCAACAAATTATTTTTCATTTTTAATTTTTATTAACAGCTTCTATAATTATTTCGTTGCCCTTTGAAAATATTTTATTTTCCCAGTTAGATTTCATTTCGTCGCAATTCAACAAAATTATGTTCTTCACACTGCAGTCATTATTTCTCTTCCTTGAGTTTCTATTTTTATTTGACTATTGCTAATAGTAGCCTTGGCATACATCTTACACACCAATTAAGGCTAAATCCACCTCTTCTAATTTTTCTATGGTAAATAATTATTGTAGACTAATGATATTTAGCTGAACTAAATATTTCATTATATTCCTATAAAAGAAATTATCTAATAGTTAACCCATTTCTTCCATTAGGTATTATATACCATGTATTTATGTGTTCAAACGAAAGATAACATCTTTCATAGATTACCATCATGACCACATACAATATAATTAGGTATTGTCCTTGATGTAATATATTTCGTGTTTTTCATACCTCTATTTACTTCACCTTATGATGGTTCCATCATTCTGAATTTCCTCATTGATACTTTAATCTATTTATATTCAACTTGTGACATGGTATCCAACCTTAGATGGATTTCCACAACTTAACCAGAAGATCTTATCCTACATTTAAATCTATAATTAATACACAATCACCCACCCACATGTCACTTGACTCGAGAGGATTTTAAGGTAGCATTAATATAAACGTACCTCCTTTATCCTTGTTTCTTCCCCCAGACTTCGTGGCAGCTACTACGAATTTCGATGAGACAAATGGGTACTACCTCTTAATTTCTACCCGATGGCTCCCATGTGACTTTGTAAAGTTTATTAATGGTGTCGATTCTCATAATTTCTTGGCGAGATTTTCTACCCTACTGATATAAACTGACCTTGGTTTTTGAGAACATCTCACGTAACCACCATCTACCCCTCCATCTCCTGCCATGTGGATGATGGAGATGTTTCGTCCTCTAGGGTTTACTAAGGGGTATATCATACAATTTCTTCGGTATTCGACTTCAGTTTCCCTTCTTATTTTTCTGGGGTATCCAGGAAGTGTTATGTGCCTCCATCTGCCTTCGTCGATAAAGAACTCATGAACTAGTAAGAAACTTCTTCACATGGCATCAAAATGTTATCCATTTAATTAATTCTGTCTCTTACTCTTAGTAAATTTCAGTGAGATTGTTGTTTCTATTTCTTTGAAAATTCCACTGTACAGGATAGAAATAAGAATTATTTCCTGAATTCCTAGTTTCATTAATAGTCAAGGATTTATGATGAGATTCTTATGGTGATTTAAAATTCTGTCTCTGCGTGATTCATTTTCATACTGGTGGCACCGATTTTTCATTTCTCTTTGGTACTTGTACTTTGAGTGAAATTAGCATTAGATTTCTTGAACTCATAGGTAGTAGCTCAGTATTTTATGTTGTATGCTTACTGTGATATGAGCGTTTTGGTTGCTACAGTCACGATTTATAATTTTTTCCCTCTCTTTCCAACGTTTTAGTCGGATCTATTTCTACTGGTTCAAGGGAGATTCAATGCCACTGGGTCAGCTCATTTCTTTTGCCTCAGACATTTTTGACATTCCATTTGAACGTCTTCAGATGGAACATATTTCGATCTCACTACCAAATCCATTGGTGTTTAACCGCAAAGTTTTACACAGATAAAATTTAAATGGTTTAGTTCCTAACTTACTCGTTCACTCTTTTCTTTATTTTCTGGTTACATTTGTAATACTTAAACTGACCTCTCTTTTTTTTGATTGATTTCTATGGACGTAAGATGGAGTTTTCCAGGAAGGTTGAACCTCCTCAAGGTATCCGTCTTACCCTCTTTAGTTTTCATAGTTAGGTTCTTTACTAAATTTTGAATATAGCTAATATGAAAATATTGTTATGCACAAGTAACAACTCTGCAATGTTCCATCTCCAACCACTTTCGATATTCCTTTGTGTTTGAGTTTTTCAAATGGAATTAATCTTCCTCGTAATTTTAATATAGGTTGGTTCTTCATCATCACTAATACTATGACATTCCACTTCTGACATCGTAGTTTAATTTTCCCTTTATGGGTTATTCGTTTTTGTTGTTTTTGGTTTCCAGTTGTACTATTTTTTCGAATTTTTGTATACCTACTGGTATTGAAATTTAATGGATATACTGGCATATGAACCTAACTATACTATAAGTGGACGATGTGATTTTTCTTTCAGTTTCCTATATCATTTTACTCTATTCGCAAGGAATTCTCCTTCGTTTGATATACTGGTTATGGGTTTATGCTATATTAGATTTTCATAATTTTTTGAAGCCTATCCATCTAATTTTAGATTGATATATCTGATATATAGTTACGAGGATAATATATTCATATTCAAATTGCATTACCATTGAAAACAAAACTTTTAGCCACTATCTTTATTACTACATGGTTGTTGCGGTTATTTCCGAATTCATTTTCTTCCTTTTGGTAAATGGAATAATTAGACAATAATGATATCTATATACTCATGTTAGCTTAATTTGATATGTATGTCAATGCAGGTTTATAATACCCTACTGTATTGTATCAAAATTTGGAAATAGTCAATACAGATTTATGCGTATTTACCTCATGCAAGTTTATGTCGTCCTTTAGAATATGTATGAGTTCATACATTTAATGGTCTCTAATTCAATTCAGCATTCAATAACTATAAGTATCATTCTTATACATTAAATGTATAATTTTTCATTAACTACAGAGATTTAGTAGGAGCATTAGTATACCTCTTTTACATAACTTAGAATTTCATTTCTGACTATTCTTATCTAAAATTTCTATGTATTAAATTTCCGTTTACGGAAATGGCTAGTAAGGTTAACATTTCTGTGTATAACATAAAAGACTAAAGTCTGAGTTGAAATTTATTTTAGCTGTTATTCCTTTATATTATTATATTTACTTCTACCCTATTTTTCAATGATTAGAACAAAATAAATTCAGATATATTCTCACTTTGTATATATCACTCTCAGAAATATTAGGCGTATTTAATATCAGCATATAGAAATAGAATTGATTCATTTCTATGTATTTATCTATATAATGTACATGGTTCAGTATATTTTTCAGATCTATAAATTGAAAACACATGTCTAATGATATTTATTTTCTACGATAACAAAAAGATCTTGTCGTTACTAAGACTAGCAAAAATATCAGTTAGACTGCCCAACTCCAGATTTAAATCTATACCTAGATTTAGACATTCTGGTTATTGCAAATAACTCGAATTATTACTCATAAAAAAATATAGAATTGTATGTTACCACTGTGACAACATCTGTTAAATGTATGGTCCCCTACATTTTACTGAATAAATCCTAAATTTAACTAAGAAGTTCCCACAATTTCTAACTTCATATATCACATACATATAGTTATTTAATAAATTCCTAAGAAGATATTATGTACCACATCTTACAAAATAAATATCAATTAGAACCATGTTATGTAGTTGTGCATACCAATTGCTCTGACTAATTCCTCCCAACCGTAGAGTTCCCTCTTCGTAATTCACCCCCGAGTTGAGACCTTAGCTCCTAGTTATAGAAAACCCTTTGTCTATCTTAGAGAAACTTATTTAAGTTGTTCATTCCCAAGTGTTTTTCGAATTTCTACGTCCAGAAATTTCAAGATTATTTATTCCTACTTTGCCTAGGCTTTCCCTCATTGAGGTACTTTAAATCTATCTTTTCCACTTTTCCATCTTTTTCTTCCTCTGCCCAATTACTTTCCTCTTCATTGGAAAAATTGATGTTTATCTCTAAATCTAATTTTCTTAATATTCCTTCCACGGATTTCTAGAAGTTGTGGGAAATTATTATCACCTTATCCATATCCTCATGGATCTAGGTTTCATATCTCAACTCTTAATCTATTCATTGCACACATAAATTTTCCATATTTTTTTATTAATTAAAACTAAATTAATTCCACACATTAGTTCTCCATTGGGGTCCACTTCCCCTTTGGAATTATTCAATTGTCAATTAAAAATCATAGAAAGTAGGGGTATTATAGTAAAACCACGTATATACGCAGTTTTCCGTCGGAAAAGGCGTGTATGGAAGTTAGGCTTTTCTGAAGCTTATTGTAGGGGTTTTTCTGTTATACCTGTTATTTTTCTGTTGTCTGTCAATGAATTCTTCTTGTAGATCTGGGTTGTTTGAATGTCGTATATGCTGCTAAGTTGATTATGAACAAATTTGATCAATGAGAGGATAAACATGGTTGATGATGACTAACTGATGAAGCGTTCTACATTTGTAAAGATATTTGAGTGAAAGCATTAGATTTGGATCTGAGACTAATTACATTCTTAAAAAAATTATTCATAAAGCTATACGCAGGGTGGTGTAAAATAAAGCGCGTATACAAGTGGGCTCAGTGAAGCGAAGTATCGTATTCATTTTAAGTTGATGAATGTTCAGGGTTGAGTTTGTATCTACATATTTGTTCTGAAGTATTGGTTATATCTGAGTTCTGGTTACAGTGGTCTCACTATTCTGATTGAAGTATTAGGTAAAGTTTATGATTGTTGATGTTTATGAGGAGTTGTGTTCATGTTGTCAGATCCAGTATGAAAAATTGATGAAATGTGGTTTGCAGTGGTTATGAGGGTTGAAGCCTTCGGTATGGAAGTAGAAGCTTCGTGCCAGTAGAAGTTGATGTTATTATCAGGGGGTTGAAGTTCCCTTCTAGTAGTGGCTGGTAAACGATACTAGGGGGTTGTAGCTCGCTTCTAGTAGTAGCTGGAAAAGAAGAGAAGGTTGTAGCCTTCTGTAGATATATGCCTACGTATTGATATGAGTCTGCATCAATACAATATTGTAAAAAGTTTTCCATATAATAAATATTGAAGACAGAGACAACAACAGCGGTGGTTTTCTCCCGAATTGGGTTTCCACCTTAAATATTGGTGTTCATGTGTGATGATTTATACTACTGTTAACACACATATTTACTTAGTATCTAATAGATGCATAACTGCTACACTAAATTAAAGATTGTTCCTGAAATTATTTTCATAATTGGAAAAATTATATCAGTATACACCAGTTTCTTTTATTACATGCTTATGTATATGAGAGTTGGGTTCATCAAAGCCATGTATGGAATTCTGTAAAGAAAAAGTTAAAATATTTCCGGTAAGCTCTAAATACTAATTCACCCCCACCCCACTCTCAGTGTTTTTCCCAACATTCTTGGCTTTCAACCCTCCAAAACCTGGCTTTCCAACCCTACAAAATAGGAATGAAATTAAAAAAAAAAAAAAATGCAATTTCTCAATTGTTTCTATTTCCTTTTTTGTTTTTAAATACACACAATTTTCAATATATTGAGACTTATTATGTAATCCTAGCCATCCCTTTGAAATTTAATTTTTTCTTCTTTTACAATTTCTCAAATGTTTCTATTTTGCTTAATTTTTTTTAAATACACATAGATTTCAATATGTTGAGACTTAGGTTTAATCCTGAGACATCTCTTTGAAATTTAAAAAAAAAAAATTATTTCCAATTTCTCCATTATTTCTATTTTCAATAATTTTTTTCCCAATTTCTCCATTGTTTCTATTTTCAATAATGCCGAGAAAAACTATCTCTTCAAAATTCCAAAGCATATCTAGTCTCCTATCCCTTCACAATGCCAAAGAATATCTGGTCTCCTCACTTACTGGCCTTCTAACTCCTTCAAAAAACATGAAGTATTTTATCTGGCCTCCTCACTTGCTAGCCTTCTAACTCCTTAAAAAACACGAAGTATTCTCTTACATTAAAATTGTTTTCTTTACAGATAGGCTCAAATGAATAAACTGACTGAAATGAAGAAGAAACTAGTTCAAACAAAGAAAATGGCATAGGAACCGAATTTCAACGAACTATTCACTGCTCAAATTGAATGGAAGAATTTCAAAAATTTTTGCATCAATTCGGATGAATTTGGTAACTATGTGTTACACGATGCGAGTTTGGTAGCTGAATCTCATATAATGGAAATTTCACCAGGGCCAATTGATGCTTCCAACCACTGCAACAATGGGGGAACTTGTACTATCCCCCAATCCAGGATGATTGACATCCACGCCAATGTACATTTCATGGTCATTGCCAAATCTCGTTAACTGGCGAGACAGGCTATGAATAAGAGCAACATTACTTCCACCCACTTTGGCATTCATCTTCAATGCCAAATTTTTGAAATATTTAGATGCTTGCAATTGGGTCGCCCAATCAGTGCATTTATTTACATGCTTAAAAGAACAACACCGTGTCACCAATCCGACATCTGTTTCGGAAATACGATTTAGAGTTGTATACACTTATGTTATACCTCCATAGAAATGATTAAAATATGTAATTTCCCTTTGGCTCTTCCCTACACATCCAACAAACTTTATTGAAGGCCTATCATATCATTGAACAGGGACATGGGCTTATAATCCAAAATGATGGGAGATGGATTCAAAGCCACTCCCATGTCTCCACACCTTCTCACCAAGGAAGACATGAACATCATTTTCTTTAGAGAAGGAGAAGGCATGTCCCATATGAAGCTTAGGAGACACCATTTTTCAATATGCCTCCCATAAAAAACATGGCTACTCATAATGTTCCACTGTCTATTTTCCACGGGTGGAGTTACTTGATTATTTCAACCTTAGATTCCTATCCACTCTCCAATTTGATTTTTAATTTAATGGATCCAAATGAAACAGAGCTCGAAGGCATATAGACACTACTAAATCCCTCGATAGACTCCTATGCAAAAGCCATCGATGTCGAGTAGCTGGCTTCAACTGCAGGAGGAGGCACTTGTGTAGGGATGGAAGGTACCCTCGAAGGCTCTTGAGTACTGATATTAAGATCCCTCATTTTGGAAGCCAGAAGGAATATTAGAACCTACCTCTACCTCTTCCCTGGCCCTAGCCTTGGCCTTGACCTTGAACTTTGTCTCTCTACCTCTACCTTTTCTGCTAAAGTTTCCTCCCTGATCCATAGCCAAAGAAATGAAAAATGAACTACCGCGATTTGAAATTAAATGAAATCAGTATCAAGTCTTTGTATAATTTTGTAATCCAACCTATTCTAGAATATTCCACACTGATATAGAGGGAAAACTCCACGTTTAATTTATAATAAATGCAATGAACTTAAAACCGGAGCAGAGGGGATATTCAATATTTCAACTAACCTTGAAAGCCAAGCACGAAGAAGAGTGGAGTAGTGGTGCTTCCTCTAAATTAACAATATCAGTTTATGAAACAAAAACCCTTCAATTTTTTTTCTTCAGATGGAGATAATAAGATTCATTAATTTGGCTCGATATGTATAGATTAGCATTACAAACATATATATTAGCATTATAGACTACAATTCATATTGAAATAAATATATACGAAATGCAGAGCACTCAGTAGCAACGATAAATATCAAGATTTCAGTATAGCATAAGTAGCTACAATAACCTACTAAAATTACTAGATCTATAAACTATTCATCATACCTCTTAATGGACTGTAATTGGCATGTACTATAGTGAAGAAAACACAACTTTGGATTGACAAGAATACTTGGAAATGTTAGTGCCTTTACCCAACCTCTCTTGTCTAGGTATATCCAAGAACACCCTTCAACCTTCGAAATTCTTGAAAAATCCGATCCTCCTAAGAAAAGTTGGTCCTCCTACAATCTATTCCAAAAGAGTTGAAAGATTTGATCATTTGAGGCAAAGACAGTCCTCCTCCAACCGGTCGCAAAAAGGCTAAAATTCAAAATACCTAAACATAGGGTTTTTTTAAACTCCTCCTGCAGAGTTAAATATTTGTCAAGTGCCCCCAAAATCTAGTTTGGAAAACACTAATTTTTTTTATTTGTTTTGGGTTGGGTTTAGTTAACTTGGCAGAAATTTATTTTTTTATTTTTTTAAAGAATATTTAAAAATTAATTAATTTTTTTTATACTTAAAAAAAATACATTTAATCTATTTTTAAAACAACAATAATAATATTTAATCAGTTAAAAATAATTTTAGTTTGTTTTTTCAAATTTTAAGTATTTATAACATTTATCAAGAAAATCAAAGCGACTTTTGGATGGAGTATATTGCCAATATTATTTAATGTTCATTTAGTGTTCAAGAAATAGAATGAAGAATGATTAACCTCTTAGGAGTGCAAGAGGCCATGATTATATGACATCAATGATGAGCAATGTTATTAGAATATGCCAAACGAGATAAAATAATATGCAAACAAATCAAAAAGTTAGGCCTCCTTACTCAACTACAATGCAGTGATGCTCCTATAAAATATAAGAAAGGTATTCACATCTCCACACATACATATAACAAAATAAGATGAGAAAATTGAAGGAAAATATAAATCTAACTAGGATATAACAGATGTCCTTAGTATTTGGTAGAAGGATATCAATCTCACACCTCACAGATATAGTTGAAACATTCGTTTGAGGTGATAGTTTAAGGAGAGGATTAAACAAAGTGTGAAGAAAGTATGATTCTCAACACGTAGATAAGCATTTGAGAGAAGCATGTCACAGTAGGCCTAAATATAATCCTTTCATTTCTTGTAGGCTTTGACAATAGAAAGAAACTCATTGCTATAGGTTGGGCATCTATGAAAACCATCGACAAGAGTGTCTCAATATGGTAGACCATCAAATGTTTGTGTCGTGTGGTATTTACATCAACGACATGAATGATTGGCTCATAGGGTCCCTGATATATATCAATTCATTGAAAAAACTACTTTCCTGATGGGATACAAGTGAAAACTGATAGTTGCAAAGGTAGAAACAATGGCGTCAAATGTAATATTGTTTCCATAAATAATATAACTAGAAATAGGCTCATGAACACCATCAATATCTACTGGAGGTGATACGATGAAAGAAATAATGAATATTAAATTTGCATTTAATAAGATATGGTTCATCAAGATGTTGAACCATTCAATGTAAAGATGGTTTTTAGTGCACCAATTATCTATTCACATAAAAGACCTTATAAATTTGTGCTTTGTGATACCCCCACAATTCAATAAGTAATCCAAAATGAGAGGATGTTTTTCTAAGGTGATTGGTTCCATATCAACAACCATTATGTTTAGCTCGAACATTTTAATAAATCTATAGTGATATCCTTTCGTGTCCTTAAATTGTAGTAGCCTGATACATATATTTTCCATCATGTATGAGAATTATAGTAAAGCCATATATATCACAAATTAGTGCATATAGTATACTATCCTAACAATATCTACTAAACAAAAATGATGAGAACCTGCAAAAAATGACCCATCATGTATCAAATTATCATCATGAAATAGAAAAGTAATAGAAAAATATATTGGCAATGCAAGAAAGTGTTTGTAAGACTTCAAATAGAACTAATGTAGGGATGTTAACATACCAATATTCTAAGAATTACCAAACCATTTACTAATTAGATTGGTTAGCCTTACATTAATGAAAACAACCCATTAATCTCTTGTTATTTCCTTTCCAAATAATGTTTTCGTATTTTTAGAAGGGCCATACACATAAACACCTATTGAGGGACTCATGAATAAAAGCCACAAGAAATTTCAAAACATGCTACATGAATCCATAACTTGTTAGGGATTTTTTGAGGATTCTAGCAAATGAAAGTAAACCAATGCATAAGCTTAGCGGATTTCTACTATTCCTAGATAATTATTTTCACTTTCACCCTTGATTTCTTTTATTCTTACTACATTGCTATTAATTAATTCATTGTTCATATTTCTCTATTTTTTTTTGTAGGTTCGAGAGGAATAATTTAACCTCTTTGATGGTAGCTTTTATGGAAACATAGAGGTAAAATATATGTGTTTAAAGTGAGATTCTCTCCTACCCTCTTCAAATTTCTCTACTCTTAATCAATTTATTTTTACATTTATTATTTATATATATTTTTAAAACTCATAAAAACCACATTATTGCCATGGGCATGACCCTTTATTTTTTTAAATATTATGCCCTTATCTATGTTCTATAACCATTTTCAATTACTAAGGGTTCATAGAAGCTATATTCATATTGAGTTGTGTGGCATTGATGGCTCCAGTGCTTGCACACATTTCATGGGTGCCTCCAGTCATGGGGTGGAAGTGCAGCTCCTACCAGCTTATTTTTTCTCTTTCATTACATCCTTAGCAAAGGAAACTACCTTCTAATATTGAATAAATAATATTGAAATCCGCCTATTAAGGAATCTAGAATGCACGTGGGCAAGACTCTAAAATGAACATATTTGTAAGATAAGATTCATGGTTCTTTCCAAGGATTGTGTGAAGCTTTGTTGAGCATGGATGCTCTTTGGGAGAGTTTAATTCCCCCATAAGTGGCTTCTATCCACAACCTCTTCCCATGAGGTTTGAACATGAGACTAGTAGGGGACTAAACTCCACTCAGACTAATTGGTCTACACCTCATGGGTATGATAAAATTTTAAAAGCAAGGGTCGTCACAAAACAAATTGGTGTTTTTATTGACAACAAACATAAAAAAAGATTATCATTTTATTATAATCATAAAATTTGCAAAACAATTTTGTAAATATAGAAATACAAAAATTATCTAATACCTAATAGATAAACTAGAAAGATACGTGCAAAACAACTAATCGCTACCTCATAAAACAGTTAAACAATTTGTAATATTTTATTAAGAAAATCAATCCTTTCTTTATATTTTGATAGCAGAAAATGCCATAACTCATAAAAGTACATCATTCGAAGCTCCATCAAATTAAACAATTAAAAAAATTACAATAACTATAGAAGAGGAAGCAACAATATTGTACATATATAACAACAAACATATGATGATGATCCTTTCTCTACAAATACAACCAACAATAAAGGATTTTCCATAGCATTTTTCACCATATTTATAATAAAAATATAATTTGATTACAAATAAATATATAGATATGATATTTTGTTTAGATGGATGCTAATGTATGGACTCTTTTAACCACAATTTTAATTACGAGGTAATTTTTTCATGCGAGACCCATTTAATGCTATTAGACCTCTTTAAATTATAAAATATTATGTGTCCACCAAATTTTTGTCACAGTGATTATCACATATATTTCAATATTTTTAAAACAACAACTACTATATATTTCATGCCTCTCGAGAATATCAATGGTGGTTTCCAGGATTGAGGATATTGCACTTGTGGATGTTAGTTCTTCCATGACAATTCATCGCCTCTTTTCAATATGACAGGTACTAGATGCCTATTGTTATTTTGTGCAAAATATTCATGAAAGCCTTGATTAGCATGCAAATAAAGAAAAAATTTCTTCCTAAAATAAACATGTATGCATTTTCCACAACTGTTGACAAGGAAATCATTCTGGAAGTCTTCTACTTCATCGTCATTAGGGTATGCTTGATGCCATCACCATGAAGGGCATTTATTGGAATGAAGCTGGAAATATATGCCTTGATGCTATGTCTCCATGCACACGGTAGTGAATCACACTTGTTTTGGACACAAACAAATCATGCACATTTCAGTAATGTGTAATTATTTTCAATGCCAACCGAAAAGTGTATTACTATAAATTAATTTTATCAAGGGGTGGAGGTTAAGAACTAATGGTGGCATGAATCTTGAGCCATTAACTTTATCATGTGCTTTCATTTCCATGTTTCCTCCAATTTTATCCATCATGCCCAAAAGGAAATTTCAAATGAATTTTCATCATATCCTTTCTCTTCTAATATTTATATAAAAGGAAAAATAAGAGCAGGGATTGAATAATGCACACCAGGAAAAAATATTGAAGCTATATCATTATCTTTGGATGCTTCCCAGAAGTGTCATTGTTTTAACTATATTTTTGAGATGCGGTGCGTTGCAATGGATAGGCGAATGAATTACCTAGTGTCATAAAAAAAATAAAATTAGGAGGACGGGTGAAGAAGGAATTAGAAAGTGCTTACCATTCCAATTACAATGCCTCTAGAAATACCTATAAATGTCTATGATGTGTGGATCTTACTCCTTATTACAACAGTCTTCTTCATCATCATTGGGGTTTTTATACTTACCCATTACTTGAATATATATCCTTAAAATGTTCAACAAATTTTGAATTTATAGATCCAATGATCTGGGAAAATGTTTATTTTAGATTAAATTCTACCCATAGTGTCATTAAAGGTGTGACTTAGGGCAATTTTGTGATTCACAAAATAAGGTTTCTTTTGCATGACTTCACAAAATAACGTTGAAGCTTATTTCTAAACTGCCAATCTAACCTAGATGAACTATATGGCCTCTTTTTCAATCTTTATTGACTGAACTTCCATCAACTAGCAATCCAGCCTAAATGAAAGTAAATGCTCTAAAATAATTTCTACAAGACTTCTCCAAAATCCCCCTATTACATTGAAAATAATATACTTTATGGAAAAATACATATACAATATATTACTAGTTTTCAGAAATCAAATTATATTAATAAACTAGAAATAAAGACAATCTTTATTTTGTGATGTGGAATTTGGGATTGCGGGGTTCAAATTCCCCTAAATCTAGGTTTGATCCTTAGGTGTCTAACCTCTTCAAAACCTTGAAATTCCATGTAGTTTTCCCCTAAAAATATGCCAACTTCCCTTTAAAAAAGGAAACCACCGGAACCTATGAGGCGCCGCATGGCGGCCTCCAGTTGGGCCAGATAGACACTTCCCATTGGGCCACCAAAATACACTGCAACAAATAAAATTCATCCAACTCACACTTCAGTATCAAAATTTGAAATTTTCATTCTAGAGTGACATAATTAAAAATTACTAACATAAATGACTAATTCATATACTTGATGTACATATTATTTGGTCATATTTTTATTCTTGAACTATAGTGTAATTTATGTTAATCATTATTAATTTTTTCACTTATCTAGTCATATATTTTACTCCCGGACTAAATTAGTCATTTTAGTTAGTCACTTTTAGTTTGGTCACTTATTATCTAGTCATATATTTTATCCCTAAACTAAATTAGTGATTTAAGTTCGTCATTTTTAGTTCGGTCACTATAAATTGCTCAAATTTAGTTGTAATTCACTTGAAATAATTGTGGTGACTCGCTTTTTTAGTCACCTAGTCACTAATTTCATCATTTTCTACTAGTGGTATAGTATTTTACATTGATACAATTGTGTTGTTTTAGCAAACAAAACATTTGTATCAAGGTTTAGCTCCTTGTTCATTAGGGTTGAAGAGGTTGTGTCATTACGAGTGATCTATTCATTGCTAACTCTTTATGTGTGAGAGCACTACAAGCTCCATGTCAACATGAATTGTAGATATTCCGAGCAATTATTATTGAGGTTTTGGAAATTATCCAGTGGTTCTACGTTTTGTATACATGTTAATAAGAGCATTACGCAAAAAAAAACACCCTCGAGACCAATACCTAGTTCTCTAAAAATCAAATGGTACCAATATTATTAGTTAGTGGTGAAGGATTCTCGTCAGAGGTTATTTTTTTCATTTTATGTGTGGTTTTTTGCCTTGGATACTAAGTGGTTAAGGGCTTCAAGAGTTAAGAATTAAGGGACAAGCGCTTGGGGGGGAAGGGATTTGGTGGTTAAGGGCTTAATAACTAAGGTATTTAGGTGTTATAGGTTAAGGGGTTAGGTTTGAAGGTGTTTAGGGGTTATGGATTAAGATTTAAGGGTCACGAGTTAAGAGAATAGGGGGTTAGTGCTTAGGGGGTTCATGGATTCTAGGTTAGGAGTTTATGGCTTAAGGTTTAATGCATAAAGGGTTTGATGGCTTATGAGTTATGAGTGTAGGGGTTAAGATATTATGGCTTCAAGGTTAAGGGATAGGCAATTTAGTGGTTATGGGTTAATGGCTTATTAGTTGTGATAATGGGGCCCCTAATACCCTCCTCACCACTATCAGGGATTCACCTTTCAATTTCTCTTGTTACCTTCCATCTAGCCCCCCTAGCCCCTATGACATTAGGTATTAATCCCCCTTCTCATTCTCTAATGCATGGATTATAGATCTTAGTAAACCATGCTTGGACATCCCACTTATACCCAGCCATGATACATGTGTGTCCCCTAGTCCTGTTCAATACACCACAAAATACTCCTTCCACCTCCTTTTCAGTCATGTCATTCAAATTATCCTAAAATTACGGTTGAAATTGGTGTTTATGTTGTAAATAGAAAAAAGAAAAAAATTACTTGTTTTTTCTATTGAGAAGATGTAGAAATTGATTATCATGATTGGAATGTGCGTGCATCAATCTACATTAGCTAGTTTTTTGAGCTTATACATGAATATTCATTTCATCATACTCCATCCTATCGATTGAGTCTGGTATCATAAAGGTATCGATGGGAAGTTTGAGAGATTTTTTTGAATCTTGTGTGTTGTGGTATTTAGCTCCTTGAGAATGTGTCTAAAAGATAGCTAGTCCAAAGAGTTGGGGGAATCTATGATATCATGTAGTATGGGATGTAGGTAGATGTTTTCTATCATGAATTATTGACCCAATTGATCATTATTTTTTAATCGCCCATGATATATAGTGATTTGACTCTTTTGACGGATGGAATTTCGAGAAGGGTTCAAAGAGCAATGGAATCAACTCAGTTGTTGGAGCCTTAACTTTGGGTATATATTAATCTCTCAGTATAATACTGGGAGAGGAAGAGTACCACACCCACTCTGTAGCTAGGTGGTATAACTTGTGCAACACCATCAAAGAAGTCATAGGGGAATCCAAGAGGGAGTGGAGGAATTACCAAAATAGCTTATTTTTATGGTTTTAGATGAATCTTGTCTTCCAAACACTATTTTTTATCAATTCAATTGTGATATTTATTAGAATTTCTTTTGAAAAAAATGTGTTGTTGTTCGAATCCCACTAGACATTGTTGATTATAATGCATGGGAAACTTTTATAATAATCTTCCATGATGGTGTGTAACACATTTTTGAATTTATCTTCCAGGCTTAGATAGGTCCACGAGGCTATCATGTTCAATTTTTCAAGGGTGGTGGTGATTACCTACACTCTATTGGGATAAGAGATAAATAAGTGTGAAGAAATATCATCATATGACTTGCCTAAAGCATATATGTTGGGGTGATTCGTAAACTATCATGGATATTTCTCATGAAGAAAATGTGTTTTTGTTCCAATCCCACCAGATATTGTTGATTAGAATGCATGGGAAATTTTTTTAATAATCTTCCATTATGTTGTGTAACTAAGTTTTGAAATTTTCTTCCAAGCTTAGATAGGACCATGAGCCTATCATGTTCAATTTTGCAAAGAAGGTGCTGATGACCTGCATTGTGTTGGACAAGAGATAAATAAGTGTGAAGAAATATCATCATATGACTTGCATAAAGGATATATGTTGGGGTGATTCGTAAACTATCATGGATATTTCTTGTGAAAAAAATGTGCTGCTATTACAATCCCACCAGATATTGCTGACTAGAATGCATGGGAAATATTTTTAATAATCTTCCATGATGTTTTGTAATGAATTTTTGAAATTTTATTCCAATATTAGATAGGAAAACAATCCTATCACGTTCAATTTTGTAAGGGTGGTGGTTGCTCCATATTATGGGTGTTTTCCTCTCTATGAATATTTGCTCCATCGTAACATGCAACTCCACATCAAACACCTCCTCGGGGCATGTGTTCTCCTCGTTGGACTTTTATCCCTTCTCTCTTTGGGCTGGGCTCCTATAAACTTGCCTAAATTCATTAATGGTCCCTCCCATTCTTTGGGATCCCATTTGACCTT
Source organism: Pinus albicaulis (assembly GCA_034641835.2). Lineage (NCBI taxonomy): Eukaryota > Viridiplantae > Streptophyta > Pinopsida > Pinales > Pinaceae > Pinus > Pinus albicaulis. The sequence goes on from CM076584.1 coordinate 1,377,902,345, forward strand.
CTCTTTCTTTTGCCATCTTTGGCGCCTTTTCTTTGTCCTGTCGATTACTCTCTTGCTTTTCAAAATCTTTCATCGCCCTTTCCCGCCACTTCTCAGAATTCTGCACCCTTCGATGTGCTCGTCACTCTGTCAGTCTACTGGAGGTTCCAACATCTTTATCCCTATTCACCCTTCTTACTTACTTGTAGAATATTTCCCTCAGTTCCTTCCCCCAGTGTTGGAGGTTTAAGTTTCCATCTCAGGCCTTTCCAATGACATCAAGCCCTCATCCACCATTAGAGCTTTAACCCACAATGGGACTTCCTTCAATAGTTCTCCCCATGATCTAGATATAAATATTTCTTCGTCTTTTGTAAAATATTGGTAACACTCGGTTGCAAATTCCACAATGCACCCCTCCAAGGTAGATTGTACCCAAAAGTATACTTCTCGGGTTAGATGAGTATCCAACTGATGGAGTGCTAGTAGATCTATGTGCATCCAACTGTAACAAAATCTAAGTGATCCTCCTGTGAGTGACTTTATTTGAAGTCTCCACAACCAATTATAAAGCTCTTTAGGAAACTTTCCCCAGAAAATTCTGTATAGGTCACTTGTAGATTTAGAAAATAGAACCCGATATTTGGTAGTCTTTTCCCTCTTTTGTCAAAGTTCTTCTTGTTGCAATATGAAATAATCTAAGTGATTATACCACCAGCTTCATACTTCCTTCTTGGAGATCCATGATACCATGATATAACTTCAGGTCCCGACAACGGAACCATTTTTTCGCGAAAAAGGAGGTATCTAGGAAAGATTGAGGTTCAGGCTTGAGGCCAACAAGGTTTTTGCTATAGACTAGAACAACGCCAGCATTTTCACCCTACCCTAGGGAGTAGGGTGTCTCACCTGAGGCGTGCCCTGATGGTAGTAATATTAGAAGCTAGACCAACTAGAAGAAAATTTTTAACATGGATAATAGCTATAGGAACTTGGAAGAAACACACATATCTCAACTCTACGAAGGAACTAACATTCATCAAAATATGTTCAGAATGTTGAATTAAAATTTAATATAAGCATACATTCATCGCAATAAAATAAATATCAATCAACTTGCAACATTACACACAGCAACAACCCGATTTCACTATCAATAACAAAACAGCATACATGTGCTCCGCAGAGTCTATTACAGTTTTAGTCCAGTACGCAGACTTCTCACAGAGCTCTCTTGAGGCTCTGATTTTTCCCTCGGCCTCTTTCCAAACTAACTAACTAGCTAACTCCTCCTCTGATTACTGACCGCCTATTTGTTTCTCCTCATGTGCAATTGTCGACCATTCCTTTTTCCCTGCTCCGCTGATTTCCACTTCCTCTTTATTACTCAAAGTTCTACTGATTGTTCTTGTCTCCTATATGTGCCATCTTCGTTGTTCTTTGTCGATGTCGCGCCACCTATATTCTGGCGTTATACAACCATGTAATCTCCCTGTCTACCTTGCTTGCATTTCTCCACCTGTCCTCCAGCTCTCCGCAAATCAAAACCATTCTATCCCAAAAAAAAGACCCCAACAACAAGATATAAATAAGTGTGAAGAAATATCATCATATGACTTGCATAAAGGATATATGTTGGGGTGATTCGTAAACTATCATGGATATTTATTGAGAAAAAAATTGTTGTTGTTCCAATCCCACCAGATATTGATGATTAAAATGCATGGGAAACCTTTATAATAATTTTCCCGGATGTTGTCTAACTAAGTTTTGAAATTTTCTTCCAAGCATAGATAGGACCATGAGCCTATCATGTTCAAATTTTTTGAAATTTTCTACATTCTCAATATTTTGCTAAGGTTCCACCCTCCTTTGGATCTATTATCTCCACACATATTGAATCTATTATGTATTATGTTAAGGGATCATGAAACAATACAATGCTTAATCTCTCATGAGATTCTCTAGCACTCTGCCATTTGTCTCCTACTGATCTAGGAAAAATCAGTCTAGTACTTTGCAAATTCTCAACCTTCCTTCAGCCTGCCTTGCTCACACTATTCATATAGAATTATTTCCCTGTTAATTAGGAAAATTATCCTTCCTTGATTGCGTAATCCATCATGGCATCCCAATGAATTTATAATCCCACATCGAAAATTTTATATAAATACAACTAATAGTTATGTTCCCTTTAACCTATGTCTCAATTGGGTCTTCCTCACAACTGACATGCATGCAACCATTAATAGTGAATTATCACTCATTTGATTTATCACTCATTCTGAAATAAATCTAATTTAATCTAGTGGACATCTCACTAGGTCATCACTGAGTTAGAACTACTTAAACTGATTTTAACTCAATTAATTGACTTAGCTAATTCACACCTACATCCCACTAATGCATCAACTACAACTGGACCCCCAATATATTAGAATCCCTCTACATGCCTCACCTTATACCCTCATCATCCAAACATATGTAAGAACGCAATAAAATACATAAATAAACATAAACACAGAGATGCACTAGGAATAACACTTCATTTCATTAATATCAAATACTGAAAAATGCTTACAAACATAATGGAAAAAAAAGTAGCTCAGGCGATGATATCTTATCTCTAAGAAATTATGTGGTAGCTACATGCCTCTGAATTGTGTTACAATAAGGCTCAAAGGTATTTTATTATTAAAAAATAAGAGAAAACCCTAACCTGAGGAGATGTAATGCCAAGAGTTTATGGGCCCCATTGGGGGTAGCTGTGAAGCGAACTTCCTGAGGTTGTAACTTGGTCATATGATCTATGTTTTATGCACATGATACCTCGTTATAAATATCTCTCCAAAGAATACAACTGCTAGCATGATTTCTATGAAATCGACGAACCTTTCATGCCCAAAAGACGTTGTTTTGGGCCTCAAACCTGCTCCAGAAGTTCAGGACCCAAAAAATAATAATAATAGTAAATTGTGCTATAATTAAAGAAACTAAAAAATTGAAAGAGACATTGGCGATGGCCCAAGAGGAATAGGTGGGTCGCCACCAATATCCAACTCAATCACCTCAACTCAAATTTCATGATCTAACTCAATCGTCATGACTTAGTTAACTGACCCAAGTTGCTATGAGATGAAATTACAATTTATTGTCCAATTTATTCAAGAGAAAAATAAATTAGATGCCTCACATTCATCACTCCTAGTACATCAAAATCCTCAACAGTGTGGGTGCATTTTTTTTTGTTCTATCTGGTTGTGAATTTAACTATTTCTTGTTTCCAATTTCAACACTCCCTGTGAAGAATAAAGGAATTCAATCTATCATGATCGGGTACCTTTGGAATTATGCATGAAACACCTCTCTAGTGTTTTTTGCACTTAGAAATACTGAAACTGAATAGCCACTGAACAATTGAATCTGTATAATTAGATTTTCATCAGATTCTTTTGACTGCTGCTAGCTATTGCACCTATCTAGTGGACTCCCTGTGCTGCTACTGACATTTGCATCCATTCCTTTTCAATTGTTACCAACTATGATCTGCGCTCCAGTATCTGACCTTGTCACTCTAATTTATGTCTTCCTGACATCTGACTGCGGACTGCTAGTCTTAATGGCTAGTTATTAACAGCTAATTCTCAACGGCTATTTCCGGGCTCTGATGCATATCCACTATTTATTCATTGAGATCGATTAGTCTCTCCACCTTGTCTTGAGGATGAACCACATTAGCTCATTTGAAACGACGACCTAATCCTAAACATGTGATTAATTCGAAAGTTCTTTTATCTGCCTCAATCTAACTGATCCTTCCTGTTACTATTGTATTGTGGACTCCTCGCAGCTAGGTTTGATCCATGAGACACACCATCTCAATGGACCCTGCTAAAATTTCTTATCTTGGGATTATGTCTACACATCACCCTGCCTTCCACCTTGAGGTATGGTTGCATGTGCTCCCTCTTCCCATCTAGATTGAAATCCCCCCTAATGGAGGTATTTTCTTGAGTGGACACTTCGACTCAATCTCCTCTCTGCTTCTCCAATTGTGGCTGCTCCACAACCTTCTTAGACTTCTTCTAAGACTACATGTTGAGAGGTAATTTGTAATAACTCTCAACAACCATGTTTCCAACCTCTACTTTACTCAAATATTTGCATGCATCTGTTACCTCAAGTGCATATAGGTTCTTGACTTGTGCACATTTTAATTGTCTCGCTATTACAAAAGTTTCTAAAAAATATTTGACTTTAAATCGATGATATCTCCCTCATCCAAGCTCTGAATTGATTTTTCATTTCGGTAGTTTTTCGCAAGGAATCCAAATATGCTATTTTTTTTTAAACTTTTACACCAAAAATACACATATTCTCTACAAAATATCCGCCCAAAAAATTCTTGCTGTGATACCATGTATAAAATCTAACCAACGACATTCATTCTGATCTTGTAATGTACTAAAAAAAGATAATGAATCCTTCCTACAATTTTCAGAAAAAAAACATGGTTGCGCAATCATATATAAGTAAGAGAAATAAATTATCAATCACACAACACAAGATGTATTTGGGGAAAGAAACTTCTCAAAAACGTTATATCTCTATTGTTTATTAAGTCAAGGAATCATGAAACAATACAATTCTTAATCTCTTATTTGATTTTCTAGCACTCTGCCAATTATTTCCGATTGATCTAGGCAAACTCAGTCTAGTACATAGCCAATGCTCAACCTTCCTTTATCCTGCCTTACTCATGCAACTCTTTGAGAATTAGCTCCCTATTAATTAGGAAAATCAGTCTTCCTTTATTATGCAATCCATCATGGAATCCCAATGACTTTATAATTGCAAATGGGAAATTTTTTATAAATACATCTGATGGTTCTGTTCCCTTTAACCTCTGTCTCAACTGGGTTTTCCTCATAATTGACATGAATGCAACTATTAATAGTGAATTATCAATTATCTGATTGATCACTCATTGTGAATTAAATATAATTTAATTCACTCCCTGACCTGTCACTATCTCATCACATAGTTATAACTATTTCGATTTATTTTAACTCATTTAATTGAGTTAACTAATTGACACCTACACCCCACTAATGCATCAACTAGAACTGGACTCCAAAATTATTAGGTTAATACCTCTACATGTCTCATATTAGACCCTCAACTCAAATTCCTTGAGCTAACTCAGTCATCATGACTTAGTTAACTAACATAAGTTGTTATGAGATGAAATTACAATTTATTGTCCTATTTATTTAAGGGAAAAATAAATTAGATGCCCCACATTCCTCACTCCTTATGCATCAAAATTCCTCACCAGTGTGGGTGCATTTTTTTTTTGTCCTGTCTATTTTTCCAATTTCAATGTTTCTTATTTCAAATTTCAACATTTCAGAATTTTATGCAGCCTTCACACAAAGACACCATTGAAATCACATGCCCAGATTCTAATGAGAAACCTCTCTTAAGTTTGATCTGCCATAAGAGAATCAATAATATTCCATCCTAATTCCTTTCTCGAACGTACCATTAAGGTATGAAATAGTCCTGTGAACCCTCACATGATGATCTTGATCTTGGAGTACGATCATGGCCTCCCTTTAGCAACCCTTACTCGGCCCTCTTACTCGACCTACTTTAGGACTACATCTCTCTTTGCCCCCTTGATTAAATGAGCTCCTTATCACTTGATGTTATTTCCTTCATCCTAAGGACTCATTAAATATTTTTTCCTAGACCTCTTAAGGAACCTCTAGAACTTAAGGATTTTATCCACTTAGACCCTATGAAATATTAATTTTCCTTTTTATTTTTATTTTAGATTTTAAAACCCATCTTGGGTCCAAAATCGCTTGCCTGGTTTATTCACCCACAAATCCTTTTTTGAACAAACTAACACAAACCCATCTCACTAGGCTTGTGGAGCACCTCCCAAGCTACATAATTCAACAACATAGTCTAGTTTTAGTAACCATAACTTGGTCAAGCTCTTTTATTAAAACAAGGGCTTGGTTGGGTTCCCAAGTTCAAAATTAAGTAAGGTTAGTTGTGAGGGCATGATATCTAGGGAGGGTCATGGCATGCAGATTAGGAATGCAAATTAATGCTAACACATGTCGGACAATGTCAATGGATGATGAAGAGTGTTAGGGAGTGTTGGGGCATACCAAGGGATAACTGGGTCAAAATTCATGGAAAGGAATGAATAAGAGTGTGTTGAAGTGAGTGTCACCGAATTCAAGTGTTCCAAGGATGAAGTGTCTTATCACAAAATTGTACTTGATTGGCTGCTGATTAGACAACTAAGTGTAACTATTTCAAACTAGCTTTTGACTGAAGCTTAGCCTCTTCAGTCTAAAAGGGCTCTCTCAAAGGGATTTTATGATATTGGTTAATGATAGTGCTAGATGACTAACTCTATAGAAATTTTATCTTGTTTCTTAAGATTGTAGGTTGAAAGAATGAAGGATTGCTACCATTGGGCTTATGGAGTCAAAATTCCATAGTTTCAATCGCAAGGTTTCTTGACATGGAAGCTGAGGCAGATAGAGGTCTTTAACAAAAGCAATTCACTCATAAAACATAGGAAAACACAGTAGTTTCATTACTAAAGGAATTCAGAGCATAGATTTATGTTATGAGTAATATAAATGAAATATACTGCAAGTGGTAAAACATAATATGTAGATCAATAAGACATGAAAAAACCCATGAAAATCTCAGGTCCGTCAAGAAGAAAGTCACTTTGTATTACTGATATGAGTCAAAATACATAAAGTAGCAGTTTGGTGCAAAAAATCTCCAACCGCTCACTACTTCGATGCTTTGTCTTTAGATAGACCTTATTTACAACAAGGATGATGTGCTTGATGGCTAGATTCATTAAATTATCCTATGACACATCACATAACTAAAAAACATGACTTATAACAACACCTTAAAGAAGACATTTCCTAATAGGAGACTAACTCCTATTTATTACATAACTCTACCTTATCTTGTGAAACGGTTACATAATAGTTACAAAATAAGCATCACATGCTCGAAAGATACATAATAGGTTCATTTCCACTTTACATATTTAAGACTCTCCTAGACATGTGGAACAAGACCCTATTTTTCAGGAATGCATAACCCTTATATTCAACGAGAGCTTTAGATGATGACCTGTCTGCACAATAGTTCCTTAGATTCATAAATATTTGATATTATGGTCCCTTGAAATGTTGGAGGAGTCAAGTTGTTCAAAACTTGCATTAATGTGCTCCAAAAACTTCAAAAAATATCTCACTAAGAAAACATGACAGTTTTGTAGCGACTGTTGGTAGCTTCTAAAAAGTATCTTCTGTACCCAAAGACTCCGCTCCTTTGCTATTCCATGGTGTCAATAATGTCATGACACATCACCACTACAAATATCCCTCCTTGAAAACTACAAAAAATGACTTTACAGGCAAAAATGTTGCTACAAGTTTTTTCATAGCATTTTCTTCTCTTTAAGCCTAAGAAATGCTATGAAACTATGTAAAAGTGCAAAAATTCCATATTTCAAAACTCTCTCAAAAAATTAACCTCCAGCTGAAAAAAATTGAACTTCTACATTTAATAAACCTAAAACACATTTAATCCCAAATCATGGATCTTGTGGCGTTTCCTCTTCATTTATGATTAGTTGAGCAATGGGCTCCTCAACCACTGTCATCTTTAAGCCTTTCTTTTCCAGCTCTTCATGAATCAGTTCCAATTGTTCTTGAAGGTATGTGACTTGGTCCTTCAGTGTCCTATTCTTTGATTGTAAGTGCAGGTCTACCTTCTCGATGTGATTTACCTCTTTTCTTAGTGGCTGAATCCAATTTATCAGTTTTTATGTGTTGTCCAAGGTCTTTTAGACACTTGTAACTTGATCCTCCCAAATATTCCTCATCTGTTCAAACTAAATTATTTCAGCTCTATGTTTCTTTGTTTCTTTCCTCAAGACTGATATCTCTTCACTTGCATCTTTCAACTGCTCCTTAAGGACTTCAACCTCTAAATTTTCAGTGATTTTCTTTTTGCCCTTATTTTTTTATTATGGTTGTTAGTGTCGGTATCTTCATCCCTCCATCAGTGATCAAATTCTCTTGTTGCATTGCATATTAGGTGTTTCACTCAGCAAGCTGCATTCCATTAGGAGCATGGATCATCTGACGGTAGTGACTTGTTGTACATTTTCCCTCATGTTCTTTACCTGCTGGCCCATTTCCATTCATCAAGATCATCTACAGTCATTTTTTGTCCTTAAATTTGCAAGAGTCATTTCTAGGGTTTCAGTTTCATTAGGTCTAGGGTTTCATCAAAAAGGTCTTCAAAATGTCCAATAACGATCAGCAGCTGCATGAGGAGGTTGAATAAAGTTCCAGTACCAATAAATTTCATAATCGCATGCTCAGAAATGTATTTTTCCTCAAAACCCTGTTTTGAGAAAAACAAAGTATTTTAGGTTTTTATGTATAAATTTGATGTAATGTCAGTTTTTCCTATGTATGCAACTTCAGTGGCAACCATGGTCACCTTACCAAGTTTCAGCAACTCCATCCCCTGCAAGGCAAACAAAAAATCAAGTCATTCAGTTAATTAGAGGCAAAATAAAGCAAAACTGCCTAAAAACAGAGTTGAAAAAGTAAGTCACAATGCAAACATTATAAAAGTGGGTTTTATGAATGAAAAATAAAAATCTATTGTATATAAGTCATTTTTCATGTTCAAAGAGCTCATTTTCATTCAAAGAAGAAATATTGAGCAAAAGAAAGTCATGTTGGAGAAAGAAAGCAAGTTTGAGGCAAAACTGTGCAATTTCAAGGGTGCGGCGCATTGGGTGAGAGGCACGGTGCATACAAGTGGCGCGGCGCATTAGGCCAGCCTGAATAGTGTAAAAAATACACTGGTGTGACGCATACAGAAGGCACGGCGCATTGGGTTTGTGGCGCGACGCATAGACCTGCAAGCCATTTTCACCACAAATTCATCCAAATTCTCAATTTGCTTGGTTTCCTCCTATCCAAAGTAAGTCAATAACTCTTCAAATGCCAATGAAAGTGTGTCTTAAGATTCTTATGATGATTTAGTAAAAAAATTTCAAACCCTACTTCCTTGCAATTTTTGCTCAAGACATGATTGCTTAAGGTTTGTAAATTTGGTTTTGTGGCCATCACTCCCTCACCTTTTTATTCCCTCACTTATTTTCTAGTTTCATTAACCCATTTTAATATCCCCCATATCCATAAATTCATTCACCCCTATCCCCAATTCCCATTATCCCAAACCTTAGCTACAAAATTCCCAAACCTTAATTGATATCCCAAAAGCCTAAAAATTGTTCCTAAAACCCTTCAATTCCCCAAATTCCAGTCAGCAATATTGCCAAAATCCCTCTTACCCTCTCCCTTCATAGTCCCTCATACATTTTCATACACTTGGCAGAAAATGATCAAAGACACCTAAAATCTCTTCATACTCATCTTTATGTTAATGGTAATATACCTCCCTCTATTTATTTCCTTTAGTGATTTTTTTTACATTCCATATACTTTTCTCATTTCTTATACCCCACTTACATCATTAAATTTAGATTTCCTCTTCCTATAATTGTATTGAAAGATATTATACACAATATTTGTCCACTAGAGAATTTTATATTTGTACTTATACATACAGTTTATTCCCCAAATTATCTTATATCAAAGGTATTAATTTACAATCTTCGAAATTCCAAGGTGACAAATATTTTTATTTAAGTATCTCACTATATATTTTTGAAAGGAATGTCCTATATATCCTTATCGGCCCCATTGTATTTAACTACCTCTCATTCTTATCCAAAATCGAGGAGGCCAGCTCCTAACACTCTATCTTGATTTCTAACCTTATTACTTTTAATTAAAATTATCCTTTACTATTATGATTCTCATCCTAGAAGAATAAATGGAAGGATCGAGTCATATTAGGTTTCTCCATTTGTGTAATCATTTTATTGCTCAGGTTCGAATTGGTAGTATAGTGATTTATAACAGTGTAATCATAAATTATGTTATAGCAATTTCATATTCCCAACCTGATACTTGTTTAGTTTTCCATATGGTTTTTTCTGTTCTATTATCTTCGTTGCTTACCTTTGGGTATGAAATTTTTTGATGGGACTTCAACCTAATGTTTAACTTACACTAGAGTACTATCTTCCTTTTGTCACATTGGAACGCTCATCATTAATGCTATTTGTGATAGTCGTATAACTATGACACTTTGTATTTATGCGATAATATGTGAACCGTGACATGGTAATATCTAATATTTTTCCCATCACCATCCCATGTGATCGGATATCATTCCATTAATTTTTGGATATCATTTCTATTAGATTTCATAATATTTTTCTACAGTCATAAATGTTAGATATTACCCAGCATCTGAGGTAGTCGCATCGATCCACACCTCCCTTCTCATCTGCTACCACGTGGATGGTGAGATTGCTACGAGTCTTAAGGTTTTGTTTATTGATTTATTAAAAGGTCAAGATGACATCATCCTCGTCTTTCCAGGTATCATTTTCGTTGTTCGCTCCATAGAAATGCAACCGAGAGTTTCTTCACGAATTCTGTGCGAGGCTCGATCTCTCTCAAGTAATACTGGTTTCGTCTTAGCTTGGAATATCATTAGTCGTTTCTAAAATTTAAAATGTGGAAATGGTTCCTGAATCTCACTCTTTCGAGGTTTTAATTTGGATCAATTTGATTGTTTTAATTCAAATAAATTCAATTTCTACATTTCAGAATTTTTCTTACGCTTTTGTTTCGTAGTCACTATCTTATCTAAATTCTGATTTATTCTTACTGCTTACTGGTGTGTCTTCTCTTTCATTGTTTTTTGTTGATTAACGCATATAGGTTGTTGTTATGTGTTTTATTTTTCATTGTAGAAAGGTCACGCGAAGTGATGTTGGTCCTCCAGTGTTGATTCCCTGAGATTGGACTCAATGCTCATTTAGCAATGACTACCTTGTTCTTGTTACCCTATTTTCGTTAATTTCTACTCCAGAAATGTTTTTACCAGGTAATTGATTTAATACTGTCTTGAATACTTATCATTTTACTTCCTTTATCTAAACATTGAATTGCTTTATTTGCTAACTTCCTCCTCATTCCTCCAGGGCACTTCCCCACTGACAATATTTTATATGGGTACATTTATTTTCCATCCCTGCCTAGTTTATTGTTTATTCGATTTCACATTATTTATTTATGGTTTTGTTACAATAATTTTCGATTATATATATAAATATGAGTACTAATATTTCATGTGTTTTGTCTGCAGATAAATTACTCCATCCTGGCGGTTTTTCATTTGTGGAAAATGTATTTTACTGTTACCTAGGCCGACTTCTAATATTAGATATCATGTTGATACAGGTCGGTATATGCACTTACTTTCTATTTCGATTTTGGGGATAAAATTTCCCAAGTGTCTGTATTTATTTTTCTTTTCGAATTCTTATGACTAATGATCCCAACCTCTTTTCTCTTGGAAAATACCAAATTTATTTTGTAATTTATATAAACAAAAACTCTGCAGATATTCTACAAATAATCTTTGAACTGTGTATATTTATTTATACTTTCAAGTAGCTTATTCCATATATATATTTTTATTCCTATTCATGTTTTTCCCTTTGTTATATACAAATTAAATAAATCTCTGTCTAATTTCTTTCTGTTATTTATATGAACATACAGAGATTTTAAATACACCCATAGTTGTACATAGTGGGATTTGTAGATAGGCTCATTTTAGTTTTATTTATAGGTCTCATCTCTAGAAATATACCAGTTCACATTTGATTTATATTTGGAAATTGAATTATTAGAAACGAGAAATTATGTTCGTCCTCCCATTACTAATTGTAGGTTTTGTTCTGCGCATAAGATATAAATTTCTTTATCTTGTTCTTCTGAGATTCATTAATAATTTCTAAATAATTAAACTATACTCTTTCAGTAAGAACCAACTGTATATTCTGTATAAAATTTATTTTATTGTTTTTTTTCAATAGTTACTGAAGGAAAATATCAAATACCGTTTCGAATTTCTTTTGTTTTTCTTGTATACAGTAAGCTTATATTTTGGAACAGATTTTTATGGAAATGTTATAATTCAAGATAGAATAAAATTATATTTATTACAATGTAGCCATATATAATATCTATTTATTTCTACAATTTATACTTTCTATTCAACCTATCTATCAAATTTTCATATGTCTAACACAACACTAATTTTCATTTTTACTTTTCTATCTTACATCATAGATTCTGTTCTGCTGTAATAAATTTATATGTGTTAAGTCAGCTTTCTGGATATTGTAATTTCTTCTAATAATTATCATAGCAGAAAATAATTAAAATAAATAATCATTCTTTTGAAAAAAAAATCTTCTATTATGTATATTAACGTAGCTTTCACCTGAATGTATATATACATCTATGCACAAAATTAATATTAATCTCTTCTACTAGATAATAATATTATCTTCTCTGAGAGATATTGATCTCCAGATTTAAACCGGTTATTGGTTTAGACATTCTGGTAGATGGATCTCATCATATTTTACTCATACAACCATACAGACTTGAATTATTTGTTCTTCCTTTAATTTTGTTAAATGTATGGGTACAAATAAATTCAGCATACTACAATTTTCTTCACTCATTAAAAAAAAACTGAGGTTAACCATAAGCAATATCATGTAACGATAACTTAGTTTAGTTCTGGGTGCATATCAATTCAGATGAATAGTCCTCCCAATCGTAGAGTTCTATCTCCTTCACTCACCCCCGAGTTGAGATCCCTGCTCCCAGTGATAGACCAACCTCTGTCTATCCTGGAGCTTCTTATTTAAGTAGTGCTTTCCTAAGCCTGTTTCGAATTTCTGCGTCCAGAAATTCCAGGATGATTTATTCCTATTTTTGCCTAGGCTTCCCTTCATAAGGTACTTTAAAGCTCTTTTTCAGCTTTTCCAGCTTTTCTTCCTCTTCCCAATTACTTTCCTCTTCATTGGGGAAATCATGTTTTTCTCTCCCAATCTGATTTAGTAATATTCCTTTCAAGGTTTTTCTGAAAGGTTTTGGGAAAATCTAACCTTATCCATATCCTCATGGATAAAGGTTTAGGATATCCAATCTCAATCTAGTCATAGTGCACACATAACTATTTCCTTTATTTTTATTAATAAATATTTAAATAAAATCCACACATTGTTTCTCCATTGGGGTCCATTTCCCGTTTGGATTTGTTCAAATGTCAAATTAAAAAGCATAGACATTTGGGGTGATGCAAATCGATAATAGTTATTGTGGTATTCTTCTTGAAAATAATGTGTATCTACATGCACAACAATAATAGCTAATATGGTATTTTTTGTTTAAAAATAATATGGGTAGTTGTGGTGGTTGTTCTTTTGGAAAAGAATTTGTCTTTTGCAAATAAACAATAGATAGTGTTGTGTTTGTATTGGAAAGGTTTCCCTCTTATTGTTCTAAGAGATGGTGATAACCATGGAGGTTCTTTTAAATGTTATAGTGTTCTCGTAGGAAGAACTAAAGCGTAATTATTTCACTTTCTCATGATAGATGTGAAGTAGGGATGAATGAGCATGACTTGGTAATAATTATGTATTTTAATTTATGCACATGATATTTAGATGGATCGACATGTTCCAAAACCATACACATGTAAAGATAGATATGACAAGTTGTGGTAGTTATGTGCTTTTATTTAATGTATGTGTGGTGTCAATAAAAGAGGAATGTCTTGATTAATTTGTATGAATTTTACTTACATATATGAAATGATGTTTGAAGCATAACTAGTAAATATTTATTATTTGGGTTTGATAAATATATTATGTAGTCATAGTATCAGAATTTGTTGACGATAGCAATTTTTAGAAAAGATTGTGACCTATGCAAAGGATAGATTATATTTGACATTATGGAAGAAAATAAAATAATGATGAATACACACTGACATATTTTCAACTCCAGAATAATCCACTACAGGAAACCATTATGCCACAAAGACACAATGCTCAAGGAATTGTGGGGTAAAGTGTTTTAATGACATGAATAATGTTGGAAATATTGTCATTGATGGCAAAGGAGCACAAAGGAGCACCAACATAACTATCATTAAGGAAAATAAGCAGAGAAGTAGCAGCAATAAGGCAAAGAAGAAGTGGAGTAATAATGCAGTATGAAAGCATAAAAGAGAGGCAAGGAGTAGCATTAGACCATCAGAAAAGGCAAAGGAGCACAAAGGAGCAACACCAGAACATTGGAAAGCACCAGAGGCAGTGAATGCAGCCAGGCGCCAAAGGCAGCTGAAAGAAACAGAGGCAGCAGAGAGGTAGTTAAGGAAGAAAAGGAGAAAAGGCAGCAAAAGGAGCTCAGGAGAGATAGGCGCATGCATCAAGTGCAATAAGATGCATAGATAACCCAGGAGAGATATGCAGAAGTAGCATAGATAGTGAAGGCAAAGGCATGCAACAGAGGTAGTGAAGGCAACAGAGGCATCATAGGCAGCAGAGGCAGCGAAGGCAACAGAGAAGCAGCAAAGGCGTGCAGCAAGAAAAATAATCCCAAATCAGAGTGAAAAGCTCAAGAGGAGTAACATTATGCAGAAAAGAGGAAAGAAACATTAATTTGTAGCAAAGAGGCAGAATAAAATAACGGAAGTTGAACAAACAGGTGAAACAAGTGAAGTGGACTCGTGTCAGGCAGAAAGAATCTGCATTCTGGGACGTAGCAAGCATGGAAAACAAAGGAGGAAGATGAATATGAGTTATACCTCATGTATATCTTATGAGCACAGTTAACATTGATCTGGGATCAACGGTACCGCGGGGGCACAAACAGGCCGATGGTTAACCCAAGGGGGTACCTCTGCAGTTTTCCCTCCCATCGGCTGTTGACCACAGATCGACGGTTTTCATTTATTGCAGAGAAGATGCCTGATGATCATTCTATACCAAGGAATGCCTCTCCAGTGCCGTGAACTAGGACATGCTTTCCTAAAGCCCAAGAGTACAGTCGTGGACCGAAGTGATCAACGGATGAGATTAAAGGAGATCAACGGCAAAGATTATATCGCAATCAAATGGGACCTGAATGCATATTGGACATCGCAAGCTCAGGAGAATAAGTGCTTGAGAATCTGGTTTAATCGCCGAAGCACGAAGTGCGATAATGAAGTGGTGATGCAAAGTTGTGATGCGATGTGGCAATGCGAAGGGACACGTGGTGGCACAACGCAATATTGTACATCGGCAATGCAAAGTTCATCGCATACCGTGAAGTGGTGATGTGATGCAAAGATGTGATACGATGTGAAGATGCAATGTGATGCTAAGTAGCGATGTGAAGTTCATCGCATATTGCAGTCGGGGCAGGAGGAATATCGCATATCAGGAGATCAGATGGAAAAAGGCACATTGGGTAACATGATTCGCCGAAGTTCAATAAAGAGAGCAGACGCAATAAAATCAAAGCTGAAGCCTAAATATTTTAAAGTCTTGAAGTATGTGGTTTTCCTTTGTTAAATCACATCAGAGAACTAAGGATCCATATAGCAAAGAATGTTGGAATGCCGAAATGCGATAGCCGCTGGATGGATGAGTAAAAATGCTATTGCGCTGTGATTAGTCACTACGTTGTGGGACCCTTCAACCAAAGTTATGTCTGGGGCTAAGTGTTTTATGAAGAAAACCATGGAAGCAGAGGTTGACTCAGGTTACAAAGGAAAGACCTGAAAATATGAAAAAGGACCTGGAGCATGAGAGGAGTAGTTTGATGAAGGATTGACCGTAGAGGCATGTAAATCATTAGCAATGGTCAAACGATACGTGGAACCAGAAATGGAAAATAAGCGGAACAGTAAAGGTAGGATTACAAAACCAGTAAGTTTTTTTCGCACTTCTTTTGGAAGGTAAGTGGTAAAAGGTGAAAAGAACGCGATAACGTTAAGAGGGAGACACGTGGAATTACAAAACCACCTATTTTGCATAGGTTGGGAAGAGTTAAATGAAATGCAACTTTATGTGTGAATTCTGTCGGATCGGAAAGTTAAGAAAAGGCAGAGTCCAATGACCGTCTAATTGATGAAAGGTTGATATGCATGTGAACGCAGCAAAAAAGACACAGGTAATGGAAGAAACATAATATTTATGCAGCAGAGCTAGAATATAACAACAGAAACTGAAAAGACAGTGACAACAACAAAAAAGGAAAAATATGTAGCGAAACAAGAGCTGAAAGGGTTGAGTGAGATTTATCTGTTGCAACTATAAATGTAAATGATTGAATTATTCTATTGTATGTCATGTAAAGGAAAGTCTCTATCGGAAAAGCAAAAGTCCAATTTGATACTATAATGATTGTATATATTGCTGTAACATCCTGAATGTGTTGAGCGAGGAGATGAGATGGTGGAAGGGAAAGAGTTGTACCTGTTGACTTCATATTCCCTGTGGAATGCAAAAAACCATGAAGTTAGCTGTATAAAATAGGTAATATTCATGTGCAGAAGGTGATGAAAACATAGAGAGAGAGAGAGAGAGGGAGTATGCAGCAGAATTGAATAGAGCTAAAGATTTTAGAAAGTTGCAGAATGGAAGAGAGCAGAAGATTATAAGACAGAAAAACATGAGGTTAGAGAACTGCAAAATGGATGAGAGAGGAAGAAGAATGTAAGGGAGCTGGAGGAGGTTAGAGAGTGTAATAAGAAGGAGGAGAAGATAGAGATGCTGTGAATATTCAAAGATGATATAAGGCAGATATGAAGGCTGGAGGATAGCAGTGAAGAAGGAAGAAAATAGAGCTTATATACAGGTAAATCAACATGTGTTTTCATTGTACTATGAGGAAGTTGGTGCTTCTATATCATGTTGTAGCTTGATAGATGTCCAGTTGTAGCTGGCTGAGGTAGGAGCCTCCTGTAGGTTGTAGCCTGCAGAAAATAGATGGGATTTGGAGCTTCCTTGCAAGTTGTAGCTTGCAGAACTGAGGTAGGAGCCTCCTGTAGCTTGTAGTTTTTAGAAAATAGATGGGAGTTGGACCTTCCTTGCAAGTTTTAGCTTGCAGAATTGAGGTAGTAGCCTCCTGTAGGTTCGAGCCTACAAAAAATCAGTGGTGAGAGGGAGTTGGAGCTTGCCTTTGCATCACAACCATAATAAGATGTGGTTTTCTCCCTTATGGGTTTCCACTTATATCTTTTGTCTATGTGCATGACGTTTATGTGTTGATATAGTGTATATAATCTGCTTAATACTTGCTTCTCACATATTAATATTGCTGTTACTTTATGTAATAATTTTATCATGAAATGAAGGTGTAAATAAGTTTAAAGGAAAGTTTTAAAAGTCCATGAATGTGTTAAAATGATTCAACCCCCCTCTGTTTAACTAAGGGTTCAATAATTTATATCAAAGTAGGTTCCTTTGGTGTAAGACTTATAGATTAAAGGAGATCTGGTTGAGTCATGGACTATCAAAATGTACCCATGCTAGATACAACAAACTTTCCTGAATGTAGAGATAAGCTTAAAACTGATTTAATGGCTTATGAACCTGAGGTATGGAAGCTTGTATGTGATGGTTATTACACAGACTCTACCTGTTTGCAAGAACAACAATGGAATGCCAAGGAAAAATGTGTGATATATAATAGTCTTCATGATAAGGATCTTGATTTAATAATGGATCTAACCTCTCTGAAAGAAATCTGGGTAGATTGCATTTCATGCATGAAGTAGACACTAGGGGCTACATTGTCAAGAAGGAGAAGAGGATCAAGAAGAAGAAAAATTCATGTCAAAAGGAAAATGTTCAATCAAATGAGGTACTTGCTAGTGTGAATGGAAGAAAGCTCCATGAAGAAATTATAGTGAAAGAACAAACCAAACTTGACATTTCCTTAACTGAAATAGGAAGATTGAAGAATGGAAACAAAGACCTAAAGAAATTGGTGCAAATATGTGATGAGAAAGAATATGAAGATAAGAAAGAAATTGTTGGACTAAAGACACAACTTGAAGAAGCAAGGAAAGTAGAAGACACTCTACTAATGAAAATAAAGGATAAAATTTAGAAGCAAGAGAAATTGGAAGAAGAAGTAGTGTGCCTGAGAAATAAATTAGAAAAATTCCAAAGAGAATTATTAATTAATACTCGTCAAATGACAAGATTTGAACAGTTGGACAAGATTCTAAATGCTCAAAGGTATCCTCTCATAAAGGCTGGGATAGGATATGAAGGAGAAACCAGTAAGTTCAAGGTAGAAGATAACAAGAATATCATTCTTGTAAAAGCTATAAAAGGAAAAATTAACTCTCAACAATATGAGATTATTGCAGCTAGAGGAATGATAGAAGAAAGGAACAGGGGTGTAAGTAGCTCAGAGATGAGATTTCCTCCATGGAGACCTCAGAGAAGGCAGACATTGAAAGTAATGATGAAGCAACTCAAAAAGTAACCATAGAAGTAGAAGCAAGCAAGAACTTCATGTATGATGAAACTAATAGAAACAAGCATCAACATCAAGAGAAAAATAATGAGAGGAAGAAGCAAGTAGATGCAAAAAGTTGAAATGTTCCTGAAGATCAATTGAACAAGTTCAGAAGACCTCAAAGGAGATTCTTTCCTCCAACGAGAAATGTCACTTGTTTTGCCTATCACAAACTAGGGCATACTGCTGCATATTGTAAGACAAAGAAATCCAATCAAACCAGAAAAGGATGCAGAAAATGAAAAGACTACCTCAAGAAAACAAATGGAGAGGAAAACCTTTCACCAGGTATAGTAAATGACTCCATGGCTACTGCTTTTCATGTAAATTGTGTTAAAAAAGGGGAAAAAAATATTATACATCATCTCAAACGTACCTTTGTAAAATAATTTGTTATATATGCCTCAAGCTTGGTCACAAAGCAAAAGACTGTAAACTACCATACACATTAAATAACTCTAGACAAATAATGGAATCCAATCCAATCAGACAAAACTATGAATCAAAAAGAAGTGCAGACATTATGAAGAACCCTAATAAAGTTTGGAAGGAAAAGAGAAAGGGGGAGCCTGTTAACTCAATAACATAATGAATCCATCACAGTCTCAAGGGGAGCTGATCTAAGAAGAAACATCCTAGGGGGGGAGTAGTCCATAAATAGTCCCCATTAAAGTAGTCTAAGAAGAGATCCTTGGAATGAGAACAACTATAAGATTAGGGAGGGAAAGGACAATTTCTCTAACAGAGAACTATAGAGGAAGAAGAATACCTGAAGCACACAATAGGCAACAGGTTGATGGAAGGAGGGAAGGCAGCAAGCAACCTAGATGGTAGAGTGAACATCATCCATGAACATGTACGCTAAGAAGACATCAGCACACTAAGTGATGAATGGTTAAAATCACAAAAATTATGTTTCGAGCTACAGAACTCGAAAGACCGATAAAGGATGATCACATTGTGCATCATACTGCTAGAATTAAAAATGAATCACATTAAGAATGATGAGTAAGAGAAGTGCCTATCATCATTATATCATTACATCATTCATCTATGAAAAGTCCCCTTGGAGGAATGTAGTTAACTGAATGATAAATCTGTGAGTGATCTGCCCATGAAGATTCCTAGTATAGAAATTGAAGATGTCTTCCCGAATATCATTATGTTAGAATAGTTGAATTTAATATAAAGCATCAATGATTCTGGAGAAATCCTAGAAAGGAACATGCAATGGAATTTCTTTGAACATAATGAAAGAATAAGAAAAATGGTTAATGATGCCAAGATCAAATTCAGTATATTGCTGATTGTTGGTGTGAACAATGGAGAGCTCAATAATAGAAACTATGAAGGTTGTCTTAACTATGGGTTCATGTGCAAGATGAAGTGAAATATCTACACGGTTTATCAAATTAGTATTAATTTGTATTTGGTACAAGCAACATGCCTATCAACATAATACCAAGTGTTATCAGTGGATCAGTGGCATGTACAGGTTCTCAGGATCAAAGGATTATGGAAAAAGTACATCAAGGTAGTATACCCAGCACTATATGCATTATTAAAGCATAAAAGGGTCAATGAAATGGTAGAAGGATCATTCTCTTGTTTACACTTGAAGTAGTATATTGAGGATTGAAGCAGTGTCTGTTTCTAGATATAAAGGCATGCCTTCCTCAAGCCAGTACAGATATATCTTCAAGGGCTCTTTCCCAAGATCATTCATAAAACTGTGTGAAGTCTGTTGGCTGAGATATCAATTAAACAACTTGAAGATGTTTTTGTTTAAAATCATCATGACAGGATAGTTAAAGTATATGAAGTATGAAGGACTAGTTGTGATAACCATATGAAGCTCAAAAGTATTTTATTAATTCATCTAAATCCTACTTCAGCATAAAGGATTTGCTGGTAATTCACCATTAAAAAGATATTGATCATTGACATACATACCCACTTATGTCATAAATAAAATTGTATGGTTGATAAGTGAGACTCACCAATACATTCAATGTATCTAGCCTCAAGGGTTTGTTTTGAAAGTACTTTGTACAAGCATTAAAGTTGGTTGGTCTCTTAAATTGAAAGATATCGTCTAATCTCACAATAATTTGTATGCTTTGGGTTGATTCATTGTTTACATCAGTAACAAGGACCTTTCATCTATTAAGTGTAATATCCTTGTCAAAATCCTAGCTCATATCACGACCAATAGGCAGGAGAGGTGAACCACAGCTATAAAAGATATATTGGCATCATCATAATTGAAAAAATGTTGTACTGCAAATGTATATTGCAGAAGAAGACATATTCCATCTACAATCTTCCTCAACAGATATGTATTTCTGATGAAGATCATACTAGATACTGAAGTATATTTTAAGCATTCTCAGTATTTTAGTTTTGGTCCAATGATGCATCTCTAATTATATAAGTCTAATTATTTATGGTTGTTCTATCATCACCTACACTCTATACAAATGTAAGGATTTTGTGCCTTGGGATGGTATCAACTTACACTGTATATACAAGTTCAATAATTCTCAAAAGTGTTCTCCGAACAACTCGTGTACACCAGTCTGGAGCAGCAAGGTATAAATTCAAAATAAGAAGGACTTAAACACAACACAGAGAGAGGAAATGAAAAGATAGAATCTAGATTGAGAGATTTGAAACCTTTTTCCATTGATGTTAAAGGGGGAGGAAAAGTAAGCAGAAAAATAAAGGCTCTTCTAAAAAGCAAGTAGAGGAAGAAAGACACTTTTCAGAATGAAAGGGGGAGGAAGACTTGGAGGAAGCATTGGAGTATTAGTAGATGTGTTGCCATCAATGCCAAAGGGGGGGACTATTGGAAATATTTTTATTGATGGCAAAGGAACACAAAGGAGCACCAACAAAACTATCATTAAAGAAAAGGAGCAGAGAAGTAGCAACAATAAGGCAAAGAAGAAGTGGAGTAATAATGCAATATGAAAGCATAAAAGAGAGGTAAGGAGCAGCATTAGACCATCAACAAAGGAAAAGGAGCACAAAGAAACAACACTAGAACACTGGTAAGCACCAGAGGCAGCGAATACAGCTAGGCACCAAATGTAGCAGAAAGAAGTAGAGACAGCGGAGAGGCAGTTAAGGAAGAAAAGAAGCAAAGGCAGCAAAAGGAGCTCAGGAGAGATCGATGCATGCAGCAAGTGTAATAAGAAGCATAGGTAGCCCAGGAGAGATACGCAGAAGAAACATAAACATCGAAGTCAAAGGAATGCAGCAGAGGTAGTGAAGGTAGCAGAGGCAACATAGGTAGCAAAGGCAGCATAGGCAGTAGAGGTGGCGAAGGTAGCAGAGAAGCAGCAAAGCCATGCAGCAAGCGAAATAATCCCAAATCAGATTGAAAAGCTCAAGAGGAGTAACATTATGCAGAAAACAGGAAACCAACATTAATGTGTAGCAAAGAGGCAGAACACAACTGCGGCAGTTGAAAAAACAGGCGAAACAGGTGAAGTGGACTCGTGTCGGGCGGAAATAATCTACATTCCGGGAGGTAGCAAGCATGGAAAACAAAGAAGGAAGAGGAATATGAGTTAGACCTCGTGCACATCTTATAAGCATGGTTAACATTGATCTGGGATCAACAGTACCGTGGGGGCCCAAACAGCCCGATGGTTAACCCAAGGGGGTGCCTCCGCAGTTGGCCCACCCATCGGGCGTTGACCGTAGATCGACGGTTGTCATTCACTGTAGTAGCACATGTCTAATGACCATTCCATACCAAGGAATGCCTTCGCAGTGCCGTGAACTAGGACACGCTCTCCTACAGCCCCAAAATACAGTCATGGATCGAAGTGATCAACGAATGAGATTAAAGGACATCAAAGACAGAGATTATATTACAATCAAGTGGGACTCGATTGCATATTAGAAATCTCAAGCTGAGGAGAATAAGCGCTTGAGAATTGGGTTGAATCGCTGAAGCGCAAAGTGCGATAATGAAGTGGTGATGCAAAGTTGTGATGCGAAGGGACACGTGGTGGCACAGTGCAATATCACACATCTGCAATGCCAATTTCATCACATACCGCGAAGTGGCGATGTGATGCGATGCGCAGTAGCGATGCGAAGTTCATTGCATATCGTAATAGGGCAGGAGGAATATCGCATATCGAGAGATGAGATGGATGAAGGCACATTGGGTAATAGGATTCGCTGAAGAGCGATAAAGAGAGCAGAAGAGATACAGATTGAAGCTAAAGCCTAAATATCTTCAAGTCTAGAAGTATGTGGTTTTCCTTTGCTACTCACATCAGAGAACTAAGGATCCATATAACAAAGAACGTTGGAATTCCGAAATGTGATAGCTGCTGGATGGATGAGTAAAAATGCGATGCGCTATGATTGGTCACTGCGTTGTGGGACCCTTCAACCAAAGTTAAGTTCGGGGCTACGTGTTTATGAAGAAAACCATGGAAGCAGAGGTTGACTCGGGTTACAAAAGAAGGACTTGAAAATATGAAGAATGACTCAAAGCATGAGCAGAACAGTGTGATGACGGATTGACCGTAGAGGCATGTAAATCATCAGAAATGGTCAAACAATACGTGGAACCAGAAACGACAAATAAATAGAACTGTGAAGGCATGATTACAAAACTGGTAAGTGTTTGTTGCACCGCTTTTGGAAGATAAGTCGTAAAAGGTGAAACGAATGTGATAGCATTAAGAGGGTGACACGTGGCATTCTAAAACCACCTATTTCGCATAGGTTGGGAAGAGTTAAATAAAATGCAACTTTATGTGAGAATTCTATCAGATTGGAAAGTTAAGAAAAGGGGGAGTCCAATGACCGTTTGATTGATGAAAGGTTGATATGCATGTGAACGCGGCACAAAAGACACAGGTAACAGACGAAATAGAACAGTTATGCAGCAGAGCTAGAATATAACAGCAGAAACTGAAAAGAGAGTGACAACAGCAAAAAAGGAAAAATATACAGCAAACCAAGAGATAAAAGGGTTGAGTGATATTTATCTATTGCAGCTGTAAATTTAAATGATTTAATTATTCTATTGCATGTGATGCAAAGGAAAGTCTCCATAAGCAAAGAAAAAATACAATTTGATACTATAATAATGATTGTATATATTGTTGTAACATCCTGAATGTGTTGAACGAGGAAATGAGAAGGTGAAAGGTAAAGAGTCATACCTGTTCACTTTATATTACCTTTATAATGCAAACAACCATGAATTTAGCTGTATAAAATAGGTAATATTCATGTGCAGAAGGTGACGAAAACATAGAGAGAGAGAGAGGGAGTATGCAGTAGAATTGAAGAGAGCTGAAGATTTTAGAAAGCTGCAGAATGGAAGAGAGAAGAAGGTTATAAGACAGAACAACATGAGGTTAGAGAACTACAGAATGAATGAGACATGAAGAAGAATGTAAGATAATTGCAGGAGTTTAGAGTGTGTAAGAAGAAGGAGGAGCAGATAGAGAATATGTGAAGATTCAAAGATGATATAAGGCATATATGAAGGCTGGAGGACAACAGTGAAGAAGGAACAGAACAAAGATGATATCTAGGTAAATCGACATGTGTTTTCATTGCAGTGTGAGGAAGTTGGTGCTTCCATATCAAGTTGTAGCTTGATAGATGTCCAGTTGTAGCTGGCTGAGGTAGGAGCCTCCTCTAGGTTGTAGTGTGTAGAAAATATATGTGAGTTGGAGCTTCCTTGCAAGTTGTAGCTTGTAGAACTTAGGTAGGAGCCTCCTATAGGTTATAGCCTACAAAAAATAGATGGGAGTTGGAGCTTCCTTTCAAGTTGTCGCTTGCAGAATTGAGGTAGTAGCCTCTTGTAGGTTGGAGCCTATAGAAAATCAGTGGTGAGAGGGAGTTGGAGCTTGCCTTTGCATCACAACAATAATAAGATGTGGTTTTCTCCCTTATGGGTTTTGACTTATATCTGTTGTTTACGTGCATGATGTTTCTGTGTTGATATGGTGTATCTAATCTGCTTAATACTTGCTACTCACATATTAATATTGTTGTTACATTATGTAATAAGTTGATCATGAAATGAAGGTGTAAATAAGTTTAAAGGAAAGTTTTAGAGGTCCATGAATGTGTTAAACTGATTCACCCCCCCCCCCCTCTCAGTTTAACTAAGGGTTCAACATAATCTAATGGATTATAACTAGTTATCTTGAATTAAATATGATATTTGTCTGTAAGATATTTAAAAATGGCATATTGATGGACTCCCTTACCTCTGTTGAATAAGGGGTGAACACCATCATGAAAAGCTTAAGAAAATAAATGTTTGATCGTTTTTACCTTCAAGGTTTCTAGGGTATAGTATATTAATGTCCGTTTATGTGTTGCCATTATAATGGTTCTTCTTCCTTGAATTAAATTGACACTTACATTATCAAATATGTGATTAATTATCCTAACTAAATTGAAACTTATAATTATATAAGGTTCCAGTAGGGAGATTTATGTTAATAGTCGCAAGAATGGTTGTTATGTTATGTGAATTTATATACCATTCCTAGATCTACTCTATGTAAAGATGATGATTTTATCTAATGGTGAGTTAAGGAATATGGAATAAGTGATTGGGAATATTACATGGTAGTAATTTCTTGAAAAATTTCTAATACTATCTACTTTTATACACAGTTTATTGGTGGATGTTAGAGGGTCACTCTGAATTTAATGAATGGTATGGGTTTCACTAGAATTATACACACATCCCTACCGTAAAACATGAGTTAATACATTTCAGCGACCAAGTGTAAGGTTACTTTTATCGCTTTATCCATTTTTGCAGGTGTTACAACAATGGTTCCTCAACTACTTTTTTGTGCAATATTGGAAAAAATCTAGATCCATTATAGATATGGGGAATATTAAAAAACACCATGGAGAAAGGTGAATTCGATGCAAAAATACTTTATTAGTACAACGCATAATTGAGGAATACCCCTTTGTCCTCTACAAGAACACCTACTACAATAAAGAAATAAATTATTTTACCTATAATACTTGAAACAGAATGAGGAGAGAGTCACCTAGTGATGATGAAGAGGTTAGTGGACATATTTATCAATAGATAATGATAGAGAATGAGGAGAAACACAATGAATTATAGTGATGAGATTAAGTACATATTTATTTTAGTTTACACAAAATAAGTCACATGCCATGGAATGTTTGGATGAGGAAATGAGAGAGAGGACATGAGTTCATTTAGATGAATTAAGACGATCAAGTGGTGGTTAGATAAATTAAGTTACGATATAGTGGTATAGTTACTCTACTCGAACAATAAACATTTACTAGGGTAGGTAGGTGCATTGATTAAATGAAATCTAGGTGCTTGGAAGTGTTCTTGGAACAAGCGATACAAATTTGTTTTCCATATCATTGTCAACATAATTTTTTGTTCAAATTTATATGAAAAAAGTTTACTTTCATGAATTTCATGTGTGGGAATATTCCTCTCTGACTGAGTTTGATTTGGGTGGTAGAATTATTTTTCATTTATTTTTTTTGAGTCATTTTAAATTCTATTGTTATAAAATTGTTATCATATTTTTAAAGTAACATAGCCATATAGTGTAAATGGATTGTAAATATAGATAAAAATAAATTTGTGATAAGCAATAATGTTAATATTAAAACGTATCATAAAAATTAACTAAATTATAACTTTGTTTTAAATTATTATGCTAAATCAATGTGTTTATTTTTAAATAGGGCTTTCATAAATTTAATTTAATTATCAATAATTATTAAGTGATGATAATTATAGAAAGATCAATGCTAGATATTTATGTCAAAAGTAGTTATGCTCATTTATGTATTTTAATTAAATTTATTAATTTAAAACAAATATTTAAGAAAATATGTAACACCCTGGATGCGGGTGCCCGCAAGTGATCTCATGCACCACTGGAAAGCCAGGTGGAGGGACACTTGGCTACTCCACGTGACTGCATATGGAAAGAAGGACCATGATAAATGATGGTGTGAGGGATTCATTAACTCAACCTCCACCACCTTCATCACGATGTACCAGCTCTGCAACTCATTAAGGTCGTATGACATGGCCATTAAGCTAGTCACCTCTGCTCATTCATCCTCACTTCGGCTCTTGGTGCATTTATTTGTAAATTTCCCTCTACCTCTGGTGCAAGGTCCTCATTCGACTAGCCTCATCGTTCCCTCTATAAGTTTTTCTTCTCTAGTGTTCTCTATGGCTCCCTCCCAGTCCTGCGATTCTGCTCCTCGGAAAGTTATGCCTCGGCGCCACAGAATGAGCTGCAGGAGGGTTGGGGGGCATGACCAACCTTGCCGTCCTCTACTTTCGCTCTCCCAGGGTGGTGACATGAACCTCTCTGTTGGTTGGAATGAGCATGAAATGAATTCCCCTGTCAACTTAAATGCCCAGCTCTCTCTGCATCTCCCTGCTCCTTCTTAACTCCCTCCATCTCTCGCAGCAAGAATAGGCCACGTAAATCTACCATTCCTCTAGAGCCTGCTTTCATCCCCCACAGGATGGAGGCTCTCCGAGTGCAAAGAACCTCCAGCGGTATCAAGGACTCCAAAGACAACTCAGGAAACAGTGAAAGGAGCAACTCACACCATGAGGCCGAAAACAAGATGAAATAGTCAGGTCTGCAAGCTTCCTCCTCAGCTAATCTCGACTCTCCATCATCACCACATCCTCAATATTCTCGCCACATGCCAAACAAGGAAATAGATGAAAGGTTCTACGTGTGCAAAATTGAGGAAGAAGTTCCTACCTCTAGCAAAAAGAATGTAGGTTCACCTTAATTTCATGTTTTTAATATCCGCTAGCATTCTCTTGTTTTGGAATAGTCTACTCTGTGACTCGTGTTCTATTTTGGTAAATAAATCAGCTGTTATCCACTTCGGGTAGCAATTACTCTTCGGTTTCTAAGGATTGGTTTCCCCGTCTGGGGAAATCCAACTTCTGGTGGAAAAGTATTGAAACTTCCCCTTCGATTGTACTTTTCAAATCCACAGGAAGGGACTTGTAATTTTCTATTCCATATGATATAATAGAAGTAACTTAACTTAGAAAAAAGAAATATGTAACAAAATCCTTAACCACAGAGATCAACCTCTACTTTCATTAAATAGTATTATGTAGAGCTTAAGACCCTTTCACCTTTTTCTTTCTAAACTTGGAAGTTCTACATCTTCATCATGTTTAATATATAAACCAATTTTGGCATGGAATTAAAACAATGACCTCACATGAAAAAGTGTCTTAACATACCACCCAATCACCATCTATCTAAAACCCCATGAAAAATTCTCTATCAACTACATAATAATTATTAATAATTAAATAAAAATTTTGCTGATATTATTGAAGAATAGAAATCCTTATCATCCTAATTACATTAGAATATTAAAATAAATCAATAAAAAATAAAATATTAAAATAAACTCAAGTATATATGTGAAGATAAAGATAACTTATATTAATATTACCCATATAATGTAATATACTATCCTTTAGCTATTACATTTTTTTTTGTTGTTGTTGTTGTTGTTGTGCATATGCTACTACATATATAACTATATAATTAGTTTATATATATAATTACTATTTTGACATGATTATTTTATATTTAAATTGATATAATTCTTGTGAAATTATAATGTTGAGTGACATAAAATTAGTTCTATATAGATAAATGGTTCATACACACAAATAGGAATCAATACATATTAAGCATTAAAATACTCATTTTATAATACATCTTATATTGTTGAAATTAAAAAATAAAATCATAATAACTAACTGACTTAGAAGAACTATATAAATTAAATGGCTAGTAAATATTAATAGCTTTCAGTCGATAACAAATAGATTTTGGCAAATTACCACTTGCCAATATGCTTATCAAAATTTAAAAACCCAAAAACCATAACTCATTTTGTATGAACATGTTCATATGATATGTTACTACTTTGAAAAGAAATTTCATCCTCTAATTTGTATATACTAATATAAATATCATTATTATCCATAAGATAATTATTTATAACAACATTAAAATTCTATAAATCTTATTCAAAAATAAAAATATTTAACTACATAATTATAATTTTATTTTAAATTATTATTAATATTAATTATCAAAATAATATATATATAAAAATATAACATGATATTATTTATAAAGATTTACGCTAACCATATTTCTTTAAAAAAAAAATTCAATATATTTTAACATCAAATGATCTACAAATTGGTTTTCTCTACAAATTGGTTTTCTCTTTTACGGAGGAAAATTTGTCATACCATTTAACATCAAATTCTCTACGAATTGGTTTTCTCATTTAAACTCCGTGTTATATTATCCCTTTCATATATATTAAAATGGAAAAGACAAAGACATTTTTCTTCCCCAATTATATATTAAAAGGAAAAAATCCCCTACATGTATATTTATTTTTTCTTGTTATAATGTGTTTTTGTTGTCTTTATATCATCACCAAATTGCGAATAAGTATTCAAGTTATTTTTATAGTTATTTTAACACCAAGACTGTAAAATGAATTTTAAAAAGTCATATTTTTATTATAAAATAATTGAAAAAACAAATTCCAAAAGAGTTAGATATTTTATTTTTTATTTTCAAGAGTAAAATAAAATAAAACTTATTCCTTCCTTGCATATTTCTCTGAACCAATTTCTTCTTTCATAAATTCCTTCCTTCCACCTTTTTCTTCTGAACCAATTCCTTCCTTCGACATTCTTCTGAACCAATTTCTTCTTTCATAAATTCCTTCCTTCCACCTTTTTCTTCTGAACCAATTCCTTCCTTCGACATTCTTCTAAACCACAAATTAGAGTAACATAAATACCTCCTTGTTACTATCAATTTTCCAAAGCCCATTTCTATGATGTAAAAATAATTTACTCTGACTTCTTTATTTTCTTGATTTTCATTTTTTTTTCTTAATTTAGATTATTCATACTTTTTCCCCTCCCAAAACCCACTTCTATACTGTAAAAACAATTCACTCTGATTTCTTCATTTTCTTGATTTCCACATTGTTTTTTCAATTTCAATTCTTTATTTCTTAATACTTTGTCCCAACACCATATCCAGGTGATGTCATAGAAGAAAGTATTTCATATTTATATTTAGCAAAATTAGAATATTATGGTTTTTCCACACTATTATAACCATAATAAGAGAAAATTAAGCTTTTAATATTTTTACCAAATTTCAAATTAATCCTAAAAAGAACTTCCTGGTAATACATTACCATTAAATCTTTTTATAACGAGTATTTTCTTTTTTTCCACAGATAATATATATAAGAAATTATCAGACATATTTTTACTTATTTAATTATAGCATTACATAATTATCATACACATTAAACAACTAATAACTGTAACATAATGTTCTTTCAATAAAAAAACCATAATAAACAACTTGTACCATATGGGGTTTCAAAGATACAAACAAAATATATATATATATATTTATTAACGTATTAAATATTTTTAGGTGAAAACGATTATTAAAATGTAATTCTCCGGAAAAGAATCTATTTATGAGAAACTTATCCTTTTTTGCTAAACATGAAATAAAAATGGAATTTTTCATGGTTATAAAACAATTATATTTAAAATAATATTACTATATTTATATATATAATTGTAATTTGTTTCTTTTACATTGAGAAAAATGGTCTTACTTTTTATTTTGAATTATAAAATTTATGTATTGAAATAATAATTTTTTTAAATATGCAATGATATATGTATGTATAGAATTTATAATATATTTTAATAAATATAAATTAATTTGTTTATATAAATTAAATAGTAACAATAATTTTAATCATGGAGATTTATCTTAAATTGTTATGGATATTTTTAATATATAAATAGAATTTATTATAATATTATGGACCAATACGATGTATTATCATATCAAATGCTCAAAATCTCATAAATTATTTGATATCATATATTTTTACTCGATTACTTTAATTAAAAACGGAAAAAAGAGCATAACTACATTTCACATAAATATCAACCTTTGTTTTGTGACTAGTACTAAGAATATTTATAATATTTTGTGGAGTTTAAATCCCTATTATCCATGTGATATTTCAGAATATTCTTAGTAGTAGTCACAAGTAAAGAGTTGAGTTTCATCTCAAATGTAGCTATGTCCTTTCCAACCTTGTAATTAAATTGATTAATTAAAAGAAAATGCTATACAAACAAGTTTCACATCAAATAAACTAATATTTTGTTGGAATGTGGTATTGATAAACCATCATAATCGTCCATAATATGATAACAAAACTTATTTCTAAATTAAAAATATGTATAGTTAGAAATCTTGTTACATGCTTTTTAAATGTATATATAATGAAATCTTTTATATATGTTGTTAACCTCAAAATTTTATCATACGTTAGTTAAAAATATTATTGGCTAGAATTTTGTAAATTTTATTTTAGTTTTATTATTTTTATTTATTTTTCTATATTGGTTTCCTATTTCTAAATTACTTGCATTGTGGAGCTATTACTTTATTTTTAACAAAACAATAAATTATCTCCAAAGTAACCTATGACTAAAAAAAATTATATTTCAAACTTACATTAATCTTTCCATCAAGCACTTTCTATCAATTCCATAACATTAAACCTGAGTTTTAGGTCTAGGGAGTAGTAAAGCACGCCGGGGGACCTTATTTTTACGAATTATTTGAATTTTCAGTTAAGAGCCTTTTTATAAAACCTTCAGTTATGCCAAGAGATATATATGTTATTTTTTAAGCCCATAGATCAAGAAATTCATTCCCATTCATTAAGTGTAGCATATGACCTTTTGCTACCTAGAGTTCGAGCTAATTGAATAGGGTCGCTCGGAATCTATTTAAGGGATTGTGTTGGACTAGCATTAGACGCAGAAGCCTATCACAGTAGTTAAGATTTTTGAGCTTTATGTTTTCTGTCGTTTGTGTGAGTGTTAGTACGATGGTTCTTGATATCCTTTGCGTGCAGCAATGGAAACACTTGGATCCATACTAGATAAAGGAAATATGAGATGACAACATAGAGAAGCTGACGGTGATGCAAAAGGTAAATGATTAGTACCATCCATAATTAAGGAAGACCCTTTGGTTCCTTGTAACAACAACTACTCCAACTCACAAAGAATTCCTCGGAAACCGTGAAACATAGAAAATGAGTAGGAGACACTTAATGATGGTTAGGAGATTAACGACGTATTTTTTGAGGTGTGAATTGAATATGTCACATTCCATGGCATGATCGGACGATAAAATGACAGAGAGGACTTAAGTGCCCCTCCATCTTAAATAAATAAAGACGAGTCAGTCGGATTTGTTAGATAAAGTAAGAGAAGAGACAGTTGCGTAGTACTGCATTGATGGAATGCCAAGCAGGGAGGTGCATTGATAAAATGAAATACACCTCATGATGAAATTAATGAGGTGGATGAAGGTCTTCTTAGAATGAGAATTACATCGTTGTTTTCCATCTCAATTTCAACACAAATGTTTGCACATAATTATATAAAAATAATTCAACTGCATGAGTTTCTCGAGTGGAATTTTTCGATTACAAATGAGAATTATTTGGACGGGCTAAGTATTTTTCGATTATTGTTGTACTCTAATGTTATTTTAAGTTCTAATGTTATTTTAATGTTGTTCTTGTTATATTGTGGTAGAAATGTTATATTTTTTATTTATTTACAGAAATATAAAGTAAATGATGCGCATACAATTATAGATATTAATTTAAGATAAATATTATTATTAATATTAGAAAAAATCATAAAAATTAATATAACTATATATATTTTTATATTATTAATATGAGAAGAAATTATAATATTTATTAAATAGATGTAATATAGAAAAAATGTAGTAATATTCATTATCATGCAGATTCAATTTTACTTGTAGACATATGTAACATACACCGATAATATTATATGGAAATGTAAGGAGTTAAAAAAATTTGTATACAAGTTACTTATGGGTAACTATCCATTTACTATTAAATATTCCTTACTCATCAGTACATAGAGTGTTTACCATTTCATAGTGTAACTTTAGATTAAGAATAGTAAGCTCCTTAACCATTAACAACCTCCATTATAGTATATTAACATAATACTGTATGATGTAACCTTCCATTCATTTCATTGCTCATATAGTCATCACATACTTGCCATTATGAACATCTTAACAAGAAAGGAATCAACATCATCAACTTGACACAATAATCAATCACATGATTGAACACCGATATACCCTGGAAACCCCATAGGGTGAAAACTAGCAAACGTTTAATTTTATTATTAGAAGCTCGTGAGGGTGACCATCCCGCACTCAATGGATTATAAGGGAGACCATCCCTTAACCATCATTTACAAATCTTACAAGGAAATATACAAATATCTAGCTTAAATCCATTACAATAAATATGATACCCTTTGGTCTTCATATCTTCATATCTCGATGGCATGGATGTACCTACAATGGTCCATCATACACTGGATCATCTGGTAGTTCGCATTCATCTGCATGAACCATAATCATTTACCTACCACCGAGTTAAGCATAATATTACCTTTATACATATCACCATCATACCCTACTAATGTTACCTTCAACGTACATTGATGTCAAGATTCATAAAGTATAATAAATCATTTCATATATCTATACTATAGTAGTTTCTCCATATACTCATGTATATTCATGAAATGCAAGTAAAGTACTCTGAAATTCTCCTTTAACAACACATACCTCGTAGGTACTAGTTATAAGTCATCACATTAACTAATTTTTCCATCGCATAAGCACACATTCCCGCAAGACAATAGCTACATCTCCCCAGCATATATATTAAAATAAATTGATACATTAGTTACGGTATTCGTGCATGCAATTTACATAATTTAGTCAAAATAGCTAACCCTTGAGCTATTACTTTTAGTGCATGAAATGGAAGCTAACATAATAAATGTTGCTTCCATGCATGCAAATGCATATAGATTCCAAAGAGTCTCCCCAAAGGAGTGCTTACACAACGAAGCACATAGCTTCCTTCATAAGTCTTCCCAAGGAAATCTCAATGCAAGTGAGCATGTAAACATATGTTTTCTGTTCTGTAAAACTA
Organism: Pinus albicaulis; assembly: GCA_034641835.2. Lineage (NCBI taxonomy): Eukaryota > Viridiplantae > Streptophyta > Pinopsida > Pinales > Pinaceae > Pinus > Pinus albicaulis. The sequence continues at coordinate 1,377,936,154 of CM076584.1, forward strand.
TGCAATTAAGCATACAAATACATATCTTCTTTTTCAAAAGATTATACTAGCAATCATTTCCAATGTAGTTTAACACAACATGCTATCTTTCCGACATACAAATCTTTATATTATTTCCAATAAAAGTTATTACATATATTGCATGCCTATGCATGATCTTCTTCCAAAAGGAATTAACATCATAATCATGATAATATAAAAGTAATCACACAGTTTGTTCATCTAAAGAAATATAACTGAGTAGTTCCTTTATCTGTGGATTTATTAAATAAATTATCTTTACCAACACAATGGTAATCTATTCATGGATTTTTAAAATAACTAATATTTACAAACACCCTGGTAATCTACCCATGGTTTTATGAAATACTTAATCTCTACCAACACCATGGTAAACTATTCATGGATTTATGAAAGTATCGATGGATTTTACCATTAAAAACATATTAACATTGCGCATCTTAACTATACCAATGATACCGTATAAACCAAAGTTCATACATTAGTTGCATCTCTCTTATTGGTGTTACAGCATGGCAACTTTGGCATTACAGCATAAAAATTTGGTGTTACAGCATAGCAATATTATTATATATAAAATTTCTTATCTTTCATTATTATAGATAAATATATTTTCTTCCTAAAAATATATTCTTTACTAAGAAAAATTAGCGTAAAGCTTCTATATGCATAGTTTCCTTTTAGAAAAACAATGTCACAGTAATAAGGGATATTACCAACGTAAAAAGTAACAATTTTTTGAAGATATAACTTCACGCGTATATACTTCAGAATATATTTATTAATCCATGCTAAACAAAAGAAAAACCCTTGCATAAATTAGACAAGGATACACAATAAACATTGTATACAAGTTCAGTGCTTGGATATTAAATAAAATATCTACTCGACATTTATCATTCGGAAAACCATAACAATCATATAAAAATCATTCAACCAAACACTACCATTCCCTTCACTCATGGCAGAAGGAAGATTAAGTTAATTACTTATCTTTAGTTTCCTCAAAATCTCTGGGCCACTGCTAATAAGATTCACCAGCCCCGCACGTCCATATAACTTTGCTAAGAAAATGGTGGCGTTCACCTATGACTCTGCGGTGCTTATCCACTGGAGGCAGGGCTTGAGAACGTAGTATTCACTACATCCCTTTCGTAGGACTCAACAGCCATTGCAGTTCTTCCTCAAGATTATATGATCTAGTAAATACAAAAATAGATAGACTACAATAATAAGAAATATATCATACACTCCAAAAAACTGTTGGAATCATAGAGCCACTCAGGTAAATAAAGAATTGCCATATATGGTTATCAATAATTCATTTCCAACGAATTCTTGAATAAACAGTTACATTATGTAAAATTAATTTACCTTGATTTGGTTGGAGTATGTGTGTTACATACTCCCCCCCTTGAAGAGAACACCATCCTCGGTGTGCTTCTCTCACTGAAATTGAAACTTATACTCATGATATAATAATATAAACAACCCAAAGGGGCTCCTTCCCCTTGGCAATAAAACATTTTCCTTTCCTTAAATGTCATTAATTTAAACAATAATGTTTTTATCCATACTCATAAGCATGTATAGCGCAAAGAATATTTTTATTTCCATTTCTAACTGCTTATCCCTTATTCAATTTATAAAAATATAGAAAAATATTTATACAAGCTTACCATTATTTACCAATTACTATTGGAAGAAATGATGGCTTTTATGGAAGCTCTCATAGAATGGTTGAACACCCATCCACACTTCCTAGAAAGAGCCTGTAACGTATGACTAACCATTCAATCGCATTAGTCACATAGTTTCAATCAAATGAAAATACCTGCAACTATCAAACATTATTGCAATATTAAGAGATGTTTTAATAAAAGCACTTCCACAAGTACTCAGAGAGAACCAACCCTCTCATAAATGCATCACGTGCACACTGTCTTAGCTCCTACTAAAGACATCCACATGGTACTTCAAAAAGTACTCAGAGAGCACCTAGCTCTCTAGTCATAGCAATGGTCAATCCATGCACCATAGGCATATCCTAACATTTACTAAGACATTCAAACAAATTAGTAATAATATAAATGAACTTATACATTCAATAATTCATTTTCCGAGCGCTAAGCTCCTTTTCTCTTAATATCTACATAGGATATTTACTCAATCATATAAAAATTCGTTTTAATATAACACATAAATTTTTACTTAACTTGTTCCACTATGAGAACCACAATGGTAAAGAAAATGCTCCTCCTTATCCATACGACCGAGTCATTTTTTCACATCTAGACAGTCAATCTTTCCACACTAAGAAGTCTTTATACTTATCTGGAAATTTAGTCTTTCAAGCTGTGGTCCTCCCAACCATCAAGGGAGGCTATTATGTCCTCCACTTGCCCCTAGCTCTAGAATCTAGACGGTGCCATGGGTTAACAATGGAAATAATTCTCTTTCTATTATGACCTCTGGATGGCCAATCCAATCAAACTCAGAAATTCTGTTTTTACAAGGGTTGCTGTGAGTTATTTTCAACTGATCACAACCAGCTTCAGAAAATACTCCCCTTTACCATTTGGCACAGAACCCCTACTCCTCCTCTGGGATTCAACTTTTTCCTCATGGGAGTAGGTAACTATCTTTCTAACTGTCCCCAACCACCTCTTATTCTTGGAAACATTTTTACCATCAGCTTAAAAATATTTTCTTTTCATTAGTTAATTTCAACAAATTAAATAATTTTCTTTATCAACAGTGATAATTTAAGTTTTTCTTGCCAGATAAAATAAAATTAAACAAATTGTCTTTAACTAGTTAATACTAGTTAATTTTGATGAAGCTGTCACAACTTCCTCCCCGGAAGTAACATACATGTGTTGTACATTATTATTTCCAAATAACAAAATCATGCACATTAAAACATGATATTTTAACATTTACTATTGCAATTCACATTGCAATGTTTGAGATGTTTTATTTTCACATATTTTATGTTTCCATTAAGCTATCCATGCTTAGTATAAGAAACAATGCTAATCATCAATATGAATTTCTCAAGAACATCTTATCGTGCATAATCATTTTAAGTTCCTGCATAAAATGTTGTCATGCATACAATGTCATCATGGATAAAAGTATATAAAAATATTCATTAATGCGCATGTGTCAATAACGATTAGGGTATGAGTGCAAACATTTCCAATTCACATAATGTTCTGTTCCAACAGACTGACACACGAAGTAATTATCATAATCACTTGTTCACAACTTTCGAATATATTTAGTCAAAATCGATTCATGCATATAACTTTCATTAGTTAGTCATTTATAACCAATCAATGCTATTAATAATATTAATTCATCGATGACACAACTCATTCAAAAATGAGTCATTCAATGCCACTAATAATTTTAATGCATTCATGAGGACTCATGCAAAAACTAGTCAGTCAACTAGTCATTATAGTCAAGTCTCACAACTTGACCCATTAAGAGGCTTCATTCAGTTTAATTTTAACACTCTATTATCTTTTGTAAATAATTTCCTCATCTTTTGCATTCATGCATTAGTTTCACACACCATCACTATACACATTCATCTTTTTAAAGTAGTGCATGGTAACTTAAGAAATTTTATTGCATGCAAAAACAATTACTTATTTTCAAACTCAAATGAAAGGTAACTATTTTTCTTTCATGTTTTTTTATACTTTCTTTCCTAAAGAAATAAAGAATAATACACATATTTATCTCATATGCATATTCTTATCCGGAAAAAGTATATTATAATAGCATGTAATTTTTTTAAGAATTCTCTTAAATAGAAGTTAATCTCATGCAATTCCATGTATATAACAATTCATTTTTAAAGGAAATAAACATGCATATGCATAGAATTCTTAAAATAAAATAAAATAAAATACTTATCTTTATTTCAATTGAAGAACTTATCTCCCTACTGTAGTACTCATATCCATCAGGAAATTCACATTTCTCCTCTACAACAATGTTTTCTTTTAGCAGCATCGACAAGATTTTATAGCATGATTAGATAAAGCCTTAATCAAGAAATAATCAATCTTTGAGTGATCCTTTAACACCTATTCATGTGCATGTATGAGATGTGAGTACAATGTCACAACATGCTTTCTTCTAACATCTCTACATTAGTGTGAGTAAGTAATTATCAATTCATGTCAAATAACTCCCATATTATTATGAAATTTTCACACACACACACATTCATACACGAAAAATCACTATATCTGTTCAGAAATTCCTTTAATGGAAAATGACACAATGTGCATTCGCTTTACTTAAACTTTTACAAAATACCCACCACTTTAGATTTTGCCTTTGGAGCATGCAAATATAATAAAGATAACACATTGACTGTTGTTCCTATGCATATAATGCATAAATATTCTACTCTTAATTTCCCAACAGAGTACTCAACATAATCGAGTAGGCAAACTCATGATTCCTCTTCGAGGAAATATAACATAATAGGCAAGAAAAACATGGTTTTATTTTCCATAAAACTAATGGAATAAAACATACGAATACATGTCTTATTCTCGAAGTATTATACCGACATTAGCCATGTATATATTTCAAGGAAACATTACTTTAGTTTTTGTACATGTAATTCATCTTCTTTTCCAAAGAATCTTTTCTAAAGTATGATAACAAAACATGTTATCATTTTCCACATAAACTTATGTTCTTTCCAATGAAATCTAACATAATTATTGTATGCCTATGCATGAACTTAATCCAAATGAAACTAACATAATATTTATGATATCATAAAGTACTCACATACTCAATAGATCTTCTATCCATGCAAAGAACCTTCCTCCATGATTCTACATGCAAGTTGCTCATGCCTTGCTTCCAAGAATTTCCCATAGACAACCTCTTTTATGCGTAAAAACAACGCAACACTAAAAAGGTTAACTTAACCTTTAATATACCTAAATCAATAAGTTGACATAATCCATCTAGCAATGTAGTATATTCAAGAGGTTATTCTCTTTAGCCTATATTTATTTTCAAGAAAAGAACCTGGATTCCTTTTCATTTAACGCATCGGTACGAAATCCCTTTTAAAAGACAACAAGCTTCCTATCTTTTCTTAAATAATATATATATAAAGGCAAGCAAGTTTAGTTATTTATGTTTTACTACTACTCACACCTTTCAAGATACATTCTAGTAATATTTGCAAGAACTCACATGGGTTCTTCTCAGCAAAACTAGCAGAGTAGTTTGGTATTTTACCATGGTATATCTCTAGGAATAATATATTTCTATAACATTAACATAATAGAAATATTTTCAAGAACTTACATGGTAAGTTTGTCTTTACGTACTTGGAAAAGATATATCATTTTTAAAGAAACTCTAACTTCATTTCTATTTACTTTGTATGCATTTTATTTTCCATAAATGCAATAACTATTGTTTCAAGAAAAGAAAGATAATAATACTTATCTCTTGAAACACTTTGTTCAACCTGGATTAGAGATGTGATGCCTTCCTTCATAGACGTACATTTCATCTCGGATCTCTTTAGAATCAATTTATTTTATATGACAACGTAGGTGAGTCTGCAAATAATATCAAAACAAATCCCAAAGGCGCCAGTGTTGCAACCTTTAGCTCTGATACCACTTGTAAAATACATGATAACTTCACATGGAAATTTAAGGAGTTAAAATTTTTGTATACAAGTTACTCATGGGTAACTATCCATTTACTATTAAATATTCCTTACTCATCATTACATATAATGTTTACCATTTCACAGTGTAACTTTAGATTAAGAATAGTAAGTTCCTTGATCATTAACAACCTCCATTACAATATATTAACATAATCTTGTATGATGTAACCTTCCATTTATTTCATTACTCATATAGTCATCACATAATTGCCATTATGAACATCTTAACAAGAAAAGAATCAACATCATCAACTTGACACAATAATCAATCACATCATTGAACACCAATATACCTTGGAAACCCCGTAGGGTGAAAAATAGAAAACACTTAATTTTATTATTAAACGCTCGTGAGGGTGATCAGCCCTCACTCAATGGCTTATAAGGGAGACCATCCCTTAACCATCGTTTATAAATCTTACAAGGAAATATACAAATATCTAGCTTAAAGCCATTACAATAAATAAGATACCATTTGCCCTCTGGTCTTCATATCTTCATATCTCGATGGCATGGATGTACCTACAATGGTCCACCATACACTGGATCATCCAGTAGTTCGCACTTATCTGCATGAACCATAATCATTTACCTGCCACCGGGTTAAGCATAATATTTCCTTTATACATATCACCATCATACCCTACTAATGTTACCTTCAATGTACATTGATGTCAAGATTCATAAAGTATAATAAATCATTTCATATATCTATACTATAGTAGTTTCTCCATCTACTCATGTATATTCATGACATGCAAGTAAAGTATCTTGACATTCTTCCTTTAACAACACATAACTCGTAGGCGCTAGTTATAAGTCATCACATTAACTGATGTTTCCGTCTCATAAGCACACATTCTAACAAGACAATAGCTACATCTCCCTAGCATATATTTAAAATAAATCGATACATTAGTTATGATATTCATGCATGCAATTTACATAATTTAGTCAAAATAGCTAACCCTTGAGCTATTACTTTTAGTGCATGAAATGCAAGCTAACATAATAAATGTTGCTTCTATGCACGGAAATGCATATAGATTCCAAAGAGTCTCCCCAAAGGAGTGCTTACACAACCAAGCACATAGCTTCCTTCACGATTCTTCCCAAAGAAATCTCAATGCAAGTGAACATGTAAACATTTGTTTTCTTTTTTATAAAAATATGCAATTAAGCATACAAATACATATATTCTTTTTCAAAAGATTATACTAACAATCATTTCCAATGTAGCATACAAATATTTATATTTTTTTCAATGAAAGTTATTACATATATTTCCTGCCTATGCATGATCTTCTTCCAAAAGGAATTAACATCATAATCATGATAATATAAAAGTAATCACACATTTTGTTCATCTAAATAAATGCAACTGAGTAGTTCCTTTATCTGTGGATTTATTAAATAAATTATCTTTACCAACACCATGGTAATCTATTCATAGATTTATGAAATAACTAATATTTACAAAAACCCTGGTAATATACCCATGGTTTTATGAAATACTTAATCTTTACCAACACCATGGTAAACTATTCATGAATTTATGAAACTATCCATGGATTTTACCATTCAAAACATATTAACATTGCGCATCTTAACTATACCAATGATACCGTATGAACCAAAGTTCATACATTAGTTGTATCTCTCTTATTGGTGTTACAACATACAACTTTGGTGTTACAGCATAGCAATATTATTATATATAAAATTAGTTATCTTTCATTATTACATATAGATATATTTTCTTCCTAAAAATATATTCTTTACTAAGAAAAATTAGCGTAAAGCTTCTATATGCATAGCTTCCTTTTAAAAAAACAATGTCACAGTAATAAGGGATATTACCAAAGTAAAAAGTAACAATGTCTTGAAGATATAACTTCACGCGTATATACTTCTTGCTTAATCCATGCTAAACGAAAGCAAAACCCTTGCATAAATTAGACAAGGATACATAATAAACATTGTATACAAGTTCAGTGCTTGGATATTAAATAAAATATCTACTCGACATTTATCATTCAGAAAACCATAACAATCATATAAAAATCATTCAACCAAACACTACCGTTCCCTTCACTCACGGCAGAACAAAGGTTAAGTTAATTACTTATCTTTAGTTTCCTCAAAATATTTGGGCCACTGCTAATAAGATTCACCAGCCCCACATGGCCATAGAACTTTGCTAAGAAAATGGTGGTGTTCACCTGCGACGCTGCCCTTTCACAGGACTCGGCAGCCATTGCAGTTCTTCCTCAAGATTATATGATCCGATAAATACAAAAACAGATAGACTACACTAATAAGAAATATATCATACACTCCAAAAAAATATTGGACTCGTAGAGCCACTCAGGTAAATAAAGAATTGCCATAGATGGTTATCAAGAATTGGTTTCCAACGAATTCTTGAATAAACAGTTACATTACGTAAAATTAATTTACCGTAAGTTGGTTGGAGTACGTGTTACAACATATTTATATGGAAATTAAATCTCTATCATTTACTAAATAACTATTAATAATTAAATTAAAATTTAATAAATTTATTTCAAAATAAACATGTTTATCGATCTAATTCCATAAAAATACTAAAAAAAATAAAAAAAATTAATAATAATATAAATTAAATTAAATTCATATAAAGATTATTCTTATTTAATTTATGCAAATATAAATCATCATTAAAATGCAAATTTTCAAAAAAAAAAAGAGTTTTGTAAAACTTACCCTTTTAACGATTACTGAATTCAAAGTTAAAATGAAATTTAATCGGGTCATAATATATTCTTTAAATTTTAAATTATATATATATATATATATATATATATATATATATATATATATATATATATATATATATATATTACATTGAAAATTTTGTTTTAATTTTTATTTTGAATTATAAATGAGAGATATGACATTAATATATTTGAAGTTAATATTTTTTTAATGTAATTAATACATATATAATTTATAAAATAATTTATTAGTAAAATACTAATTTATTATAAGGTAATGTAAAAATTAAATTATAATGATAATAATGAATGTACATTAACTTAGTTATATTAATTAAATAACAATAAGATTGTTAATTATGGAAATTTAACCTAATTTAAGATATTTTTAATTTGTATATAGATTTGGTTACAATATTATGAGAAAATATTATGATTTATCTCAAAAATCATAACTTAATTTATATGGTATTTTTTTAGTTAATTAATTTAATTAAAAGAGAAAAATGACATAATTATAAATAAAATAAAGCTTAATTTCCAATTAGTGACTACTACTAAAAATATTTAGAATATTTATTGTAATATATAAAAATGAAAGGTTGACATTTATCTCCAAAGTTATGTCTTTTTTTTTATTTTTAATTATATCTTTCTATTTTTATGAAAATGTAAATAAAAATGTAACACAACTTATGCAAAAGGTTGTAAGAGAAGGCAAATGAGATAAATAAAATAAGATAAATGTGAAAGTACAAAAATACATATATCAAATTATTAAATTTTATAATTGAGAGTGAGTTATTTTGTACATCTTCTTGATTTTTTTAAATCTTTGTGACTTATTTAAATTGTAATTAAACATAGTGACTTTGTAAATAATTAATTTTTCCTTCAAATATTTATTAATTTTATAGGATTAATATACAAAATTAATATAAGAGACAATGCAATTAATTAATATATTGCACCTTAGTTCACTAAATTGCACTCATGGTTTAACAAAATGTTTGATAATATATTGATACTGCATTAAAAAAAAATTACAAGGTTTGTTCCATTAGTAGTTGGTTATTACCAAAGTTTCTTATGTAATATTTTGAAACTATAATATAATAATTTATATATAAAATTAAGATATATAATTACCAGGTTTGTTCCATTAGTACTTAGTTATTACCTAAGTTTCAAGTTTCTTTATGTAATATTTTGAAAATATAAATTTTAGGAAATTGATATAATTAATAATATAGGTATAAAATGAAGATATATGTTTTTTTTTTTTTTAAATAGAATGATGAACTTTCATATTAAACATAATATAAAGAAGGTAAAATGTCGCTTGTCATATTGATATTATTATATTATGATCAAATATGTTGGGTTGTTATATAACGTGAACATGATTTTAATAAAGTTACGAATAAAATAACAGGTTAAGAGTGTATATAATGTAAATAAAGGAGATTATATAGATATATATGATATGATATATAAATAATTATTGTTAAAGGAATTAATACTATTTAACTGAAAGGCGTAGTTTCTATATTTTAATGAATATATAAGAGAATTATTTTATCCAAAAATTTAAAAATTAGGAGTCGAATAAAGTTATGAAATAAATAAAAAGTAATGTTAAATATAAAGCGTATATAATGTAAATAAAGGTTATATATATATATAGAATATGATATATAAATAATTATGGTTAAATGAATGAATACTATTTAATTAAAACTTATAGTTTTTATATTTAAATTAATATAAGAGAACTATTTTATGTAATAATAGTAATAAAAATAAATTACCAAATTTTTTAAGGTTATTTTGGGATGATATGAAATCTATATACATGATAATTTATAATAGATTTGGATGAATGATTGAGAAATTGTGGTTTTGTTCTCTATTGTGGAATTTATTATTATTGTTCTGAATGAAAAAGGAAAATAAAGATACTATATCTATTCAATCAAATAATGGTCTTTTCCGAAAACTTAATCTTTTAGTTTTAATCACAATATTGACTTTATACTTGATGTATACTTCCATATTAAATTAGGATGCTAATTGTCTTCACTAATTGAATTTATTTTTATATAGTTAATTAATGTTGTTCATCATTAATAGAGTAAAGTTACCTTCCACGTAGTGATAATTCTCTAAACCTTATTGAAATTAGTTTTAGAATAATTGATAATATGGTGATATTTATTAAATTATGTGAGTTATTTTGTTGTGTCAATTATGGCTTGATATTATCAATTGGTTATACATGTACCAATTTTTCTCATAGTACCTATCCACACTAAGCCACACTAAGTCAGCTAAAATATACTTTGTTGATTATTTTGATATTGCTTACTATATCTATTTATGGGTTGATAGTAACAATGTTATCATGTGCCTATGTTTTATCCTAGTTGCTAGCATTTTATCTTTTGATGGAATTGATGTAATATATCTACTTCACAAGGGTGTAAATTTATGTTTTTTTGGGGTTGTCATGTAGCGTATAATATATATATATATATTATTGGACTCTCACAGTCATTAGGGAATATCAAAATTTTAATTGTTCAACATTGCTCGAAGGATGCCACCCCATGAAGTTTATCATTGATATTTATAACCCAAGTAAATATCCCACTTCCTAGCTTAAAGAATAGGGAATGATTATCGAAAACTAATTGGTATCATGATGAAAACATATCACTAATGGTATTGATGAGATAGCCTAGATACTAGGCAGATGTTGAATAATATTATTCATAGTTGGTATTCATTATTTATATAAGAAAAGGAAATTGATTCATGATAAGAATGTATATAGTGTATTGTGGCTCTATATATTTGATGTGTGTTGAGATGATTCTCATATTTACGATGTTATGGGATGAGGTTTTGTTCGTATGCAGTTCTATTTATTATGAGATGTCATAATATATCTTTGATGTAGATATGTTGATGTTATAACCTATGATGGTATTTCATGATGTGAAGCAGATGGTAATTGTATGGAAATTTTATGACATGCATGAGCATGCAGTTATTTATTATCTAGAATGTGGTGATTAAAAATAGTGTTTTGTTATCATGATAACATAAATACTTTGCATGCAGATTATTTTCTATGATACTATTATTTTATAGCTAATGCATTGGTTGCATGTTGAGATGTGGTTCTTGATAGGAAATCCACAAATGAGCCTAGAGGGCTAGTTATTTGATCATTGTGTGGGAGCCCATACCTGCGAGGGAGAATATGAAACACCAGATGGGCTCAAGACATACTTAATAAACACTACATGTGCCATTGATTCCTTTATCTTGTATAACTCTTGATGGATAGCTATTGAGGGGCTATGGGACCATCTTGAGGAGACTAAGTACTTGATATTGTAGGTGAATTTATTGGTATTATATTGGGATGCCGAAGTATGTGGGCATGTAAGGAATTCAATTCTTGGTCTTGTACACCTTAGTGAGTGTGGAGGGAGTGGGCTAGCCTTTCAGGATGCCTGTATTATTATTAGATGGAGTATTGAGTCGGGTGCCTGCCTTGGGGAAGATGATGTCTGAGCCGGGTGCAAGCCTTGGGGTCAGCCTTGGGCTATGGTACAACTTGGTGAGGCTTATGCTTGGTTCCAAATGTGGGAAAAAGGACATATATTACTTGGGATTTGTCGGGTGTTGTGGAAGCTTTTGATGCTTGCTGGTTATACTAGTTTAGTAGAGTGTTGGGAAAACATGAAGTAATAAATAAATAAATAAAATGTTAAATTATTCAACATAACTTCTGCACGAAGTTCCTTAAAGAGGGAGAGTATCTAATGTCCCCTAGTAATAATAAAAATTATAAATAATAAATAATAAACACAATATCATTTTATAATAAATAGTAAATAAATAATAATAAATAAATAAAATAGTAAATCATAAATTGAAGTTCTAATTTAAAATATATAAAATTAATCTATAAAAATAGTAAAAATAAATGAAATTAACGAAATTAAAAAGGAATAAAATTAGAAAGATTTAAACTAAGGAAACTATAAAAATAGTAAAAAATAAGTAAAATTAACAAAAAAGTAAAAATCAATAAAATAAGAAATAGTTAAATTAAGAGAAACATTAAGTTAAGTAAAAATTAAAATAAAAAATTAAAATTTGCATGTTGACACGAGGAATACGTGCATGCGGTTCTATTTACATTGTTTGGTATATTTAAAATAAGTTTAGGAAGATGAGATTCTATTGACAGGGAGAAATGCCCGACCAACTGTAGGGGATATCCCTGGTAAAAGTCCCAACTAGACTCTAAATTGTTTGTGATAGGGATCCCATCCGGGGTGTGGGTCCTGCTACCGCTAAATATACCTTTTCTTGGAAGGAGAATGAGTCATGCAGATCTGTGAATAAAAGGTTAGTTGAACGATACAAGAAAAATGGTTGATGAGTCTTTACTGAAAACAAAAATTTATAAATAGAAAAGCGAGATTCAAAGCATGCAGCCAAAAGAAATGTTGTTAGCAGCATATCATGAGGGTCATGCTCAAAAACGTTGTTTGACCACAAAAGAAGCAATTCTGTATGGTTGAAAAACCCCCTCAGTTCCTTCAAAATTTTGGAAAAGATGAAATAATGTAAATGGCAATGTAGCTAAACATATTTCATTTAAATATTCTCATACCATTCAACGCATGAAGTAAGCTTAAACGTATAAATGAGATGAGTTGAAAACGTAGATTAATCAATTATAAAATATAATCAATATAGGAGACAAACTACTCATAATGCTAACAAACATTAGTCCTCATCTGATCGAGTAGTGGAACCGAAACATTTGTTTGTATTCATTCATAGAAAAATGCATTCGATGCTATACAATTATCTGTGATTCTTTAGGAGTATCGAAAAAAATATCCCTTACAGTTCCCTGCAGGGAGTATTCATGGAGAGAAATTGACCCCTGGGTGTCCCTGACCCTTAATATTCCCGACTGTTGGCATGCTCTACAACCTAGGAGGCATTTACAACTTGTGACCCAGCTCCAAATGCGACTTGCGACCTCTTGCCTACTGCGACCTATGCCATTTCTTTGGTCAAGAAGAAATTATGTGATTGAAAGGTCTGGTACATCTATTTGTTGCTGATCCTTGAGGCACTTTTCCCATGCTTAATAAACTATAGCAACTGGAGTGACCTGGGGAGTATCTTCCCTCAATCTATGAAAGCACTCAAGAGCATCTGGGACCAAGGTGTGCCTCTTCACTGTGATGTGATTGGATAGAGAAGCCAACTTGGTGTAGATCCGGACTAGTGTAATGATGAACTAAATAAAATTTTCCTATGAGGCTGGAAGACCTCGGGAAGCAACTGCTTGCCTCATGGGTTGTAGTAATGTTTGAATGTATTGGACGACCTCTTCCCTTGTATTTTCAGTGTCCAATGCACCCAGAGAAGGAATGTGGTGTACTTCGGCCATGGAATAAATGCCACTAATCAGGTGTTCATATGCGGACATCACTTTCTCTAGATCCTTGACCAATTTATCTTTGGATTGTATCTTCATTCAGATCTAAGTTTTGTCATTCTGGGTGAAAATCCAATCCTACCTAGGCAGGGTGTCAGGTGCCTGGGGTTATATGATTGACCATTCTAGAATGTTGGCGAAAGAAATGGAGGCCTCCTTCAGCTGTGCAATCCTCCTTTTGGTTTCTACTTGTGCATTCAGTAGTGGTGTGACTGTCTGTTTTATCATAAAAATTTCCTTGTACACTTGTTTCATGGTGGCTTCCAGAGTGACCAGCTGCCTTTAAATGTTAAGTGGAAATTTGTTGGCTTGGGCTGTTGTGGAATGTGGCTTTTGGATTTCTTCCTCCAGCACCTTCTTATCTTGTTCTAGCTGATCTACCTTCTGCTCAGAAACTTGTAGCCTGTTTTGTAGAGACAAAATCTCTCTGCTCATTCTGCTAACATTTTATTCTATGACAACTGAAAAGGTGGTCCCTACTAATGAAATCATAATCGGAATAGTCCTGGTGTCCAAGGCTATGTCCTTTTCAATTTTAACTACGAGAGGTACAGTTGGGTTCTTCGCAAGGAATTTTATTTTTTCTTGCCTAATATTGTGCATGAACTGGTCGTAGGTCAGCCTTTTCAGATCCAGGACCTCATCTTCTTGTTACTCCAGTGTGCAAAGGTTTGAGAGAGGAAAGTGCACACTTGTCATAGGGGTTGTCTGAGGTACATCAATGTGCGACAATTCTGTCTGTTCTCCTATATTTGGGGGCGGTGTCTTGCTTCCCCCTATTTCTTTGGAAGACTCTTCTTGTGATTTATGGCTTTCTTCCTCATTCCTTCTCTCCTCAGCCTCTGCTTTGTACTGTTCCTATTTTAAGTTGCGCTCAGCCTCCTTCTACCCTTCGTCTTCTTTCCTCTTATGTTCCTTTTCCTCCTTTTTCCTACGAGCTTGTTTTTCCTGCTTGTGCTTATGTTCTTCCCTTAGTTGTTTCTTTCGTTGCTCCTTAGCTTGCTTCTTTCATTTTTCTTCTTCCTACTGGCGTACTAGGGCATCTTAGGCCCTTTTGAATTCCTCTTATTTTTCCTTCTTCTCAGCCCCTTGTTGTGGCTTAGCCTCAATGTCTCTTTTTTTCCCACCACTATTTAGAGAGACTACTGCACGTATCAGTCCTCGGCTTCTTGGATTTGAAAGACGAGGCTCCTCCTAGCATGTCACTCCTTTCTTCCACGGTTTGATCATCCTGCCCTTCTTGATCAGTTGATTCTTTTGGTGTAGCCTTCTTACCCTTGTTGTACTAGTTCTTAGTTTTTTCTTCAACATGAAATTCCATGTTTTGGTAATTCCATTTGAATTTGGCCTGTTTGGAATGCGCGGGGATGATCCTTTCAAGATCATATGATCTATGTGCTAAGGGCGGAAAATTAAAGCCCTTGGTTTCTTCAGCCTCCGCTTATACTTCTTTGAAATCCCTAATGATATAGGTGTTGATAATAAGCGGGAGAGTAGGCATTGGCTTTTTCTTTCCCTTGGTGAGGACCTTAGAAAACTCGCTCATCATCTGGTAGCACACTTCTTACAAGATTATTTTATTAGTAACGAACTCGGGTATTGCATGAGGTGCCTCGAATGACCTAAAGACCCTGATGAAATTACTGTGTGTGATGGGGGACCAGTTGGCCACTCAGTTTATTGTTTTCATGGCTCGCCTAGACATGCATGGGGCATTTTTTCCAAACAAACATTTGTAGAGCACATGAATGCAATTGTGCGAGAACGACTCCATATATTATTTGTACTTGGAGGCCTAGAACACCTTTAACTCTTTATGGATTCATCTACCATGCTCTACATCCTCGTTATGAGGCCATCTTGTCAATTGACATCTTGAGCATACCACATCCAATAGGTAGGAATCCATATAAAATTTGGATGAACACCCTTCTTCAAGTGCTTGTGTTGCTAATATGTTCGACCTGAGGGCTTCTACTATTAGGTTTGCCGAGTTGAAGCGGGTTCAATATGTAGTGACAACATATATGAGAGAGACCCAAGTACCATTGAGAGTAGTGGCATCTGGTCGATCGTACATCCTGCACATCATCGCTGCCAAAAACTCTTAGACTTTCCTGACACCCTCCGTTTTATATTCCTGATCCTTCCTAACTCTGAACTTTTCTAGGTCCTCCCACCATCCCTCCAACGACTTTTGTATGGGAACTACATGAGTGGCAGCCCATTCAGCATTGAAATTTTTCTCTCAAGTGAAGAGTACATAGTAGACTTCCACATCCTGCCCCTTTAGGTTAGCAAATGTATTCCCCAACTGATCTCGAATGACCCAAATTCTGGAGTTGACCTTTTGCAGGATCCATTCAATAATCTCTGCACATGGAAACATGGGTGGATGGGTGCCTACATAGTGGAGCTTGGACCTCTTGACATGAATATACACCTGCCAGTCTAGGAGATCTTCTAGAAACTCAAGATTTATGTTCTCCTGGTATACCTGATACCAACTCATCTTGTCCCCTTTCCCGAACACATAGGCAGTGTCTCCATAGATAGACAGAGGGAAAGGAGCCATTTATTCTTCTGAGATTTCTATTTCAGGACTCTTGTTTCTATTTCAAACTATCGGGGCCCCATATCTCTTGAGGCCAAAGAGATGGACACACAATCGAACTTGGCTTCGATGTTCCCTGGCATATTCATAAAATAATCCCACGATAAGACAAATGGAATAATTATATATATGTTAAGGCCAATGATTCCTCTAAATGAATCCTCTATTTAGGTTGCTACTACCTCTACCAACTATTATATAAGGAAATGGATAGACCCACGACTTGGAAACCTTGCGACTAGGTCACTAGGTCGCTAGGTCGCACCAACGTAAAATTCCAAGGAAAGGTGACTTCGCAACTTGGAAACTAAGTCGCAAGGTCTAAAGGTCATGTTGGGGTCAAAATAAGGGGAACCGCGACCTGGCGACTTGGCGACTTACAACTAGGTCGCGGGGTCGCTAGGTCTCTTGGTCGCTAGGTTGCGAGGGTGGGCGATGATTGGTTATGAGTGACTTGGTGACCTCGTGACTCAACGACTAGGTCGCCGGGTTCCGAGGTCACTTAGTCGCGGGGTTGCGGGGTCGAAATAGGGTTCTTTTGAAGGATTCAGGGGAGATGAACTGTGAGGTAAGAAAAAACATTGAGTGGGATGGACAAATATTGTTTTATAAGGCTTTCCCAGGTAGGTTAGGTAGGGTGTTTGAGATAGACTGGCGGAGAGAGAGGCATTAGAGAAGGAGATAGAAAGGTATAGGCCATGAGGGGAGGTGTAGAATCTAACCAGGGCTATTGAGGAGCTTAAATGAGACCAAGGCAGGGATTAATAGGTAAGGCAGGGTAGGTAAGGTAACAATCAACCAAAAAGGAAACAATAGGAGAAATAGGTAACTTACCCGGGAAAAACGTGCTTTGGCTGGCTTGTCAGAGGCATTTTCTCTCTCTGTCATGTAGGTCGAATGCAACCTACGGGACCCTTTTATTTATAAAGGGGTCGCACATGCGGTTATTTAATGTAGGTCGCAGGGTCGCAGGTCAGGGTTTGTTTAAGGGATGTGCAACCTTGCGACCTTGCAACTCTGCGACCGAGAGGTCGCAAGATTGTATGGTCATGAATCTTAAGTTTTAGATCAACATGCGACATTGCGACTTCGTGACCTAGGGGTCGTTTGGTGGCTAGGGCGCATGGTCGCATAGTAGAAAAGTTCTTGGTTTTATGAGTTTGCAACTTTCACGACAATGTGATTGGTTATTAAGAGACCAAGCCTTGCATTAGTCTTTGAAGAAATAATACATGGAAATAACTCCCTTGAGGCTCTAGGCCTAGGCTGCATCAGACTTTATCTTTTCCGAATGGTCAGGGGCTCTGAAATTTTAAATGGGAAAAAATTTTGGAGGGTGTTATAGTGGCTACAACAAATGGCAATTCACTGATAGGACCCAGAATATCTGCCGCTGATTCAGCTTGAGCGGGGCGGGCGGGACTAAGTAGGCTGCTCCTTTCACCCTGTGGGTCCCACTACTTTCATCCTTGGACTTTGCATGTTTTCTTCACATATTTTCCTGGCTCAAGGTGCTAGTTCAACATGTTTTATTTCTTCAGACAAGACAAAAAGGGTCGAAGTAACCTTAAGTGTTTCAAGGATCTGGTATAGTTATTTTGTACCCATTTTGTTGCTCCACTACTAGTGAACCTAATGGTCTCGGTGTAGTCACTGAATAGGAGTTATAGACGTTGCTCCGCTGCTAGTGAGCCTGGTCAGTACCCCGGCGGAGTCGTCGCATCACCGCTCTTTGCAAGAAGCCTTTCTTAATCCTTTACCCTTTATTTCATGTGCTAATATCACTTATTTAAATGTGCTCAAGGAACTTATTTTGAATATTTTTAAGGAAATTATTTGGAGGTGGCAAGTATTTCTTGGGAGGATGAGGGATCCCAACTTATGTTTCTTACAAGAGAGGTTGTTCCTAGTCTATATACGAGGGCCTTTTTGTTTTTCCCAGATATCCTTTTGTCACATGAGGTTTTCCCCATTCCCTTTCCATCTGGCTACCGATTTCACTGAAGCTTTCTTTCGTACCACAGTTGCTCGAGCCAAGATACAAGGTGACCTACTTGCGCTCAGATTCTGGGACTTGGTCATGTTTTCCCCATGGGGTGTCTATCACAGGCGAGCTCGGGCCACTTTGTGTTCTAGGGGTGATTCTTCACGAGTAGAGATTCCAGTACAACATGCCAATTGAGTAACTACTCTATGTACTCCTCATCTTGAGGTGCTAGGGGGATGGATTTATGAGAGCCTGCTTGAAGCAACACATTTATTAAAACATATAAAAAAACGAAAAATAAGAGCAAAATAAAACAAAACTATGGTAAAAAATATGGTGACGGCCTCTTGGGGCCGTCAGGTGAAATCGTGTCTAAGGTCATGCCCATTTACTGGGAGGACCTCAATCCTTCCCTCTAGGGTATATAGCCTGTATGTGTGGGATTCAACCTTTTCTTTTGATTTGGAAGGGGTCTATCCACAGCTCTTGGAATTTGGAGTGTTTCCCCTTATCTTTGTGAGCTTTTTCCCATTTGAGGATGAGGTTGCCCACCTCAAAAACCTTGTTTTAGGCAGATTTCTTATTAAACCATCGTTTTATCTAGCTCTCTTGGTTGGAAAATTTTTCCAGGGATTTTAACCTTTCCTCCTCCAGTTTCAAAAATCTGTCAATACGGGCCTATAAGGCAGGGCAAGGGATACCATGGGTTTCTTGCGATAACTGAAGCACTAGGAGAGAGAAGTTGGGAGGAAGGATTTCTTCTTTTCCATACACAAGAAACAATGGGGAGGTTCTGAAGGATGGTTTCGGTGTGACCTGATCAGCCCATAGGGAACTATGGAGTGCGTTATGTTAGTTTCGTTGTTGGGACAACACAGTATTTTTGATGATATAGATGAGGTTCTTATTGCTCGACTTGGCTAGCCCGTTTCCTTGGGGGTAATAGTTGGCAGAGTGTTTGAGTACTATACTGTTTCTAGAGAAAATTCATATCATTTGAACAATGAAAAATAATTTACGTTATGAAAAACAAGTGAGGTTGGAATGCCAAACCTGGTAATGATATGCTGAGTGATGAAATATATTACCTCTTCATCATTGATTTGACACAACAGTATTGCCTCAACCCACCTTGTGAAGTAGTCTGTAGTCATAAGGATGTACCTATGCTACATAGAGGAATGTGGCAAGATCTCCCCAATCACGTTGAGTCCCCACTATTGAAACAGTTCTTCGACTGCGATGGACAACAATGGTGTAGATGATCGTATCTCTTTCTTGGAAAAATTTTGACATGGCAAGCACCTCCAAATATACGTGTGTGCCTCTTTGAATATAGTAGGCCAATAGAAACCGGCGCGCATAACTTTGTGAGCTATGGTATCTCCTGCATATTGGCCACCTTCTGGACTGTCATGTAGTTATTTCAAGACCACTTGTGCCTCATCATGTTCCAAGAAACATAGTAAAACCCCACTATGATATTTGCAGAACAACTTTCCCTGTACTAGCTGGTAGGATTCAAACTTCAATATTATCGCACGTTTCTACTGGGTAGTTAAAATGGGGTCCATGATGCCGCTACCCCAATATTGTTGAAGATCCACATACCATGAGGTGGCACTCTGCTGAGGTGTATTTTTAGTCTAGTACATGTCGATTTTGTTATCCCAACAACCTTCTTCACTACCTTGCAAGCCTGTGGCTTCAGCAGCCATTCGGCATAGCCCCTGGTCCTTGACAGTATGTGCATGATTAAATTCCAGGTCATACTCTTGAAGGAATGTCATCTAGTTTCCTCGTCTCTCGCCTAGCTCCTACTTCATGAACAGTGAGAGAACTGTTGGGTGAGGTACAAATACTGTGATGTGATTCTTGAAAATATACAGCCTGAAATGTTTGACCGCCTTATACACTACGTAGTCTTGCTTGTCAATATCTGAATAATTCAGCTCAACACATTGCAAACCTGCACTCATGAATGATATGGGCTTCTCATCATTTCTGTTGTATTTCTGGGAGAGGACGACCATGAGGGATGAGTCTCTGGTGAAGGTGTACAAAATCAAGCCTTTGCTAAAATCCAGGCTATGAAGGGAAGGTGCCTCTGCGATGGATTGTTTGACATTATCGAATGCCTCTTTATTGGGAGATTTCCATTTGAATTTTGTGTTCTTCTTGATCATACCTTGTAGAGGTTTCACTGTTTGGGCGAAGTCTGAAATAAATTTTCACAGGAAGTTGATTTTTTTGAGGAATGACTGCATGGCCTTCTTTCCAGTTGAGGGGGGAATCTGGGCGATGGATTTTCCTCGTTCACAGTCCACCACTATGCCATCTTTTTCTATGATGTGCCCCAACAAATTTCCTTCGGAGATGACAAAAATGCATTTCTTTGGGTTCAATGAGATCCCATATTTTCAGCTCCTTTTGAAAATATGCTTGAGGTGGTGCAAATGGTCGCACTTACACTTTGAAAATATGGTGACGTCGTCAAGGTATACTACCACATTATGCCCCATTAGGCCATAGAAGGTGATGTCCATGGCTCTCTAGAAGGCGCCCCAGCATTGATCAGGCCAAAGGACATGCGCCTGAATGCGAACATTCCCCATTCAGTTCTGAATGTGGTTTTCAGATGGTCAGGTCCAACCACTAGTACTTGGTTTTAACCTGAAAAACCATCCAATAATGAAAACATTTTCTGACCCAGATACTACTTGAAGGATCTGCTCCATAGGGGGCAGTCGGTAGTTGTCTTTTTCCAAAGCTCTGTTAAAATTTTAGAAGTCCACGCATAAAAAAATTTTGCCATAATTTTTACGAACCGAGACCAAATTTGACACTCAAGTCGAACGTAGGATTTTGAATATTATACGCCCATCCAATATTTTCTTCAATTACTTTTGTATAATCGGCTCCAGAGTGGGGTGTACCCTTCTCATTTTTTGCTGGAATGCTTTCACTCATTCTTTCATGGGTATCACATGCTGGATGATTCACGTGTCATAGGTCTGCAACTCATCATACGTCGAGGCGAAAACATCTCCATATTTCTTGAATAATTTAGTGAAGGATTGCCTTTCCTGAGGGGCATATTCTATACCAAGGTTGAAAAACTTGGGTTCCTTCTCTATCCCAAGGTTTATCTGTTGGTGTGATAAAGTGGAACTCTGCACCTTTGTGTTTGTGGGTCCTCGAAAATGGTTCTATAAATCAAAAAACTTTTCAAGCGACACGACCCCTTTGGGTATGATATTTCCCTTATGCTCCTCTCGTTCCTTTCGCAGAGCTAGGTCATGGTCCTTAGGTGACATGAAATGGAACAATAAAAAAATGGGCAAATATTGGCTATTTGAAATTACAAAATGCTTTTTACAAAAAAATATGGTGAAGAGAGTAATTGTTGGTTTAAATAAGTATGGAAAATAAATGCACATAATAAGATGATTATCTTAAAATGGCTGATATGGAGGGAAAATAATTTGACATAGATAAACTTACAGAAGAGAGCAAAAATTGGCCTTGGCATATGTAGATTATTTCTGAATGCAAATGATGACATGAACATTTATTTTACTCTTGAAAAGTTGCACGTTATGTCATCAATGGATTATTTATACATTTCAAAATTTCGTTCTTGGATCATTAAAAGGCTGAATATGTCATCAAATGGTGGATGAAAAAAGACAAAAATATCAGAAACATGGTTGTTTTATTTCACTGGTGTATTTGGTGCTACAGAAATAAATCGATTTTTGAGGAGGTAAGCAGCCATCTGGATAAGATATGCACTAGGATCATTAACTTATGCGAGAAGTTGAAAATAAAACAACATCCTCCCACCATATTTATCGAAAATATTGAGACCTTTGGAAATCCACTACCCGGCTGGATTTTTTCATGGGGCATCTCAACAATCGAGATGTGGTTGTGGGGCTTGTTTGATGATTTCGCCCACATGACACTACAAAATTCATTGCCCGGAGGTATGGGAAAAAATATAACAGAAGAAATATTGGGTTTACGAGGATTGATGTGGTTGACAACTTAGCTTTATTTGGACAAAATTTGGATTTTTAGAGACTCACAGGTTCTCATAGAAAACCTTAACAAGGGTACCTCTCTCAATCCCGGGTACCTCAATGCATGGCTAGACAGAATAAAAGAACTTAGAACATCTTTCTTGTAATATCCCTAGTTTTATATGCTTTTGATAGACATTTGAACAAGTCCAAAAGGTTACAGTGGATCCCAATGGAAAATAATCGTGTGATTTATTTTATTATTTCAAGTTAATGAAATAAAATGAAAATTTATGTGCAAAGACTAGATTATGATTAGATATCTAGAAACTAAACCCATGGGGATGGATAAGGTTGTAATTCTTTCCCAAACCTTCAAAAATCCTTGGAAGAAATAAATTAAATACTAAATTTAGATTGGAGATAAAAATCTAAAAAGTTTCCGCAGTAAAGAGGAAATTACTGGGAAGATGTGCAATAAAGCTAGAAAGCAGAAAAGATAGCTTTAAAAGTACCTTTGTGGAGGAAACAAAGTGAAAACCTAGGAACACATGAAAGCATCATCCTGATTTAACTTGACGCAGTTAAGGGAAACAAGCTGGGGAAAACAAGCTTAAATAAGTTGATTCAGGATAGACAAAGGGTTGTCTACTGCTGGAGAAAAGGATCTTTATCAGGGGTGAGCTGTGGAGATAGAGCTCTAAGGTTGGGTGGAACCTAGTCTACCTTAAGTGGTATTCACAATTAAATTGATTTGTTTTACATTATACTTTAGTTCTATTATGGAGCATTGAGAAAGTAAATTTATATAGATTTATATGAAATTCTAAATATGGACATGCCTCTAGACTCTAGAATTAATGTGAATTAGGTTTTAATTGAATGGTATGTACATTGAACATAACTAACTATAATAAAATAGTCTCTTTCATAATGTTGTACATACATAACTCTATAGAGGACCAAATCTGAGAATGTCTAAACCTGGGATAAGGTTTGGATCTCAGGTTAAGTACCTCATAGGAAATTGATATTTCATTAATTAATATATCGTCGTATTATACAACCAAACTCTACATTTTATACTGAAATAAAGTGTAATCAGAAAAAATTATGCGTGATTGATAAATAAAAGTACGTTATAATTAAGAAATTTTTGTATGGTAGAATAATGGAGAAAGATAAATCATGAAATATGGAATTCTAAACCGAAAGATACATGTATAAATAGTAAGGATATATTTCTATCTTATAGCTGAAAGGAAAATTTTATTTGAATTGAGAATACTAAATTATATTGATGAAAATGTTTCAATACAATCAAAATTATTTATAAAGAAAACAATAAAACATTTATAAGTGATAATTTTATGTAATTTCATCCTTATATATGTTTCAGTCCACTAAAAATGTACAATTTATATAAGATATGCTTATAATAAAAGTAGTACAGTGGGAAATCTCCCCTTTAAACGAAAACAGTAAGAGATCTCGGAAAATTTATGCAGAATGCTTATGAGGAAGCCAGTAGGCATCTCACCAACCTGTATGCAAATATTTTATGTATTATGAAATTAATAGAGAAATGCTGGAATATATATTAAATGCGAAAAGAGGTGGCATATCTTCATAACTGTAAAGAACAAAAAAATGAAATCAAAATTAGATATGAAAATTTTAAATTTGAAATAAAATTTATATGAAAGAGAAATCAAAATTTCATGAGAGAACCGTAAAGTAAATACCATAGGAAATTTCGGTTCCATGTTATATCTGTGTCCATAAAAGTGATGGAGCTAATACTAATATTGGATATAAAATCTCAAATAAAGGTATACGATTTAACATGAAAGAAATACAGTATATGACTAATAAATTAGTGATGTTTATATGGTATACCAGAAGATTGTCCATCCATGTATAATAAACCAACTTAACATTTCAATCATTCAAACATGGAATAGATCTTACATGCCATTTACGCAAGTGAAATTAGCGAAATGAAATCTACGTGATATGGAAACATGGGACTCTGACAAGTAAACCGAAATAAAAGGTTGAAGAATAGTTTTGATACGAAATTAGCAAATGCAAGTACTGAAGAAAAACTGAGACAATTAGTTACTATGTAAGATAAAGAAACAATATTTCTTCTTTAA
Source organism: Pinus albicaulis (assembly GCA_034641835.2). Taxonomy (NCBI): domain Eukaryota; kingdom Viridiplantae; phylum Streptophyta; class Pinopsida; order Pinales; family Pinaceae; genus Pinus; species Pinus albicaulis. The sequence goes on from CM076584.1 coordinate 1,377,960,986, forward strand.
CATTGTTCACAGAGCATTGACATATATAGAATATGTTAGGTAGAGAATTAATGAAGTAACAACCCTCAGTTTGATAAAAAAATTCAGCAAGGAAAAAAATAGATAATATATAAAAATTCGAAGAGTAATAACTTCTGTGGGGTGTAAATAAACACCTTGCACCATAAAAAATCGGTAATTATTACCAATCTTGGAGCCAAAAATATGAGGAATACGGTTCTAGAAATCGGTTTAATAAACTGATAGCGTGGGTTCAGGAAACCCTATGAAACCTAATTAAAACTATAAACCAAGGTTGAAATGGAAAGTAATGCGTTTAACTTACTTGGCCTGCATGAGACCCTGAAAAGATATAGACAGGAGGAGTATGGGGTTGATTTACCAGTCATCTGCAGATCCAACACGTTTTCATAAGATAAATGATATTCGATAGTTTCAAAAACAAAGGAGAAATAATTTAATACAAATAAACCGAATATAAATATTCTGGAATCAATATTTAAGTTGACACATACTCTCATCCCAATGTAAACTCAAATGGCAATGTCGTTCTCCTTCCCACATAAAATTAATGAAAATTTCCCAATCTCTAAGTACTGTAGCATCTAAAGTAGAAATCTATATAATACACGTTTGGAAGAAAACAATAATGCAATAGTAATAATAACAAAAAGGCTAAAGGATTTTCGTCATTTCATTGCAGTCCATACATCATCAAAAAATACAAGGGAACCAATTGAAGCACTTGATTTTTACATAAACTTCATAATATAACTTACCCAAATACTCAAAAAATGAGATTTGAATAAAACAATGAGATGCAGATCCAAAATTGTGGAGGATGTAGATAGTTTCTTCTCAACAAAAGTCAGCCTCGAAACGAAAAAGTCTAGTAAATTCACTCTATGCATAACAATAAGGAGTGTAGTAAGAAGTTAAACCTGGTTTGATAAATGGGGGATAAAGAAATTAAAATATACAAGGAGAAGAGTGGGTAAGGACGATAGAGTGTAGAGTGTATTACCTAGAATCCATATGGGATTTTTTTTGGCTTGCAGACCACTATCGAGATCTTCATCCTTATAGAATTATGAGTTCTTTTCGTAGCAGAGGGGAATCACTAAGACAGTGTCTGGAGTCTTGTTGTGAACCAAATGAAAATTTCCACAACAAAAAATGGGATTACTTATGCAACAGGAAACCATAACTTGATTGTTAATCAAAATTTTCCACATGTCGAAGGATCATGAAGTATCCCTTGAATCATCATATCCAAAACTGCAGCAAAAATCCCATGTGAAGAAGTATGTAAGAACTAATGAAAGAGAATCCCAAAGAATTCATGAATTGCGGATTGGTGCACTGCAAGAATAAAATATCCATTCAAATTTATGTCTGATAGCTATGAAATCCTCCATTGGATGAACCCCGAATTCAATTTAGACAACAAACTTTAACAACCCTAGGTGTCTAGTACATGTACATTTAAAACGTAGAGTCCAAGAGCGTATCAAAATTGATGGTAAGTTATGATTCGTGGTCAAAGATACTTATTATGTTGGTATGAGTCATATGTAGTTTGATTTAAAAATTTATATATTCATATAATGTCAAACTGGTAAACGATATTGTTTTAAAGTGAGGTGGGATTGAGATTTCATAACAACTTACTAACGAAATCACACTATGGTGTACACTTGGAAATAGGGTGATTAAGAGTGGAATTGTAACCATAATGCTAGGTAGTTACCAATGGAGAGTGGTGCACCTTAGAGATGTATTATACACCATGTTAGTGGTTGTAAGTGGTTGTGTTAAGTAATAAAAATTAGATATGTGGGAAAAGGATCGAAGTAAAGGTGGAAATTTTGTATACCGAATTATGCACCTTTGTATCGTATAGTTGGGAAAGTAAAATAATTAAATCAAAGTGGATTTGATTAAATTCAAACATGTATATGGAACATTTTCAATTTAATACAAATATTAAAGTATATTATGAAAATGATTAAGTAGAGATTATTCTAGAGTGGAGAAGTTATCTGTAGTAACCATGATAAAAAAAAAATGTTATTATGACAGCTATAGGTAAATGAGTTAAAGAGAAACTCATAACTCTAAACCCTCATTGAGACTTCACAATGGAAATGGAAAGTCGACTATTAGAGAAGTAGGGTGGAGATAAAGTAGTTGGATAAAATTATAAGTGGATGTAGTTAAGATCATGACAACTAAATTAGTGTCATCACTATGTCTAGAAAAAAAAATCGTCGAAATGGGAGGTGTCACAAATGGTATCAAAGCCCATGTTAAAACACTGGGAAAAAATGTCTGCTCACATCTAAGAATTTATGTTACTGTATCTTTTTGTTAAATTTAATTTTCACTAATGTTTAATTTTATGTACAGTGAAACTGTGCTGAAACATGTGGATCTGGGTGGTGGAGAAAATCTGGTAGACCCAAATGCTCCATTGATGGCTATGATTCCTTGAATGTAAAGAGAAATGATACAACTGAAAAACCACAATGAAAGGCTATCTTTGGCCAGTGAAGAGAAGGATGGGTTAATAAGAGAATTTACCTCCCATAATAGTCACGAAGGTGAAGGTTCAAGTAAAAGGAGAAGGGGAACTGTAAATCACTCAAACGAGTCCGAGGAAGATGATGCCTCTAGAAAACAGTCTAGAAGATATAAGGAATTACAGGGTGAATTTCGGAAAATCAATCCTCCCTCCTATGATGGAGAGACAAAGCAAGATGCATAAGCTTGGCTTATAAACACGATAAAGTACTTTCATGTTTATGAATATGAAAGTAACTTGAGAGCCAGGCTTGCTATCTATCAATTGCAAGGAAAGGCTACCTTGTGGTGGGAAGAAACCAAGATGGTTCATGTCATAGATGAGAAAACTCTAACTTTGGAGGATTTCCAAATCAAATTGAAACATAGATATCTGAATGAACGTTATTATGATGATAAAGAAAAAGAGTTTCATGAAATTAGGTTGGGACAACTTACTATTTATGAATTTGTAACCAAATTCACCAACCTGCTTCGCTATGTCCTTTATATAAGAGAAGATAAGGCAATGGTACACCATTTTTTAAATTTCATACCTACTATATACAAGGATAAGATACAGTTTCATAATTCCAATACCATGGATGAAGTGGTGCGCAAAGAGAGGCTGTGTTACCAACAGTTCAAGGGAAGAAATGAACAAGCACCTAATTGGTAGAAAAAATATAAAGATGATTCTAGTGGGAAAAGAACAAAACTAGATTACCTAAAGAATTTTGGGAGAAATCACCAAAGGAATAAATTCAGAAAAACTGGAGAAAAAAACCCATCTCAATCACAAACAGGGTCCAAACAGATGAAAGGAAATAATAAGAGGGAAGGAACTGTTAAAATGAGGGAACCTATAAAGTGCTTGGGTTGTGGAGAACCTCATTTACTAAGAGACTGTCCAGATAGAAACATTCATACTATACAAGTGCTAAGAGAAGAAACTAATGTAAATGATGTGGCAAGAAACATCCCCAAAATTAGTGTTTCCCTAGAATATCATCAAGGAGAACATTAGTCCACTGTGGTAGAATGTAATATTCGAAAATGCGATCTGCTTGCATGGAATGACTAGAAAATACATTTTCCAAGAATGGCTACCACAGGATTTGAAACCAAGACTTGGATCCATTATATCAATGTATCTAAGACCAAAATCCAAGAGCAGGCTCCAAATAAATCACTCTAGGTGGGTTAAACAGGTCTCCCACACCTAGTTGTCTTGAGAAAATGCCCAATGATGGGACTGCAGCACATAGAAGAACATACAGAGGATTAGCAGTGTTATATGAATGCAGAATTAGTAAAAATATCCAAATATCCATCATATTAGATCATAGTAGCAATAATGTATACAAATACTTGAGGAAACAATCACTCAAGTGGGGCAATGCCTCCCTTAATATAACATATACATGATAAATGGAAAATACTTCTACATGAAGGAAGAAATGGCTATATTAGCATAGTTTATAGGAGACACTACAACATATAAAATGATAATACAATGATATGGAAATATCACCTCAAGAAATGTGGGGGAGCAAGCTCTCAACCCCTGAAACTGACAATACAACAATCCTTAAGAGGATTGGCTGAAATATATGTACAAATGACAAATCTAAAGAAATGCTGGAGTTGCTGGGCAGTAGTTGCAACTCAGAAAATAACTAGAGATGGCTGAAGATGATGCACAAACTGAAATATACCTCCTCCAATAGATCTCTTAAGTGATAGGCTGATCCTAACACTGAAGATCTCATTCTCCAAAATAGTGGTGCAAACACCCACTGCAGATACTCACTGAAATAACATAGTCTAGAGAAGGGATTACATTTTTGATGATGGGATATGCTTGGCCTGATGCCAAGATATAAAAATAAGCTCTGAAACCCTCCTCACTAACCTTTTCAAGGAACAGAATCTCCCTCCTCTAAAATATGAGTGAAGGAATGGTGTTGTGGAACCCTCCACTGCAACACCTAACAACACTACGTTATACTTCAGTAGAAATAACATAGTGACTGAAGGAAGTGGCTTTCGCCTTGAGCCAAGATGTGGAGAAATGATGTGAAATCCTTCAAGAAGCCTCTCAAGAAGTAGAGGAAATCCTAAACAGTAATCCCTCATGCTAAACAACACTGCAACTCAGCTAAATAGCTGGAGACTGCAAACAGTCTACAAGACCAATAATCCAATACTTAGACATGTCTCTCTATGGTTGCCTCTTCCTCCTTTTATGCAAGTGAATGTCTCTTTGCCCTAGAACCCACATATTAGGGTTTCTTCCACAATTGATCTTCCTCCCTCTCAAACTACGCTATCTTCCCAAGCAAGCTACACCCTCTTAGGCAGTGTTGTTAACTTGGTCAAACTTGACGTTGTCCTCATGCATTTTCCCCTTTTCACACTGGAAGGTGCAAAATAAAGTTGCTTCATTGATCCCTTTCACACTATGAGTGATTTTATTCCTACTCATGGTTCTCCTCACCCATTTTATTCACCTCCTATATGGCATGAGAAAAATTTATGTTCAAATTATCTTGAGGCTAATTTTGGAACATTACAGTCCTCCCCTCTCAAAGATTGCTTGTCCTCAAGCAAGTGCAAGGATATAACAAAGTTATTTCTCCTCCTCTCCCCATAGCATCCATGTATGATGATCTCCTCCAAGGAAAATATGCAATCTCATCAATCAAGTCCCCACATTGCTCCTCCTCAGCAAGCAAGCCAACTATCAAGCCATCATCATGTAAAGGTGAAATACTCAAGAGGATAGCAAAGTTATTTCTAGAGGTACCTTTGAGGAATGAGATTTGAAATCTAATGGGAACTGTCTCTCCCATATGGATCCTCCATCCCCAAGCTATTAGCCATGCAAAATGAGTCACCTCCCAACTAGGAAACTCATGAAAACTGTCCTCCACCTCTGGCTCCGGCAAAGTAGGTGGGATGAATATTTGCATATGGTAGAAAATGTAGCCTACCCCACGTTGTCCATCTCTCCACTTATGATAAGTTTAGAGTGTTTCCTAGTCTTGGGCTGCAATAAGGTTGCCCTCAAGTGACAATATGAGGACTAGATCTCCTAGGATCTCCCCTCCAATGCTACAAATCATGCTGGCCCAAATATTCCCATATATGATGAGTTGGAAATCATCATCATATGGCATCACATCCATCATATGGCTCACCTCATAAGGAAACAAATGTGTTGCTCTAGTGGCCACACCATCTTCCATGCTCCCCTTAGAACATGTAGTGCAAAAAGTATGGGGAATTCCTCCCACAAAGGACACATCCATCCTATGTGTCTTTCTCCCAAACATTCTCCTCATAAATACAAAAACAATAGAACCATAGGGAGAAAAAATGATAATCATGCTTGCTTCCATGTGTAACAAGTGAGAAGGAAAATGGTCCCTAAAATGTAACCAACACATCTTTACTCTCAAGTGCAATTGAGACTGATAAAATGTGTGGTTCCTCAACCACTTTCCTGCTGATGGACAATCTCCTCATAAGTATGGAGGAAGTGAATGATGCATAGTGTATAGTGAGAATTTCCTCCATAGTACACCTCTTCCCCAAGTCCTCCTAGGGAATGGCCATCAATCATGCTTATGGCCTCAAGTATACCATGAAGCCAAAAAGAAAGAATTATCCTCCTTGCAGCAATATCCTACACATATATGGTCAAGGGATATATACATACATCATATAAATATTCATGTAAACAATCAATATGGTTACCATATGTTCTGCTCATACAAAGGGAGTAGCTCATAAATGAGTCCCATCTCATCCTCAAAGAGAAAGGAGGTGGTTGTGCTAACTCCTCCATCTCCATATGATCCATGCATCTCCTCATATGCTGATATATCTCCTCCTCAAAACCCTCCCAAAAATACCCCTCCATGATAGTGTGGTATGCTCTCATAGAACAAGTGGGGCTGAAAAGGAAATCCTCATGACCTGCTTGTACCAACTTCTCCTTGAGCTTGGAAGCTTCAGATAAGAAGATCCTACCATGATAGAAGATGACCCCATCTTTGATTGAATACTCCTCCAAATGTAACTGGCCATCCAATATCCTACTAGCATGAAGATCCTTGGAATACTCCACCAACAACTGCGAGTTCCAATATGGATCTATCCTCCATAGTGATAGCGTTGATGATCTCTCATGAATAATATCTGTCATATGGCTGCCCTCTTCTTTGACATCCCTCATGTCAAATATGCAAGTTGGAAGGCTGCTATCCTTCCCCTGCTACTTCTGCCATAGCGTAGAATCTGAAATGTGAGTGGGTAAAAGTGATTTTGAGAGGATGCCTCTCTCCTCCTTGAGTCTACACAAGACTCTCAGCATTGTACCCAGATCTCCCAAGGTCTCCACCCTTCTGAAATCAATGAGTGGTGCCTCAACTGGTGAAGAATCCATCCTCCTCTTCTGATGTCGTGGTATCCCCAGCAAAATTTCTCCATGCAATGAGATATGATCATCAAAAGGTGACTGCATATATGAATGGAAAATTTTTTCCATGCTCTCCCTGCACAATCCAGTCTCCCTCCTAGGTGTAACAACCTCAAAAAATGAATAGGGGTGTGTACTCTTCATCTCATAATGATGGTCCTTCTCCCTATCTCCTCCTTGTGTCTCCATAGTTCCACACCTCCTCAACAATGGCACATGATTTGTCCCTTCATATCCACACATGAGATCCCGGGGACTTCCTTGCAAAGATGAAAGAATCCCTCTACTTGGAGCAAGAGCTCCTCCTTCCTCTAAATGAGGCACTAGATAATCTCTATATGAGACAACTCTATTTCCCTCAATATCTGCAACATGAATGGGAAAACTCCCAATGATTGGATCCCTCTTTGAAAAAGAGATCTCCATGCTTCCTTGCTCAAAGGTGTGAGATGAAAGACTTCCTTCCGGCAAGGTATGGTGCAAGTTTCCAAACTCCTCCATGGTTTTCTGGGGTGGAATTGCATTTTCATGCAAGGGTTTTGTTTGAGTTCCCTTGTTTAGCTTCACCATGTGTGCCCCATGAATCCTTCTATCAAATCTTTACACTAAGGCCCTAGTGAAACTTGCATAAGATGTGATGTCTACATTCCTTAAAGAAAAGGATTCAAAGATCCACCAGGCATAGGCCTTACCTCTCATATGCAGCAATGCAACTTTGATGGCTTCATCTTTAAGAATTTGGTGGTGCTGCAAGAAGTTATCTAACGCCACCACCAAATATTTGGCTGAACATGTAGGTGAACCCTCAAATATAGATAGAAGGAATCTATCCTGCTTCTCTCTTCCCTTCACCTTGATCTTGAAAAGTTCTGAAAAACTGAGATGACCTTGGAATTTCTGAGTTTGAGACTCATACTCTCTTAAGAAATCACAATGATTTTCCCTCCTAGCAACTTCTTCTACTCTTTCCATCTCTCTTCTAGCAATCCTGGGCATGTGACTATGCTATGTACCATAAGGTGTGGCTGTATGCTCACACCCTTCATATATCAATCTAGAGTTTGCTTTAGAATCAAACTCTTTTGTAGATTATTCATACATCTCCCTCCTTATCTTCTTGAAATCTTCATGAATATCATCTAAAGATTTAGGAAGGAGCTTTGTGAGCTTATCCCCTTTTTCTCCTCCAGAAGATGGAGTCCTTTTCTTGGTCATCTCTCTATCTCCTTCCCGATGAGAATAGGAACTACAGGGTCCTTCCTCTTCTATATTTTTATCCTCCTTTGGGAGTTTCTTGATGGATCTGGAATATGATGATATAAAACCCATCCTCTTCAATCTTCTGATCTCTCTAGTTGAGACTCAGAGGCTGAGCCAAGAAAGTTGCTCTAATACCACTGTAATATCCCAAAATGGGATCTACTAGCATGGCATGACTGGAAAATGCATTTTCCAGGAATGGATGCTACAGTATTTGAAACCAAGACCTCGATCCCTTAGATAAATGTATCTAAGAACAAAATCCAAGAGGAGGCTTCAAGGAAATCACTCTAGGTGGGTTAAACAGGTCTCCCAGACCTAGTTGTCTTGAGAAAATCCCTAATGATGGGACTACATCACATACAAGAACATACAATGGATTAGAAACATTATATGAATGCAGAAATAGTTAGAAGATCCAAATAGCCATCATATTAGATCATAGCAGAAACAATGTATACAAATGCTTGAGGAAACAATCACACAAGTGGGGCAATGCCTCCCTTAATAGAACATATACATGATAAATGGAAAATACTGCTACATGAAGGAATCCATGGCTATATCAGCGCAGTTTATAGGAGACACTATAACATATAAAATTATAATACAATGATATGGAAATATCAGCTCAAGAAATTTGGGGGGGGGGATTTTGTCAACCCATGAAAATGACAATACAACAATCCTTAAGAGGATTGGCTAAAATATATGTTCAAATGGAAAATCTATAGAAATGCCAGAGTTGCTGGGTAGCTGCTGCAACTCAGAAAATAACTAGAAATGGCTGAAGATGATGCACAAACTGAAATAGACCTCCTCCAACAAATCTCTCAAGTGATAGGCTTATCCTAACACTGAAGATCTCACCCTCCAAAATAGTGGTGCAAACCCCCACTGCAGATACTCACTGAAATAGCACGGTCTAGAGAAGGGACTGCATTTTTGATGATGGGAGATGCTTGGCCTGATGCCAAGATATGAAAATTAGCTCTAAAACCTTCCTCACAAACCTTTCCTAGGAATAGAAGCTCCCTCCTCTGAAATATGAGTGAAGGATTGGTGTTGTGGAACCCTCCACTTCAACACCCAGCAACAATATGTTATACTTTAGCAGAAATAACGTAGTGACTGAAGGAAGTGGCTTTGGGCTTGAGCCAAGATGTGGAGAAATTATGTGCAATCCTTCAGGAGGCCTCTCAAGAAGGAGAGGAAATACTAAACAGGAATCCCTCACGCTAAACAACATTGCAACTCAGCTAAACAGCTGGACACTACAAAGAGTCTACAAGACCAATAATCCAATACTCAAACATGTCTCTATATGGCTGCCTACTCCTCCTTTTATGAAAGTGAATCTCTTTGCCCTAGACCCCACACATTAGTGTTTTTTCCACAATTGATCTTCCTCCCTCTCGAACTACGTTGTCTTCCCAAGTAAGCTACAGCCTCTTAGGAAGCATTGTTGACTTGGTCAAACTTGACCTTGTCCTTATGCATTTGCCCCTTTTAACACTGGAAGGTGAAAAATAAATTTGGTCCATTGATCCCTTTCACACTATGAGGGATTTTATTCCTACTCATGGATCTCCTCACCCATTTTATTCAACTCCTAAATTGAATGAGAAAAATTAATGTTCAAATTAGCTTCATGCTAATTTTGGAACATTACATCGAAGTACAAGGTATGATTGCTAAACAACATGTTTTTGTTTTAATATATCCAGGTGCATATTTAAGTTATATAATTCCTCAAATGGTATAAAAATGAAAATTAAATTCAGAAAAATTCTAGCAGTCATGGTTGGTTTTGTTAGCTATTGGAACAAAAAGGAAAGTGACTCATAAATTACCCTAGACGACCATAAATCTGAATGGGTACAAAACTAATTTTAATATGAAAATTCTATCTTTAGGGTCCTATGATGTATTGGTAGGAATGGACTAGTCAGAAAAATAGAAAGCCATGTTGAACTTCTTAGACAAAACAATACAGTGCATAAATGGGGAGGGAAAACCTGTGATAGTGAAATGCAAACCCAAACTCTTATCTATGAGACAAATTTCAGCACTTCAATTGAAAATAATGGCAAGAAAAGGTTTCCAAGTGTATTATGTGGATGTAGAATAAGTGGGACAACAACCTGAAGATGATCTTTCAGAAAAATTACCAGTCATCTGAGAGTTAAAGAATGTGTTCCCAGATGAAATTCCTCATCGACCACCTAAGAGAGAAATTGACTTCTCAATTGACTTGGTGACAAGAGCAACAACAATTTCTAGAGCCCCATACAGAATGAGTACCCCAGAGCTGATGGAGTTGAAGATGCCACTACAAGAGTCTCTAGATAGCAATTATATCAGGCCATGCATATCCCCATAGGGAGCATCGGTACTGTTTTTCAAAAAAAAAGATGGTACCTTCAGAATGTGTATATATTATGGTCAATTGAATAAACTGACAATCAAGAATAGATATCCTCTACCTAAGATAGATGATATATTTGACCAAGCTAGAGGAGCAACAATATTTTCAAAAATTGATCTCAGGACAGCCTACCATCAACTGAGAAATAAATATGAATACATAAGTAAAACTTCATTTAGAACCAGATATGGACACTATGAGTTTGTGGTCCTACCTTTTGGGTTGAATAATGCATGTGCTAATTTTATGTGCTTAATGAACAGTGTCTTGAATAAGCACTTGGACAAATTTATACTAGTATTTATTGATGGCATCCTGATTTATTCTAAGAATGAAGTTGAGCATAAATAACATCTTAGAATTTTTTTACAAACACTCAGAGAAAACAAGTTGTATGCTAAGTTTAGAAAATGTGAATTTTTCAAAGATAGAATTCACTACTTGGGTCATATAATTTCAGAGAAGGAATTAGCAGTAGACCAAGAAAAGATACAAGCGATAAGAGAGTGGATTGTACCTCTCGATGTGTTTGTTATAGGATCCTTAATGGGAATTGTAGGATATTATAGGAGATTTGTAGAGATATTTTCATCCTTAGCCTACCCTATTGAATCTCTACAAAGAAAAGGAGTTTAGTTTGAATGGACTAAAAAATGTCAAAATAGCTTTGATCAATTAAAACTAAAACTTACAACAAAACCTACTTTAATTATTGTTGATCCAGATCAATAATTTGTAGTATGCACATATACTTGTGGAGAGGGATTAGGAGGAGTGCTACTACAAGAAAACTTATTTATAGCCTATGAATCAAGCAAAATCAAGAAACATGAACAAAATTATAGTGTTTATGATTTATAAATAGCTGTTGTAATGCATGCTAAAGATGTGGAGACATTACCTTTTAGGGAAAAGTTTATATTGATGACAAATCACATCAGTTTAAAGCATTTATTCACACAAACTGATTTGAACGATAGGCAAGCTAGATGGTTGTCCTTCCTTAGTGATTTTGACATGGAGATCAAACATATTAAGGTGAAGGAAAACAATATTGCAAATGCATTAGGCAGAAATTCTTTGCAAAGTGTAAGTAATTTTGGAAGTAGTGCTAGCTTTGATATTGAAGGATTGATACAAGAAGCATTGGAAAAAGATCAAAACTATGAAAAATTGGAAGAAAAAAAATCTGAAAAAGGAGATGAAAGGGTATACACAAAACCAAAGGGGATTGATTTGTTATAAGGACATATTATACATTCCTAATGTGGACTCCTTGAAGAGAGAAATTCTGGATGAGTACAATAAGAGACCCTATGCGAAACATCCAAAATACCATAAATTAATTTCAGATTTAAGAAAGAACCTATTCTGGCTTGGTATGAAGAATGATATGGAAAATTACTTGGCTAGAGGTATTGAATGTCAACAAGTGAAGGTAGAATATCAACATCCAGCCGGATTGCTAAATCCTTTAACACTCCTTAATGGAAATGGGAGACTGTTTCCATGGATTTTATTACTGCTTTAGGAAGGAATAATTATCAACATGACTCTATTATGGTAGTAGTTGATACTTTGACTAAAGCCGCAATCTTTATACCTGTACAATCTAGCTTTGGCACAACTCAAGTAGCTAATGTATTCATGAAAGGTATTGTAAAATTATATGATATTCCTAAGATGATCATATCAAACAGAGATGCAAAGTTTATTGCAGCTTTTTGGAGGAGTTTGTTTGGGGGCATGGGTACCAAATTAAATTTTATTACTGCCTACCAACCCCAAATTGATGGTCAAACTGAAAGAACAAACCAGATTTTAGAAGACATGTTAAGAATGTATGTTATGAACAGAACAACAAAGTGGGAGGACTTTCTACACTTAGCAGAATCTGCCTACAACAATAGCTACCAAGCTTCAATTAAGATGAGTCCTTTTGAGGAACTCTATTGTAGAAATTTCCATACATCTCTAAGTTGGAGTCAACCAGAGGATAAGTTAATACTTGGACCGAATTATTTGCAGGAAAGGGAAAGAATTGTAAGGAAAATTCAACAAAATATCAAAACAACAAAAGACAGGTAGAAAATTTATGCAAACAAAAAGATAATTCACAGAGAATTCAGTGTGGGTGATCATGTTTACCTAAGGATTAAGCCTAAAAATATTACTTTGCACATTGGTAGATGTGCAAAACTAGCTCCATGCTATTGTGGACCTTTTGAAGTACTATAAATATTTGGACCAATTGCATATAAGTTGGCTTTACCTAGTCACATTAAGGTTCATGATGTATTTCATGTTTCATTATTAAAAATTTATGTGCATGATCCTACTCATGTTATTGATTGGAATGTGATATAGGTGGAACCAGAAGGGGAATTCCTTCCAGAGCCACTTCAAATCTTGGCATGGGAAGAAAATGAGCTCCAAAATAGGACAGTGGCCAGGGTGAAAGTGTAGTGGAGGCAGTTTGCACCTAAAGAGGCTTCTTGGGAGCGAGAGGAATATATGAAGGACAAATACCCATCACTGTTTGAACAATGAATTTTATTTTTTGTCTTTACAACAACGAGGATGGTGTTTTTTTTTTAGAGGGTGAATATGTAATATCTCTTGTTTTCTATGCTTTTGTTAGAAATTTGAACAAGTCCAAAAGGTTACATTGGAACCCAATGGAAAAAAATTGTGTGGATTTATTTTATTATTTCATGTTAATAAAATAAAATGGAAATTTATATGCAAAGACTATATTATGATTAGAGATCTGGAAACCATATCCATGTGGATGGATAAGGTTGTAAGACTTTCCCAAATTTCCAAAAATATTTGGAAGAAATAAATTAAATACTAAATTTAGATTGGAGTTAACAATCTAAAAAGTTGCCCCACTAAAGAGGAAATTACTGGGAAGAGGTGGGATAAAGCTCGAAAGAAAGAAAACTAGGTTTAAAATTACCTTTATGGAAGAAACAAAGGGAAAGCCTAGGCACAAAGGAAAGTAGCATCCTAATTTAATTGGACAAAGTTAAGGGAAATAGGCTGGCGAAAGCAAGATTAAATAATATGATTTAAGATAGAAAAAGGGTTGCATAATGCTGGAGAAAAGGATCTCTACTCAGGGGTGAGATGTGGAGACAGAGCTCTAAGGTTGGGTGGAACCTAGTCTAGCTTAGGTGGTATGCACAATTAAATTGATTTGTTTTACATTATAATTTAGCTCTATTATGGAGCATTGAGGAAGTAAATTTATATACATTTATATGAAATTTTTAATCTCGACATGCCTCTAGACTGTAGAATTATTGTGAATTAGACTATAATTGAATGATCTCTACATTGAACATAACTAACTATAATAAAATAGTATGTTTCGTAGTGTTGTACAGATATAACTCTATAGAGGACCAACTCTTAGAATGTCTAAACTTGGGATAAGGTTTAGATTTGAGGTTAAGTACCTCATAGGAAATTGATATTTCATTAATCAATCTTCTCTAGTAGTATATAATGAAAGTGTACATTTTCTACTTAAATAAAGTGTAAATAGAAATAATTATGCATGATTGATAAATAAAAGTACAGTACAATTAAGAAATTTTTGTATGGTAGAATATTGGAGAAATATAAGTCATGAAATATGGAATTCTAAAAAGAAAAATACATGTATAAATAGTAACGGTGTATTGCTATCTTGCAGTTGAAAGGGAAATTTTATCTTAATTGACAATACTAAATTAGATTGATGAAAATGTTTCAATAGAATCAAAATTTTTGATAAAGAAAATAATCAAACATTTATAAGTGATAATGTGATGTACATACACCCTTATAGATGTTTCGGTCCACTAAAACTATACAATTTATATAAGATATCCTTATAATAAAATTAGTACAGAGGGAACTCTGGCCTTTAAACGAAAACAATAAGAGATCTCATCAAATTTATGCAGAATGCTTATGAGGAAGCCAATAGGAATCTGACCAACGTAGATACAAATAGTTTCTGTATTATTAAATTAATACAAAAATGATGCGATGTATATTAAATTCGAAAAATAGGTGGTGTATCGTCATACCTGTAAATAACAAAAAAACAAAATAGAAAGTAGATATGAAAATTTTACATTTGAAATAAAATATATATGAATAAGAAATCAAGATTTCATGAGAGAACCATAAAGTAAATACCTTAGGAAATTTTGGTTCCATGCTATATCTGTGTCCATAAAAGGGATGGAGGTAATACAAATACTGGATATAAAATCTCAAATAAAGATATACGATTTAACGTGACAAAAATACAATATATGACTAGTAAATTAGTGATGTTTATACGGTAGACCAGAAGATCAGCCATCTATGCATAATAAATCGACTTAACGCTTCAATCATTCAAGTAGAGAATAGATCTTAAATGCTATTTACGCAAGTGAAATTAGAAAAATGGAATTTGTGTGAGCTGGAAACACAAGATTCTGACAAGTAAACTGAAATAGAAGGTTGAAAAATAGTTTCAATATGAAATTGGCAAACGCAAGTACTGAAGAAAAACCCAGATGGTTTGTTATTATGCAAGATAAAGAAATGACATTTCTTCTTTAACTATGTTCACATAGGGTTGACATATATAGAATATGTTAGGTAGAGAATTAATTAACTAACAACCCTTAGTTTGATAAAACAATTCAGAAATGGAAAACATAGATAATATAGAAACATTCGAAAAGTAATAACTTATGTGGGGTGTAAATAAATATGTTGCACCATAAAAACTCAATAATGATTATCAATCCTGGAGCCAACGATATGAGGAATATGGTTCTAGAAATTGGTTTAATAAATCGGTAACTTGGGTTCCAGACACCTTATGAACCTAATTAAAACTATAAACCAAGGTTGTAATGGAATGTAATGTGTTTAACTTACTTGGATATAGACAAAAAGAGTATGGTTCTGCTTCACCACTCATCTGCAGATCCAACACGTTTTCATAAGATCAATGATATTTGATAGTTTCATAAACAAAGGAAAAATAATTTAATACAAATAAACCTAATATCAAAATTTTGGAGTCAATATTAAATTTGACAGATACTCTCATCTCGATGTAAACTCAGAGGGCAATGCCATTCTCCTTTCCACACACAATTAATGACAATTTTCTAATATTTGAGTACTATAGCATCTAAAGAAGAAATCTCAATAATAGACATTTTGAGGCAAATGATAATGCAATAGTAATAATAACTAAAATGGTAAAGGATTTTCGTCATTTCATTGTAGTCCATACCTCATCAAAAAATAGAAGGGAACCAATTGAAGCACTTAAGTTTTACATGAAATTCATAATATAACTTACTTGAATACTTGGAAAATGAGATTCGAATAAAACAATGAGACACAGATCCAAAATTATGGAGGACGGAGATAGTTTCTTCTCAATAGAAGTCAGCCTCGAAATGAAAAAATTTCGTAAACACTCTATGCATAACAATAAAGAGTGTAGTAAGCATTTAAACCTAGTTTAATAAGTGGGGATTAAAGAAATCAAACTATATGAGGAGAAGACTAGGTAAGGATGATAGAGTGTAGAACATATTACCTGGAAGCCATATGGGAATGTTCTCGGATTGCAGACCGCTCTCGACATCTTCAGCCTCACAAAATTACAAGTTGTTTTCATAGTAGAGGGGAATAAATATGACAATGGCCAGAGTCTTGATGTGAACCAAATGAGGATTGCCACAACCAAAATGGGATTACTTATGAAACATGAAACCCTAACTTGATTGTTAATCAAAATATTCCACATGTCGAATGATCATGAAGTATCCCTCGGATCGCCGTATCCAAAACTGGAGGGAAAAGCCCATGTGAAGAAGTACGTAGGAATTAATGACAGATAATCCCGAGGAAGTCACGAATTGGGGTTTGGTGCACCACCAAAACGAAATATTCATTGTCATTTATGTCTGACAACTATGAAATCCTCCAACGGATCAATCATGAATTCAATTTAGACAGCAAAATATGATAATCCTAGGTGTCTAGTACATGTAAATTTAAAACATTGAGTCCAAGAGCGTATCAAAAGTTATGGTAAGTTACGATTTGTGGTCAAAGATACTTATTATGTTGGTATGATTCACATGAAGCTTGATTTAAATATCAATATATTCATATAATTTGAAACTGGTAAACGATATAGTTTTAAAGTAAGGTAGGGTCGAGATTTCGTAACAACTTACCCAACGAAATCACACTATGGTGTACACTTGGAAATAGGGTAATTAAGAGTGGCATTGTAACCATAATGCTAGGTAGTTACCAAATGAAGAGTAGTGCACCTTACAAACATATTATACACCATGTTAGTGGTGGTAAGTGGTTGCATTGAGTAACAAAAATTAGATATGTGGGAAAAGGATCCAAATAAAGGTGGAAAGTTTGTATACTGAATTATGCACCTTTGTATAGTATAGTTGGGAAAGTAAAATAATTAAATCAAAGCTGATTTGATTAAATTCAAGTATGTATATGGAAAATTTTCTATTAAAGACAAATATTAAAGTATAGTATGAAAAGGATTAGGTAGAGATTATTCCGAAGTTGAGAAGTTATGTGTAGTAACCATGATAAAAAAAAATATGTTATTATGAAAACAACAAGTAAATGTGTTAAAGAGAAGCTCCTAACTATAAACCCTCATTGAGACTTCACAGTGGAGGTGGCACGTCAACTATTAGAGAAGTAGGGTTGAGAGAAATTAGTTGGTTAAAATTATACGTGGATTCAGTTAAGATAATGATAACTAAATTAGTGTCATCACTATATTTAGAAAAAAAATATTGACCCAAAATAAAATTTATATGCACACACCCATTTACATATTTATATGTATATATGATTATCAAAATCTCCTATTACACAAATACATTACCATGTCAAAGCAACATATAATTTTTGTGCATGCTCAAAATTGGTACTTGACACTGGGATACCCCCTAACTATTGGAAAAACTATTTCCCCCATTAACAAACATGAAAAACATTTGGGGCTAATATTCCGAGCTTTTTCCAAAAAAATGATTCGCTCAAATTTGAAAATATAAAATAATTTTACATTAAAAATCAACAAAATTTTATAGAGTGTATTTAAAATCATTATAAATCATCTATGAGGATCTAAATACTCTTCCCAAGGAGCACTAATGTGAATACCAACTCATTGAATCTTAGGGTTTTTGTGAGAGTTTTTAATATAATTGTCCTCATAATTTGACTTTTTATTGTAAAATAGAAATTGAATATTTGAGAGGATTTTCCTCAAAATTCAAATTCTCAATCCAAATTCTAAATTCAAATTGATGTTCAAGTTGAAAATTTGAAAGGGATAACTCTCATCCCTATGGTTTTGGGGATAAGGCCCTTGAATGTAGAGATTGGGATATTTCCTCCACATAAATATCATGAGCATATTTTAAGGGATATGAGAATTAATTTTCTCCTTGGAATAAGCGATAAGGAGATATTCCCTCCTTATTTCCGGGCTCTTAAGAACTATATAATGCCATTATATGTACTTGGTAAAAGGGAGAGTAAGAAGAGATTTTGAGTGTTTGAAAGAGTAATTTTCAAGCAAAGCCTAGATAGCTCCATAAGTCTTTCAGAGATTTTGATGTATAGTTGACAGTTCCCATCTAACCACATTAATGTAAAAATCGATATACATCTATCTCTTTTCAGAAAGGAAATAGATCGATTCATCTTTTTGGAGGCAGATCTGGAGAGGTAGTCCCGTGGAGGGGGTGAAATCCATAGTCAAACTTGTTGTGTGCACATTTTTATTCTTATGGATTGATTAAGAATTTTATTTAATTCAATTTTTTGTTTCAATTAAGTGGTGAAGTGAACATATATATGCATGTATCGTAACATAATCTCTTAGGGAGAAATTGATATTAAAACAAGTTTTATATTACACATTGTTTGAGTGGCTCTCAAGGGATTGCAGATCGTTTATGGTATAAGAGCGGTTCACTGTCTGACATAGTGGGTATAATTTTCAAATTCAATCAAGTCAAGGATAAATAAATGGTGAAGGAAAGTAATCTCTTAAGTTTTGAAATGACTTTTTCATTAAATAAATATTCTTCCGATCCTTCTTTTCTTACAAATTTTTAGAAGGATTCCAAAATTCTAAATAAATTCTTAACCATGAACAAAATGGTAGAATAATTATATGTCGATAATAGAGAAAGAAAAAAGCTACAAAAATAGTTGAAAGCACTCGAAGAGGAGAAGCAACAGCTTCAAGATAGATTTCGAGCATTGCAGTAACAATTACAAGCTTCTAACAGGCTTTAGCAAGATGTCAAATTGCTACATTTGACAAGGTAAGTAGTACAGAATTAAATTATCCTGAAGAAAATTTTTGTTTGGGATCATTTGAGAAACATACTCAAGGTATTGGCTCAACACTACTAAAGAAAATTGGTTATGAAGGGAGAGGCCTTGGGCACAATGGCCAAGGCATCGTTAATCCCATTAAATTGATAAGACAACCTCTACATTTAGGATTGGGTTATATGTGCAAAGAGTATGGAGAATGCTCCAAATATGCCGAGGTAAGAAGGAAACCGAATGTTGATTTTGTCTCAAAAGGACTTTTACAATTTAATATGGCAGATGATAGCAGAAAAAAGTCTCCACAAGATCCTGAGCATATGAAAAATCTTTGTTAAAATCTGAGTTCAAAGGAAATGGTGCAGAAAAATATTTCAATACATTAGACAAAATCAACTAAAAATGATTTCAGGTAAACAACCCTCGAATAAAAATGACATTTTATACATTTTGTAGAAAGGACAATCATTTTCTGGCTGAGTGTTTGAAATTTAATGATTATGGTAGCAAACCTAGCGTGAGGAAAAGTAAGTCAAATAAAAAAGATCCTTCACTTCGAGTGAACATGTAATATTCGAAAATGGGACTACTCAGCAAGGAATGCATAAAAAACGCAATTTTAGAATTATATGCTTCAGAAAAAAAAATCAACACTTGGATCCATTAGATATTACAATATACAATCTAAATCCAAGAGTAGATCAGAAACAAATCGAAGTAGGTGAGGTAAACACACCTCTCGCACCTAGTATGGCTAGAAAATGCTAAAACCCCAAAACTACTGCAACATGAATTTACTGCATCAAGAGATACTGTAGTATAATGAGATTTTCTGCACAAACATGGCTAAGACAAATAGATATGATATTATATTAAACAATATGGCTCAAGAACTGAGATCTAGTCTCCTTTATACAAAATCTACAGAACTCGGGAAGGGTTTCTAGGAATATACCCAAATGAAAATGGTGATCATCAGCAATAAGACTAAATAATCACTGGAAACTAAAGAACATGAGTATATAATGCTGAAAGAATTTATATCTGATGCAGATATGATCAAAGGTCTTCTGCCATGGAAAGATCAACCATCCAATCACATGAAAACTCCCAAAAAGAGCCACAAAAGGCACTGTTGAAACTGCCCTCCATAAATAACACAATTCTTGACTGCAATAATGTTGTAGGTGATGGAAATACGTTGGCATACTACCAAATATCTAAAATCAGCCCAATAACCCTCCAAACTAACCTCCCAATAGAAGGAAGCCTCCCTCCTATGCAGAGCCAACTCAGAAAGTGGGTTTCTCAACCCTCCACTACAACACCCTACAACTCAACACAGCCTCCTGCAATAACTACACTAAAACTAGAGACTGAAGCTTTGTACCAATGCCAGAAGTGTGGAATGATAGATCAGGTCTCTCCGAAGAGCTACTCAAATGGAAGAGAAGGAATTCGTAAACAGGAATATTGTAGCGCTAAACAACACCAACAATCTTAGCTAAATAGCTGAAGAGTAAAAAAGTCTAAGAAGACATAAAAATATAATTAATAAGCTAAACTCAAATGGCTTCCATCCTATTCCTTATTAACTAAGTGATCCTTCTCACCTTGATTCCCACTCATTACGGTTTCCACCAACAAACAAACAATCTCCCTCCAAAACTGCGTTGTACCTTCATTAGAGCCACTCCTCTAAAAATGCATTGTTTGATTTGGTCAAGGGTGACCTATTCAACCTGCTTCAGCCCTTTTTACACCTAAGCATATTCAATCCAGCTCACATATAGTTGTCTCGGCTAAGCCTCATTCATATTGAGAGATTTTTATCGCTGATCCACTCCTCCTACATTTATGTTGTTGACTTGGTCAAACTTGACTTTGTCCACATGAAAATGTCCCTTTCGACACATGAGAGTGCTAGATCGAGTTATTTTTATGATCCATTTTCATATCAAGAGGTAGTTTATTTCTATTTCTAAAATTTATGGGCCTCCTTACCCATTTATTCATCTCCTTAGTGTAAACAACAAAAAATAATATTCCAATTAGTTGCATGCTAAATTTGGAATATTATAGTCCTCCCCTCCAAAATGTTTCTTGTCCTCAAACAACTGCAATGACAGAACTGAAGAGCCTCCTCTTCTCCCCATGTAGCATCCCGATATGATAAAATTCTCCAAGGATCAAGATTTTGTCTCATCAATAGATCTCCAAGTTGTCGCTCCCAAGTATGCAAGCTAGCTTTTGGTGTGCATCCCAAATAGCTATCATCATGTAAAAAATCCATGGAGGCAAAAATGGGCTATCTAAAGGCCTTATTGAGGCATGAGGTCTGATATATATTGGGATCTACCATTCCCATATGAATCTCCCATCCCCAAGCTATCATCCATACAAAATGAGCCACCCTCCAAAATGGTAACTCATACAAATCATCCTCCACCTTGAGCTCCTGCAATGTAGGTGAGCTGAAAATCTGATCATGGTAGAAAAAATAGCCTACCCAATGTTGTCCTCCTCTCCACTTATGATAAGTGTAGATTATATGTTGATATTGGGCTACAATAATGTTTCCCTCGGGTGGCAAGATGAAGACTATATCTCCAAAGATCTCCTCTCCAACGTTATGAATCATGCTGGCCCAAATTGTACCATATATGATGAGTTGGAAATCACCATTATATGGCATCCAATCAATCCCATGGCACACCTTTTAAATAATTATGTTTTTTACTGTGGTGGCCATATCTCCTCCCATGCTCCCCTTGGAACATGTAATGCAAAAAATGTGGGAAATCTCCTTCCCCAAGGATGCACCCTAGCAATGTGTCTCTCTTCCAATCATGTTCCCATAATGAAAAAGATAGTATCAGCAAATGGAATCATGATTATCATCATGCTGGCTTCCATATGTACCAAAGGATAAGGACAATGGTCTCTCAAATGCAACCAGTGCAGTCTTCCCCACTGCTGCTTCAAAAAATAGCATGGCAAGTTGTTTCTTGATAGATGGCTAGTTGTGTAAGTCATCACATCTACCAATAAATAGTAGATGGCTGAGTGTATCAATTGAGCACAGAACAAGTGATAGAACACTTACCCCAAGTCATAAAAAATATGTTTGTCTCCGTCATAATAGTTGGCCAAATTTTTCCAGAGCTCAGTAAGAAGCTTACCCCTTTGTACAACAATGCACTGAATAGAAATGGTAAGAGAACACAAATATTGTGTTAGATAATAAATAGATGAAAAAACAATATTCTTACCATGTGCTAAAAGTAAGATGATGCATGGATCCATGAATAAGTTATCCATAGTTGTTTGGAATACTCCCATGAAGAGGAATGAACCATGTGCTACATGAAGATCCTCCTTCTTATGCTTGGAAATCAAAGTCAAGAAGAACATATCACAGTAATAGATGTCTCCATACACTACTCCATCATTTCCGCCTCCTTCTTGTCCACCAGGTGCATAAAATGTGAAGTGATCCTAGGGACACTCCATCAATAAGCCCAAGCTCCAAAGTGACAGCATTGTTGGCCTATGTAAATAGGCTCCTGCCAACTCATAACTCCATTCTTTGACATGCTCCTTTTCAAAGACATATCCCACAATCCTGTTATATGTAAGAAGTTTCTTCCAAAGTGGAAGTATCTCCTGGTCATCCAAGGCTAAAGAGTAGCCCCTTTTCACAATAATAGTGCCATCTACCACTCCTGCAACATCATGCAAAATATGAGAGAAAATTTGCCTATGCTCTCCAAGGAACAACCCAAGCAACAAAAGTTTTTGCTACCTCCTCATACCTCCATCATACAAATCATTTGATGAGAACATAATGATTGATATGAAGAATGTCATATTAGCATAATTTTTCCCTACTCCTTGCTACCCTATGATGCAAGTATCCTTCCAAACTTCTTCCACCCACACACCCCTAGAAAGAGGATATGTCACATCATGGCCAAACTCTTTTAAGAGTATCCAATGTAGCCAAGCCTCCTGCTACCTAGTGTCGTATATTTTCAAGTAGCTTTCCAGCTTCTTTCTCATCATCCACACCCATTCATCCAAATGTGCGTTCCTCCCATCATGCTCTTCCTTGGTACCCTTCCAATGAAGACTACCATCCTCACAAATCAAATTTCTCTTCTTACATTTCATGGGATGTTGAAATACAACTCCCTGGAGATCTCCTAGAAAATATCTCACACCAATGGTCATCTTGAATCCATAAGGATCCAAGTGAGCTAAAGGCAAAACCTCCTCACCACTGCTTATTGACAGCACTGTTAATCTCCTCCACGGTGTTTTTCCTGTCTCATGTCCCAACTCAAGGATGAATATATGGTTTTGCATAAGTTTTTTTGGGACAAAGTTCATCCACCCTCCAAGAATTCACACCCCAACCCCAAGTGTGGTGTGCAGCTCAATAGTGATTCTTTAGGATGATTTTTCTTCCCTTCCTTAATCAATTCAAGGTTGCACAATGCAGTGCAATCCTACTACTCTAAATCAGCGATATGTGTTGACCCTTGGTCATGCAAAGGTAGATTTCCACAACCTTCTAAAATATTTGATGTAGTAATAGAAAGTGGAAATTCAATCATACCTTGATGGGACTTGGGAACACCTTGTATGGCTGCAAGAGTTCCTCCTCCTAATGTGTTGACTCCCCCAACTGTTGATGTTGAAGGTTGCTCCTTTAAGGCTATGAAAATTTTGGTACAAATATCCTCAAGTGGTGGCGAGGGCTCCTCCTTCTCTGATTTCTCTTCATCAAATCTCTTGATCACCCTCTGAGTGAAATCTGCAAAAGTAGATAGTATTGCATGACTCATATGGCTAAACCACCAACTGCTTGCCTTACCCTCCAAGTGCAATGTTGCAATCTCTACTGCCTCTCTCTCTACCATTGGATGTAGTGGGAAGAATGCATCAAGTCTCCTTGCCCAAGCCCTTGCTGTAGAAGTCCCATAAAAAGTGGACAATAGAAACCTATTGCCTTTGATTCTAATTGTGCTACAAGGCCTTCTTTCTTCCTCCAATTGAATGAACTGAGGGAAAGATAGAGTCCCCTTGAAGGCTCTAGGTTGAGATTGGTACTCAACAAGGTATTTACTTAGAATCTTGTGATCCAAGTGTCCTCCATATTCCTGGAATTTGTCCTTTTTTTCAGAAGGAAGGGGTATTTTCCAATGTTTTTGAGCTCTATGCAATACTGGAAGCCTTTTTTGATCATAGGAAGTGCATGGATCTTCCTTCTCTTGAAGCCCTCTAGAAGTTTCACTACTTCTTTTTTCTTCTTTCAGTTTAACCTCCTTGGAGAGGTTCTTCATGCATCTAAAAAATGATGAGATCAAGCTCATTCTCTCCATAATTATGATATTCCTTTCCTCTTATAGCATTTTGGCTTCAAGTTCACAAGCTAAGTCAAAGATCTTGCTCTGATACCATGGTAATATCCCAAAATGGGATTGCTCAACAAGGCATGCATAAAAAAACATTTTTGGAATTATATGCTACAGAAAATGAAATCAACATTTGGATACCTTCGATCTGATAATATACAATCTAAATGAAAAATTTTATCAGAAACAAATGAAAATGGCTGAGGTAAACAGACCTCCCGCACCTAGTATGGCTAGAAAATGCTAAAACCCAAAAACTACTGCAACATGAATTTATTGCATAAAGAGACAGCACAGTATAATGAGATTTTATGCACAGAAATGGATGGGACAAATATTTTTGATATTATATTAAAAAATATGGCTGAAGAACTGAGATCTAGTCTCCTTTCTGCAAAATCTAGAGAACCCAAGAAGGGTTTCTAGGAATACACCAAAATACAAATGGTGATATTCAGCAATAAGACTGAATAATCACTGAAAACTGAAGAAAATGAGTATAGAAGGCTAAAATAATGTAGATCTAATGCAGATCTGATAAAATGTCTTCCCCCATGGAAATATCAACCATCCAATCACAGGAAAACTCCCAAAAATATCCACAAAAGACACTGCTGAAACTGCCCTCTATAAATAACGCAATTCCTAACTGGAATAACAGTATAGGTGATGGAAATATGTTTTCAACTTCCAAATATATGAAATAAGCCCAAGAAACCTCCAAACTGATCTCCCAATAGAAGGAATCCTCCCTCCTATGCAGAACCAACTCAGAAAGTGGGTTTCTCAACCCTCCACTGCAACACACTACAACTCAACACAACCTCCTGCAGAAACTACACTGAAACTTAAGATTGAAGCTTGGCTCTAATGCCATATGTGTGGAATGATAGATCATGTCTCTCTCGAGAGCTACTCAAAGGGAAGAGAAGGAATACCTAAACAACAATACCTTAGTGCTAAACATCACCAGCAATCTTAGCTAAATAGCTAAAGGGAGCAAAATTCTAAGCATACATAAAAATATAATTCATAAGCTAAATTCAAATGGCTTCCATCCTCTTCCTTATTAACTAATTGAGCCTTCTGTCCTTGGGTCCCACTCATTAGGGTTTCCACCATCACACAAACAATCTCCCTCCAAAATTGCGTTGTACCTTCATTAGAGCCACTCTTCTAAAACTGCATTGTTTGATTTGGTAAATGGTGACCTCTTCAACCTATTTTTACACCTAGGGGTCTTTAATCCAGATCACATATAGTTGTCTAGGCTGAAGCTCATTCATATTGAGCTATTTTTGTTGTTGATCCACTCCTCCTACATTTATGCTGTTGACTTAGTCAAACTTGACTTTGTCCACATGCAAATGTCTCTTTTCACACATGGGAGTGATAGATCCAATTATTTTTATGATCCATTTTCATATCAAGAGGGATTTTATTTCTACGTCTGAAATGTATGGACCTCCTTACCCATTTATTCATCTCCTTAGTGTTAACAAGAAAAATCAATATTCCCTTTAGCTGCATGCTAAATTTGGAATATTATAGAACAAGGCCAAACAACAACATGAAAAAGCGTGGAGAAAAATTTTGAGTTATCCACCAAAGAAAGAGGAATCCGATATTAATATTCTAAATCAAATTCATCAAGAAAATTAACATGAATAAAATAAGAATAGTTCATTTAGCTGGCTTCTTAAGAAATGGATCACGTTTCTTATGAATTAAAATTTTACTGAAAACTTTTTTGTGAAAATTTCTATGAAACTCAATTTTTTTTGCAATTTCTGAGTTCAAATCAAGTGGAAATTCCATCACGAGCTGATGTGGTTTTAGAAGGGAAAAATTCTACAGAAACACTTCGAAGATTTGCATTTAGAGTAAATGGTTGGGTGCAGTCTTATGGATCTCGTTTTGTGAAGCCACCAGTTATATATGGTGATGTGAGTTTCCCAAAGGTGATGACTATCTTTTGGTCGAGAATGGCTTAGAGCATGACTTCTCGGCCCATGAAGGGAATGCTCACTGGCCCGGTGACAATTTTGAACTGGTGCATTGTTAGAAATGATCAATCAAGATCTGAAACTTGCACGAAAATTACCTTGGCCATTAAGGATGAGCTGGAAGATTTGGAAGAGGTTGGAATTTAGGTGATTCAAATTGACGAGGATGATCTTAGAGAAGGATTGCCTTTGCGTAAGGTATAACATGCTTATTTACCTAGATTGTGCTATATAGGGATTCTTCATCTCTAACTGTGGTGTACAAGGTACCACTCAGATACATACCCATATTTGCTACTCGAACTTCATTGATATTAGTCAGTCAATCATTAATATGGATGTTGATCAATCATTAATATGGATGTTGATGTAATCACCATTGAGAATTCTCATTTCGATGAGAAACTTTTCCCAGTTTTCTGAGAGGGTGTGAAATATGGTGCCAAAATTTGTCTTGGTATCTGTGACATTCAATATTTCTTCTTGATTAAAATCCTTCCTAGATTCGTTTCTGCATGAAAATTTTGCTAAAACTATGATATGATTGAGATAAATGTATCAAAAGAAAATTACGAACTTTGATCATTAGATGGAACAAAGGCTCTTTCAAATTCGATCGTCAGTAGTTAACATGTTTTAATTCGTGGTATCATTTTTTGTGGAATCATTGATTGCTGAATTCATTTTTTATCACCGGATTCGATAGAACATGCATCTTCTCAAGTTAATCCATGACTCGAGTGGCACAGATTGGTTATCCGAATGCCATGGGGAGTCGTATTTCCATCGGTCCATACTATGGTTGTTAACCATGTTCCAAGGTTCAAATTCCATCTAGGGTGTGATAATAATGGATAGAGCGTCATTTGCTGAAGGTTCACCATAATCTATGTCATTCATGGATATTATGCCAAACATGCATGATAGTGATCAATATGAGTTCGTTAAAGACATTGGGTCAAGAGATCTCTTTGTAGCCCAGTTAATGCATGCAAGTTAGATTAGGGATATTTTGTTGTATTTGTGCGAAAAATATTGATGAAAACGTGGAAAGAGAGATCACCAATTACCACTCATTTCACCATCCAAAGAACATTCAACAACTTATTCCGAGTGTAAGCTATATCCATTATATGCAAGTTTTTCACAATGCTTTAAAGCTGGGAAACACCCTTTTGGATGGAAGTACCACACCTCATCTCAAGGTTTCTGATTTTGGCTATTCCAAGTCTTTTATGCTTCATTCGCAACGCTTGGTACACCTACATGCATAGCTCCATATGTTTTGTCAAATAAATAATATGATGGAAAGATTGTAGATGTAGAGTCGTGTGATGTGGCATCTTCGATACGATATTGTATGGATGATATGACCTTCATTTCATTGTTTCAACCAGTGTTGGAGACTTTTGCAGGGCGATTTGAGCGTGGATGTTAAGCCTAGTTGATGACAGCTTGTTAATGAGTGTGGACATGAGAGTGGCCATCTGTAGCACTTGATTTGCATCACTTGTGTATGCCTGTGGACTCTCTGGTATTTGAAATGGAACCTTTTTCAATTGATGGATTGAAAGTACAGTCAGAATAACCGAAAAAATGATTAAAAATGCATATTAAGAGATCAAATTCGTGAATTTTTTCTAGTAGCAGACGCAGGATTGGGTTTTTTAACTTTATTGTGTTGAACTCAATTCAATCAATGAGGAAGAACCATATGGATTGCGACGACAAGAAGTTGCGGGATACTACAGACCAGGAGCTTTGGGATCACAAGTTACATTCTAGAATCTTCTTTTGTTGTGGTTGATTATGATGTTGCATTCCTGAACACTAACAAATGGATTGGTGTGAAGCCTCTAAAGCACCTGAGCAGCCAAGTATGCCATATCTGCAGAGATAATGTCGTTGTGACAGCAGATGGGGAGCTCTTTGTGGCGTGCAATGAGTGTGCATTCCTAGTTTGTAGGATTTGCTATGAATATGAGCATTAGGATGGAAACCAGTGTTGCCCTCAATGCAAGACCAAATATGGAGGAAGAGCTCATATTAATCCAACTCCCAACAATGTTTGTTAATTTATGGAACCAGACCGGATGTGGCAGGTACTGGAAGCCATTTAGATAGATCTTCAATGAGTTCAGCAATGGAACGAAGCTCGTTTCTCACGAAGTTGTATCATACACCAGATCTGGTGATGGGAGCTCATAAGGAGTTGATGTTGGTGTTGTGTTGAGCCTACAAAATAAAGTTGCTTTTATAATGCTACAAAATGACATGATCATCTGAAGGATGTTTTTTTTCACATGGGGTTGAATGAAAAGGAAGCTATGGAAGCAGTTTGGCAGAAGTTTAACGGAGAATGAGATTAGATTCAATTCGCATCCAAACAATATTTTTTTTGAAATAAATCGATTGATCAAGTGAGTGTTATTGAATCACAGAAGAGACCGGAGTCATAGTAGTGACAGTGATGGGGCTGGTAGGGGACGCAGTTCACAAAATGATCGATCCAGGTCTGGTTCGGTGGATCAAAAAATCTGTCAGTATTCCTATCATATCCCCATCTGAATCAGAAATTTCATGGAGGCCTAGATCCTTGAAGTCGTGAGCATGGATGGAGAATAATTTTGGTTCAAACCTAATCTTAATCACAAGTGTGATCCTTCAGAAACACGATCACGTGATTCAGAACCGAGTGTTGTTGCTAGTGTTGGAGCAATGTGTATAAGGAAGCCATGTTTGGAGGGTGAGGTTGGCATACATTGGAGGCGTCTGCCCACAAGGTAGCGATGGAAACAATTGAAAGGTCATGGAAGGCTATGTGTAGGAAGAGACAGAATTTGGGCTGTGTCTTCTTGTTGGTAGGATTAAATTGTATGCAGAAGTCATGAGCATATTCTAAGGGATATGAGAGTTAATTGTATGCAGAAGTCATGAGCATATTCTAAGGGATATGAGATATTCCCCCCTTATTTTTGGTGTCTTCAGAGCTATATAATTCCATTCTATGTACTTGGTAAAGGGAAGAGTAAGGAGATATTATGAGTGCGTGAAAGTATCATTTTCGAGCAAATCTTGGATAACTCCATAAGTCTTTCAAAGTTTTTGATGTATAGTTGATAGTTCTCTGCGGACACCTTGATGTAAAAACCGATGTACATCCATCTCTTTTCAGAAACACAATAAATTGATTCGTCCTATTGGAGGCAGATCCAGAGAGGTAGCCTCGTAGAGGGGGTGAACTCCGTAATCAAACCTATTGTACGCACATGTTTATTCTTATGGTTTGACTAATAAATTTCTTTCAGAAATTTTTTTATTTGAATTAAGTGATGAAATAAACATATATATGCATGTATCGTAACATAATCTCTTAAGCTCAAATTGAGATTAAAACAAGTTTTATATTATACATGGTTTGAGTGGCTCTCAAGGGATTGTCAATCAATAAATTTAAATAATTTTAAAAATCTATCAATAAACATTTTATCATTTTCAGATTAGGGACTAGTGAGATTCACCAATGTTTTTAAACTTCAAGATAATTTCCCATAATTAAAAAAATGAATATTATTTGTTGGTATGAAAGAGATGTGGTAAATAATTTCACACTCATTCTAAACCATTAGGAGAATATATCGATGTCCATGTGAAAAAAATAATTTTTTTATTAACTTCAGAGAGATCAAATAACTAAATATAATAAGAACCTTAAATTTTCTAAAGAAGATGTATAATTTTTATACTTAAAAAAAATAATATAACATTTAAAAAATCTATTATTTTCTAGCCAAACTAATAAGAATGAGATGTGTGATTTATTTAATTCTTAATACAAAATTAATATGTGATATTTAAAAAGTGTAACTAATGATAAAAAAAAATTCAATGTAAATAAATTATTTTAATTTCCTTATGTGTGGGAGGTTAAACAAAAATAATATTTGTATATTATATAAGGAAATTGAAAAAATAAAATCTTATGGTTAAAAAATTTCAGGTAGTTTCACTGATGTATATTTTTGCCCAATTTTCACATATATCTTTTAATAAATTTTGTATGAAATCCAACAATGCAAAAAACTATATAGTTTAAAAAATCCAAATGCACAAGAAAATTTAAAAATTCAGAAATATTCCAATTTTGCCCAATGGAATGTATAGAAATATTTAAAATTCAGATGATTTGGTTGATTTCCACACTTATGAAATTGAGGTTATGATATCTTTAGGTTAATAAAAGTATAAAAATATTAAAAAAATGTATTTAAAATATTATTCTAAAATAAAACTATATTATATTTTCATAATAAAATATAAAAAACAGATGTTTTTAGGGAAACTGAATTAGTGAAAAAAACAATGTGAAATTTGTAAAAATTGAGAGATCCAATGTTCAAATCCCTCTGTTGTGACCCAGTTTACTTAGAGGAAGATAGTTCATATACCCCAGAGGTTTTGTAGTTTCCACAGGTAGATCGATGGGTTCCTCTAGAATATAATAATGGAATTACATAGATAAATACTCGTTAGTGCATCTAACTAACATAAAGTGTTTCCCCAGAGGTTTAGTAGTTTCTACATGTTAGGTAGGTTGATGGGTTTCTCTAGGATATAATAATGGAATTACATAGAGAAATACTTATTAGTGCATTTATTAACATAATGTATTTTGTTCCAGCTCACATCATTAATATTGTAATTTAATTACAGTTTGTTAACAACATATTGGATGATGTAATTTCCAAAATAATTCAAGGTAGCAATATCATCGAGATAAAAAAATAGAAAAGCATATAAATGGACATCGAATTTATCTTAGAAATCACCAAAAAAAAACCAACAATGTTTATTTAATTAAATATTTCTTGAGGGAGTTTGCTTGTAATGTAATGTAAAAAATTTCCAAGGAAATCCAGACCTTATCAATGGTTTATATTTTAAAAAATAAACATAATATTTTTATTCAATTACAGGCCAAAAAAAATTAAACATTATTTCATGTTTCTCAACACTTTACCTCAGAGTTATTCGACCAAAATTTCTTCTTGGCATGCTTGTTTCTTGTCGTAATATACCTGTTGTAAACTAGGGTTGATGATCCCGCAATATGCATGTAACAATAACGATACACAATGACGTCATAGTTTGCAACGGTGTTAATTGTAATCCCATTTTTGATGGTTGCAAAAACTAACTAGTTTAAAAACTATCACCTCATTCGTTACGAAAGTCATAATTTTATCTTTCAAACATTATCGTCAACCACTCTAACATCATGATTATTTAAAATTTTAATTTATTAAAATCCAAATTTTTATTTTTTTTAATTAAATAAAGTGAGAGAATAAAAATCTCTATCTCAAACATTCAAACTCTACTAGTTATCATGTCAAAAACACTAATAACTTTTTACACATTATAACACTTGTCATGGAAAAATTTCTTAAACATTCATAAATTACAGTAAACTTCATATCCATAATTAACATTTTACCTTTAAATGCATCTTTAAGAAGCTATTTAACATTGCAATACCTTAACTATGATCTAAAAAACACTTTTAATGCATGTAACACTCAACTTACCATAAAAACTTACCATTGTAAAAAAAAATTATCAATATCGAAATTCAGTCAACATTTAAACATATATGTTATATGATACGGTCTCGTATGTGTGCATTTCTGGCATCGTTCTTGGATTTATGAGTTTCGGTACTACATCATGAGATTTTCTATACTATGGATTACATAAAATAGATTGTTAATTGATTTTCATTATCCATCATAGCACATAATATTAATGTTTCACAGAACTAATAAGTGCTGGAATGATTGATTATCCATTCCGCATTCATAATTATCAATTTGCAACTTTGGAAAAATGGGTCCGATATCTGTGGGCCTACCTACCCGACACATGGCATGCCTTTCTCCGTCGATTTGATATGATCGCACGGCTCTGAGGCCTAGGGTTATTAATGACCCTCGGCGCTCTAACCGTTCCGGCCTCATTGTTTCTCTTCACGCTGAGAGTTCTGGAGGCGGTGGCTCTGCCAGGGTTTCTTGACGAGGTTTCTAGATCCTCTGAGGCGATGGTGGCATCACGGCGGCCAGAGAGCTTGCCTCGGGTCTTAGGTAATCATCTCCTAACAGAACTTAGTTTTCTTCTGCGTTTTCTTGTGGGCAGGTTGAGTTTTCTGTGTGAGTCTAACGGAGGTGACTGGTTATCATTCTACCCTGAAGCTTACGCATTATTTTCCAGCCGTTGTTCTCAGGTGTTCTTCGATTTACTTTAATCCTTTTTTGGCCGTTGTTCCCATCCGTTCTTTCGAATTGCTAAAATTCATTTCGTTTGGGGGTTTTGGACAGTGGAGGTCCGGTGCTTCAAAGGAATACTCTCAGGTTCGGATACGACAGGTATTCCCTTTGGAAACGAAAAAATCTTGCCTCTGTTCCGGGGCTACCCTGTTCTACAGCAAAGTTAACGAATTCTTTTGTTCTTGTTATAGAATTTTCTTCCGCATGTCTAATGGTATCTTTCTTATGACAGGTATTGCCATACTCCCTGCTCCAGCTCGGGTTCCTTGTCGTTCTTTCTAGCTCACACACGGAATGAGGGTTAACCTCCGCATGCGTCTCACAGGTACTCCAATTTTCAACAGGGTCTATACCCTTAGACTTCCCTTGGCGGAATGTTTAAATGATAGTTCAGTCGAGGTCCAGTTCAGGGTTTGCCTGATATGTTTAATTTACGCCGTGCAAGATAGTTTTCTGGTTCAGGTTTCCTTATAGTCATTTGCGGCCTCGAGCCCACAGTTGTATAATTTGTGACTACTCCTAAGTGGAGTTACTCTGAAATGAACTTGTGAGTATGTTTATGGTTATCCGACAGTCTCTGTTTTCTCTATTTGAATTAAACTTCTCGCACAAAATGTAATTGTACTCCTAGTTATAATTATAACAATTGCAGAGATGGTTCGACATTCTCAGTCAAGTTTTGTTTTTCTTTTATATACTATGTGTATAATTGCCGTGAAGGCTATTTACCGTTCCTATAATCTTTTCCCATGGTAACTGTGGTGGCTTTGCAACTAGTCTTGGATTCGTATGTAATACTGGAATTTTGGTTCATCGTTCACTGCTTCGATTCTAGTTCTTTGCTTCAATTGTAGTATTCTTTTTCCTTTCATACTGTTAAGAGTTTTATCCTCGGGTGTAGGGTTAATATTTTCCATGTTGCTGCTACCAGAGTGAACCGTGTTTCTTACTGTTCTTGGTACTTCCTTATTCTGTTTATTCTTTTCCTAAATAGATAGTACCGGCGTCCGAACCGCCCTTCATGTCCGTGTTTACTTCAAGGCGGAGGACGACCAACCCTTTAGCCCAGGACTCTGGCTTGAAGGGTTAACGGTTCTCCCGTAACTCTGTCTATGTTTATTTTCCACTAAATATACTCTACAGAACTGTTTTAACTAGTGAAGTAGATATGGCTGTAAATAAATTTCAGGTTCTATTACTAATTTACTTCTTCCATAGGAATTAACCTATCTCTGTACATGATATAATAGTGTGAAAGAAACAAAAGAAAATACTAAGTAACTATTTATCTTACTGTCTACTGTAAAATCTTATCTGTAGACTGTATTATAGAGTATAATACCTTTATTCCTCAAACCCTACTGTAATGGTAACAGAAAATAAGATTCATCCTTTCATGGTAACAAATTTAAGTTTCCTAACCACAGCATATTTTCGAAAACAAAATCAGAAGGAAAACCAACAAAACATTTTACTTCTTCTTATTCTTTACTCATCTGGAACCGAATTCATCTGATGGTAATAATGTGCCTCCCTTCCATGAGCTGACGAACAGTCACGCAGCTGCCCCCGTGCATCAAGTCTGGGTCTCTGTAATACTCAGAGCACTGGACAGAAACTTAGGACAATCCGGTGCTTCCGTTCCAGGGAAAAACAGGAAGTTCTGGGGAGATCACGGGACGAACCGGTCCAATCTCCAACCCAGTGCACCCTCTGTTCTGAAATACCTCTTCCAGATTAACAGAGTTTCTCTTCCTTCCTCCACAGATCCAACCCCAAACTCTCCTCTGGATTTTCTATTTATTCCAGAGTTCTGTGGGTAACTGTGGGAACTATTTTTCCAACTAACACCAGATCTTGATTTACTTTTACTTTTGTTTTTACCATCATTGTTACTCATGAAACTAATTCACAGTAAATCTTTATCAATGTAAATTTTAATTTTGCTCAATATTCTAGTTGAAGTAAACATTAGTCTTAATTAATCAAACAAAAAAGTCTAACCATTCGTTCCACTAAAACGGTGGTTACAGTTTTCCCCCTCTGGGCGAGAACACCGTCCTCGGTGTTATTATTCCAGTTCGGTAAAAAGCTCAGGATAAGCTTCTCGAACAAAACTTTCGTCTTCCCAGGTAGCTTCCTCAGGTCCAAAGTGCTTCCATTGCACTTTAACCTGGGCGATGGCTCGTTTCCGGAGCATGATTTCCCTCCGGTCGATTATACTGTGTGGCTCGACCAGAAATTCCCCGTCTGGTTCTACCTGCACATAATAAACTTATGTTAATTAAATAAGTTTATAATATCATTTTACTATTTAGTGATCATACTTTTCACTACCTGTATGTTCTGCCAATGAATAATATGCCTTGTATCATGGACATATCGTTTCAATAACGATACATGAAAAACATTATGCACCCGAATATGGCTAGGAAGAGCTAAACGATACGCCACCGGTCCCACTCTTTCCAGAATTTGGAAAGGGCCACAGAATCGGGGTGTTAATTTTGCACAAGACGCCCATCTTAATGTGCTTTTCTTTGGTTTAATTATGACATAAACATGATCTCCCACTGCATATTCACGATAAGACCTTTTCTTATCCGCATACACTTTCTGCCTGTCCTGTGCTGCCCTCAAATTCTGTCAAATTTTCCTCACCTCAGCTTCCATTTCTGCTAGCATGTCTGGTCCTAGCATGAGTTTATTCTCTGGACTGCTCCAGTTGATGGGAGTCCTGCACTGTCGACCATACAGTGCTTCGAACAGACTCATCTTTAATGATTCTTGGTAACCGTTGTTGTAGGCGAACTCTATCAAGTGTAGATACTATTCCCATTTAACTGGTTGTTGCATGACATACATTCTCAGCATGTCTTCCAGTACCTGATTTACCCACTCAGTCTGGCCCTCTGTTTGCGGGTGGTATGCAGTACTAAAATGTACTTGAGTTCCTAACCCCGTAAACAGTGTCTTCCAAAAAGCCGATGTGAATTTTACATCTCTGTCCGAGATGACGGTCTTAGGTATGCCATGAAGTCTGAAGATTTCACGCATAAATAAGTCTGCTATTTGTACTGTCTTATAGGTGGACTGGACAGGTATGAAATGTGTTGACTTACTTAGTCTATCCACAACTACCATTATGGCATCATTACCTCGCTTTGACTTTGGTAACCCGTGATAAAGTCCAATGAAATCACCTCCCATTTCCACTCAGGAATGGGTATAGGTTGCATTAATCCAGCTGGACGCCGATGCTCCACTTTTACTTGCTGGCATTCTAAACATTTGGTTAAATAGCTTGCTATTTCCTTCCTCATGCCTGGCCAACAGTAATCCTTTCTTATGGCTGTCAGCATCTTTTGATATCCTGGATGACTAGCATAATTTCTTCTATGATATTCGTCCAGTATCATAGTTTTTAATTCCACTCTATTCGGAATGACTATTTTCTTCTTAAAAACCAGTAACCCGTCCTGGTTTATCTCATATCCCCCGTGTCCTTCAGATTCTTGGACTTGCTGCCACAAATATTTATACCCTGGATCCTTGTCTGCTTCTTTTCTGATTTGATCTAGAAATCTGGTTTCCACCTGGTTAACGTATAATTCATAAATGCTATGCACCTTTCTGCTCAATGCATCCGCAACTTTGTTCTCCTTTCCCTTCACGTGCTGCAGATCAATTTCAAACTCACTCAGAAAAGCATTCCACCTTGCTTGTTGGGAGTTTAAATCAGTTTGTTTAAAATAGCTGGTTAGGCTGCTATGATCCATCCTTAATACAAATTTCTTCCCAAGTAAATAATGTCTCCACACCCTGAGTGCGTGCACAACTGCGGTCAGCTCTAAATCATAAGCTGAATACCGCTGCTCATGATCTTCTAACTTGCGGGATTCGTACGCAACTACCTTTCCTTCTTGTGATAAAACAACTCCAACACCTTCCTTGCATGCATCTGTACAAACCTTGAATTCTTTACTCGGATCTGCCACACTTAACACAGGTGTTGTGGTCAGAAACTGCTTCAATCTTTCAAAACTATCCTGGCATTCTTTGGTCCATTGAAAGATTTTCCCTTTCCTTTGCAAGAAGCTAATAGGAAAAGCTATTTTTGAGAATCCTTTTATAAATCACCGGTAATAACCAGCGAGACCCATAAAAGATCGTATATCTGCCACATTCTGTGGCACCTTCCACTCCATAATAGTCTTGATTTTCTCCGGATCTACAGCTATGCCCTTTTCAGATATTACGTGTCCAAGATACTGTATCTTTTCTTTAAAGAAATCACATTTTCTGAATTTCGCATACAGTTGGTGCTTCCTAAGCATTTCCAGCACCATTCGCAAGTGTGCTTTGTGTTCTTCCGCATATTTAGAATAAATCAGTATATCATCAATGAAAATTAACACAAAGTTGTCCAAATAAGGATGGAATACACTATGCATCAGCCTCATAAAGGTGGCTGGGGCATTAGTTAACCCAAAAGGTAATACCACGAATTCGTAGTGGCCATACGTTGTTCAGAAGGCAGTTTTGTGGATATCTTCATCTTTAATCCGGATCTGGTGATAACCAGATCGCAAATCAATCTTTGAGAACACCGTGGCCCCTCTCACCTGATCAAACAATTCATCAATACGAGGTAGAGGATACCTGTTCTTAACAGTCAACTTATTTAACTGTCGGTAATCCATGCACATGCGCATGGTTCCATCCTTCTTTTTAACAAACAATACGGGTGCTCCCCAGGGTGACACACTGGGTCGAATATACCCCTTATCCAGCAATTCCTGAAGCTGTATCTTAAGTTCAGTCAGTTCTGGTACACTCATACGGTAAGGAGTCCGTGAAACTGGCGAGGCTCATGGCAGCAGTTCTATTGTAAAATCAACCTCTCTTTTTGGTGGTAAACCTGGTATTTCTTCAGGAAATATATCCTTAAATTCTTGAACTACCGGTATATTTTCTAACGCAGCAGCTTTATTTTTAGACTCAGATAATCCAACTTGTATAGCATACAGTTGGCATCCCTTCCTTATACATTTCCCCATCTGGGAAGCTGTAATTGGGCGCAGATTTACAGGCTTCTTTATGCCTTGAATCTCTTGACGAATACCATTATGATCTCTGTAGTAAACTATCTTTTCCTTACAGTCTATAAGATTCCAATGCTTCTCCAACCAATCCATACCCAATAATATATCATAAGACCCCAAAGGCAGAATATTTAAATCTACTACCAGCTGCTGTCCGCCAATTTGCAGTGCACATTCCAGTATTTTGGCACTAACCTTTCTTTTAGCTCCTGTGGCTAACTGGACCAACCAGGTTTTTTTGAACTTTTGACTTGGTAGTTTACAGACTTCCACTAGTTTAGGACTTATATAACTTAGACTTGCCCCCGGATCTACTAAAACAGAAACAGTTTGGGATAGCAATTTACCTTCCAGTTCTATCATGGTAGGCTGAAAATCCGCTTGCCGGTCCTCCAATGCAGCATTAATTCTGGGTATACTCCGAGCAACATCTCCCACAGTAGAGGCTTCTTGCAAGTTATTTACTGCCTCAGTTTTACCCCGCTGTGGACAATCCCGATAGTAGTGCGCTGCCCCGCAGCCCCAACACTGCAGAGGTGGCCTCTGATTTTGTGGTTGCTCAGGTTTACTTGAAGCTTCCACCGTTTTGTCTTCCCCAGGCCATCTAACCCGCTGATGATTCCTACCGAATTGTTTATTGATTGAATTTCTGGCGGTATTTCGGAAATTACTGGTTTTCCCCCTTTTGGAACCAGCATTGTTTCTGTTATCCTTCCTTGGTTGCCATCCTTTTCCAGGATCTATCTTGTTTTTCGCTTGCTGATAGCACAGCCTTGCTTTCCTGATAGCGTCATCCATTGTCTTGGGATTTTCAAATTCGATACGCTCCTTCATATGGACAGGTAAACTGCTCAGAAATCTTTGAACTTTGGCCTTCTGTTCTCTTAATTATGGTACATAGCGCAGTAATGCAGCAAACTTGGTGATGAACTCGTCCATGGTCAGCTGTCCTAGCCTTAAATCATGAAATTCTCGGGCTTTTTCATCATAAAAACGCTCAGTTAGGTACTTATCCTTAAAGTTATGTTGGAACTTTTCCCATGTCACATCTTGATCCTCTAATCCCCACACATTCTTCACTTCTTCCCACCATAAGGTGGCTTTGTCTTTTAACTGATAAATGGCCAGCCGTGCTTTAAGACCACTGTCGTAGTCATACACCTGGAAATATTCGTTCATGTTAATCAGCCAGGCTTCTGCCACCTCCTCTTTCTCTCCATCGAACGTAGGTGGCTTTATCTTTCTGAATTCTCCGTGTAACTCCACTTTCTGCCTATTACTGGATTTCCGTTCGTTTTCATTTTCAGATTTAGCCTCATTAAAATTTCTGTGAGGATTACTTCGCTGCGACATACTTCTTTCTCTTTGGTTCATATCTTGTTCACCTGTTTGCTGATCGTCCCTTTCCTGGAATTCCCTGCCAGCACTGGGATTCTCATTTCTTTGATTCTGTTTGTCAGAGAGGCTTTTTAAGATCCTCTCTTGCTCCTGCATCATTCTAGCATTTTCCTTCCGTACCCGCTCCATCTCTTCCTGCAACTGTTGTACTGTGTGTAATAAAATGCGAGTCTGATGTTGTTGTTCTTCCATCAATCTATTAGATCTCTGATGCTGCTCTATTCCCAGCTGAACCCACATTTCAGGGTTTCCTTCTGGTGGAGACTGCATTTCTCCGATATTTCGCTGTAGCGATTGTGATTGTGAAGGTGTCCGTCTCATCTGTCCTTCCGACTAATTATCTGACTGTGCATGAGTAACATACAATTTTAACATTAGTTGGCCCAATAGGGCTCCAGAGTTGTAACCTGCTTTGATATCACTTGTAACACTCAACTTACCATAAAAAATTACCATTGTAAAAAAAAATTATGAATATCGAAATTCAGTCAACATTTAAACATAATTGTTATATGATACGGTCTTGTATGTGTGCATTGCTGGCATCGTTCTTGGATTTATGAGTTTCGGTACTACATCATGAGATTTGCTGTACTATGGATTACATAAAATAGATTGTTAATTGATTTTCATTATCCATCATAGCACATAATATTAATGTTTCACAGAACTAATAAGTGCTGGAATGATTGATTATCCATTCCGCATTCATAATTATCAATTTGAAACTTTGGAAAAATGGGTCCGATATCTGTGGGCCTACCTGCCCGACACATGGCATGCCTTTCTCCGTCGATTTGATATGATCGCACGGCTCTGAGGCCTAGGGTTAGTAATGACCCTCGGCGCTCTAACCGTTCCGGCCTCATTGTTTCTCTTCGCGCTGAGAGTTCTGGAGGCGGTGGCTCTGCCAGGGTTTCTTGACGAGGTTTCTAGATCCTCTGAGGCGATGGTGGCATCACGGCGGCCAGAGAGCTTGCCTCGGGTCTCAGGTAATCATCTCCTGACAGAACTTAGTTTTCTTCTGCATTTTCTTGTGGGCGGGTTGAGTTTTCTGTGTGAGTCTAACGGAGGTGACTGGTTATCATTCTACCCTGAAGCTTACGCATTATTTTCCAGCCGTTGTTCTCAGGTGTTCTTCGATTTACTTTAATCCTTTTTTGGCCGTTGTTCCCATCTGTTCTTTCGAATTGCTAAAATTCATTTTGTTTGGGGGTTTTGGACAGCGGAGGTCCGGTGCTTCAAAGGAATACTCTCAGGTTTGGATACGACAGGTATTCCCTTTGGAAACGAAACAATCTTGCCTCTGTTCTGGGGCTACCCTGTTCTACAGCAAAGTTAACGAATTCTTTTGTTCTTGTTATAGAATTTTCTTTCGCATGTCTAATGGTATCTTTCTTATGACAGGTATTGCCATACTCCCTGCTCCAGCTCAGGTTCCTTGTCGTTCTTTCTAGCTCGCACACGGAATGAGGGTTAACCTCCGCATGCGTCTCACAGGTACTCCAATTTTCAACAGGGTCTATACCCTTAGACTTCCCTTGGCGAAATGTTTAAATGATAGTTCAGTCGAGGTCCAGTTCAGGGTTTGCCTGATATGTTTAATTTACGCCGTGCAGGATAGTTTTCTGGTTCAGGTTTCCTTATAGTCATTTGCGGCCTTGAGCCCACAGTTGTATAATTTGTGACTACTCCTAAGTGGAGTTACTCTGAAATGAACTTGTGATTATGTTTACGGTTATCCGACAGTCTCTGTTTTCTCTATTTGAATTAAACTTCTCACACAAAATATAATTGTACTCCTAGTTATAATTATAACAATTGCAGAGATGGTTCGACATTCTCAGTCAAGTTTTGTTTTTCTTTTATATACTATGTGTATAATTGTCGTGAAGGCTATTTACCGTTCCTATATTTTTTTCCCATGGTAACTGTGGTGGCTTTGCAACTAGTCTTGGATTCTTATGTAATACTGGAATTTTGGTTCATCGTTCACTGCTTCGATTCTAGTTCTCTGCTTCAATTGTAGTATTCTTTTTCCTTTGCTACTGTTAAGAGTTTTATCCTCGGGTGTAGGGTTAATATTTTCCATGTTGCTGCTACCAGAGAAAACTGTGTTTCTTACTGTTCTTATTACTTCCTTATTCTGTTTATTCTTTTCCTAAATAGATAGTACTGGCGTCCGGACCGCCCTTCATGTCCGTGTTTACTTCAAGGCGGAGGACGACCAACCCTTTAGCCCAGGACTCTGGCTTGAAGGGTTAACGGTTCTCCCGTAACTCTGTCTGTGTTTATTTTCCACTAAATATACTCTACGGGACTATTTTAACTAGTGAAGTAGATATGGCTGTAAATAAATTTCAGGTTCTGTTACTAATTTACTTCTTCCATAGGAATTAACCTATCTCTGTACATGATATAATAGTGTGAAAGAAACAAAAGAAAATACTAAGTAACTATTTATCTTACTGTCTACTGTAAAATCTTATCTGTAGACTGTATTATAGAGTATAATACCTTTATTCCTCAAACCCTACTGTAATGGTAACAGAAAATAAGATTCATCCTTTCATGGTAACAAATTTAAGTTTCCTAACCACAGCATATTTTCGAAAACAAAATCAGAAGGAAAACCAACAAAACATTTTACTTCTTCTTATTCTTTACTCATCTGGAACCGAATTCATCTGATGGTAATAATGTGCCTCCCTTCCATAAGCTGACGAACAGTCACGCAGCTGCCCCCGTGCATCAAGTCTGGGTCTCTGTAATACTCAGAGCACTGGACAGAAACTTAGGACAATCCGGTCCTTCCGTTCCAGGGAAAAACAGGAAGTTCTGGGGAGATCACGGGACGAACCGGTCCAATCTCCAACCCAGTGCACCCTCTGTTCTGAAATACCTCTTCCAGATTAACAGAGTTTATCTTCCTTCCTCCACAGATCCAACCCCAAACTCTCCTCTGGATTTTCTATTTATTCCAGAGTTCTGTGGGTAACTGTGGGAACTGTTTTTCCAACTAACACCAGATCTTGATTTACTTTTACTTTTGTTTTTACCATCATTGTTACTCATGAAACTAATTCACAGTAAATCTTTATCAATGTAAATTTTAATTTTGCTCAATATTCTACTTGAAGTAAACATCAGTCTTAATTAATCAAACAAAAAAGTCTGACCATTCATTCCACTAAAACCGTGGTTACAATGCATTTAATTTAAATGGAAAAACATGAGAATCGATTTGCACAACTATGGTATTATTTTCCTAATTGTTCTTCTTGTTACAAAACCACAGATAACAACATACTTATTATTTTAAATACAAAAC
This sequence comes from Pinus albicaulis, assembly GCA_034641835.2. NCBI lineage: Eukaryota > Viridiplantae > Streptophyta > Pinopsida > Pinales > Pinaceae > Pinus > Pinus albicaulis. The sequence goes on from CM076584.1 coordinate 1,378,003,717, forward strand.
CATGAGTAAAAATTTAGTTGTTCCCTTGAATACTGAACCATTGTTATCTTTTGCAATGCAACAATGTAGATTCGTACTAATCTTCTTGTTTTTGTTCGCAAAACATGACACGAAATCAAAAAATTGTAAGTGCACGTCTATATTCTCATATTTCAAATGAATTAAATAAATGCATGGGATTATAAAACCATACCTACTTTAATTTACATGCATAAATATTATAAAAATATGCATTAAATAAATAAATGCATAAATATTAAATACATATTATAAATTTTTTTCCTGATTTCACATACATTATAACCAAGGAAATGGTTACATTCTATCTGTGCTCACAATAACAACGTAACGTTTTCCACGGAAATCACTATAATTAATTATAACTTCGCGGAAAAAAAGCCACCATAATTAATTTTTTTAATTTTATCTCTTTTCAAAAGAAAAAGGTAATCTTTTCAAAATAAATCATTGCAAATTATAATTTCTCATTTTATTAATTTTCTCTTTTCAAAAGAAAAAGGTAATCTTTTCAAAAGAAATCACTGCAAACTCTAATTTCTCTATGCACAAGAATAACTTATTCCTTTCAGAAAGGAATCACTATAATTAGTAACATTATTACTATCTCTGCACACAAGAACAATGAAATATTTTCCAAAGAAAATCACCACAACTGCTATTATCTCTGCTTACAAGAACACATATTAATCTTTTCCAAAAAAAAATCATCACAACTACTATTATCTCTGCCACAAAGACACGTAATATTTTGCAAAAGAAAATCACAAATACTATTATCTATGTGCAGAAGAACACGTAATATTTTCCAAAATAAAATCAGCACTACTTAGTCGTGGACATAATAACACGTGATATTTTACGAAAGAAAATCACTATGGTTAACTCTATTTGTGCACACAAGAGAAATGAAATCTTCTCATAAGAAAATCACCAGAATTAATAATTGGCCAAATAAAGATAGAAATAACTCCGAAGTACTCCCAGAAATTTTCCCGAAAACCTTATTCTGCCAATTCTATGCAACGTTTCCTTCGCTTTCTCCTACATATTCATTCTTATTCTTGCAAGTGGCCCATGGAAAGATACGATGATGGATGTATATAATTTCAGAACCAACGTTTATAGGAGGCTTCAAAATGTGTATGCTTCAACTCTAATGAACATATCTTCTCCTAAACTAAATTAAGAAAAATATTTCTTCAAATGCAAAACCGACGTGCCTTTTAAAGCATCGAGAGACGAGTAAAGATTACATGGAGGTTAAAAACGCATACACTCTAACCCTACTTTGACATTTCGGCCCATGATGATAGGTCAGGGTTGCTGACCGTTTCAGAAAAATGAGTGGGAGATCTCCTAGCATAGTTTTGAACTCCATAACTAATTCTTGATTATAACTAAATGAACAAACCATTCCCTCACATTATCTGATATCTAGATCTCCACCACTATTTAATTATGGAAGTAAATAAAAGACATAGGGATATTACAGATTGAAATGAACAACGTGGTTTAAGTGGAGAATAATCTTCTAATGGGTTAAATGTTCACAAATTATAAACATATTACAGATTGAAATGAACAATGTGGTTTAAGTAGAGAATAATCTTCTAATAATTTTAATGGCTTAAATGTTCACAAATTATAAACCTATTAGTTAATAGTTAAACAAATCAAATTTTAAATTATTATTTTTATATAGCTAATAAAATTGATATATTTAAATTTAAATAATTAAAAATTATTTTATACAATAAATCATATTTTTATAATGCAATTTTTAATTTTTAAAATATTTATTAAAATATATAATTTAAAAATGGTGAATAATGGGAATATGGGTAATTATTATTTAGAAAAACTTATGGGTAAAACAAAATTGTTTGAATTATCACTTTCTTGTGTTTAGAAATACATTTTATATGCTAACCAAATATGTTCAATATGAAGTTGACAAATGTGATTTTAAAATAAAATACAATGTTTTCTAAATAAAAAAATAATTCAGTTATAATAAAAAATAAAATTTAATATAAGTAGTTGCTATGGAAGAGATATAAGTGGTTGCTATCAAGGAGATGTGGTAAATATATTTCAATCACACTTTTAACCATAAATAAGATATTGAAATATCTATGTAAAATAATATCATTTTATATTAGCTCTAGAGACAGAAAAAAAATAACAAAATATTTCAAAGTGAAAAAAAATAACCAATTAAAAGTAAAAAGTTCAGTTATTTTCTAGTAAAACCAATAAGAGGAAATGTGTAATTTCAAGTAGTTTCAACTTAAAACATGTTAAGTAGTTTCACTGTTGGACTTTTTTACCCCTTTCACGTTTCACTATTGTACTTTTTTACCCCTTTCACTTGTTTTGTATAAGATGTAGCAATGAAAGATTAAGCTCTGTAGTCTACAAAATGACAACAATCAACGTTAACAATGTAATTATCTGAGTAAATTTAGTTTTACCTTTAAATCAGTTTTGTAACTATACTGAGCTATGTAACAAAATTTTTCATATTAAAAATGGTGATTGCCGCAGAGGCTTGTTGTAACTTGGTGAGTCATTTTGAAACTCGAGCAATAAGAATTCCAATCTGTTTCTCCATGGAGGTTTTACCTTGTAATTCCTTGTGTTTATTTTGTGATTTAGTTTCCTAATCTTTGTGAATTTATTTCTTAATTAATTGTTAATGGGATCTAATTACGAACAAGTAGTATCACATCTAAGAACAAGAAGAATCTTGTGTGACTTACGCTCGAATAAAGAACAAAGAGGATCCATTATTTGTTTTCGAGGGTCGAATACAAACCGAAACATTTATAGTTAGTATTATCACATCTAAGAACAAGAAGAATCTTGTGTGCCTTACGCTTGAATAAAGAACAAAGAGTATCCATTATTGTTTTCGAGGGTCGAATACAAACCGAAACATTTATAGTTCAGTGACCGAATGAACAAACATTCTTTGTGTAAGGAGAGCCAAAACATATCTCTAATTCCTGTTTAAAGTCTGCAGATGAAGAAGCCTGAAGATGTAAATGGATCCACCATGTCACAAACTTGATCTAAACCCTTTTTCTTATGGAAGCCGTGTATGCAACGGCCGGTATTAATTTTTTTTTTAATAAAATTATAGTTTTTGGAGTGTTGTCGTGCAACAAGAACTGCCAATCGACAAGAGCGAGGAATAGTCAAGAAGTCATCATCTTTTTCAAAGAAAAATAAAAGTGATTCTGTGTATTAACATTGAGCCACCGATTGAGGAAGGAGTTGCCTCCTCAGAACAAGTTGAGCTGCTCTCTAATGCACTGTGTGACATTTATTTGGTAGTTATTTTTGATACACAATCTCTATCCAAACTTGTGTGGAGGGATAGTCGTAGCTGCATTATTGGAGGAGTAATTGACTTGTAATAAGCTCGCGTTTGTCATGCAAGAACTAAAGAATTTTGGTGAGACGTTGAAGAGCAGTGAGACTTCCATTCAAATGTTTTCCAATGTGCCAAGACGTTAAAGAGAAGTCAATTATATTTTTTGGGAGAAAATGTCGGGTAAGTTAATCGTCTAAGTTTTGATGTTTTTTAAAAGAAGTTTTTGAAAGTAGGGTTTCCAATAAAAAATGTTTGGGGATCTTTTGAATTTCTATAGAAGGCGATTTTTTTTTTTTTTCCGGTTAGGAAGAAAGTTATTCAAAAATTGTAACATACTTAGTTTTATGCTTTTTAATTGATATGTAAATAAGTCCAAAAGGGGAGTGGACTCCAATGGAGAATTATTATATGGATTTATTTAAATATTTATTAATGAAAAATAAATGGAATATTTATGTGTGCACTATGACCAGATGAAATTGGAGATCATAAGCCTGATTCATGAGGATATGGATAAGGTTAAGACTTTCTCAAAAACTTTCAAAAAACCTTGAAAGGAATAAAGTTAAATTAGATTTAAGAGGAAAAATCTAAAAATTCCCCAATGAAGAGGAAAGTAATTGGGAAGAGGTGAAAAAGCTGGAAAAGTAGAGAAAGCAACTTTAAAGTACCTCATTGAGGGAAGCATAGGAAAAACAGAACCAAAGCATCCTAAAATTTTGGATGCAGAATTTAGAAACGGGCTTGGGGAAAGCATAGCTTAAGTAAGCTGTTCCATAATAGAATAGAGTTAGTTTGTTCTTGGGAGGATCTCAGCTCGGGGGTGAATTATAGAGATAAAATAATTCTAAGGTTGAGAGGTTTGGTCATAGAATAAAAGTAGTATGCACACCTAATCTATAAAATTTTGTTATAAGGTGTATTATGAATTCTTAAATTGATTAAAAATTTCATACTGAAAGTATTTAATTCCTTACATTTAACAAATTTTATCAGAAGAAATAATCCTCTAAAATATGTATAGTTGTAGGAATGGAGTCTATTGGAAATGATCAACCAGATTTAAACCTGCTATTGGTTTAAATCTGGTGATATATATATATTACTCCATAGACCCAGAAAATTTATAACTTTAACCTGCTTCTTTACTATCAAGTTATATGTGTATGAAAAGAAATACGAAATTTTGTGTAAATGTTCTACTGAAAATATATTCTATTCTCTTTATGAAAAATATAATAGTGTACATCTTTGCAGAATTAAAGATAAATTGCTTAAGTATACTTTATGAAAGAGAGAGGAGAAAACCTCAAAAATATAAATATAAATATAAATATATATATATATATATATATATATATATGATTGAGGAGAAAGAATGATTATAGAAGTGAAAATTAAACATGTATATAAATGTACAATTAGAGTTTAACTGAAAATATCTACCTGAAATTAAGTTAAATGTAGTTCTGTTCATGAGTATGAAATCAAATTCCCTGCATAGTGAATATAACATGAATAAAACTACAGAGGTTAAGTAAAGACATTATATTACATTGCAATTGTAAAAATCAAAACATATTCATAGAAATTTTCTATCTCTATGAGATATATCATAACAAACTTTAATATGGATGAAAGTATCTTTTTCCCTTAACATTAAATCAGAATTTGTATAAACTGATATCCTTTTAAAAAAGAAATTAGAGGCAGCAAAAATCTACCATTTCATTAAAACATATTTAATCCTAAATTTCTGGGTGAATTATTTCTATCAAATATAATAGAGATAAGAGTTCAAGTTATTAAATTTATAAACCAGCATAGTATTATAAAATGGAAAATACATGCCAATGAAATAATATATGTATTGTTGTATATAACTAGCAGTAAAAACTATTACTGTAATTTTTACACAGACATATTATATAGCTGAATAGATTAAATCAAATTAATTAAAATTAAGAAACATAAATGAAGTCCTAAAAGTCTGAGTAGACTTAAGCTCAAAGTTTTAATTTGAGTAAACCATAAAGTATCCATACAAGTGTATAGGAAAATTTAATCAGATTACATAAATTTGGAATCAGAATTTTTAAGAAACGGACATGCAACTAGTTGAAATTTTTAAACCCAGTATGGAAAAAAAAATTAACAATATAGTATTAGTCCACTGTTCCTACGGATATTAAGATACATTTCTTCAATAAAATCTATTTCAAATGTATTTCACAGAAAGTTGGGAGTAATATTCTCTATTAGAAAATCTATATGAAGAGGATGCCGATATTTTTGAGGGTTGCAAGACCATTATATACCAAAAACGAATTATTATATCTCTGAGATCTCAACCGACTAAGTCATTTTCAGTAATTCACGATGAAATGGATCTTAAAAACAAAAAATATTACCTGCAGCCATAACGAGAACCAAGTCAAATAGCAGAGAGATGGGGTTATATCATAACCATAGGAAATAAAATAAATCAATTCGAGTTTCAAAAGGAACGCGATTTTACCTCTTGCAAATGAAATTTCGTCATAGTTAACTTTACACTGCTAAAATAAAGGACTGATTGAAAAAGAAAAAATCAAATAAGTCGATACTTTATCCACGAAACAATAGCTCTAATCTCTTAGGTTACAAAGGGAAATGAAAATTTAACTTTCAATAATTCAAGAAATAGTTTACTACACATTTCCCAGTAAAGAAAAAAGAAAAATAGGGTAAACCTTTTCTAATTTGAGTATGATTAGAGGAATAAAAACCTAGTTGAATAAAATCATAAAGAGGACTGAGTATTATGAAAATATGTAAGGAGCAATTTCATAAAAAAATTTCTTGTTGACGAATGAAAACCCCTATAATTGATAAATAGAAACTATGGTATTGATATACAGAGAAGGAAAGAAAAAAAATAAGAGGCAAGAGGGTGCCATAGTAACAGTGGAATACCTGGTTTCGAATCTCCTCTATTGGAAAGACGTCTCCATGAGAGAAAGACGGATTTGTTCCAATAGAGTGTGAGTGAATTTTCATGAAATCACTCCAGACCACTCTAAGTTCAAAGTGCGAAATGAAATACCCTTTTGAGAAAATGGAATATATATATATATATATATATATATATATATATTTCAGAGAAACCCTAATTCTCCTCTCATATCAACCATCCACGTGGAACTAGATGGTGGGTGAAACTTTAAATTCAACATAGAACTCTCGAAAACGTAACCACAGTTAATGCAATTAAGTAGACCAAATCCATATGCAGTGTTACGATCTCATCAATAAATTTTATGGTGCCAAACAATCCAGTAGGGATAGGTGAGACTTTATGATTCGTACCATCAAGTGGGTCAAAACGTTATGGTAAACTGACAATAAAAACTTTGAAACTAGAAACGAGGCGATAAGTGTTTAGAAACAATTAATGGTCCTTGTTAAATTCACAAAGTTGAAAAAAATGATGTGAGACTTAACAGCTGTAGTAGAGTACTAGGCATTAAACACTCTCCTAACGTGGAAATTTGTGGTTATACTTTAATAAAATTCTTGCCAATATTAGGGTATGACTTTGTGAATTAGTTTCAAGGTTCACATATAAAACATATATGTATGTCTATACTCTAAAGTAATGGCAAGAGATATGCTTAAGCGATGTAGTATCGACTTCCATATATTTGAGTTCAACTGAAATTTGGGTAAAAGAATTAAGTTAAATATATATATTTATCATAGATTAAAACTTGGAGTAGGTTATATATATAAATGTGTCTAATTGTATATATATGTCTCTATGTTGAAATATGTGAGAGATAGTTAAGAGGAATTATAAGAAAGAGATTCTAAACAAATAGAAAAAATAAATATTTTTAGTTGTTAGGTTAATATTAGACATATGTGGATATCTATGGGCTAGATAGACTATAGTGTATTGTAAAACTCACATAATTCTTATATATATATATAGAGAGAGAGATATATTGAAAGGATTGATATGTGAAGTTAAATATATCACAAGAACAAGATGAAAAACAAATGTGCTATACCCATAGTAGTACTTAGCATTTCTGATAAAATGTTTTAGGAAAAATGCATGTAAAGGTACCAATCAGATCAAACCTTTCAAATGTAATTCCTATGTAAAAAATGTTTCCAATATATATATATATATATATTGAGAGACATTACAAATGGTATTAGAGCCAAGTTAAAACACTGGGCAACCTATGTACTCACACCGAAAATTTTATGCTACTGTAAAATGCTATGAATTTTAAAATTTTACCAATGTTGGTTTCCTGTATGGTGAACAGTATTAAGGGATACAGCTACGAAACATGACTCAAGGGGACAAGCTGTATGTGGATCTGGGTGGTGGAGAAACCACGGTAGATCCCAATTTTATATTGATGGCTATGTTGCATAGAATGCAACAAGGAATGACATAGCTTAAAATACACAATGACAAGCTATCTTTAGCCAGTAAAGAACAAGACAGATTTATGAGAGAATTTACTTCACGGAGCAACCAAGAGAGTGAAGGCTCCTAGTACAGTTTAGGAAAAGAAGTTAATTATATTATTCTTTATACACAAAAATGTAAAAAGGTTACGATAGAGAGAGATTTATCATCAATATGATTACAATGATTTAGGTATGCGTCAATTAATACTATGAGTAATGATTATTAAAAATGTTGTTCTATTATCTAGCAGAAAAAGAAAAAAAAATGTGACATAAGTACCAACAAATATTACTGAAAATTTTGTATATGCGACTCAATAGTATTGTATATTGCATAAGCATAGTGTAATTAATTTAATTGCAACAGCCATGTTGGGAGAAATTCCCAAAATTTTGCGTTATAATGATTACAATAGAAATTGTGATAAAAAGTAGGGGGAAACCCTATGATATCTACTAATAGTGCAAATGAATATAAAACAGTTGTAGCGCTTAGATGAAAAATATATCATTGGCAATGCAGTATGAGCTTCTGCATGTATAGACATGTACAAGTGAGAGAGCATATCTTGATAAGAATCTCGCAGAATATTCTGAGGGAGAGGATGCCTCTAAACAACAGTGTAGGAGGAAGAAGGAAGTTTAGAGGAATTCCAGAAAAAAAAAAAAAAAAATTCTCACCTTCCTCCTAGGATGGGAAATGGAGGATTATAGTATCATTGGTGGTGAAAGAAGGTATAAAATGAGATACATATAAAAATATAGAGTGTAATACAAATTTAAATACTATTCCAAATTGGATAGTCTGGGTATAACAATCCATGATTAAATAGCTATATAATATTTAATCATTGTAATAGGAGAAGGACTGGGTAAAGGTGGTAAAAATTGTCCGAACCATTAATTCCATAAATGGAAAAACATGGGGTATGTTTAAAACCACCAGATCCATATAAATTAAAGGGAAAGAATCAGGTCTTAGAGGAGAGTTGTAATTGAAAGTGGAATATGTTATTATCAATATATAAGCGTACTGAAGTAATTAAGGTGGTAGGTGACAAAAGTACATAAGAATGCAACATATCGTTGAGAAATTATAATAAGTCGGATATATCACAGTAAATGGATATTTCTGAAGTATTAGTGTTCTATAATTTTGTAACAACTAAAGCAGAATTGAACAAAACTAACACTGTTAGTGATATTCACATAGCAAAACTGTGTCACTAATGCATATGTGGTGGTGTTCAAGTGTCAGACCTACCTAGATAAGACGATGTCAGACGACATTTTTCTGAAAAATTAAGGTGAGCGAAGAAAAAAAAATATACCATTTCACTGTGAAATAGATTCAACCCCACCTGCATGAAAACAACAGGAAGGCAGAGCTGAAACATAGAATTATACTTAATTGCACACTTTAAACATGCCATTAGAAGGCGTATGAATTATGTGATAGAATAAAAGAAATTTTCATATATGCAATATGAAAAATATGCTCTATGCTGACTAATGAACCAGAAAGTTGTACAATATTACACATTTTAGACATATTGTCAGTAGGAATATGAATTTCATAAAAGAGGTTAGAGAAAATTTAAAAGAATTTTCTAGATATGCGATAAAAAATATTTGAGTCTGTGAACCAAGATAGGTTTTGACAAAAGATAAGAGAAATTCAGCATGAAAAAATTTGGTACAGAATTGGCATAGCAAGTTTTCAAATCATTCAACAGTATACCAAGTATAAACGAAAATTGTATAGAGCTCAATAATTTCCATTATCTGTTTCGATGATGGAAAAAAAACATGAATAAATTGGGTAGGATAACAAAGAATACCTACCAACTCGTTGAAAGAAAAAATTTCATGGAAGTGTAGCGATGGAACTGCAAAAGTCAGCTAGAAAAGTGCTGCCAATTTTATTAGGTGGGATAAAGATAACAAACTGAAATATAAACTGGTAGGAAAAATTCTTGACCCCAAGGATAGTAAGAGGATAGTTCTGGATGAAATTCCAGATTAATTTCCCAATAAGCAAGTTAGTTATAAAATGAAGATTAAACCACATGTTATATTAAAAATTGGTAGGAGTTAAAATAGAAGCTACAAGAAATACTACTAATTTGAAACCTATGTAAGATCAAGTAGATCCCTGCTAGGTCATGTTGGTTCAAAAGGGAGATAGAACCTCAAAGAAAACTATAGATTGCTGAAAAAAACAAAAATTTGAATTGAAATTCTAGAAGACAATTGGTCCTGTTTTACCATTCAATTAAATAATGATATAAGAAAAAAGAGGAATTGGGATATAAAAATTGTACAAGTGTAGAGGAGCAGTAGTAAAGCTCAAGAAGAGTGGAATTAGATGCAGTATGGATATATCCTCTGAGTTGGTAGTAAAGGTTCTGTTGAAATGTATTCTTAAGAAAAATGAGAAGGGGTTGATTCAAGAACAAAATAAGTTGAAAGGAACAAAAAAAAATGTTAAGTTGCCTGTAAAGGAAGAATATCCCTAAATTTTGAATAATACTAAAGTAATAAAGTATTAAATTACCTCTAAAAAATTCTAAAGGAATATCTCATGTGATTATATAAATTCAACAGTGGAGCATAGACATCAAAATACATATTCCTTTAGTGAGGTAAATAAGTGATGGTTATTTATTAAGTGTACATGTTTCTAAAAGGTTGATAAATATTTCAAGTGAGAAAGAACTTATAAGTATAAAAATTGAGGGTACATAGATCATGTGACCCTAACACAGCATATTTGGTAGGAAAAAAAAATACAGATGACTCGAGTTAAGTTCAAGAATTAGAATAGTACATGGTTGTACTTATCTAAAAAGAAAATATGAAAATTATCAAAATATTAATAATCAAGAATAAATGATAGCTGCAAATATAGTTGCAAAAATACAGGGTACATTAACAGTGTTACCTCAGTATAGCACACATGATGGAAAACAATTTCCATAATATGTCCTTAGTTCGGACATACAGATAACTCCAATCAAGTTTGATAATTAAAACAAGACATGTTTGCATGGTTAGGAAGTAAGAGTAATAAAAAAATTGTATGTGGAAGGATTGTTAAGAGACAATGAAATCTAGATCCTATATAAAAATAGGAAAATAGAAAATCGATCAATTATTGTAAGGCTAAAACTACAGAGTGAGATGAAAGTCAAAGATCTATGGTACTAACTGATGTAGTTGGTAAGAAAAGAATTCAAGTGTAAAGTAAAAATTGAATTTTAGACCTTGTTATTGAACCTGGTTATTACAAATTAAATTGATTGTTTGAAAAAAAATCAAACAGTGATAAGGTACTTGAAGTACAGAAATGCACTAAGAAAAAGTCAAAGCAGAACATCTGCATATGATAAAGTAGAAGTACATAAATTTACTTAGGAAAAGGTAAAGTAAAACATCTTCATATGATAAATTTGGTTTTCTAAATTCATCAAATACTAATGAAAAGTTATATATTTTGTTTAGTAAAGTGTGTAACAGGAATTGTATACTCTGGAAAAAGGAGTTAAAGGTGAAAATAAGTGTAGAGAATTCACCAAGAAAACCAAGAAAGCCGAGCTAGACCAGGTTTATGTGAGGAGGAAATCTCACCAAAAGACAAGGAGTGATAAGTAGTTGTGCTAAAAGTTCACTAAACTACTATGAAACTGAACTGTTTGGCTAATAGTTGAATTTATTGAAATTATTAAAGTTAAGAATGTCGTTGTGACTATCAAAATATGTATATGATATTACTTATATGAATTTGTATGAATTCTGGACAGAGAGGACGACATAAAAAGATTCTTCCAGATACACTTCTTGCAATGAAGTAGGAAGAAAATCAAACTCTAGAGGGTATGAGTAAGTCGAGGAAGGAATCATACTCTACAGAAAACTGATGGAATACGGGAGCAAAGAGGAAGGAGGACTCTTCGTCTTGAGTGGGGAAATCAACCTCAAAGAGTAACACCGAGGACGGTGTTCAGTGTTAAGGGGGGAATATGTAACACCACTAGTTCTATGATTTTTAATTGACATGCAAATAAGTCCAAAAGGGGAGTGGACCCGAATGGAGAATTATTATGTGGATTTATTTAAATATTTATTAATGAAAAATAAATGGAATATTTATGTGTGGACTATAACCAGATGAGATTGGAGATCATAAGCCTGATCCATGAGGATATGGATAAGGTTAAGAATTTCCCAAAAACTTTCAAAACGCCTTGAAAGGAATAATGCTAAATAACATTTGAGAGGAAAAATCTAAAAATTCCCCAATGAAGAGGAAAGTAATTGGGAAGAGGTGAAAAAGCTGGAAAAGTAGAGAAAGCAACTTTAAAGTACCTCATTGAGGGAGGCCTAGGAAAAACAGGAAGAAAGCATCCTGAAATTCTCGACGCAGAATTTAGAAACAGGCTTGGGGAAAGCATACCTTAAGTAAGTTGCTCTAAAACAGACTAGAGTTATTTTGTTCTTGGGAGGATCTCATCTCGGGGGTGAATTCCAGAGATAAAAGAATTCTAAGGTTGGGAGGATTGGCCATAGAATAAAAGTGGTATGCCCACCTAATCTATAAAATTATTTTATAAGGTGTATTATGAATTCTTAGATTGTTTTTGAGATTGAAAATATTAAAAATTTCATACTGAAGATATTTAATTCCTTACATTTAACAGATTTTATCAAAAGAAATAATCCTCTAAAATATGTATAGTTGTAGGAATAGAGTCTATTGGAAATTATCAACCAGAGTCTGTAAACCTACTTTTGGTTTAAATATGGTGATATATATATATATATATATATATATATATATATATATATATATATATATATATATATATATATATTAATTATTGCACTCCATAAAATTTACAACTTTAATCTGCTTCTATAGTATCAAGTTATATGTGCATGAAAAGAAATACAAAATTTTGTGTAAATGTTCTACTGAAAATATATTCTATTCTCTTTATGAAAAATCTAATAGTATACATCTTTGCAGAATTAAAAACAAATTGCTTGACTATACTTTATGAAAGAGAGAGGAGAAAACATCCAAGTAATATATATATATATATATATATATATATATATATATATTAATTATTGAGGAGAAAGAATGATTATAGAAGTGAAAATTAAACATGTATATAAATGTACAATTAGAGTTTAACTGAAAATATCTACCTGAAATTAAGTTAACTGTAGTTCTGTTGATAAGTATGAAATCAAATTCACTGCATAGTGAATATAACAGGAAGAAAACTACAGAGGTTAACTAAAAACATTATATTACATTGCAATTGTAAATTTCAAAACATATTCATAGAAATTTTCTATCTCTATGAGATATATCATAACAAACTTTAATACGGATGGAAGTACCCTTTTCCCTTAACAATAAATAAGAATTTGTATAAACTAATATCCTTTTAAAAAAGAAATTAGAGCCAACAAAACTCTACCATTTCATTAAAACAGATTTAATCCTAAATTTCTGGGTGAATTATTTTCGTCAAATATAATAGAGATAAGAGTTCAAGCTATTAAATTTATAAACCAGCATAGTATTATAGAATAGAAAATACATGCCAACGAAATAAGATATGTATTGTTGTATCTAACTAGCAGTAAAAACTATTACTGTAATTTATACACAGACATATTATATAGTTGAATAGATTAAATCAAATTAATTAAAATTAAGAAACATAAATGAAGTTTTGAAAGTCTAAGTAGACTTAAGCTGAAAGTTTTAATTTGAGTAAACCATAAAGTATATATACAATTGTATAGGAAAATTTAATCAAATTAGATAAATTCGGAATCAGAATCTTTAAGAAATGGACATGCAACTAGGTGAATATTTTAAACCGAGTATGAAAAATAAAAAAAAATTAGCAATACAGTATTAGTCCACTATTTGTACAGATATTAGGATACATTTCTTCAATGAAATCTATTTCAAATGTATTTCACAGAAAGAGGGGAGTAATATTATCTAATAGAAAATCTATATGAAGATGATCCCGATATTTTTGAGGGTGGCAAGACCATTATATACCAACCTAAAATATAGAAAAGGAATACGAATTATTACATATCTGAGCTCTCAATGGATTGAGTCATTTTCAGTAACTCATGATGAAATGAAGATTAAAAGCAAAAATATATTACCTGCAATCATAACGAGAACCAAGTCAAATAGCAGAGAGATGGGGTTATATCATAACCACAAGAAATAAAATAAATCAAATCGATTTTCAAAAGGAACCCGATTTTACCTCTTGCAAATGAAATTTCGTCATAGTTAACTTTACGCTGCTAAAACAAAGGAGTGAGGGAGGAATTAGTATATAGAACAATTTATGAAAGTTAATACATAAAATGAATAAAAGTTTCAACAAAAAAAAAAAATTAGAAACAGAAATATGGGTGTAATTCCCAGTCTTTCAACTAAATGTTTTGGTTAACCAAAACCACGAAATGGCATTGCCAGGTAAGTCAACGGCCTGCTACATCGATGCCGAAAGAGGGTTGCAAAGTCCCTTACGAAAAAAATGATGTGAGAGTTAACAGTTGTAGTAGATTACTAGGCATTAAACACTTTCATAACGTGGAAATTTGTGGTTATACTTTAATAAAATTCTTGCCAATATTAGGGTATGACTTTGTGAATTAGTTTAAAGGTTCACATATAAAACATATATGTATGTATATACTCTAAAATGACAGCAAGAGATATGCTTAAGTGATGTAGTATCGACTTCCATACATTTCAGCTCAACTGAAATTTGGGTAAAAGAATTAAGTTAAATATATATATTTATCATGGATCAAAACTTGGAGTAGGTTATATATATAAATGTATCTAAATATATATATATATGTCTATATGTTGAAATATGTGAGAGATAGTTAAGAGGAATTATAAGAAAGAGATTCTAAGCAAGTAGAAGAAAAAAACTAATTTTAGTTGTTATGTTAATATTAGAGATATGTGAATATCTATGGGCAAGATAGACTATAGTCTATTGTAAAACTCACATAATTCTGATATATATATATATATATATATATATATATATATATATATATATATATATATATAGAAATGATTGATATGTGAAGTTACATATATCACAAGAAGAAGATGAAAAACAAATATGCTATACCCATAGTAGTACTTAGCATTTATGATAAAATGTTTTAGGAAAAATACATGTAAAAGTACCAATCAGGTGAAAGCTTTCAAATGTAATTCCTATGTAAAAAATGTTTCAAAAAAAAAATAAAAATTTGAGAGACGTTACAAAATTATTCAAAAATTGTGAAAATAAAGAAGAAGGGGGTGAAACCCTAGGAGGAAGTCTATTAGACATAAACCCTAGTTGTAAGAAGAAAAACCTATAAGAATAAGTTTTTTTAAGGATCTTGTGTAGGAAGAAATTGCTAAAATGACTAATGCTAAATTTGTGGTGGAGAAGTTAACTTGTAAGAATAATTTTTCATTGTGGAAACTGAAAGTAAGATATTTTCTAGTTCAAAAAGGGTTACACAAAGCATTGGATGAGGTTAAGATGAAACATGTTGGTATGACATATCTGGATTGGGAGGACTTGGACACCTGAGCTCTGAGTACCATCAAGTTGTGTCTGGAATATGAAGTTATCTTCAATATCGTTGAAGAAAAGTTAGCAACAGGTTTTTGCGTAAAATTAGAAATATTTTGTATGACCAAATATTGAACCAAAGCATCTATTTTAATAGGAAATTGTATAGCCTTCGGATGAAGGAGTATACTAAAGTCGCAAAACATTTAAATGTATTTAATACAGTTATTTTCTAGTTGTCAAATATGAATGTTAATTTTTAAGAAGAAGATAAAACTGTCACCTTGTTATGTTCCTTTCTCGAGCCTTGGGATCACTTTGTTACATATATCAGTTTGAGCACAACCAAATCTTTTGAAATTAATTCTACTGTGGGCGATTTGTTATGTGAATAAGTACGAAGGAATTCTAGCATACAAAATTTCATTCCAGAAGCCATGGTATCTAGAGGCCGATCCAAGGAAAAAGGGGAGAAAGCATGAAGTTTTTCGAGGTCAAAATCAAAAGGCAGGAAGTGTAAAGCTAAATGTTAGTATTGCAACAAAATAGAGCATCGAAAGAAAGAATCTTGGAAAAGGAAGGAGACCATTGAATTCCTAAAGAAGGAAGAAAATCAGGTTGAGTTAGGTATGCTTGATAAATTTTATTTTTTGAAATAGGTATGGTAGATGTTTCTTTTCCTATTTTTAATGATTCTCACAATTGTGGAAATTGGTTGTCAAATTATGGTGCTTCTGATCACATGAGTCCGCATAGAAATTGGTTCACTTCATATCAAAAGGTGAATAGAAGTTTTGTGATTGTGGGTAATAATGTATCATTTCACACTATTGGGATGGGAAATGTAAGAATTAAAATGTATGATGATACAATTAGAACATTTAATAATGTTATACATGTAATTTAGTTGAGAAAAAAATTTATTTCTTTGGAAGTATTGTACTCAGAAGGTTTCAAATTTACAGGTCAAAATGGAGTGCTCAAAGTTTGAAACGGATCTCTAGTTGTTATAAAGGAATATAAGATTATAAATCTTTAGAGACTCAAAGAAAGTGTTCATGTCATTGAGGTAGCAACTATATATGAGAATAAAAAAGAAGAAACTCGCCTATCGAATCAATAACTCGGTCGCATAAGCAAGAAGGGACTTTGGGTACCGATGAATCGAAACTTAATTCCTAATTTGAAATCCTTGAGTTTGGATTTTTGAAAAAAATGTTTGTGTGGAAAATAATGTAAACATAAATTTGAAAATTGAAGCCATAAAAGTAAAGGAATTTTGGAATATATTTATTCTAATATCAAGGGACCATCTCCTACTTTATCTTACAAAGGTGAAATACACTTCTTAAAATTTCTTAATGATTACTCGAGGAAAGTCTTGGTATATATGTTGAAAATAAAAGATGATGTATTTAATATTTTTAAACAATTTAAAGCTATTGTGGAAAAGAAAACAGGATAATAAATTAAAATTTTAATAAATGATAATGGCAGTTAATTTACTTCATTATAATTTTAACAATATTGTAAGGATGAATGGATTTTTATATAAAAAAATTCTTCTTATACTGAGAAAATTGGCCTAGAGCTTGTATCCAAGAACAAAACCTAGGATCTTGTAGAGCTTCGTGAAGGGAGAAGTGTTGTTTGATGCCAATGGGTCATCAAATTGAAGCAAAATTTTGGCAGAAGTATCCAAAGGTGTAAGGTGAGGGTGGTAGAAAAAGTGTATTCTCGGGTTGAATGTATTGACTTTCAAGAGATATTTTCACCAGTTGTAAACCTTGTTTCTATTCGCACTAACTGCATTACTTAACCTTGAGTTATAATAGTTAGATTTAAATTAAAAAATTTCTTGATGGAGATTTGGATGAAGATATTTGTATGGAACAACCAGAAGGTTTTGTACAAGGTCACAAAAAAATAGTAGTTTGAAAGCTTAGGAAATTATTATATGGCCTGACACACTATGTGAAAGCAGTGGTACAAGAAGTTTGACTCCCTCATGGTGATCAGGAACTTTACTAGAAGTGAGTATGATGATTATGTATAATTTATGTGCCTCAATGACATACTCATTATCTTGGTCTTTTATGGTGATGATAATCTTATTGCAAGAAAAATCATGGAAGAGACTAATAGGTTAAAGGTGTAGCTTTTTATTGAATTTTATATGAAGGATATTGGAGTGAAAAAATATATCTTAGGCATGGAGATTCACAAAGAAAGGAAAAATCAAAATATCTGGTTATCACAATAGAAGCATGTGGAGAAAGTACCTAAAAAGTTCGGTATGAAAAATCTGAAACCTACTAGTCATCCATTAGCTTGCCATTTTAAGTTTTCTTCGATTTTGAGTCCTAAAACTGCTAAAGAAAAGAAGTATATTTCTTGTTTACCTTATGAAAATGTGGTAGGAAACTTAATGAATGTAATGGTATCTACAAAACCTGAAATTGCACATGCAGTTGGAGTTGTGAGCACATTCATGGAAAATCCAAGAGAAGAACATTCGCGAGCAGTGAAATGGATGCTTCGGTATTTGATAGGCACAAGTGACCATTGTATCATATTTAATGGTAGTGAAGGTTCAATCTGCAGATATGCGCATCTTTTTTATATAGGTGATTTGGACAAGAGGAGATCAAATACATGATATGTTTTTACTCTTGTAGGTGGAGCAATTAGTTGGATGTCAAAGCTTCAAGAAAATTTTTCTTTTTCCACTACAAAGGAAGAGTATAGAGAGTCTTCATATGGCTATAAAGAGGAAATATCATTGAAAGGTCTACCTGATGAGATTGGAAGGACAAGTGGGAAAGTGAATGTATTATGCGAGAGTTAGAGAGCCATTGATTTTGATACACATATAGTTTATCACTACAAGACTAAGCACATTGATATAAGGTACCATTTGCTAAGACATGTGATCGATGGCAGAAAAGTAGCTCTCACAAAGGTCCATACATAGGAGAATGGTGAAGACATTTTCACAAAGCCAATTTTAGTAGAGAAATTGCGATGGTGTTTGGATTTCTTTGGCTGCAGAAGAGATGATGAATGGGCATGGGAAAGGGATTATGAAAATTGTTGTCGAGGTGGATATTGTAAAAGAATGACAACAATCAATGTTAACAATGTAATCATCTGAGTAAATTTCATTTTACTTTTCAGTGAGTTTTACAACAATAGAAAGGTTTGTAATAAAAAATTTCATATTAAAATGGTTATTTCCCCAAAGGATTGATTTAAATTGGAGAATCATTTTTAACCTAGAAAAATTAGAATTCCAATCCCTTGCCCATGGAGGTTTCCTTGACACATTGTGAGGGTTTTACGATGTAATTCTTTTTGTTTATTGTTATTTTTAGTGTCCTATTCTTCATGAATTTGCTTCTCAATTACTTTTTAATGGACTCTAAATGCTAACAAATCTAGGTGGCCAAGGGGATTTTTAAAGGCGTGAATCCATTTATGCATTGAAAAATGGAGAAATGATATATATATATATATATATATATATATATATATATATATATATATATATATATATATATATATATATATATATATATATACACCTCTTGGAGCTTGTTTTGATCCATGATTAAAATGACTCTATACTTGTTTACAATAGTAAAATAACATGATATGGAATAAATTATTATGCATAACTAAATGTGGTGTTTGTACCATGGATTTGAGTTGATATCAAGCTGTAATCTTATGAGGTGAATACTATTCATCTAAGTTTAATTCATCTTGATTATTATTGATTTAAGTGTAATTCTTATTAAATTTAGTATAGCTTTATTTCAATATGTTATTTATAGGGTCATGAGAGGGATCAAATTCATAGCAGTGCAAACTTACACTTGAAAATATTTGATTCTCTAGATACTTTATATATATATATACACTTGCTCTTCATATTTGTTCTATGTATCAATATGAATATGTAAAGAATTATAATCTTACTTCATTATGAACATCAAACATAAGAATTAAATTATCTTATTTATATTTATGATTGATAGTATACATATTAGCATGTTTTCAGTTACTAATATATTTGTATATACATGCTTCTATTATATATATATATAGAGAGAGAGAGAGACAAAGAGAGAGAGAGAGAGAGTTGATATAAAATTATTTTATATCAATTAATTCTTAAATTTTTTTTTTAAATTTCTTTTCCTCACAAAAAACTATCAGTCCTGATCCATATTAACTCTAAATCTATCAAGGTGCAAATCTTTCCTTAAGTTTTACAATTAAAAAAGAAATTTACACTTTGGAAATATTTGATCCCACTTGGTGCTTAATAGATTTAGAATTAAAATAGATGTAAATTGGTCTAAATCATATATAGTATAAAGAAATAGATTCCTTACACATTTATGTTATATTTATTAAGTGATAATGTTTTCACCTCTTTTTATATTATTTTTAGTATAAACTATATTTTGATGTATTAGTTTTAGTATATATTTGTATTCATTTAAATAATTAATTAATTGTTTAAACCTTTTTTGGAATTGATATTTAATTATATAATTTTTTCATAAATTAACGCAAGCAAACAAATTTACATTGCTGAATTGAGTATATATATATATATATATAGATATATATATATATATATCTATCGTAAAAAGAAAACAAATGTTCTCATTGAAGAAGTTCAAATTTTATGGAAAATTTAATTTGACAACAAACTCTAGTTATTTAATTTTTTTCATCTTAATGAAATTTAATCCCATTATTTTCAATTTTGTTTATATATATCCTCAAAACGAAAACAAATGTTCACATTGAAGAAGTTAAAATTTTAAGGAAAATTTAATTTAATAACAAACTCTAGTTATTTAATTTTTTTATCTTAACTTTTTAATGAAATTTAAGTTTATTATTTTCAATTTTGTTTCTATTTTTTTATTGAAAAATTCCATTTCAAAAAAAATTAACAACAATCTCTAGTTATTTAATTTTTTTTCCTCTTAACATTGTAATAAAATTTAATCCCATTATTTTCAATTTTGTTTCTATTCAAATTCAGTGATACATGTGGAAAATCGACTCCAGTATTTTTTTCTTTAAACTTGAGTCCTAAAAATGACTTGGATTGTAAATGAAGATATAAATATTTTAGGACAGATTTTAGGATTACTTTTCTCAAATATCGACATATTTGTGGTGCTTTCTACCGAATAGAATGAAATGGTGAGGAATGATGAGGCTAAATGGTGTTTGACAAAGGCAAAAGCATATTAAATTTATATTAAATTTTGTGAGTTTTTCACAAATAATTTGGTGGTGTAATCAATTTTCTCATATGTCTAACAAATATTTATTCAATTTGCAGGGAAGAATGTTTTGAGGATTATAGTCATTTGACATAATTTCGTGCCATCTATTTCTTAAAAAGGACGTGCTCATTTTCAGACCAACTTACAAAGTGAAAGTATTGTACATGCATGTAATTTGATTTTTGTTGGAGAATAATGAAAGCAACATCTGCAGTTTAAGTAGGGCTCTAAGATGTATCTCAAACATGAACTCCATTACCAATTTATTGTGTATTTGCTTCTCATGTTTTCATTTTATTCCAGCTCCTTTCATGTGATATGATTTCATGGTTAAATTCTCTTTTATATACTATGGAATTTGTATGCATTTTTGCAGTAAAATATCTCGATTAATTTTGATAATTGAGAGATCTAAATCACTAAATAAACTAATTATTCCATCACATTATTTGATATATAACTTTTCACCACTATTTAATTATCGAAATAATTAAAAATAATATGGATATTATACTTTGAAATGAATTGTGTGGTTTAAGTTGAGAATAATCTTTTACCAAAACTCTTAAGAATATATATACCTTTTATATTTCCAAAATTCCTCAAAAAATAAAACAAATGCTTTTATTGAAGAAGTTCAAATTTTAAGGCAAATTTTAGCTAACAACAAACTCTAGTTATTTAATTTTTTTCGCCATTTAACTTTGGAATCAAATTTAATCCCATTATTTTCAATTTGTTTCTCTTCAAATTATATTTGATGATACATGAGGAGAATCAACTCTAATAATTTTTCTTTAAACTACTGTAAATCAAGGTTTAAACATTCTAGAAAGAAATATGGTGAAATGGAGCTACGAAAAAACGACAGCAGCTTTTAGGACTGCGATTCTCAACCGTGGACATACTAGTGGTGCCTGCTACCAAATAGAATGCATCGGTCAGGCTAAATGGTGTTTGCTGGGCAGTGTGAATAAAACTGCCACTAACTTGTGCGTTCCTGGCAATGTTGTCCAGTGCAAACCGCCATTTAAAGAGCTTCTTTCGGTGAAAGGCTGCTTTCCTGAAAGTGGCATCTTTTCTTTTAATTACATTTATTTTTACATTTTTTTCATAAATACAATTTTCACGAAACAGTTTTTGAACGTCGCAGCCTTCACTTTAAAAATACCATACCTCACACTCACTTGATATCGGTGGGATTTCAGGGCTTTGTTTCGTCTAACTATTCCCTCAGAAATCCTTCATCGATTCATAAAAGTGGAATGGAAATCAATCTGCTTTTTCACGGCCGCTCTGTACCTATCATTGTTACCAAATTCGGCCGTAATGGCCAAAAAAATACGGAAATTCGGCGATTCGGTTAGGTACAGCGAATAGTTGGAGTGAATTCGGTACACTATTACAGTCTTGCCTCCCGCCTTCAATCTGAACACAGAAAAGAGACAGTGTATGGATTTCCCACTCGTAAGGTCGTTTATTCTTCATTAATCTCTGAGGAACAAACCTTTCAGCATCCTCCCATGTCGTTGGGTTCCTTCCCATTGCCCAAAGATTCACCAAAACCTGAGTTAACCTGAAACACATAAAAGAAAAGGGACATGAGTGTGCCTTCACTGTTACAGTATTCGCTCGGCCCTCAACCTGAACCCATAAAAGATGCATGGCCTTACACATTACTAATCCACCACATTTAATTTTATGTTTTTATGATAACAATTAAAATGACATCATATCTAATGACAGAAGTAATTAATTAATCAGTCCTCCAAGAAAAAATGCTTTGGACATGGGCAATCTGCCTAGGTAAAAAAAGTTATGGCCAACTAGTCACAGAATTGCTTACTGGTTTTAACTGGTCGAATTAATTCAATACAACCAGCGGGTGGGTAAAACTTGAATGTGGCACAACATCGACATGGCTGGATGATTATTAATCAGAGAGCAGCCTTGTTGAATGGGCTTCGCACATTGCCAGGAAAGAAAGAGATTCTTCACACTTGCTTTACTTAGTTTTAGGAATAATTAGTTTTTATAATTTTTTTATAAAATAATAAATTATCATAAAAAAAATAATTTTTACTTTAACAAAAATTATAAAATGATAGAAAATTATAAATTAGTAATTTCTATATAAAAATAAAAATATATAATTTCTATAAAATGTAAAAAAAAATTCATATAAAATGTAAAAAAATTTCATATCAGATTTTATACAATCAAATTTTTTCGGTATCAAATTGAATTCAAATTCGAATTGAGTAACTATGGTACCTATGATATTATCTTCACAGATTCAGATGCCAATCGTTCAATGTTCTCCATGTCCCGTGGATCGTGAAGATGGCCGTGGGCAATTATGCAGTCTGCCTAATGGGGAAGGTGCTCCGGTGTAACTATACAAAGGGTTCAAATTATTTTGAAATAGACGAGCCGCTTTCTCTATTTTATTAAATTTTTAATTACTTCAAAGTTTATATAATACATATGGTGAACGCAAAATATTTTATTTATAATATTAGTATTGAAATATTTTATTTTTTATTTATATTATTTATATTTAAAGGTGTTTTATTAATATACATTTTTGATATAGATCAATATTATTTAAATGTAGTATAGTAAAATATTTTATTTATCAGTTACATTGAATATTTTTTTCCAAATAATTTTTTTTTTTTAATGTTGCATACAATTTTATATTAACAATTCAATGCATTTTAATTCAAAAAAAACTAAATAATTTTACTTCTTGAAATAATTTTGTATGATTTCTGTCGAAATATCAAACTTTATCTATATAGAGTAGATCGAAATGTTTTATTTATGGATCGAATAGTAAAAGTGAAATATTTGTATTTATTTCATAATGCATTGTAATACTAATAATTCTATTAACGAACTCAGCGAGCACAAGAACATAATGACGGATACACTGTCACATTTTCTTCATATTACATTTATAGAATGCACTTCTCGACATAAATATGAACTGAATTACCTATCTATATCATAATAAATTATAGCATATACCTTTCCCAACAAAAATCTAAAATGAAATATCCAATTAATATAATTAACTAATTTTCAAAAATTAGGTTTAAAAAAAAATCATTGCAAACCATTTTTGTAAAATTATGTTTTATATTAAAAATAATATGAAATGGAAAACTATAATTAACTAATTCTCAAAAAATATATGTAAAAAAAATCGTTGCAAGCCAATTTTGTAAAATTTTGTTTTATATTAAAAACAATGGGATATGGAAAACGTTATTCCTGAAAGCGAATGGTGGTCACACAGCTGGACATATTACTCTAATCTTGATGCATTCGGGAAGCGGAATATGTGAAGTATGTTGCCACAAACTGAAGGACAACTAACTTCTCCTAAAATTAAAATGAGAAGCTTACAAACAGAGGTGACAAGTAGCCACCTAGTGGTACCAGAAGCGAGCAGTGTTGGTTCACTGGGTTGACAGCACAATCAGCTTACAGGTACAAAATGCTGAGGGCATTCACAGATTCTAGCAAAAAGGTATACCTTCCGAGTTCCAAGTCACGCGTATGTACTCTGTTTGAAGTTTCTTTTTGACAGCATAACAGCTACCAGCCTCTTTTTCTTTGGGTGGCTGGTTGATTGCTTATTCCCCACGGAGCAAACAAATGTGGCTAGTTTCTTTTTTTTGGGCGGTGTACCATGTGTCAGCTTTTTCCGGTTCTCTGTTTATTGGCTACTAGCCCACGAGGTAAACTAATATGATAAGTTTCTTTTTGATATTGTAGCATCTGTCAGCCTTTTTTAATTGGGTTCCTTGTCGATCGCCCACTATACCGGGGCAGACTCATTTAGCTCGTTAATTGATATTTTGGTAGTCGGTTTGATTAGGGGACTCGAAACAGCTTTGATTTCATCTCAGCCATTCATCTTATCGCGAACATTCCGTTTCACTTTTATATACTTCTGGTTCTCCTTTCGCTATATCTCATAATTTCAACAAACCTTTCAATTTATTGGTGAACTGTATAGACTAGTTCGCAATTAATCTTTTATCATATCCTTTTTCCCCGTCTCAAAACACAATTCTTACTTTGTACCAATCCCAGATTCAGAATTTCAGAATTTATGAAGGACACCACTTCTAGATAGGGAGCTTAATTTCTGATTTCTGAAGATTATTATAGAAAAAAGAGAGCAAAGATTTAAAACATAATATGAACTTACAAACACTAGCCATAAAATATTTATGGGAAGGAAAATTTAAGCGATTCACTCAATTTGAGGTATGCCCACAAAAATAAATATTTATGTTATTAGCCTACTATTGGCTTGGGTTTTCTTACTGCATTTTTTCTTGATATTTAAAGTTGATTTGGAGAGATTAACCTGTTCCTAATATCTTTGTTGTAGTCCACATAAAAGTGTTGCCATCTAATACTGGGTAGCAGTGTTATACCATGTTTTTTCTCCTACATGGTTCATCAACCATTTCACATCCTATTCAAATGACCTTCATTCTACAATTCAAGTGTACATAACTCAATGATCCATACATGGATAACATTTTAATAGGATGTTTTTTCTCATGCATGATTCATCAAGGGTCTCACATTTCATTCAGATGGTCCATTCCACAATTTCATTATATATAATTCCTTGTGCCGCAACACTACAAATTTATGCGTGAATAATTGGTGTTACAATAAACTAACATTAAGCTAGAATAGAAATACACCTTTTACCCTTGTACCCATTAAGTTGGTTGACAAGGATATCTTCATGTACTACTGCACTACAACAATTATCCTTGAAGGTCTTACAACAACCTTGGCAAATACATCTTGCGTATATGTAGGCATCACAACTTGCACCAAAAACTCTATGGTGTTCATGCACTACTATGACTCTCCATAGCATGTCGGCTTCCTCAGTAAGCATGAGAATTATCAACTCCGACTACATCTCTCATCTTGTCATCCATGAAGTTGCATAGGTTGCCTTTATCTCACTATATCTCTAGTGTGTGCTTATCCATTAATTGCAAATACTCCATAAACTCGACCAGGAAGTCATCTCTTGAGCTTGTCTAACCCTAACCTATATTTCTAACATCATTTGTACTTTCTAGGTATATGCAATCTTCCATTGGCCTGACTCTCAAATTTGATATAATAGAGATCAATTCCAACAACCACTAAGCCAATTTTCTTGATTCTCATTTTCTTAACAACAATATTTTATTAGGCTGTAAACCATAGGATTGAAGGTGCACTCACACACTATTGTTTCTTATTCACGTCTATACCAACAATACCAACAATAGTAGCAAGTTTTCTTTTGCACTTCCTTTCTGAACCCACGTGAACTCAAAAAATCAATATGCTCTTCTTCCGTAAACTCTCATGATATTTCCTGGCATAGGCTTCCTCTTCAACTAGATCACTTTGTTGATTCTTATAATACATGCACCATTACGAAAGAAACAATTTTCTTCACACATATTTACTTTAGTGATATTTTTTTCCCATATCTATGATACCAATATGATACCAATTGTTATAATAAGCACACCAATTGATAGAAACTAAGAGAAGTTCATAGGCAACAATTTACTTGGTTCACCCAATTTGGTTTATATCCACCAAAAAATGGTTAAGCCTCTAATCATGTGATCAGTAATCTCTTTAACATTTTTACAATCTCCTACGCCTTTACCATGTGAAGTCATGTATTCACAATATCCCAAAAACATCTTATAATAGATTCATCATACCTTTAAATAAGTTACATAAAATATTATAAGTTACCAATAAATTGTTTCTTTAGTTGAGCCAAATATAATTTAATTAGCATAACAAGTTACTCATACCCAATTTTATCTATCCATAACCAACCAATGACAAATAAAAAAACATAATGGAGATTCAAATTAATGTGAAGAAAACATAATTATTTTTTAGATGTTTCCTTAGGGTAACTTTTCTTCTAAATCTAATCCCTAATCCCTTCTGCTAAGGAAGTATAAAAAAAATTCTCACTTTCACCAAAAAAAAACTTTGTTGAATTAAATTTTCTCACTTTCACCAAAAGAAACATAGTTGAATTAAATTTTCTCACTTTCAAAAAAAGAAACTTTGTTGAATTGTTGAATTTGATGCCATAGTACAGTAATTCATAACTGAATTCATTGCATTTTTGTGATTTTTATTGATGGCTAGTACATTTGAAGATGTTGTTACAAAACTCATAATTTGTTTTTTCCACAATGAAAAAACTGCTTTCAATTAAGCAGAATGAGAAGGTATGTATATCAGATAAAGAGATTCTCAATCACTAAAGTGAACATAGAAAATCAAAACTATAGTTCAAGTCATACTGGATCTATTGTAACAAAATCATAAATACCTGCTCAAGAAAGTTGTAGTTTAGAATTGACCATGAAAAAAAGGGAAACTCACAAAAGTAAATACATCGAAAATAACATGAAAAGGTTCAATTAGGAAAATAAAACAAGGGAGACAGAGAGGTCCCTGCATACAAATTGGCCTTGTTAAATTTGGATGAAGCATTCCACTACCTGTTTGCCAAAGTTGAATTTTTGTAAGATAATCTTATCTACAACAAAGTTGCAACCCAATTTTAAGAGAAGATATGCTTTATTGTTCTGGATTATTTAGATATGTAGGACAAAAAGATGATGGAATTCAACAGAAAAATCTTTCATATGTATTTCTAAGTATCAAGAGCTGAAGTATTTAAAGAGCCCTTGTTATTATCCCAATCTATAATTGATTTGGAGCAACTGAAAATAGTGAGGGCTCTGAGATTAAGTCATAATGTGCAGTGCAAGGCCCCCAAAGAGGAATACGTTCAAACTGAGTGTTGGATCCCAAGCCAGAGTGCCAATAAAATCTATAATGGAGCGGAGGGATAATGTGAATGGCTTACGAGATCCACAAGAGTCAAAGGAGGATACACCATCAAAGAAACCCACAAGACAGGTTGACCAAAGGCGTCTAGGAGGGGGAGGGAAAGAATGATTAGAAGACAAAGGAACAAGAATTCTGAATAGTAAGAAAGGATGCTACAACAAGTCTGCCAAAAATTTCGAAAAACGTGATCAAATATATAGAAATTTATAGAATTTGACATACACCAAATAATGAAGGAGGGCAGAGTAGGATGAGGTTTATGCTCCAATGTCCATCAATCGAGGCAAGAGATAATGTCTGGACCTTCCCAAGTAGCAAGATAGTTCTTCATTTGGAGCACCCCATTCCACACCAAATTGAAAATGGGGAAGAGGATACAGAGATGAAATGTGTCTTCTCCAGATGTTAGGCAATGACTACAAAGGCCTAGGCCTTGAAATCCTTCTTACATAAAATTTTCCATGTGGATGAGAATGTGGTTATGAGCTACTCTCCAAAAGAAACATTTAAGTTTGAGGGAAGGATAACATTTACAAGCTTGATCCGTCCAAGAGTAAACCATAAACCATAATATTTCTAGAGGAGAGAGTAATTAGATTGTATGATTCTTTAACAATATCCCTCTTTTGTTGTGATTCCCAAGACATATAAGCCTATCACCTTCGGGACAGAGGACATATCCTCTAGAATATTTGAAGAGTTATATAGGACATAAAAGATGTGTTGAAATATGACAACTAATTGTAATTAATTGAATTTACCGGACACTCGGTTTTATAATTAAGAGGCAGTTATGTAACGAAGAAGCCCATGCTAAATTGGGATACCCTGAGAGGATTGTAACTTAAGGAGAATCATTCTTCATTAATAGAGTTTTGAGTCTCTTGCTCCGTGGAGGTTTCCTCGAGACCCTATTAAGGTCTGACCAAGTAAATACTTCATGTATTTACTTGTGTATTTTACATTAATTTTTCATTCAGTTCCTTTCTTTCTTAATGTTTTCCCCAATTCAATATCTTGTATCAGAGCTAAGGAGTGTGGGCCATGGTGTAAATTTTATTCAATAGAAAATATGAAGGTCGTGAGATGTTGTAAAAATGTTTCCACTGTAGTCACGAATGCGCAGAAGACACTGACAAAATTTTCTAGTGACATAGAAAGTTGCAAAGGAGATTGTGGAGTCGCCATCCGTCTGTTGGTGTGGTCGGTAAAAAATACCGTCTGCTTGCTGCCAGTCAATATGCTTGTTGATTAAATTCAAGAAAAGAGCCACTAAAATATTTGTTGTTGTTCAAATATTTGTTTCTAAATTCCTCAACCCCCTTCTCTGTCATTCTATCCGCCATCGCTGAAGAAGGGAAGAGCCTGAGTCTGCTGGTGTATTTCCCTATCCACAGTCCACTAGTGTATTGTACAAGCATGCATTGTAGCCATCGTTGAGAATTCTCAACTGCTGCAGCCGAGAGAAGATCTTTCCATAGGATATAAGATAAACAACAAAGAGCAAGGTAGTCACTGACTGGAGGGATGAAGAAAGCCAATGTCAAAGGAGAAGTCATGCATATGTTTGAATGTGGGTCAAAGCCCTTGTCTCGGTTCAATCTGCTTGTTTGGTAAATAAATTGCAGTACTCGGAAGAGTAGGCCCAATTGATGAAAATCAGGTACAATTAATTTTTTATAATATTAAAAATAAAATGTGGAAAAAGAAAACAGATTTCTTTTTAACACGGTATTGAAGAATATATATATATATATATATATATATATATTTAAGAGGGAATTTGAAAAAGAAATAGTCTCATTGAAGAGGAGGATTGTTTCTGAATTTTTTTTTGAAAGGCAAATTTTATTTCTCAAATTCTGAAGTGGAAGGGTTTCAACAAAAAAATTTCAATAGAATTTGAAATATGTATTTTTTTTAATTCTGGAAATTTAGAACAAGAAGGGAAATAAGATCATGGAAATTTAAAATAAGAAAGGAATTCTGAATATTGGAATCCAGAAATAAACCCTAGCCAAAAAAGGGGGAACAATAGTTTTTTTTTTGTTTGAAACCAAGGTTGGAAATTTAAGAGAGAAGGGAAAATCAAGAATCAATAGTAGGGATTTAATTAGGAAAAAATGGCCAAAATGACGAATGCAAAGTTCGAGGTGGAGAAGTTCACCGGGAAGAACAATTTTGCATTGTGGAAACTAAAAGTTAGTGACTTGCTGGTGCAAAAGGGGTTGCATAAAGAATTAGACGGGGTGAAGAAAAAACCTACAAGAATGATAGACTCGAACTGGGAGGACATGGATGCTCAACCTATAAGTACCATTAGGTTATGCTTGGTAGATGAAGTTCTCTTTAATATTGTTGAAGAGAAAACAATTGAAGGTTTGTGGGAAAAACTTGAAACTTTATATATGATGAAATCATTGACCAATAGAATTTATTTGAAAATACAATTGTACTATCTTCGGATGAAGGAGGGTACAAAAGTTGCAGATCATTTAAATGTTTTTAATACACTTATTTTCTAATTGTCAGATATTGATGTTAAAATTTAGGAATAATACAAGGCTATAGCTTTGTTGTGTTCGGTGCCCGAGTCATGGGACCACTTCGTAACTTCAGTCAGTTTGAGCACTGATGATTCTTTGAATTTGAATCAGTTGTGAGATCTCCACTATCTGTAGAAGTATGAAGAAAATCCAATATTGAAACATCTACACCAGAGTCCATGGTAGCGAGAGATTGGTCAAAGGAAAGAGGGGAGAAAGCAAGGGGTTATTCTAGATCCAAATTAAAGGGCATCAAGAAGTGTAAAGTGAAGTGCTAGTACTGCAAAAAATTGGACACCTTAAGAAAGATTGTTGGAACCAAAAGGGGTCAGAAAACTAGAATAAGCAAATCAAGTTAGTTCAAGTATGATTGATGAAGTTTTAAATTTTGAAGATCTACCTGTTTGTAATGTCTCTCAAAATGTTGAAAATTGGTTTTTAGACTCTGGTGCTTCTCAACACATGAGTCTGGACAGAAGTTGGTTTACTTCATATGAATTTGTAAATGGTAGTTCTGTGTTTATGGGAAATAATGCATCTTGTCAGACTGTTGGGATGGGAAATTTTAAAATTAGAATGTATGATGATACATTTAAAACATTATCTAATGTTAGGCATGTACCTAAATTAAAGAAAAACTTGATTTCTTTGGGAGTTTTGGATTTGAATGGTTATACATTAACAGGTTAGAATGGAGTGTTGAACGTCTCAAAAGGAGTCTTTGTTATTATGAAGGAAGAAAAGTTCAGAAATATTTACAGGCTCAAAGGAAGAAGTTAAGTTAATGAAGCACCAATCATATCTAAAAAAGCATAAGAAGGTCATCATCTATGGCATCAACGGTTGGGTCAAATGAGCAAGAAACGTCTTCGGGTACTAAGGAACTGCAAGTTGCATCCTCATTCGAAATCCTTGAAGTTGGATTTTTGTAAACATTGCGTGTATGGATAATAATGTAAAAAAAAGGTTGAAAATTGGAATTCATAATAATAAACAAATTTTAGACTACATTCATTCTGATCTTTGGGGGCCATCTCCTATTATGTCTGATGGAGGTGATTTATATTTCTTAACATTTTTTGATGATTTATCCTGGAAATTTAGGGTTTATATGTAGAAAAAGAAATATGATGTATTTAATGTTTTTAAACAATTTAAAGCTATGATGGAAAAGAAAATAGGCAACTCAATTAAATGTTTAAGAACTGATAATGATAGTGAATTTACTTCTTTAGAATTTGAACAATTCTATAAGGATGAAGGGATTGTTAGACATAAAATTGGTGTTTATACCACTACAAGGAAAAAACACTCTTACGAAGCTTATAAAGGAGGTTTTTAGTGTTATAAAACTAGCCAAAATTGTCAAAAAAACATTTTCTATAACATATGTTTTTGGTAATGGAGGTTTTGGCAGAGATTTTAACGGAATTTCAAAACCACTAAAAAACCCGGGCGGTCGGAGGTTATTACGAATGTTTTTTTCATCGGTGCACTATTAAGGTGTCAACGAACTGTTGTGTGTCATATAGGCGGTCCACCCGGGGTGATCGAAGGTGCATGCACCGGGCCGTAAAGGTCTAAAATTGCATAGGGCGCACTGTAGGTGATACAACCTATGGGGATGTTCTAATTGGTATTGGGATTTGTGTGGTGCCCATATGTCGTATCAACACACTGGTATGTATTCTTATAGAAGCACATCAATGCGCGTTTTTAGAAAAATGTACCGATTGTTCTAATTCTTATTGGTATTTGTGCGATGCCCATAGGTGATACAAACACTGGTGTATAGTCTCTCATAAACACATCGGTGCCCAGTATTGCACAAACGCACTGAGATTTATAATTGTTATTTGTATTTGTGCAGTTCCCATAGGTCATAGAAATGCACCAGTGCGTCGTATCATAAAAATGCATCAGTGTACACTAACAAACATGCACTGATGTTAATTTTGTATTTTTTAGAAACATCGACCCATGACAGTGAAATTATTGTGATTTTTAAAAATTCATTATTCATCAATAGTCGACACATCTTATAACAGTATTCATATTAATTAAATTTTTATTAATGCATTTGAATTTGATGTTTGGATTAATTTGTTATATCACATCATAATTATTGTGATTTTTTCAAATTCATTATTCATCAAAAGGCAACACATATCGTATAGCAGTATTCATATCAATTAAATTTTTATTAGTGCATTTCAATGTGATGTTTGGATTAATTTGTTATATCATATCATCAGATTTCACATGTCTTCATTATAATATTAAATCATCCATAAAGTTAATGAGTGGTGTTACATTTCACAGTGACAATGGAGAACGCAGTAGAGTAAATTAAAACACACACACACACACACACAGTCTCTGTCATACAAAATGGGATATTTATTGGTATCCGTTTGTCTTTGAATTAAGACACTATGTCCATTACATTAAGAAAAATGTTTGATTTCACAGAAAAATATTTCAAAAAATAAAATGTCTTTCTTTGATATCAAAACATAATGATAATCATTGTAATATCCTTATTTTTCTAGTTTTATTTTAGGCTGTTAAAATCTCTAAAGGTCAAATGGACCTATAGGAAATTTATATGTGGACATAAATTAAAGTTGATTTTAATAAATGTGAAAATTAATCATTGTGCAAAGACTAGAGTAAAATAGAGATCAGGAATTCAAGTCCATGAGGATGGATAAGATTTCAAAGATTTTTTCCAGATTCTGTAAAAATCCCTAGAGAAAATAAATTAAAATTAAAATATTAGATTGGAGATAAAAATCTAAAATATACCTCAATAAAATGTAAATTTACTGGGAAGAGGTGGAATAAAACTAGAAAGAGGAAAAAACTATTTTTAAAGTACTTTTGTGGAAAAAACAAAAAGGAAAGCCTAGGAAAAAAAGGGAAACATCATCCTAATTAACTGTACACAATTATGGAAACAATATGATGGGAAATAAGGCTTAAATAATTCATTCCTTGGTAGACAAGAGGTTGTCCACACCTTAAAGGAATTGGTCTCTGCTCGGGGGGAGCTGTGGAGAGAGAGCCCAAGGTTGGGTTGAAAATAGTCTTACCAGAATTTTTATGCACAAGTTAATTCATTTTGTATTATAATTATGTTATTATGATGAAATTTATAAATGTGATGGATTAGATATTAAGATTTGTGATGAATTATATTCTGTATATTTAAGTAGTATTACACTTATCTGTTAAGTTTAAATGATCAGGTCTGGTGCATTTAACATAATCTACTATAATAGATATAGTGTTATCCTGTATAGTTAAAAAGACAATTTTAAGAATTATACCAACTCTCAGAACATCTAAACCTCTGTAATAGGTGGAAATGTGAGGTTAGGTAGGAAATCATATTTTATATACAAAGAAAAATACATGATAAGGGGAGTAGATATAATGAAATTATAAAATTAACTATGATAACCTACCGTTTAAAGTTTATACAGAATGAGGTAATTGTGTTCTCTTAATAAATATGAAATGAGGAATTTAAAACCATATATTCTACTGTAACATATTTAGAAGATTTTAGATTTCTACATGAACCATAGTATTATCATAGAAATGAAGCAAAGGTTAAATAAAATATAAATATGTAGAACAGAAAACATCTTTGAACTTTTGGAAATAAAGTATAGTGTATAAAACAAATCCAAAGACTTCCATGCATACAAATGTCAAACGAAATATTGTCAAAGTTTTATGCAGAGTCCGAGATTTAATCCCATGAATTTAAATACAATATCACTTCGAAAATTGTGCAATATACAAACAGAGGAAGTCCTTAAGGAATTTTGGACCAACTTGTGCTAATAAAATTCAATGTCATTGTCAATGCATGACTCGCATAATTTTAACATTGCGGTATAAGTATGAAAGGAAAAGAGTACCTGCACATAAAAAAGTTAAGATAAATTAAGGAATTTTCTTAAATCCATTAAGCACTGAATATCAAAAGAAGTGATATTGGTAATTTAAAATAGGATTATTACCTTATTGCTTGGAATAGAGCAGGAAAGTAAATCTTCATGTAAAAGAATTTGGGAAACAAATTAAACTAGGAATAAGAGGAATATAATAGTAGGAGAAACTATTACAATGAGAAGGAAAATAATTCCTTGAATTTTCTTCAACAAAGTGCTTTACAAACTCTAAGGGACTATGGAAATTTTGTTGTTCCTGTACAAATTTCGAACGAATGTCATCAGAGCCTATTTTGTACAATTAATTATATTACATTAAATATCTAAAAATGTTATAGGCTATCAATCTTTAATAATGTGTTGTGAAATTCAGTTAGAATAAATAAATAGGTGTGGAAGTGCATAAACTTGAGAAAAGGGTGAACAATTTAAGAACAAAAGATATTCTCAATTCCTCATAATCAAATGTTGAGTTGCAGCAATTTAGAAATCAAAATTATGAAACTAGAACAAATATCGATATAAGTTCTGATTTATCTCCTAAATCGTAATATTGAATATATAGCGAACATCCTAGATTTGTAAGGATCTATCAAATGTAACTAGGGTCAACGACCATTGAGAAATTAAATTTATATATTCCTAAAAACACTTAAATTCCAAACGAATGACAACCTCAACGGAAAAATTACGGAATGGAATTGAGAACAATATTATATAATGAAAATTTCATTAATAGGACAAAGCCTAAGTCTATTAACAAGGGTATGCATGCCAAAAATTTCGGTGGGCTCTGAGAGTAGAAGAGAGCCAGTTAAATTAACCAAACTATAAATGAAAACCCATAAAAATTATTTAATAACCGGTTGTCAATACAGAATAAAATGATGCAAAGAGTAGGGTAATAAGAATACTAATACATGGAAAGGCATTGTAATGACGAGGAGAATAAACGATTGGGTTTGAATTCTAGAAGGATGGAACTCCTTAGTTTCGTCATATTCGTAAGTGAACACTTTGTTTTAATGAAGGAAATATCCAACCTCCATCCAAAACCAAAACAAGAAATTATTGCTAGGGAGAGTCAAAATATGAATAATCGGAAGGAAACCATAAACCCACGACAAAGATAAACTATTATTAAGGTTATACATCAAAACTATGGAATATAAATTATACCAGAAGAACCCAAATATGAAATTGCAGTAAATTCAAATGTATGAAGTAACTTAGTTAATTCTCACTTCGTTATACCTAGGAATGGTTGCATTATGGATTTCGTACACCTAGAAGGAGATTGGCCATGATACCCTTCAAAAACGTAAATCCATGAAGCAAAACGAGTAGTCGCAACCAAAACACGTAAACACCAAATGGTGATAGAGTATAATGCTTTGAAAAATTAAAATCAACAATACAATACATAACAGAGACCTTATAGCCAAAACATTGTAGCAAAAGGGAAGTACTACCTGAAGTAACATTTTGGAATTTCACCTTGAAGGCGTAAAAAGAACTAGGAACCTTCTGCGTCATGGATTTGAAATTCATGGATCTCTTCAAAACTGGGGATTTGTACAGGAACCAGAAATGGAACAAAAGAAATTACAGTGCCAAAAATAATGAGCAACCAAAATTAGGGTAGAGGAGACCTAAGTTGAAACACAAATACGATACATTCATGACCGTGCAGGTTGATTGGATCGTCGCGAAGAAATTAAATCTGGAAGATGAGAGGTCAAGTCTCCAAAGCCATGTGATGGCTTTAATGAAGAAAATACTATTCGTAATGAAGAAAATATCGAAGGATAAGGCCATTAAATAGTCTGACTTCAAATCCTACAGATAGTAATTTCAAACCAAGTCACATAAATGCATAGAGTAATATGAAACTGTGTCCTATTAATATGTATCATAGGTGAATTTCGTGTCAAATCCATGAAGGAGATGAAACCCATGTTAAGTCTAGAATGGGGGTATACGGAGCATGCATTAGTGGTGTTACATAATTCCACGTAGGACTAGATAAATGAATATACAGTATTAATATTCGAATGAGAAATTTACATAGCATGTATACTAGAGAATGTTATTCAATATATATATACATAGAAGTAAAGTATATCATTAAGGTTAGTTGTCTGAAAGAAGGTAGAATTCATTATAACATAAAAATGGATAATGTATGGTAAGTAAGTATATACATATATAAATTCGTATATTACGCATAGTGGTAAGGTCCGAATGATAGTGTTAATAGAATATAATATAATATTGTCAACTAGGGAATGTTGAGAAGGAAAAATCGAGTGGCTACAACTAACATAGATAGAGCATAAAAGGAACATATGTTTTCATTAGTAATACTAATGGAATTAAAATTGCAAGAGTATAATATAAAAATTATATTATTCTAGAATTGGCATAAGTAGCATAGACTCTATTATATTAAAATAAAGTTGTAAAAAGATGTAGTTAATGTCAAGCTTCCAAGAAAAGGGATGGATGCAAATTGTTGGACTTAAGTTCGTAAATAGCAAGGCAAACATAAAACATCTAGACGAATACGTCCAAGAGTGACGAAGTATATTAATGCAATTCACTATAGTTACTCTTTAGACTATAAATAGAAAAAAAAAATTGTTGTGGAAGTAGAGTTGTTACAGATGGTATCAGAGCCCATGTTGAAATATTGGGCCTATATGTTCCCTCACACCAGAAATTAAAAATCCAAGATTATGTTGCTATAAATTGTTCTTTGTATTGAAAAAAAAATACACTAATTTCATTTCTGTGTACAGTGAATTAGTGTATAAAATTACAATTGAAACTATGAATGAAAGGGGACGAGCTCTAGGTAGATTTGTTTGGTGAGGGAAATCCACTAGATCAAAATGTTTAGTTGATGGATATGTTTTGGGAAATGAGAAAAGAATTGGTTAATCTGAGAACCAGTAACGAATGATTGTTACAAGCCATCAAAGAACAAGGGAGTTTGATTAAGGAATTAACCTCAATGTCTAGTCACGAAAGTGAAGACCTGAAGATAGAGAAAAGAAGCTGAAACCACATAGAAGGGTCTAAGCATGTTGAAGCAGCTAAACGTGAGCCGAAAAAGAAAAAGGAGAAGGATGAGGAATGATGTCTCTTGATCTTAGAAAAACATCTTCGGGTCTACTAAATAATTTGAAAATAG
The DNA here is from genome assembly GCA_034641835.2 of Pinus albicaulis. Lineage (NCBI taxonomy): Eukaryota > Viridiplantae > Streptophyta > Pinopsida > Pinales > Pinaceae > Pinus > Pinus albicaulis. Next base: position 1,378,041,182 of record CM076584.1, read on the forward strand.
AAAATTTTGAAATGTACCATGTGTAGCATAAAGCTAACTGTGCTAGGAAGAAAACAAAATGATATAAGTGTGGGATGGAAAAACCACTAATTGAGAAGGCTCTTAATAAAAGTTCAAGTATATATACTTGAATGATAGAATTAATGATGACAAAACAAGAAAAGAAAAGAACCACTAAAGTGTTGAGGTGTTGGGGAATCTCACCAGACAGTTCACATAGGACAATTCAGAACAATTAAGTGACTTGAGTGACAGAAAATGACCAAGATCGAAATATATCGGGGACCATCGCTGCCTTAGTGAATCAATCGACTGAAATACCAATCAATCATAATAAAAAGGTTGAACTTATGAAATTTGCATAAATTGTCATTGATTTAATAAATCTAGGAATGGAAGATGGTTAAGTGAGTTTACAAATATTAGTAAATTGTAAAAAAAAAGTAAGCATACATGGTTAGTACACTTAGCCATAGGAAAATAGACATGCAAAAATCTTGTAAGTGCAGAAAAAAAAAAATGAGGGATACAAAAAAAATTATAATTAAAATCATTCTATCAGTAGAATGATATAATCAGTTAGTAGGAAAGAAGAGGCTAGAAAATTTGAAATCAAAAAATGATTTCTGAACAACCTGTTTCTGTTTGGTAAATTTAGGAGAAAAGTTAAGCTAGATAAGTCCACAACTGGTGGGAATGTGCAAATTAACATCATAAAAACAATTTAACAAGCTTGGTTAGTTTAGTTAGCTACTAGAACAAAAAGAAAAGTGACCCATAAGTTACGAAAGATTGTTGTAAGTTTAAATGGGTATGAGATAGAACTAAATTTAAATATTTTACCTTTAGGTTCCTAAGATGTATTAGTAGGAATGGACAGTTTTGAAAAACAGAAAGCAATAATTAATTTCTTAGATAACACAATTCACTATATAGATGGTGAGGGAAAATCAGTGATAATGAAAGGAAAACCCAAACCAATATCAATCGGACAAAATTAAGCACAATAGTTAAAAACAGACAACAAGGAAAGGTTGTCATCTATATGATGTACAAGTGAAGGAATTGGGACAACAAATCGAAAAAGAAACTGTAGAAAAGTTAACAGTAATCAGAGAATCCAAAGATGTGTTTCCAGATGAAATTTATCAATTACCCGGTAAAACAAAAATTGATTTTTCAATTGAATTAATACCTCGAGCTACATCTATATCTAGAGAACCATACAGAGTAAGTACCCCAAAGTTGTGAGAATTAAAATTTCAACTACAGGAGTTGTTGGACAGAGGTGATATCCAGACAAGTGTGTCTCCATGAAGAGCATCTGTTAAGAAAAAAGTTGGCATCTTAAGAATGTTATAGACTATAGACAACTGAATAGACTATCTATAAAGAATAGATTTCCTCTACACAGAATATACTATTTAATTGATCAAGTGATAGGAGCCACTATATTTTCAAATATTGATTTAAGTACATGCTATCATCAATTTATGATTAAGGATGAAGACATAAATAATACAACATTAGAGCTAGATACAGACCCTATGAGTTGTAGTTCTACCTGTTGTGTTGAATAAAGCACCTGCTACCTTTATGTGTCTAACAAAATGTGGCTTAAGTAAGCATCGAGATAAAATTCTTCTAGGGTTTATTGATGACATTCTAGTATAATCTAAGAATGAATCAAGACATAAAGAATATCTCAGAATTGTCTTACAAACACTTAGAGAACATAAGTTATATGCCAAACTTAGAAAATGTGAATTTTATAAAGATAAAATTCAATAATTGGGTCATGTAATTTCAGAAAAAGGACTCATAAAAGGTACAAGCTATTATGGATTGGTCTATGCCTACTCATGTTTGAGCCATAAGATCATTCATGGAAATTTTGGGATACTACAGGAGATTTGTAAAAGGATTTTTAGCTTTAACTTATCCTATTACATCTGTACAGAAGAAAAGAGTGAATTTTGATTGAACAAAAAAAGGTCAACATAGTTTTGGTCAGTTAAAACTAAAACTAGCAACTTCTTGTATGTTGAATATTGCTGATCCAAACAAAGAAATATTAGTATGTAAAGATACTTGTGCAGAAGGATTTGAGGATGTATTATTACAAGAAAACTCAGTCATAGCATATGAGTTAAGAAAATTAAGGAAACATGAACGAAATTACACTGTGTGTGACTTAGAATTAACTATTCTAATACATGCTTTGAAGATGTGGAGACAATATCTCTTAGGAAAAAAGTTTGTGTTGATGACTGATCACATAATTTTGAAATCGTTTTTCACACAACTTGATGTAAATGCTAGACAAGATAGGTCGTTGTTCTTCCTTAGTTATTTTGACATAGAAAGCAAACATATTAAAGGAAATGAAAATAAGATTTCAGATGCTTGAATAGGAATGCTTATCAAAATTTCAATACTGTTGAGATTAGTACAAATTTTGATATTGAAGGATTGATACAAGAAATAAGGATTCAAGATTCAAACTATGAAAAACTCCAAGGGAAAATGCAGAATACTGAGATATTTGGATATACTCAAAAGGAGAAAGGGTTGTTTTTTTATAAAAACATAATGTACATCCCCAATATGCACGCATTAAAACATGAAATTCTAGATGAGTGCCATAAATGACCCTATGCAGGACATCCTGGGTATCAAAAATTGATTTCAGCCTTAACAGAGAATATGTTATGGCTAGGTATGAAAAAATATGCGGCTAATTATTTAGCTAGATGCTTGGAATATCGATATGAAAAATTTGACATCCAGCAGGATTGCTGAAATCATTTAACTATCCCAGAATGGAAGTGGGTAATAGTTTCCATAGATTGGATAACCAGTTTGCGTAGAAAAAGATACTAACAAAATAAATACATTTTATCCATCGAAACTGCTTTAGTCACAACTCAAAGTGGTTAATATGTACAAGAAGGAAGTTATAAAATAATATGGAGTTCCAAGATTGATCATATCTCACAAAGATGACAAGGATAATTCCAATTAGGTTTTTGAAAACTGTGTTGCAAAAAAAGAGTACCAAGTTGGATGCACTTTACCCTGAGGAACCTACTCTCAGCAAGAAGGTGAGATGAAGGAGGAACATCCATCCCTAGTTGAAAAATGAACAAAGTATTTTGGAACACCCAGGACAATGTTGAATTTTAGAGAGGGAATATCTAATATCCCTATCTTTCTGCTTTTATTTTGGGCATTTGAAAGCACTAAATGTCAAATGGACCTATAGGAAAGTTATATGTGGACATAAATTAAAGTTGAATCTAATAAATATGAAAATTAATCATTGTGCCAAGACTAGAATAAATAGAGATCAGGAATTCACGTTTATGAGGATGGATAAGATTCCAAAGACTTTCCCAGATTCTCCGAAAATACTTGGAGAAAATAAATTAAAATTAAAATATTAGATTGGAGATAAAAATATATAAGGTACTTTAGTAAAGTGGAAAGTTGTTGGGAAGAGGTGGAATAAAACTAGAAAGAGAAAAAATCTATTTTGAAAGTACGGAAAAAACAAAAGGAAAGCCTAGGCAAAAAGGAAAAAAACATCCTAATTAACTGAACTCAGTTATGGAAAATCATTGATGGGAAAACATGCTTAAATAAGCCATTCCTGGGTAGACAAGAGGTTGTCTACACCTTGGAGGAATTGGTCTCTGCTCGGGAGGAGCTGTAGAGGGAGAGCTCAAGGTTGGGTGGAAAATAGTCTTATCATAATTGGAATGCACAAGATAATTCATTTTGTCTTATTATTATGTTATTTTGATGAAACTTATAAATGTGGTGGATTAGATAGAAAGTTCCATGAAAAATTATACTTTGCATATTTATGTAGTATTACACTTTTCTGTTAGGTTTAAATGACGAGTTTTGGTGAATTTAATAGAACCTACTATAATAGATATAGTGTAGTCCTCTATAGTTACATAGACAAATTTAAGAATGATACCAATTTTCACAATGTCTAAACCTCTATAGATAGGAAATAATGTTTTATATACACATAAAAATACATTGGAAAGAGAGTAGATATAATGAAATTATCAAATTAACTATGATAACCTACCATTTATAGTTTATACAGAATGAGGTAATTTTTTTCTCTTACTAAATCTGAAATGAGGAATTTCAAACCATATCTTCGATTGTAGAGTTGTTACTTTCACCCTGCTTTACTGTGGAAGTAGAGTTCTTGCAATCATTCTTCACTTGAATTGTTCTCACTGCTCGAGGTACTTCCATGAATTAGGTTATTTTCAAGAATGTTTTGTTCACGGTCTTCATTGTTTTATTCTTCTTCACCTTCCATCAACAAGCATAAAAATAAATTGTAATGACTGTATATACATTGGTGAGAATAATGAAAATTGCAATATTAAATAATATACATCAACATAAATCGTAAAGAAATGAAGTACCATAGCAATAACTAACTCATGAACTATACACATTCTTTCAAAACCATGTAGTATGCCATATTTCAAAATTTCATCTGTTGGCATAGTTCCGTACTTTTTTTCCTATAATTTTTATACCCCATAACAAATCATATATTTAATATAAAATATCTTTTTGTTCTATTAGTTATAGATGGAGCTAAGTAAAAAAATATCGATAGATGCTTACAAATTCCACAATTAATTTGTGATATTCCAGCATATACTCACAACCCATATTTAACCCAATGTCAATCAATTCGTTTGATGGTTCTTCTTTGTATTTAGCACCTATTTGAAGACATTCAATGATGATTTTTGTAAAACAACTTAAAATATACAAAAATTAAATCTAGTTTAGTTGTTATAAGGAAGTAATAATTACTCACAAACTTAGATATCAACCCTCATCTTCCTTTTCTTCCTTCTTTATGTGCTTAATGGGTTCCATTTAATTTTATTTTTTGCAAGAAAATACTTGAAAATTAATATTTAATGCTAAATTGTTTATTTATTGTACCTAATAATAAAAAAAATCAATGATTATGTATTGCATTTGAAGCACATTGTTGTTGATATGTCTCCTCCTGCAATGCAATTTTGTCCATTTCTTTGACCATCTCCTTGTATACCTTTTTGGACATTCCTACTGGCATATTTCTGATATCAACTCGTTCATCTTTTGAAATTTTGATAATCTTCTTGAAAATGTAAGATGACAATAAACTATTGAATTTTTATACTGATATGAAAACTAGATATAAAAAAAGTGATATTTATAAATAATTCTAGAAAAAACATTTAAAGGACTATTACATTTTCATTCCTTCTTTTTTGTTGTTTTACGTTTTTGGTATTAAAAGTATGACATGTCTAATTGGCCATTTTTTTGGAAATTGTTCCTGTAGTTTAGATAAAATTTGGTTCTTGGAATCATTGGATTAATTTTTTTAGTGTAAGTGGAAAAAAGGTCTATACATTCGTTCCACTAGATCCCTCAAACTTTTGTTAAGGTTTTTCCCTCTTTCATTAACCTCCAACGCCACTCCAGATGAGATAAGGAGCAATTCATTTCCATTTGCATGTTCTATTTTTTTCTTTTCTTGGAACAACATTCATTTTCTGACTTATTGGTCCCTGTATAACATTAAACATATGTGAATTAATAAATTTTTTGAAACATGTTATCTAATAATTTTAAGTAAATTATTAATGAAATTAAAAAAAAGAAACTCATATTGGATCAGTAGTATTTTTTCATTCACCTGATTCATCCTTTTGAAATTTTCCCATCAAGTTTTTACGCTCTTCTGGTCCTAGATCAGAAATAATATTATCTAGCTTCATCATTTTTTGGCTTCGCTGGATACACAATAAATAATACATATTTCTTAAACTTACATATACTTCAAAAATAATATTTTTTGTAAAGAATTTACAAAACACTTTCCTTTTTTTTTTCTTGATGTGTTATCAGTATTTTTGTTACTTGATATCTTGTTGGTCATTTCTTTATCAATATGAAACCTATATCATATCATTCATTAATATATTTTATAAATAAATTGTCAACTTTTCAAGGAAAAAATATATTTATCAGGAAACTGATGCATGTTTCGTGGTGTATGCACCGATGTCAGTTCTTCTTGGTCTTAAAATTGGACCGTCCAAACATTATAAAACATCATATGGTGCTCTATGTCAACAAGGATCACTAGTGGGCTACATGTTAACCACCACATCGATTAACACAGACAAAATAATAAAAATTTTCTAGTGTTAGTTTTTGTATCATATGGTGTCATGGAGGGGCGGTGCGGCCTATTCTTATAAATGCCCCATGAAAAAAAAAAGGACTACCGTATGGTGCTCTCTGTCAACTAGGAGACCCGGTACGTTATATGTTACATGGTGCACTTATTAACACAAAATAAAAACTTGGTTTTGCTAAACAGTATGTGAGCGGTGCACTATTTTACATATGGAACACATTAAAAGAAATTATTTCTAAATTTTTTATCAAACGCTACATGCACAGTGTGCTGGAATAAGCTAGTGCACCGGTCCGCTAGGTTACATAGGGTGCACGGATTAAAAAAAATCTATTTTTTAAAAATTCACGCAAGGGCCGACATGGATTGGGATTCCAATATGCAAGTTGTCTCGTGGGTTGGATGTCATAGGCCTATATATATAGAAATGGAAACCCTATAAATATAATATGAAAATTCTTAATTCTGAAATGATAGAAATAGGAAGAAGCAAGGGAAAAAATAAAAAGAATGAAGGGCTTAGGGTAACAATGGATTTATTTATTTATTTTGTTTTTTTTTCTGAAAGTAAGAAACAAATTGAATTTTTTTCTTACTGTGTAAAACGTCTTGCAGAAAATGTAAAAAAACAATAAAATTTAATCACGAGATCGTTTGAAATTCTACACTATAGGGTTTGACTCACGAGAGGTTCATAATTTTGATTGTCTGAATAGTTCTGTTCGAAAGTACTTCGCTGCTCCACAGTGCTCTCGTGGTCTTTTGCTCCAGGTGTGTCTCGTCCAAATCTCTGGCTGAAAACTTTTGCAAAAATAGTGAAATAATGAGAAGTGTTTAGAATTTAAAGAATGTTTTTATGAAATTATATTTTCGAAAATATTTTGCTGCCCATTTTTCAATTTACCACTTTTTTTTCACTTAAAAGATATAATTTTTTGTTTTTTTATTTGTGGTTTTTCGTCACCGATGCGTAAATTAAAAACACTACACTGGTCTGTTAGGTAATAACATGACATCGATTTATAGTAAAGAAAACAACACTGGTGCGATTATATGTACATAAGCACTGATAAGAATAAGTCCATTTTTAAGGCACAAAACTTACTTATAAGTGTGTGTGCTAAAATTTATTTTTGATTTTACTCAAATGCACGGATAAAATATCGTAATTGTATCGAATGGAAAATTCTTCAAAATTTGGCTCATTCCATAATATTTCTCCAATTCCATAGCGGAGTTCTGCCAATGCATCTCGATATGTAATATTACTTTATATTTTACTTATATTTTCAATACCTAATTGAATTTTTTTTTTATCCATTTCAAGAAGCTTAATCAAATTTATAATTTATATGAAATGGCAGGCTCATGAAGATTCAGAATCGAGTTCAGATGTACAAAATAATCAAACAGCTCCAAACTGTTAGAAGCTCTTATGAGGAGCAGCGTACCGCAAGGCGAATTTGCTAGATGAAGATGGATAACTGCTTCACCTTGCCAACTATAAAAATATTGCATCTTCTAGCCACAATCCTGGGACGATGATGGTAATAATAATTGTTTGGTATATTAATGTAATTATTTCAACGTCAAACAAATTAATATTGCATTCTCAACGTTCTTACTAATTAATATCATATATTTTTTACTAATCATGTTCAAACATATTTTTTGAAATGATTAGGATTCTAGTGATGATGAGTGACCTACCTAACATATTTTTTTGCACCCCACGACAATGTCAAATCAAAAGAAGGCTGAACTAAGAGAAAAATCAGAGAGGAACGATACCAGGAATGGTTGAATCAACCACTGATTCAACTCTCGCTACGTCCAGATTCACCAATTAGGAATGACTACAATAATAGTAGTTCTTCACAAGCTGGAAATAGAGGCAATCAAATAGAGGTTGGTATGGGTGATTACTTCAAGGATAAGACTTCCATGGAGACAATTTTGTTAGATCCATTCCAAAGTGATGATCAGCTAGGGGATGATGTTCATAACACTCACACCTTTTTCGAAAGCCTTAAATTTGCTTCCACCACGCCTCTCTTTAGACCTGGTGGTCAGTCAAATTCTACGCAGTTGGGGACAATGATGTTACTGTACAACTATAAAGCAAATTTTGGTCTGTCAAATGCATGTTTCTCTTATATTTTGAGGAATATAATCACACAATGAACATTAAAATGGTCAATTTTATGAATGTTAATAATTATATCAATGTTAATGTACATTTAATATTTTTCATGATCACCAACTAAAGGTTATTTAAAGATGAAGTTCTTTCGAGTGATCATGTCTTGCCCAGTAGCTGCGAAGAGGCAAAGAAATTGTTGAAAATGTTGGGTGTTAAGTACATATCATATCATGCATGTCCAAATTATTTTATTCTATATAGAGGAGAATATGCAGACAAAGAGATATATCTGAAATGTGGGCATGACCGATATGATAAATAAAAAAACAAGGGTAAATCACTTTATCCCCCTTTTCAGATATTTAGGCACATATCTATAATCTCAATGATTCAAAGGCTCTTTTTTTGCAAAGAATAAGCTATGTCGCAGGGATGGCATGCCTCACATAGAAGTGAGTTGGGAGTTATGCGAATCCCAACTAATTCAATAGCCATGAAGCATATAGAGGATACATAGATCGAAAATTTCAAGGATGAAGTATGAACTCTACGAATTAGCATAGCCATGGATGGTGTCAACCCATATTCCCTATAAAACACGAACTATTATGTTTGGCCTATAGTAGTGATCAATAACAATATCCCCACATGGTTGTCCGTGAAGAATGAACATCTTATGTTGGCTCTCATAGTCCCTGGTAGAAGACAAGTGAAGAATATGGATGTCTACTTACAACCATTGTTATATGAATTGTAGGAATTATGGGATGGGATAAATGTATACATTGTATCAAGATCCGTTGCAATAGAGAGGTGTTTTATGTTGTATGTGCTTACATGACACATGATTATCCAGGCTTAGGAGTTTGCTCTGGAAAATTACATGTTTATTGATTTTTTTATATATGTAACAATATTCTTTCGCATATTAGTCATTCAATTCGTTGTAATTTTTTTTATATTCATGATATTATTTAACATGCCATGCATATAAATTGTATACAATAACCTCCTAGGTCTTGTAACAAAAGGGTATTTTGCATGTAAATGTTGTGGACCTTCTCTAAAAGCTAGATTGTCAAAGGACCTAAGAAAGCCAGTATGATTTCTTGAGGGTATTCCTCCCAGAAGAACACCCTTACAGAAGAGAAGCATCTACTTTGAATGGTAAATGAGAGAGAAACCAAAGGTTTCCAATAATGACAGCCTGAATGACTTAGACCGTATGAGAGAGAGAAGGAGAAGGAGTTCATAAAAATGTTCAATTCAAATGGGGAGCCTATGTTCGATGATCCAGAATTATTTGACACTTACGTTGAGAAATTTCCCATTGGGATGAAAAGGAAATATATATTTTATAACCTCCCATATTGGGAGCATATTAATATTACCCACTTATTACATCCCATGCATATATTTAAAAATGTTTCATCTTCTTTATGGAGGCGCATATCATGAAAACATAGTGACACATTGGTTTTTAGGAAAGATATAATTACTTCAAAAACTAGAAATAAAAATTGGCCAAGATGATTAGAAAGTACAGGATCAGAGGCAGGTGTTGGTCCCTCTAATTCATGGGTTTTCAAACAATTTCATGTCCCATGGATTTTAAAAAAAAGATGATCATTCTTCGGAAAAGGAAGTTATAATGGGTGTGAGGGTGTCATCTTCATACGTGTCTTCACTACCGTGTTTCTTCACCGTGGATGACCATTTTTTGAGGTTGAAATCACATGACCATTTGAATCTTCTAAGAGTACATATAATGTCAAAATAATGATTCTATTATTTTTTATATTAATAAATTTTATCCCATGAAGGGATCATAAAACATAACTAATTTTGTATATTATTGCACATGTTTATAACTTTGCATTTTAGTTATCCTTTTTTCGTGCGTGGGTGTGTGAAACTTGAATTCCCTAAATAACTAGGACGTGCCATATCTAAATTATCTACATTTTTACGTTGAATCACCTCAAAGGAGATTCATGTGGCTAGAATTCCAGAGTGGCGTCAAGCGATAGTTGAGATTGTTTGTATGTTTGATAAGGAACTATCGACGAGTTTCATGGACTTGGAGGTTCATCCTCTAATCCACCTAGTAGATGAGGTTGAATTACTTGGGGTGGTTTCTTATCGTCGGATGTTCTTCCTAGAGAGGTACATGAAGAAATTGAAAGGTTTTTTTCGACAAAGGGAAAAACCTGAGGGGTCTATGGCAGAGGGGTACATATCGTATGAGTCTTTCTATTATTCCAGTGAGTACATCAAGAAGATCGATAATAGACTAGGTGTGGTGATTTGGGATGATGAAATTGACGAAGACAAAAGAGAAGGGGAGTTTCTCCTAATGAATGGAAAAATAACTTGATAACGAGTAAGCGACTTATAAATTTTCAAATTTACAGAAATTAAATATTCATATTGAACTTCGATATAATGTCCATTTTAATCTCTACGTACTATATAATGTTATTTTTATTTCATGAGTGAATGTAGAAATCAAAGCAATCAATAAATTCGTTCTTTACTATTACGAAGCGACACAATCGTGGGTCGCATTTTACGAACAAAAGAGGATGAAATGGGATAGTGACAGGAAAGAATTCATACGGTTGAATGGTAGAAGTGTGCCTTATCCGAATCATTTAAAATAAAATATGAAAAAATATTCCCCAATAGTTGGGTTGCTGACCAAGTCAGAGAGAAGTACGGTGCAACCAGTCGTTACTCGCATGCTGAAGAGGATGCGCTAAATGTACAGATTGGGTGCAACAACTCGGTAGTAATCTATTTAATTTATATGTACATTTGAAACTTAATAAAGCACCTTTCAAATTTAATTACATCTATATTTCATATTTTAACTGTTGGGTTATTATAAGACACATGCCACTATGATTTTTTAATTTTTTTATAGGTGCATTTGTTCCCATCTATGTGGGCACATGGACACCATTTTCGCAAAAAAAATTCCAATGATGGACACATCACACAAGACTGTGGAGTGGAAGTCAATTTAAATCAATCTAGCCGATCTATCCACCATGAGCAAAACCTAATACGAGGGACATTAAGATATGTCGGAAAGATACAAGGGATCATTGAAATGGATTTGTATTCTTTCCGTTGTGTTATTTTTAGGTGCAAGTGGTGGGACACCTTTGATCGGAATAATGTAAAGGAAGATCGTGATAGTATGCTTATATGTATCAACTCTAGAAATATGTGGGATGAAGATAAGGAGCCCGATGTTCTCGCCAAACACTAGAACCAGGTGTCTTTTAACCTAGATGTGTTGGATAGGGATTGTTGATTTGTATTTAGACATGACCCTAGATCAAAACATTTTTTTCACAATAATAGCATTATCATGCCATGCGAGCTAGAAGATAGTGAGGGTGATCATGAGAACCGAGAGTGATATGGTACATGTGTTATTTCATCAATATTTTTACCTTTTAAGATGATTTATTATAAAGAAGAGGACTTAACTACCTTATAACTTATAAGCTGACTTTTTTTCTTTTCGAAACATTATAATATGTATTTTGAATTAGTTGGTAATTTTCATTGTGTTAATCTTAAAATCAATATTTCACTTGATAATTTGCAATTATGTTGATCTCAAAAACAATAGCGTACTGTATAAAGTTAATTTTTTTTTTATGTGCGATCATAATAAAATAATCATAATTCTAAATTACATGAATTTAATTGTATTATTTTTAGCTAGTGGTACACCATCAATAGCAGTACTAGTTGAGGCCTACTCAGTCAATGGTGCAAGCTCGAAAAGCTCTGATACATGCCGATCATCACGTGTAGACTATTGATTTGGTACTAGTGCCTCATGCTGATCAGGATCAATTGTCGGCTACTCATCGTGATGACTCAACATGGTCGATGGTGTAGCCTGCTCATGAGCATCAGTACTGCTCGATGCTGCAGGCTGCTGACTCGATGTGGCTGATGGTCAATGGTATATATATAATTCTAAATAATTGTATACCATTGACTGAGCAGGTAATATTATTGTTTTATTTAAATTTATTCTAACATGTTCTTTAACTTGTTTTTATTAAACTCGTGGTACATCATCAATATCAATACTAGTCGAGGCTTGCTCATTCAATGGTATATATATAATTCTAAAGTACATCAATTTATTCGCATTATTTTCAGCTGGTGGTGCATCATTAATAGCATTATTAGTCAAGGTCTGCGTAGTCAATGGTGCATCTTCAACAAGCTCAGATACATGTCGATAATCACATTCCTGTTTATTTGGTTCAGGTGCCTCATGCTGATCAGGATCAACTATTGGCTGCTCATCATGATGAATTGCATGGTAGATGGTCCATCCTGGTCATGATCATGAGTATTAATGGATGCTATAGGTTGCTGACTCGACGTGGCCTATGGTCCAGCCTTCTCTCCATCATGACTATTGGTCGATGTTGCAGGCTGCTCATCTGGCACAGCACAAGGTGAATGATGATCACTCCCTTGATCAGGATCATTACATGATGCGTCGCTACTCACAGACTTTTGACGTGCTACGTCTCAACCACACCTATAATTTCGAAGGGCCCTCCTCAACCTCGTAACTAAACTGGTAGCTCCTATGACATGGTGCATCAGGCTAAACATGTCACACGGCATGCCTCTCCACATTTGTAATAGCCTAGCATCGAACTGTATATCTCTGATAGTGGCGGGTCTGACTCCTGCCTCAACAAACAATGCATAGAGTTGGTTGCCCAACTCCATCCTCCATCTACTATCAAGCCTATGCCTAGAAAAATGCGATATGAGAGCACCATGAGGAGCTAGTCTGTCTACACCAGCCTCATGATCCTTGACATCTACTATATCCTGATGATCTTTAGGATCTACACCTAGGTCATTTAGTGGCGTTGACATCTCATTGCCATCAAAAGGCCCAATGTCTACAAAATATTTATAATTGCACAACAATAATTAGACAATTTCATTAAATAGTTTAATAAAAACAAGTTAAATAAAATGTTAGAATAAATTTAAATAAAATAATGATATTACCTCTATCATCCGGTGGCTCATCATCTATGAAGATAATGTGAGCACACCCTCACCAATCCAAAATAGCATAAAGATAGGGGACCATAAGAAAGATATGCTCATCAACACTAGCTATCAACTCAAGTGCATCATGCGATATCCTCGTGGAAAACTCAGTCTCACCCCTCTTTGGAATCATCTTTCCACACATGTCCATTCATAAATGCAGCATCGGCCTACAATGCTAACGAAAAAAGTAGGCCTCATATCTAGAAACCTCTCAAAAAATAAATAAAATAGCTCTGAATAAAAGGGAAGTTGACCCTCCCTTATGCATGAGAATGACATCTATCTAAAGCTATATAGAGCAGCTGGAAAAAGATGGCAGACCACCTCCCAAGACGTGGCTCATGTACTAAATAATAAACATAAAATAGAAGCGGGAAACTAATGCATTCCTCCTCGTTGGTGTTGTTTGAAATGGTCATAATCCAAAGTGAGAGGCACCCCACCTCCTCACTACCAAATGAAGCAATACTTAACTCACCTCTAGAGACCTGAAAATCTGAAGGAGGTAGTATATCCGTGCTAATGTATCTCTGGAGGATGCCAACTAACTCCCTGTTGCATAGCCAACCGGAAACTCTGGGAACTAGGGAAAATCCAACCTTCACCTCGATAGGCCAGTAATTAAATAGATTTCCTCCTCAGTGGGCATGTACCACTGGTTAGGACCAACCTAGAAAGCTTGTAGGTGGGCATTCCACCTGCGGAGAAAATGTCGCAAAACACACCATGACACTCTGGGGATGTAGCCTCCTCATAGAACTTGAGGAGGCCTACCTGCCTTAGGAGCCCATGGGTAGTTGTTATAATAGGGTGACGGTACGCATATCTCTCCCTCTCTCATGCATCCCAGAAGCGAACCATGTTATGTTGGTATGCTTGTTGCTGTTTTTGTTCCCTCACTTCTCTCCTTTCACGTCACTGAATGATTAACATGTTAAATAAAATTTATTTATTAAATGAGAAATATAGTTGGGAATATACATATATAAGTTTAAAAAAAAAAAAAACCATTCGGTGCACCACCAAAAACAAGAATGCACTGGTAACGGTGCGTCTTTTTTTTGTCGTGCACCGGATGTGATGCACCAAAAAACTTGCAGTGCACCGCCCTCCTCGCATTGTTCCAAAGTCAATGGTGTGGTGGTAAAACATACTGCACCATTGACTATGGACCAGTGTGAGGTGGGCGGTGCGTTGACCAAACTATAGGCCCCGGGGCATATAGTTTGGTCAGTGCACTGCCTTCTTGACATCACTACATAGTCAACGATGCGGTCTTTTAGTAGGACGCACTGTTGACCATGTCGAATTGCCAGAATGTGGTGCACTGACAAAATTACCCTCCCTGGGGCGTATATTTTCGTCAACACACCTCATTCCTGCTATTCGATAGGGTCAACAGTGCAGTGAGGTAACCAAACGCACCGCATTTTTTTTAAATTTTAAAAAATCACGACGCACCATTTTGGTACCACCTCAGAATTGATGCAAATAACATTAGCACCGATCATAGTGCAGCCTGTAAATTTATAGGCAACACCACAAACCACTTCGAGCCGAATAGCTGGAGCGCACCGCGTGGGAATTTTTTTCTTCAAAGAAGCTGAATTTTAAGCTATTTTATAAAACTAATACACTAAAAGGTCTAATTATTGAAAAACAAGGAAAATACCTATATATATGGCCATCGAGGAGGCATATTGGCTGTAGAATTTTCAAAAATAAATTTGTCCACCGTTTTGCAAAATTCAAAATGGAGATGGTGGGCAATGGACAGCAGCAGTGTGTGCAATGGGAGCACCTATGGAAGGGCACCCCACCCAAGGTAATTTTTCACCGGTGCTTGATATCTCTACAACATTGGAAAGTCAAAAATGTGGATTTTTTGCCATATTTTCTTTTTATATTTAACCCTATTCCGTTGCGTGGGTTTTATAGGTGCACCGGTGGGGTTTCTTAAAACCACACCGACCTATTTCAGTTTTGGCACAGGGTTTTAAGACACACCAGTGTGTAATATTTGTAAATCCCCTGTGTGCTACAGTAATAAGACGCACTAGGTGGGTTTGTACCGAGCGCACGGTGTCTCGGTGTGCCAAAATTTTCTGTGCACAACAGTGTTGTCTCTAGTTGAATGCAGCAGTGCAGTTTACAAGGATAAACGCACTGGAAGAAAAACATCCGCAAAAACCTCCACCTGCTAACTTCCTCTAGTAACCTCCACTACAAACAGGTGTTCTAGGTATTTTTATAAGAGTTTCCTCAAAAACATACGCCAGAGGGTATTTTCATTGTAGTGTACTCCTCAGCAAAATGGTGTTGCTGAACATATGAATCGAACACTTATGGAAAGAGCCAAAAGCATGATCAGCAATGCTAACCTGTCAAAGGGTTTGTGGGAAAATTTAGTATTTACTACTTGTTATTTAGTTTATAGGTCACCTTCGATTTCCATAAATTGTAAAATTCATGAAGAAGTTTGGTCGGGTTAGTCTTGTGATTATTCACATTTGAATATTTTTTTTTGTGATGCCTATGTTCTTATTCCTAGAAATCATCTTTCAAAGTCAGATCCAAGATCAAAATGTTATGTGATTGTTGTGTATGATTATGCAGTGAAAGGATACAGGTTATGGGATCCCTCTTCACGGAAGCTAGTCATTAGTAAATATGTAACATTTGATGAGTATTCTCTTTTAAAATTAGATGTTGGAAAAGTTTAACAAGAATAGGTATTGCCAAATTAACAAATTCAACTAGAGACTAATGTTTTTCCTTAAAGTTGAGAGGAGCGGGAGAATTATGATGAAAAAAGTGAAGAAGTAAAGGAAACCAGAGAAATTCCATAATCAATTAAAAAACTAGTCACTCTGAGAAGGTATGCAAGGGAAAGAAGGGCACCCAAATGGTATGAAGATTCTGCTTCATCTTTTGTGTTTATTAGTAAATATTGGGAACCTTCTTGTTCTCAGGAAGCAGTGGATGATGCAGATAGCGAGAAATGGAAAAATTCTATGGAAGAAGAAATGGATTCCTTAGCCTAGAACAAGACCTAGGATCTTGTAGAACTTCCTGAAGGGAGAAGTGTTGTTGGGTGCAAATGAGTCTTCAAGTTGAAGAGAAAATTTGATGGAAGTATTGATAGGTATAAGGCGAGGCTAGTTGGAAAAGTGTATTTTCAGGTTGAAGGTATTTATTTTCATGAGATTTTTTCACCAGTCATTTAAGCTATTTCTATTTGTACTGTGTTAGCACTAACCGCATTACTTGACCTTGAGTTAGAACAATTAGATGTTAAAACAACCTTTCTTCATGGTGATTTGGATGAACAAATATATATGGATTAGAGAGAATCTTTTGTACAAGGTCATAGCAGAAGATTAGTTTCTAGGCTCAAGAAATCATTGTATGCCCAAGGCAGTCACCCAGGAAATCATATAAGAAGTTTGACTCCATCGTGAGCCAGAATTTTATCAGAAGTGACTATGATCATTGTGTCTACTTCAAAATTTTCAGTGGCATATTCATTATCTTGTTGTTGTATGTTGATGATATGCTTATGGCAAGAAAAATCATGGAAGAAATCAACAGTTTACAAGCTCAAATCTTTAGGATGTTTGATATGAAGGATCTTGGAGTGGAAAAACATTATCTTCGGCATGGAGATACACAGAGACAGGAAGAATGGTAAGCTTTGGTTATCACAGTAGAAGTATGTGGAGAAAGTACTTGAAGATGCTGGTATGAACAATTAGCTTCCCATTTTAAGCTTTGTTTGGATTTAAGTCCTAGAACTAATGAAGAAAAAAAAGTATATGTCACGTATACCATATGCAAATGTGTTAGGAAACTTAATGTATGTGATGGTATCTACAAGACCTGACATTTCACATGCAGTTGCAGTTATGAGCAGGTTCATGGAAAATCGTGGGGAAGAACACTAACGAGTAGTGAAACGGGTGCTTTGGTTTTTGAGAGGCACAAGTGACCAATGCATCAGTTTTCATGGCCGTGAAGCTTGAGTCTGTGGATATGTCGATGCTGATTATGCCGCTGATTTGGAAAAAAGGAGGTCTACTACAGGTTATGTTTTTACTCTTGCATATGGAGAAATTAGCTGGATGTCAAATCTTCAAGAGACAATTGCTTTGTCCACTACTGAAGCATAGTATATAGTTGTTTCAGATGCCTGTAAAGATGGAATTTGAGTAAAAGTTCTGTTTGATGAGATTGGAAGGACACAGGAGAAAGTTAATGTGTTTTGTAACAGTCACAGTGTTATTCATTTGGCTACAAATCCAAACTATCACAGCAAGACTAAGAACATTGATGTAAGGTACCACTTTGTGAGACATGTAATCGATGGTGGCAAAGTAGTTATCAAGAAACTTCGTACACACAAAAATCATGTAGACATATTCACAAAGCTAGTTACAATAGAGAAGTTGAGATGGTGTCTCGCTTCTCTTGACTTGTAGAAGAGATGATGAATGGGTGGAGTTTGTTGAAATATGAAAACTAATGTTATTAATAGAATTTACCGGGAAGTCCGTTTTATAACAAATAGGAAACTACGTAACGAAGTATCCCATGTTAAATTGGGATGGCCCAAGAGACTTGTAACTTAAGGAGAATCATTCTTAATTAATGGAGTTTCAAATCCCTTGCCCCGTGGAAGTTTCCTTCACACCATGTCAAAGTTTTACCCTTAGTGTATTTAGTTGTGTATTTTAGATTCAGTTTTCATTGATTTTCTTTCGTTTCCCCATTTCAACAAGATCTGAATGAGATATGTTGGGAATAGTTACATAGTTGACTTGAGCACAGAACCATGCGTATAGTTTTCTTGCTCAAGGGACACCAATAATCTACCCCAGCAGCAACTGTAGCAGGAATTATAAGGTAGGTATTCTCTCTGTCTATTTAATGACCACCTACTGATTCGAATGCGTTCGCTGGATTTTCAGCTGATTGAAATTAACTTTGTGCTTTCAGGTATCACTAATTAAAGCAGTGTTTCCTCTTTTATTGCTTCACCCATTAAGAGATCGTTGTTTGCTAATGCTGGACTGCAGATCTGCGATTGTAAACGTGGTTGGTCGGTAAACTGTCCTATTTGTTTCCTCTTTTATTTCTTGCCACATTAAGAGTATTATATACGAATACTTTAAGAGAGTATTATTTACTAATACTTGACAGTAATTTCGAAGTCTAAAGGTTGGTGGATTGAATGCGGTAAACAACTCTATTGAAACAACGACTTCCCTTTTTCTGCGAAGACAAGGGACCATTATCTTTACGAGGAATATTAAGTGGTATCCACAGTGCATGAAACCTAAAGATAATAAAGTGACAATTTTCTGTGGTAGAAGGTATGATCAGCAATTTTGGGACTCAGAATTCAGAAATTCAAAATATTGAATAAACACACCCAAAATTTTGTCCTATTTATAATATGAAGACCAGATCGTTGTCTTACACCATTCAAAAGATCTTCTAAAAATATATGGAAAAGGTAAATAATTTGAAACCTCCAGATTATCTTTTTATTATAATCATATATATAATTATTCGTAAATTATTATAATATTGCTAGCAAATATTGATTAGTTAAAGTATAATTATTGGTGAATTATTCTAATATTGTTAGTAAAATTTTAATTCAATAAAATGCTCTCCAAATAAATAAAGATTAGAAAAAATTATCATTACATAATTAATAATAATTTTTTTAAGACTCTAAAGTCTACGTATCATTTTATTACATAAATGCTAAGCATTACATACATTTTTTTATACTATCGCTTAATTCAGTATTGTTTATTGGGTTACTTTATTGTGAGTATCTTATCATAAATTAATATATGGTACTCACAAGATTAAATCTGCTTCTGAAGTTTGTATAGATTCAAACTAATTGTGTTTGGAATTTTAAACAAATGACCAACAATAATATTACAAATATTTTCTAGCTTTAAATATCCAGTTACAGTTTTAGTTATGGTTTTTGGGTATTAAGTTAATTTTTTTTATAAGAATATTAAGATTTAGTAGAAGATGGCAATAGAGAGCTAATAGATATTGAAATTCAATGCACAATTATAAAAACTTGATGCAACTACAACAAGTATATTAATAAATAGGTTATATAAGTTATTAAGTTGCAATCAATTAAAACAGTATTTGAAATTTTTTGAAGGTGGAATTTATTTGAAATTTTTTGAATGTGGAATTTCCAAATTATACAAGGTTTTTCCAGCAGACTTTTGGAAACAGTGAATCAAATCAGATCTTATAGAGATGATTTAGAAGATTAAAGAAATAATAAAAATAAATAAAAATAGTTTTTCAATATTTTAATGGTTGTTTTTGTTGTCCTTATGGAAGAGTTTTGAGCTGATGAGCTTATGAGATCTTTTCAATCTCATGAAATTAAAAAATATTTTAAGAGACCTTTTCAAGAAAACACCGATATTTTTAGAGATAAAAGGCATGAAGTTGAAAGTTTCTCCCGAGAATAGATTCAGAAACTCGCGGAGGAGGCAGATAAGAAGAAAATGGAAGAGGTAGATATTTAGGAGCGGGATTTTATTCAAGTAAGAGAAGTAAAGATGATGCTAATAAAGATAAAAGAAAAGATGATGATAATAAAGATAAAGGTAATGGTAAAAAGTATGAATGATCCATGTTTAATGCTTTTATTTTAGAAGACATGGCCATTGTGAATGTAAGTATTATTCAAGTAATAAAAGAAAAGATGATGATACAAAAATAGATGGAAAATGTAAGAAAGATTCTATGTGCAATGTTTTTATTTTAGAAGACATGGATATAGTGAATGTAATTATTAAAAAAAAGACAATAAAAAACAAAAGCTACAATTTTGTGAAGAAAATCGATGTGGACACTTTATTTTTAAAATTGAGATGGGATTGTGAAGGGATAAATCATGGATGTTTAAGGAAAGGGAAAAATCATGGAAATGAAAGCAGGTGAAGGTAAATTGTATTAACGATGTTTTACACATCTCTCATTTATCATATAATTTATTGATTAGGAAAATTGATTGAAAATGGATATCTTTGTTTTGTTTGTAAAGCAAGAAATGAATGATATATGATATAGAAAATATTAATCATATTATATTCAAAATAATATACTTCAAATAGATTCATTACTTTATTAATTTCAAATACATTCATTACATTCAATTTTTGTTGTCAGGAATTAAGGCATTGAAAGTTGGCTATTATGACCTTTCCTGGTTATGGTAGGTGATGTATGGACATCTAATGGTTATGGTAGGTGATATATGGACATGTAAATATAATAAGATTAAAGTTACCACCTAATAATAAATTATTCAAAGATTTTTTCTTATTGATTGTGTTGGTAAATTTTTGGAATTACGCATTCTTGATACACAACATTGAGACTCATTTCTAGGAGGGAAATATTGGAAAGTAACAAACCCATTTGATGTAGTGCATGCATTTAAATGTGCCCCAATAAAGTATGTATTTATTTATTTTTTGGTTGATTTTGGTTGAAAAGTATGAATATATGTCAATAATTAAAAACATATTACTTATTTATTTTTCAAAAAATTAAATCTAGTGTTGACACTAAACGCAAATAAAGATAAAGGGGGATTCCATTTATTTCTAATGACTTTGATGATTATTGTAAAAATGATGGAATTCATATAAAACTAACAAAATCTTATAATTTACAATATAATTATGTGATTTATTAAACGAATTAAACCATTTTTGAGATGGCTAGCACTATTTCGAAAGGTAAAAAGTCTTCAAAAACATTTTTGGGGAAGAAGTTGTAGCTACGTGTGCATATTTTTCTAGTAGAAGTTTCATTGAGAAAAATAATTGTAATAACGTAATTTAGTGTTAATGGATGTGTTGAAAATGATACTTAATTTTTAATATTATATCATGTAGTTGTTGAAAAATTATTAAAACAATGTTAGTGTTTTTCTTATTATAGTTTTCATATAATAAATTAGGGTTAATTAAAATTAACTTCAAAGGATTAGACAGTTTAATTTTAAATTATTTGTATTGATTCTGCTATTATATATATATCTATATATATATATATATATATAATTCTTTGCAAAAACCTTTTTATGGATTTTATGCAAAGCAATTGTTATGCTAGTGGATTTTTCTCTTCCCCAAATGATCTTCCTATGCCTAATGTCAATGGATAGAGCGATAGTCCCTCTGGATTGTTTTAGAAGGTATAATCCTGAAATGATCTTTAACTTCATTCTTGGACTCATCATATCGTAGTTCAAATCGAAATCAATAGATTAACCAATGCTCAATGGGTCACCTTGGTAAATGGAAATCAAGTAGTTACCTAATGTGCCTATACACCCAAAATTTTAGTTTTGATCAAATTGAATTAACGAATATATTCAATATATCAGGGATTGTGTGCTTATAATAAATGGAAATATAAATCTCATATTAAGCTTGAAGTGGATGAAAATGGATTTTCACTATTGTCTTCACAAGTTTAGACGATCACAACCACATTTTTTAGAATCGATCATATTTATTTAAATAAACTAGACTCTATTTATGCTTCTAGACCAAGTGGTTCATACCATAGGAGGAGGATTTCACGGAAGAACATGTATCAATATAGATTTACTCGTTACTGTAGGAGTTTTGGGACAAAGAACCCATGGCCAGAATTGGGAACACCCTTTGAAAATTCATCAAAGTATTTGAAGCGACTAAGAATGAATGATATATTTCTTATGCATGAATATGTGTTTATATAAAAATTTCTGAGCCTCTTCGAAAATAAATAGATATTCACTACTAACTTATGAATTGTGGAAGTATAATATTACCTATGAACACATCTTATCTAAATGTCGATGATTCCATAAATATGGTAATTTATAACACAATTATCGCTTTCTAGGCTTAAATGGTAACCTCGAATCAAATATGACCAAGGAAAATGATAGTTTTATGTTGGTTTAACAGAAGCATCATTACCTTAAAAGCCACTAATTGTATCAAACATTGGACGAGAAAAAGTGGCATAGGTGAATATGCATGAGCCACTACTGTCACTTGAATATTCCAACCCAAATCTTGGTGAGAAGCCACTAAAAATTGAGATGAGGGACCCATTGGGCCCTTCTCTGACATCTAATATCCCCCCTCCTCTAATGTAAACTTGATTCCCCTATTGATAAACCCTTTTTTAGGGATTACCCTTCCTCCCCATGAGAACTCCAATAAAATTCTTCTTCCCTGAGTATTTCTACATGCTATCATGGAAGGAATGGATTAAAACCTTGATCAAGGGGATGACATGGATCTTCATTCCCTCATTTTTCTTGAAATAAATAAGGACTAGAAAGGAAAATATTAGTTTCACCTCCCATAATGCTGATTTCTCCTCTTCGTCCTGACATATTTGAAGTATCGATATATAGGATCTAGATCCAATTTAGTAGTAGAAAATATTTGGCCTTTGGGAGTTAAAAATAATTCTTTAAAAGATTAATCCAAGCCACATTGAGATGAAAAGAAAAAGAGTATAGAAGATTAACCTCCAATTGTTAAATGAATTAGGAGGCATGTAGGTCAACTTATGGTGAGTCAGGGTTATCATGTAAGCTCTCCATGGTTATCACAAATCTTAGTCATGAAAATAATCTCATGGAATATTTAGGACCTCAATTTTAAAATAAAACAAAGCCTCCTAAAAGAAAAATGGTTTGCAGAAAACCATTTGATAATTATGATTCAAGAAACTAAAGTGTGAAGTGATTCTTTGAAGCATATAATCAACAAATGGGGGATGAATTTGCAATCATTTATTCTATATTCCAAAGGGATTTTTGGGCGCCTATATATTATTTATAATGACTAGGATACCAAAGTTACTAATATGATTGCATAATTTCACATTATATCTATTCGTTTCCATATTATTGGCTTAGGGGAGTCACAATATTAATTCGATGTTTATGTTCCCAATTTCCTATAGATAAAACGTGGTTCCTCCAATATATTTCGAATACTATAAAAAAAAATTTCCCATATACTTTGATCATTGACTGATTTTTAAATTTCATAAAATCATTAGATGAAAATAAGGGATAAATTTGAAGGGTATAGGTGAAGGTTGTTCTCTAACATGAACTAATTGACCTAGAAGAACTCGTAGAAATAACAAAACAAAGCGAAACCTATACTTGGGACAATAGAAGACTTGGTCATCAGTAGGTTTATTCAAAGTGTTATTTCTTTCTTATTTTTAAAGATATCATAAGATCAGATGGGGGCCTCTATCCTCCGAAGCCATGGCTTTTATCATTGGGTGATATGCCTCAAAATTTATTTAAAATCCCATCTAAGAAACCATCCCTTCTAATTTGAAAATTTCTGGTTACATCATCTAGACTTCTAATCCAATATCCAATAGTAGTTGCGACAACTAGGACAAATAGATGTCTTAACAATTTTTATTCTCTATAAAAATCTCAAACATATCAAGTGGAATCTAAAAGGTTAGAATAAGGGAAAGTTTTAAAACATCGCGGAGGAAAGAAGTAAAACATAACAAAAAATTGATGAGATCTAACAAGAGGAAGAGGTTTTTTTGAAATAAAAAACAACATTAGGTTACTCAAGGAGGGGGTGAAATACAACTTTGTTTCATAAATCAATGATGCAACACGAAGATCTTCCCTGTCTAATATTGAAAGGGGGAAATTGGAGACCCATCAAGAGATATAATATAAACTATCTATATTTTACCAAAACATCCTCTCTGAACTAGTAATGAAAAGATAAATGGAGATCAAACTTATAACTATATACTATCACACATATTATTTCATTAGCTCAGAAGGAATCCCTAATCGTAAATATAACTTGTGAGGAAGTTGATGTTATAGCCAAGAAAATTCCTAGTAATAGATCCCTAGGAGAAAATGGCTTTACTATATGTATCTTTTAATCACGCTAGCTAACCATTGGGAATGAAGGATGGAAACTAGTTGAAGAATCCATATAGTCTTCATCGATTCTAAAATCATTGGATATTACCTGTAGTGTCCCAAATTTTTTTTTCTCGTATCACTCCTTTGATTTATTAATCACCAGTCTACCCATTTCATCTTAAGACAAGTAATCTAATTCTAACACGTTAAGTAAATTTTCTACTTAAATAAGGCTGATGAACACTAATCTCCCTAGTTAGTTTCTTCTACACAAGGTTTCGTTATAATGGTTCCCTAACCATTACATATATAAATGTTACAAGGTTTCCTAACCATTACTCATATAATTGATGTTCTTACGTATAGTGCCTTAGTTAATCTGATAGTTCACTAAGTTGAAAGACCTCTTAACTCTCTATTTAATTACCTAACTTACACACATATTAATACCTTTACCATACCATTACATAAATTAAAAATTACCTCTACTATATATCCATAATTAATTTGATACACAGTATAGTTGTTTATAATAGTCCCCAAATTATTCCATAATTATTAATGATCTTAACTATCCCCTTAGCCACATTAAACTTTAGTTATACCCCATACCCTTGACACCAATGAAAATTATGGAAGAACTTAATAAAAATACATATGGTCCTCTTTATTTTGATTCAAAGGCTCATTTCACACTTAATTGCAATGTCCCTTCCCCATGATGCATCCCACTCTAAACCTCACCATTTGTCAGAGGCCATGTGATAACCTATCCTCCTCATGTGGCCCTCATAATCATCATGGCTATGGAGGGATGACTAAGATCTATTGGAGGATGATCTAGGGTCCAATGGAACCATGAAAACCTTAAGGGTTTACCTACCTTACCTTTCTTTGTTTCGACCTTTCGTTCACAAACTGCGGCCGCTATGCTTGAGGGATTTTTTCCGCCATTAGCTCAGACCTACACATCAATTTTAGGGTGCCATGGTAGCTTTATTCCACGATGATTCTGAATCTCTGCATTACTAGAATGTTGGTTGTGGGAGTATGCGGCTACGCAATGGATTATTTC
Organism: Pinus albicaulis; assembly: GCA_034641835.2. Taxonomy (NCBI): domain Eukaryota; kingdom Viridiplantae; phylum Streptophyta; class Pinopsida; order Pinales; family Pinaceae; genus Pinus; species Pinus albicaulis. The sequence goes on from CM076584.1 coordinate 1,378,066,761, forward strand.
TCCTAATTTTTTCTCAGGTAAAACGATTTGCAATGTTTTATCAGTGCTTGAATTTGGCATGAATGTATTTGATAGTTTGGTTCTTTACTCCTCTATATCTACTCCTAAATTTTGTTTTTAATGGTTGTAGAGAAAACCTTGATACTAGAAATATTAGGCAAATCTCTCTCTATCACTCGCATATACTTTGTTATGCTTCATTATTTTTCATTAATTTGTAAATACACAAATCATAGTGGGTTTTGTCCTAACTAGGAGGAAAACCCTCCGGTTTCACTACATGGCCACTTAGGTAAGGTTATTAACCCTTCTCATAATTTGAATGGTGAAAGATTATTTGCTTAAATTCAATAATCACCTCGCCCTTTCCTTCAACACGAGGGTAATTTCTATTTACACATTCAAGTTCTAGGTTTAAATATTTTACATTCCATATAAACATTCATTTTCTATTTCAAATATTAGGCATTCAATATAATCATCGTATTGGTTGTTAATATGACATCTACCCATGTAATTCTGGGTTTAGTTATTGTGCATTCGATATGTTAAACAACTTCTTTTTTAATGCTTGTCTACCCATTCAATTTTTGGGTTTGATTCTTGGGAATTTAATACATTAACATCATAGTTAATGATCAAAGGCGAACTATTACCTCCAAACGAGAAGTCTAGAGCAAAGAAACTAAAAAAACATGAAAAAAAAAACCAAAAACGAGAAGTGTGTCTTCTAGAATGCACTATTTTTTTTTAGGGTGAAATTTCAACATTTTTTTAAATTATGGTAAAAAAAAAAAAAAATTCTTGAAAAAAGGATTGAAAAAACACCCTTGAAACAAAAAATGTTGATGGTGGAATAACATCGACAATTTTTTTTGTGCAAAAAAGAACTTGAAAATGAAAAGTGATGATGCGGGAATAACATCACCATTTTTTTGTGTGAAAAAAGGAGCCTAAAAATGAAAAGTGTTATTGTTGGAATAACATCGTCAATTTTTTGTGTGAAAAAAACACCTGGGAAACAAAAAGTGTTAATGTTGGAATAACGTCTTTTTATTTTCGGGGTAAATTGTTAACAATTTTTAATAATGACATTAAAGATAAAATATCATGACTGTCAAAAAAATTAAAATTTCAATGATAAACATGACATTAAAGATAAAACTTCAAGGATGACATTCAAGATAAAATATCCTCTTTATGAAAATAAAATTCCAACGATTTTTAGGCATGGTATTAAAAGATAAAATGTCACTTGTAAAAATAAATAGAAAACATAAAATAAAATAATGAAAATAAAAGACAAAAAAAAAATTCAAAAGAATATAAAATGGATAAAAAATAAAATAAATAAACACACGCAATTTAAAGAAAAAAATTAAAAATTAACCCACAACAAAAAAACAAAAACAAACCTTATTTTTTTAAGTTATAAAAATAATAGTAACAAAAAAATCCAGATAATTAAAAAAACCATAAGATAAAATAATTTTAATAAAAATCAAAAATTTAGTTAAAATTAAAAATAATAATAATAAATTAAAATATTAAAATAAAAAAATTTAAATCTAAAAATTTAATTTGAAAAAAAATTAAATTTAGAAACCAAATAAAATTTAAAAAAAATTAATAATACAATTTGAATTGAAAAGAAAATTAAAAGCAAAATTAAATAATAATTCAAATTTTTTAAAAAAATAATTGATATAAATATATGAAAAATACATTTTGAAATAAAAAATTAACAAAATTATTTTTTTTAAACTAAAAAAATTAAATGAAAAATACAAATAAAAAACATTTATAAAAAGGAACAATTTCCAAACTAAGATTTAAAAGAAAACTAAAAAATAATATATAAAAGAGATATATATATTAAAAAAATAAATTAAAATAAAAAATAAAAGTTGGCAAATAAAATCAAAGAAATAAATAAAAATAATTGAGCAAAAAAATAAATAAAAATAATTAATAAAAAAATGAAAAAATTAATACAAAATAATTAAATTGAAAATTGTATTAAATCCACCTCTATCGCCTTCGGGGCCGCGTGGCTCGATCGACGGGTGGCGTAGAGCTGGCAGCTCCTCGCCACCCGTCGGCCGAGCCCCACAGCGTCCAAGGCGGCAGGGTTGGTTTAATACAATTTTTAATTAATTTGATTATTATTATTATTATTATTATTAGTTAAAAAAAAGACATTTTTTTTTAATTTAATTTTTAATTTATTTGTTTACGTTTTTATTTATTTATTGTATTAATTTTTTATTATTATTCTTTTTTTAATTAATTTTTAAAAAATTTTAATTTTAATTATATTCTTTATTTTAATTTTAATTTCGAATTAATATTTTTTTATATTTCATTTATTTATTTATTTAATTTTAATTTTACAAATCTGTTTATTTTTTATATTTTTAATTAAAGTTAAATGATCTTTTTTTTTGTTTAATTTTCTTTTTTAGTTTAATTTGTTTTTTTTTTTTTAAATCTAAATTTCCAAATTTTAATTATTTTTAATTTTCGTATTTATATTATTTGATTTTTTTTCCTTTTTTTTTCTGTTTTTTTTCAATTTTTCAATTTTTTCATTTTCTCTAATTATGCTCTTCCATTCTTTTTTTTAACCGTAATTTTCTTTTTTTATGTTTTCTTTGTTTTTAAATTATTTGCTTTTGGAATTTTCCTTTTTTTTAATTTTATTTTTTGATTTTTTTGGTTTTTATTTATTTATTTATTTATTTTTGTTTGATTTTTTATTTTTTACATGTTATTTTTTGTTTTTTTTTACACGTTTATTGGTTTTTAATCATATTTTTTATTTTACTTTTTTATATTTGATTTTTTTTTGTGATGTTTTCTTATTTATTTTTTATGTCTTATTACCAAGATGAAAATCACCACTCCAAATAAAAAGGATTCATGTTGCATCAACACTTTCCAAAATTAACATGAAAATCATTAACATTTTAAGAAAAATGTTCAAACTTCGTAAATAAATAAAAAAAATAAAATGCTAAAAGAATGACCATTTTTCTAAATGGACATGACAATTAAAAAAAAATATCAAAGAAAATTTAAAGTTCCAAAACTATGCTCCAAAAAAAAAAAAACAGGTTATTTTACCTCGCCACTTTTGAAAATTGACATGAAAATCATGACATTAAAAAAAAAAGTCATAAGAAAATTTAAAGTGTCAAAACTATGCTAAAAAAAGGGCGATTCTACATCACCAACTTTCAAAATCGGGCGTTTTTTTTTGTCACCTCTAAAAATAGTGTGCCTGGTAATTTTCTCTTTTGATCGGTAACTACGTTTAACCAAAACGTTGGATAAACTCTATTCTATCCATTTGATTCCGGGTCTTATTTTTATGCTTTTGATATGTTAACCAGAGAATTTGATAGTATTTGTTTTACCCATTAAATTTCTGGATTTAATTCTATTGAATTCAATACATCATATAGAGTAATTTCTATCCATTTCTCTATTACATTCTGGATTTTATATTTCAGAGTTCTATTTCGATCATCATTTTGGGCCAAAAAAAAATATTCCGTAATGCTATCACCATGTTTTGGTATCCCGGATGACCTGAATAGGGTCTGTTATGGTATCCATCCATTATCATATGCTTCAAAGTAGGTATGTTAAGAATATACATCCTTTGTTTACAAATGATTAATCCTTTCGGAATCATGGTATATCCTCGAATTCCTTCTTGCTATATTTTTTTCTACAATTCCAAATACCAAGGATCCTGTGACATAACTTCTTGAACGTGATCTTCAAAATTGGTTTTTACATTGCTACCCATGTAAGACACAATTTACTACGGCATCAACACTTTTGTTTTCTTTTCCTTTAATATGTTTCATTTCCATATCAAAATCGCGAAGGAAATCTAACCATCTTGCTTGTCTTCCATTCAAATATGGCTAACTAATGAAATATTTCAACTAATATAGTCAATCATTAACACAAATTTCTCACCCAATAGATAATTTTGCCACACTTTTAATGTATGTATCACAGAAACTAGCTCTATGTCATAAAATACATAGTTCTGCTCATGATTTCTTAGGTTTCTACACTCATAAGCTATTTTCGCATTATCTTCTCATAATACTCCTCCCAATCCTTTTACGCAAGCATCAGTGCACCTAGTAAAGTCCTTTACTGGATCAACAATCTTTAGGATTTGAGCAACAATCTGTTTTTGTTTGAACTTCTCAAAGATTTATTGACATTTCGTAGTCCACTAAAACTTCAAATATTTTTTATGCAAATAGGTAATGGGATAAGCTAATGCAAAAAATCCCTCCACGAATCTACGATAACATCTAGCAATACCGATGAATGAACAGATTATTGATACATATATGGGTACATGCCAATTTAAATTTTCTTGTACTTTTTCCAAGTCTACTGCCAACCCCTCCTAAATACTGAATCTTCAGAATGTAAAACTCACACATGCTGAGTTTAGCATATAGCTGGTGATCTCTTAGTGTTTTAAACACTATTCGTAGATGTTCCTGGTGTTCGTCCTTGCTCCTAGAGTACACCAAAAATTCATCTATGAAAACTAGCACAAATTTATCCATATATTGGTGGAAGACATTGTTCATGAGAGACATGAAGATAGCAGGGGAATTAATGAGTCCAAAATGTAGGAATACAAAATTTTAATGTCCATACCAAGTTCTGAAAGTTGTCTTGTGGATATCTTCATCCTTTTTGCAAAGGTAGTGATAACCGGTTCACAAATGAGTTTTTGAAAATATCGTTGATGCCCTTACTTGATCAAGCAATACGTCTATTCGTGGTAGGGCATATCTATTTTTTATGGTAAAATTATTCAAATATTCAGTCTATACACATTTTGAGGGTATCATCCCTCTTCTTGACAAATAAAACCAGAGAGTCTTCTCTCATGGAAAACAACACTTAGTGTAACACCTCTAATTTAGTAAGAACAAAGTTAGACATTTGAACTTTAATCCTAAGGGGAGTGGACCCCAAAGGATGAGTGGATTTTGTGAATGTAAATTAATATTCAATTTGAGGAAATGAATAAAGTACTGGTATGCATGTTGACCAAAAATGAGATTTGAGATCACTTGCTAAATCCATGAGGATGGATAAGGCAACTATTCCCCACAATCCTTCAAAAATCCTTGGAAGGAATTAATGCTAATTTAGATTTTGATGAAGAATCTAAATTTCTCCAATGATGAGGAAAGTAGTTGGGAAGAGGTAAAAAGTTGGAAAAGCCGAGGGAAAGCATAAAGCAGCTTTAAAGAATCCCAAAAATGGGAAGCCTAGGCAAACAGGAAGAAAAGCATCCTGCTATTCTGGACACAGAATTAGAAACAGGCTTTGGGGAACTATTAGCTTAAATAAGATTCTCCTAAACAGATCAGGGGTTGTTGATCTATGGTGGAGGTGGTCTCAGCTCGGGGGTGAGTTCTGGGCCAGAAATAGAACTCTACAGTTGGGAGGTTGGTCTACTACATGAGTGGTATGTATTTAAATCACCCAGGGATTTTATTTTCTGCAGTATGAATTGGCTACATATAATTAACTACTCTATATTAGAAGTGTAGAGGTTGTATGCTATGTGATGGTAGAAAAGAAATTCAATTATAGTCAATTCTGGCCTATCAGTCTTTATTATGAGTAATGGTAATTATGGTAAGATGAATTTTATTTGTAACTTTAATCTACTTCAATAAATAAGAGAGGGACAGTAGGAATGGGTCCTTCAACCCAAATGGGAGAGAAAGGAGAAATTGTTGGAGTCTGTGGTGTTCTTACTTTTAACAGAAGTAAATAGCAGAAGCAAATCTTCTACCTTCTGTATGGTAGTAAGAATAATAGCCTGGGATAGTATCCACCTTAGTTCAAGTAGTTGTATCCGGTATAAACTGAGATACTGTATAAAAGAAATATCCTATGGGGATTCATGAAAAACAATTATAGAAACAAACCAATGTTACTATCTGTACAAATTAGGGATACTGAAACACCGTGAACAAATTCTCCAATGGAGATAAATTCAGAAAATTCATCATGGATACATCTAAAATAGATCATGTTTGTGCAAATAAACATTTTGTAAATACATGGAAGAGTATAGCCATAATATAAAGTACTCTAAATTTTATTATTAAAGTTGTAAGGAAATCAGTGGAAAACTTATTCAGCTCAGAAATATAGTTCATACATGTGTTGTAAGGCAGAAATCATACACCCCTGGAGGTATGTGCCTATCATCTTAAATCCTGGTTATACCTGAGATTAAAATATTAATATGACCAGTATTTATTTCGCAACTATAAAACATTATGGAATATCACATGCGAGAGTCATAACTAGCTGCCCACCAATTTCGATATATTATTCTGAATGCATGTGATAAATTTATGATAGCAACACAGAAGTAGACACAGTAAGAGACCAGGTAAATATACCCAGAGACTGACATACATTATATCATTTTCCATATAAAAATCACAAACGCAAGCCTACAGTAGATATTGAATTGTATTAACTCTGCAGACCTTCTGGAAATACGAGAAATTCGTATATCATATCAACAGAAGAAAACATTATAGATATAGAACAAATCTAGAATGAAAACGATAAATAAATTAAGGCTCTTCACATATCCTATCACCGTTCATCTGCATCAAAAACGAAACAGAGATAGGATGCCGAGCATTCAGTCAAAGACAAAGTGACCAGAATATACAACAGATATATATATATATATATATATTTTAATCCGGCATCGATAATCACTGTCTACGACCAAAAAGTAGCATCTGAAGGTTAAAAAGTCTCGTCATAAATGTCGAATAAAACTCAGCAGTACTGAAAATGCAGACGGCAATAAACACATTCCTCAATACGAATTTGCAACAAATTTTATCCATTATATGTCTGAAATTAACGAAATCAAAAGTCTATAGCGAGCAACGTCGGCATCGTTCCATCATGAGAAATTCAGGAATCGACGTCTTGCCATCAAGCATTCATCTGGAAGCTATCTCAATAGTAGAATGCCATGAATACCGACCTGTAGGTATGAGTAGAAGTTCAAATTAGTACGTGAGGCAAACTGTGTGAGAAACCCGCGTAGCAGAGACTAGTTTATACATAGGGAACGACAGACTTCACCTCAGCGAATAGGATCTGACTCCTGCACATAACCGAGGAGAGGTGTTAGAAACCCACAAGAATGCGAAGGCAGTAAGAGTCAAATACGTATAGAAATTCCAAACAATGGGTACTGATGTAAAGGGTCAGGTATCGCTATTGCGAAACCAATAAACTGAAAGGCTACCGCCAGTAGCATGCAACCAAAAATGCATAACCAGAGACAATGGGACGAGAGACCATTACCTGAACGCCGAAATATTGTGGATCAAAAGCTCTTCTGCGAAACGCCCAGGCACCAAGATGAAACCCCGAACTGGAGACGAAGTTGTTAACTGCAAACAAAATTGTTTGACTCGTAAAAATTCATAGCCACTGCAACAAACGCTTGGTGAAAAAGACTGAAACGATTTAGTAATAGAAATATGATTCTGGTAAATGGTTATCAAACGAAACACAAAAACCCCAAACAACAAATTACCTGTGTGGAGGTCAGAGGTACCCACGATATCAGAGCTTCAGTCAACTGGAGAAAACGACCTCAACAAGCTGAGAGATGGCGTCAGGAGACTTCACTCTTGCATCTGGTTGTCAAGCCAAAGGATTGCCGCATTCCTCGTTCGCAACGAGAGAAAGGAACAGAGTTACGAAATGGGGGAATTAAAGATCAGCTGGAATCAAAAACTACAAACCCTAAACCGCCAGCGCCCCTACACTTGTCCTCATCACAACGAAGGTCATGGGGATGAGCAACTCGGCGGGATTGGCGCAATTAAATTTAGAGGTAGATAGAGGACTACAGAACCAGTTAATAAAACATGTCTCGAACACGCTTGAGGGTGAACAATGTAGCGGTCCAGCGTATTGCCATGTGAACCCGAGCCGAGGTGGCTCAACCTATGTCCAGGTGGTACTCCTGACTTAAATTCCAAGATCGGGCCAAATCAACGTACGCAGAGCGAAATGATGCACCTCGAGACTTCTATCGGATTTCATAACGAAACATATGAAAAACCTTAGGGTCTCAATTGAATATGAACATTTGTGTTAACATGTGGATCGAGAGTAGGTGAGCGTTGGGTAGAAATGTTTAAGTGTCATTAGGCCTTACGTTATATATATGCGATGTATATGTAAATCCAACGTTTTTGATATATGTACATGCCAACGTTTCGTCACGACTATGGGTAGTGCGATATATAATTTCTTTCATTGGCATATGGTATAAGAGGAGTAGTCTTACCCTTATATAAATCAAATATATATATTGTGATATGCATATATATAAGGTTATGGAAATGGTCTTTATCATGTGTCGCAATTATGCCTTATGTCATACTATATGTATGTACATATATATCATATGCCCAAGATCAAATATATAATTGGGAAGGTCAATAACTTCTGTCATGGGTGATGGGCCCTATTGATACATGTTTTGAATAACAGTAATCTTAGGCTATAATGTTAATGTATTTAAAAAAAAAATATTTGGTCAGGTAACAGAGGTATTACAACTTAGTCTGATATATCGTTTATTTAGTAGTTATTGTAGGTGAAGTTTTAATTCTAGTAGTTACGATGTAGTCATTCTATATGGTGCTCTAGAAACTATGGTGGATCCCTGTACCAGCTCAATAGAGAAATTAATATCTCTCTAAGAGGGAAGCGAAGGGATTTCTTCACAAAATGCATCCTGAAAGTTGTTAACTATTAGTAGGTTTTCTATAAGATCATTTTCTATTTGATGTCCCAAATCTTCAATTTGTACTGTATACACTGGACAACCTTATTTTTTTCTTCAACTGTAATGAAAAAAATTCTGTAATAGACACAGGTTTTGGTTTCCCTCTTAGTACAGTTGGTTGTCTTAGTGCATTTGTCCAGTTTATTGTTTTATCTAAGAGGTTTACTATTGCTTTCTATTGTTCTAGCCAATCCATACCAACCAGTAAGTCATAAGATCCTAAGGGTAGGATATTCATATTTAGATTTGTGATATACCCAATGCGTTACCTTACATTTGGAATTTGTAGCCAATTGCACCAACCAAGATTGGTGAAGATTTTCCATCTGCAATTTACATTTTTCCACTATGTGTGAACTAATATAGCTTAGACTAGCTCCAGGATAAATTAAAAAAGATATAGGTTGGCTGGAAATGATACCTTCAATTTCAATCATCGTTGATTGATGTTCTATTGATCTTATAATGTAGCGTTGATTCAGGGTATGCTTTTGGTGACATCGTTCACTGTGGTTGCCTCCTCCACTTATTTAACGTTCTGAATAGCATGGGAGTTTTGTGGGAAATCATGTAACATGTGAGATTCTCCACACCGCCAACATTTCAGTGGATCCTTCAGATTTACCATTGTATCTCATTTATTATTCCCTTCCATGGGATTGGATCCTATATCGGAATGGGCTGGCTGATTTTCCCAAACTTTAATAAATTTTTCCGCTGGTGGCTTCTGCCAATTTTTTCTAGATAGGTTGGTTTAGGTATTTTTGAGCTTGTTTAAGCCTTCCCTTCTTCCTTATTCTTCTAGTTTTTAAATTTATCATTCCGGCCCTTAAATTTTTGATAGCACAATTGATATTTTCTCACAACTTCATCCATAGTGTTTGGGTTATACAACTCAATTCTTTCTTTGTATATTGTGGGTAAGCAATTCAACAAAATTTGTACGTTTGATTTTTCCTCACTTATGTATGGTACATAGAAAATTAAATTTGTGAATTTCATCACAAATTTATCTCTGGTGAGTTTTCCGAGCCTTAGCTCATGAAATTCCTTAGCCCTGTCATCATAATACCTTTAACTAATGTATCATGATTTAAACGTCTCCTGAAGTTCTTCCCATGAGATTGTCTTCTCATCTAGCGAGTGTATAATTTTTGTCTACTCCCACCAGAGTGTGGGTTTACCTTTCAATTGGTAAACTGCTAGCCTTGCCTTCAAATTACTTCCATACTCATATACTTGAGAATATTTCAACATATTTAGGAGCTAGGCTTCTGTATCCTCTTCATTTTCTCCATCAATGGTCGGAGGCTTTATCTTGCGTAATTCTCCCTACAACTCCTTCCTCCATTTGGATTTAGAGTCTTCTTTCCGAGACTATTCCCCACTCTTAGACTTTTGTGAGTATTTTTTTGCTTATTTCATGTTTATTTTTTCTTGTTCTCCCTCTTGATGACATGATTCAGAGTTTAATTCTGTACAAAGCTCTCTTGTGCATTTCTAACTTGCACTAAATGTTCATTTCTAATACTTAGCTTAACGATTTCGTACTAAAAATTCTTCATAATTTCTAGTATCTGGGCGTTGGAATCTGGAGGAATATCCTCCTCCCCCAGTTCCATGTACAACTCTTCTCTGTCTGACATGATAATAGTAGTAATTTTGTTTTCACCTTATATTTGATGCACATTAAACATTTAGCATTAATAGACCATAGTATGAAACTGGTTATTTTTGTAAAAAAATTTAAACTATACAATTAAAATTTACAAAGAGTAGAGTCTTCAAGTGTTAGGGTCCATAAGCCCATTGTTTTAACTTGGGATCTCATACCACTTGTCATGTAACCAATTTTTTTTTTCTTCGTATCAATATTTTCATGTGTTAATCTAAATCTAACACCTGAAGTACACTTGCTACTTAACTAAGGCTCATGAACCCTTATGTCCCTAGTTAGTTTCATATACAAAAGGTTTGGTTATCATGGTTCCTTAATCATTACAGATATAATTGCTACAAGGTTCCCTAACCATTACTCGTATAATTTTTGTTCTTACATATATTTCCTTAGTTAATTTGATACTTAACTAAGTTGGAATAACTCTTAAAGCTCTATTTCATTACATACCTTACATACATGTTAATATCTTTACCATACCATTACATAAATTAAACTTTACGTATACTCTATATCCTTAATTCATTTGATACACACTAAAGTTGGTTATAATAGTCCTCAAACTATTAAATAATTTTTAATACTCTTATCTATCCCCTTAGCCATGCTAAAATTTAGTTATACCCCATACCCTTGACACCATTGAAAAGTATGGTATAAATTAATAAAAATATGTAGGGTTCACTTTATGTTTGATACGAAGGCACATTTCACACTTAATTGAAATTTCCCTTCCCCATGAGGTGTCGCACTCCAAACTTTCCCATTTTTCGGAGGCCATGTGATAGTCTGTCCTCCTCACACAACCCTTATAATCCTTGAGGATATGGAGGGATAGATAAGATTTATTGCAGGAAGATCTATGGTCCAAAGGAACCAATAAATCCCTAAGGGTTGACCTTCCTTACCTTTCCTCATTTTGACCTTTCATTCACAAAGTGTGGTTGCTATACTTGAGGAAGTTGTGCCACCATTAGCTCAGTCTTGCACATCAATTTCAGGGTTCCATGGTGCCTCCATTCCACTAGAATTATAACTCTCTATATTACTAGATTGCTGGTTGTGGGAGTATCTGGCTATGCAGTGGATTGTTTCTCCTAATTTTCTCTCAGGTAAAACGATTTGTAGTGTTTTCTTAGTGCTTAACTTTAGGATGAATGGATTTGGTATTTTGGGTCTTTACTCCTCTGGATATGCTCCTAAATTTTGTTCTTGATTGTTGTAGAGAAAACCCATCACAAGGTCAGGCTCAAAACTTGAAATCTAAGTAAATATCTCTCTATCACTCACACATACTTTGTTATGTTTTGTTGTTTTTCATTAATTTGTAAATACCCAACTCAATTGGTTTTGTGCTACAGAGGAAGAGAACCCTATAGTTTCACTACGTTGCAACTTAGGTAAGGGTCTTCACCGTTGTCACAAAGTTAATGGTGAAATATTATTGGGTTAAATTCGGTAATCTCCAGGTCCTTTCCTTAGCACAATGTTAATTTCTATTTACGCATTCAAGTTTTGGGTTTAAATATTGTAAATTCCATATTGCATTCAAGTTATATTTTAAATATTGTGCATTCCATATATTCATCAGATTGGTTGTTGATATGACATTTACCCATGTAATTCTTGGTTTAGTTATTGTGCATTGAAATTGTTAAACAACTTCTTTGTTAATGATATTTTACCCATTCAATTTCTGAGTTTGATTCTTGGGCATTTAATACATTAACCACAACGTTGGATAATCTCCATTCTATCCATTTGATTATGGGTCTTCTTGTTACTCTTTTTATATGTTAGCCGGAGCATTTGATAATATTTGGTTTTCCCATTAAATTTATGGGTTTAACTCTTATGAATTCAATACATTATATAGAATATGAGCTATCCTATGTTCTATTGCATTCTAAGTTTTATATTTTGAATTTCATTATGGTCATACGAGTAATTTTGAATGGGGTTTTTTCCTCTTACTATTCCTTGATAATGCATAAGAAAGTATGGATTACTTGTCCGCCCTTCTATACAACCCTGGTTGCCTCTTTTGTTTTTATTATTTTGGTATTGTTGTATATTGAATTACAGAGGTCTCCTTTGTGTATAATTTCTGAGTTAGTTTTTAATTTATATGGTTGGGTTTTTCCACCCAGGTTGGACCTTTTGTCATGAACAAGGAATTGAAGGTGATGAAAATGATAGTTATCCCCACATTCCTCCTTCCAAAGGTAGTTTCAATAACTTATGAGGTTCTAGGTTTTCAATTCATTCATTTACATGTTAAATGTGTTGTAGTATTATTTAACTTACAACATTGGTTTTCTTGTATGCACAGGTGGAGTCAATCCACAACATGACTGTGTATTCAGTTAAGGCATCCCTCTTTCCTTACACAGTGATGATTTCCCTTTTTTGGCTCTTTTCTAATTTCGTGTTTTGATCCTTGCAGGTATGATTTTATGGTTTTGGCCCTGCGTTAGATTCATTTTTCCATCATTTCCCATACTTACAAACTACGCCTTTATCAGGTTGGTATTAATTTGTTTCCACCATGGCTCTCCTTCTGGAATGGATTTAGGGTTTAATAAAATTAGGCGAATGCTACTATAGATTCTATATTTTGGTTCCAGTGCCATAAATGACCTCTAAGTTTGATAAATGTTGTAATGTATTTTTCCTAATTATAACACAGTCTTACATAGATGACTGTGTAAAATTAAGGACGTCAAGTGCCATTTTTGTGTATCTGGACAATTTGATATTTCATTTTGGATATGTGTTTCATTTCCTCATATTTTATAATGAGGGATGCGTATGCATTCCCTCATGCTATATTAATGAAATTGTCAGTTTTTTATCTATATTCGATACTTCCAGATGTTGTACGATTTACTCCTCTTATGTTATCGATTTCTTCCTTTGTTTCCAATGAATAAATCTTGATACTGGGTTGGTAATAGATTTTTAATGGTTAAGTTTATGCTTAAATGTGAAGCGCAACTTCTTTCTACACTATATTATGCATTTACATCTTCCTTTTGCTAGAGTAGCTTAAATGTAGAATTCTCATCTTGATTTATTCTTTCAAGAGAATTTAAATAACATCATATTATGAATGCTAGATTTGTCTTACCTTATTCTTTAAATTTCAAACTTCTGCTATTCATTCTAGCAATAGATTTGTTTTGGCTTAGTCTCTAAATTTCAACTTCTATTATTCATTCGAGCAATAGATTTATTTTAACATTTTCTAACACCAACATGATTTGGTGTGCCTAACTGAAATTTTTTTCTCAAGGAAGTGTGACTGTAATTATTATTAAAATAATTACTAATGGTCACAATATTTTTTCCTGAGACATTTAATAACCAATCTCCTTTATCCCTCTCATCTTTTATGGAGGATATATATTTTTTTCTTCTGTACATGTATGAATACATACTAGATTAACCATATGTTCATAAAATTACTTAGGTTTATACTTAAATATACTGTATATATATCTATGGTATATAAATCTATTGTACATAATCCTAATATACACAGTATTAATGGAGCATCAGGGAACTAATAGAAATATCAATTCCACACTTATTTAATACAACATTAATCACTTATTCCAAAGAAGAATGTTTACATTAAACTTATAAAATATAATGCATCTAATCATTACTAAAACACAAGAATTTAAATATAAATATTTCTACATGCTACATATCAAATTGTAAAGACGATTTTCCTCACAACCGCGAGCTTCTCCTCAGAGCTCTCCCCCGAGAAGAGATCTATTTTCCCTAGTGTTGACAACCTCTTGTCAAACTAGTGAAAGCACATTTAAGCCAATTTCCTAAGAAATTTTCCATAATGGTGTCCCGTTGTTTTGGGTTGTTGTTTCCCATAGCCTAGGCTTTTACTTTCTTTTTTTCCACAAAAAATTTCTTTAAAAACTCGCTTTTCCTCAGCGTTGTTGTTTTCTTACCTCGTCCTAGTAACTTTCCTATTTACTAAGGATTCCTTATATATTTTCTTCTATCTAATTTTTTTATGTTCAATTATATTTTTCTCAAAAGTTTTTTTTTTGAGAATTTGGGGGAGTATGAAATTCTATCCTATCCTCATGGATAAGAATTTACATATCTCTCTATACTTTGTCTTTACAAAAATTGATACCATTTTTTTCAATAATAATTAATTAAAATTTATAATTTCTCCAACAAAATAATTGTTCCATAAGTCCACTTAGTATTTTTCCTATCTATATGAAACATAATTGTTGTAAATCAGGGGTATTACATCACCTTTTTAGCTTTTGTTCCCAAAAATAAAAATGTGGAAGACTGTAATGGTTATCTACATATCAACATATGAAATGTAATTTGCGATATCATTTTTAAGAAAATAACTAATAGGATTAAGCCCATTCTCCCCAAGGTCATTTCTACATAGAATATGAGTTTTGTAGACAGGCACAAAATTTTGGGGTGATATATTTCATATGGGATCCTGGTTACACATCAAGAAATACACTCTTTTAAAATCATCAAAATGCCTCTAATGATGATCAAACTGGATTTCTCCAAAGAATATGATAAATTCAGATGGAAATTTCTATATAGCATTCTGAGAGCCTTTGGTTTTTTAGGTTAATAGATTGAATGGATTCTTACCCTCATCTCCTCATATTCTATATTGGTCTTGGTTAATCGATCCACTTCTTCCCATTTCTATTCCTCTTGAGGGATCTAGCAAGGTGACCCTCCCTACACATTCCTGTTCATTTTGGTGATGCGAGGATTATGACGTTCTTTCAAAGAAGCATTCTCTAAGAGAAAAATATAATTCCTACTGTTATTTGGGGAGGATCTACCTCTCACCGATCAAAAATTCATTGTTGATACCATGGGATTGGGAAACTCAATAGTGCAAGAAGCTTGTCCTTTCAAAAATATTTTGGAATGATTTTATGTGGCCTGAGGTATGGATGCTAATAAAATTAGGTCTTGTATTTTTTTATTGAACACTCCCTTGTTGGTTAAGAACCATGTATCTTGAATCTTGGGATTCCAAAACAGTAAGCTAGAGATAAACTATTTTGGCCAAATCTCAAGGGAAGACTAGGACTGCACAATCCATCAACCATGGAAAACATTTTGGAAGCAAAAAACTAGTGGAGATGGCTTAAATGAAGCCAAGATATTTAAAAATAAATATGGAAATGAAATTATCCCCTTATACCCCTAAAAAATTTAATTATAATAAAAAGCATGGCCCATATCTTGTCAATGTCCACCTTTTCAAAAGAGGTATTATTTTGATACTAAAGCTTTGTCTATGGGAAATAAAAAATGCTCACACTCCTTGATTATAGGTTGACTGCAAGTTGAAGTAACTAAAATTAGTAGAACAAAATAAGCTAGAAAATTTTAATGATCGCATGAAAACATAAGGTATAATTACAACTAGAGATTATTTATTAGAGGAGGAATATATTATGATCTAGCATTGATGGATACAATAAGAGAATTTTCATCCAAAAATCGATGGTTAAATATGGAAAAACTTCTAGAGAAGTTTACAAAATTAAAAAATATCCTAATCCAAATAATAATTCAAATTATGATTAGGATATAAATCTAAAGGTATGTTTTCTATCAAGGAATCATATAAATTAGAAGTAGGTCATAAAGATCTCCAATCAGAAGAATTTTGGCCTAAAATTTGGAAATAGAATGTATAGCCTAAAACATCCATTTTTATGTGGATTCCACTATAGAGAAAGCCTTTGAAATGACAAGAAATACAAAAACATAATTATCAAGATCCATCCAGGCACCCTCTCTCTCTTCTAGTTTGAATCATTTGGATAATTATTTAACAAGTATACCTTCTCTATGAGATTATGGAATATATTAGCATAATATTTTATGAAACTAGACATAGATATCTCGAACATAACAAATATTAGAGTATGTTGGAAATCACGTGGATTACCAAATCTAGTTATAAATCTAATCTAGACCCGTTCTCTAAGTTTCATCCTATAGGGAGTATGGAAAGAGATAAATTAGAGAATGTTCAAGGGAAAAGATATTCCATTGGACTCCATCTGAAATAATATAATAGGTTAGGTCAAAGAAATTATTATTTCCCTTTCATGGATCCAATGGGATTGGTAAGATTTTGGTATCAAGCCAAGGTTCCTGTACGGGTGGTTTCCATCCCCACCCCTGGGACTATCAACACCCTCTCCCTTTTTCTCTTCCTTATATAGTCCTATAAGTTGGCTCCCTCCTACACTCTCTTTCATGAAATTGAATTTTGATGGGCCTTCGAAAGGAAATCTAGGTCAAATGGGTTACACTACAGTCATCAAAGATCATGTCGATAGGTCGTTGTTCATTCTAGATCACTTAATATTATTAGCAGTAGTGTAGTTTCATTCATGGGTCTCTATATTGTTTTTGAGCTCACCGAGGCTCAAGGCTTCACTGAGCTCTTAGTTGAAGGTGATTCCCAAATAATTATTAATGTTGGTGATTTTTATTTTCTAACCTTGGTTGTTGTTCACAATGAGACCAAAAATATCTCAACTATGTACTGGCCCTTATGAAATTCCATGTGGAATAGGGGAGGTATCGCCAAAGTAACCATAGACATGTTACAAGAGCTAGGTTTTTGTAACTATAAGGGAAATATGTATCTATTCAAGGCCATCATTCTACCACACATAGACGCCATTTTTCATATACAATCGATTTACCACTACTTATGGTACATGTGAAGCATTATTAATGATAAAAAATTAAAGAAGGTGTGCACAAAATACTATTAATAAGAAATTGTATTCATTGAAACACGATTATCACATATAAATGTTGCTCATAACGGGAAATTATCATTCAAATACAAGACAACAAACATGCATAACTCCAAACAATATTGTTTTTCCCAAAAATTGTCAAATATAATGCATGTGCCCTTACCATAGGGGTTTCCAATCGCTCACCAACCTAGTTCAACATGAAAGAATTACATACTCACCCCAATACCCAAATGACTCATAAGTCGATTGGAAAAATCCAACCTACCAGCTGACCCCAATCCCATGAAAATCTACAAATTATATACAATAACATGCAAAAAGTACCATGGGAAATACTCCAATAAAAAAAAATTATGATGCAAAGTTAAAAATTTTCTACTAAAACTAGGTTAACCCAAAATGTGAGAATTTTAAATTTCCAAATTTGGAAATTCCCCCATAGGCGCTCCTCCGCTTTCGTGCCATTTCCAACTGTAAAGTTCTCTACTATATGTTGATGTTGTGAACTATTTATACTACCTTTGTTTGAACATTCACAAAAAAAATACTCCAAAACATCCCTCCAACATGCCCCAAAGACATAGTTGTTGATCATCGTGAACCACTCATTCATTATTCTATTCACATTTTTTCAGAGAGTTTATTTGCTCAATGAATCGAAATCCTTCTCCCTTGTCCCACCTCCAGTCATTGAGTACTAATGCTATTATCAATGGTAGGATTATCTACAGAGGCTAAAGACTTGTTTTCTTCACAAAAATATGCATGCCAACCATCAACACATCGAAAGCTGATTGATTTTTGATGATGTGGTCCATCCACAAGCAACTACTATAACACTGACATTCGGATTCTCCTCGTAGATATACACGACATCTAGTGTCGTGTTAAATTATCTTACTCACGCATACGTGCCCAGTTATAATGTATCTCAGAGTAGTCCTAGTACTATCCAACAATTTCATATACTCCTGAAAAAAGAGTATACACTTGATCTAAACTCCTAACATCTCCTCATACAATAAATCAACTCTAGTCTTCCTAAACATGTAGTGATACCTAGCACTATTGTTCCCTTGTAAAAATAACTCTCTTCGTATAAAAAAATTTCTTCATTCTCACCATCACAATTAATGATAAAATCTTTCCCTTTAACTTATATAAAAAAATCCTCCGCATTGCAATACTTCACACTCACATGCTTGTGGGTTGTCTATCTCAATACATCATTATGCGAATTTCCAATTCCTAGATTCGGCCTGCAATGAAATATTATCTAGCTAATAGAAGTGGTAGTGGGTGTATGCCTAAGCGTGTTATTCATCCCACCTCACCTCAGAAATATCAGGTCTAGCTTCATGAAAGGACTCCAAATTATAGGTCCATTATTAAAATGGTTGATGAGCTAATTTTTTGTTGAAGGGAATGCATGTCAGTCCAATCCTTAAAATCTAAAATATCATCTTCTCATATGGTTGACATCAACCACCTCCAACTAGTACATTAAACAATCACTTCACTTTATTCTCACATCTCTAAATTTTTGAAGTCTCGGCACATGGCTTCCTTCATGGGGCTTGCCTGGAACACTATGCATTGCTCATGTTCTGATATTTTTGCATCATTCCTATTCTTCCTGGACAACAGTAGTCTAGGAAAAATATGTATAAATATGGAAACGAAATTCCTCATTAAAAAATGAGGTTATCTATCATCCAATATGACCAAAAATTAAAATTATTATTTCTTATTTACATATAAATTAATATTTAAAATGACTCCTACTAATATTGATCCAAAATATAGGTTGTCCCTATACAGTTTCAATTGTCCCCCATTTACATAGCCTTCCAATGTTTCACTATCCAACATCTCGAGTTATACTGAACCTATGTTCATCAAAGTCCTGATCATATATGGACCCAAACAATGAATCTAAATCTTGTCAGGGTGATTTAGGAACTTACTATCATAGAGCAACACTAGGTCGCTTGGTTGAAATATCTTATGTTTAATACAACACTCAGGCCAAGATTTTTCTCAATCCTTCTCCATGCTTTGATAAAATCCCACGAGCATCTGATCCCCTTCCAACTACGTCAACTATTCAAGTTTAGATTAAAAAACCCCTCACTTTGTCATATGTGTAAAGGAAATAATGCACAAACTATGTACTAAGAACTCCATTAGTCTGATTAGTTCTTTTCCATATACCAACCTAAAAGTTAGCCTCATCAATTCTTTTCCATATACCAAACGAAAATGTGTGTGTCCTATTAAACACCTGCAATTCGCTGAATATGCCTATGGTATGGTTATAATTCATATATATTAATCAGCTCTCTTTAAATTACATACTTTAGTGAGTGCACTTTCCAAAATTTTATTGAACGCTTCCATCATTCTTGTCATGGACCTCTTTATTGAGACATGTTTCTTTTTCTAAGTATATTTCAATTTCCAAATTTCGACCCTTTTTTTTCATTTACTTCATATTATGATATAAATTCTATTTCTGTTGATGATTGAAGTCAATTACTTACTATAACTATCATATTATTATACCTCCTTCTATGCAATTTTATTTTCATTTTCCCTAAAAATACACCCTAGATAACTATCGGTAACTTAATTACCTCGTCAGCACTATGTACATCCCTTGTATATCCTATAGGGGGCTATACATATACAAATAATCACCCCAATGTTAGTTTCAATTTCAAATTTTATCTATATTTCCCTTCGAACAACAGTGCATACCTTTCCACATTGTATCATTTAAAAAGTATTACAGGGTAGTTTTCCTGTATCAAAATTTATGGAACTTAAGTAACTTATATGTTGGAAAGGAAGAGGGTTCAATCACATAAATAACACAAATATTTCACAGAAGAAAAATGAGCTACGGCTCTTCAATAAATCTAAATCACTCTGAATCATAAAAATCTCTTACAATACAATGAACCCGTGAAGGGTATTTAATCTAATTGACATGCACACACTCTCACACATAACTGAACTTGATCAACTCGCTTAACTCCCTCTCTAACTCACTCACCAAATCTAACTGTAACTCAACTCAACTAATTCACTTAACTATTTGTGTAACTTCTGCATGCGGGAAGTAATTATATATTTTAACACTCCCCCTTAATTACGACCACTAAACTAAAACATAACTCATGGCAACTCAAACATGCCTGCTAGTCTATGTCTCAGCTAGGCTTGCAACTCCCAAGTTTCTTTTGTGAAACTCAAACAAATCTACTGCTAATGGCTTTGTACAGATATCATCCAATTGAACACTTGTTCTACAAGGCTTCAAGTGAACTTCTCCATTGCTCACAAGTTCTCGAATAAAGTGATATCTAGTATCAATATGCTTGCTCTTTTGATGAAACACACTATTCTTGAATAGTGAAATCACTGATGTGTTGTCACAGTATATTGCTATTGATCCTTGTTGTTTCTCCTTGAGTCCATCTAATACTCTTCTTAACCATACGGCATGACATGCTGCTGAAGTTGTTGCTACATATTCTGCTTCTACTGATGATAGTGTAACAATAGGCTGCTTCTTAGATGCCCATGCTATCACTCATGAAACGAGATTGAAAACATAACCAGATGTGCTCTTCCGATCATCCAAACTTCCTGCAAAATCACTATCTGTATATCCAATCAATTCTTCCTTTTCTGTACTTTCATACATTATGCCATAATATCTTGTTCCTGCTATGTATCTCATAATTCTTTTTCCAACACTCCAATGTGTGTCTTTTGGAGTCTCCATAAATCTGGAAATCAAACTCGCTCCCTGCATAATATCTAGGCTTGTCGCTGTGAGATACATGAGGCTGCCAACCAATCTTTTGAATAGAGTTGGATTGACATCTGCCCCTTCATCATCCTTACTTAACTTTGTACCCGTTGCAACTGGTGTAGGTACAGGTTTGGAATTATCCATCCTGAATCTTTTCAAAAAATATGTTGCATAATTATTTTGACAAATAAAAATTCCTTTTTCAGATTTCTCAACTTCAATGCCAAGAAAATATTTCATGAGACCTAGATCTGTCATCTCAAATTATTTCATCATGGCTGCTTTAAATTCATCTATTTCAAGATCACCTGTAAAAATCATATCATTAACATATAAGGAAACTATCAAAATATGTCCATGCTCATTTACCTTTTTGTATAAGGTAGGCTCAATGCTTCTTCTGCAAAATCCGTTCTTGATCATGTATAACTGTTGATTCTACTATACCATGCTCTAGGTGCTTGCTTAAGTCCATAGAGTGCTTTCTTCAATCTGTAAAATTTATCTTCTTGTCCTTCAACTTCATAAACTGGATACTGCTGCACATAAATTTATTCTTCTAAAATTCCATTCAAGAAGGCTGATTTGACATCCATCTGATATACTTTCCACTTGTTCTCAGCTATTGTCACTAGAACTGCTCTTACAGTATCCAATCTAGCTACCGGAGAAAATGTTTCCCCAAAGTCTATTCCCGGTTGCTGCGAGAATACTTTGGCTACAAGTCTTGCTTTAAATTTGTCAATCTCACCTTTCTCATTCACTTTGGTCTTGTATACCCACTTCACACCAATGAGATTGTTGTCGTTTGGTAAATCAACGAAATCCCATGTATCATTATTTTCAATTGAATTCATCTCTTCATCCATGGCTTGCACCCAATTGTCATCTCTAATTGCTTCTTCAAACGAAGAAGGTTGGAATGCCAACAATGAAAAATTTGAACTAACATCCAAATCATCATAAATATATTTCAGACTTCTCATATTTTTCTTACCATTTTTTAATTCATTATCTGATTCACTACTTCAAGAATTTTGATCTGTGGATCTGCTTGAAGATCCATGCTGCTCTGAAAATCTAGGAGTCATTGCTGGTGTGACTCTGTTTGGTGTCTGCTCTATTGGTTCTTGTTGCTCCTCTTCTTCTACAAGATCTTCATCCATCAATGGTGTTTGAGCATTGGTTAGTGTGTCTACAGTCCCATTCCATGACTCTTGTTCTTTGAACACAACATCTCTGCTAATGATTTTCTTCTTTGTGATAGGGTTATACAATTTGTAAGCTTTTGACTACTTACTATAACCAGTAAATATACATTTTTCACTTTGATCATCTAATTTTCCTCTTATTTTCTTAGGCACATGTGCATAGGCGACACATCTGAAAACTCTGAAATGAGATACACTGCATGACATACTTGACCATGCTTCTTTTGGAACTCCGTTCATCACGCTCTTTGTAGGAGATCTATTTATCACATAAATAGCACATGCAACTTCTTCTGCCCAATACTCGTTAGACATGTGTCTTGCTTTCAACATGCTCCTTGTCATGTTCATGATTGTTCGGTTCTTCCTCTCTGCTACACCATTATGTTGTGGTGTGTATCTGGTTGTAAACTGTCTTCTGACTCCATGTTGTTTGAAGTACTCATGGAATGCCTTTGAATCTTATTCTCCACCACGATCCGATCTCAATACCTTGATCTATTGATCACTTTGGTTCTCCACCAAAGCTTTGAACTCTTTGAACTTTGCAAAAGTTTCAGACTTCTGATTAAAAAATTAAACCCAAGTCTTCCTACTATAATCATCAATAAAGGTGAGGAAGTAACAGATTCCACCAATCGACTATGTCCTCCTAGGTCCACACAGGTTGGTATGCACCCATTCAAGTGATTACTTTGCTCTATAAGAAAATCCTTTCAGAAAACTTTTATGGTGTTGCTTTCCCAAGATGCAACACTCACACGTGCTACCATGTACTTTGATGGGAGGTAGACCTCTCACCATATTTTTCTGCTGCAATAATTTAAAACCAGAAAAATGAAAGTGTCCAAACCGAAAGTGCCATAACCAGTATGCATCAGAACATGCAGTTGTAAAAGAACTAACTAGATCATTGTAGTTCATAATGAGAGGAAAGAGTCTGTTCCTTGTCATCTGCACCTTTGCAATCAGTTGTTTGCTTGGGGATTTGTTGTAAATAACACATTTTTGCCCCTGAAAGATAACTTTGTATCCTTTCTGCATCAGTTGGCCAACACTAATGAAATTGTGTTTGAGTCTAGGGACATAGTACACCTCTGATATGGTCTTTGGCTCCCCCTGCTTGGTCACAATGTTGACCACTCCTTTTCCATCTACAGCCACGGTCTTATCAGTCCCCAACTTTAACTTTGTCTTCATTGAGACATCCAAATCAGCAACCAAATCCTTGTTGCCTATCATGTGGTTACTCCAACCACTGTCTAATAGCCAGACCTTATTAGACGGTGCATGCATGATGTTGCATTCTAGAAACATAGAGTCAGTATTTTCTATACTAACATTAGCTCTATGATTTCCTTGATTTGTAATCTTCTTCCTACAATCACGAGCATAATGACCAAATCTATTGCAGTAATAGCACTTTACCTTTGATTTGTCAGACCTTTGATTGTTATGAAAGCTTCTGCTACTGTTGCTTCCACTTTGATGCTCATGATCATCTCGGACATCTCTGTGACCCCCATAGTTGTTGCCTCGTCCTCTGCCTCTCGATTGACCTATGCCTCGACCTCTTGAAATATAGACTTGACTTTGGAAGGCAGTTTCCAAAGTGGAATCCTTATTTTTGTCTATCCTTGCTTCATGTGATAGAAGGGATCCCATCAACTCATCAATTTTTAGATTTTCTAAGTCCTTTGCTTCTTCTATGGCTGCTACCACAACATCAAATTTGGTAGATAGGGATCGAAGAACCTTTTCAATCACTATTCGATCTTTAATATATTCACCATATATTTTTAACTGATTGACGACAGACATGACCCTATTCATGAAGCAATCAATGTCCTCTGTCTCCTTCATCTATAGAATTTCTAAATCTCTCCTAGTATTCTGTAGTTTAACAATATTAACTTTGGCCATACCTTGATAGCTTGTCACCAAGGTGTCCCATGCCTCCTTTGTTGACGAGGTTATCATGATCTTCTGGAACACAGCTCGTTCTACTCCCTTCTGGATTAGAAGTAATGCTTGTGCATTCTTTTTCTTATCTCTCTTCCACTGTTCCCTCTCTGCATTACTGAGGGCTCATTTTTCTCCATCATCTTGAGGTTCTGCAAACCCATACTTGACATGATCCCACACATCATGTGATTTTAGCATAGTCTCCATTTTAATAGCCCACATATCGTAATCTTTCCCATTGAAAGAAGGAAGTTGTGGCTGAAAGCTGCTTATAGCCATATTTCTTCAAACAAAAAATTCACTTCTGAAACCCTAAAATTTATCTTCAATATGCTTTGCAAAGCTCCAAAAAAACTACCTTGAAATAAAACCCTAGGTTCTATTTATTTATATAAAAAATCTTTTATGAAAAAATCTTTTATATAAAAAGTACCTTTATAGAATAAAGTCCTTTTTAAAAAAAAAAACTTTATTACAAAACTCCACTTTTTAAAGCTTTTATAATAATCTTTGGAAAAATTCCTCCTTTTGTTTTAAACCTCCTTTTTAAAAAATCTACTCGTGCCTTGATGAGAAACACCTTTTTCTAAAACATCTTTATGAGAAAAACCTTTTCATATGCCTTTTAAAATTCTCACGTATTCAAAACACCTTACTTGGTTGACCTTAAAGTCAATAACGCGGCCGAGTTTCAATATGTTCGCGTGCTAACGCACCTCCCGATATATGGTGCTGCATTAGTGCCTTAACTCACTGGAGCTTCAAGATGCCCGTGTGCCTGGAAAAAGTGGTAAGTTTTTCATTTTTAACGTGGTTCTCTACAGTGGAAACTAGCGTTATAATGCTCTGTTTATAATTAACAACTGCGTTATAGCGTAAAAACGCAGAAAAATATTTTTCCTTCTCTCACACGGATGATTTCTAATCCGTTTTTCTTTCGTTCTCTATGACCTCCCTCTGATACCAATCTATTGGAAAGGCAGAGGATTCGATCACATAAATAATGCAAATATTTCACACAAAAAAATGAGTTGCGGCTCTTCAATCAATCTAAATCACTTTGAATCATAAAACTCTCTTACAGTACAATGAACCTATGAAGGGTATTTAATCTAATTGACATGCACACACTCTCACACATAACTGAACTTGATCAACTCGCTTAACTCACTCTCTAACTCACTCACAAAATCTAACTGTAACTCAACTCAACTAATTCACTTAACTATTTGTGTAACTTCTCCATGCGGGAAGTAATTATATATTTTAACATTATACATAATAAAATATTTATTGTTATGCACATATCATTGTTTAATTAATTAAAATGATAACCCATAGAGTGAGGATACGTTTGGGTTACTATCTGCAGAATATACTGATGCCATGTCCCCTTGTTCCCATGGGAGTCATATGGATGAGAGATGGTTAGCCATATGGGGTTTCATTCGACATTCAGGATCACTCAAGGAAATCCAACGGTTGTGACCTATTCTACAACACCCCAACCCATTTCCCTATCAATTTACTCTAACTAGTTGAGCGCCGACTATTCCCTTGTTTGCTGCTCAGATCTCATTAAACCAATTCTAATTTGTGTCATCTTGGATCATAGGCAACTGGGGCTTTTCATGAAGGATACTCGTTATGAATTGGTGCAATACCATAGTTCCTTCACCAGGTCCATACCGGTTAAGATGAAGTATTTTTGTGGCTCCATGAATGTAGCTATGAGCTCGTTCGTGGTAGTTTCTCTTCTGAGCCCCGATGGCATTTATTTTTCGCTTCACAACTAATCTTCTTATCCACAAGAAATTTACTTCTTCTTGATATTTAGGTTTATTCATACTAATATTTCCATGGTTTCCATCTCTAGTTATCTGTTAATGGATTTTTTCCACTCTATCATAGATGTTCTTTATACTCCCAAATTTTTGTATTCTCAGTGACAGTTTCGCTATCTGACTATCTGGTAACTTTTCACGTGCTAATTTCATTTGCTATAATAATTTCGTCCAGCTATTCATTCATAAGTATTACCATTACTATAATAAATTTAATGGGTTCTGTGATAAACAACTCAGTGGCAATAATTTCATAGGTGTTTCAGTTTCCTTTACACGAAGAAATCACTTGGTAAGTTTGGAACCTTTTTTTCTTTTTTCTCCGGTTCTGTTTGGTTATACAAACTTGAATTATGGTAATATTTTATTATTGCATTCACATTTTCATCATTTTTTGGCGTCTTTCCTGTAAGGAGATTTTCTCAGTTCCATTTGAAACATTCAAATCCCATTTGCCTCTACTAGCTCAAAATGGGTAAGAAGTTTATCTTTATAGTTGTTTATCATTATTTCTTTTCCATTAATTATTCAACAAGGTAGCAACTGGTCTAGCTCTATGCCATGGGAATCACTTGTTTTTTAGTTTTTTTTTGTGCCTTTCTTTTCAACTATTTCCACGGACACCACAATTTTGTACTAGAACTAGGTAAAGTAGTAATTTTTGTTTTATTAAATATAAGAGTAACTATCTAAGGATATTTCCATACCAATTGGCTTTCCTAATTTCTCTTAGCTAATTTCTTGTACTTGTATCTTCTATCTTGCGCACATTTATGGTGAATATAGTCCTCCTTGATTCCTACCTCTCCTATGATTTTCTATTGGAATTCAGCTCCAAATGTCACCATGCATTGCTACACTTCAGTTGCACACCCCTGCTTCCATGAAGGAACATCCAAATATTATCTTGTTGGGGTTCCACTTTACTTGTTTAGTTTTCAGTCATAATATAACAAGGAAAGGACCCTCTAGCGGAGGTTATAAAGGAGGTTTTAGCGTTATAAAATTGGCAAAAATTTTCAAAAAGAACATTTGCTACAACATCCGTTTATGGTTACGAAGGTTTTGGTGGAACTTTTAATGGAAATTCAACACAACTAAAAAAACTGGGCATCCAGAGGTTATTACTGATGTTTTTTCATCGGTCCGCTACTCGGGCTTTAATGCACCGGTACGTACATGTAGAAGGTGCCCCGGGGCAGTCAAACGAGAATGCACCAGCCCGTTAAGGTATAAAACTGCACTGGGTGTAGTGTTGGTGATACAACGCATGGGGCCATTCTAATTGGTCTTGGGATTTGTGCAGTGCCTATAGGTCATATCAATGCACCAGTGCATAGACTTATAGAAATTCATCGGTGCGTAATATCATACAAATGCACCAAGATTTATAATTGGTATCGGTATTCGTTCGGTGCCCATAGGTCGTAAAAATGCACCGATACGTATAGACACATAAACGAACCAGTGCGTAGTATCACACAAATGCAATGAAATTTATAATTGGTATCATTATTTGTGCGATGCCCATAGGTTGTACAAATGCCCCGATGCCTATAGACACCTAAACACACAGGTGTGTAGTATCGCACAATGCATCGAGATTTATAATTGGTATCAGTGTTTTTGCAGTACCCAGAGGTCATATAAACACATCGGTGCATTTCAAAATATAAACGCACCGGTATACAGTAACTGACATGCACCAGTTTTAATTTTTTGTTGTTTAGAAACGTTGACCTATGACAGTCAAATTATTGTGATTTTTAAAAATTAATTATCCATCAAAAGTCGACAGATATATATCTTATAACAACATTCATATGAATTAAATTTTTATTAGTGCATTTGAATGTGATTTTTGGATTAATTTGTTATATCATATCATCAAATGTCACATCCCTTCATTGTAATATTTAGTCATCCATAAATTTAATCAATGGTGTTATATTTCACCGTGGAAATGGAGAACACAATAGAATAAATTAAAACATATATATATATAACAGTATTTATCATACAAAATGGGACAGTTATTGGTATCCCTTTGTCTTTCAATTGGGACACTGTGTCCATTACATTAAACAAAATGTTGGATTTCACAGGATAATATTTCAAAAAATACAACGCCTTGCTTTGATATCCAAACATAGTGATCATTATTATTCGCTTGAATTTTTGTCACTGTTAGAGCTACTTCCATGGCAAAAATTATTTTCAGGAATGTTTTGTTCATGGTGTTGATTGTTTTCTTCTTCTTCACCTTCCATCTACAAACATAAAAGTAAACTGCAATGAGTGTATATACATTGGTGAGAATAATGAAAATTGAAATATTAAATAATACACATCAATGTAAATATAAAATAAATCACGTACCATTTGAACCATTGACTCATAAAATATACACATTCTTTCAAAACCATGTAACATTTCATCTTTCAAGTGTTCATATGTTTGCGCAGTTCCATACCTTGTTTCCTGCAAGTTTTATATCCCATAAAAAATCATATATTTAATATAAATGTTTTTTTTGTTCTTTTAATTATAGACGGAGCTAAGTAAAACAAGACCGATAGATGATTACAAATTCAAAAATGAAGTTCTGATATTCCAACATATACTCACAACCCATATTTAACCCAATTTCGATCAATTCCTATGATGCTTCTTCTTTGTATGTAAGCACTTGTTTGAAGACATTCAATGATGACTTTTGTAAAACAATTTAAAAAATACAAAAATGAAATCTAGTTAAGTTGTTATAAGGAAGTAACAATTACTCACAAACTTAGATATCAACCCTTTTCTTCCTTGTCGTTTTGTTTTATGTGTTGAATGGGTTCCATTTTCTTTTCTTTTCTGCAAGAAAATACTTTAAACATAATTAATGCTATATTGTTTATTTATTGTACATAATAATCGAAAAATTCAATGATTACATATTACATTTGAAGCACGTTGTTGTTGAGATGGCTCCTCCTGTGATGCAATTTTGTCCATTTCTCTTACCATCTCCTTCTACAACTTTTTGAACATTCCTACTAACATATTTATGATATGAGCTCATTCATCTTTTGAGATTTTCATAATCTTCCTAAAAATGTACCATGACAATACACTATTTAATTTTTATATTGATATATGAAAGGTAAATACAACAAAAGTGATATTTATAAATAATTCTTGACAAACATTTAAAGGAATATTAATTTTTCATTCCTTTTTTTTTGTACGTTTTTTCTATCAAAATTATGATTTGTCTCATTGACCAATTCTCTGGAAACTCTTCCTGTAGTTTAGATAAAATTTGGTTCTTGGATTCATTGGATTGGTTTTTTTATTATAAATGGAAAGAATGTCTATACATTTGTTCCACTAGATTCCTCAAACTTTTGTAAAATATTTTCCCCCTTTCGTTAACTTCAAGCACCGCTCCAGATGAGCTAAGGAGTAATTCATTTTTATTTACATGTTCTATTTTTTTCTTTTCTTAGAACAACATTCATTTTCTAAGTTGTTGGTACCTATAGAACATTAAACAAATGTGAATTAATAGATTGTTTGACACATGTTGTATAATAATTTTAATTATATTATTAATGAAAATTTAAAAATAAAACTCATATTGGATCGATAGTATTTTTTCATTCACCTCATTCATCCTTTTGCAATTTTTCCATCAAGCTTTTACGCTTTTCTGGTCCCAGATTAGAAATAATCTTATCAAGCTTCATCATTTTGTGGCTTTGCATGATACAGAATAAATAATACATATTAGTTAAACTTAAATATAGTTTAAAATTAGTATTTTTTGTAAAGAATTTAAAAAGAACTTGCATTTTTTCTTTTCTTGATGTGTTATCAGTATTTTTGTTACTTGATCTCTTGTCAGCCATTTCTTTATCAATCTCAAACATGTACCATATCATTCATTAATATATTTATAACGAATTGTCAACTTTTCAGGTAAAAAAAAATAAAAAATCTCAAGAAACTGGTGCACCATTCATGGTGTATGCACCGACGCTAGTGCGTGAGGGTCTTATAAATGCACCACACAAACATTATAATAGACTGTATGATGATTTATGTCAACAAGGAGCACCGGTGTGTTACATGTCAACCACCGCATCGATTAACACAAATAAAATAATAAAAAGCATCCAGTGAGTCTTTGTAGCATAAACTGGTGCCATCTTTTACATATGGCACACTGATTAAAAAAAAATGTTTTTTTAATTTTTTATCACAATACTTTCACGATGGACTTGTACAATACAATGCACCAGTGGACTAGGTTACGTCGGGTGCACCAATGAAAAAAAAAATATTTTTTTTAAATTCACGCAAGGGCCGACATGGATTGGGATCCGATTATGAAAATCGTCCCGTCAGTTGCATGTCTTAGGTCTATATTTAGCAATACAAACCCAATAAATATAAATTGAAAAGACCTAATTTTGAAATAACAAAAAGAAGAAGAAGAAAGGGTAGAAACAGAAAGAAGGTAGGGTTTCTTTCTAAAATGGATTTTTTTTTTTTGTGAAACAGAATGTTCACGGTGTGCCATAAGAAAATAGCGCACTGGTGACATATTTTACATATGGTGCACTGAAAAAAAAATATTTTATTCTTTTCATTTTTTAATCACAGTACTTCCACGGTTCACTGCGATAATAGAGCTTATTAGTGCACTAGGTTACGCAGGGCGCATTAATGACTCTTTTTTTTTTTAATTTACGCAAGGGCTGAAATGGATTGCGATCTGACTATGCAAATCGTCCTGTGGGATGGATGCATTAGGCTTATATTTAGCAATAAAACCATATAAATATAAACTAAAAATCCCTAATTCTGAAATCACAGAAAGAGGGAGAAGAAAGGGCAGAAACAAAAAAATTATAGGGTTTGTTTCTAAAATAGATTTTTTTTGTGCGAAACAGAACGTTCGCGATGCGTCGTAATGAAATAGAGCACTGACGACATATTTTATATATGGTGCACTGAGAAAAAATTATTTATTTATTTATTTATTTTTATCATAGTACTTTCGTGGTGTGCTAGGATAATAGAGCGTGGTTACGCGCTAGGTTAGGCAGAGCGCACCAATGAATTTTTTATTTTACTTTTAATTTATGCAAGGGCTGACATGGATTGGGATCTGACTTTGGAAGTCATCCTGTGGGTTGGATGTATTAGGCTTATATTTAGCAATACAAACCCT
Organism: Pinus albicaulis; assembly: GCA_034641835.2. Classification (NCBI taxonomy): domain Eukaryota; kingdom Viridiplantae; phylum Streptophyta; class Pinopsida; order Pinales; family Pinaceae; genus Pinus; species Pinus albicaulis. The sequence continues at coordinate 1,378,098,241 of CM076584.1, forward strand.
ATAAATATAAATTGAAAATCCCTAATTTTGAAATCACAGAAAGAGGGAGAAGAAAGGACAGAGAAAAAAAAAATAGGGTTTGTTTCTAAAATTGAATTTTTTTTGTGCGAAACGTCACATTCGCGGTGTGTCATAATGAAATAATGTACCGGTGGAAAATTTAACATATGGTGCATAAAGGAAAAAATATATTGTTTTTTTAATTTTTTATCAAGTACTGTCGTGGTGCACAGGGATAATCCAGCACACCAGTGCGCTAGGTTACATTTTGTGAACCGCTGAAAACAAATCTATTTTTTTTTTTTAATTTCACGGAAGGGCCGACATGGATTGGGATCTGAATATGCAAGTCACTTCGTGGGTTGGATGTATTATGCCTATATTTAGCAATACAAATCCTACAAATTTAAATTGAATAGCCCTAATTCTGAAATCACATAAAGAGGGAGAAGAAAGGGAAGAAACAAATAGAATGTTGGGTTTGTTTCTATTTTTTTTTTTTTTTTTTGTTTCTAAAAACTGCAAAAAAGATAAAAGAAACTACAAAAAAAGTAAAAAAAGAATAAAATTTGATTTTGCTCCTTTACTGCATAAAAAAAAACTGCAGAAAAAGTAAAAAAACAATAAACTTTGATTTTTTCTTTTATCGCATAAAAAAACTAAAGAAAAAAGTATAAAAAGAAAACTTTATTCACGAGATTGTTTGAAATTTTATGCTACAAGGTTTGAATCACCAAAGGTTTGGAATTCTTATTGTTTGAATGCTTCTGTTTGAACATATTTCCCTGCTCCACAGTGCTCTCGTGCTATGTTTGCTCCATGTATGTCTCCTGCAAATCTCTGGCTGAAATTTTTTCCAAAAATAATGAAATAATGAAAAGTTTTTAGTATTTAAAGAAATTTTTTATGAAATTATATTTTTGAAAATATTTTGCTGCCCATTTTTCAATTTACCATTTTTTTTTAATTAAAGGAAATAGAGTTGTTTTTTTTTTAATTTATGATTATTCGTCACCGGTGCGTCCTTTAATCGAACTGCATTAGTGCATCTGCGTATAAAATGACACCATTGCGCATTACAAAAAACGCACCGATGCAATGATCTATACATTAGGCACCGAAATTACTTTTAGGTCTGTGCACCAAATTTTATTATGGTTTTGCTTAAATGCAGGGAGAAAATATCATAATTATATCGAATTGACAATTCTTCAAAATCCAGCGCATTCCATAATATTTCTCAAAGTCCATCGCGGATTTCTCCCTATCCATCTCGAGACGTAATTTTTACTTCAGATTTTCTTTATATTTTCACTATCTAGCCATGCTTGTCAACACTGGCTACCAACTCCAGTGCATCATACGATAACCTCGTTAGAAACAGAGTCTCGCCCCTTTTGGGCATCATCTTCCCCCACATGTGCATATGTTCCATGAACATCGGCCTACGACACTATCGAACAAAAGTAGGCCTTGTCTCTGGAAACGTCTCAAAAAATAAACAAAAAATCTTTGAAGCAAAAGGGAAGTTGACCCTCCCTTGTTCATGAGCACGTCATCTATCTAAGGTTGTATAGAACTGCCGGAAAAAAATGGCAAACCATCTGACAAGTCGTGGCTCCTGTACTAAAGAATCAACATAATATAGAAGTCAGCCACTAATGCGTTTTCCATCACTGGCGTTATGTGAAATGGTCAAAATGAGAAGTGAGAGACAATGCACCTCGTGAATACAAAATGCACCAATACGTAACTAACCTCCAACGACCTAAAATCTGTAGGAGACAATACATTTTCTCCAATGTATCTTTGGGAGTAAACTGATAATGAAATATATATCTTCCTAAGTGGGCATGTACCACTGGTCAATACCAACTAGGAAAGCATGTTGGTGGGCATTCCACCTTTGGATAAGATGTCTCAAAAACAAACCATGGCCCTTTAGGGAAGTAGCCTCCTCATAGAACTTCAGAAGGCCTACCTGCCTTAGGATCCCCTGCGTAGCTACTGTAATAGGGTGAGGGTATGCATCTCTCTCCCTCTCTTGTAACTCCCATAGGCGAACCATGTTATACTCTTCAACTTGTTGTTGTTGTTGTTCCCCCTCTTCTCTCCTTTCACATCATTGAATGATTGACATATTAAATACAATTTTTTATTAAATGAGACACGTATTTAGAAATACACATATATAATTTTCTTTTGAAAAAAATTTAAAAAAAGTTAGTGCACCAAAAACACAGTCAGGCACTGGTTCCGGTGTATCTTTTTATGGATCTCACCAACATTGGTGCACCAGATAATATTCATTGCATTGGAGGTGGTGCTCTAGAAACATTTGTAGCGCACCGTTCACTATGTACTGTGTTAGGAGGATGGTGCGCTGACTAAAATCTACTCCCTAGGGTGTATAGTTAAGTTAGTAGACCGACTTCCTGCCATCATTACATAGTGAATGGTGTGGTTTTTTACTGAGTCATACCGTTGACCCAGGCGAAATACAGAAAGTGATGCGGTGACAAAAATAGCTATTTCGAGGTGGAAATTTCGGTAAATGCAGTGCGTCGCCGCTATTCTAATAGGTCAACGGTGCGGCCAGTTAACCGACCGCACCGCACTTAAAAAAAAAAAATTTAAATAACACGGTGCACCTTAGGTACCGCCCTAGAACCAGTGCGGATACTTTTAGCACCGGTTTACCAGGCCAAACCATTGACCCTGTCAAAATGTGGAATGTGGTGTGCTGACAACATTACCCACCCTGGGGCGAATAATTCAGTCAACACACCATGTTGCCACTGTTCGTCATTGTCAACAGTGTGGCTTGGTAAATTACTGCACCAAACTTTTTTAAAATATTTAAAATAACATGGTGTTCCTATGGGTACCACCTCGGAACCGGTGCAGATAACATTAGCACCGGCTGCAGTCTGTCCTGTAAATTTACAGGCAGCACCGCAAACCGTTGTGAGCCGAATGACTCCAGTGCACCACACAAATTATTTTTTTTCTTTTAAATGGTTAAAATAACACAGTGCACCTATCGGTATTGCCCTGGAACTGGTGCGGATATCGTTAGCACCATTTGTAGTGCGCCTTGTAAATTTATAGGCAGCACCGCAAACCGGTGTGAACTGAACGGCTCGAGCGCATCGCCTGACAATTTTATTTTATTTTTCTTTTAAATGGTTAATTTTAAGGTTATTTGAAATTCTAATCCGCTAAAAGGATTAATTATGGAAAAATAAAAAAAATACATGTACATTTGGTCATCTAGGAGGCTTATTGGCTATAGAATTTACAAAAGAAAATTTGTCCACCATTTTGCAAAATTCAAGCTAGAGATTGGTGGGCAATGCATAGCAGCAGTGCATGTAATGAGTGCAATGGGAGCACCAATGTCAGGGCGACTTACACAAGGATAAATTGCACCGGTGCTTTAGATCTTTGGAGCACTGAAAAAAATAAAAAATCTAGTTTTTTTTTCCATAATTTTTTTTTATTTAACCTTGTACCTGTGCGTGACGTTTTTATGGGCACACCGGTGCGTTTGCTTCACTCCGCACTAGGTAGTTTCTATTTTCATGCACTTTTTATGAGGCACCAGTGTAGTAGTGTTGTAAAACATCGGTGCGTTATAATAATACGATGCACCGAGCGGGTGTGTACGGAGCGCTAGTGTCCGGTGTCCGATGTGCCAATGTTTTATGTGCACCAGTGGTTTCTCTTGTTGAACGCACCAGTGCATTTTACGGTGATAACCGCATCAAACAAAATACATTCGCAAAAACCTCTGCCCTCGAACCTCCTCTAGTAACTTTCTCTAGAAACATATGTCTAGGGTATTTTTATAAAGGGTTCTTAAAAAACGTCCGCTAGAGGGTCTTTTTCTTATAGTGCGATGGTTTTAAATTTGGACCTAATGGTTTCATTAGAAGGCATCATTTTCCCCTTGTGTGCACCTGTAACATTTGTCTTTTAAGGGTAATTCCCATGTTAAAATTTCTAATAACTGAACTCGTTACACTGTTCTGCACTCTTCTTTTATATATATATATATATATATATTTATTTATTTCTTATTTATCACAGAGTAGTGATGTGTTTCTTTTTTGCAGAGTGGGAGATTGAAAACCCTTATCACATATTACCTTGGTGAAATCTTTGTCATGAGAGTCAAAGTTACAGAAACTAATGTATCGATAGTTTTTATATTTTTCTTTCTTGGTATTCCTCATAATTTCTATTGTTTATGGTTATTCACAACGAATATATTAACTCTAGTACTGGCGAATGTATTTATTGTAGTGCTATATAATAACTTTTTAGCCTGTCATAATATAGAAATATGCACTTTTGTTCCAAAGAATATATTATTTATTCATAAAACCAATAATTAGGAGTTGTATAAATTAACTCAGAGTTTCCATATGCGTACTTTCTTCTTTATCGTCGTTCTTTGTCATTCATGTATACTAAAAATAAAACATAAAAGTGATCAATGTATACTAAAAATAAAACGTAAAAGTGATCTGGAACTTAATTTTTTTCTGCTACCACTTTCTCGTAGATTATAAGTAGTCCATTTATGTAGTTATTATTCCTATAATAACTTGATTCTTGTATAATTTTAAAATTATCATTTAATTCTACTATTTATGAACTGATCTTTATATGAAGTAATTTGCTAATTTATTTCATACTATACAACTACATTTATGTTTTATATTATTTCTCTGCACTTTTCACATAATTTGAATTGAAATGTAGGAATCATGATTATACATTGACTTCTTAGTATTCATATTTTCTTCTCCTGCTTAGGGATAATGAACGTTGTCCTATATAGCTTATAGTTCATAACCAACTCTAACAAAATATAATAATGTTTCTTTTCTTTCAGAACGATCAAGTTTAGATCATATCCCTTACACAGCCCTGTGGACATTAAGGGAAAAACACTACGCATTTGGCTTCTCATCGTACGCTACGTTATTTATATATTGTTCATTCCTACGATTTTCCGGTGCATGTAATTCATAACTGACTATTAATCATATATTATTTGTTAACAAATTCATATGGTAGATTTAACAAGTCCATACTCAAAACCTCCATTTTATAGTAAATTTATGCCATTACTTTATACATTATTTTAGTATTTAATAAAACTTTATAAAATCTAAGCGTAGGATTCCTAATCCTACCATACCATCTCCCATTTTTCTACGTTTACAATTCAGTTAATACATAACTCATATAACTACAAATACTATATCAAATTTAAGTGATTTGATATAAGCAGATTCCATGTGATCTATAGTTATACTTTTAATAGCGAATCCATTGGTTTAAATATATTACATTCCTAACCTAATAAGAACATTATACATGAAAGATGTTGCCATGAATCAATAATAACAAGATATACAACGAGAATCATAAAAAGTATCATTCACATCAAATCATCCACAACATTTGTGATTTATAGTTATACTTTTAATAGCGAATCCAAAGGCAATTTCTAGCTATAATTTTAATAGTGAATCGAGAAGTTTAAATAGCTTACATTCCTAATTAATAATAACATTATAACCTCACGAAATCAACCACAACATTTGTGATTTATATTTATACTTCTAATAGCAAATCTAGAGGTGATTTATAGTTATATTTTTAATAGTGAATCGAGAGGTTTAAATAGCTTAGATTCCTAACCTAATAAGAACATTATAACCTGATAAGAAAATTTTACAGGCAATATGTTGCCATGAATCAATAATAACAAGATATACAACTAGACTCATACAAAGTAACATTCACATCAAATCAACCAGAACATTTATAAGGATTCACGTCAAATAAGCCATAGTAGTTATAATCATTCACATCAAATCAAGAATACCAATTATAAGAATTCACATCAAATCAGCCATAACCAGCGAATTTCTATTAAAATATGCACAAAAACCCAAATTCTGACCGTAAGCTATTGGATAAGCTTGGAAAAATAACTTGCCACCCAAATAGGAACTGTCACCTCTGGTTTGCCCCCGAGTCGATATATTTTTCCTTATTCCTTGAATCAACAACCTTTTGTGATTCTTCCTTATTTTATGCCTCGCTTTCCTAATAGAATTTTCTTAGCGGCGTCGTGCTTTCTAGGGTCTACGAACCACATAGCCTAGGATAAGTATCTTCCTTTTCATTAAATCCCACCTTTTTCTCCTGTGGTGATTTATTCACCCATTACTTAGTTTTTTTCCTCACTCAATGATCTAATATATTTTTCTCTTCCAATCATATTAAATCTTATTTCATGACCCATAGGGATTTTTATGAGTAAATTAAGGCTAGTTTGTCCAATCCTATCCATCCACATTAGATTGCAGATTGTGATAATGATCTCAAGAACTCAACTGTTCCTTCCCAAGTATATCTTACAATTTATTTTATTATCAAAATCTATTTATTATGTCATCATAATTATCTCAAATTTAGTTTATCATTACTAAAAATAGTTGACTCTAAATAAGGTATATTTACATGAAGACAAAGGGGTATTACATTTTCACCCTCTAAAAAGATATCACCGTCCTTCATGTTCATCTCTTTGTTGTCTCATTTTTTTGGTGTTCATTTCTTTGTTTTCTCATTTTTTAAAAGAATAGAGAGGCTCCTTTGATAATTTTTCCATGTTCCCAATTAGCTTCTTCAAGTGTAAAGTGCCTCCATTGCACGTAAACCTAAGAGATGACTCGATTCGAGAGCACGATGTGTTTCAGATATAGGATACAAAGTGGTTATGGGAAAAAGATTCCTTCGAATTCCACTTGTAGAAATTTCCAATAGATTACATGAGAATTATCATGAATATATTTTTTCAATAAAGATACATGAAAAAAATTGTTAACTTTAATATGGTGGGGTAAACCCAACTCATATGTCACTGGACCAACTCTATCGAAAATATCAAAAGGTTCATATAATGGTGGTGCCAACTTAGAAAAGCTACTAATTTTGAGAGTACTTTTTTTGGGTTCTATCTGAAAATAGATGTGATCTCTGACTTTAAATTCTTTATGATTCATTCTCTTGTTTGCATAAATTTTCTGGCTATCTTGTGTTTCTTTGATATTTTTTCTGATCTTTCTCACTATATCTTCCATTTCTTATAAAGCTTCATGTCCCAATGTTAACTTATCTTCAGGTTGACACCAACTGAGTGGAATATGACACTTCCTACCATATAAAGCCTCAAAAGGAGTCATTTTTATGGATTCTTGGTAGCTATTTTTATAGGTAAATTCTACTAAGTGCAGGAAAAACCTCGCACTTGGTAAGCCTATCCATGACAAACATTCGTAGCATGTACTCTAAAATTTGTTTTGTCATTTCTGTCTGTCCATCTATTTGGGGATGATAAGCACTACTAAACTTTAATTGAGTCCCAAAACCCCCAGAAAAAGCCCTCCAAAACATGGAATTAAATTTAGAATCCATTTCCGACACTATCACTTTTAACATACCATGTAGCTGAAAAAGTTCTTTCATGAAAATATTCGTAATTTGAGTGGTTCTAGAAGTTGACTGCACATGTATAAAATGGGATACCTTAGACAAAGTGTCTACTACCACCACACACACACACACACACACACACATATATTTATTTATTTATTTCTGGAAAAAATTAAAATAAAATCCGTTGAAATTACATCCCACTTCCATTCACAAATGGGTAATGGATTTAATAATCTCGTGGGATGTTTATGTTTTACTTTTAATTTTTGAGCTCTATGAATTTTGCCAAATATTATACTACATCATTTTTCATTTTTCATTTTTCATACCTGGCCATTTTTTTTCTTAATGTTGTTACTATTTTGTGATATCCTAGGCGACGAGCATATGGTATTTTGTGATATTTTGTGATATTCGTCCGGTTTTTTTTAACATATCCAGATTAGGAGTACATAATTTGTTTTATTAGGTTAATAAATTTTCAGAATTTAGAGCATATCCCTGAACTTATCTTTGTCTGCATTTCGAAAAACTGAACATCATGTTGTATTCTAGTACATCATTTTTCATTTTTCATGCTTGGTCAATTTTTTTTCTTAATGTTGTTACCATTTTGTGATATCCTAGGTGATGAGCATATGGTATTTTGTGATATTTTGTGATATTCATTTTTTTTTTTTTTTTAACATATCCACATTAGGAGTACATAATTTGTTTGATTAGGTTAATAATTTTTTAGTATTTAGAGCATATTCCCTAACTTATCTTTGTCTGCATTTCCAAAAGTTGAACATCATGTTTTATTGTTTGATTGATTTTCTCCTTGAAATATGTACTAGTGTTGCTTATAGTATTTCCTATCAATGCATGTGCATGCCTACTTAGTGAATCTACAATTTTATTCTCCTTTCCTTTTATGTTTTTCATATCAAATTCAAACTCAGTAAGGAAAACTAACCATCTCACTTTTCTAGAATTTAATTCTAGGTGGCTAAAGAATTAGTTTAGACTGATATGATCTATCACTAAAATGAACTTTTTTTCCACTAAATAATTCCTCCAAATTTTTAAAGCATGAATTCCGACATCTAATTCTACCAAAGTTTTAAAGCATGAATTACTACTTCTAATTGTAGATCATAAATACCATAATTTTTTTGATATTATTACTTCTAACTCTAAATCATAAATACCATGATTTTTTTCACGTTTTTTCAACTTCATGTATTCATAGGCTCTAAGTTACCATATCAACTCATAATTCTTATGATGTTCAATTACAACTAGGACTTGGTTGGACATATGTTGGTTTTTAGATACTGAACGCCACATGAGATAAATATATACATATATTAGACTCGTTCTCCATCTATATGACCCCCATAGTATTATATTTAATATGAATAGTATCGTCTTTTTGGCTTCATGGTATATAAATTTGGCAACCCTTGTATTCCACAGTTTTATTATAGAAATATAGACGTGGTGCTCAACCCATCGGGAATCCATCCTATTTAATTTATATTTATTATCCATGTTTTATAGAGTTTATGTCATTGGGGTGATGCTAACCATGGATTGATTTTTTTCTAGTTTTCACTTTATACCAACATCCCCTTTCCTATCCACTCTTTACCCATTCGAATGGGAAATTGGACACATTCTAGATTGATCTCGGGTTCAATATTCAAGATATTTGTTGTACCCTAGCCACTTGTGTCTCCACTCTTGGCGGAACAACTATCTATTCCATCTGCAAATCACGTGGTACGCACTAAGTACTCTTCCATGGTTCATACAAATGCTTCGGATTTATCGCACCATGTAACGTTGGATGTTTTTCGGTGTAAACCCTAACTCTAAGTTGCTCTTGTTATTTCTGCCCGGGGCTCTATTGCACTCTTTCTACTCTTTCTAGCTTTCCAGAAAACATGAAAATGTATGTTATTTTTTGTAGATATGCTTCTGAATGATGGTGACTCCCTGGTATGATGCGCAGTTAAGATGACCGATTTGGTTGATTCCAATAATTTTGGTTCATTTGGAAGTAGCCGAAAGGTTGGCACGACCTCGCGAACTATTGACATATGGTATGCCTGTTTGGAATTATGGCTCTGTCCTCTGCGTTACAACAACATTACAAAATCCAGGTATCACTTATCTCAGTCATTTATGCAGGATTTATGTCTTAGCTAATTTTTTTTAAATTCATTCCTATGTCTTATGCACTAAATTTTGGTTTCTAATTGCAGGGCTATATCTCTGTCTCCTTTTTCTATAGCTCAAAGGCACCACATCCTACCATCATGTCGATGCTCCCAAAACATGTTTATGCAAGATCAGGGTTTTCTTTGAAGGTTGCATTACTTTTCCACTTTATTGTTATTTCATTCTGATTTAACTCAGAGTTGGAAAAGAACTCTCTGGGGTCTCTTTCCTAAAGCTTAAAATTATGTAGATTGCACTATGATGTTACGTCTGTCATTTCTGTTTTAATCTCTACTTACGCTACTGGTTTCTTTTCCTCTCTGTTTTTCCTTGTTTCCTATAATGTTTGATCGTGTTCCGAAATAATGTACAGAGCTAATATGTACATGTATATCTATCTTCCAAGTTATTTTTTTTTCTTTGTATTGGTTCATGACTCACTGATATGCCTTTTATTTATGTCTAGTGGAGCCCCGATGTCTTTAACTATATTTTTACAGGTAATTCTAGCTACCGAGAAAAAATTGTGGTTATTTTTCCACCATTAGTTACCTTGGTTGTAATATTATTCAACGCATTTTGTTCTGATGAAATGTCAGGGACGTAAGGCAAAAATCCCTACATGTTTTAGTTACAACACAATTTTTTTTAACAACATCCTTTCGCTTTCGAGGTAGTTTATACTTCACTGTCACAGGTCGTTGCGTTACAACCCCATGGAAATGTGTTTTGGTCTCATCATGAAATGGTCTATTGTATACCAAAACTGCGTGGAATTATTGTAATAACTTGTGTAATGCTTCATAACTTATTCACATGTATGTTTGGGTTTGATTATGCACTGGATGGCCCTCTATTTGGCCTATGTTATTTCCCTGCTCACTGGTTCATTCCTTGGAGACTCCTGGGAAGAGTTGTAGGAAATACCAGGAACTAATGTACATGTTTACATAGTATTTTACTGTAATTTTTATCAATACTATTGTTTCGATACTACTTCACTTCATGTCATTCTTGGTTAAACTATCTTAGTTTTATATTATAAGTATAAAGCTAAATTATTTTCATTTCATAGAATTTTATTGCTATAACTGTGTTGTAAAGAAGTCTCAATAGATAACTGTGGGTTTACATTGAACATATTGTAGTCTATGCTAGTGGTTTCCTCCTTCAAATATCTTTGAATCAGAATATTACTATATCAATCTATTTGATACATCTTATATGTAGAATATTGGTTTGTAAATGTGTATTATTGACACAATCAAATGAATAACTATTTAGAGCATGTTCGTTATGAATATTTATTTTTCAGGAGATCTAATATTTTACTTTTTCATACCAACAACACAAAACAGTAACCTTTAAACTACGAATGTTTCCATTTATCCATCTCTAAACACTTGTTCTTTGTAGTATTTGGTTTTACTACTGTATTATATCACATGGAACAAACAGTTATCGATATGATCTTTGTTGGTTTAAATTGTTAGCTATAGTGCGTGAATTCACCTCGGTCTTGGATTTTGAGGTTGCACCCATAAAATATTTATTGCGGTCTCTAATAAAATTAGCACTGGTTGGTGATGTAAATACGGTACAACTCCTCGTAAAACATAGCCTTGTATCTCCGGTTAGTCATCACACTAACTGACCAAGAGGAAGGAAGGTTAGTATATCCTTATTCAGTATTAATCATCTTGTTTTCCCCAATGATTGTAAACCGGTTATGAATGTCACGTGAAATACTCGGACCAAGGGTGTTCAGGGACTGCTACCATGCGATAAAAGATGAAATGAGAGGGTGAAGGGACAAAGTGCATTTTTTGCGGTATTTGTACACTTACCAAAAGAATAAAATAATGGGGTTTTCTTTGTACAAAACAAAGAGACGGCTACCCCAAAACATGAATGTGTTCGCTCACTGATGTTGTGAGGAAGCCGTTTTGCTGAGGGTGGGGGTCCCATTGGTTGGTCTCATGTGTGGGGTTGATGAAGTGAATGTAAGAGTATCGTAGATGGGATTTTTCTGGTGGAGGTATGGTGGGACAAATGCGAGGTGTAGTCGTGCGATTTTTATCTTCTTGTACAACTTGGCTGACTGGGAAGGGGGTTTTAGCTTGTATGGTAAACTTGACCTTATGCGTGATGAATGGATGGGCATGGGGTGCTTCTTGGACTGAAGTGGTATAGCCATGGCGTCACTTATATTGTGATATATGGTCTACTATGTGTGACGAGCACCATGGACGAGAGGCTCTCTACCGAGCAACTCAGATGTTTATGATGTGCAAGGTGAGCTGATGATAACCACAGTCGGATATGAGGAACCTATGGTTTATTTCTGATGGAGAAATGATGTCAGGATAGGTAGAGTTTTCAGGGACTCCATCATGCTGGGGTAGAATGGTACTTTCTCTAGAACTTTCAGTAGATGGTGTTCTAAATGGTTTTGCGAGCTTTTCCTGCAAAAACAACTACCTCAAGTGAAAGCATCTTCTTTCTCAAATATTATTGAAATTCATGAGCTTTAAAAAGGAATATGAGAGAGGGCATACATGTTAGCACTGAAAATTTAATTTTTTTCCTGGAATGCGAATGTGTGGCATCGCTTCTGTTCATCATGGAGTGCTGATTACGGTGCAAATTATGATTCATAGAATGGACCATTTGACCTCTCGTGAATATGGCCCTGATTCAATTCATTTGTACTTGTTGAGTGTTTAGAGGTCAGAGGATTCTGCGTAGCATTTCTTGCCATTGTGGTCAACCAGAGCACCAGGGACTAGCGATACTATGCCCAGGTAACCTTCATGACGTCTGGAACATAATGTTTTACAGCTTGATGGTCTTGGGGTCCGTACATACTGTATTTTTATAGATTTTGGGTGAACTTTTCCTCAGATTGCACGGGCGATATAGGCAAAAGTGTGCCTTCTTTGCACGCAATTTAGGGGGACAAGCACGTGCGGTCACCCTGTTCCTCAATTTTAGCATGCCTTAGGCACGTCTGTGTAAAACATAGGCACGCGCTAAGCCTACCTGTCTGAGGGATAGGCGGGCAAAGGCCGAGGTGACAAAGTTTTTTACTTTTTTTTGCCTAATTTTTGGGTTTTTTCTCTATATTGATGGGTACTTGTGTTAGTGACAGGTTAGTGTGGAGGGAGCGGGACTGGCTATAGATCCAAACTGCGTTAGATGTTGATGTTGTGGAGCGTCATTAGTTGGCACTACGGGTCCTTCTAAACTTTGCTAAGAATGATTTTTTTCGATAATGGGACTGATTACTACAGTATGTTATTTAGCACTAGCACAGGAGGCATAACATGTTCATCTTGCAGGCTATGAACATGATTATTCGTCCTAAGATAGATATATATTTTGTGATCGGGTTACTTCCTTAGGGCGAGGGGTTGAGGTATCCACTCCCTATAGGGAGAGTGGACTTAGATAGATTCCAGAGGCAACATTATGGTGGGGCACCTCTTACAGAGGGATGCATCAACATTGCGTCAGTTACATATGTGGCAGAGCAGTGTGCTCTGGCTGTGGTTGTGTCACTGGAGGGATTTTTTTCTCCACATCGGGCGTCTGACCTACAAGTTGGAGTTTTACGCCAGCTGAGGTCCGGGCCATTTTTCGACTTTTCTTGCTTGTTTTTTTATGGTATGGTGTCGCAACTGAACAAGTTCCAACATGGATCTAAGTCATTTGCATACGCCAGTATCTTGTACAACATCATGTATGAGAGGGTAGTGTTGCTAAGCCCAGTAGTGGTGTTTCCTGTCGGAGGGCCATGTATGAGGAGGTGGGCTTCGGTGATGCCACGAGGCGATGGTGGCATGGTGGGGCGTTATTGTAATGCCATGATAGAGGCCTGGTTCGAGGCCAACCCACAGGTGTTTTTTCCATACCCGTATGCGGGAATGGACTTCTAAGGTGATCTAGACATGGGTCTCCTGTTTGGTTATGTTTGGGGGCCTGTAGGTATGTTTTATATGTTTTCTACATTTGTTTGAGTATATATGTACTTATGTGTTTTTCTAGTGACACTGACATCATTTTGATTACTCATGTAGATGTTGGCGAGGTGGGTCCACCCCGTCGCTTAACTGGTGGGCCATGATCCTCTGCGACGACTTAGGGGTAGTTAGGGGGGGAGGTGATGTAGGTGGACTAGGTGGTGGTGTTGGCGTACTTGATGGTGGTGCTAGCCCTTCTGGGGAGGGTAGGAGCTCGGCTGCTGGGGAGGTTGCGGTCGAGCGAGATCGTGTTGATGCGGCAGAGGCTCGCATTGCAGAACTGACAACTCATGTGTCTATTCTTGAGGACTTTTGGGGTCGAGTGGACCACTAGACCCAGGGGATGTCTGCTCGAGGTTTCATGGATGACTTCAAGGAGGTATGGTTAGAGACTATAATGGCCCACGAGAGGGACTATCATCCCACTCTGTGTTTGGTGGTGATCGCAGTTGCGACGACAACTCTGGTGGTGGTATCGGGAGTAGTGGTGGGTCAAGGTGCCCCTCTTGAAGGGGCACCACCCTAGAGTATTTTTGTACATAGGGAAAGAACCTATTATGCATACGCATCCCTTATTTTTTACGAATTTTGTATATTTGGGCTAGTAGTTGGGCCAGCGACACTATCTTTTGTACTCAAATATACACATTGTAACATATATATATATGAGAGATATTTTTTTCGGCTCTACATGATGTATCACCTATGTTAGTTTATGTATTCTATTATGATGATGGAAATATATATTTTTGGATTTATGTATGATGTTTTATTCGAGATGCATCCAGTTTGGGATATTGTTAGCTATGCGATCAACTATTTGGTTTTGACTCCTTGGTACATGTGTAAATGTGATATAGTGAAATTGTCTGCTTCATATTTTGGAACACAAATATTTTTTAAATAGATGTGTATCTCTTGTCTCAAATGTTTGATTTGACAGTGACACTACTAACTGGGAATTGAAGTAGACATGCACATGGCGTATGCCTTGATGGAGGGCGTCGCACATAAGTCTGATGACGGCATCATATTATGCCTTATTGTTTGTTGTTGAATTGATACACACCCCATTTGAGCAGAGTGGCGATCAGTCAGGGTGGTAAATGACCTAGGTAATTGTGGCTAAACTTTGAGACCGTCTTGATGCTCCATCACCAAATCCAAAATAGGGTTCCTATTGGTGATCCATGGTGATACTATAGCACTTTTAAATAAGTCTTTGGGTCAAAAAAACTTTGAGTGGTTAGGTTTGTGTGTACTTTCACTCTAGGGGAAGGGTTGTCCTAGCCCTTATGGGTGAAATTTCTCGAGGAAAACGTCGTTGACGGGGTTATTGAAGAAGGTTCCTTCCAGTTTCGTCAAGATGTATGCCCCCAATCGGATGCAATGTTTAATGATGTAGGGTCCTTTCCACAAAGTTTCAAACTTTCCTAGCCCTAAGGCTTCTTTTGTGACATCATATTGAAGGAATAATTCTCTCTCGATGAATGAGCGATAGGTGATGTGGCGGTCAAATGATGCTTTTACCCTTTCCTTGTGGGCCTTGTTGTGTTGCACTTACTGTCGTCAATTTTCGTTAACGAGCTCTAGTTGTACTAGGCACTGCTCTAGAGGTTGGGTGTCATCGAGGAGTTCGATGGCAGCATGAAAATATAGGGTCTCACATTCTATGGGAATCATGGCTTTGACCCCGTATATTAAGTGGAAGGGAGTGAAACTAGTGGACGTCTTTACTTTCTTGCAATATGCCTACAGGGCAGAAAAGAGAATATGTGCCAGTTGGTTTTATGGTTATTCACCATGCATTGTAACATAGTTTTAAGTACTTTGTTAATAGCTTCTATCCGTCTGTTACACTGGTTGTAGTATGGTGAAGAGAATTTGTGGGTGAATCTGAGGTGGTGAGATAGCTCTTCAAAAACTTCATTCTCAAAGTGTTTTCCGTCGTTGGAGACTAACTCTTTGGGTACGCCGAACTGGGTGATCACGTTGTTGAATAGAAATAGAGCGATGCTTTCTGTTGTGTTGTCATATGTAGGCATGGCCTCAACCCACTCGGTGAAATAATAAACATCCACATTGATGTATTTATGGTTGCCTGATGAGGCGGGGTTACAAATCATGATGTCAATATCCCATTTACAAAAGGGCCCGAGTACTATGATGGGGCGCGAAGGAGGAGGCAGTGCTCTTGCCTTACGACAGAAGCACTGACATCATTCACATATTTTGACTACTGTGATGCATCTGTGAAACAAGGAGGGCCAAAAATATCTTGCCTAGAGGACATTTTGGCCAGCAACCATTCCAGATAGGTGGTTGCCGCAAGCACCTCAGTAACGGTCATTAATTGCTTGTTTTTCTTGGTTGTAAGGCATTGATGTAAAATGGTATTGATGCCTCACTGGTATAAGACATCTCCCAGAAGGATATATTGAGGGGCCTACTCGCATATGCGCCGACGGTTGTCTTGCTTGAGGTGAGGTCTAAATTTTTGGGTTCGTGGGAATAGGAGAATGTCTCTGTAGCAAGGGTTGTTGGTTGCTACGAAGAAAAGATGTTCATCTGGTAGTGAATCATTTATTGGCGATCCCTTGCAATCTCCTTGGAGGTTCGTAATGAATTATACTAATGCAAGTGTCTTTTTTTCTTTGGGGGGAGTGAAAATATAATTCGTACCCTTGGAGAATTTCTATCCAGCGAGCGTACTTGTGGTTCATTAGGCAGTGCGTGAGTAGGTATTTGATGGGATTAATATCTACGATAACCGTAGTGGTTTTTAAGATGATGTAATGGAGAAGTTTATGGACTGGGTGGATTAATGCTAGGGCAGAATTTTCTTCAAGTTCATATATCAACGCTGGGCCCACCAGGGTTTTGTTGATGTAATGGATTACGTGCCCCTTCCCATATAGGCCTTCAAGAATCAATACTCTGGCCAATGTGGACTTGGAAGCTGATAGATACAGGATATAATCTCTGTCATAGTCTGGGGGGCTAATGAGTGGTGCTAAAGATAATGGTTCTTTGAATGCATCAAATAATTTTTGGGTCTGATCATCCCATTTAAATGGAATGTCATGGCAAAGTAGGTGTAAGAACCCTTGAGCACAGGTGGCATAATCTAGGAGAAATCGTCTCATAAAATTGGCCTTCCCCTGCAGGCTTTTAAGTTGTCTAAGGGTTCGAGGTGGAGGTACCTCCTTAATGGCTAGGACTTTGAGGGGGTCCACACATATCCCTTGTTGGGACACAATAAAAGCTAAAACTCTTCTAGCACTGACGCAGGAGAGAAACTTGAGGGGGTTCAAGCGTAGGTTGTATTAACAGCATCATTGGAATACAATCGCAGATCCTAAAGATGGTCTAAGAGCTTCTTGGAGAGGACTGTTATGTTGTCCATGTAGGAAAGGATAAGGTGCGCCAAGTCATGAAATATAAAATTCATGGCCCTTTGGAAGGTGTGCCTGGAATTTTTTAGGCCAAATGGCATTACCTTATATGCGAATGTGCCCCAGGAGGTTGCGAATGTAGTTTTGTACCAGTCTATATCGAGGATTTGGATTTGATTATACCCGAAAAATCCATCCCCAAAGGATAGAGCCTCATGTCATGTACAAGCATCGATGACTTGGTCGATGAATGGAGTGGGGTAATTTTCTTTAGGCCAACCTTTCTTCAAATCCTGAAAATCGGTGCAAATGCATATCGTGCCCTATTTTTTCATGATGGGTATAGGGATGGAAACCTAAGATGTATAGGCGATGGGGTAGTTAAACCTGTCTTTGTGAAGCTTGTCGATTTCTCCCTTTATTTCTTCTACCTTAGAAGGGTGTATTTGACGTTGTTTCTAGTGTACTGGAGGTACGTCAAGCCAAGTATTAATATGGTGCTCTATGATAGTAGGACTGAGCCCATGCATTTAAGAGTAGTCCCACGCAAAGATATCTCTATACTCTTGTAACAATTTGGTGTAAGAGGCTATTTCTTGTGGTGAGCATGCTACCCTCAGTGAGATTTCTTTGACCTTTGCCAGATTTTGGGATATGTTCACCTTGATGGTAGGCGAAATATTCAACATATTTCCATCCTTGAATGCATCGGGCACTGGGATGGGGTTTTTGAACCAATCAACCTTCCCTAAGGGCAGGAAATATTTTGATTCAATCGCGTAGATCTCTGGTTCAGTTGTCTTGTTAGGATTGAATGTTTTCTTGGGGAGAAAAAGTGAACGGTGTCACATCGCATCCTACGAGTAATTTTCCTTCATCATAGCCTCAACGGTATCCCTATTTTAATGAAACAAGGACACGAAGGGGGGATTTTTTCTACGTAGGGTTATGCTGAATGGGGGTAATCCATGTGGAGCTAGTTGAGAGACATGAGAATGATTCCATCGTGGATGTGGTGGAAGCAGACGCAGTCGATAAAGTGTAGATATATTGGGTCTGAACTGTCGTAGGGATAGTTACTCTCATAGTTGTAGCTGACTCGACACCTATGGTACATCAGAAGACAACTCGAGTCATGGTTCTGATGCATGATGACATGAATCATATATGGTTTTTCATATCATTGGCGCCTGGTGGGAGATGAATCTCCCCAATTGGTCATCTTCCAGTTCCCCACAATGGGACGGATCTATTTGTCACATCCTCTCGAGTTGTCGAACTGTTCATGGACTTCCAGTCTATGTCATATTCTTGGGAGAGGCGGAATATGGTTGATCGCATACAGGTTAGATATGTGTGGAATTGTAGTGTATAGTGACAACGATATACCGGGTGGTTGTCACCACATATCTGACATGAATATGGGACGTCCATTTCGGAGCGATATACTATATGGACTAGGTACCATCATTGGAGCATTTCCAAAGCTAGGCAGTCGATGATGAAATGATCGAGTTCATCACAAAGTACACACCTTTCGATTAGGGGAGGGGGTCTGGTGGGGATCCTTTCAGGTGATTGTCGCTCTTCTTATAGGTACATGATGATACGAGATTCATCACCGATAGACTACATGGACGGATCCTCTTGATAGGATTGCTCGATGGCATGTAAGGCATCCCTATATCGAGGAATATTTGAGAAATGATGATTATAATGTCTGTAGTTGCTAGAGAGAGTGAATGCATGATTGCTAAGCAGCGCTTTCCCTTTACCTTTGGTGGTAGGTTCATTTTTGTGGGAACGCGACGTCGTGATGTTTGTTTTGGAGCCAAGGAGTGGTTTTAATTCATCTAGCTCCATACAGATATGGGTAGGGTGACCTATTACATCACATATGGCACAAACTGGTGATTCCTATTGAATGGCGGGGATTATTTCAGGAAATCATCGCTCTTCTTGTAGGTACAGGATGATACGAGGTTCATTGCCAACAGATTGGATGGAGGGATACTCTTGATAGGATCGCTCAATGGCATGTAAGGCATCGCTATATCTAGTAATATCTAGGACATGGTGGGTATAATGTCCGTATTTTCTACGGAGGGTGCATGCATGATTTGTATGAAACACTTTTCCTTTACCTTTGGTGGTAGGTTGCTTTTTACGGAAACTCAACGTCGCGATGTCTGTTTCGGAGTCAAGGAGTGGTTTTAATTCATCTAGCTCTAGACAGATATGGGTAGGGAGACCTATTACATCACATATGGCATAGACTGGTGATTCCCATTGAATGGCAGGGGTCACCATCTTCTTTCCTCTCTTCTCGATTTCCCTAGCTGTGATCACCGATTTTTCAATGTGACTTGCTTTGCATGGGTCGTCTCAACTATTTCTTGGATAGGTGGGGGCTCCTCAGGACTAAGGGGCTTCAATCCTATGGTAGTAACATGGTTGGATCCTATTCAGGAAGGGGGAGCAAGGTACCAAACTGGGAATGCCAACGATATGTTGGGTAACACCAGTGTTGCCAAAGCCTGCTGGGAGACGAAGCCAACTAGGGGGTAGAGGAAAGGGGTTTGGGAGGCAGCATAGGCTAGGAAGGTTTTTGTGGCAGATGCCTCAGTGTCATTATTTCTTGTGTCCATGTCGTGACTAGCTTCGATGGTTGATGTGGACATCATGCACACCGGAGCCCCTGTGACATTCGGTGATGACTCAGGGATAATGGGAGGATCTCCTAGGAATGACCCTAGAATAGACGATGGTTTGAATTGGTCGAGGCCATATTCTTGGTACTGTGAAAGAATATATGTGGATGTACCTACATAGTGTAGGATTAAATCAATGTTTGTTAGGGGAAACTTCTCGCTTTGTGTCAGTTGGTCTACAGTAATGATGCGGTTCTCGTGGGGGAACATAATAATGCGGAAGACAAAGGAGGCTATTGCAGACATTGCATACATAAAACTCCGTCCGAGGAGTATATTGTAATCTAAGTGAGCCTCCAAGACTTCAATGTCTATGTGGACCATCTTTCTGACTAAAAAGACTGGGAAATTTTGGTAGAGGCTGGCAAGAGTCGAGGGACAATCGTCGTATGCTCAAAGCGTGTTGACTGAGGATTTTTATTTGGGACAACCTAACTTCTGCAAAAAAAAAATTGACATGATGCATGTGGATGCACCCTCGTCTATGACACATCGGTGGATAGTGATTTTCTGCACCGACACTGGTATCTGGAAAGCGACCATGGAAGGAAGCCGAGGGGTGGCTTTGTTTAATTAAAAAGCGATTATGCATGTATCGTCAAGATCGATAGCACCTAATGTGGAAATTGGGGCTTTGCGTTTTTTCGAGAATGACTGCAGTACTTCCAGAGCTGACATAGCAATGGAAGATTGTGCTAGATCATCCATGATGCTATAATTATGGGTCTCTTTGGAGCAGTTTCCTGCTCGCCTATTAGGTCCCTTTGCTATTTTTGGCAATGGTTCTATAGGCATCTTTGAAATGGTCAAAGGTGTAGTCGGTGCACTAGTACTTTTCTTTGATATATTGGTGTCTGGTGGGGTGTCGTAGTGGCGATTCAGTGTTTGGAAAAACATCTCTTTTCTAGTCATGTATATTTCATGGCTTCTTTTCTGAGAATCATCTGTATTTTGTTGGTGAGTCCTAACAACCCTTCAGTTGGGGAAAGGTTCTTGAATCAGGACTGGTTATTGGGAAGATCCTCCTTTTCCTTAGTTACTCTGTAGCTTCTTTATCTTAGGGAGATCAGGACAGTGGTGAGTATAGTTACCGCGCTCACCACATATCGAACATGAATGGTTAGTTCGAAGAGGTGGCCTTTTGCTCTGATGTTGGGAATTTCTCAGCTCCTGGTTCTGATTCTAGTTCGAGTTGGCTCCAGCCTAGGATTGCAGTGGGCATTGCTCGTTGCTGCCCCCCAGTCCAGGGTTCCCTTTTGGCTTGTTTTTGGATTTTTTCTTTACCATGTTAGGAGGGTAGTTCTCCTAATTATATTGGTGTGGTTGGTTTTGGGACAGCTACACAAAGTTCACCTGTGCATTGTTTTGCATAGGTGGGTCATGTGCTGAGAACTAAGCGTAATGTGGTCCCTGGTTTTCATATGACTATTGGAGGGGAGTTCATCCATCAGTGTTTCTTTCTGTGTACGGATTCCACTGAGCTGTAGGGTAAGGTCCTCCCTAGTGATATGCTGGCACCCTATTGGTCAAATTTTGCTGAGGCATATGATGACTTTGAAAACCAGGTTGAGGCACGTTTTGGGTAGAACTGTATGTGTAATCGAGGGTTTGAATGTTGCTGCCTAGGTAACCTTTTGTCATTGACCCAATTAGCCCGTCTGTAGAGTTTGACGCACCTGGAAATTCTTGATAATTTTATAGGCATGAGGCATTAGGTAGGATGTTGTAAATGTATCCTAACTGCGTATAAAACAGCTCAAGCTTCTGGGCTTTGGTGATTGCGTCCCTTCGAATGTGGGATTCTGCTATGCCACATCCTTTGAAATATCTTCCATAAGAGTTTTGAAGAATAAATCTAAGAGCACGCGGTCGTCGAGTTTAGCTTTACATAAACTATGACGCTGCATCCATTAATGGAGATGGTCTGAGATGTGGACAATGGGGGTTTGTCTAAAATGAGTCAGTAATTCCATTCCAGAATCATGGTGAATGGTTAACTAAAAATATGTTAGGAACATGGTATGGAGGGTGCTAAAGGTTCCATGTGAAGTTGAGGGTTGATCCACATACTAATTCATGGCTACTCCTGTAAGAGTGTGTTGAAATAATATCAATCAAATAGTGTCGTCAATGATATTGTTCGATAAGAACCACAGGTGAAGTGTCATGACATGATTACCTGGGTCTTATGCTTTCTTGCCTTCGAACTTTGGTATATCCGAACGGAGCTTCGTGGGCATGAGAGGCCATGTAGGATCATGTGTGATGGGGTCATTTTTTAGCTTGGTTAAATTGGGCAGATTCAACGAAGATAATAAATGTGACTGAGAGGTTGACACCATTGCAATGTGTGAAGACACAAATTTCTGGTTAGAACGAGGGTTAGTCTACGATGTGCCCTATTGTGTATTCAGTTGGCTTCCCGTATGGGATGCACTCCTTCGACACTAGGGGTCATGGGAGGATTGGTATGTGATGTGCTTTTGGGAGACCGACTAGGTTTCCCAGCTATGTCTACCTTGATAAAGGACGAACTGATAATGGTGGCAGTGTTTCGTCTTTAAGGCCTGAATGGTGAAATACATGGAACCCCTCGCAGTAATTGGGGGAGGTCCAAAAGATGGCTGGATTGACGAGGTTCCATTGGGACCTGTCAAGTGTCGCCTAGGTTTGGTTTTGGAAAACATTGAGAGGAGAGAGTTTATGATCAAAGAAAACTTCTTGTCACATACATAAAACAAAGTGAAAAATAAAATAAATTTCCCTTTAAATTAATCTATGTGATCAAGCAATCAAAAAAGTGTTTTCTGTTCGTTTCCGTATGATACTCAAAATCACATAATACTTATGCATCCTCACACACTCAAAAGTAACTCGACCTTGAGAATATTTATTGCGAGTTCTGGTACAACATCTCGTAAGATCTAGTGATGCCCCCAGTCAGCCGAAGAGAATCCACTAAGGTAAGGGTACAGGGTCTGGTGCTTGCCTTCACCCTCACCTATAGGGTAAAGGTTTCCCTATTTTTTGGCCACTAAGAGCCATCGTCCCCTGTGAGAGTTAGAATCTTGGGCTTCTTGGTAGTTAGCTGACAATACCGAGTATCAAATAGGTCAGGTAGCCCCAACTGATACTGCATGCACGGCGCCTAAGTGTAAGCCCCTCTGAAACAGGTCTCTATCATTCTTGGGTTTCCTTTGCCTTGGGCTGATAGGTGGATTTGAAGCTCCATAAATGCACAACTTCTATCAAGACAGCTTATTGGATGCCTACCCCCTTGATCCTAACTTAAGCTATAAATTCTTTTATGGCCCCTGTGGGGAGAATTTAGTGAGTTTGGTTAAGTTAGTTTTAGGTGTCTTTGTTTTTCTTAGTGGGTGAGTGTGTGTGAGAACAAAGTGGACAAGAAAATAGTTTGAAC
This sequence comes from Pinus albicaulis, assembly GCA_034641835.2. Classification (NCBI taxonomy): domain Eukaryota; kingdom Viridiplantae; phylum Streptophyta; class Pinopsida; order Pinales; family Pinaceae; genus Pinus; species Pinus albicaulis. The sequence continues at coordinate 1,378,121,522 of CM076584.1, forward strand.
ATGTGGATATCGATGATTCTTTACAAAATCCCCTATTTAAACTATGTTGTAATGTTCCTGGCTCAAATGGAAAACATGTGTGGATAATGGGTCGCTTTCAATTTTTCCTAGTTAATCTATGTGACTAACTATAGGGAGATGGCGAATTGTGAATATGGAGCATTCATATTCTTACCTAGGATAACCGGAGGGTGCAAAGGTAGCAAAAATTACTTTCTCTTCTATACACAATTCAATCCTAGTCTAGAAATTCCTAGTGCAAAAATTGAACTAAACTACAAACTTTTACACTAAAAAAAGAAAAATAGTGATGAATGCATGGTCTTGGGCCACTTACTTCGGCTAGTCATCTAGGTGTGTAAGACACAAAATTTGTAAAACATAAATTTTTTCAGAATGCAAGTTATTTTTTCCCCCCTACTTAAACTATATGTGAACTTTGCAAAAATTAACTTGAAGTAAAACTAACACTAAGTCTACAAAAATAAGTGAAATATGAGCTTTAACGAGCTGCAGGGTACCTCAAACAGTGCTGGCAGGTGTATTAGGGGCTGCCAATCACCTTACAAGCAACAAAAATAGAAACTAGGGAGAAATTTATCATTCTGTAATTTGCGTGCAGAAGGATGAAACAGGTGCACTCTCTGCGTGTGGGTCAGCTCTAAATGCATTCCCTTCGCGTCTATGCGAAAAAAATGTGCACAAAATCTTGCAAGTAAAAAAATTTAGGAACTGCTTTTCTTTAGTCTGTCACTTGAGATGAACTAGGGACTGCAAGAGAAATCAGGTTACATTTAGCTCCACTCCACAACATAGAAAGAGGTCACCTGCAAAAGAAGGCACAACCAAATAAAATTGGTAATAAAATTTTAGTCGAGTCACCAATCCTGTTGCGTTGCGTTTGGTGCATGTATGTACGAAACAACACTAGTTTAAGGGGTGTAGTTTACCCCTTTAAACTATTGGTAATAGGCAGAAAGAAGTGGAGTCAATGAGCATACTGTATAGAGGGAAAAGTGTGCAAATGTAAACTAAAAACTAAACTAAAACTAAAAATAAATAAACAAAAGCTATGAAGGAGTCAAACGACAACAAGAATGCAAATGGTGGCTCTAGGCCCCTCTTATTGAGTGTTGGTAGTAAGAAGAGTGATACTTTACCCTCTTGCTAAAGGGCCCCTAGATAATGGTTCTAGGTCTCGATGCAAGGATTTTTTTATCCCAAGCTTTCCTTGGTGCAGTTTCCCTCTCTCTCTACTATGTGGACTGAACTTTTTGGGTGGCCAACAAGTGATTCCCCTCTATCTTTAGCTTCGGGTCACACACTGCTGGTATTGCTTGCGAAATTCAGGCTATCATAACAATGTTATCATCCATTATTCATCCCATGGTGGCTTTATATAGGAGATTTCAAATCCTCCTTCCCTCTCTTGGCACATAGAGGATGGTGATCCAAGAGAGGGGTATGATTCCTATGTGTGCTCCAAATATTCCATTGTGTACTCACATAGTGTCTAAGGAGGAATTGGTGGTTGTCCTTAGGTGGCTTCAAGTATGGAGTGACTTGTCCTTTGCTTTGTGTGGTCCCAGATAGTGAAATTTTACCACTCTCAGGAATGCATGCATATCGGGAAAAAAAGCACACAGAAGGCGCTCTTCTCAAAGGATAATGCGTGCAAATAGCATTTAAGACTAGTTAAAAAAAATATTTCCTAAAACCTTACAGATTTTTAAATAATTTTTGGATTCTGTAATGTCTTCCAGCCATGTAAATCCTTTTGCCTGACATTAATTAATGCCTTCTTCTATGATGTGATTTTCTATTTTTAACAGAACTCCCATATTGTGAATTGACTATAGCTAGCTGAATAAAGTGATCATCAAGAACATGTGCCCATTACCGAGGATTGATTATTTGTTTGATCAGGTGAAGGGAGTAACGATTTTCTATAAGATCAACTTGAGATCATGATATCATCAGGTACACATCAAAGAAGAGGACCTATAAAATACCACATTCAATACTAGGTAGCAGAATTATGAGAATTTGTATTTTGTTCTAGATATAAAGTTGCAATGTATACCTTTTATGTGTTTTGTGCATTATTAAGATCAAAATATTCCTCCATATGTAGTATCCATGTTATGTTATTCCAATATGGTGACAATGAAGCCTACCACTCACATCTATAAAGATGTAAGTGTTGCTACTCCTAGATTTCCACAACCTACAAGGTTGACACCACAAAAATTGGAAGAAAAAGAGAAAAAGGTCTTTGCTACAGTTGTGATAGAAAGTACACTAAATGGCATAAGTGTGCTAAGAAGAAATTATTTTACATAGATTGTGAAGAAGAGGAATGAAATGAAAAAGAAACATCAAAATAAAAGTATATACACCATGAACCAACCCTAGAGAAGGAAGAAATGAGTCTGTGCATATGGTGTAATGCATTCGACGGAATTATCACTCCTGAAACTCTCAATATAGATGGACATATCAAGAAGAAAAAGGTAACAGTATTGATTGATTCGGGTAGTATACATAATTTGATTCATTGTAAGGTAGGAAAAGAATTGAATTTCTTCCTATACCGAGCACCAAAATACCATAATGCCATAACATGAAGCTAAAAATGGGTGAATATGTATTGAATATTCCAATGCTTTCCATTCCAGTGGCAGGTGTTCATGTTGTACTAGGAGTACAATGGTTACAATATTTGGGGACGGTAGCTTTTAATTTTCAAGAAAATTTCCTGAAATTTTTTTCAGAAGGAAAGGAACTCGAATTACAAGGTGTTGCAGGGAAGCCAGGAAAGATAATAAGCTCTAATGCAATGAAAAAGCTTCTAGAGAAAGAGAAACGAGGTGTAATTCCAGAATTATGCCCACTATAAGTTCCAACATGAAAATAAACTATTTCTCCAGATATCCAAAATGTCTTGGAAAATCATCCAAGGTGTTTCAAACTCCCAAAGGACTCCCAAATATTTGTGATAATGATCATGATATTCATTTGATTCCATAAAGTTTTCCTCCAAACAGCCTTATAGATATCCTTATGTACAAAAGAGAGAAATTGAACGTATAACTACAGAAATGCTAGAGGTTGGTATAATTCAACCTAGTCAATGTTCTTTCTTCCTCCAGTAGTATTGTTGCTTAAGAAGGATGGATCATGGTGCATGTGTCGAGATTATAGGAAGCTCAATAAGATCACTATTAAAGATAAATTTCCCATTCCTCTGATTGATGAACTATTAGATGAATTACATGGAAAATTTTATTTTACCAAGTTGGATCTTCATTCAGGATATCACCAAATTATAATGAATACTGAATGTATTTTGAAAAAAAAAATTCGAACTCATGAGGGTATTTATGAATTTTTGGTCATGCCTTTTGGCCTTACCAATGCATCTTCTACATTTCAAGGTTTGATGAACTCCATTTTCAAACCCTTACAAATTTTTTGTTAGTATTTTTTGATGATATACTAATCTACAACAGGTCGTGGAAGGATCATGTTCAACATGTTGATAGGGTGCTCAAATTAGTGGAGGAGAAACAATTATATGAAAAAACCTCCAAATGTTTCTTTGGACTAAAAGAGATGGAATATCTCAGTCATATTTGATCTCACGACAGTGTTAAGATAGACCCTAAAAAAATTAAAGCCATTAAGGAATGGAAATTCCCCTCAACCATAAATAAATTGCGAGGATTTCTTGGGTTAACATGGTATTATCGCAATTTTGTTAAGAATTACGGGAGAAGGGCAGAACCTATAACAAAATTATTGAAGAAATATGCATTTTCATGGAATTCTGAAGAAACTAAGGCCTTTGAACAGATTAAAGAGGCAGTGTACCTAACACCGGTCTCAGCTACGCAAGAATTCACAAAAACCCTTATTGTGGAATGTGAGGGCTCAAGAAATGGAATTGGTGTTGCTTTAATGCAAGAAGGAAGACCCATTTCTTTCGAAAGTAATTCAATCAAAGGAAAATATTGTCAGAAATCTATTTATGAGAAGGAAATGTTGAAATACTACATGCACTAAACAAATGGCTGCCTTACCTGATGGAAAGACACTTCAATGTAAAAAATGATTAGGATAGTCTTAAACATTTTTTGGAAAAAGGAATATCTTTAGAAGAGAAGAATGAATGGGTCACAAAGATGTTGGGTTATGAATTTGAAAGCATCTGCAAAAAATAGAAGCTAAATGTTTTTGTAGATACACTCTCAAGAAAGGATGAAGATGTGGAAGCATTGCTTTGTGCCATTTCTGTTATCCAACCAAATTGGATAACCAACGTAAGGGATGAATGGAAGAAGGAAAAATAAGTGTGGACACACATTCAAAAGTTGTAGCAAGATCCTAGTACATCTAATAAATTTTGTTGGAAAAATTATTTGTAATTGTACAAATATCACTTATATATTTTAGGAATTCCCAACTAAAACAGAAGTTTATTTTGGAATTGCATACTTCTCCTTCATGAGGACACTCAGGATTTTTTAAAATTTACCACAGGGTGAAGAAATAAGTTTTTTTCGATGGCTTTAAATCTGATACTCAAAAGTTTGTAGCAGAATGTTTGGTTTTCCAGAAAAATGAAGTTGAAAAAATTAAGACCCCAGGTCTTCTACAACCTTTATCCATTCCAAGTCAACGTTGGGAGGATATTTCAATAGATGTTATCACAAGTTTACCTAATTTAGAAGAAAAGAGTGTCATCATTGTGGTAGTTGATATAATTACCAAGTATGCACACTTTTGTGCATTATCTCATCCATTTAAAGAAAGTACAGTTGATACTGCATATATGGAAACAATTCAAAAGCTAAATGGAAACTTAAATATTATGGTAAGTGATAGAGATCCCATTTTTACTGGAAATTTTTAGATGAAATTATTTTCTTGTTTGGGTATTCAACTAGCTCATAGCTCATCTTATCATCCTCAATCCAATGGTAAAACTGAGATAGCAAAAAAATGTTTGGAAGGATATCTTCGTTGTTTTGTATCTGATAAAAAAACATAATGGTTCAAGTTGTTACCTCTGGTTAAATGGTGGTATAACACTTCCTTCCATATTGCAAAAAAAATGACCCCATTTATGGCACTTTATGGATATCATCCACCATCCATCGCCTAATATTTAAGAGAAAATTCTAAGGTTCAAGCAGTGGAATATCACATTCAGCATCAACAACAAGTTATCCAACTCTTAAAGGATAACCTAAATTTGGAACAAAATCGAATGAAACAACATGCAGATCAACATCGTAGCTAGAGAAATTTTGATGTAGCAGACTGGGTATTTCTATGGCTAAAACCATACAAACAAATGTACAAATTCGAGCTTATTTCTTCCTCGCGAGTGCATTCAGTTTCCATGTTTCATGCTTAAATAAGGTTATAGGTGACAAACTTCTAGTTCAAACAATATTCTCAGAACTTGATGAGGAAGGAAAAATCATATTCGAAGCTGAAGCAGTCACATAAAGAAGAACTCGAAAACTACTAAATCAATGAATTTCAGAGTATCTCATCAAGTGGAAGAACTCAACCACTTAATATTCTACATGGGAGGATGAGAATTTTATAAAAAAGCATATAGAGCTACTCAAGCATTAAGGAAAACAATTTTTTGAAGGAGAGGGGCATGTTAGGTCCCTATATCACTAATGTAGTCCCTTATTTTTGTTAGTGTAGCCCCATTATTGTTATTGTTGTACCCCTGTAACCCCCATATTGTTATTCTTGTTCCCTTGCATTATTATTTTTAGGTCAGCTACGATTATATTGTGACCTCATGGACTCCTATATATATAAGGAGGTTTTTCGATTTCTATCATCCAATAATTTTTTATTTATATAATGTAAAGGAGGTTTCCCCCTTGAAGTGGCTTATTTCTAAGGCGTTGATCTCTCTTTTCATCTATTTTTGGAGTTTCTTTCTAACATGACGATTACGGCGAGTGTTTGGCAATAGTATTGAGGCTATTCAGAGAGAACCAATTGTATGTTAAGCTCAATAGATGCAGTTTCTTGCGAACTGAGGGAAACTACTTAGGACATGTTTTCTCTAAGGAAGGAATTTAAATATATATATAGAGGAAAAGATCCATCATGAAGTGAGTAGCTCCTAATAATGTGGATGAGCTTAGATCATTCATGGGATTGGTAGGTTACTATATGAGGTTCATCATGAACTTCTTATATATTGTGTATCCTATTATATCATTACAGAGGAAAGGTAAGAATTTTGATTGTACAAAGGAGTGTGATGCTATTTTTGAGTTTCTTAAGTAGTTTTTAACACACATACTCCAATGTTAAATATTGTATATATTTACAAGGATTTTGTAGTGTGTATAGATGCTTGCAAGAGAGGACTTGGTGGGGTTCTTATGTAGGATGGACAAGTTGTATGCCATGAGTCATGAAAGCTAAATGATAACAAGAATAATTACCCAACTCATGATCTTGATCTTATATTAATCATTGCTAGATTGAATATGTGGAGGGACCATCTTCTTGGCATGAGGTTTTTACTAATGAGTGATCAGATTGAGCTGAGGTAGTTGTTTGACCAGTCAAATTTAAATTTTACATAGGCTAGATGCTTGAGAATAATCAATGAGTTTGAATTCAAGATCAGGTACATCAAGGGAAAGGAGAATAGAGTCACATATTTTCCTAGCAGGGAGGTAGAGATAAATCACATAGAAGCTATGAGATCTTATGGGATATAAATGATAGGATCTTAAAGGCAGCTCACCAGGATCACATGTATATGGAAATTTTGCACAGGTTGTAGCAGGGTACAGTTCCAGATATATGTGGTAATGCAAGTGTTGGACTATATAAATCACTTATTAAATGAGTGAACAGAACAAATTTAATTATCAATCCAGGGACTGTTATTTATTGGAATGATAGTAGCATTCTCTATGCTGATACAACAACTAGAAATAATCTCAAAGAAAGAAATCATTGATGAAGTAAAAAACTGGAAATAAATCACTCATGTAGAAATAAAATAGTCCACAACATTGAAATCACACTTCAATTGATCTGTTAGCTCGCCACACAATAAGTACGTAGCTGGTGTCTCTATAAACATATTTGTAATAACATATAAACTATAGAAATCAAAGCAGATATATTATCAGTTGAACAGCAACAACAACACTAATGATGCATAAACTTAATTACAGTTAAATACACACACAACTACTGTAATCACTGCAATCCCTACTAAGAAGGAGGGCCCTTCCTCCCTAGTAGGGCGCAGGTAGAGAAGGAAATTTAACTAAAACTAAATGGAATCACACATATAACAGTAATAACAATATGATCTACATTAATCTGAACACAATTATAGAGGTAAAATAACATTTTTCTTCGCTAACCTCTTGACCTTTAGGTCCAAGAGATATATAGTAGTTACATCAGAAAGTCCAGGAATAGATCAATCATGAGAATATTATGATTCTCATGCTGATCGAAAAAGAACTCATACAGTTATAAACAATCCCTAATAAAGTTCTGATTAGAGACTAAAATAGTACAATCGGAACTTCCCTTAGCTTATTATCCCAAAAATACAATGTTAACAACTCCTACAACTATCATAAAAAAACGCAGTTGTAGTGCAACCGCCAAAGGAGAGATCAACAACAATAGAGACAAGAGAAATCAACCATAAAAATGAATCGAAATTTTTCCAATGAGTCTGTAATGGAAAATTGTAATAGTAGTTTCTAGCGGCTATGTAATAGCAAGGTGTAACAACATTGCTTTGCTGTAAGAACACTATCTGAACTGCTCCTGTGAATTCCATGTCCAAGATATTTCGTGCTAAAAATGACATCTGAAAGGACAACACAAATACCATCGAACTTTTCCAAACATTCACCATCAGTTAGTCATAAAAAGGTATAATATATCATAATAACTGGTGAATTGTCAAATAACGAAAGCAAGGCGAAACAACACTAGTTAGGGTAAAAAGGTAGGAAAAAGGGTAAAAGATACTCCCAATGGTTATAGTTATAAAGAAAAATAAGGAAGATGGGTGTAGGAAAAATGTACAAAACCAGCACGCAACATCTCCCCTGAACTGAAATACTTGCATGTCCTCATGCAAACTCATCTCTCATGAAAATATCTTCGGTGCAGGTCGGTGAGGTCATAAGCACCAACTGTGTCCTCATCTATAGACCTGTATCCTTGATTTGACATCAACTATTGTACCCAGGATTCTGACTGATACTTGCTTAATTCATAATTGATATGGTAATCCTCAATGGGTAGTGAGATCAAAGGAAAATTGAACTTCAATCCGAACCATAGAGCTCCAAGATATTGTACAATTTGAGCTGGGTTGGTACATGTGTAACAACCACCATGAAATTCTGGAATGAGAATGGATCTCCGTTCACAAACTCAACACTCCTATCCTTCGTGCATTTTAAACATCCTGCCAAAGCTCGGTTCTTCATCATTGCAAACTAATTGAGGAAAAAATTCACAATTTTTTTTCGATAAGCAAGAGTTGGTTCTTTAATCCCAGGAGTACTCAACATTCTCTTGAATTCTTGTCTCAGCTCAGCAGCCCGTCCTGGCTCTACTTGAACCGACAATTTTGTCTTCTCCTCCTTAGTCTCCATAGATTTAATGGCCAGATTCCATTCAATCTGATTCCTCATAAAGGATACAAAAGCCCTTAATTGAAGATCTCCAATATAATAGAAAAATGTCACAATCATCTGCATACTCACATGTTAAAAAATGATGTTGTGTAAAAAAAAGTCACACAATAAACTTTTCTCATCAAAATCCGAGGCATGGAAAACATCCAGAAATGTACGAGTGGAGGAACATAGATAAGGTTTACCTTCCATAATGGCTTTCAATTGAAGCAAGAAGTAACATTCCCACAGAAAAATAGGATATTATGGAGAAGGTCACCTACAACCCAACAAGTTTAGGGCAAGATCATGAAGTTTCTATTTATCTATGGTGAGGTCTCAAATATGATCCTGTAACAGTAGCAAATGTTCTTCTTGTTTCTTCGGAGCTTCTTTCTTCTTGTAGTTCTCCCACTTTTTCTTCAATTCTACTTCCATCCAGCTTTCATGTAAGGTATCTATTTCTCTTTCATGTTCTTTTAGAAAAATCATCCCATCTCGAAGGGAGATTTCTTCTTGCTTCCATTTTTGCAACTTAGAAATTAATAGGAGCTCCTTAGAGTTCCATCGTAAGGTGGGACTGTTAAGTCCCTAGATTCGGTATCTATATCAAAAATAGGTGTACGAAACTCTATTTCATAGGGTTGTTCCACCTCTGTTGCTGGTTCTTGTGTAACAACAACCTCTTTGGTGGGTTCTTGTGTGTCTGCCCCTTTGTTTTTACCTAGAATCGCCTCTTTGTCCACCACTGTTTCCTCTATAATAGGAATGGCCTCCACAGGTTCTTGTGGTTTGTCTTCTAGCTCAATTATAACATGAGGCTCTTCTTTTTATGATGCTTCTTGTGTAACAATAGTATCATCATCAGGTTCTTGTGTAAAAACCTTCTGTTGTTTTTTTTCTACTTCCATTGGGCTGATATTCTCTCTCCGAGCATTATATCCCTCTGTTGTTAAGTTTTGAAAACATGTCATACATATTGACACCCAAATTTCCCTTCCCTCAGATAATTCCACTTCAATCCCTCGTTTTCTTTTCTTACTTTTTTAATTTCTAAACAAAAGGCATTGGTTTCATCCTTATCTAATGAGGAAGGTTGCCTTTCTTCTTCTAAAACTTCTTCTTTCGTCTGATTCTCAGCTGTAGGTAAGGGTTTTGCAGGTATATTGAACTTCACTCTCTATTTAAATATTCTATCCCCAATTGGTTCTTTAATAGGCTTCTTCCCAATTATAACTCTAGCATACTGACTCTGGGTCTCTTCCTTTGTCCAACTTTCTCCAGAGGTCATGGTTTTTTTCCCTCGACTTTTCCTTGGTATTTTCCTCTTGAATTATTGCCAATTTTTTCCTTGCTGGCCTAGGGCATATAGCACAATGAGCTTAATAATTCTGTGGTTAGTCACGCATGCCTCCGGGTGTGCTGCTATTTTTACTATTTCTTCCATGTGCTTGATGTTTCCAAGAAAATAGAATGGAAGATTGATTCTTTGCTGATGTCGAAGGTGGTTAAGAAGAGGAAACTGATAGTTGAAAGCTATCATAGACCTCCCTTTGAAAGTGATGTATTTGATCAAACCCAGGGCAGCATCTTCCCAAGGATGAGGAAATGACAATCTTTCAATTCCTCTTCCTTTCTTCTCCAGTTTCTCTTCCCCTACTAGGAAGTATTCTTTCAAGGAGGGGTCATTGATTTTTGTATTAAATCACCTCTACCCTGAAACTGGCTATGAATTTATACTGAAAATTTCCTGTTCATTCACCTCCATTTGCATGCCTCTCACTTGGTTTTGATTATTGTTCAAGTTCTGAGAAAATTCAATTGCTACGACCTCGTGTGAGCCTTGAAGTTTCTAGAAAAACTCAACCCATCCAGCTTCTCTTAATATATGGTAAGCCTCTGGGAAGTTCGGCTAATCATCCATAGAGTGTGGCTCATGCCCGACTGCTGCTCCACCTACTTCTGTTGTTTTTTTCTAAGTTTTCTTCTTAATGTCCCGCAACACTGAAATATTACTCAATTTCTGAGTTCACTTCTTTGCTGTTCAATCCTGCTATAACATCACTTGTGTCTCTAAACTAGCTGATTCTTGGCAACTATGATTATCCCAAACGATGAGGCTAAAAATGAGGATGAAAGGTTCTTGAAGGAGGTTGATGAAAGGTGACGAATTTAAAGGATTTACCAAATCGTACCCTACACGAATACTCATAAATGGCTTATTATGGAAAGTAATGGGATTTCATACACATGCTCTTTTCCAACCAGATTCAATCATCATTAGAAATTCTGTTATTGATTAGGTGAATGCGAATTTATGACTACATCCATTTTGCAATGATTTCAAGTCATTTCAAGTCATATCCCCTCCCCCACTTTAATTGCTACAACCACTCACGACCGTCACAAGAGCGTCACTACTTTCCCAATTAATCACTGAATTATTAATGACAATCATTTACGTTTTTATGACATACCTGAGGTGACGTTGGAAGAAGACTTGAGTTGACGGAATCCTACGTGCAACGCTCGTGTTGTTGTGTTTAGCCGGCATAGTTATTGTTGTTTATGGAATGTATTATAAAGAACAATATTCGTGGCTGTCGGCTGTTATATATGTAACAGTCAATACAACTTTTGAATTTTTCTCAGAAAAACATAATAATCAAAATAAATTGGTACAAAAAAATAATGTACATGAATACCATCATCCTACGACATGGATCAGGAAGGAAATATGACATTACAGGGAGAAAAACATGGGTGTAATAGCTACCACAGGAGTGGTTTTCAACTGTTACTAGTTGTCTAACTTTGCCCCAAAAAGGACTTTTCACAGTTACATTTATTTTTGTTTTTCTTTTATTTTATTATTTTCATATATATATATATATATATATATATATATATATATATATATATATATATATATATATATTTATTATTAAATAGGTGCAAGAGCTGCCACAAAGGTGGTTTTCAGCTGCTGCACTGATTGGAATTTCAACATTTAAGGTTGCAGAGGATAATGTTCCTCTGTTGTTATAACATGAGGATTAGAGTTCACGACAATGTTGACATATTATTCCTTCAAAGTGGGTTGATGATATAACTTTAGACGGTGCCCATTAATTAGTAATGGCATCTTAGCAATGTTAATATTAACCAATTGTACAGTCCCATTGTCAAATACTTTATCCACTTTGTAAGGACCTAGCCATTTGGTGTAGAGCTTGCCTTTGAAATATTTGAACCATGAATCATACAAAAGAGCCCAATCTCCTTTTTTGATTTTTTTATTCTTAATAAACCTATCATGCCATTTGGCTCTTTTTTGCTGGATGATTTATGTGTGTTGAATGGCAGCCATCAGTTTCTCTTCCAACCCATTGAGCTAGTTCAATCTTTGATTTTGTGCTATACTCAAATCTAGATCGACCTGCAAAGCTATTATTAATGTCTTTATTTAAAATTCTATGGGGAATAAAGGATTCTTATCATAAACCAGTTCATATGGTGAGAAGCCTGTAGTATTCCTCCATGTTGTCCTGTAAGCCCACAGTACCTCTGGAAGTTTCTCAGCCCAGTTTCTTTGGTGGCTGGCTACTTTCTTTGTCAAAATTCTCTCAATGAATTTAACGGTGCTTTGTACTTGCCCATTTTATTTTGGATGATAGGGTGCGGTGATTATATGATGGCTTCCATAATTCTAAACCAACTTCCTGACAAAATGAGATGTGACCTGAGGACCCCCATCTATCACTATCTCTCTAGGTATCCCGAAGCAAACAAAAATGTTTTGAAATAGAAAGTCTGAAATAACCTGCTTTGTTACTCCTGTTAGTGCCCTTTCTTTGACCCATTTTGTGACATAATCGGTGCAGACCAATATATATGCTCTTTGTTGTGATGAAAGATTGATTGGACCCACAAATTCCAGGGCCCATTTCTGGAATGGTTCTATTACTATCGGAGGCTTTAACGACATATCATATTATTTTAGAGGCTGGCCCATCCTCTGGAAAATATCACATCCTTTCACAAACTTCTTGGCATCCTAGAATATAGTTAGCCAGTAGTACCCTCTTCAGAGAACTTTATGTCTTGTCCTCTTTTCAGCAAAGTGTCCTCCACAAGGTTCCTCATGAAAATATTTTAGGATCTCAAATACCTCATCTTCTCTAACACATCGCCTAATCTCAAAATTTGGCCCAGTGTGATAGAGATTACCTTCTATCCAGGAATGGGTAGCACTTTGTTGTATAATCCTCCTTCTTTCCCTGGAAGACAATTGATGTGGGAATTTTCCTGCAGCAAGGTAATTGGCTATATCTGTATACCATGGTGAGTGAGAAGAAATGGAAAGAAGATACTCATTTCGAAAACAATCCTCAGTAGTAGTGCGGTCATGAATTATGGTTAATCTAGAATGAAAATTAGCAACTACATTATCTTTTCTAGGTTTATCTAAAATAGAAATGTCAAATTATTGTAACAACAATAACCATTGTGTAACTCTACCATTAGTAACAGGTTTAATCATTAAAATTCGAATTGCAACATGGTCAGTGTGTACAAATACTTGGTACCTGGTGATGTAGTGTCAGAATTTGTTGATAGCATGCACTACTGCTAGGAATTCTTTCTCAATAATAGTGTAGTTAAGCTCTATTGCATTTAAGTTCTTGCTGATGTAATAAATGGAATAAGGCTTCTTATTCTCCAGCTGCCCATAAACAAAATCCACAAACATGTCAGAAGCATCTGTAGCGATATCAAATGGAAATTTCCAGTTTGGTCCTCATAAAACAAGTGCTGCTATTACACAGTTCTTCAACTTCAAAAATGTTTGCTCACACATTTCTTTCACGCAACTTCCACATCTTTCATCAATAATGATAATAAAGGAGATTTAATCTTTGAGAAATTTTCTATAAACCTCCTATAGTATCCTACATGTCCCAAAAATATGCGTACCTCTTTCGGAGTCTTAGGGGTTGGTATTTTCGAGAATACCTCTATTTTTTCATGATCTACCTTGATTCCATCTACTGAAATGAAATTTCCGAGCACAATTACCTCAGTCATCATCATGTGGCATTTTTATGTGCTCAGAGAAAAATTACTTTGTTCACAATGTTTCAACACTTTTTCCAAGTTAGCTAATGTTGTCTCAAAGGCATCCCCATAGGATGTAAAATCATCCATAAAAATTTCAAGACATTCATTCAATAGATCAGAAAAAATACCTAATATTTCCCTTTGAAAGGTTGTTGGTGCATTGCGGAGACCAAAGGCAAGGACTCTGTATGCAAAAATACCCCATGGAAGAGTAAATGTTTTCTTGTCTTGATCTTCTGGAGTAATCTGTATTTGATTATAGCCACTAAACCCCTCTAGAAATGATTTATTTTTTTTTTCCAAAAAGAGTGTCCAAGACTTGATCAATAAATGATAAGAGAAAATGATCCTTTTGAGTGGCCTTGTTAAGTTCTATATAGTCAACATAGACCCTACATTTTCCATTCTTCTTTGGAAGTATGACAAGTGGAGACACCCACTGACTGTTAGAAATTGGTTAGATGAAATCAACATTAAGGAGTTTCTGCAATTCTTCTTTTACTATCTCCTTAAATGTGGGGTTCATTCGGCACTAAGGTTGTCTAACAGGTTTGCAATCCTGTTTAAGGTAGATGTGGTGAGTGCATAGGGTAGGATGGATTCCTTTCATATCATTATATTCCCATGAAAATGCCTTTTTTTATTTCTATAACAGTTGTATCAACAATCTATTTTGTTCAATAGTTAGGTTAGGATTGATGTTTAAAAATTTTCCAGGTTCGATTTCAACGGGACTGCTGATAGTAAGTGGAGTTGTTGTCAAATGTTCAATAATTTCATCATATTCCTCACCTTCTTCTCCAAAATCTCTAATGGAGGCAATAGGCAATGGATTAATGATAAAAACCATTAATAATATCATCCTCTATTTCATCCTTAAATTATTGTGTTTTTCCGAGCGTGAGAAGAGGTAGGGAAAGATCAGGTTTAGGTGAAATTTTTTCCCACCAAGGACTATTCAAATCCATATGAGGTTTCGCTGGGGGATAAATATTTAGGTTCTGAGTGGCCTATCCATATGAGATTACCATAGATCTGGACCTACATCTAATATATGGATATGCAATGGCTAGCCATGGTCTTCCCCGGATTAAACGATGACCACCGAGATTGGATTTGGTTTGTAAGATAAGAAATTCAACCACATAGTTGCAGGAGGCCATAGTGATAACCATGTCTTCAATCATTCCTACGGGCTTAACATGCGACCTATCTGGTAGTTCAAGAACTGTAGGTGTAGGTCTAAGTTGATGAAGTCCTAGAGAGATGAAGAGGTCTTTAGTCATAACGTTAATAAATGCCCCTAGATCAATCAGGTTATTGGTTATAGGATGATTGTCAATATGGAAAGTTACTGTGGGGTTCCTTCGATCATTATACTTATCAACAGAGGTTGATCAATCATAAGATCGAACAATTTTCCCAAGACATGGATAGTAGTAGGGTCCTTAGGTTTCCTTCCAAGTTTTTTAATAAATAGATCCCTAACCATTTTGGCATAGATAGGTACTTCTTTAAGAGCTTGTAACAATGTAATCCACACATATAAATTTTGTATCTCCTTAAGTAATTCAGATTCAAATTGTAAGGTCGACCGAGTTTTAGTTAATCGTTGAGGATATGGGGGATTCTGAATGCTAACAGCTGGGTTAGTCACCATACATGTATCAACCTTACTCAAATTAGTTGTTGTAGAAACAATAGAATTCCCCGAGCTGGATGTTATAGGTGTAACATGGGGTGTTGTAGCAGTTGTTACATGTGTAACCACAGCTTCAAAATCATCCATATCCTTCCTGGGTGTTTCACTTTCTTCGATAATAATAGGTGTATGTTCAGGTCTGATTACTTTCCCTAGCCAAAGCTGAACCTGATTAAGTCTAATAAGAGTGATAAGGTAAGGCTAGAGGGTAACCGAAGCATTCATGCTCTGATCTGCCTTATTATTTGGATTGGGGTTAGGTTTCACGGGTAACTGGGGTCGGACGGAAGCTATAGGATTCTAAATAGAAGCCAGTTATAACTTATATTGTTTCATTGGTATCGGAGGGGGAACTGGACCTTGGCCTTTGCATCTCTAGTTCTGAGCCCAAGGATTAGGTTGTGATGGAGGATATTGCATTGGTGGAGGAGATGGACACTGGTTCCATGGTGAAGGATATTGTGTTAAGGAAGGGGTAGGATATTGCCATGGATATTACTGACTGCTATAAATACTATTCCAAGGATAAAAGGAAGAAAAATATGAAGGCATACCTGTAGGTCGTGGCTGCCATGGTCTTTTCAATCTGATAAAATAAGAAGATTGAACATCCTCGCTTTATTCTTGGAGTACTTCTTTAAGTCTAGGAAACTTAGGACACTGATTTGTAGAGTGTGCCAACTCATAAATTTTGCATAGGCTCACACTAATCATTCCGAATTATCTTTCCAAATGTTTCTTCTTGCATCAGGGACAAAATATTTCCAAGGCTGCTTTAGCTTCTACTTGTGCCTTCTTGGCTTGTACCATACTGATCTGGGGAGAGAGAGTGCTAAGGAGCTTTGTTTTAAAATCCTTGAATAAGTTCCTCATCTCTGTTTTGGTTACTCCTCCACTTATGGACTTCTGTATCATAACTGTAGTGTCCCGAACTAAAATGTTCCCTTTTACTAATCCTCTTGAGCTACGTAGGAAAAGCTTCATTATCTCATGAAATGTTTTTTGTGATATGTCTCCTTTTCCTATTATATTCAGATGTTCTAGATAATCCTCTCTTAAACCTCTTAATAATATTGGTTTTAGAATCTCCGAATCTAATTTGTTGAACTTAGACCTTTGTAAATTTTAGTGGGATCGCTCCAGATAATCTTCTAGTCTTTCCTCCTCCTTTTGTGCAATTCTAAAAAATTTGTCCTTCAAATCCCTGGTTTGGCATCAGTCCTGATACTCAAAGAGAAAGGCTTCTGTCATACCATTCCATGTTCAAATTGTGCCAACACCCAATCTCATGAACTAACTTAATGCTACTCCCTTCATAGTAGCAAGGAATAATTTTAGCTTCTGGGCTTCTGAAGTATAGTCATAGCCTCTACACAACACATCAAATTTGAATAGAAATGTATCAGGATCCTCAACAACCATCCCTTGAAATGATGGTAGGGAAGATAAAGGGATTTTTTTTATAGGAGCCTCATCCTGTGTTTCTACTATTAAGAATTCCAAAGTAATAGAGCTATCTGTTTTAACATTCTCGTCCCCCATGGCTGAGTTTTCTTGATAGGATGAACTAGCCTCGGAATGTACTGGAGATTGACAAATAGAAGGATCAGGCTTCTCTAGGATCGATTTAATACCACTACTAGCATCCAATTTATGGTCAATTGATTGGGCTGAGGTACTTGTTTGACCAGCCGAATTTGAATTCCAGATAGGATAGATACTTGAGAATGATCAATGAGTTTGAATTAAAGATTAGTTACATCAAGGGAAAGTAGAATAGGATCATAGATTCTCTTAGCATGGAGGTATAGGTAAATCACATAGCAGCTATCAGATCTTATGGGATAGAAATGATAGGATCTTGCAGGCAACTCACCAGGATCACATGTATATGGAAATTTTGAACAGGTTGTAGCAGGGTACAGTTCTAGATATAGGTGGTAATGTAGGTGTTGGACTATATAAATGACTTATTGAATGAGTGAACAAAACACATTTAATTATCAATCCTTGGACGTATGTTTATTGCAATGATAGTAGCATTGTCTGTGTTGATACACCAACTAGAAGTGAAATAAAAGAAAGACATTTTTTATGAAGTAAAATGATGGAAATAAATCATTCATGCAGAAATAAAAGAGTCCACAAGATTGAAATCACACTTCATTTGATCTGTTAGTTCGCCACACAATAAGTACACAGCTGGTCTCTCTATTAAGATATGCGTAACAACATATAATGTATATAAATCGAAGAAGATATATTCTCAGTTGAACAATGGAAACAAAATTCTAACGAAGCATAAAATGAATTAAAATTACATACACACACAACTACTATAATCATTGCAATCCCTGCTGAGAAGGAGGGCCCTTCCTCCCTAACAGGGCGCAGATAGAGAAGGAACTTTAACTGAAACTAAATGGAACCAGACATGTAACAACAATAACAATATGATCTGTATTAATCTAAACACAATTACAGAGGTAAAATAATGATGTTCTTCGCTAGGCTCTCAACCTCTAGGGGCAAGAGATATATAGTGGTTACATCAGAAAATATAGCAATAGATCAGTCCTGAGAATCTTCCAATTTTCATGCTGATCGAAATAGAACTCATACAGTTATAACCACTCCCTAATAAAGTTCTGATTAGAAATTGAAAGATTACAATCGGAACTACCCTTAGGCTATTATCCCAAAAATACAATATTAACAACTCCTACAAATATCATTAAAAAACACAGTTGTAGTGCAACCGCCAAAGGATAGATCAACAACAATAGAGACAAGAGAAATTAACTATACAAATGAATCAATAGTTTTCCAATGAGTATGTAATAGCAAATCATAGTAGTAGTTGCTAGAGGGTCTGTAACAACAAGGTGTAACAACAATGCTTTGTTGTAAAAACATTATCCGAACTGCTCCTGTGAATTTCGTATCCGAGATCTTTGGTGATACAAATGATATATAAAAGGAAAACACAAATACCATCGACCTTTTCCAAACATTCACCATCAATTAGTCATAAAATGTATAACAAATCATAGTAACTGGTGAATTAGAAAAATAACGAAAGCAAGGTGAAACATCACTAGTTAGGGAAAAAGGTAGTAAAAGGGGTAAAAGATACTAGCATTGGTTATACTTATAAAGAAAAATAAGGAAGACAAGTGTAGGAAAAATGTACAAAACTAGCACCCAACAATAGGTACATGTATAGGTGGCACTATAGGTACAAGTACATATAGTAGTACAAGTACAAGTATAGGTAAAGGTGTACCATATTTGGACTATCATCTCACAATGGATGGGTTGGTTAGATTTAGATATATGATATATGTATCATATAACAGTGAGCACAAGAAGGTGATCTTGAGGGATTTTCATGCAAAACCATATTCAGGTCACCCAGGCTGCTAGAATACATTAACTATAGTTAAGAGATTCTATTATTGACTGAATATAAAGAAGGATGTGGCAAATTTTGTAGGAAAATTTTTTGATTGTAAGATGTTTAAGGGAGAGTGTAAAAATCAAGTTGTACCGCTACAACCTATTGCCATTCCAGAGTGGAAATGGGAGGTCATTTCCATGGATTTCTTCGCAGTTTTTCCTAGGACAGCTAGACAACATGATTCCATCATGATTGTGGTGGAAAAGTTGAAAAAGGATGCATATTTCATTCTCATGAAGGCTACAAACTCAACTAGTGATTTAGCACGTGTATTTATCAAATACATAGTCATACTGCATGGTCATCCAAATATGATTGTGTCCAGCATGGATGCAAAGTTCACTTCCAAGTTTTGGAAGGAGCTGTTTTCAGGTTTGGGAATTGATTTTTCCTTTAGCACAACATAATAACCTATCATCTGTAGCTAGATGGAAAGACAAAGAGGGTCAGCAGCATACTAGAGGATATGACTAGGATTTGTGTCATGCATCAACAAAGTGGGAAGAGTATCTTGCACTGGTATAGTTTTCTTCCAACAACGGGTATTATGAATCATTGAAGATTATTCCATCTGGGGCTATGTATCGGTGGAGTTGCAACATTCCTATTAGTTGGAGAGAGCGGGTTAACAGGGTACTGATTGGACCATAGTTGTTAGTAAAAATGGAATAGGAAATGTAGGTGATCAAGAAGAACTCGAAGACAACACATGATAGGCAGAAGCGTTGTGCCAATAGGAACAGGTTGTTCAAGGAGTTTCAAGTTGGGGATCAATTTTACTTATGTATGAAGCCAAAGAAGAGCTCCATGTGGATTGGATAATGTGTCAAGCTCACACCACAGTTTTGTGGACCCTTCAGGATCATTGAGAGGACTTGACCAGTGGCCTATCGATATGCACTACCTTCCATGGTTAAATTACATTATTTTTTTCATATATCATTGCTTAATACGTATGTTAAGTAATTTTGTCACGTGATTGATTAGTTTTTATTGTAGGTGGAACCACCTGGAGCCTTAGTGCATGTGTAGAAAAAGGTGCTCATGCTCCAGAATCAAGAAATAAAGCATGCTAAAGTTCAATGGAAGCACTTTGAGTTGAATGCATCTACATGGGAGATGATGGAAGAGATGTTGGCCACGTATCCTTCCTTATTTTTTGGTTGAGGCAAAGCAGTTTTGGTGTGATGTTGGTTTTTATTTGGCATACGTTTTGGTGTTTTTTTGATATATGTTTTGACGTAGTGTTCAGGTATATGTGCATTTGTATATGGATGTAAATAATTCCATGATAAATGTTATAAATATCCAATAAGTGATATGGGTGTCATGTTATTATAGTTATCATGTTGTGATGATTTCACCTTGTTATGTTTTCATGATGGGTTTCTTTTTTGTAGGGTGATCATTGTAAATACTGCATTAGGATATGATATAAATATCCATGAGAAGTATGTTTGCTTCCACCATTTTCTCTGAGGTATATGTGTTATGGAACACTGAGGATGGTTTTCGCCAAGGGGGAGGAATCTACAACAACCCTATTTAAAATTCCATGTAATAAAAGTTAAAAATAATAACCAATGTTGACGAGACACTTATTCCAGTGGAATGTTGGGAAAATCATTGTAGTGGGTGTTAATTTGGTTTATTATGACTAAGGAAATTGGAAAAGCCAAAGGAAAAGGATTTGGGAAGGAAAACTCGCATATTTGGCACAATTATTTTTGACAAATAATGGAAATTAGGAGAAAAGGGAGAGGAACGGTCATACGCTTCATGTGAGGAGGAAGATGAAGAAAAATAATGGAAACTGAAGAAAAGATAGGAATATTATATAAAAATGATTCGAAGGATCAGTTGGTACCTTTTTTCAATTCATTTTTTAATCTCTTTCATTATTCTCTCACTCTATAACACTCTTGGACACTTAAGATTTTCATTGAACACTTTTGCATTGGAGAAAGAAAGAAAAATAAATAAAGGAGGAGAAGGATCATGTAGCTACAATAGGATTCTTGGTAGGTATCGGTTTTCATATGCGATTTGATAGCTAGATATCACATACATGGTATTGCATGTGGTTATTTTCTGTATTGGCATGGGTTTTTCTAGGTGTGATAGAGTTTTCAGACTAGCCTTTCCATTTTATTATAGATTTGGTGAGTTGTGTTTCTCATACTTTGGTTGAGCTATATTTATGGCTAGTTTCAAAGATTAGTGGGATGGATCTCCGAAATGATAAACACATGGCCTAGTGCTCCCTGAACAAGACTGTCGATCATGTTAAAGCCACGGGACTAGTAACCCCTGAGCCACACTGTGGGTTGTGTTAAAGACATATTGTGTTCCTCGGTGGGCCTACGAATCCTTGTAGGTGAATGGTGGGATATACAGTAAAGTGGAGAGCCATTAGAGGACATTTCAATTTAAAATTTTCCTCGTAAGGAAAAATAATAAAATAATAAGCAAATAATGAAATAACAGTTTTGAATTTTGAACTTAAAAGAATAAAACAACTTCTTTTCATTGTATTTTTGGCTTATATCCTTATGTAATTACTCAAATTTCATGAGTAGACACTCGTTGGATGCATAATTAAATTCAACACATTTTTTAGTGTATCTTCAATTTTTATTAATATGGTTCTTTTGAAAACTATGAATAATGGGTACTAGTTTTATGTGGAATTTAATCTTGAATCTAACGAGTTTCTATTCATGAAATTTCAGAAAATCTATAAGGAGATAAGCCAAAATACAATTAAAAAAAGAAGTTTTTTTTTATTTTCCCTCCAAAATATTTACATTTACCTATTTGTAAATTTAAAGGAATTTAATTGGTCTACATATTATTCACGTGAAAATTTCATAGGAAATTTTAGGCTAAAATTTCATAGGAAATTTTAGGATAAAATTTCCTCTAATGTGGATTTCACTCCATTAGGCATAGTAGTCCTGGGATGGGATGTACAATAAAGGCTTGAGAGTATGTCTTGGCTGAGGGCCTAGTGATCCTTGATTCATACTATCGATAACGGTAAAGCCTGAGAGACTAGGACGCACTCAAATTCCTCGTGATGTAGATGGATAACCCCAGTAGCATTCATGCTTGTTTAGTTCTTTCTGGTTGCTTATGAGCCCCACATTCATTCTTGTAATATTGGACAGGGGTGATAGGATAAATAGAGATGTCTCTTTGCCAATATATTCTTGGATGGAATGTGGAAATACCATCTTCGGTTTGATTTTTTATCCATAAACGAAAAGGTCATTCCTTTGGTATTTGATGTATAAATTTTTTTGTTATTATGTGGATTTTATTGTTCTTGTACCTAGTGTATTTATGTTAATATTATGATGGTTATAGACATGTATGTCGATAATGATGATATATCGTTCTCTTCATGTTTTTACTTGTAAACGAATGCACAATGTATATATGGTAAAATATATTGTATGGAAGCTAATGATTTATGGGACAAATGATTCTTAGCGATTATCAGATAAGTATCAGACCCCTTTTCTTTGTTCCAATGTTTATACCTATAGATTTCATGTTTGTGACATGTTTGAAAAAATGCTTGTCATCACCAAGAGGGATCCATATGATTTCTTATTGATGTGATTGCTTTTGTATCATTGTGTTGTTTTTATTTATTATCTCTTAACTTTTCATGGAGTTATGGGAAGAGAAGTCGGTTAGCATGCAATGTTATTACTACATCTATGGCTCAAAGAGGTCAAAATGTCAGTGTGACCCAGGGGTAAGAGGCATTAACAGTTGGGTTACCTACTGGGGTTGTTGTTGTTGTTGTAAAAGGTCTGTAGTTGTGCTTCCATCAGTTTCACTTCCTTAAGGTTATCTAGTAGTTTTAATATCATTTTTTACCCTCTCGTCACATGTCTACCCTAGTTGGGCGGTTACTTGGGTATATTTGGGAAGAGAGTGTTACACCAAACAAGGAATCATGGTAGACCCTAAGAAGGTCAAAGAAAATCTTAATTGTCTTGTTCCTAAAGATATAGCTGAAATCATATCAATTATGGGAATTATAAGTTATTACCATAGATTCATTAAATATTTCTCCATGTTTTCCTACCCTATAACATTATTATAAAATAAATGCGTTGGATCTATCTAGACGCAAAAGTGTCAAGGAAGTGTTCATTGGCTAAAATATTTGCTAACTATAGTTCCCATATTTAATATTATTGATCCCAAAAATGATTATATATTGTGAAGAGATGGTATTTTGGAAGGATTAGGAGGAGTATTAATACAATATAATCATATTATATCTTGTTAATCTAGGAAGGTAAAAGAGTATGAGAAGCATTATGTGGTTTATGAACTAGAATTAGATGTAGTATTTCATGTTTTGAAAACGCCGTAGAACTATATTATGGGAAAGAAATTTTCGTTACTAACTGAGCATATTAATCAGAAATATTTCTTTAGTCAACTATATTTAAATAAGCAAGGCAAGTAAGGTGGATGTATTTCCTTAGTGAATTTGACATTGAATTCAAACATATCAAGGGGAAAAAAAAAAAAATTGTATATGCATTGGGTAGAAGCCTAAATCACATCTCTAGGTTCTCCTCCAACAATGTTAAAAAAAATCTGAATGGAAAAATTAGAACTACAGCCTTAGAAGGTCAATAATATTGAAAAAAAAACCATTTTTTGAATGTAACTTGCCCAACATAAGGATCAGAGTATGCTTTCAATAGTGATGGTTGGTTGACTTTAAAAAAAAAAATTTATATCTGGAATGTACATAGAATTAAACAACTGGTCCTAGATTAGCATCACAAGAATCATTTTTCAATGCATCGAGGATATCAAAAACTTAAAAAAACTCTTTGAAAAGGCTTATGTTATCCAATGATGAAAGAAGAAGTGGTTAAGTACTTATAATAATGTCTATAATGTCAAAATGTTAAGGCGGAGCACCAAAATTCTACTAAGTTATTAAATCCATTATCTTTTCTTGAGTGGGAATGGGAAATTATCTCCTTATATTTTATTACTAGGTTACATAGAAATAGAAGACAACATCATTTTTTCATGCTTGTAGCTGTTAAACTGAGTAAGGTGTGATTTTTGTGTAGCATCGGAAGGTATTCCCACACAATTAATTGATATTCAAGCCAACATAGATAGAAAATGTAAATTTTACTTTGTACTAAATCAAATCAACCTAGGAAATGTCAAATTGAGCAACGAATGAATGGACATGTTCCATGGTTTGTCACACCCAATTCGACATCTATAAATAATGAATAATGATTCCTCATTTGAAAACCAACAAAGAGGATGTATGAGAAAGAAAAAAATAGTTTTCCAGATCCTTATTTCTATATTTATTTTATCTCTCTCTCTCTCTCTGAAAAACATGTGTGAGAAGACAACCAATCATGATTACAAAAGTTTTATTGGATTTTCACCATAGGGAATTTAGTAAATCTAGCCAAACGCTTCACTAAAGGAGGGCTTATGTCAAAACTACTGACCATTTAGATTTTACCTCATATCACAAGGGTGAATTTGGACCATATGTCTATTTGAATAGGTTGAACTAAACAATGTTGAATTTTTTATTTTTTTGCTAGTCTGGCCGACATCAACTAGGAGATGTTTTGACCAAGGTTGACTGGTATTTGGACTTGTATATTGGCACAAATTTCTAGGAAATTTTTTGTTTTTTAAACATTCTTAAAGAATAATTATCCTAAAGAAAAGTTGTTGCTTTTTATCAAAAGTTTGGGTTTCCCATGCTAAAAATATTGTCTCTATTGTGCATGGTTGTCTCTTTATGATATTTACTATTTCCATTTCATTTACTGTTGATATCTTCTATGTGTAATTACTCAGTGATCTGAGTGGCGTAAGAAAATTGTTTGAAAATAATTAGGAAGTAATTATCATATAAGAAAATTGTATTATACTACACATGTTATATAATTTCAACATGGTATTAGAGCATTGTTGAAAAAACAAAAATTGAAGTCATGCTAAGAGACCAGTATTCATTTTTTACCAAAGAAATATTTGTTCTTGGCATTTGAAGAGGAAAACATGGTTGGTCACAATGAATATCATGGCCTTGATATTCCAATACAAAAAAGGAAACTTGAGGCTATTCATATTGATGAAAATTCTAGTCCTTTGAAGAAAGGGTTGTTACCAAAGTCTGAAAATAGCAACACTCATGAAGAAATGTGTTAAAGTACTGCTAAAAGATATCTAAATTCCCATAAAGAGTTTCAAGGATGATATTATTTTCTGTAGCTGAATCTAGCATCATATATTTTGTGGCTGAAGGGTAGTCATATATATGATGATTATGAAATATTCATAAACCTATGTTCTAGTGATTATAGTATCCATGAAAATCAGTGGAAGGAATTTTTTCCCATAGAATTTGAACAAGATGGTGCTGCCACCAAAAATGAAAATTATACTATTATTTTTTTCTTGGAGAATGAGAATTTATCTCATAAACCAATTAATATATCACATGTGATGCTTGGCTACATTTTCTGACATAAGCATAATGTCATTGATGAATAGCATAGTGATAAAAATTTCAAATAAAATTTTGAGATTTCCATTATTTTAGAAAATGGATGAGAATGTAATGAAGTTGATGGAATTTTTTATATTCCATATTTATATCAAAAATATGGAATAATCATGATTATTGGTCATTGACATGAAACCCTCAATAAATATGGAAAGTTATAGGCAATTGCTAATCATTACAAGGGCCTTTTTCATGATCTTGAGGATATGAAAGGAACAAGCCCAATTTAGCATATGGATAAGGATTTATTTAGAGAGACAACATTAGAAACCAAATGTGTTAGTTTCATCCCACAAAATGGATGATATTAGAACATGTGCCCCCTAAAAATGGGATGAAACTTGAATTGATTCCCAAGATAGAAGAGGACGGTTTTAAAAATTGTATATTGAACGCTAAGGAAAATAACAAATTTGAAGACATGTCTTTTTTATGAAGGCCAAGGATGATTTCTTTAGGATAATCCAAGGGTTAAATTCTTAAGTAGAAAACCTGATAGGGAAAAAGATGAATTTTTTGAGGTCATATAATGGAGGATAGTATACTTCAAAGGAATTCAATGATTTATACAATGATTTAGGGATTAAGAGAGAGTTGATAGTTCCATAGGACCCTTAGAAAATTTATTCCTTATTCAAGATATAAGTTGGATATCCTCCCTTGAGGTTTTGGATAAATTATTGCCTTTTATTTCTAATTTATTTGATTCTCCATTCAATTTATTCTAGTAAGTTGGTTTTACTGGAAAATTATTTCTTTGTTATGAATTGTTTTCCTATTCCATGTCATTCTAAATGGGGTTTGCGGAAAGGAAGTAAAATTCCATTGTGGAATTTTCCAAGGTGATGATTCATGTAGAATATGGAAGCCTTTACAAGTACAAATTAAGTCTTATCGAAAGAGGGTTCTATGAATATGTGGTAGTGGATAACAAGGTTACTTTTTCTCCAATCACCATATGGTTAGGTTCTTGTATGGCATAAGTGATTGAAAATACAATCAATAGGAATGATTGATGTTTGAGAGAGAGTATGGTATATTTTGTTAGGATGTTCAGGTCCTTTCCATATGATTGAAAGAACTTCTAGTTTAGAGGGAGAATATAGTTAGGAAAAGTGGAAGGAGTAGACTTCTAAGATATTTCATGGGCTGAGATTATTAGGAAATATGCTAAGAGAGAAGAGTTATCTAAAAGTAGTATGCCTTCAATGAAGGGACAATGCCAAAAACCCATGCATGCATCAGTGACAAAAGAAGAAGAAGTGGCAAGAGAACTCACTTTCATGACATAAGTAGTAGCCAGGGTTGAAACATGAGGATTTTATTTAGTGTCAGAGGGAGAAACTAGTTACATTGAACACAAAGTAGCTATGGTGATGGATATAATGAAGTAAGGTATTCAATTTATGGTTGAGCTAAGGCATGAAGTAAAGCATGTATTTAGGAACCTATGTGTCATAGTTAGACATTGTGCAAAAGGGAGCAGTGAAGCTTGAATATATATCTGTAGATGAGAAAATTACAAACTTTCTCACCAATCCTTTATCTAGAGTGAAGTTTGTATACTTCAAAGAAAATCTTGGCATGATGTAGAATGTATCCCTCATTAAGAGAGAGTGTTGATGTTTCTGCAGCCTACTGAATAGGGTAAATATTTTCCGACATGTTCATATTGATTTGACTAGGGGAGAATGATATATTCACCAATTGGGCTATGCTGATTTTTCTAGGGTTGAATGGATCAGAGTATCGATGCTTCCAAGATTGGGGTAGACTTTATCCCTTAAAACCATGTTTATTTGAGTAAGGGATATTGATACATTTACTCGTGAAACCATACTGATTTGGTGAGTGATTAATAGCCCAACTAAACTATAGCATAGGGGAGACATTCTTCCATAGATCCATGTTTATCTGGAATCCATAAGGTTATGTTGATTTAACTAGGGAAAAATGATATATTCACTTAAGAAGGATTGTTTCTTTCATTGGGGCATGCTCATTTCACCTAGGATGAATGGTCCAGGAGTATACATTCTCCTAATAATTCCTGTTGATTTCGTTGGGCCATGTTGATTTGACCACGAGAGATTGATACATTTACCCATGGGGACATGCCAACTTGGCTAAGGATAAACGATGTAGGATACTCAAATTTTTCTATCCCTAGATGGAGTGATATATATCTATATACATGAATGTGAGGATACACTACATCAATATAATGAGATCATGACCTTTTCTATTGGTTGTGATTTCCGAGCTAAGGTGAATTTTTTTTTCAACCTAGGATAATACCTCCATAAATAAGATGGAGCGTTGATTTTTTTTTTAGCATCCATAGGTATTCCCACATGCCTAAGAGGTCTTCATATTGACCTAGATAAAATATGTAAATTTTGTTTTTTATTAAATCAAGTTGGCCTAGGAACATCAATTCGGCTGGTGGGTGGACGGAGGTGTCCCTTGGGTTTTCACACTAATTCAAAATGTATAAATAAGTCATTGGGATGCCTCATTTAATAATCAATGTAGAAAAAACATTAGTAAGAATAAATATATTTAATAGATAGTCCTTTCTATCTTTCTTTTATCTCTCTTGGCGACATATGTGAGAAGTTAATAGAGCTTGACTAAACAAGTTTGACTGGATTATTACCGCAACACATTGACCAAGAATGATCACATCCTAAGCATAGGTTTGGCCACTGGAATTTTTCACAGTAAACTACTTACCAAAAACTATAGGTTGACGTAGTTGAGTGCAGAGTCGAAGTTTGATCATAGGCAAAATTGACTATGCGAAATTGACCAGTGTTGAATTTCTAATTTTTGGTTAGTTTAACTAGCATTGAACAACAAATTTTTAAGTACGTTTGAATGGTATTTGGACTTGTATGTTGGCACACATTTCTAGAAAAATTGTTGATATGTAAACCTTGCTAAACAATTGTTTCTTCTAAATAAAATTTGTTGACTTTTCTCCCTAAGCTGGGTTTCCTACAGTAAAAATATATTTATATTTTGTATGGCTGTCTTTCTATGATATTTACTTTTTATATTGCATTTAATATTGAGATTTTTGTGTGTAATTTCTTAGTAATATTAGTGGCATAAGAAATTTATTTGCAAATTATTAGGAGATAATTGTCAGATCATGAAAGTGTATTCTATTACATATCATGAAAGTGTATTCTATTACACATCTTGTAGATTTTCAACATAAGAAAATACATTTATACTAATGCGGTCAACATTTAAAGTTTTTCACATATCTAATATTTTTGAGAGAGATATTTAGACCTAGTGGTGTACCAAAAACATTCATTTTAGATAGATATGTGGAATTCACATCAAATTTTTGGAAGGAAATTTTCATAGGATTATTTACATAATTGAATTTCAATGTTTCTTATCATCCCCAAATGGATGAAAAAACTAAAATAACCAACCAGATCCTTGAAGAAATGTTTCACATGTGTGCAATGGATCAACCAACTAAATAGGAGAATTGCGTACATCTAGTTGAATTTTCATATAATAATATAATAATATCCGTTAAAATTAGTCCTTTTGAAGTCCTTTATGGACGCAAATGTCATACTCTATTCAATTGGAGTCAACTAGAGGAAAATTTGGCTTTGGGATATAATCTCTTAAAATATATGGAGCGAGTGATTAGAAAGGTAAGTAATAACGTAAAAATAACTTGAGATATAAAAAGATATGTATACATACTGGAAAAGGATTCATGAGAAATACAATGAGGGGGAACACATTTATGAGAAATACAATGAGGGGGACCACATTTTTATTAAATTCAGACCAAATGGGTGTACATTGAGGCTCGGAACCTATGCTAAATTACTGCCAAGGTTCTATAGGCCATTTGAAATACTAGTGAGGCACTAACATCCCACACAAAAGTGCATAATGTATTGCATGTATCATTTTAAAATAGATATATTTATGATTCAACTCATATCATTTATTTGAATTTAGTACAAGTTGAAAGAAAAGAAAATTCCCAGGTCGAGCATCTACAAATTCAGATAAGATGGAAAAATTGAACCATCGTCTATGATATAATGCAATGGAAGCACTGTGTCCCTAAAGAGGAAACCGGAGGTATGGAAGAGAAAATGCAAGAGAAATTTCCTTCACCCTTTTACAGGTGATGAGTGCAAAGAAAATACTTAATATGGTGTTCAAATCAAGGGAAGGGAAAATGTAATACACCTATTGCAATTACTTTTTCACTTATGATTGCCTGTAATTATTTAGTTAGATACAATGACCATGATGTCGAGAGAAACTTTGAAATTCTTGAAGGAAAAGTGTAAATATTTATCTGTTATTATGAGTAAATGTTGTTTCTCCTATAAATATTCTCGTAACCAACACGAGTAGTCAGGTTGATTAGTGTAGGTAACTATTTTATGTGGGATGAGTCCCAAGTTGTGAAGAAAAAGGTGACAATTCCCACAATTATAACCTCTCAAGTTTCCCTAATATTCCATGACGAATAATTACCATGAAGTGGTAATGTGACTGGAGAGACATGTTACGTTGGGTGGAATAGGAAAAATCTAAGCCATAGCTAGAGAGAATTGCATGTTGGATGCTAAGTAACAAGATATTGTGAAAATATTAGAAGAAAACAAAGTACATACATGGAAAGGAAAGATGTTGTTAAGGTCTATATGGGGACGAGGAACACTACCAACATAGTGAAAACAAACTTTTAACAATGAAGAAGCTTGAGGCTGAGGGCCAATTGCTTATTCCCAATTAATTGGTTTGGAGCAACGTTCTTGTTCGTACAATATTTCCAGACGATCATACTATTTAGATAAGTAAAATTAACCTTAATTGTAATTGTTTGTTATTAAAAATAGTATAGTAGTATTAGCAACAAAAGATGAACAATGAAAATAGAAAATGAAGGAAATATATATAACATAGAGTAGAATACATTCATTAATTCCAATGAATGCACGTAATTTTCTAATAGAAAACTATGCATGAATGCATGAATTAACTAGTTATTTTTAACATGTGTTTGATTGGATAAAGAATGAACAAGGAACAAAATAATTTGTGAGTAGAGAATATATATTCTAAAATTTATGTAATTTATAATAACTATTCTTGTTTCGTTTTAATTTCATGAGTAGTTGGAAATTTAACTTTATAGATTATTTAGTTACATGCTACCAGATGATTAAATTCAATGAATTTTGAAGATTTAGATAGTTTTTAATATAGGAGAAAAGGGTAACACTTGTATTAACCTCTTAATGTATGAAATACTAATTTGTCATGTACATCGTTCTTATGGAGTAATGTACATCGTTCTTATGGAGTAATTGCAAAAATCATATGGATTATTTTTAGAATATCTCTGATCTATGACTTTGGCCAAGTGTTTTAAAGAGAGAATTATTAAGGGAAATTGAGCCAATAAAAATAAATGAAATATCTACTTTTAAACAAAGAGATACTAAATGAAGTAAAAATAACAATACAACATACTTATGGATAAGAAATTATGGAAAGAAATACATAAAAGAAAATAAGTTATACTGAATATGGTATACTAGCAATTGCAACAGATGTTGTAAAGAAAACACCGTAAGGCATAATTGTGACATAGAAGATGACCAGAACGTCATTCAAAACTACAAGATAACTCACATTATGCCAAATTTAGAAATTATGTAACATTTCCAATACATTTCCTCTCAATATTGAAAGATACTCTATCAAGTTCCATGAGTAAAAATTTGATCATAAAGATGTTATTTTTCAATATTGAATTGTGTCACTTGATGAAAAGATTACACTAAGGTGAATGGATTTTCTTTCTTGATTAACTTTTTTTGGGCATTTAGATTCGTTTTTCTCAAAATTTAGCATTGGAAGAACTAGTTTAAGACATAGCTATGAAATAAATATGTCAATAATGATAGAAACACACTATTTGATTGGAGAGAAGTGGATCTTTTGAGCATTGATTAAATATCAAAAAATATTTACTATATTATAACAATTATTCGCACTAACACAATAGTCACCAAGGACATTTCTATTACAACAATCCATAGAAGGCATTGTGATAGATATGCTTTTATGAATCAACCAAGGAAATATCATCTCTTCACTAAATATGATTTTTTGTAAGTGTTAGAAATCTGAAACTACAATTGTTAAATCAATAAATTTGCAGAGATTGTGGAAAAATCCTTACAGAAACAAATTAACATCTTTTCCCATATACATATAAGGACTATATTTTTTCATATATGTACAAGAACATTCTAAATCCATCCATTTAGTTAAATTTCTCCCATGTATATCACTAAAAAATTTATAATAATTGTATAGCATTGATTAGATAAGGCATTGTGATAGATGTGGTTTTATGACAACCAAGGAAATATCATCTCTTCACTAAATATGATTTTTTTAAGTGTTAGAAATATAAAACTACAATTGTTAAATCAATAAATTTGCACAAGTTCTGGAAAAATCCTTATGGAAACAAATTAACATTTTTTCCCATATATATAAGGACTATATTTTTTCATATACATACAAGGACATTCTAAATCCATCCATTTTAATATGTTTGGACAAAATCATGAGCTGTTTAGACTCCTATATTTTATCAAATTATAAATAAACACATCTTATTTTAAAATTAAATCTGAGATAAATATAGTAAATATTAAAAGTCGAAATAATAATGGCGAAGAGCCATAAATCTTGCAACATTAAAACATATTTTCCTATAATGTATTTGATATTTGATGTTTTAAAAGGATGTGGTGCTCTAGAAGATGCACAAGTTCTTCTGAGGCAGTTTTATGCTAACAAAATCAATGAAATCAATATTTTTTTTAAGTCTCTATAACTCTGTAACTCAGACATGTAAAATTTTGGTGAGAAAATTGACAGTAAATATGTTCACAGGAGACGAGAGGGGAAGAACAAGTAAATTTGTTCAGAGGAGACAAGAGAGGTAGAACATGAGAGGTGCATGGACACTTAGGAACACACAACAATAGAAATGCATGGTCTATTCTTAATGAATTTGTTCGGCGGCACTGCCATGGCTTCGAGAACCAATCCTTCTCCCACTTCATCCACTATTGAAAAGAGTGTATCCTTCTCCCACTTTATCCAGTGCTAGGAAGAGCTTAACAAAGTAGAAAATAATAGTAATTATAAATATCCCCAATAAAACAAAACGAGTAAAAGAAAGTGTAGACCATTTTACTCTATTTCCTCAGACATAAAAGTCTAAAACTGTAACATCAAATGAACTAAAGCTTTCCTTGGGGCAACATGACCTCATGTCCTCACGAGAAAAATGGACATGATATCATAAGCATACGATAATGCACTTTGAATGATAACTATGTGTGCATAGTAATTGTTTTGAAGTGGAAAAAGTTTCGTGACAGAGAGTGCACGTTACCACATCCCTCTTTCCTTTTCTTGGCGAGTTATAATTTCTGGAAATGTATCAATTGTTGCATGAACACTGTTATTTACTGCCAGAAACTCTTGCTCACCATCTTCTCCAAATTTCCCTATACAACACACATTGCAGTATGAAATGACAAAACTCTTGGATACGAGATCAGAGAGTCGAAACTGAATGATTGTTTTTATTTGTTTTCTAGTATCATTATGTTGTGAGAATTTAGGTTGGGAAGAGAGAATTGTAGAGGTTAGAAATTTAGTTAGATAGTTAGCTTAAATGAAGAAGGGGTAGATGAATGGCCTAAAACATTTCAATTGTCTAATATTTGATCTGATGGTGCACATAAATACACCGTGACATATGAGTGAGTTTTTTTCAAATAATAACACCTTACGATGTAATTATAATATTCATAATCATATTATTTGTCGGGAACAAATAATATAAATGTGTAAATATTATGGGTTTAGTAACCCAAAGCACACAAAAGGAATGCAATGTATTATAAAAATGAATAACTGCAAATGACTTTGTCTTAGATTACTCTAGAGTTAGTTTATACAAATTGTTTAACTTTTATAACTACAAGATAAGCCGACTAAATTCATAAATTAGCTATATAACTCGAGACTAGCTATCCTAAACTATATTAAAATATTTTTCTTAGAGTAGCCTTGGATCTCATGTCTAGCTAGTCTCAATCTGTGTATGAGGAAACACCTATGGAAGAAGAGATGAGTTAAAGGGGTTCTTGTGTGGAAAGGTAAATATTGTGTATAACATTGAGGTAACATTGAGATGGTTTTTAAAAATATAGCTTGTAACGAACCAAAAGATAGTTTAGGTTAGTATCCACATGTTAATAGATAAGCAATAAATAAATAATTTGAACTGAGCGACTCTACCTTGAACTTAACTTAAGATTTTCTAAGTATCCATTATTTAGAAATACTTGTTGGAAGTACAAAAAGCTAGGAAATCGAATTCTATAGTTGGTGCCATAACATTTAAAACAAGAAGAATAATAGATTCATAAATATAATTTATTTCTGCTATAATAAGTAATTATAAAATATGATAAGACCAATGTATTCAAGGAATAGTTAGTAGTGAACCAAAATCAAGTTATTTAATACTAGGTAGCAATTATCAGCACTAACAACAAGTTCTGATAACCAATAACCAATAGAGAACAATTGTACCAATAAGTGAGTTCTTCGATGGAACTACTGAACAATTGCGAAAATCCCTCGTAATGTCTACAATGAAGAAGCCCTTGGTTATTTCCATAAATCGAAAGCTTGAGAAGAATTAACTAAGAAAACCCTCATGATGCTTTTCCAACAAGAACTCTTATTAACTTGAGAAGAAAGAGTCATATTTATTAGTATATTGGGTTCTATAACCCATATTAACCATTCAGAAATTAGGGAGAGCATGGGTTATTAATAAACTTTAATAAAAAAAAATTGTCCAAGAAGGAAATGTACTACTATAAAGAAAATTAGTTTATAATTACAAATCCTAGTAATGAGATTTATTTTTTATTTTTAAATTAGGGGTTTGATATTCGAAGGAAACCTTCTGTTTGAGATAATGCCTCATTTAATATTCATACTAAATATTAGGGATTGGTTTGGTGTGTTGGAGGATGTTGAGACATTCTCTCAACTTCTCCCTCCAAGAGTGGAATTAGTTGGATCTCAGCAGCACTATAAATATTGTAATGTATTCCTGTGATTTGATATATAGAAATTATTATTGTGTGTTATTCATGTGTTCAACGGCTCTCTCCAATTTCTAATATGGTATCGGAGCCTAATTGGGCTTAATCCCTCACGGGAGTGCCCAAAAAAATGAAATAATTTGAGAGAGAACTTTTGTACAGAAGTAGATTAGATAGGTACTGTGGTAGCAAGATTTTGAGTCTCGGTTTTCTGAGTGTTCTGCCTTTTATTTTACCTTCTACTATAAGTGAAGACGTTTTATTTGCTTGACTCATCGGCTGGGGTGGCTGGCACTGGACTGTGGAAAGCGGTCTTGAAAGCACTGCGTTGTAATTGGGCCCTTATTAACTGCGAATATTCTGCTTAGCTTGTTATAGATTCCAGGCGAGTGGTGCGTGATATGGAGCATTATCATCCTGCGATCCGATCATCGGAAATTTATCGAGTATCAAAATTCATACTGTGTCATCTGCCATGCCGTGGATGGCGCCTCACGCACTGTTCCATGACAACGACATGTGATGGCAACACTTCCGGACTCTTGGACTTGACTCGCTTCTTTTGGTATATAAGAGGAAAGAAGCCCTACATTTTGCGATAATCAATAGCAACTGACAAATTCGGTGGGTATTGTTTGTTTAGTCACTTCAGCTCTGTTGAGAGTGGTAATTCGGATTGGGCGAGATGGGGCGTGTGGAGATCGCATTTGTCAGCTTTCATGATGCGTTCAAGTTTGAAGCGTGGAGGTCATATGTTGCAGAGTTTATCTCCACTCTACTCTTCGTCTTTGCTGATGTCGGATCTATCATGGCTTACGATACGCTGACCTCGGATGCATCTCTGACCCCGGCGGGCCTGGTAGGTGTGGGATTGGCTCACGCCCTGGTGCTCTTTGTGGTTGTCTCTATCGCCGCTAACATTTCCAGTGGTCATGTCAACCCGGTTGTCACTTTCGGACTCGCTCTAAGTGGCCACATCACTCTCCTGCGCAGCGTTTTGTAATGGATCAGTCTGAATCACACTCTTCAATTTTAAGGCCTGACTGTGTTCCATCGCCAGAAAATGACGATACCCGTTACTGGTGCTATCTGTGCAACAAATTTATTTTCCAATAAATGGTTGAGCTTCCTATCTCCCTGAAGGAACTGGTCTAGCGAGCTTAGAGATTTGTAAGAAAAAGAGTTGATCGTGTTTCTGTGTGATGACGATGGGCCAGCTTTACTTGAGCTGAACAGTGTTGGGTCGAAATTGCTGAAATTGCTGGTTATGTATGCTATTGGTTTGATTTGCATTGGATTTGTGGGTTTATTGGTGAGATTTGTGTAGTGCAGAACCAACTATGAACAATTTCACATAATTTAAATTAGTTGTTCTCGACGTTCTTCGGTGCAAGAGAACAATTGGCTAATTTGATTATGTGAATTTGTTACATGCTGATGGAACTTGTCATTTCTCGGGGCTTCAAGAGAATTGGTTACAAGTTATACAATGAGATCCTTGTGTGTAAAGGTCACTTTGTAGGATTAATCACTGATCATATTCTGTATCCAGAATATTTTCCTATAGACTGTTGAAATTTATTCTTCAGGGTTATTTCACAGATGGAAATATTTCCATAGGATAGTTCAGTGTCGAGACTCTTCTTCGGGGGTGTCAAGAATCTTTTATCTTACAAATTCAGTATTTCTGGTCAGAAACAAATGTATTTTAAATGGGTTGAATGGTAGCTCGAAAATGGTGAAGAAAAGAGCGTTGTATATGAGATCTCAGAGTGGGTACAAATGTTAATGAAGACCAGGGCAGACAAATGTTTGTATTAAATTAGTGTGTTCTCCATTTCTGTAATGTAGGCATTAAGGGGGGGTGTTTGAGATAATGCCTCATTTAATATTCATACTACAGATTAGGGATTGGTTTGGTGTGTTGGAGGATGTTGAGAGATTCTCTCAACTTCTCCCTCCAATAGTGGAATTAGTTGGGTCTCAACAGCACTATAAATATTGTAATGTATTCCTGTGATTTGATATATAGAAATTATTATTGTGTGTTATTCCTGTGTTCAACGGCTCTCTCCAATTTCTAATACCTTCTTCATCCTCAACGAACTTTCATATAAAGATAGTATGGGTTTTATTCATTTAAAGAAGAAGTTTGTAACTTAAAATATGAAAGGAAATTAAACCACAGATCCTCTCTATCAAAAAAATGAAAAGGAATTTAATGGAAAAACCCTTGAAATGAATACCAAGAAGGAATTTAGTGAGTTAAAATTTGTTTACTTCAAGATTAAACCGCGAGAGGGATATATGATATTTTGGGTATTAATGGTTTGAGTCTGACTGATTGGGAGCAGACTTAAATCTCCTCGAATAGCCAAGGACCTAAGCCATCTATTACCTTTGCAAAAACCCTCATCATAAGGTTCCGAGGGAAACCCTATTAGGGGGTTATATTCCAGAGATTTTCCTTTCTTAGAGACAAGTGAGGCTTTGGAACCTATGAAAATATTATTGAACTATTTAATGTTTTTAAGAGTTCCTATGAAGTATATACAAAAATCGAGAGCAAACTAATAGTCGGTTATCACCTTCACGAATTTGAAAACAAAAGGCAAAATTCAAGTTCGAATAATTAACCCTGGTTAAATATTGAAAATGGTTTTTACTTTCCACTGATAGCTCTCAGTGCTACTATAATGCGGGTTAAAAAAACAAAATATCCATGTAAGAAAACATCAACCATTGCTAGAGAAGAAAGGAAAGAATTTAGAGTTGAAACCATAATATCAGTCTGGATAGCCAAACCCTAAGTGAAATGACAAGTATTTGAGGGTATTTAATATGAATATCTTTTCCAAAGATCTATCATCACTGTTGATCCATTTTCAAAACATTAGAACCATCTATCTGTGACTTTTTGACATGGACTGAACCATATCATGGTTCGCATGTTAGATCCATCGACAAGGGATCCATTTGTTAAGAAATCAAGGCATGTTACGAGGAAGGGTTCCATGTAGAACTGGATGCACATCTGACAAAGAAATAGGAGGTTAATAGGTCAATTCACATTGGGTTCAATCGTAAGTGACGTAGCTTTTATATATCTATATCTATATATATATATATATATATATATATATATATATATATATATATATAGCATATATATATATAACTACCTTAATATATGGCTGAGGGCTCATATAAATGAATTGTGTGGCTCACTTATTTAAGTGAGTCGTAAGAATGAGTAGTGCCAACTTGTTCTCAAGTTTAACTATGTACGAGTTGATGTTCTGTTGATTTACCCCAAACATGATTTTTTATTTCAAGGATATCGCGGTAGAGATATTGTGGATAGTTAAAGATTTTATAATTGATGTTGTTGTGGTTGCCATAGTTAAGTTTTCAAACCCCAAATCATAATAGCAAGAGTGACTTGATACATAAATTTTTAGGTGAAATCATATCTAGAAATATATGTCTCGATAATATTACCTTTATCTGATCTTAGCAGAAGAGAAATTGTTTAAATAACAAACTTTTAACAAAATTTACTTCAATAATCAATGGAAACATGTCGACATTTGATTTAGTAAGGGTAAGAAAAAAATTAAAAATTAGTGTGTAAGTTGGACGTACATTATAACAAATCAAATTAATTCATTTTAAGATGTATGCCCATAAAATTATAATATTAATTCAAATATGAAATGGTTCAGTATCTTTCTCACTCCGAGACACATATTTTTGTAAATAATTTCGCACAAACATTTTTGTAAATACTCATGGTATGTATGTCCGAACAAATTTATAGAAATGTTAACAAAAAGTAATATTAATTTAAATATCTAATGGTTTGATGTTAATACTGGATTTATGACTGATTCGAGAAAAACACGAACATGGATTCTGCTAGGGTTCCAGACCAGGCCGCTGCCGTCAAAGTTCTTTCCCCTCCTACAGACCTGCTCGACTCGGCCTCTGAAGCCAACTTCACTGCGGGCATTGCTCTTACCCTTGCCGCCGCTCCATGCGGTCTCCATTGCCCGAGCGGTCGACTGTCCAGGAGCGTTTGCCAAACTCACGCAGGGGCTGACTTCCCAGCATTCTCTGCGCTTTTCTCAGTGGATGCATCGGGCGATTTTCAATGCCCTAGCCGCAGTTCTCTTTGGGAGGTTCTCGCAAGTCATGCTGATCTTCTCTGCATGCGATTTCCAGTCCCTGCGGCCTCCTTTCTTCGAGATCTTGATAGACAAGGGGACGACAGAGATGGAATAAATATTGTTGCAGGCCTTAAAAACTTCGCCGCCGCACCCAAAGAAGAGCAGTTGCATTGCCTTAGTCTCCACCTCTCGAAGAAGCAGGGTAATCTGGATAAGAGGTTGCATGAGGAGGGTTTTGAATTCGAATTCCAGCCGGATGCTCTCTCGGCCAAAAACCCTCCAAATCTGGGATCACGATACCAGATCCAGATCTCTATTCCTTTTGGTGGAACGAAGCTGTTTTGGGTGCATGCCATGGATCTAGTGCAGGACCTTATACGGGAAGTTGACCACAGATTGGGGATCCCCTCAAGACTTCTGAGACTGCTTTACAAAGGTAAACAACTTGAAGACCATTTGCCCCTGTTTCACTACAATATTGAGAAAGATGCTTTAGTTGTGCTTTCCTTTTGCTTGAGAGGGGGAGCTTCTGGGCAAACCTCCTCGGCCCCTGCCTTCTCCTATAAGGATGCAGTTCATGCACATGCAACCAAGAAGGCAGCTCAACCACCTGAGGCTCCCAAGCCTTTTCTGGTGGACAAAATGGAGGAAATACCCTCCATCGAAATCTCCCATCCATCGCTGGATGACCAAACCCAGGCATTTGCAGAAACAACCCTCATTTGCAGGTTCAATGGCCTATGGCCTCGAACAGCGGATCTATACCAGTAGATCCATTCCAACTGGACTAACAACTGCAAAGTCTTCTTCTGCTCAAAAGGCTTTTTCATTGTGGTATTTGTATCCAGCAAAGACTATCAGAAAGCCTTACAGGAAGGACCCTGGTTTTGGGGATCGGCGGGGCTTTTTCTTACGCCGTGGTTTCCAGACTTCGATCCCTCTACGACGGTTATTACCAAACTCCCCATTTGGGTCAGATTACCAAATCTCCCAGCGCATCTCTGGCACTTCTCTGTTTTCCAAGGGATTGGGGATACCTTAAGCAGTTTTTTGGCAATGGATACCTCTCGGGGGGAGAAAGGATTATACACCTATGGCAGAATATGCGCGGAAACAGACATCAGCAAAGGGCTTCCTGATCAGATAAATCTCAAAGTTGGGGACTTCCACTGGACCCAACCCCTGGACTATGAAAATACTGCTTTCCGATGCTGTCACTGCCATCAGACGGGGCACCTCCAGAACTCATGTGCTACGTTCCTTGGAAAAAAGAAGAACAACAAGGGTAAATCTGTTGGGAAAAATACTTAGAGGGGGGGGTGAATCAGTATTTACTGCATAATCAAATATTTTTACTTTTTCATTCCTTAAAACCCATACGCTACTTTCCTTCAGTAAAATAGCGTATATACGCGGATCCCCTTTATGAAACTAGCGTATACACATAAATCTAGATATGTCATTAAATATTCACTTCTATTATTCCATCATTCATTCATCAGATGTTTAATAAACAGTAAACATGTGCAGTAAGAACAGAATAAACCATCACACAAAGCATCACACATGAACACCAGGATTTTTAGGTGGAAACCCAAGTCGGGAGAAAACCACCGCTGCAGTTGCTCAGCCTTCAATATTTTATTATAGAGAAAATATCTTACAACATATGTGCTGGTGCAGACTCTACCAGCACGCAGGCACCCACCTGCGCTCGTTTACCAGCCTCTCCTGGAAGGGAGCTCCAACCCCCTGACTCGTTTACCAGCCTCTCCTGGAAGGGAGCTACGACCCCCCCGATCTTGTTTACCAGCCTCACCTGGAAGGGAGCTACAACCCCCTGACTGAAGGCTACAACCCTCAGCACCACCTTGGACCACGTTTCATCAATTTTCACACTGGATCCAACAAATTCAATAGAACACCACTTGCAGGCCACATTTCATCATATTTTCATACTGGACCCTTTCCATACTTTTAAGCACAAACATACGTCATCAACAGATACATATCAACACAGATCAGATAGCAGAAACACAGCAGAACAGATCAGATATTTCATACCCCTTGCTTCAGCAAACCCTAGTTTGCATACGCGCTTACTCTTCACTGATGTCGCGTATATACGCGCTTCCGTCCACACAAACCAGCGTATACCTCAGTGTATATTTTATTGCGCATACGCGCTTTCTCTTCGCTGAAGCCGCGTATATACGCGCTTCCTCCGCAGCGAAGTAGCGTATAGATCTTCAATCATTACAGAGCAGCATACTTCATCAGATCAGATATTCAGTTCAGATCTACCCTTTTGCTTCAGACAGATGTTCGCCTAGATGTTCGCTTCATCACGGATCTAGGCCTTCCATAAGCAGATCTAGTAGATACAAGTGCATTTCAGATCTAGATCCCCTTCTTCATCATTGGTGCATCATACATTCAGATTTATCTTCAAGTGTAACCCTTTCCATTCAGATCTACTTCAGAGAGAAGTATTCATTCAAGCTCAGACCTCTTGCACCCACACTCATGATATGCACAATGAATTTCTTCTCCTTATATAGGTTTATCCTTTTTCAATACCACGGGTCAAAGCAATACCATGAGCCTTCAATACCACGGGCCAAAGCAATACCATGAGCCTTCAATACCACGAGCCAAATCAATACCATGAGTCTTCAATACCACGGGCCCCTATTTTTGCACTTTTTGAGCGCTTTTGCCCATACGCGACTTATCACGTTCTTTCCCGCGTGCATACGCGACTTCACCTAGGAATATCCGCGTATACAAAGAGACATACTCTTTTCATCATGCTTTGAGCACATTCTGAATTCTTTTCTTCATTGCCTTCTGTACACACTGTAGATACATCATATTTTCTTAATCAGGAACATATTCTCTCAAGCACAACTTCATCAAGTAAGTTGTCATCATCTTTATCAAGTGGGTTGCCTTTCAAGGACAACACTTAGCATCATATTGTCAACAAACATCATATCACATCAGATTTACATCATTTACTAAGTCCATCAAGTCAAGCATAACTTCATTAGGTGAATTGCCATCAAGGAAAACACATGTCAACAGTCAGATGTCTTCATCTTCATTCAGTGGGTTGCCATCAAGGACAACACTCTGCATCATATTTCCAACAATCTCCCCCTTTGGACTTGATGGCAACCACGATGGTGTTTGGTTACCACAGCAGATAGATACCATGTCACTCTCCCAAAAATGTCACTCTCCCAAATATTGGACATCATTATCTTCTCTTCATTCAAACACCATGTCACTCTCCCCCTTTGACATCAAGGGCAAAGGGCGGATCAAAAACCAACACTCTCCTCCTTATGTGGAAGAAACATTCTGCAGATCTGATATGTGCTGAAGTGGCCAAGCTCCCCCTGAGTTCATGTTGAATCTTCAAACATATTTTCAATGAAGTACATGACTCTATGAAGTTCCTATCACCAATGACATATCCAACCAAGTGGATTTACATATGAGACTCAAGTACCCAACCAAGTGGGTTTACAAATTTGACTCAGCTACCCAACCAAGTGGGTTTACAAACATGACTCAGCTACCCAACCAAGTGGGTTTACAAATTGACAAGTCCTTACATGACTGAATATTACAATTTTACGACATGGGTCTCAACCAGACCTTTTCATCAAAGTACAAATATGAATTTTCATAATTAATACCAAAAATACCTCAAGAGAGATCATATATCAGAACCACCATAAAGCTAGCAATGCATTATACTCAGCAAAAACTAATG
The DNA here is from genome assembly GCA_034641835.2 of Pinus albicaulis. NCBI lineage: Eukaryota > Viridiplantae > Streptophyta > Pinopsida > Pinales > Pinaceae > Pinus > Pinus albicaulis. The sequence continues at coordinate 1,378,164,279 of CM076584.1, forward strand.
CTCCCCCTGAAACTGTGCAACCAAGCAATCTTTCCAAAGACTAAGGCTCCCCCTTAGTTTGTGCATCCTGAAAACTTTCATCAACAAATCATCAAGGCATCTTCATCAAAACATTAGAAACAGAATTATGAGAACTGGAACACCACCAGAGATACCAAACAGTATCAGAGATACCAAACAGTACTGCAGCTGTGCTGAAGAGAGCTTAACCAACCAAAAATTGTCAGCAATTAGTCATACGCAGTTTTCTGTGCAGGAACTCGTGTATATACGCGACTGTGTTTCAGGAAACCCGCGTATCCCAAGACATCTTCTAAATTTCAACCAGATCTGATTCTTTGTAAGGCAAAGACAATGTTCAGCTTCTTTCTGAGACATTTGAATGCTTCCCTGGACTACAGATAGATAGAATGGTGTAGTTGTGTCTTCAAGTGTCATCCAACGGTTGTAGCATAAGCACATTAGTAACCAAGCCTTCAGATTATTTGTAGCATCAATACAATCTTTCCAAGAGAGATTATCATATCAAAATAGCATCTTCACATCAGAGTCAAGCAATCATCCATGTGGTCCAATATCACCATGATCTTCAAGATTTATCATGAAGTAACATATGAAGGCAAAAGATCTCAACCATAGTAACAACTACATCCAAGTCATCCATGTGTTAGCACACAAAGATACTTATCAGCAATCAGGGCTCAAATTCTCATCATAATAATTCATGTACCAAGTCTTCATCATTTGAGCATGAGTATCATAAAGACCAAAGAATAAGCAATCATATTGCCAACAATGCAATCATTAGTATTCAACCTGCTGCTCCCCCTAAACCAGTGCTCTTTCTTAACTTGTGCAATCTGAAACACCTTCAACAGTAAGTTATTAGCAACAATCTCTGCATGGGCTACTCTTATCTCCGAATTATAGGACTTTCATCTCAACAATGAATACTCTTCATCAACAAGTAGACAGGACTCATCCATAAACTTTAACATAGGAAACCAAGTATCATATCATCATAACCATGAGTATAACCAGAATAATGCTAACAGTACAATCATTAGCAGTCAGACTGATTCTCCCCCTGGACCTCTGCTCTAGATCTTCAGCAATCAGATAAATTTTCTCATTATCAATGCATACGCGGCTGTGTCAGCTGGAACTCGTGTGTATACGCGACTTTGTTTCATAGAACCCGCGTATGGAAAGTGAAGCATAGAAAATTTTCATCTTCCTTCATTTATTACTGAGCTTGTACCTCCTGTACCTGTCCTTTCCACATCAGATGCGCTGTCAGAAGTAAACATAACCAGTATAATCAAATCAACCATGAGAGTCATCATGCATTGCTCCCCTTGTGACGATACATTACTAGAACTCATAATGTATCTCACATCATTCCTGCAGTCAATAAGCAAAGTCAGCTTCAGAAGTGGATGACTGCAGTAGGGTCAGAATTCCCTACGTTTCTGATCGGTCCTCCTTATTTTTCCAAATTTGCTTGAGCTTTTTAGCTGTGTGTTGAAAATTGTCCACTTTCCCAGATCTGTTCATCCTGCATTCTATTTCTACATGTCCATACTTGTTACAAGCATAACATCTCATGTGGTCAGAGAAATACACATAAGAATCATAATGAGTATTTCTATTCTTCCTCCTTTTACAATCAGCTGCTTTATGTCCATACTTGTTACATGAAAAACAATATCCCTTGAAGCTACTAGAGTACCTTTCTGAGTAGAACTTGTTTGTTTGTGGCTGAATTGTTTTGCTTCTGCAATTTGCTGCAACATGCCCATAATTATGACATTTAAAACATTCAACATTCTTGAATGAATTCCTTTGAGAATTCATGATTGTTGGTTGAGCTTTTGTTTCTTTCAACACTTCAGGTTTTGCATTGACTACCTCTGAATTTTTAGCACTCCCTTGTGAGCTAGATTCACCTTTAATAGTTTCATGGAAACCAAGGCCATGTTTGATAGAAGGAGACCTTTGATTACTCAGAATATTGTCCAAAATATTAGTACTATCATGAAACCTCAAAAGTTTTACCTTTTCTTCTAATTTACCTTTGAGAATGTTTACCTCAACCTCCAAGGCTTGACATTTCTTTGTCATGCTTTCTTCTTTCCTTCTTCCATCTTCTACTTGATCCTTCAGATTTAGGATCTCTTCTTTCAGCCAATTTTCGTTTTCTTCACATGTTTTTTCCAGCTCTTCATTCTTCTTATTTGATTTTTCTAGATCTTCTTTGAGAGAGATGATTTCTGCTTCAAGGCCTTCCTTTTCAAATGATTGTAGAGGTTCTTCATTTTTCTTACTTGATGCTTCAAGATCTGCTTTTAGAGAGATGATTTCTGCTTCAAGTTTTTCCCCTTGATTGGTTGCATAAGCGTACAACCCTTGATACTTGTCTATCTGTCCATTTAGAGTTTCTATCTTTTCATTCATCCTAAAGATCACATCTTTGTAGATAGATTCCTTTCTTTCAAATTGATGCCAATCATTACTTTCATCATTTGCTTCTAGATTTTTAGATGATTTCTACTGATCTTCAATCTTGACAGCTTCTTCTAGATCCATACTGTTACCTTCTCTATCTTTGCCTTTGTTTGCACAAAGAAGATTATAAGGACCGCAATCACTATCTGATTCATCTTCTTCAATTTCTGCTAAACCTGTTTTCTGAGCTATCTTCTTGTTTCGAGTAGCCTTCTTCTTTTGCTTCTTTGCCATGAGCACTTTCACATCTTGGTCAGAATCTTCTTCATCTTCACTGGACACTTCATCATCATCTTCTTTTGCATAATAAATCTTTCTCTTTTCAAATTGTTTTCCTTTACCATGTTTTTCTCTATAAGGACATCTAGCAGCATAGTGACCAACTTTTCCACACTCAAAACATTTGAAGGGAAGCTTACCTTTGAATCTTCCAGTACCTAGTTGGAGTTTTCTCACGAAATTCGCTTCTTCTTCTTCGGATATATAGTTGGTTTCTTTGACAACTTCCTTTTCCTTTCCTCTTGCAGATACCTTAAAAGCAGCTTCTCTAATTTGAGAAGGACCTCCTTGTCTCATTTCAAAAGCAATCAGAATACCATGTAATTGAACAACAGTAAGAGTTTGCAGATCTTGCCTTTCTTCAATAGCTGAAACTTTAGAGTCAAATTTCGAAGTCAAGGATCTTAAGACCTTCTCCACCAGAGTAGTATCAGTTAAGGTTTCACCCAAATTTCTCATCCGATTTACAATATCATCCAGATGAAGAAAGAAACTGGCAACACTCTCATCACTATGCATTTTCAAATTTTCATATTCAATTCTAAGAGTTTGGAGTTTTGCACTTTTTACCTTTGTGTCTCCTTCATAGCTTAGAATGATTTTGTCCCATATATCTTTAGCTGAATGTAGCTGCATCACTTTAGCAAATTCTGATTCGGACATGCTTCCCAATAAGACATTCACTGCTTTGGCATTGATTTCATACTTCTTTCTTTCAGCTGCATCAGTAGGAATATTTGCCGGGTATTGATAACCTTCTTGCACGATTGCCCATACATCTGAACCAAGACTTTGCAGATATGCTTTTGTTCGTACCTTCCAGAATATCAGATTGCCTCCATTGAATAGAGGTGTCTTTATAGACATCACTCCTTCTTGACTTCCCATTGCGACGGATCTCCTTCAAGCGATCAAGCTTCTGCAGAAGGACCACGCTCTGATACCAATTGTTGGGAAAAATACTGAGAGGGGGGGGTGAATCAGTATTTACTGCATAATCAAATATTTTTACTTTTTCATTCCTTAAAACCCATACGCAACTTTCCTTCAGTAAACTGGCGTATATACGCGGATCCCCTTTATGAAACTAGCGTATACACAGAGATCTAGATATGTCATTAAATCTTCACTTCTATTATTCCATCATTCATTCATCAGATGTTTAATAAATAGTAAACATGTGCAGTAAGAACAGAATAAACCATCACACAAAGCATCACACATGAACACCAGGATTTTTAGGTGGAAACCCAAGTCGGGAGAAAACCACCGCTGCAGTTGCTCACCCTTCAATATTTTATTATAGAGAAAACATCTTACAACATATGTGCTGGTGCAGACTCCTACCAGCACGCAGGCACCCACCTGCGCTCGTTTACCAGCCTCTCCTGGAAGGGAGCTCCAACCCCCTGACTCGTTTACCGGCCTCTCCTGGAAGGGAGCTACGACCCCCTGATCTCGTTTACCACCTCTCCTGGAAGGGAGCTACAACCCCCTGACTGAAGGCTTCAACCCTCAGCACCACCTTGGACCACGTTTCATCAATTTTCACACTGGATCCAACAACTTCAATAGAACACCACTTGCAGGCCACATTTCATCATATTATCATACTGGACCCTTTCCATACTTTTAAGCACAAACATACGTCACCAACAGATACATATCAACACAGATCAGATAGCAGAAACACAGCAGAACAGATCAGATATTTCATACCCCTTGCTTCAGCAAACCCTAGTTTGCATACGCGCTTTCCCTTCACTGATGTCGCGTATATACGCGCTTCCGTCCACACAAACCAGCGTATACCTCAGTGTATATTTTATTGCGCATGCGCGCTTTCTCTTCGCTGAAGCTGCGTATATACGCGCTTCCTCCGCGGCGAAGTAGCGTATAGATCTTCAATCATTACAGAGCAGCATACTTCATCAGATCAGATATTCAGTTCAGATCTAACCCTTTACTTCAGACAGATGTTCGCCTAGATGTTCGCCTCATCAAAGATCTAGGCCTTCCATAAACAGATCTAGCAAATACAAGTACATTTCAGATCTAGAAGTCCCGCTTCATCATTTCTTCATAAGTGCATCATAGATTCAGATCTATCAACAAACCTTTACCCTTTCCATACAGATATACTTCACAGAGAAGTATTCATTCAAGCTCAGACATCTTGCTCTCACACCCATGATTTGCACAATGAATTTCTTCTCCTTATATAGGTTTATCCTTTTTCAATACCACGGGTCAAAGCAATACCATGAGCCTTCAATACCACGGGCCAAAGCAATACCATGAGCCTTCAATACCACGAGCCAAATCAATACCATGAGCCTTCAATACCACGAGCCAAATCAATACCATGAGTCTTCAATACCACGGGCCCCTGTTTTTGCACTTTTTGAGCGCTTTTTCACATACGCGACTTCTCACGTTCTTTCCCGCGTGCATACGCGACTTCCCCTAGACATATCCGCGTATACCTAGAGACATACTCTTTTTCATCATAGAATTAGCACATGATGAATTCCTTTCTTCATTTCCTTCTGTTCACACTGTAGATACATCAGATTTCCTTCATCAAGGACATATTCTATCAAGCACAACTTCATCAAGTAAGTTGTCATCATCTTCATCAAGTGGGTTGTCTTTCAAGGACAACACTTAGCATCATATTGTCAACAAACATCATATCACATCAGATTTACATCATTTACTAAGTCCATCAAGTCAAGCATAACTTCATCAGGTGGATTGCCATCAAGGATGTCTTCATCTTCATTCAGTGGGTTGCCATCAAGGACAACATCCTGCATCATATTTCCAACAAAATCCAAATCGAAGAGCTGGAAGCCTTGTGATCGTCCCCCCATGGATGATCCTGACTCCTCCAGTTCGGATGAGGAGGAAATAGACGCAGAAGACGCAACCACAGAGAACACGAAGGAATCCCCCATGGCCAGCCCTGAGGATCCATCTGCTCCTCCGATCCCGCAGAAACGCTCGCATGAGACCTCCTCCTTAGATTCAGATAAGGAGTCGCCTCCTTCACCGCAGAACATTCTGCAATTAGTCCCTGTTCTCCCCAGTCATAATGACTGGATCAAAGTCAGTAAGAAGAAAGTGAAAAAATGTCGTTTGGAAGTTTCTACCCACTCTGGGTAGATCTCCTTCTATCTTGCTCTCTTTTATTCTCCTTGCTATCTTTTTCTTTGTCCTAGCTTGCTATTGGGACCAAGGTTGATACTTCATCATTTCCGGCCCTTGCTTCTGTGCTTTGCTTTTGCAAAGCTTTGATTGTACCATATGTTTTTACATAATAGAATAGTGTGACTTAGAAAAAAAAAATATTGGATTTATGACTCTATCGGGAGTAATGAAAATAAGGTTTATTTTTCTTCTAATGTATTTAGATTTCATGATTTTATCCCACTTAAAATGTCTCTCAATAAAATTATAGCCGTAAAATGGTGAAATATAGTGAGATGCTAGATTGTAGGATATCTTATCCAAAGCTCATTGGATACTTTTCTTTATACAAATAAATTATAGCAATATTTATTTTAATAGTTTTTTTTTATATATAACAAATCTATACTAATAAATCTACTATACTTATACTAAAATATTTGGGGTACAATTTTATTATAATTTTTTTTTGGTAAATATTATTTTAATCATGATAATTATTAAGATGCCTTTTGGGAGGGGTCATGAGAGTGGATAATATTTTATCTCTTCATTATCACATAGTTACATGATTTGAATTCTTTCATTATGATATTTTAGTTTCAAATACGACAATTTCTTATATCTATCCTTTAGCACTTAGGGTATCATATATTTTTTGGGAAAATTTGTTTAGACATATTTTAATAGGGTTTAACTAGGTGTTTCTACTTATTTTGAAAAATATGTGGATATTATCCTAATCAACTAAACAACAAATATCTGAAACCCAAAAATTTTCAATGGAGTAAAAATATTGATTATGCAAACACCATGTGTAGAATTTAGATATACATTAAGTAGGCCATATAGAGAATTAATTTCCCAACCTAGAGCCCGAAGAAACCATAATTTGATATTCTAAAATTGATATCATTGTTAGTAACCACTTTCCAATGATAAAGATGGTATAAAATATATACCATAAAAAAAAAAGTAGAAGTAGAAATGATTAGAAAAAAGTAAATAAACAAATAAATAATTAAATTATAAATAAGATTTGAGATTAAAAAAAAAAAAAAAATTCTAGAAATAGAAATGAATAAGCTTTAAGATAAAAATAAATAAAAAAATCTAGAAGTAGAAATGAATAGAAAAAAATAAATAAACAAATAAATAATTAAATTATAAGGAAGCTCTAAGATACAAAAAAAAAAAAGAGGTAATGAACTCTACGGTTCATTCTATTGATGAAGTAGCTACCCATGATCATCTGAATAAAAATATATCATAAATTTGTTAGGTCGAATGTGATAAGGAGATAGTTTTTTAAATAAAGAATATAAATAATATGTATATGGTTGTTATAATATGTATATGGTTGTTATATGCCATCTGGTTTGTTTGAGAGGTTTAATAGACATTAAAAAAATAAAATAATAAGGATTAAATTTATGTTTAGTGATGTAGATTAGCATATTTATTTTGTAATAGGTTTATTAGAATATTATTTTAATTATAAGAAATTTGATAGAGATTTAAAAAACAAAATAATAAGGAATAAATTTAGGTTAATGTTTAGCTATATTAATAGGCATATGTATTTCAGAATAACTCTTTTTGAATTTTTTGAAGAGTTTCATCATAATGTGCGAGTAAATCTCCATGATTAGAATTTTTGTTTAACTCATATATTAATTCATTTTATAATTAAGAATCTGTTAGAATATGAACATCGAGGATGAAAATTACTTCCTCTTAGAGTGCCCTACTTACAATCACATTAGAGCTCAATTTCATAATCTTTGTTGCAATACTGACCTTCCTAGCTTTTTAAGATGTCAAAATTATAGTGAGCTCGAGAGGCTTCTCTCCAAGCCTTTTGAGTATAGCAATAAAATCTTAAATCAAACTAAATAACTCTTTTCTTCAGGTCCCATAGACCAAAGATTGGTCTTAGTGGATGTTAACCACCCCCACCATCATCACCATCATCAATAATAATTTAAAATAAATATATAACTAATATTTACTAGTTACTTAATTTATATGGCTATGCTAATAATGATGTATGTAATATATTGTCAAATATACTTATTATATATGTGAGTGAATCTATATGTGTATGATTAAACAATTTTTCATCAAAAAAAAAAAATATTATAAAATTATATTTTTAAAATTAAATGTAAATTTATGTTTAATTATTTTTGAAAATAAAAAATATTACATATAAATTTAGAAACAAAACATATTTTAAACATATTTTAAAAATATTATAAAAATATTAGAAACATAAAGATATTTTAGAAATATTTAGAAAATGTTATGGTATGCATAGTATTATTTTAAAATTTTAAAATCTCTCAAGAATTTAATGTAATGCTTATATATCATATAAAAATTTTAACAGTACTTTATTTGATGTCATGTATAATTAATAATAATTAAAAAATTATAATATTGAAAGATAATATTAATTTTAATTCATTTTTTTTATTTTACAAAATTTTAAAATAAAATGAAAAGATATTATTAAACAAATTTGATGTATCTAAAATATAACATTTTTTCATTTTAAATATTAAAATGAAAATGAAAATCTAATGATCAGCACGATTAAGAAGCAGTATTTAAGGAAAACAAGTATATATGGATACTGTTGATGTATTTGACATTCTAAAATGATTTTTTTTGTTTTTTTACCATTAAAAATAGGTTCAGACAGAATTCTAAGGTCAAGTTAATATACAAATGGAAGAACCAGTACATATTCTCATGAAAATTGTGTGAGATTTAACCGTAGATCTTCCGCAGGATGGTTAATTCAGAAAATGACTAACCTGAAAGCTTATGAAGTTCGAACCTAATAAAATTAACCTCCAAGCCAACCAACTAGTAGCATATTATGAGTTATATTCTTGGAAATTATATTCTAAATGATTTATATTCATGGAAGTTATATTCTAAATGAGTTATATTCTTAGAAATTATATATTTTAAAATTCCCTGTCATCTCTCGTTACTACGTTTTGATTGAAGCTTGAAGCTGCGCCATCTCACTCGTCTAGGTTGATTTATCATTTAGAGTTCCCTCCTTTTCGGTTACGTGTCTTTTCAATGAAGTTATGTAAGTTATTTCAGTATGATTGTTTATAGTGTCACCATAAAAAATGTGTGTTCTTCTGAAATCTACAAATTTGTTGAAAAATAAACTTTCGTCGGTGTGCTTAACCCATCAAAATATCAAACAATGTGAGTTTTACACCTCCTCAAAACAAAACTGAACCTCATTCTCAGTAAAACCACGGCTGTCATTAGATCACCAGGTGGGTAATATTTACTGTTATCTTCACTCAATGTTTCAAAATATTGTTTACCGAGGACAATCAAAACGAGCTCTCATTCAGCCAACATAGCACTATATTTGATAAACTTATGTTTGCAACAAACTTATGTCGATACACTGAATGTCAATACTGTGTCCACATGCCTTTGTTGGTTAACTTGAAATCCATTGCTTTGCTGAATAACTTGAAACAAAAAAATATTATTTGTGTAGTAATTATTGAAAATATCGTTTATGGTTGGCAAATCTTAAACGAGACAAATATTAAAGCATGGCTGTTTACACACGTTCACAAATAAGAGTAGAACTTCGTAAAAATGATATTGTGATTGGGTTCACCCACGTGATCAAAGGTAAAGTTCACTTTAATGTTCTCTTTTATATATATATCATGGTGACGTGATTCAGCCTCCGTTAGTTAATATGTTTTTAAATAGAGAACAAATTTAGGATATATCTAAATTTGAGGGAAAATATGAAGTTGGGTTACATGTTTAAGAAAATAATATATTTTTAAAATTTTTGCCAGTCAAAGAATTTTATTTTTGTTTAAAATTTAATTTTAAAATAAAAATAAAACTTGTTATAATTTTAATTTTATAATAAAAATAAAACTTGCAATAAATTTTAAATGTTATTAACTTTATATTTCTTATTTTTAAATATTTTTTAATTCACATTTGATATGTAAATTTAGCAATTCTTTGAGTGTGTGTTCTTTAACAATCAAGAGATTCATAAGAAAATCATGTTGTTTAGTGTTAGTGTATTCTTTGTTTACTTTATGTTTTCTAGAAGAAAAAAAATTGTGCAACAATCTAGACAAATTTTATTTGGTTATTCTTATATTTACAAAACCAACTAATGCATAGCATAATTAGTGGACTTTTTTTTAACTGAGCCAATGCAAAAAAAATTTATATTTAGAATATATTTAGTTCAACATCAGGTTTCTCAACATATTAATTATAAACTAAAAATCTAAAAACAACTACCCATTATAGACGAGGGACCAATTTAATGCACAATAAAATTATAATTTTTTTTTACAATACATAATTTTTATTTCACTAAATCATAATGACTTTAAGAAAAATTTTCCACCAATTTTATTAGAAAATTAATTAAAATTAGTATATATCTATGGAATTCCATAAAAGTTTTATCCGCTAAAAGTAGATTCAATTCTCCAAATTCTAGTCTTAGTTCCGGAAATTAATTCATCAAATTGATAGAGTTTAAACATTCCAAAGTTGAAGAAATGTCTTCAAAGTTTAATTCAGCTGAATTTTGTAGTTCCGCCAAAACTTTTTTCGGTGTTCGATCAAAGTTCGGATCACTTTGTGAGCAGAAAAAAAAATAAAAATCTATGAAGGTCCTAAAAATCCATTTTTCAAACTCTATCAATAAACGAAAATTGAATCATTATTTTCACACATTTCTTCATTTGGGTTGAATTTGCATACTAAATGTTTTGGGCTGAATTTTCAAAGGAAACTTTTTGGGTTGAATTTTCAAAGAACATTTTATAAGCATACTTTTTTTTAAAGTAATTTTGTTGGGCTCAAGCAAATATTTTGTGGTGATTTTTTAAAGTGGGTTTTTTGTCTAAATTTTTAAAGTGAGTATTCTTTGTAGGATTTTGAAGGAAATTTTTTGAGCTTCATTCGAAAGACATTTTTCTCGTGGAATGTTTAAATTAAGAGTTTTGGGTTGAGGTAAGTGTTTTGCGCATAATTTTTAAAGTGAGTTTTTCGGAAATTAAGACTTTAGTGATGATTTTTTAAAATGAGTTTTTGTCTAAATTTTTCAAGTAAGCTTTTTTTGCACGATATTGAACGGAATTGTTTGAGCTTCATTTTTAAAAGAATTTCTTTTATCGGAATTTTTAAAGTGATTTTTTTTTAAAGTCAGTGTTGTGGGCTGAAGTAAGCCTTTTTTGGGGAATTTTTAAAGCGATTTTTTTTTAAATTAATGTTTTTGTGAACAATTTTTAAAGGGATTTTTTTGTCTAAATTTCGATAATGTGTTTTTTTTTAGCCTTTTGAAGGAATTTTTTTTAGCTTCATACTAAATTATCGTGGAAAATAAAATAAATTGCATGAGAAAATATGAACGAACAAGAAACCTTGAGGCTAGAAGAGAATACAAGAGAAAATATCACTAGAAAAGTAAAGAAGAACACTAAGATATTGAAAGGGAAAATCAACCTAAAATATAAGTTGAAGCATGTATGTAAATGTAAATTTTATAAATGATATTTAAAATTTGACTAACTTTTATTGTGAAACCTAATTTTTATTTGATGAAATAATTTAAAAAATATTTTTCAATATAAACAAAGAGAGATGTTCCTCCTAACATTGATGAAGACATAGAAAATGTTGAAAGACCATGTGAAAAGGATAATGAGACAATGATTGAAGATGTTGTTAAATATGTTGAAATAAATTGAAGTAAGAAATTGAATCACTAAGTACGTATATATATGTCTCGTGTATTATTGAAATTATACATATTTATTAATTTTTCAATTTCATTCAAAACCTGTTTATTAATTTAAATATTTATTGAATATTTATGTAATATCTCTATTTTAAGCTTTTATATTTAGTGAATAAACCCACTAGTCTCGTGGACCCAAGCAACTATTATGTATGGACATATTATTTTTGGAAATTAATAAATAAATGTGAAATTTATATTAGTGTATACAGAAAATTTTCTGCATGAAGATGGATTAGAATCCCAAGACTTTCCCAAAATTCTACGGAAATCCTCAGAGAAAAATAAAATAAATAAATTTTTTTAGATGGGAGAAGAAAACCTAATAAAATCCTCAGTAAAGTGGAAACTTTCCAAGAATGGGTAAGAATAAAACTTGGCTAAGGAAAAGCTAGTTTTAAACGAATATTTTGTGGAAAAATCAAAAGCAAAGCTTAGGCTAAGGGAAACAACATCCAAAAATTGTGAGAGGTCGTTATGGAAACAAGTTGAGGGAAAGAAAACTTCAGTAATCCATTCCTAGTGTTGGAAGGGAGTTGTCTACACTAGGGAAGAATTGGTATATGCTCAGAGGGGAGTTGTGAAACAAGCTCGTAGTTGGGAGGAAAACAATATTTATACAATGGTATGTACTTCATGTGAAATTATCTGTTTAGTACAAGTTCTGATTCAACTCTACTAGGAGGTTTCACTTAATCTAATAGTGAAATCAAAGAGAAAATAGAAATTTGAACTTAGAATGATAGATTTTTTTGTATGTTATTAGAAGTGAATTATTATAAACTGTTTTACAATGTAAATTAAATGATTGTCTGTGTAGTGTATAATATTAATTTCATCATCTATATTACCATATGTATTTGATAGAGTCTCAACTATATATTAATATGTTAAAGTCTCTAATTCGGTTACATAGGATCATGATGTTCCATGGGATAAACAACATAATCTCTAAACCCAAGAACATCTCCTAAATCTGATGTTTAATTCTAAGTAGAAGTATTGAAATAAACTAAAAAGTAATATCTATGTACAATAAATAACAGTGATAGTACAATAAATCACATATCATGAAATTGATAATGTTGATATAAAACTTGGAAAGAAATGTAAAACAGAAATATTAGAGAGATGCTGTCAATTTGAATAAGTATTAAATAAATAATCCATAACTTAAGGATTTGTGGTGGTAATACAAAATGAATGAAAATAAATTTTACATTATTCAAGGATTTCTATACATAAGTTGTCCACTAGAATATCCTCAAGAGGAATGGAGGATATAACTAATTCAGAATACAAACATCATAGAATTTTATAGTGAGAATTTTAAATTACATTAGGGTCACAACCCTAGTAAAATATTAGACAACTAATACAAATATTCAGAATTGAGAGGAGATTGTAGCATCTTCATTTATCTAGTCTCCAAACTGTGAATTAGAAATATTGTCTGTTAGATGAGGTGATTGAAGGCAACGATGGATGTTTCATTGTGTAGAGTAAATAATTGCAAACCCAAAATAAATAGTTAGACTAAAATAAATGTCATAATGATATTTTAAGAAAATAAAAAGAAGGAAATAGATCATATTAACAAAAATTCCTGAGGTAAGAGTAAGTACCGGAGAATACTCTTCGGTAATTGATTTTCTTTTGGTACCTGAAATATGAAAATAATATAAGTATAAATGATTTTAAAAAATAATAGAAAATAATTAAAAAAGACCTCAGACTAAACAAAAGGATCAAATCTAAGAGTTGGAGTTGGCATATTTATCAAAATGCGGAGTGATCTTTGAAGAAGGAAAGAAATCTGGGTAGAGATACCAATGTCATTTTCTATATATATATATATATATATATATATATATATAACTAGTAAATATATCTTTGTAAAAATAGAGTATTTAAATGTATATGTAATTATCTTATGAAGGGAGCAAAGAGTTTTTACAGTACTGGAAGGGTAAGGTGTGCATATTACCTTCGTCAAGTAATAGATAATAAATCGTATCCGAGAAATTTTTACATGCATACTATGCATATCGGCTCTTGTGTTGAAAGGATAATCACAATGAGGAATGTTAAATATAAATTATGTAAGTTCATTTGTTTCATGGCAAACATACATTTGTAGAATTATAAACAAATTTATTTCTAGAAAAGTAAAAAGCTAGAATTACAGCTTTACTGAGGTATTCATAAATTCTTATATAAATTGGATAAAGTAATGCTACAGTAAGAGAATCTAATAGGAATTATATTAACTAAAAGTTAATAAAAGTGACTACAATGGGTATTAAAAAATGCAAAGCAAAATGTATAACAAGTAATTACTATATCGGACTGGATTCAAGTTCAGAATGAATTGGTGAACAATAAGGGGTTCGTTAATAATAAAAATTACACTCTACTCTAACATAGGTTGTGGAATTGTATTATACTTGTAATAGTAATAGAATATTATTGAAATGACCTTTAGGGAAAGGAAATGAATATAAACCAATCGACGAATGAATATACTGAATTATGTCAAAATTGAACAAAAGCAACCTAATAGGAAATGGCGAAAAGTTCATATAGTACAATGGAATTGAGAAATTTCCACGGTTGAACATGTATGTCAATTTATGTTCCCATATGGAGGGAATGACACAATTTATTGTCATAATAATTCATATAAAAACAACGGTGTTGCCATACTCCTTATATATGCAGAGGTAGTGTATAAATACAAATGGTAACATAATAGAAAATGTAATGAATACGATTTCTTATTAAAATAAGGGAAGCCTATTTTATTTCAAATTAAAATGAAGGTAATACTTGAGAAATTCTTGGACATACATTATAAAATTTAGAAGAAAGCATAGTCATTCTCTCTCTCTCTCTTTGTATATATATATTTGAAATTCAGGAAAACGGAATAGTGAACCAAATCTTAGAATGAACGTGAATTTTGATTCTACCTTGCGTGAGGGGGAAGTCTCAATGAGAAGCTTGCGTGAATGCAACACATTACGGATCTCCAATTCGTTATAAGGAGTACGCAAATTAGAATCTCAGGACCTCATATGATGAAATGAATGTGAAATCTAAGTAAATTGAATGTGAAATAGATCTGAAATAGAGGTTGCAGATAAAAATTGGTCTCGTCAAGTTGGGAGTCCGAAACGATTAAATAATAGATCTGAAATAACCAACTTCAGAATTGGGAATTCTCCAAAAGTCCCCAAAAACAATTGTCAAATTAGATAGAAATAAAACTGAAATTAATTACACACAGATAAATGGATACATTTGAGGGAAAAGAAACTTTAATTATAATTACTTTTGAAAAACTGAGGGTTTCCATATTCTAGAGTAGACTGGAGTTTCAAGAACTTATCTCTCTGACAGGGATTCAATATGCTAGTTGAGGGAAACCATTCATAATGCCAATACAAAGTAGGGACTCTATAAATCAAAATGAAAATTTATATATTAACTACAAAAAGGCTTAAAAAAATTACTGTGCAAAGAAGAGAAAATAAAACTTTAATTGTGAAAAATCATTACAGGGCGTACCCAAGAGTTGAGGAGAGGTCTCGGTCCAAGTCATGATTCACTCTAAAATTGAAATAAACTGTCAAATAACCATCGATCTAAGAAGATGGAACAATGGATACATTTAGGAGAAAGGAAAGGAAATGTCCTCCATGTTTCAGGCTGAAAAGAATACTCCTTACCAGAATGAAAAGAGTCATAGCTCTATCACGAGGGAAGCCACTAGAGAATAACCCTGCCATAGTTGAAAAGAAAAAAGAAATGCCAAATGGCCATGGAGGAGAGTAGGCCAAAAGCCTTAGGTTTTTCAACTAAGATCTCTACTATTCAAGATCAGAAAATATCCAGCATACAAGTGGCACAAGAAAGGTAAACTAGCCCACGTGAATCCATGTGAAAGAAGGAACGTGTATGCCCAAATTTGAGATAGTAATATATTAACAAGGAATTTCAATAACTCCAAAGTTAATGACCTTCACACTACCTTTTGAGGTGGAGTGCAATAAAATAAAAATAATAACATTTGAAATTAATAACATATATATCATATTACTCCAATGGTGATGAGGGGTCAAATGGGTATGATATGAAATATGATTATTTAATAGAATAATGTAATTTATGTTAGGGAAATGTACAAATAATAAAACTATATAAGGGTATAGGAATTGTAATCTAATTAAAAATTTAATAGAGAAGGTTAAGAGGTAGGGATAAGTCTTGTAGCTATAAATAGGATATGAGTTATGATAATATAATAAATAATTCCTAAGGAAAGAAAAACAAGGAATGACAGTAAAATAACTTAGAATACAAATTTCGTAATGATATAGTTACAAGGACCAGAAGCATTAAAAGGACCAAATATAGTATAAAATGAAGATTTTTTTTTTTTGGTTAGTGGCAGTTATTACAAGTGGTATCAGAGCCCATCTTAAAAACTCCGGGCTTATGGGTTCCAATACAAAAAAAAATTGTTGATGTCAAAAAAAAAAATCAAATGATAAAGTCATTTTAATTATTATTTAGGAATGCTAATTCATTTATATGTATTAGATTGTAGTGTAGAAAAGTTGCAGCTACTTTCAACAATGTTACTGATGAAATAGGTAACCTCAATGTTACCTACTTTTTGAAATATCAAGAAAAACCCCTGATTTTGAAAAAGTGGCGAAAAAAAAATTTGAGCATGTTTTTGGCACTTTAAGTTTTTTTCATTTTGTTTTTTTTTTTTTTAATGAATTTTTTTTTTTTTAAGTGGTGTTTTTTATGTTGATTTTGCATAGTGGTGGTGTATCATCACCAACGTTTTTTTTATAGAATTGATTTTGACACTATAAATTTTCTAATGTCTTCTTCTTCTGTGAGATGTTTATTTTTAAGTGCATTTATGTACTTGTGCTTTAAAAAAAAAAAAAATTTAAAATAAAAACTTGTAATGATATCTTCACTTTTTCACATACATAAAAGATGGAAAAAAGGTCAATATTCTAAAGTTTATATTTTGTACATGTTAATGTATTGTTAAATAATTTTTCAATGCACATCAAAAAATTATCGCTAAAAAACCAATATTTTGAACCATATGACAAAAAAATACAATTTTTCAATATAAATACAATGCAAAAAATACACTTTTACAGAGTTTTTGTTGAAAAAAACATGTTAAATAAACTAATTTTTTGGGAGAATCTTAAAAAAAAAACTTAAGAAAACAACATTTTTATTGAATTTTATGTTAAAAAATAATAGCAATCACATGTTTTTTGCAAAAAAAAAGGGTTGTTCTCATAAAATATCAAAGTCTAAACATTACAAGTAAATCTGATTAATAGTTCTAAAAAATAAGTTTTGTTTGCAAGCATAACTTAAACATCATCAACAATATCAACCAATACATCTTCAACATCATCTAGAACAACATTGATGGCTTCTTCCGCAGCATTTTCTTCTTCATTTTGATCATCGCCGTCTTCTAATGGATCTTTCATGTCAGCAAATCTTCCAAAGTGTCCCTTTCCAATCATTCCATATAATGGTGGTTGAGGTTCCTTTGATTTTTTTGCCACACGTGATTCATTAAAATCTCCTTTCCTCAAACCAACTTCTTGCTTCGCATCTGGAAGGAATTTAAGAGCGTTAATTCTTTGTTGAATAAATTTGCATTGAACTGGATCTTTCTCAATGGCAATGCAATTTCTTCCTTTTAGTAAGCAACATGCTAGTGTTATACCTAATCATCAAGCACAAAAAAAATAAGTAAGAAAATTAGTATGGAGACATAAAAAGTAAAAAATAAAACATTTAAATTTAAATTTGTATATTAAAACTTACCTGAACCTGAGAATAAATCCAAAACCCATTCTCCTTCATTTGAACATAGATATATAAGATAGTTAATCAATGCTTGTGGTTTTTGATAAATGTTAACTATATCTCCTTTTGCATCTTTATCCTCATATGTTAGTTTTCTTACCACTGCATCATAAACCAATACTTGACTATGACTCTTCCCATCTACTCGATTCATAATAATATGCTTATAGCTATCGTCTTTTGTCCAAAATTCAACATGGATGAACTCACAATCATTTATAATAGGTTGATCTTCGGAAGAAACAATATTTGACTTTTGCCTGTTACATAACATAGTAAAAGTTCAATTAAATTTTACATGAATAAATTTTTTTAGGAGGAATCAAACATACAATTTCAAAATATTACCATGTAAGTTGCATCCTTGAGTTTTCTTTACCCTTGAAGCTTGTTAATAACATTGGAAACTATGTGTCTGAATGAAATGTCACAAATCGCCAAAGTGGTGATGTTGTCACTTCTTGAAAACCCGTAACCACTTTACTAAAAGCTTGATAGGTATATGGTTCTCTATCATATTCAATGTCTGGGAAATTGAAACCATGAGGAATATCTGCAATAACTAGGCCATATTCCCTTTTAGGTATTAGTGATGCAATGTCTTCACAGTCACCTTGTATTATTTGATATTGGACACTATCAAGCCTATTCCAAATGTAATGATTAAGAGTAGGATCTAGTTCAACATTCATAAGACGCTTCCTTCTCATGTTCTCCATCTTAATTTTTTCAATAAATCTTTTGAAAGTATCTGGTACTCCATTTCCATCCTTCTTCGACATCTTTAATGACATAAAAATATATATATAGATATGTATAAGTAATAAAATAAAAATAGTTAAAATATGAATAAAATAAATTTATAAATCAACATACCCTATTGAATGCAATATAAAACTCTTTTAGTGTTGATGTAGAACTTGCTTCTGGGTAGTTGCGTACAACATCATCCCAACTGTCTTCATTCAACATTTTAACCATGTGTTCTTGTATTTTCATAAAAAATTTCTGACAGAATAAATCAAGTTTAAAACGTTAATATATTGACATGTATAACAAATTCTACCAACATCATTATGTTTTATTTAAAAGAAAATTATAATGAAAGAAATAATTCAAGAAACTTACTTTTGAAATTCTGCACACATTTCTTCCATTGATAATTCACCCGACTTCACACGGGCTAATATTGATTTGACTAATTTATCATCCTTCACACCTTGCATTGTTCTCCAAGGTGTAATAGTCATATCCTCTGGAAGCTGCTTCATTTCAAGACCCCCCTTACTGTTGGTACATATTATGGGTTTACTCTTTCTAACTTTCTGATTTTTTATGGAAATGTTCTCCCATCGATCAAAAATCTCATCAATCAAATCCCATACCTCCCCAGTTCTAAATGCCAACTGAAAAATGTTATCTGTGCCTCTGAAGAGATTTGTATTCAATTTTCCATCTTTTGTTTTTTTTTCATCAATTTGAGAACCTGTTTCCATTAAACATTCCTTTAGAAATGCTACACTAACTTGTGTCTTATCCCCATGACATTTTTCTATGAATTCATTATGAATAAATCTGACCCTTTGGATGAAAGTCATTTTCATTCTGTACTCATTATCTGCATTATGATCCCATGCCAATAACTTTTATTCCATTTCTGTTAAGCCAGCGTAAATGATGCATTTCACTGTTTGAAAAAGATAGTTATTGGGATATTCTGCAATCAATTGTCTCTTAGCCTCTATTGAATGGTTCCCTCCAATTACATAATATTTATAATCAAAAAAATTTGTCTTGTCAAATGCTTGTTTGTTGGGAACCTGACATGGATCGACAAGAACCACATAATCCACCACATGCGCATATGGATTGAACCTGAACAATGTTTTCAGATTATGTACATGTAGGTGACGGGCCTTTCTAATTTGATATTGAGATTGTCCTTCATCTGGGCCATAAAATTGGTTAACATTAAACTCAAATGTTTGGCCACCAAGAATTAATTTATTCTTCCTCAACTCTTGTCGAATAGCATTTTGTTTTGTTTTAATAATGCCATCCTCTAACTCAGCACCTGGTGTTATGATTTCTCTGCTTCCGTAAGAGCTTTCAATTTGTTCTTCACTGCTGCTCACAACCTTTACAGGTTCACCAATATTTGTTTTCCTAGTATTATTGGATAACATAAATATCTGGGATTGATAATTGATGGTATGGACCAAAAGAAAACACTTCTTCCACATTTTGTCCGCACGCCAAAAAAATTACAGGAGGAAAATTTCATTCAGTTTCACTTGGTTGATTGTATGGTATTTAATGAGAAGATGTTTCCAAGAGTTTTCTTCACAACTCCAAATATTCACAATGATGCAAATCTGACCATAACTATAATCCATGATGTGGTTACTCATTGGTCTGGGATTCTTCCTCAAGTTTTGTATTTACAATTAGACAACACAAGTCGTGAGAACAAAAATCAAGTTCTTTTTGGGTATCTAAACATGCTCGTTGAATTGGGGATTTTTAAAAAGATAAAGGTTGGTTTCCTTCTTGTTAGGCATACTCATGATCATATTGATCAAATGTTCAATCGTTTTTCAGTAACATTGAGGAGGAAAGGTGTTGGGAGCCTGCCATCATTAATTGAATGTATTAAGAAATCGTACATTCCAGAGCCTGTTTTTCATGTGTTGGAAGAAACTATTGACATGCGAAGGTTTATTTTTGGATCGCATGGTGAGGAGAAATGCATTAAACAACTTAACGACATTAGCTTCCAGCATCAATTTCGTATCAAAAAAATTGATGGGATAACACTTATATGGGGCAAGAAGTATTCAACTATTGAAGAATGGGGACCATCATTAGGTTTAGCATTTTTGAAGTTCATTCCAGAGCATCCAATGTTTTCATCAAAGATATTGTTATTACAGTCAGTTTCCGAACTCCATAATGCACGAAGGCAGAAGAGAGAGATAAATTATTTTGAATGTCTAGAGGAAATTAAAAGATGTATTAGAGATACATATGAAGACTTCGATGTTGCTGATTCAGTTTGGTGGGAGTCTTTTTTCAGTAATCAAAGTGATATGATTTCAAGATCAGTAAATGAGGATACGCTTTTGAAGACTCCTTTTTTTTTGCCACAAAATATGCCAAATGAACATGAACATCAGGAAACACACAATGTTGAACAACAGTAGCCTCAAGCTATTATTAATTCCCCACAGGTAGAGGAAAGAGAAATCTATATTGGTTCTAGAATATCACGTGCACAACATGAAGCCATGGAAGACCTTTACAGGGGTTCTGTGCAGGATCTTAAGGAGGGTTGCATCATAGCAGTGTTAGCAGATGTAGATCCACTTGGCTATCCATTCTGGATTGCCAAGGTTATAAAGGTCATTAATGAAAATGAAGAGATTACAACTGTTGATGTACATTGGTATGCCACAAGTACCCACCCTTTCAATGGTGTGTACAAGCCAGAGATGGTAGTGGAAAAAAGAATTGGCAGAAAGAGAAAAAGAAAGGGCACAAATATAAATCGCCGTCGCACACATGTCTTAAAATTGGAGGATGTTGACATACTCTTGTGTATGACTTCAATTTGACAAAGAGAGGAACTCTCTTGCTAGAGACTATAACAATGGAAGAACAGAAATTGCTACTGCAATGTTCACTTGGTGTGGATTCCTACAGAATGTAGACGTAGATCTACAAGACTTTTGAACTCTGAAATGGTGGGCATGCATGTTGACTCAGATGGAGCACTAGTTGATGAAAGAGAAGAATATGGATCATCTTCATCTGCATCAAGCCATTCATCTAAAGATGTAGATTATGATGGTGTGCCAGAACCTCTGGGTGATTTTGAATAACTATCTAAGACACTTTTATGTAATTGATGTTTGCATGGTAACTTGAAATAAAAATTATGACTTCCATCTCATTTTTCATGAAGTTCTGAGACATTTCTATGTTTGTTGGATTATATGTTTTAATTATGAAAAATTCATTTCTTTAGAATATCGACAATGTAACAATGAATTACAAAAATAATTTATGTTATATTCAATGTACCAATGTTGATATTTTAATTATAAGTAAAATATAAAATAGAAACTAATGTTGAATTTTTAGATTATGCAGTGATATTACCATGATATTATGTATTGTTACTATTTGGTATAAGATAATTTTAAAAGTTTTAATAATTATATGCGTCATTGAAACAGGACACTTTGTTTTGATGCTTGATTTTTAGGTTTTGGTTGAAATTATATTTCAATTTGTCTTATGCTAAGATTTGAAAAAAGATAAGTTTTTATTCTTTGAAATTAAAATTACTCTTACTTGTTTCTGTTCAATGATAATTTTTTCATTTACTTGTTCATTTTTTTAAATTGTCAAGTCTTATAATTTCTCCATAATTTCATTGTTCAAGTATGTTGAACACTTAAGATTGAAAAACTTTAGATTTACAACTTGTCATTAAGGTTTTTATGCGCTACCAAATTTTATCTTTAAGGTTATGGTTGACAATAATTACAATTTTGGGGTTGTTTAAAGTCAAGATATTTTATGTTTAATAACATGGATGAAAATTGTTCGAAATGATAAGCCCTTCAGACATGTATTTGTTTATATTTAACATCATCTATCAAAAATGTTAGAAATTTATGATTTTAAAAAATGTCCTAATATGTTGTCTTTAATTCCATTGTTACAAGTGTCAAAATTATGACACAATTTTTTTTTGTTATTCCAGCATCAACTGGTTTTGTTTTGAGGGTGTTTTTTCAATCCTTTTTTCAACAAACAATTTTGTTTTTAGCATAATTTTATAAAATGTTGAAATTTGACCTTAAAAAAAAAACAAGTGCGTTCTGGAAGACACACTTTTTTTTGGGGGGGTGTTTTTTCATGTTTTTTGAGACTTTTTGGGCTAGAGTTCCCGTTTTGAGGTCAGGTTACCTATTTGATCGGTAACAGTGTTTTTCATGGCTGACAAAAAAGAGCTCTAAGTAGAACTGCAGGGTGTAGGGGCCATATGAGATCCAAATTATAAAATGCTAGAAATTATAGAGAATTTAAAGTAGGAAATGGTTCAGCCAAGGACTAGAAATGAACGTTTACTGCAGGCCAGTAATGAGAAAGAGAGGTTGATAAGGGAATTAACCTCTAGGTTTAGTAATCATAGAGAAGACCTATAAATAAAAAGGAAAGAAACATAATCCAACTCAACGAGGTTTGAGAGTGGGGAAGAATCTGGTTCAAGGTCAAAAAAGAAAAAAGAGTTGCAGGGAGAATTCTGTAAAAGTAAGCCTCCAAAATTTGATGGGGAGAAGGAAGAGGATGCAAAAGCCTGGCTCCTGAACATGGTGAAATACTTACAGGTATATGAATATGAAAGTAATCTGAAAGAAAGATTGAGAGTTTACCAACTACAAGGTAAACCCACACTTTGGTTGGAAGAGACCAAAATCATATACTTCCTTGACCAAAAAAATGTTTCACAGGAAGAATTTTAGGAGAAATTAAAATATCGATACCTTAGTGAGAGGTATTATGAAGACAGAGCAAAGGAATTTCATGAGAAAAGACTTGGATAGCTCATTATTAATGATTTTGTGACGAAATTCGCCAACTTACTTCGTAATTTCCCATACATAAGGGAAGAAAAAGGAAATGTACAACAATTTCTAAACTTCATGCCCACCATCTATAAATGAATAATTGAATTTGATAATCCTAAAACTATGGATGAGGTTGTTCGAGAAGCATAATTGTGTTACCAACAATTTAAAGGTAGGAAGGAACAACTAAAAAATTGGCGGAATAAAGAGAAGGGGAAGGTGGAATCAAGTAGAAAAAGAGAAAAGCCAACATATCTGAATAATTTTTTGAAAACCACCAACAAAAAAAGTTTAATAAGAGTGGGGAAAATTAGACAACACATTCTTATACTAGTCCCAAGCTCATGGAAGGGAACAACAAAAGAGAAGGGGTAGTAAAAGCAAAAGAACCATTGAAATGATGGGGATGCGGGGAGCCTCATATGTTTCATGACTACCTACATAACACTCGTAAAATTAAAAACATTCAAGTAGTACAAGAAGCGACTATAGTGAATGATATTGCCTGAAATATTCCCTGGATCAGTATAGCATTAGAAGACAGACTAGTTGAACATCAATAAACAATGTTTGAAATTGAAGGTACCCACTTTGACGAACATATGTCTATTTTAATTGATCTAAGAGTTAATATAAGTTATACCATCCCCCGAGTAGTGTAAAATTGTAAATTAAAAATGGAAAATTTTTAGCACTCTTGGTTGGTACAGTTGGCTACATGAAAAAAGAGGAAAGTCACTCATAAACTACCTAAAACTTCTGTAAAATTAAATGGATATAATACAAATATCTAATTAAACATCCTTCCTTTAGGACCTTATGATCTCCTAGCTGGTATGGATTTGAAGAACAACAGAAAGCAATAGTGAATTTCTTAGAAAAACTAGTGTCTTGCATTGATGATGTAGGAAAGTCTATAGTAGTGAAAGGGAAACCAAAACCAGTGCCTGTTAGGCAGATTTATGGATTACAATTGAAATATATAGCAAGGAAGGGTTGTCTAGTATATGGTGTCCAGATTGAAGATTTGGGACAACCATCAGAAAGTGAATCTATACAAGACTTACCTATAATAAAGGAATTCTAGGATGCATTTCCGAAAGAAATTCCTCATCTTCGCCCTCGAAGAGACATTGAATTTTCTATTGAGATAGTGCCATGAGCTACCCAAATTTCCAGGGCACGTTATAAAATGAGTACTCCTAAACTACTAGAGCTGAAACATCAATTTGAAGAATTCTTAGACAAGGGTTACATTAGACCAAGTGTGTCTACGTGGGGAGCGCCAGTTTTGTTTTTCAAAAATAAGGATGGAACATTATGGATGTGTATATATTACAGAAATTTAAATGTGTTAACCATCACAAATACATACCCTCTTCTAAGAATAGATGATTTATTGGATCAAGTAAGAGGAGCAACCATATTCTCAAAAATTGACTTGAGAACTAGCTATCATCAACTCTCTATTAAAGATGAATACATCCACAAGACAACCTTTCGAACTCAATATGTTATGAGTTTGTATTTTTAGCCTTTGGACTCACAGATTCCCCTACTACATTCATGTGCCTAATGAACAATGTTTTACACAAACATCTCAATATGTTTGTATTACTATTCATTGAAAATATTTTGGTATATTCCAAAAATAAATAACACCAACAACATCTTAGAACTGTACTAAAAACCCTTAGATAACATCAAATTTTTGAAAAAATCAACAAATCCGGGTTTTACAAACCCAAGATTTAATACCCAAGACATTTCATTTCTAACGAAGGATTAGTGGTAGATCCAGAAAAGACACAAGAAAATTTGAATTGGGTTGTACTCACCGATATACCAGAAATACGATCCTTTATGGGTATTTTCAGATATTACAATAGATTTATGGAAGGATTTTTTGCATTGGCTTACCCCATCACACCATTGTAGAAACAATGAGTGAAATTTGAGTGGACAGCCGAGTGCCAAGAGAGTTTTTAACAGTTGAAACAAAAACTAACTACTACATCTATCCTAAAAAATGTTGATCCAACTAAAGATTTTGTTCTATGTATTGATGTTTGTATAGAAGCACTAGGAGTATTGCTGCAAGATAATGCATTAATAGCTTATGAGTCTCAAAAATTGAAGAAACTGAACAGAATTATGCAGTATATCACTTGGAATTCACTTTTTTTTATACATGCACTAAAAATGTGGAGACATTATTTATTGGGAAAGAAGTTTATATTAATGACAGATCATATAAGTCTAAAGTATTTTTGTAGCCAACTAGATTTAAATCCAATACAATCAAGGTGGTCATATCTCTTCAGTGTGTTTGATATGGAAACCAAAGACATAAAAGGAAAATAAGACCAAATTGTTGATACTTTAAGTAAAAATTCTCATCAAATTCTGACATATACAAGAATTAGTGTAAAATTTGATGTGGAATAACAAATTCAGGAAGTATTATTCCAAAACCCTCAATATCTAAATTTTCAGAAAAAAATTACAAAAAGATGAAATTGTAAGATCTACTATAAATCAGAATGGACTGATCAACTACAAGAAAGAATTGTATATTCTGAATGTATCCACTTTAAAACATTAAATCTTAGATGAATACCATAATATACCTTATGCAGGAAATCCAAGTTATCAAAAAATGGTAACATCCTTGACAAAAAACATGTTTTGGCTAGGAATGAAGAAGGAGGTAGCTTATTACCTAGCAAGGTGTTTAGAGTGTCAACAACTTAATGTAGAACATAAACATCCTGCCGGTCTATTGAATCCTCTTCCTATTCTAGAATGGAAGTGGAAAGTGGTATCGATGGAATTTATTACAGGATTGCCACATACCAAGTATCAACATGATTCCATTATGGTGGTAGTAGACACATTGACCGAAGAATCACACTTGCTGCCTATCCATTCAACTTTTGGCACAATACAAGTGGCCAATGTGTTCATGAAAGAAATCTTTAAACTCCATGGAATACCAAAAATGATTATCTCCGATAGAGATGCAAAATTAACATCTTCCTTTTGGAAAACCCTGTTTGGAGGAATGGGGATAAAGTTGAACTTCAATACAGCTTACCATCCTTGAAACATATGGAAAAACAGAGAGAAAAAATAAGATATTGGAAGACATGTTGGGCATGAATGTGATGGATACACCTACCAAGTGGGAAGAATTTCTCAATTTGGAAAATTTCTCAATTTGGTAGAGTTTTCTTACAATAAAAACTATCAGGCCTCCATTAAAATGAGTACATTTGAAGCTTTGTGTGGCAGAAAATTCAACACTCCACTTAGCTTGAGTAAACCAAAGGAAAAATTAGTCCTTGGACCAGAAGCACTACATGAGATGGATCAAACAATGAAACAAATTAAGAAGAACATTAAAGTAGCTCAATACCATCAAAAGAGTTATGCAAATAAGAAAAAAGTTCACAGAGAATTGAAAGTTGGAGATCATGTGTATTTAAGGATCAAATCTCTTAAAACTGCCTTTCATAATGGTAGTTGTGCTAAGTTAGCACCTCGATACTATGGACCCTTTGAGGTTTCAGAGAGAGTGGGGCTAGTGGCTTACAAATTGGCTCTACCTAGTCATATTAAATTTCATAACGTTTTTCATGTTTCA
Source organism: Pinus albicaulis (assembly GCA_034641835.2). Lineage (NCBI taxonomy): Eukaryota > Viridiplantae > Streptophyta > Pinopsida > Pinales > Pinaceae > Pinus > Pinus albicaulis. The sequence continues at coordinate 1,378,191,301 of CM076584.1, forward strand.
TTGTTAAAGAAATATGTATATGCTCCTTCTCACATGATTGACTAAACTTTAATACAAGTGGAAACAAAAGGGGACTTTCTTCCAGAACCAATTCATATATTGGAGCTGGAAGAAACTGTGCTATGGCATAGAACAATATCACATGTGAAAGTGTAGTGGAAGCACTTTTCATATGAGGAAGCTACTTTGGAGCAAGAACAAGTTATGAAAGAAACATAAACATCAATTTTTAGTGAATAAACTGAAAGATTTGCAACAACAAGGATTGTGTTTTTGATTTGGGGGGGTGGGGGTCTATGTAATATCCCTATATTCATCTTTTATAGTTAGTGAATAAACCTAAGGGTCAGATGGAGCTAAGGTAAAATTATGTATGGACATATTATTTTTAGAAATGAATAAATAAATGGGAAATTTATATTAGTGTATAAAGACAGAGTAATTTGAGACCAAGAATTCTTATTCATGAGGATGGACTAGAATCCAAATTCTTTCCCAAAATTCTCAAGAAATCCTTGGAGAAAAATGTAGAAAATGAATTAACTCATAAACAAATTGTAGAAAACACAGATACAAAATCAGACAAAACAATGGCAGAAAAGAGGCTTCAACCTCATGGAATTCTCATCATTCTCTCTTATTAAAAGAATTTAGTTTAAAATTTAAATAGATGAGAGAAAATGTCTAATATAGTCCGTGCTATCTTAGACTCCTTTGGTTGAGATAATTTCTCACCAAAAACCCACCAAGATAGGAGTTACTAAGCAAACTCCAATATTCGAGGAACAACCCAAGAGTTAAGCACATATTCCTAACTGTGAATATTTATTTAATTAATTTATTATTTTGGATTTATTATTGTTATTTAAGAGAGGCTAACATTCCCCCCTTCAATTAAAAATCCAAACTAAGAACGAGAAACCATCTTCAAAGTTCTCATGTTGATCCTCAAAAAACATTGCCTAAAAAACTGCTAAAGATGGATGTTGAAAAACTGCAATCTGAAGAGACCATGAGTCACCTGTATGTCTGATTCATCTCTGAATTTCACTTGACAACTCCATCAAGTTCCAAGTTTCAAAAGGATCCCTTTTTCCTTTGCATGAAATCAACATCCTTTGTCCATTGACAAAATTTTTTCAAAGCCCACTGGTTGATGATGTCAAAAACAACTCACTGTTGCTTTTGCTGTGCTGAAAAATTGTTCACTTCTTCTTTGCTCTCGACTGCCCACTGGAAGATTTATTGATGCCCACTGGCAAATGTTTTGATTCCCATTGGCTTTTGAAGATACCCATTGGCTGCTTTTACTGGTTTTGTCGAGACTTTCAGTCTGACAACCACTGTCAATCTCATTGACATTTTCTCCCCTTTGTCAGCTGAAAGGAGAGACACTTCTCCCGAAAATATTCTTGAACTCCCCCCTTCAAGTGTAGGAGTGTTGCACTGGTGTAGTACTCCCCTGTTCAACTACATGAGAGTACAATCTCCGTTTCACTGTTGGCTGCACTATGTGTGATTTGATGCGCTTGTAGAATTGAGACAATATTTTGACTGTTTCTAATGATCTATCCTTTCATAATGTATCTTCAATCTAGCTGATTGCTATTGGTTGCGACATTTTTATGAGGAATGATTGGGCTTGCCACAATTGCGACAAGGATGGAGATCAAAACACTGATCCTCCATATGACCGGTTCTTTGACAATGAGAACATCTCAGTTGGACTTCAACTTCAGGTTGTGTGAAATTCTATTTCTCTGCAACTTTGGGTTGCGTGCATTGCTGGTTGTCTGCAACTTTCTTAGAACTTGCTGAGGTGAGTTGTGCAAGAAATCCTGCACTAACAAACTTAATTGGCTTGGAATAATCTGGGATATGTAAGTTGGTGTCATCAGTGACATATCCTAAGCCTCATCGATTCCTATTATTTTGAATTTCTTCCCAGGGCTTGATGATGGGCTTGGAAAAAATTTGAACTGGAACAACTTCGACACTTGAAGTTGTTGGGATAAATGACTTAGCATCTGGATGGTTCAAAAACATGAAAGTATCACACTTTTCTTGCAATTCAATCCTTTGAAGTTGCGACTTGAGTTGATGAAACTCAATATTTTCATGTGTTTGGTGTAGATGCCGTGAAAGATAAGTAAGAGTGTCTTTGCTGATGTGCACCATGTCGTCATCACTGGAGATGATCAAACTGTGAAGAATGTTTAACAAATAAATATGTTGCGCCATCTGAACTTGCGCACTTGAAATTAGGCTCTCTTGTTGTAGATTTCGTACTTTGAACTGTTTCACTTGAATGAAAGGCTCACTTGAATGTGGCTTGAATCGCACACTTGCTTGATTTGTTTCTTATTGCGCTTGCTTGGAACACTTGCTAGAGTTGCAGAACTTTCTTGCTTAAACTCTAAAATTCACGCTCGCTTGATGACGATCGTGTTTGCTTGAACGCTCACTTGACTTACTTGATGACTTCACGCTCACTTGAATGAATATCCACACTTGCTTGATGTTGAACTCAACTTTCTTGATTGGTGTTAGAGTTGAACTTCTTTGGTTTCTTTGATGGTTGCGGAAATGAACTTCACTCTGGCTCACTTGATGGTTTGATCTTTGTACTGATTTGATGCAAATTGCTTGAATGAATACTCACGCTCGCTTGCAGGAGATGTGAATTTGTTGCTTGTTTGATTTAGAGTTAAAAAAATCGTGCATTCGCTTGATTTTTCTTAAAGGAAGGGTGTTGAACACTGTCGAAAATGCACCCAAGAAAGCTTACAATGATATTAATGATTCACTTTCTCTCCTAAAATTTCATTCAAAATGAATTTTTAATTATTTACTTAAAATGATGAATTTGATTACAAGTTCTAAAATGGATTTGCAAGAACGATGATGTAAACTTTGCTTTGAAATGCATTAACTTGACTAAGTGAATTTGATTGTTGATGTAGAATGTTGATGTAGACAATCTTTGATTATATGTTGTAGTGGCGCAAATGCATGTGTTGATCTTACATCTATTTTGTTACATGTGTTGTGCTTGCTGATATGGAACTTTATGTATGCAATATTAAATGAAATTATTTATGTGTCACAACTAGACACAAATAAAAAAGAAACAACATGAGCCATAAAAAACATGCACCATCACAAACACACATGGTGTACCTAAGATCCCCTTATTCAATTTCGGGCGGATCTAGGACACAATCACCAAAAAATGATATCTTTATTAAGTATTGAGTAGATAATAAATCTCCACCTTCAAGTAATGAATATGCCAAGCTCACAACCCTTGGAAGCAATTTGTCTTCAAAATTTGGATATTCACCGACTCAATCTCTCTCAAAGTAAACCAATACTTTGAATTACAACAAGAAATTGCTCTAAAAAATTCCACAAATCATTCTAAATACAAAACACTTACCCCTCCAAAATCACCTTATCTCTCCAAATACAAATGGAAACACACCTTATTTCTTCACAAAAGCCTCACTTTACTACCCTTTTCAATTTTCCAATTTTCCAATTTTCAGTAAAGCACTCTATCACTCAAAATGAAAAATTTCATTCATCTCTTATAAATTCAAAAATTTTCATATATAAAATATCACTTTATTACTTCATTCCTTTAAAAAATCATTCACATCCCTCCACTTATTCTCTCTCATAAGCACGTTATAACCTTATAACTTAATTACATAAATAATTCTCCTTATTACCAAACTTTAAAAGTTACATGAAGTCTCTTCAAGGCATTAAAAATATTAAAAAAATACCAGAATCATCTAGGGAGCTGAGACACACTTCTTCAGTTCTCATTCCTCCTCATGATGCAAATAGTCTCATCTCCATTTAGTTCTCAGAAATCAAGCAATTTTTTGTCTCCTCTTATTTCTTTGACAAACATATTTTTATTCCCATCTTTAGCAGTTGCACGTGGAAAACGTTGGACCTTTTTTAATGAAGAGATTGACTAGTTCAGTTGTTTATCTGAAATAGGTGAGCCAATGACAACAGAGCCATCAAAAGTAGTAGAATATTTTCATGGAGTGTCAGGTGTAACAGAAAACAATGGGCTTCTTTCCCAGAATAAGCCCTTGAACGATGGGCGTCAAGATGTGGAAATGGAAGAACAAAGCAATTCTTCTCTGAAACTATCAAGGAATGAAATAAGCGAGGAGGAAGATATCCAACATAGAGGGAAGGCTTTTCATAACTAAGAGAAGGAAGCCGAGGGTATTTTACAGGTGAACTATTCCCTTAAGAAGGCTCAGAAAGAAAATGATATAAAAGGTTGCCAAGCCGAGGAGGAGAGAATTATTTAAAGGTTCAAGGATAGCTATAAGAAATATCCATTTAATAAGAATTTATGAGGCATGAAAAGCTTGGAAAGAGCATATGCCATGCGAACTGATATACTGGTGAAAATAAGGGCTATGCCTTTTGTAGAAAAAGATGCTACACACTCACAACCTTCATCGCACTTAAGTCAAAATATACAGGAAATTCAATTTGAACATGCTAGAGAGATTTTGGTAATCTCTCCCATAGTATATCGTAAGAGATATCTTTGTGTGTCTGGACTAAATCTGGTGAAGGACCCATCACAAAATGTTCCACAAAAGTTTGCATCTTCAACACGTTTAGCAACAGAAGATATGGATGATTTAATAGTGATTGGTAAGGATGACTCAAGAAAAAGAAGCATTCGTATTAGCGAATCATATTAGAAAGTGTCAGCTTCACCCCTTAAAGCCTTTGCAAGGAGACGGTTCTTAGAGAGAGCATTGGCAGAGTCGAGAGAAAGAATTCAGGCACAGAAGGTGAAAAACACTAGTAATAACAACTTCTTTTCCACAGAAAAAATAAAACAGAGATCTGAGATTATAAACCATAGAAACCTCGTTGTGTACGAATCACCTCACATTGTATATATGTATCGTTGATGCCATCACATTGCAGAGACTATGTTGGATTGAGCCAAAAATCTTGTATAAATAATTACAGTATACATCAAAAAATGACATATAATTACAGAGATGCAAAAGTATGTTCGACACTACTCTTAGCAAAATATACGATACCAAACTATGCATTTTCCTCGTTCATTAGTGCATCGTGAAGATCTCTCTTGGACTGGTACTATCTAGACTTCCAATAGTCAAGCTTGTATGCTGTTACTGATGTCGACAACATCGGGGTTGTTTTGGACACTGCCGGTGGTGGCTTAGGCATAGATTCAAAATGAAATCAACTCATGCTTTTGCAGTCCATCTCTCGCCATGTCCAAGTATGGGTGTACCCTATTCCAATACACCATCGCCAAACGAATACCAAATTAAAAACACAATATACAATGTAGAAAATGAATTAACTCAGAAACAGATTGGCAAAACTTTCTCAAATAAAATAAATAAAATTTCTTGGATGGGAGAAAAAGATCTAATAAAATCCTAAATAAAGTGGAAATTTACTAAGAAGGGGTAAGAATAAAATTGGATTGACGAAAATCTAGTTCTAAGGGAAGCTATTGTGGAAAAACAAAACCAAAGCCTAGGCTAAGGGAAATACCATCTGAAAATAGTAGGACATCATTATGGAAACATGTTGAGGGAAAGAAAGCTTAAATAAGCCATTCCTATTGTAACAAGGGGGTGGTCTATAGTGGGGAAGAATTGGTCTCTTCTTAGGAGAGGGCTATGGAACAAGCTTGTGGTTGGGAGGAAAACATTTTTTATACAATGGTATCTACTTCCTGTGAAATTATATTTTTAGTACAAGTTCTTATTTAACTCTATTGTTAGGAGGTTTCACTAAATGTCACATTGAAATCAGAGAGTAAATAGAGAGTTGAAATTATAATGATAGTTTTTGTTGTATGTTATTACAAGTGAATTATTATAAACTATTGTACAATGTAAATCAAATGATTGTATGTGTAGTGTATATGATTCATTTCAATATCTATATTACCATATGATTTGATAGTGTCTCAACTATAAATTAATGTAGTTAAGTCTCCAGTTTGGTTACATAGGCTCATGATGTTCCATGGGATAAATAACAAAATCTCTAAAGCATAGAACATGGAATAAATCTCATATTTAATCCTAAACAGGAGTATGGAAATAAAATAAAATCTAACCTCTATGTATAATAAATAACAATGATACTACAATAAATCATATATCATGAAATTGATAATGCTGATATAAAACTTGGAAAGAAATGTAAAACAAAAATATTACAAAGATGTTGTCAATTTGAATAAGTATTCAATAAGTAATCCATAACTCAAGGATTCTTGGTTCCAATAAAAAATCAAGGAAAATAAATTTTGCATTATCCAAATATTTATATGCATAAGGTGTCCATTAGAATATCTTCAAGAGGAATGGAGGATATAACTAATTCAGAACGAAAACATCATAGAATTGTATAGTGAGTATTTTAAATTATATGATGGTCACAACCCTAGTAAATTATTAGATAATTAATACAAATATTCAAAATAGAGAGGAGGTTCTAGCGTTTTCATTTATCCAATGACCAACCTATGAATTAGAAATATTGTCTCTTAGATGAGGTGACTAAATACAACGATGGATGTTTCATTTTATTGAGTACGTAATTACAAACATGGAATAAATAGTGAAACTAAAATAAATATCACACTTATAATTTAATAAAATAAAAAGAAGGAAATAAACCATATTAATAAACATTCCTGAGGTAAGATTAAGTACCCTAGAATACTCTTCGGTAATTGGTTTTCTTTTGGTACCCACAATAGGAAAGGAATATAAGCATAGCTGATTTAAAAAAATTAATAGAAAATTATTAATAAATACCTGAGACTAAACAAAAAGATTGAACCTGAGAGTTGGAGCTGGTAGATTTGTCGAAATGTAGAGTGATCTTCGAAGAAGGACAGAAATATGGGTACAGATACCCATGTTACTTTAAAAAAATTGCACACACACACACACACACACATATAACTAGTAAAGATACCATTGTAAAAACAAAATATTGAAATGTATATGTAATTACCTTCTGAAGGGAGTGAAGAGTTCTTACAGTACTGGAAGGGAAAGGTATGCATATTACCTTTATCAAGTACTAGATAAAAAATCATATCCAGGAAATATTTATATGCATGTTAACCCTTGTGTTGAAGGGATAATCATAATGAGGAATGTTAAATATAGATGGTGTAAGTTCATTTTTTTCCTCACAGGCATACATTTCTAGAATTCTAAACAAATTTGATTCTGGAAAAGGAAAAACTGAAAATTATGGCTATAATAATGTATTCATAATTTCTTATATAAATTCAACAAAAAATGGTATATTAAGAGAATCTAATAATAATTTTATTGATTAAAATTTAATAAAAAGTACTATAGTGGATATAGATACTAAGAAAAATTGAAAAAGGAATAGCAAATTGTATAACAAATAATTACTATATCGGATTGGATTCAAGTTTAGAACAAATTAATGAAGAGTAAGAGATTCATCAATAATACCAACAACACTCTACTCTAATATAGCCAGTGTAATTATATTATACTTGTAATAGTAACAAAATATTAATGAAATTATCTTTAGGGAAAGAAAAAGAATATAAACCAATTGATGAATGACTATACAGAATTATGCCAAAATTTAACAAAAAGAACCGAATAAGCAATGGTGAAAATTTCATACAGTATAAGGGAATTGAGAAATCTCCATGGATGAACATAAAGGTCAAGTTAAGTTCCAATATGGAGGGAATGAAAAAATTTATTATCTTAAGTATTCATATAAAAACAATAGTGTTTCCATACTCCTCATATACACAAAGGCAATGTATAAATAAAAATGGTAACATAATAGAAAATATAATGAATATGTTGTCTTATTAAAATGAGGGAAGCCTATTTTATTTCGAATTAAAACAAAGGTAATACCCAAGAAATTATGGGAATTAAACTATAGAACATAGCATAGTCGTTCCCTACATATATATAAAATTAAAATTTAGGAAAACTAAATAACGACCCTCATATTCGAATGAACATGAAGTTGGATTCTACCCTGCGTGAGGGGAAAGTCCCAATGAGAAGTCTTAGTGAATGTAGCACATTACGCATCTCAAATTCGTTATCAGGAGTACGCAAATTACAATCTCGGGGACCCATATGATAAAATTAATGCGAAATATAAGTAAATCGAATGTTAAATAGATCTAGAATAGAGGTTGGAAATACAAATGGGTCACGTCAAGTTTAGAGTTTGAACCCATTAAATAATACACCTGAAATACCTAACTTCAAAATTGCAGCTTCTACAGACCTCCCCCAAAACCCAAACTTGTCGAATTAGATAGCAAGAAAACTGAAATAAATTACACGTAGAAAAATTGATACATTTTAGGGCGAAGAAACCTTAATGAAAATGACTTTTGAAAAACATAGTGTTTCCATATTCTAAAGTACACTCGAGTTTCAAGAACATACCTCTATGTCAACGATGGAATAAGTTGGTTGAGGGAAACCATACGTAATGCCAATACAGAGCAGAGACTCTATAAATCAAAACAAAAATTTACATATTAATTAAAATAAGGCTTAAAAATTCTATTGTGAAGAGAAGAGAAAATATAATAGTAATTGTGAAAAAAATTACAGTGCGTACTTGAGAGCCGAGGAGAGGTCTTGGTCCAGGTCATGACTAACTTTAAAATTAAAAATAACTACGAAATAACCACTGAGATAAGAAGTTGGAATAATGGCTATAGTTAGGGTAAAGGTAAGGAAATGTCCTCGATTTTTTAGGATGAAAACAATACTCCTTGCCAGAATGAAAAGAGTCACATCTCTGTCACGAGGGAAGGCACCATAGAATAACCCTCCCATTTTCAAAAAGAAAAACCAAATGCCAAATGACCCTGGAGGAGACTAGGCCAAAAGCCTTAAGGTTTTCAACTGAGATCACCAATGTTCAACGTCAGTAAATCTCTAGCGTACAAGTGGCACATGAAAGGTACACTCACCCACATGAAGCCATGTGAACAAAGGAGTGTGTAAGTCAAAATGTGAGAGAGTAAGGTATTAACAAGGAATTTCAATAACTCCAAAGTTAATGACCTTCATACTACCTTTCGTGGTGGAGTGCAATAAAATTGAAATATGAACCTTTGAAATTAATAACAATTATATTGTATTACTAAAATGGTAAAGAAGTGTCAAATGGGTATGATATGAAATATGATTATTTAATTTAATAATGTAATTCATGTTAGGGGAATTAATAAATAACAAAAGTAGCTAAGGGGTATAATAATTGCGATGTAATTCCAAATTTAATACATCAGGTTTAGAGGTACAGACAAGTCCTCTAGTTATAAATAGGATATGAGTTATGATAATATACCAAATAATTCATAAGGAAATGAAAACAATGAATGACATGAAAATAACTTAAAATACAAATGTCATAGCGATGCAGTTATAAGGACCAGAAGGATTAAAAGGACCAAACATAGTATAAAAGGAAGAAAAGAATTTTGGGTACTGGGGGTTGTTACAATTTAAACCTAATTTTTACATTTAATTCTCATATGTACATATGAAAATCAATATCGATGATGTGATGTTAAAAAATGTTGAAACTAACACTTATGGAGATAAAAAGTTAACTATGTTATACGATATTATGTTAAGTGCATTATTGGTATGTTCTTCAAAGATGAAAATGTGGCAGTTCAATCCCAAATTTTGAGAAGTCTCTTAATATCAAAGAAATTAAAAGGAGCTACCACTTTATTGGGTATTCAAAATCAACGAAAGATAAAAATATATGAGGGAAATTGTGATACAAAATATAAATAGTGCTCTAAAATCAATTGGAAGATCTAGAACGAAAATCGATTTAGATTCGCGCCGAGAAATACAAATGGAAGGGGTTTCATCAACTAATAAAGAAAATACTTTTGTAAAATCGATGGAATAAGTATTATGGACCTCACAAAAATTATTTCACAAAGATTCAAAATTTCAATTGCAAATAGATGTAACTGATGAGCTCGCTTGTTGGATAGCTATTTGTAGGAAATAATAAAACAATAGAATTGGAGAAGATGTTAAAAAAATAATATATCAATATTTTGATGATAAATTCACATGTTTCACCAAAATCAAGGGATGCGATGCGGTGAATAATAACATGAAATATGTATGAATAACATGCAAAACATATCTTGGACACCACTTACATAGAGTTGTTTGAATAAGTTTGTAGAATATAATCATGAAATTAATGCCTCAATCAATGCTTTTGTGCAACAAAACCCATGGTATGTTAAACCTATCACTATAAGCGACACTTGTTGTTGTCATTATCATGTGGAATTTCAATTATATTATAACACATTCCTTAATTTTGGTAAAATATTTTCTACAAATTCACCTCGTCCTTCCACTATCCATGTTTTCATATCCCAAATTATGTGCAAGACAAAGTCATGAATTATTTTACAAAAAAAAATGTGTTAATGGTAAAAAATGTGATCATTGTGGAAATTTGACTTTATTTCACAACAAATATTGTGTTGATATAAATGATCAATCATTGTCCATCATAAAAGTGAAATGGAAGAGATATGAATATATTAATACATTGATTGTTTCAAGTAGTACTACAAGTACTAAAAGGATTGATTTACAAGAAGAAGAAATTTGTGTGATAGAGTTTTTGAAGAAGTTTGAGGTAAGAATTTATTAATACACTAATAATTCCCATCGAGCTCAATGGTATTACTTGCAATTCAAATATTCCCCTAAAATGTTTCCAACGGAGACCATTTTGTTAATAGTTTATTTTGCAGAGAATTACAAGCTTGTTTCACACAATGATATACAGATTGAATTCTATCATTAGGACTGAGTCTCTATGCTTTTCCATATTCTATATAGACATGTTCAAAAAAGTGTTGATCATATAGAAACAACTAGCGAAAATCTGCGTGTTATTAAAGAATTGATCTGGATTTTATGCATGAATGCAACATAATACACACATAGCCATAAATACAGAGATGTAGTGGAAATAATGGTTCATTTTGTTATAATCAAATGACTGAAATAAAATAGCTAGGGCTTTGGTAGCATATCTCTGAGAAGAGATGTGATGGCTAGTAGCCCCTGAACTGTGTTACAATGATACATAACGGAAATGAGTGAGCGAGGGCACTGGTAGCATATCTCTGAGAAGAGATCTGTTGACTACAGGCCTCCCCACTATGTTATAGAACTGAAAAGATGGGAACAAGCGAGCTAGGGCACTGGTAGTGCTTATCTCTAAGAAGATATGTGTTGGCTACTAGCCCCTGAACTGTGTTACAATGAGGTTCGAAGGCCTATTTATTTTTGAGAAACAATGTAAAACCCGAAACGTCCAAAAACCTAACCCTAGAAGATGAAGCGCCAAAACTGTGGGCCCGGTTTCAGTAAGTTGGTGTTTCAACTTCCCGGGGACGTAACTTTGGCATCCAATGTTCGTTTGACGCACTCAATAGCTCATTAGAAATTTCTATATACGGACTACAACTTTTGAGTGAACACCATCGATCTACAACCCATGTCGCTCCCTGTTTTCCCAAAAAGTGTCGTTTAGGACCTGAAAACGACTCCAGAAGTTCAGGACCCGAAAAACTTCTATAAATAGTAAGTTGTGCTGAAACTTACAAACTGAAATAACTGATGGTGGGGGTTCAAATTTTCTCGTTGGGTGGCCACTAATATCCACCTAGATCATTAAGTTCACAAAACAGCTCCGAAAGTGCAGGACCCAAAAACCTACTAAAAATAGTAAGTTGCACTTAAGCTGAAAAATTGAAAGAATTGATGTTGGGGGTCCAAATGGAATAGGTGAGTGGCCACCGATATCCACCTAGATCAAGAATATCAGTGATGATCATACACATGATCCACATTTTGTACAACATTGTTTTGATAACATTTATGACTCATTGAAAGGTTTTAAAATAAAATTAAATCAACATTAGATATGTGGATGCACATGTCACTTCAAATCTTCACACTCATTATTTTTCTTGTGTCATATTCGTATCAAAACTTGCATTAAAAATTGTGGGAATTTCTTTAATACTAGCCATGGAAAAGGAGAACATGATATAAAATGCACGGGCATGTATAAAATGAGCACTTCAAAGATATCAAATGGAGCACTCTAGGGACCGAATTGTTTTAGCTGAACAAGTTGTTCAATGGCGCATAGTTGCATTAAGCCATGAGACTAACCCATCAAGGGAAGTACAAAGGTACATGTACATATATACAAATTAACTTGCATATATATATAACTTTAATATATATCATCTAATTTTTATTAATTTTCTAATTTTAAACATTATTTATCACGATGATTATCTTTGATCATATATAAATTTTATTTTAAATCACATATTTATATTCTTGATTGAATTTTGGATATAGGTTTTTTTGTCATATTGGAGCCCAATATGTAGATATATCGATTGCAAATGATGTTGAAACAGTAAAAGGAACTGGAAAATTGCATTCAATTAAAACAAAGGTGTATCGAAATGTGTTTGCATTTGATAAATGACAAGATTCTTGTTCTTTTTATGTTTACATAGAGGACACACAATCCAATCATGTTTGTGAAAACAATATGTATGTAAAATTTTGGCAATATACATACCTAAATACAATGGGGGAAATGCAAGTTGCAAACTTTGAAGAGATGAAATCAGAGGAGACGATAGTATCATCTGAAGGTGATCGAGTTTCGGATCTTGTTCGAGAAGGTAACATCTCAATTTCTTTCAACTTAGAGAGATCTAGAAATAGATAACTAAATTAAGCACATGTTAATTTTAAAGTTAATTTATCATGTTAATTATGATTGAAATTTATGTACACTTGTTTTATTATGCATGAGAATTTTTTGTTGTAGTTTCACCTTCTAACAACCTAGAAAATGTCAAGTATTATTTGATGTGGTGCACTGAACAAAAGATGATATTATTGGAAAACTATGATGATAACGAGTTCACATATGAAAGAGGGTCTATTATACTGAAAGGTTATTTTTTCCAACAAAGTCATCAAAGTGAGAGTATTTTTTACTTTCAAGACTATCAATGAGATGTCATAAGTTGTCAACATAGTCACTTGGTGTGTGCCATGCACATAAAGTTGATATAAGTTCAATCAAATAAAAAATTGAAAGTTAAGAAATGGAAAATTTCAAAATAGGATGACCAATGGATCACTCAGGATGGAATTTCAATATGAATTATTTTATTTACCTACCCAACAATTTCCTCTCCACGGTTTCATAATTGAGAACTTACAGTTCAAGTACAAATTGTTAGCCTTTATTTTTGTGCACTCTTAAGTTTTATATTATTAATAATGTATTGAGATACATTTAGTTATATGTATATTACCTATTATGTACAAATGTATTGAGGATTTGATTCTATTTCTATTTTGTTTTGATGCACACAACAAGTAATTTATATACTACATACATTATCTGGTCTTAAACAATTTCATACATAAATTTAATTTTTAGTACATGTTAGTTAATTTTATGTCATAATTGCAAAATGTAAGTATATAACATATTTGATAATGTAATTTTAAGTTATGATTGTTTGATACATGTAAATAAAATTATAAGATTCATTCAAATGCAAAATGTGTTCCATGTTTTGTAGTTTCGAGTTTTACTATATTAAAATTTAAAACCATCAACTCACATCCATAGTAGCCTTTCTATGTGCATTAATGAAAAAAATTGTATACTATATTTTTAATGCAATTTTAAAATTTTACGCTTATTTTAGATAGATCTAGGTACACAAAATTTTATGATTGCTTTTATACATCTATTGTAATATCCCTATTTTAGGGATTTTATTTACACAGTTGAAAATCCTAATGGTTAAGTGCAAATGAAGGAAAACTATATGTGTGGACATATTATTTTTTTAAATTAATAAATGTGGGATATTATTTATTGTGCAAAGACTAGAGTAAATTGGAGACCTAGATTTCAAGTCCATGAGGATGGAATTAAATCCAAAGTATTTCTCAAAATCTCCAAAAATCCTTGAAGAAAATAAAATAAAATAAATATATTAGATTAGAGATTAAAATCTAAAATATACCCCAGTAAAGTGGAAAGGTACTCAGAGGACGTGAAATAAAACTAGAAAGAGGAAAAAGCTAGTGTTAAAGAACTTTTTGTTGAAAAAACAAAAGTAAAGCCTAGGCTAAAGGAAAACAACAACTCAATTTAATGAGACACAATTATGGAAACATGCTGAGGGAAATAAAGCTTAAATAAGCCATTACTGGGTAGATTAGAGGTTGCCTACACTTTGGAGGAATTGGTCTCTACTCGGGGGGAGTTGTGGATGAAAGCTCAATGTAGGGTGGAAAATAGTCTTTACGAGAATGAGCATGCACACTTTTTAAATTCTTTCTCATTTTTATGTTATTATAATGATGATTGAGTAACGTAATTAGTAATGAAACTAATCAGAAAGTCTTTAGATCCTAAATTATAAATACGTATGATAAATTGTTTATTCTTTGGGACATAAAGTGTTTAATGTATTTAACAAAAAAATAACTATAACATGTGTAGTTAAATTATTTGTATTGTTACATAGATTAATTTAAATTAAATAACCAAAATAAAAATTCTCTAAACCCAATTATAAGGGTTTAAATATGTGGTTAGCTATATATTAACTACTAGAGTACAGATATAAAACACATCTTTATGATTGAATAATATGTTAAAGATCTTATGAAAACATATGAATTAATGATACAATTTCACAGTTAATTTTGTAAATAAAGAAGAAACAAATATTTTTACAATCGAATTGAGTATACTATTAAATCAAGAAAGTAATATTATGTAAAAATAACTTCTTTTAAAATTACACTATACATATTCCTAAATTTGGGAGTACGTTAACATCCAGCTACAATATGTGGTTGAGAGAAGATTCGTGCAACAATTATACATATGGATGTACTATGTACGTTAAGAAGGAAAGGAAATTATATAACAGTCCAAAGTTTATAAAATTCCTCTTATAGAGGTACCTGTACAAGAATATAAACAAAATAAATTAAAATATATGTATCAATAGTACAAATCTTAAATACTGTAGGCCTTAATGACTGAAGGATTCATATTCTACTAAAAATTATTACAATCTAAAGAGTTTAAAACTCACAGAGGTTGTCAGAGTCAAGAAGGATGAATCATGTGCAAATTGAGGACCAACCTATAAAAAGATGAAATAAGAATTTATTATCAACTCCTTTGGGAAAGAAAATTGACATGATTGTGGTGTAGGTTGTGAGACGTAAAGTACCTGTACAAGAAAGCATATAGATTATGGGTTAGATTTAAACCAAATATAATTAAATATTTAATCAAACTATTGAAAATTGGATAGTAAATAATATGATAATCATCCTTGTGTAGTAAGGTATGAAGGAGCGAAGTTTCCCTTGTACCTGAAATTAAGGATCAAATATTCAGTTTAGCCAAGTAAATCGAATGATGAAAATAGAATTTTGTACTTTAAATTGAAGAAATTAATTATTGATTGGCAATTAGAATAGAAAATTCCTTACCTCAGTGCTGGATTGGAAATAATATAAGTGGTACCCACTTTGAAATTTTGAATTTTATTCGGTTAGTTGGAGAAAATATTTTCAAATGATGATTAAATCTCATAATCGAAATTGATAAATATAGAAGTGATAAATAATTAATTACAGAATAAGATAAAGTGGGTATTCCAAAGCCTATAGGTTAATGTATGTATTAACCCGAATCAAATAACATATTCCACTTCATTGGAACGTTGAGACCAACTTCCAAAAAGCTACCTATGGTCAAGTTATTCGAAACTAATAATTAAAAATCCGAATGAAAAAATAAGTAGACAAGAAATCAAAAATATTTTATACACAATATTACATAATGGTTCGATGGAAGCATTCATATCAGATTTGAATGACAAAATAAATTAATGAAATCATCTTAAATTAGTAGTAATATGTGAAGTCAAAATGGTTGGGATGTTCTCAAACTTGTTGGCAATATAATGTAGAGTGTTGTCCTTGATGGAAACCTATTGTACTTGATGGAAACATACTTGATGAAGTTGTCCTTGATGGAAATCTACTTGATGAATTAAGGAGGAGATTGTTGGCAATGTGATACAATGAATTGACTTTGATAGAATCTGCTTGATGAAGTTGTCCTTGATGGAAATGATGTAAATCTAATGTATCTACAGATCAGTTCAAAAGTAGTAGAAGAAAGGAATTCAGAAAGTGCCAGAGCAATGATGAAAAAGGTATGTCACAAGGCATATGCGGGTTTGTTAAGGCTAAGTCGCGTATGCATAATTGTGCTCTAAATTAATAAAACCAGGGGACATTACCATGGTATTAACCCATTGTATTGAGAGCTGGATTATCTATTTGATCCCTTCCATGAATACCATCAGAGGTTGTGTGGTTTTGGCTCATGGTATTGAAAAAGGATAATCTATATAAGGAGAAGAAGATCATTGTGCAAATGTGTGCATAAGTCTGGGTTTTTAATGAATACTTCACTCTGAAGTATATCTGAATGGAATGGGTAACTATCTGTTGATTGATATGAATTCATAATGCACCTATGAAGAAAATGATGAAGAGGGATCTCTAGATCTGAAATGTATATGTATTTTCTAGATCTGTTTATGGAATGTTTAGATCTGTGATCTAGCGAATCTTTGCTGATGTAAAGGAAGAGATCTGAGTTTTTTACCTAATCTAAGGAGTTGCACTGCCCTAAAATGTCTAAAGATCTATACGCATGTTCATCGAGGATAAAGCGCGTATATACGCGGGTTGGCTGAAGCAAAAGCGTGTATGGGAATTGAAGTCATCTCTGAAATGTGTACAGATGTATACGCAGGTTGGTATTTGTGAAAGCGCGTATATACCCAGGTTCAGTGAATAAAATGCGCGTATGTAATCTAGGGTTTTGCTGAAGAATGTGGAATGAAATGTTTGATCTGTTCTGCTCTTTTACTGCTATCTGTTAATGATGAACTCATATAGATCTGGGTTGTTTGATGATGATTATGCTGCTGATTATATAGATGAAAGATCAAGTTGTTGATTGATTGATTTATGATTCAATGAATGAATTGATGGGGTTAGAACTTTCAGTTTGATGCATGTTGAGCTTAAATGTGTGGAGTGGGTCCAGTCTGAAAATCTGATGAAAAGTGCCCTACAAGTTGTGTTATGTTGAATATATTGGATCCACTATGAAAATTGATGAAACGTGGTCCATGGTGGTGCTAAGGGTCGAAGCCTTCAGTGAGGGGGTTGTAGCTCCCTTCCAGTGGTAGCTGGTAAATGAGAGCAGGGGGTACGTGCTCCCTTCTAGGAGAGGCTAGTAAACGAGAGCAGGGGGTTGTAGCTCCCTTCCAGGAAAGGATAGTAAACGATAGAAGGGGGTTGTAGCTCCCTTCCAGGAGAGGCTGGTAAACGAGAGTAGGGGGTTGTAGCTCCCTTCCAGGAGAGGCTGGTAAACGAGAGAAGGTGATAGCCTTCTGCAGGTGGGTGCCTGCATGCTGGTATGAGTCTGCTCCAGTACATTGTTGTAAGATGTTTTCTTGATAATAAAATATTGAAGACAGAGACGACGACAACGGTGGTTTTCTCCCGACTTGGGTTTCCACCTTAAATCCTGGTGTTCATGTGTGTTTCTAATGTGTGATGGTTTATTCTGTTATTACTTCACATGCTTACTGCTAACTAAACATCTGATGAATGAATAATGCACAGATCTAAGTAAAGAATAAAATGCATAAATAAGATCTCTGTATATACATGAGTTTTATGAAGGATATTCGCGTGTATACGCGAGTTTCGTTCAAGAAAGTAGCGTATGGGTTTTAAGGAAAGAAAAACTAAAAATTTTTGAGTATGTAGAAAATACTGATTCACCCGCCCCCTCTCAGTATTTTTCCCAACAATTGGAATCAGAGCAGGTCCTTCTGCAGAAGCTTGATCGCTTGAAGGAGATCCGTCGCAATGGGAAGCCATTAAGGATTACTCTCTCTAAAGCCACCTTTATTCAATGGAAGTAATCTGTTATTCTGGAAGATACGAACAAAATCATATTTGCAAAGTCTTGGTGCAGAAGTATGCGCAATCGTGGAAGAAGGTTATCATTATCCGGCAAGTATTCCTACTGAAGAAATAGAAAGGAAGAAATATGAAATCAATGCCAAAGAAATCAATGTTTTATTAGGAAGCATGTCTAAACCAGAATTTGCTAAAGCGATGCAGCTAAATTCAGTAAAAGAAATATGGGACAAAATCATTCTGAGCTATGAAGGATATACAAAGGTAAAAAGTGAAAAACTCCAAACTCTCAGAATTGAATATGAAAATTTAAGTATGCATAGTGATGAGAGTATTGCCAGTTTCTTTTTACGTCTAGATGATATTGTAAATCGTATGAGAAGTTTGGGTGAAACCATAACCGATACTACTCTGGTGGAAAAAGTCTTAAGATCTTTGACTTCAAAATTTGAGTCAAAAGTATCATCTATTGAAGAAAGGCAAGATCTGCAAACTCTTACTATTGTTCAACTACATGGTATTCTAACTACTTTTGAAATGAGAAAAGAAGGTCCCTCTCAAATCAGAGAAGTTGCCTTTAAGGCATGTGCAAAAAGAAAAGAAAAGGAAGTTGTCAAGGAATCAAGTTATATATCAGAAGAAGAAGAAGAAAATTTTGTGAGAAGACTCAAACCAGGTACTAGAATATTCAGAGGTAAGCTTCCCTTCAAGTGTTTTACTTGTGGAAGAGTTGGTCATTATGCTGCTAAATGTCCTTATGAAGAAAATCATGATAAAGGGAAACAATTTGAAAAGGGAAAGAGTTATTATACAAATGAAAATAATGATGAAATATCTAATGAGGATGAAGAAGATTCTGATAAAGATATGCTAGTGCTCATGGCACAGAATCAAAAGAAGAAGGCTACTCAAAAGGAGACATCTTAGAAAACATGTGCGGTAGAAAATGAAGAAGATAAAATAGGTACTGATTGTTGTTCTTGTGATTCACCTCCTTGTGCATGCAATGGTGTAGATGGTGAAAGTAATGTTATGGATCTAGAAGAAGCTCTCAAGAATAAAATTGAAGAACAAACAAGAGCATCTAAAAAGCAAGAATCTATCTACGAAGAGATGACCTCTAGAATGAAAGAACAGATAGAAATACTAAATGGACAGGTAGACAAATATCAAAGGTTGCACGCTTATGCAACCAATCGAATTCAAAGACTTGAAGCAGAAATCAACAATCTAAATGCAGATCTCGAAACATCAAATCAGAAGAATGAAGAACTTCTACAATCATTTGAAAAAGGAGGACTTGAAGCAGAAATAATCTCTCTCAAAGAAGATCTGGAAAAGTCAAATAAGAAGAATGAAGAACTTATACAAATATTCGAAGAACAAGAAAATGGGTTGAAAGAAGAGATTCTAAAATTGAATGATCAAGTAGAAGAAGGAAGAAGGAAAGAAGAATGTATGAAGAAGCAATGCCAAAATTTGGAGGTTGAGGTAAACATTCTAAAAGGTAAATTAGAAGAAAAGGATAAACTTTTGAGGCTTCAAGATAGTACTAAGATTCTGGACAATATTCTTAGTAGTCAAAGGTCTCCCTCTGTTAAATTCGGTCTTGGTTTTCATGAAACTGTTAAAGGAGAATCTAGTTCACAAGGAAGTGCTAAAGTTTCAGAGGATATCAACGCAAAATCTGAAGTGTTGAAAGAAACAAAAGGTCAACCGACAATCATTAACTCTCAAAAGAAATCATTCCCTCCTAACTATAGAAACATCAATAATGTTGAATGATTTAAATGTCATAATTATGGGCATGTTGCAGCCAATTGTAGAAGCATATTGTTTTAGTCACAAACAAATAGATTCTACACAAAAAGGTACTAGGGTTTCTTTAAGGGATATTGTTTTTCATGAAGCAAGTTTGGTCACAAAGCAGCCAATTGCAATAGAAGGAAGAATAGAAAATCACATTATGATCCTTATGCTTACTTTTCTGGTCACGTAAGTTGTTATGATTGTAACAAGTATGGACATGTAGAGAAAGAATGCAGGATGAACAAATCTGAGAAATTGGATAATTTCCAACACACAATTAGGAATTTCAAGAAAAGTTGGAAAAAGAAGGAGGACCGGTCAGAAACGTAGGGAATATTGACCCTACTGCAGTCATCCGCTTCTAAAGTGTACTTCTCATAATGACTGCAGCTGTGATGTGAGATACATTATAGGGATTAGTAATGTATCATCACAGGGGGAGCAATGTATGATGATTCCCATGGTTGTTTTGGTAATTCTGGGTATGTGTATTTCTGACAGTGCATTTGATGTGAAGAAGACAGGTACAGGTGATACAAATTCAGGGGGAGATGAAGGAATGTGAAATTTTCTGTATTTCGCATTTCATACATGACTTTTATGAGCTAAAGCCGCGTATACACGCGAGTTCCAGCAGACACAGAAGCATATTCTTTTCTGATAAAAATAACAATAAGACAACTAAAGATCAGGAACACAGGTTCAGGGGGAGCATCATTCTAAATATTGATGATTGCATCGTTGGCATTGTATCTGCTTATTCTTTAGTTCCGGTAATACTAATAATCAAATGATGATGACATGATACATGGTTTCTTATGATGAGATTATGGATGAACCCTGATTGCTTTTTGTTGAAGAGTATCTTTTGTTTTCACTCATGGATGAGATGGAAGTCTTATGATTCAGAGATAAGGACAGATCATGCAGAGTATGAGTTTTTTGCTGATGACTTGGTCATGGTTGAGACCTTTTATACATATTTCCTACACATGTTACATCATGATAAATCTTGAAGATCTTGGTGATATCAAATCACATGGATAATTGCATAACACATATTGTCTATTGAAGAAGTTGTTCTGGTATGATAATTCCTCTTGGGAAGAATATGTTGATGCTGCAAAAGGCCTGAAGGCTTGTTTATTAATGTACTTATGCTGCAACTTTTGGATGACACTTGAAGATATTTGATGATACAAGTCTATGGTGTTTTCTCATGCTATATTATGCCACTCTACTCTATTTCATGATGATTCCCACATATGTTTCTACATTTCCTTCACCTTGATGAAGACAAGAGATTGAGTTGATAGCTGATTTCTATAGAAAGACACTATGATGATGGAAACATAGACCCAATCATAGGTTGATGATTGAAAAAGAACTAGTAGCAGCGCATTCTTTATCGGGTCCCGACTAGAATCTAGGTTCAGCAAGAAACAAAGTTCTCAGACAAAAACTTGGAGTAGTCTCTGCTATGATTAAAATTCTGAAGATTAAATTGGATACGCGGGTTTCCTGAAAGACAGTTGCATATATACGCGAGTTTATACATAGAAAACCGCGTATGGGTGGTTGCTAAAATTTTTTGTTTGGGGTCAGCATTCTTCAGCACAGCTGTAGTGCTGTTTAGTATCTCTGATACTATATGGTATCTCTGGTGATGTTTCAGCTCTTATATTTCTGTTTCATTCTCTAATATTGGGTGAATATGCCTTGATGATTGGCTATTGAAATTGTTCAGGTTGCACAGGCTAAGGAGGAGTTTTGGTCATATGGAAAGGATGCATTGGATGCACAGTTTCAGGGGGAGAATTATCCTTGCTGAGAGTACTGCATTGTTGGCATTATGATGATTATGAAATATGATCTCTCTTGAGGTGTTTTTGATATTGGTTATAAAAAGTCATATGTGTAATTTGATGAAAAGGCTATGACCTATGATGTAAATTGTAATATTCAGTCATGTAAAGGGCTTGTTCAAGAATACATCGTTTTTCATGTTGTTTAAATTTCTTAATTTTTTAAAGTGGTTTTTGTTATTTTTCTTGCAATGGACCATTCAGAGATAAAAAACCAGTTATATGAGCCAATCATTAAAAATCAAGATGGAATTCCATATCACTGTGACATGCAACTAATAGTATTGTGACATATTTATAGAATGTTTTTTAATTGTTTTTATTCTCCTCTCTATTTTCATTTAGTATAATAATTATTTTCATGTATTAATGAAATGAATACATTCATGAGATCCAATATAGTAATATATGAGAAATTTCTTACATTGTTTTTCATGTTGTTCAATTTACCTCCTTTTTTAAGTCGTTATTCTTATTTTGTTTACAATAAACCATTCAGACATATACAACCAGTTATATGAGCCAATCATTAAAAATCAAGATTGAAGTCCATATCCCTATGACATGAAACTAAAAATATTTATCAATGTGGTTTTCTCAATATGTTGTGGTTTGGTTCAATGAAAACATATTTATATTTGATAATAATATTAAACTAAAAATAATATATACATTGACATTAATTTAAATACGAATATAGAATTACTAACATTATTAATATTTCATTTTAAACATTAAGTTTAAAAATGTGTGATTTCTTGTTGATTAGTGTAATAGGGGTTATATCACTCATTTCATGTGTACAATGTGTGTTTCTAATGAGGTTTATATTATTTCTAATGAGGTTTATAGCATCACATTTTTAAGATTAAGTTTTTTAACAACAATACAAATGGGGTGTTCTATTATATATATATATATATATATGCCTAGATGTTTCTATATCTTTGTGTATTAAATTTTATTTTGTCATTTTTCATTTTAAATGCAGATATGGATAATAATGATGGCACCTATTATAATCAAGTGGCGACAAATATTTCTAGACTGATCAGTTTTCTTTCTTATCTTCGGAACAAGCTCGATAGAAAAGATGGCTTCCATCCTACTTTTATTTATGAGCATCTTCATCTGCTAGATGAAATGAAAATGAATGTAAAATACTTGTTGCATGTGCACATGAGGGAGGCTTGGAGAAAAACAAGAAGGGATTGGTTGGAAAGCGTTAAGTATCATGATCATTATCCTATTGATTTGAATTGGTGTTCCTTTTGTGGTCAGTCTGGTTGTGTTCACGAAGAGGGTATTTGATAAATGACCTTTGATGGAGAGTTTTGAGTCCATTTTTGTAGTGGGATTTGTTTATGTAAAGACAACAAAAAACATATGTTAATTTCATTGTTTTTTTGGGTTTCATTGATGGCAGAATTGAATATCACTTTAGTTTATTAATTTATTCGGTTAATAATATTAACAATCAGTAATGTTGATTGATCACTTGCGGTTTATCATAATAATAATCATGTGACTTTAAAATTCCTCGTTATTTAAAATATTGGGTCGTATTCTTTATTAAGCTATTTTGTTTTTAATATTGTTCCCTTCACTTTATTGGTCCCTTAGGTTATTAATATTTTTCCCTTGGGTTAACCAGTTCCTTTGGTTTATAATATTAATGTAACACCCCCAATTTGTGTGTTGGAATTTCAAAGTTAGACATTTGAACTTTAATCCTAAGGGGAGTGGACCCCAAAGGATAAATAAATTGTGAATGCAATTTAATATTTAATTTGAGGAAATGAATAAAATAGTGGTATGCATGTTGACCAAAAAAATTAGATTGGAGATCACTTGCTAAATCCATGAGGATGGATAAGGCAACTATTCCCCACAATCCTTCAAAAAAATCCTTGGAAGGAATTATTTCTAATTTAGATTTTGAGGAAGAATCTAAATTTTCCCAAAGATGAGGAAAGTAGTTGGGAAGAGGTAAAAAGCTGGAAAAGATGAGGGAAAGCATAAAACAGCTTTAAAGAATCCTAAAAATGGGAAGCCTAGGAAAACAGGAAGAAAAGCATTCTTCTATTCTGGACGCAGAATTAGAAACAGGCTTTGGGGAACTATTAGCTTAAATAAGCAGCTCCAAAACAGATCAGGGGCTGATCTATGGTGGAGGTGGTCTTAGCTCGGGGGTGAGTTCTGGGAGAAAAATAGAACTCTACGGTTGGGAGGTTGGTCTACTGCATGAGTGGTATGTATTTAAATCACGCAGGGATTTTATTTCCTACAATATGAATTGGATACATATAATTAACTACTCTATATTAGAAGTGTAAATGTTTTCTTCCCCAGAATTGGTTATCATGAGTTTACCTTCAGTATTCTGTGTGATGGCAGATAAGAAATTCAACTATAGTAAATTCTGGCCTATCATTTCTTATTATGAGTAATAGAAATTATGATAAGAAGAATTTTATTTGTAACTTTAATCTGCTTCAATAAATAAGAGAGGGACAGTAGGAAATGAATCATTCAACCCAAATAGCAGAGGAAGGAGAAATTGTTGGAGTCTGTGGTGTTCTTACTTTTAACAGAAGGAAATAGTAGAAGAAAATCTTCTACCCTTTGTATGGTAGTAAGAACAATAGCCTGGGACAGTATCCACCAGAATGTCTAAACCCAACCTGGGTCTAAATCTAGAGATACTGTATAAAGGAAATACCCCAGGGGAATTCAAGTAAAAATTTAAGCAGTTACTAGAATGAAATACTCTAGATCCTAAGAAAAACAATTATAGAAACAAAACAAATGTTACTGTCTGTACAAATTAGGGATACTGAAATACCCTGAAACAGATTCTCCAATGGAGATAATTTCAGTCAAATTTATCATGGATGCATCTAAAATAGATCATGTATGTGCAAATAAACATACTGTAAATACATGGAAGAGTATAGACATAATACAAATTACTCTGAATCTTCTTTATTAAAGCAGTAGGGGAATCAGTTGAAAACTTATTCAGCTCAGAAATATAGTTCATACATGTGTTGTAAGGGAGCAATCATACACTCCAAGAGGTATGTAACTGTCATCTGAAATTTTGGTTATACCTGAGATTAGAAGATGAATATGACCAGTATTTATATTGCAACCATAAAACATTATGGAATATCACATGAGAGAGTCATAACTAGTTTCCCATCAATTTCAATATATTATTCTGAACGCATGTGATTAATTTATGATAACAAAACGGAAGTAAACACAGTAAGGGACTAGGTAGGTATAAAAAGAGACCTGACAGACATGGAATCATTTTCAATATGAAAATAACAAATGGAAGGCTACAGTAGATATTGAATGTATTAACTCTACAGACCTTATGGAAATACGGGAAATTTCGTATATCATGTAAATAGAGGAGAACATTTTTTGATATAGAACAAGTCTAAAATGAAAACGATGAATAAATGAAGGCTTTTCACATAGTCAATCACCATCCTTCGGCATCACAACAAAATAAATATAATATGCCGAGAATTCAGTCAAAACAAATTTACCAGAATATACAACATATATATTTATATATCAATCCGGAATCGATATTCAATGTCCACGACCAAAAAGTAGCATAGGAAGCTTAACGAGTCTCGGCATAAATTCCGAATAAAACTCAACAGAACTTAAAACGCAGACAGCGATAAACACAGTTCGCAGTATGAATTAGAAACAAAGCTTTATCCATTATATGTTTGAGATTAGCAAAATCAAAAGTTTATAGAGAGCAATGATGGCATCGTTCCATCACGAGAAATTCAGGAACCGACTTCATGCCATCAAGCATTCATCTGGAAGCTACCTCAATAGGAGAATGCCACGAATACCGACCTGTAGGTATGAGCAGAAGTTTCAAGTTAGTACATGAAGCAACATGTGCGAGAAATCCGTGTAGCTGAGGCTAGGGTATACACAGGGAATGAAAGACTTCACCTCGGTAAGTAAGAACTGACACCTGTACAGCCCAGGGAAGATGTATTAGAAACCCACGAAAATGCGATGGAAATTGGAGGCAAGTGCGTAAATCAATTCCAGAAAATGGGTAAAGATGTAAAGGTTCATGTATCGATATGCAGAAATCAATAAACATTACAGCCGTGGCCCAACGTAAAGACTACAGTCAGTAGCATACAACCAAGGGTACGTAACCAGGGACGATGGGATGAAAAATAAATCATAAAGACTATTACCTGAACACCGAGAGGGTTTGGAGCGAAAGCTCTCCGCAAAACGCCCCAGGCACCGAGATGAAACCACGTTCCGGAGGAAAATTTAGTTAACTGTAAGAAAAATAGTTTGACTCGCAAAAATTCATAGCCACTGAAACAAACGCCTGGTGAAAAAGACTGAAAAGATTTAGTAATAGAAATATGATTCTGGTAAATGGCTATCAAACTGAATACAAAAACCCCAAACCAGCAAATTACCTGCGTGGAAGTCAGAGGTATCCACGATTTCAGAACTCCAGTCGACTATGGGAGGAAACAACCCAAACAGGCTGAGAGATGGCGTGGGGAGACTTCACTCCTACATCTGGTTGCCAAGCCAAGGGATTGCTGCATTTCTCTTTCGGAATGAGAGAAAAGAACTGAGTTATGCAATGGGGGAATTAAAGAACAACTGGAATCCAAAACTACAAACCCTAATTCGACAGCGCCCTACACTTGTCCTCATCACCACGACGGACATGGGGATGGGCAACTCGGCGGGACTGTAACGATTAAATTCCGAATTTACATCCTTCGCATCTGTCAACCAGAGTAGGTAGAGTACTACAGCATAAGTTAAGAAGCCATAGTCTCGAACACGCTTGAGGGTGAATAGTGTAGTGTTTCAACGAATAGCCATGTGAATCCAAGCCGAGGTGGCTCAACCTGTGTCCAGGTGGTACTCCGGACTTAAATGCCAAGATCGGGCCAAATCAACGTACGCAGAACGACATGATGCACCTTGAAATTGCTATCAGAGTTCAGAACAAAACATATGTAAAAACATTAGGGTCCCAAATGCATATGAATAATTGTGTTAACATGTGGATCGAGAGTAGGTGATCGTTGTGTAGGCAGGTTTAAATGTCATTAGGCCTTACGTTATAAATATGTGATATATATATAAACCCAACGGTTCTGATATATGTATATACCAACGTTTCGTCACAACTATGGTTAGTGCATTATACGTACTTATGATTGGTGCGTGGTATAATAGGGGTAGTCATACCCATACATAAATCAGAAATATATATGTCATCTGCATATATGTAAGTTTTATGGAAATGGTCTTTATCATGTGTCGAAATTATGTCATATGGCATACTATATGGATATATATATTTTATATGCTCAAGAACAAGTATGTAATTGGGAAAGTCAATTTAACCTCAATTTGAGGGTTATGGCCGATTTGATACATACGTTTGGATAATACATCCTAGGCTATCAACTGTTAATGTCGAAAAAAAAAAAAATGTTTCTGGTAATAGAGGTAAATTACAAATGGTATCAAAGCCCAAGTTATAAAACTGGGCTGTTGTGATTGTGCTCACTGAATTCTGAATGTTATGTTATAAATGAATATTGTAGAGATTTTTTTTTTTCAATTTTACTGATCAATATGATGAGTGTGTACAGTGGTGCTAAAATGGCTGAAGGTGGAGAAACTTATGTGGATCTGCATGATGAGTTTGGTTCACCAGATCCCAATGCCCCAGTACTGGCTATGTTGCACAGGTTGCAACGAGAATTGGCTGAACTAAGGAGCCAGAATGACATATTGTCATCAGCCAGTAAGGAGTAGGAAAAGATCATCAGAGAACTAACTTCCCGAAACAGCCAAGAAGGCGAAGGTTCCGGAAAGAGGAAGATGGATGAGTCTGATGATGATGATGCTGCTAGACATCAATATAAACAGAAAAGAGAACTGCAGGGGGAATTCCGAAAGATCAAACCTCCCTCCTATGATGGGGAGAAGGAGGAAGATGTTGAAGCTTGGTTGCTGAACATTATTAAGTATTTCCAAGTTTATGAATATGAGAGCAATCTGAAAGCCAGATTAGCTGTTTACAAGCTACAAGGTAAAGCTACCTTGTGGTGGGAGGAGACAAAAATGGTGCATGCCATTGATGAAAAGACAGTTACTTGGGAGGATTTCCAGGTTAAGTTCAAAAATTGTTATTTGAATGAGCGCTATTATGATGATAAAGCAAAAGAATTCCACGAACTTAGACTAGGACAGCTCACTATTGATGAGTTGGTTACTAAGTTTACAAACCTGTTGAGATATGTACCCTACATTAGGGAAGAAAAGGCAAAAGTACAAAGGTTTCTGAATTGTTTGCCTATAGTATACAAAGAGAAAATTGAGTTTGACAACCCAAAGACAATGGACAAAGCTGTTAGAAAAGCGAGATTATGCTATGAGCAGTTTAAAGGAAAGGCTGAACAAGGAAAAAGCTGGTTAAACAAGGGAGAATTTAAGGGAAAAAGACAAAAACCATCATATTTAAAGAATTTTGGCAGAGATCATCTGCGGAAAAAGTTTAATAAACCCAAAGAGAGCCAACCTGCTCAATCCCAGGTGGCTTCAAAACAAATAGAGGGGGACAATAAAAAGGAAGGGACAGTTAGAATGAAGGAACCCTTGAAGTGTTGGGGCTGTGGAGAACCCCATGTTTTGAGGGATTGTCCCCATCGAAACATTCATATGATCAGAAGAGAGCGGGAAGCGACAACAGTAAATGACATCGCCAGAAATATACCAACTATCAGTGCAGCCTTGGAAAATCGGCAAGCAGAACATCAAGCAACCATGGTGGAAATGGAGGGTAAGATTTCTGACCTACCTTTTACTATTTTGATTGATCCAGGTGCTTCTTTAAGTTACATTAGTCCTGGAATGGTAGAAAAAAGGTAAAATCAAACCTGAAAAATTTCAGCAGACATGGTTGGTACAGCTGGCCACTGGGACTAAGAGAAAAGTAACACATAAATTGCCCAAAACAACAATTCAATTAAATGGTTTTCCAACAGAAGTAAATCTGAACATACTGCTGTTAGGATCCTATGACTTGCTGATAGGAATGGATTGGCTGGAAAAGAGGAAAGCCTTGATGAATTGCTGAGATAAAACCCTGCATTGTGTGGATGAAGAAGGGAAACCTTTTACTCTAAAAGGAAAACCAAAATCCATTTCAGTAAGACAAATATCAGCCTTACAATTAAAACGAACAACTAGAAAAGGATACCAAGTTTATGCAGTACATGTGGAGGAAGTAGAACAGAAAACTAGAGAAAATCTGTTGAATGAATTACCGGTGGTAAGGGAGTTTAAAGAAGTTTTTCCAGATGAGATTCCTCATCTTCCCCCCAAAAGAGAAATTGACTTTACCATAGATCTGATGCCGGGAGCAACACCTGTTTCCCGAGCCCCCTATCGAATGAGCCCTCCTGAACTTATGGAGCTGAAGATGAAATTGCAAGAATTACTAGATAAAGGTTACATTAGACCAAGTATGTCTCCTTGGGGAGCACCGGTCTTATTTGTGAAAAAGAAATATGGAAATTTTAGGATGTGCATTGATTATCGTCAACTAAACAAGTTGACCATTAAAAATAGATATCCACTCCCTATAATTGATGATCTTTTTGATCAGGTGAGAGGGGCCTCAGTCTTTTCGAAGATTGACTTAAGAACTGGGTATCACCAGCTCAGAATCAAGGAAGAAGACATCAACAAAACAGCTTTTCGAACTCGGTATGGACACTACGAATTTGTAGTCTTACCTTTTGGATTGACAAATGCCCCTGCCACATTTATGTGTCTGATGAACAGTGTGTTAAATAAGTATTTGGATAAATTTGTTCTTGTGGTCATATATGATATCTTAGTCTACTCCAAAAATGAGGATGAACATAAAGAACACTTGAGAATAGTGTTGCAGACTTTAAAAGAGAACCAGTTATATGCCAAGTTCAGCAAATGTGAATTCTATAAAGATAAAATTCAATATCTGGGTCATATTATTTCTCAAAAAGGCCTTGCAGTTGATCCTGAAAAGATAAAAGCCATTAAAGAATGGCCAGTCCCAACTGATGTTTCTGCAGTAAGGTCATTCATGGGGATGGCAGGCTATTATCGCAGATTTGTGGAAAGATTTTCTGCTATAGCACATCCCATCACTTCATTGCAAAGAAAGGGTGTCAAGTTCGTGTGGACTGAAAAATATCAAGTCAGTTTCGAGCAATTAAAACAAAAACTTACTTCAGCCCCTATACTAAAGATTGCAGATCCTGATAAAGAATTTTTTGTATGTACAAATGCTTGCAGAGAGGGGTTGGGAGGAGTCCTGTTGCAGGAAAAATCAGTTATTGCCTATGAATCTCAGAAACTGAAAATACATGAACAGAATTATAGTGCCTATGATTTGGAATTAGCAGCTGTTATCCATGCTTTGAAAATGTGGCGGCACTATCTTCTTGGGAAAAAGTTTATCTTGATGACTGATCACATTAGTCTCAAATACTTCTTTTCCCAAACTGATCTGAATGCAAGGCAAGCCAGATGGTTGTCCTTTTTAAGTGAATTTGATATGGACATAAAACATATCAAGAGAAAAGAAAAGAAAGTTGTTGATGCATTAAGCAGGAATGCTTGCCAGAATATAAACAGCCTTGGAAGTAGTGCACAGATCGAAGTAGAAGAATTGGTGAGAAAAGCAATCAAGATCCAAACTATGAAACACTCTTGGTGAAACTACAAAAAAGGGAGAAAATTGATTTCACTCATAACCAAAAAGGACTGCTCTACTATAAAAATAGGTTGTATATTCCAAATGTAGAGTCCTTAAAAAGAGAAATTTTGGATGAATATCACAAACAGCCATATGCAGGACATCCAGGATATCAGAAAATGTTAACAGCCCTGAAAAAGAAGTTGTTCTGGCCAGGAATGAAGAAATATGTGGCAGAATATTTATGTAAGTGCATGGAATGTCAACTAGTCAAAGTTGAGCATCAACATTCAGCAGGTCTTTTAAACCCTTTGCCAATTGCAGAATGGAAATGGGACACAGTTTCCATGGAATTTATAACAGGGTTACCCAAAACTAAATATCAACATGATTCTGTAATGGTAGTAGTAGACACTCTCACAAAAGCTGCCCACTTTATACCCGTGAAATCTACCTTTGGGACAGCTCAAGTAGCGAATGTGTTTCTGAAGGAAGTAGTAAGGCTTCATGGGGTTCCAAAGGTAATTGTCTCAGACCGAGATGTTAAGTTTACCGCAGCCTTTTGGAAAGGATTGTTTGGAGGGATGGGTACTAAGTTGAATTTTAGTACTGCCTATCACCCTCAGACCGATGGGCAAACAGAGAGGACTAATCAAATTCTGGAGGATATGTTGAGAATTTATGTGATGGACAGACCATCAAAGTGGGAAGAGTATTTGCATTTAGCTGAATTTGCCTATAATAATAGCTACCAATCCTCTATCAAAATGAGTACGTTTGAGGCACCGTATGGAAGAAAGTGTCGTACTCCTTTGAGCTGGAGTCAACCAGAGGATAATATAATGTTGGGACCTGATGCCTTACAAGAGATGGAGAGAATTGTTAAACAGATACAAAGAAACATCAAGACAGCACAAGATCGCCAGAAAAGCTATGCTGATAAGAAAAGAGTGCACCGAGAATTCAAAGTGGGAGATCATGTGTATTTGCGTATTAAACCCAAAAAGAGCACACTTTATGCTGGAAGTTGTGCAAAATTGGCTTCTAGATATTGTGGTCCTTTTGAAGTCTTAGAAAGGGTGGGACCAGTGGCTTACAAACTGGCTTTACCACCCCATGTTAGAGTTCATGATGTGTTTCATGTTTCATTATTAAAAAGATATGTGCATGATGCTTCTCACATAGTTGATTAGAATGTTGTACAGGTGGAACCAGAAGGGGAATTTCTGCCAGAACTGCTTCAAGTATTGGAGCGGGAAGAAATTGAATTGAGAAACAGAACGGTAGCCAGAGTAAAAGTGCAGTGGAAGCACTTTACTGCTGAAGAAGCTACTTGGGAAAGAGAAGCTGAAATGATGGAAAGATATCCGTTTTTGTTTGAAAAATGAACTCTAGTAGTTAAATAACAACACCGAGGACGGTGTTTATTTTTAGAGGGGGAATATGTAACACCACCAATTTGTGTGTTGGAATTTCAAAGTTAGACATTTGAACTTTAATCCTAAGCGGAGTGGACCCCAAAGGATAAATAAATTTTGAATGTAATTTAATATTTAATTTGAGGAAACGAATAAAATACTGGTGTGCATTTTGACCAAAAAAATGAGATTGGAGATCACTTGCTAAATCCATGAGGATGGATAAGGCAACTCTTCCCCACAATCCTTCAAAAAAATCCTTGGAAGGAATTATTTCTAATTTAGATTTTGAGGAAGAATCTAAATTTCCCCAATGATGAGGAAAGTAGTTGGGAAGAGGTAAAAAGCTGTAAAAGTTGAGGGAAAGCATAAAACAGCTTTAAAGAATCCCAATAATGGGAAGCCTAGGCAAACAGGAAGAAAATCATCCTGCTATTCTGGACGCAGAATTAGAAACAGGCTTTGGGGAACTATTAGCTTAAATAAGCAGCTCCAAAACAGATCAGGGGTTGATCTATGGTGGAGGTGGTCTCAGCTCGGGGGTGAGTTCTGGGAGAAAAATAGAACTCTACGGTTGGGAGGTTGGTCTACTGCATGAGTGGTATGTATTTAAATCACCCAGGGATTTTATTTCCTGCAGTATGAATTGGCTACATATAATTAACTACTCTATATTAGAAGTGTAAATGTTTAGTTCCCCATAATTGGTTATCATGAGTTTACCTTCAGTATTCTGTGTGATGGTAGATAAGAGATTCAACTATAGTAAATTCTGGCCTATCATTCTTTATTATGAGTAATAGAAATAATGATAAGAAGAATTTTATTTGTAACTTTAATCTGCTTCAATAAATAAGAGAGGGACAGTAGGAAATGAATCATTCAACCCAAATAGCAGAGGAAGGAGAAATTGTTGGAGTCTGTGGTGTTCTTACTTTTAACAGAAGGAAATAGTAGAAGAAAATCTTCTACCCTCTGTATGGTAGTAAGAACAATAGCCTGGGACAGTATCCACCAGAATGTCTAAACCTAACCTGGGTCTAAATCTGGAGATACTGTATAAAGGAAATACCCCAGGGGAATTCAAGTAAAAATTTAAGTAGTTACTAGAATGAAATACTCTAGATCCTAAGAAAAATAATTATAGAAACAAAACCAATGTTACTGTCTGTACAAATTAGGGATACTGAAATACCCTGAAACAGATTCTCCAATGGAGATAATTTCAGTCAACTTTATCATGGATGCATCTAAAATAGATCATGTATGTGCAAATAAACATACTGTAAATACATGGAAGAGTATAGACATAATACAAAGTACTCTGAATCTTCTTTATTAAAGCAGTAGGGGAATCAGTTGAAAACTTATTCAGCTCAGAAATATAGTTCATACATGTGTTGTAAGGCAGTAATCATACACTCCAGGAGGTATCTAACTGTCATCTGAAATTCTGGTTATACCTGAGATTAGAAGATGAATATGACCAGTATTTATATCGCAACCATCAAACATTATGGAATATCACATGAGAGAGTCATAACTAGCTGCCCATCAATTTCAATATATTATTCTGAACGCATGTGATTAATTTATGATAACAACACGAAAGTAAACACAGTAAGGGACTAGGTAGGTATAAAAAGAGACCTGACAGACATGGAATCATTTTCAATACGAAAATAACAAATGGAAGGCTACAGTAGATATTGAATGTATTAACTCTTCAGACCTTCTGGAAATACGGGAAATTTCGTATATCATGTAAATAGAGGAGAACATTTTTAGATATAGAACAAGTCTAAAATGAAAATGATGAATAACTTAAGGCTTTTCACATAGTCAATCACCATCCTTCGGCATCACAACGAAATAAATATAATATGCCGAGAATTCAGTCAAAACAAATTTACTAGAATATACAACATATATATTTATATATCAATCTGGAATCGATATTCAATGTCCACGACCAAAAAGTAGCATAGGAAGCTTAACGAGTCTCGGCATAAATGCCGAATAAAACTCAACAGAAGTTAAAACGCAGACGGCGATAAACACAGTTCGCAGTATGAATTAGAAACAAAGCTTTATCCATTATATGTTTGAGATTAACAAAATCAAAAGTTTATAGAGAGAAATGATGGCATCGTTCCATCACGAGAAATTCAGGAACCGACTTCATGCCATCAAGCATTCATCTGGAAGCTACCTCAATAGGAGAATGCCACGAATACCGACCTGTAGGTATGAGCAGAAGTTTCAAGTTAGTACATGAAGCAACCTGTGCGAGAAATCCACGTAGCTGAGGCTAGGGTATACATAGGGAACGAAAGACTTCACCTCGGTAAGTAAGAACTGACACCTGTACAGCCCAGGGAAGATGTATTAGAAATCCACGAAAATGCGATGGCAATTGGAAGCAAGTGCGTAAATCAATTGTAGAAAATGGGTAAAGATGTAAAGGTTCAGGTATCGATATGCAGAAATCAATAAACATTACAGCCGTGGCCCAACGGAAAGACTACAGTAAGTAGCATACAACCAAGGGTATGTAACCAGGGACGATGGGATGAAAAATCAATCATCAAGACTATTACCTGAACTCCGAGAGGGTTTGGAGCGAAAGCTCTCCGCGAAATGCCCCAGGCACCGAGATGAAACCACGTTTTGGAGGAAAATTTAGTTAACTGTAAGAAAAATAGTTTGACTCGCAAAAATTCATAGCCACTAAAACAAACGCCTGGTGAAAAAGACTGAAAAGATTTTGTAATAGAAATATGATTCTGGTAAATGGCTATCAAACTGAATACAAAAATCCCAAACCAGCAAATTACCTGCGTGGAAGTCAGAGGTATCCACGATTTCAGAACTCCAGTCGACTGTGGGAGGAAACGACCCCAACAGACTGAGAGATGGTGTGGGGAGACTTCACTCCTACATCTGGTTGCCAAGCCAAGGGATTGCTGCATTTCTCTTTCGGAACGAGAGAAAAGAACCGAGTTATGAAATGGGGAAATTAAAGAACAACTGGAATCCAAAACTACAAACCCTAATTCGACAGCGCCCTACACTTGTCCTCATCACCACGACGGACATGGGGATGGGCAACTCGGCGGGACTGTAACAATTAAATTCTGAATTTACATCCTTCGCATCTGTCAACCAGAGTAGGTAGAGTACTACGGCATAAGTTAATAAGCCACAGTATTGAACACGCTTGAGGGTGAATAGCTTAGTGTTTCAACGAATAGTCATGTGAATCCAAGCCGAGGTGGCTCAACCTGTGTCCAGGTGATACCCCGGACTTAAATGCCAAGATCGGGCCAAATCAACGTACGCAGAACGACATGATGCACCTCGAAATTTCTATCAGAGTTCAGAACAAAACATATGTAAAAACGTTAGGGTCCCAAATGCATATGAATAATTGTGTTAACATGTGGATCGAGAGTAGGTGATCGTTGTGTAGGCAGGTTTAAATGTCATTATGCCTTCCGTTATAAATATGTGATATATATATAAACCCAACGGTTCTGATATCTGTATATACCAACGTTTCGTCACAACTATGGTTAGTGCGTTATACGTACTTATGATTGGTGCGTGGTATAATAGGGGTAGTCATACCCATACATAAATCAGAAATATATATGTCATCTGCATATATGTAAGTTTTATGGAAATGGTCTTTGTTATGTGTTGAAATTATGTCATATGGCATACTATATGGATATATATTTTTTATATGCTCAAGAACAAGTATGTAATTGGGAAAGTCAATTTAACCTCAACATGAGGGTTATGGCCGATTTGATACATAAGTTTGGATAATACATCCTAGGCTATCAACTGTTAATGTCGAAAAAAAAAAAACTGTTTGTGGTAATAGAGGTACATTACTATTAAACCCTTGGGTTTATTAGTTCTTTTGGTTTATAATATGAATAATGCCTTGGGTTAATTATTAGTGTTTATTAATTTCTTCAACTTGAGTATTTTTTAATTAATTTTTTTGATCCTTTGAATTTATTAATCACTTGAGTTTATTAATAATTTTTGTTTCTAATACTAATTTGTTGGGTTTATAATATTAATAATCCCTTCGGTTTATTGATCTTATTTTTTAATAATATTAATCGTCCCTTTGCTTTATTGATGTTTTGTGTTTATAATTTTAATATTTCACTGTATTTGTTGATCCATTGGGTTTAAAACATTGATTCCTTAATTTTTTGGATTCTTTCGGTTCGTAATATTATTCCCTTCAATTTATTAAATAAAAAATTTGGGATTTAAATACTAGTCCTAGAGTTTAATAATAATGCATTGTCCAATTTTAGATTATGAAAAACACTGACTCAATATGAAAATCAACCATGGGAAACCATTGTTAATTAGCGTTAGCCATAGTCGAACAATGTCATCCATGATCAAATGTCACTTTCTGACAAATATTATCTCAATATGAAAATCAACCATGGCCAACCATGGTCATAGTTGGTCCAACATCACATTGTGACAACGATTGTCTCAATATTTAAATCAAGCATGGTAAACCATGTTTATTCCCCTCAGTTTATAATATTAATAATCATGGGACTTTATTAATGATTTTTATTTAAAAAATTGATTCCTAAGATTTATTAAACTCTTTATTAGTCATGTGAGTTTCTCATTCATTTTCATTTAAATATTTATTCCTAGCCTTTACTAATCTTTTTTATTTTTATATGTATCCCTTGGCTTTGTTGATCTCTTATGTTTTTAATATTTTTCCCTTGGGTTCCCCAATTCCTTTGGTTTATAATATTAAACCCTTGGGTTTACTAGTTATTTTGGTTTATAATATTAATAATCTCTTGTGTTTATTAATTAGTTGATTTTAAAATATTGATTCCTATGGTTTATTAATTTATGAGGTTTTTGAATTTGAAATATTTATTCTTAGGGTTTGTTACTCTCTTGTGTTTTTAATATTGATCCGTTGGCCTTATTTATCCCTTAATTTTTCGGATTATTTCGGTTCGTAATATTATTCCCTTCAGAGTATTAAATCCAAATATTGGGGTTTAAATATTAGTCGTAGAGTTTAATACTAATGCATGGTCCAATTTCACATTATGAAAAACACTGACTCAATATGAAAATCAACCATGGGAAACCATTGTTAATTAGCGTTAGCCATTGTTGATCAATGTCATCCATGATCAAATGTCAAATTCTAACAAATATTGTCTCAATATGAAAATCGCCGATGGCCAACCATGGTCATAGTTTGTCCAACGTCGCATTGTGACAACAATTGTCTCAATGTTTAAATAAAGCATGGTAAACCATGTTTATTCCCCTCGGTTTACAATATTAATAATCATGTTACTTTATCAAAGATTTTTATTTATAAAATTGATTCCTAAGATTTATTAATCTCTTTATTAATCATGTTAGTTTCTCCTTCATTTGCATTTAAAAAATGTATTCCTAGCCTTTAATAATCTTTTTTATTTTTTATATGTATCCCTTGGCCTTGTTGATCTCTTATGTTTTTAATATGTTTTCCTTGGGTTTCCCAATTCCTTGGTTTATAGTATTAAACCCTTGAGTTTATTAGTTCTTTCGGTTTATAATATTAATAATCCCTTGTGTTTATTAATTTGTTGATTTTAAAATATTGATTCTTATGATTTATTAATTTCTTAGGTTTTTGAATTTAAAATATTTATTCTTAGGTTTTTCTAATCTCTTTTTCTTTTAATATTAATCTGTTGGCCTTATTGCTCCGTTATGTTTCTAAAAATTTTCCCTTGGGTTCACCAATTCCTTTGGTTTATAATATTAAACCCTTGGGTTTATTATTTCTTTTGGTATATATTATTAATAGTCCCTCAGTTTTATTAGTCTCTTGAGTTTAAAATATTAAATAATATGGTTTACTAAATTCTTAGGTTTTGGGTTAAAACTATGTTAATTTCAATGTCATTTTTTTGGTTTCACCGATGGTGGAATTAAATATCACTTTAGTTTATTAATTCAATCGGTTTATAATATTAACAATCAGTAAGGTGCATTGATCACTTGTGCTTTATCATAATAATAATCATGTGACTTTAAAATTCCTCTCTATTTAAAATGTTTGGTTGTATTCTTTATTAATCTATTGTGTTTTTAATATTGTTCCCTTCGCCTTATTGGTCCCTTAGGTTATTAATATTTTTCCCTTGGGTTCACCAATTCCTTTGGTTTATAATATTAAAACCTTGGGTTTATTAGTTCTTTTGATTTATAATATGAATAATGCCTTGGGTTAATTATTAGTGTTTATTAATTTCTTCAACTTGAGTTTTTTTTTATTATTTTTTTTTGTTATATAATTTTGCGTGTTGTGCAGAGTTATATTATATATGGTTGGTTGTGGTTGTAACATTAAATATCAATTTTTGATATAACATTATAAGTTTAGGTTATGGTAAAAAGTAAATGTTTGATATAATATTATAATGTTGGGTTATGAGATAAAAGTAAATGTAAAAATAATCTCATTTTTGAGCTATGGGATAGGTTTGCTAGACCAACTCTTTATCTTTCCATAGCTCAAAATTTGTAAAAGAAAATATGGTGTAACCAAGAAAAATATAAGTAAATTTATAGTAAAACATAGTTTTTTTTAAAGTGAATTTCGAGAAATGTTACATGGAAGATAATATCACACAATATTGATATTAACAAAAATTATTTACAATGTTGACTTGATTTCTTTAAAATTTTTCCTTTAGCTCTCTTGGGCCTTTTGGTCTCTCTTGAACCTCTCTGGTCCTTAGCCACTATCAATTGTCTTCTCTCTATTCCCTATTTCTTTTCTATTTTTCTGCATTTCCTTCTTTCTACTTTATTTCTTAATTACAAAAAATATACATTACATGATGAAAGTTGTTCTACAACTATCTCTTAAAAATTACAAAATATATGAACCCAATTATTTCGCTCTTTTACAATAAGCCACATGACCAAAAATGTGAAGTCATATTCTCCTACCAACATAGATTCTTTCCAAAACTAAAACACCTGCCTTTACCTGAACACTTACCTTTACTTGAAAATTTCAATTTATATAAAATTGAAATGAAAAATTTTCACTCCCATGTAGAAATTTCAAAACACCTCCAGATATAGGAGATAATGTTGACGTTTGGGATTATGCTCATATATCAAATATTCTAATAATCATCAATTATTTAAATAATTAGCTTTTTCCACATCGTCATTAATGATTTCCTATTATAGATTTTTAAATAAATCAATATAAGACTTTAAAATATATAACATTTTAGTGTTAATATAAATTAATACTAAGCATTAATATGAGTTAATGATAAAATTTATCATTAAAAAAATCATTTTCGTAACTTTGAAGTAATGGTCAAAGTTTTAAAATTATATGATTCTTCATTAAAATGGTAAAAATCATAATTAAATTTACATTTATTTTAAAACATAAACAATATTTTATTTTATATTATACAGACTAATATTTTTGAAAAGAAATTATAAAAAATCGTGTTACTAATTAATTAATATTTTTTAAAGTATAATAAAAAAATATCCTGACCAAACCCCCTTCTAACCATTTTCATTCATCGCTACTGAAATTCGTCGGATGGCTCACCGTCTTGCTAAGATTGAAAACATCCTCACGAAAGGACAATGCCCTATTTCTTGTTAGATCAACGTCTCTACTTCCGTTTAGACTTCTATGGTTTATTATATCATTTGCTTCTATTTTTCGGATATGCATCATTGTATGGTCACAAGAGTTTATAAGGATCAGGGAGATATTTTGTATCTTTGGATTTGTTGAGATATTCATGGTAGCCGTTTCCGCTACTCTTAGCTTTCCGACTTATGATGTTGATGTAAATTTTGGTTTTATGAAAAAAAAATTCATAGTTGTTTTAATTTCTTCAGTTGTATGAAATGATATTGAAGTGAGATTGATATACTGTGTTTTGTACTTAATAAATAGATTTCCTAATTTACAAAATAATTATTATTATTGTGGAAAACGTTCTACTTTGAGATTTTATTATTTATTTATATTTTTCAGCTTCTAATTATATGTAGGTTAGGGTTTCAATATCTAGAAACTACCTTTTATCATAAAAGGACTAGAATTTTGGTTTATCAACCAGAAATACTAGGAAATCTACCTTCTTAGTTTTTCAACCAAGACAACATATAATAATCAATAGCATACCACAAGACATAAAACATATATAGACTATGCAGATTTAGGATGAAAATTATAGGGTTTTTTGGGTTGAGAGAGGGGAAATGTATCCAATGTTTGAATGGCTTTCTTAGATTTCCTAACTTTTCTTCTCTTCTTGGACTAATGCCTTAATTTTATTGTGTCTTTATTTTTTATTGTCCTTAATCATCTTGGGGATATTTGAAATATTATTTATGAATTATTAGGGGGGATTTGAAAAAATCAAACCCACCCGAGTGTTATAAGTTTGATGTTTTGGCAAGGATTTTGGATCTTTGTTGAGACAGGCATTTTCTAGTACAATCACACATGGACAATCTAAAGCATGTATTCTAAAAATTATTCAATTTCAACCTTTTCCACTAGTGACCTAGTTGGAACATTTGGCAAATTATTTTGCAGATTTATTTTTGGATTTTTTTCTTGGGAATCAAAGACTTGGGAATACCTGTAGCTCCTAAAAGGGAGACTTATTAACTAACTTCTTCCACCATTGCTTCTTCTGGAAAGGATAGAGATTGAAATTGTTTCCATATTTGGGCTTTTTAGTGGAAGTTGTCG
This sequence comes from Pinus albicaulis, assembly GCA_034641835.2. Lineage (NCBI taxonomy): Eukaryota > Viridiplantae > Streptophyta > Pinopsida > Pinales > Pinaceae > Pinus > Pinus albicaulis. Next base: position 1,378,232,250 of record CM076584.1, read on the forward strand.
CTCCTTGAGGTCTTAAATTCATTTCCCTTTGGGGGTTTTCCAAAAAATTCTCTCTCTTTATTGCTTGATTAATGCTATGGTGAACCATTTGAAATAGGAGGAAAATATCTAAAAATATACCTATATTTATGACAAAACATGAATCTGAATGAGACATTTTCAGAATCCAATACATGTATCCAAAAATTATCTTGATCATAAATATTTATTGGAGTTGAAATAAGTTGAGAAATATTTTTGTAGATAATGATCGAACAACAATCCTTTCATAGGAAGTGTATCTCTCTGTCTTAGTTGGCTCAAAGGCCTTGACAAAGCTACCAATGGCATTTCCAATACTTTAAATGATTTCTTCCTCCCAATATTCTTTGGAAAGAGAAAAGGTCCAAACTGATATGGAGGTAGAAAGGAATTCTACATTCTCAGGATTGTCCCATTCTTTCCAAACTTGAATTAAGAACCCAAAATTATGAAAAAAATATGGCCCTCTTTCAAATACCCTAATTTTATCTTTGAATCTAGAAGTGAAGAACCATTTTTCTCCAGTTGTGTGTGTGTGTGTGTGTGTGTGTGTGTGTGTGTGTGTGTGTCTTGAGGTTCCAATTATTTTGGATCAATGACTTTACAAAGGGACATAATATGATATCATACTTTAGATCTTCCACTTATTTTGGTAAGTAATGCTCTTCAATTTTATTTTGCATATTTCTCCAAAAAGTTATTTATAAATGATGAGGAATTTGGGAGAGATTATTGATTAATAAAATTTCATATAAATTCCTAAGACAATATGATGAAAGGAGGCTAATAATCCACCTCCCTTAGAACTAACCATGTAATTATATAGAAAAAAACCTAAGAGATAAATAATTTACTAAAATAAATTCTATAGAGTTATATAATCTAAATAAGGCTTATGTTCTCAATTTTAAATTAAATATTTAATATTGAAAATTGTGTTATTTATAATATGATTTTTTGATTTTAAAAGGAAAATTATAAATTTCTTATATAAATTCTATTGGCCTTAGACTATACCCTAAAACGACTTTGTCTTAGATCATAGCTCATTCTTTATTATAATCCTTATATATAGAGATATGTGGCAAGGGTGAAAACATGCACCCTAATTACAAGTAGTATGATTTTTCTTGAATATTTGTAATGAATCTATCTAAATTAGTAAATAGAAGTCAATATTAATAATCCCAATATCCACCATTTATTTGAAAATTGAGTTAGGTCATATTTTTTTAATTATATATATAATTATATTAAATATGTAATTTCGAAGAACACTTGTGCACACTAATTTTGAAACTCCACAAAAACAGTACAACCATATTACATAGTGAAGATCAGAAGATTGGGATACTAATTTTGTTGCAGTGCAATAACCGAACCGAGCCTAATACGCTTTACTACATCTCCTTTCCATATTTCACGTTAGCATTTTAGAAAGTGAAATATTAGTTAATTTTAATTTTTACTATTTTTTTAATTATAAATTTATATAATAATTTCTAAATTTATGTTTTTGTGACGTGACTAAATTTTATCTCACTTTTCGGGATCCATAAAAAATTGTTATTTAAGGTGATTTTTTGAGTAAGCCAATGTGATGGAGTGGCTATTCGTCATTGACAATTTTTGAAATAATTTTTTTAATGTAGTATTATATTTTAAATATTTTTATGATATATAGTATAATTTTGAGAATTATAATTAGCAATTGTATGATTACTAGATGTGGCAAAGGAAACATTTTATGATTTTTAAAAAGATTCAATAATTGCTAAGAAAGATATATGTAGTGTTTTTGGTCAATTTTAGTAAATGCAGTGAAATATTCTGAAGTTGTATATGTATAAATGCCCCAAAGTACTCAATAGACTAAATGAAATCACTACACTTCACTTAGGTTACAGTATTTGCTATTTAGGGTAGAATTCAAAACTTCAAGTGTTTCATTTAAAGTAGTAGAAAGAAGCATTAACAAGCTACACATAACATATTATAATAAACATTGTAAATTAAGGCAATCATGTTGATAACAAGGTTTTAGGACTAACAAAGCTAGCAATGTTTAGTTAAAAATCTTTAATAATTTGAATCCCCAATGGATGATGTGTTAATCTGAGCCACTTTCAACATGCTATAACCAAATGGTCAAGTACTAAATCTGTACCTATTTTAACTTTCAATATATCTGATAAATCATACGCTAAGATTACAAGCCCTGCAACTACATCTAAAAACAAATATGATCACTTGCATATCAAACTAAAAGCCAGTTTTCAATTAAATTCAGAGAACAAGACATTGCAACTTCCAGACATAAAAATAAGAGAGAAATGAAGATTAAAAAACTGAAGGCATCATGTGCAATGACATGAATACCACACTTAAGTAGTGGCCCTCGGGCCTGGCTAAGTGACCTTCATGCCTAGCCTGGGTTCAAAGGCCATATCTCTTGTAGCTCTCACATAACCTTGGTCATCATTTAAAGGAGAGTTAGGAACTTTCAATATCTTTGAAATGATCTTCAAGAAAATTGTATAGGTAATCATTTTGTTTTCATGTTTAGTGTATTTAGTCCATCCTGATCTGGTGTTTCCTCTTCTATTATACATGGTTACTCTCGCAGAATGGTGGCATCAAGCTTGAAGGGGATGGTTATGATTTCCAGTGGTAACTAGTTCACTACTCTGAAAAGAACAATGAGCTAGATCACCTGGATATAGGTCACAATCAATGTTTTTCATAGGCTTATATATTCTGGAAGATCAACTTGTTTATCAATAGGAAACTTGTAAAAAATGAAACATGGTAAATTGAGTTACATGGTTGGTTGAGGTACCAATTTACTATTTTCCTGTAGTGACTGTTAGCTTTTAATTTCTTTTGGCTTCTATATATTCATTGCCAATGGCTAAAAAAGAAGCTACACTTTCTGAATAGATTAAGCAAAACAAAGAATATATATATTCATCAAATTTATTCCAATGGAACACACAAATTTAATATTGTTTCTTAAATGAAGTGTTTATTTTGTATTGAGTCAAAGGTAGAAACCATATCTAGTCTTTAGGTGGTAAACAATTACAAAGAATTCTAATTTGCATTGTAATTGTTAACAATTCAGTGGGCTTGCTTAAACACGTTAGTACCCATTTCCCAAAATTCTACCTTTATACTACCTTATAAATTTTTTTCGAAGTAAAATATATTGAAAAGACATCTAGAAAATATTAGAAATGAAAATTACAGCCTATTCTGGGCCCTAGCAAGTCATTTCATGTTGAGGAAGGAGCCTAGAGATGTTGCGTGTAGCCTTCATGGGAATATGGAATGGGATGAGCTGGAGATCATGATTTTGACAGGGAAGTTTACAAAGAAATATAGGTGCATAACAAATCCACCAATACTTTCCCATTTTTCTACTTCCCAATTTCACAGGTGGTGAATATAAGCTTGAATTTCTTGTTGTTCGACTGGGGGGACTTTGTGGTATTGAAATTTCCAGAATCTAGTGAGCGTTTCTCTGCTTTCATGGGCTAAGATAGCTGAATGTGATGCAGTTGAATAGGTCACCTCTATTTGTGTTTTCACAGTGCTAAAGGTCCTTGTGGAGGGCCTTTAGTGCTTCTTCGACACAAAAATGGCAGTAGGAATGTGCCATGTAGAAAGCAGAAGAGGAAGGAAAGAAATCCAAGAAGGAGTCTGAGGATCACCTTTAATGTTTCTTAGACACAACAATGGCAGGATGAGTGTTGTTGAAACTGGAATATCAAGGAATAAAATCGAAGTGGGAGTCTCCTAATTCCACCAGCCTAGAACTTCTAGTTTAAACTATAAAACTAAGAGTGAAGTGCATAGATTGGGAAATGTAAATAGTAAGACTCAAGAGCCCTTGACCCTGATGGAACTACCATGTCGTTATTATGTTCATATGTGTATTGGGTAATGGTTATTGGGCATAAAAGTGGCAACGTGAATGTGACATGTAGAAACCAGAAGAGGAAGGAAGGAAATCCATGCAGGAGTCTGAGGGTTGCCTTTAATGTTTCTTAGACACAAAAATTACAGGATGAGTGTTATGTTGAAACTGGAAGATGAAGGATTGAAATAAAAGTGCTAATCTCCTAATTCCACCAACCTAAAACTTCCAGTTGAAACTATAGAACTAAGAGCTTATATCTAGAAGTGAAAATCTTGGGAAATAGTAAGAGTTCTTGACCTTGATGGAACTAGCCTGTTGTTATTATCTTTTTTATGTCCCATTGAGTAGCCTGCTTCCCTTTGTGCTGAGTAATTTTCTTCCATTTTTTGGTGAGAGTTGGTCCTTGTGGAGGACCTTTAGTGCTTCTTAGACACAAAAATGACAGCTGGGGTGTGTGTCATGTCAATCAAAGAATAGGAAGGAATGAAATCCGAGCACGACTCTGAAGGCCTTTAGTGTTTCTTGGACACAGATATGGAAGCATGAGTGTGCCATGTTGAAACTAGGAGAGGAAGGAATGAAATCTGAGGAGGAGTCTCCTAATTCCATTGGCCTAAAAATTTCAATTGAAACTAGAACTAAAAGCCTATTACCTGGAAGTGTAAATATTTGGAAATGTAATAGGAAGATTTGATCCAGAGAGAACTTGCATGTAGCTTTTATTTTTCTATGTACATTGTATAGTCTACTGCCCTATGTGGAGAGAGTTTTGATGAGTTATAAAATGGAGAAAATGTTAGGGGGCCTAGTTTTCAAAGAACCAAAGGTTCTGGTTAAGAGGTTAGGGAGCCTCTATACCCTTTAATGCTTTTGCAAGGAGGATTTCTCTTCTCAGAGGGGGATATGAATCCAACCAAGAAGAAGACTATATCATCTGTTTTTTGAATGCTCTTGGGTAGTGGAAGTTGAAGTAAATATCTCATGACATTGTGGTGGTGAGGAGGGAACCCTTAAATTTACCTTCCTTTCATCCATTTTCATGTGATGGGGCGTGTGGATAGATTTTCCACCCAAATAAAAAGGGGATATTCTCCCCCAAGGAAATTAGTCACCTAATTGGGAAACATTAATGGACAGGATCAATGCATCATATGGAGGTCCTCCTCCTATGTGTTACTTTCATCATTCCTTTATAAAATATAGCCCCTTTATTTCCCATCTATCTACTTCTCGATTGTTAGCTTGAAGAACTTAGAAAAAGGAAAAATATAATTTCTCTATTGGAGTTTTAAATTTTAATTATGTGGATGATTCTGGCTAGAGAACGGGATGAAATTCCTTCCTTTGAAGAGTGTTGGCAATTAGGGATGAATTCCTCACTACAACAGAAACTTAAAAAAGAATTTTATATATCATAATTTAGAGTTTCCCAATGCTGATACCACACTTATGTAGTGACGTTCGTGCCTGGCTAAGTGACCTTCATGCCTAGCCTGCTTTCAAAGGCCATAGCTCTCGTAGCTCTCACATAACCTTAGTCATCATTTAGAGGACAGCTGCGAAGCAAACTCTATTTATTTTCACTTACATTATAAACAACCACCTCCATCTCCCACATATTTTCAAGGAATATAAAGCAAGCATAATTCCCAATTCCTATGCAGTTTGAAAACGACTAGTCCACAAAGGAGTGGATCCTATTAACATGACCGTAGAGGGATGGTGGCATTCTAACAATTTCCTTCCACAATGATGATGAAAAATATGGCAAGGAGGAGGAAATGCCCTTCTCTAACTCCCATATAACGATCTCTTGCAAAAGGTCACCCCCTTATTTGATAATTCCAATTGTAACAAGAACCTTCCACCTGCAAGAAAGGAGGTAAGGCCTTGGGTTATTTTCATTAACAATCTCTAGTAGAGGTATAAAATTGTAAGCTCCATATCTTATACTAAATCCAAAAAAGCCCAACCCCCCATTAAATATTGTTAAGAAATAAAAATAACTATGAGAGAAAACCATAGGCAGATTCATCCCCATCCCCATCCCAATTAACATTCCCAGCCCCGTTACCCGGAGATCCCTCGACTAATGTCCTGCAATTCTCCATGACTTGTTTTTAGACGTGAATCGATGCCACCCAGTGTCGCATTTATGCAATTGAATCCACAATGGATAATGGGTTAATCTGAGCCACTTTCAACAGGATATAACCAAATGGACAGGTACTAAATTTGTGCCTATTTTAACTTTCAATATATCTGGTAAATCATACGCTGAGATTACAAGCCCTGCAACTACATCTAAGAATAAATATGCTCACTTGCATATCAAACTAAAAGCAGGTTTTCAATTAAAGTCATAGAACAAGACACTACAACTTCCAGACATAAAAGTAAGAGAGAAATGAAGTTCAAAATAATGAAGGCAACATGCGAAAAGAAATGGCATGCATACCACACTTAAGTAGTGACCTTCGTGCCTGGCTAAGTGATCTTTGTGCCTGGCCTGGGTTCAAGGTCATAACTCTCATATATCTCACATAACCTTGGTCATCATTTAAATGAAAACTGGGAATCAAACTCCATGTGTTTTCACTTACATTATAAACAACCACATCCATTTCCCGCATATGTCTAAGGAATATAAAGCAGGCATAGTCCCCAATTCCTATGCAGTGGAAAAATGGCCAATACACAAAGGAGTGGATCTTGTTTACATGACTGAAAAGGGATGGTGGAATTATAACAATTCCTTTCCATGATGATGAAGAAAAAGAGGACAAGGAGGAGGAAATCCCCTGCTCTAACTCCCATATAATGATCTCCTGCAAACTGTCACCCACTTCTTTGATAATGTCAATTGGAATAAGAACCCTCGACCTGCAAGCACTGAGGTAAGGCCTTGGGTTCTTTTCATTAGAAATCCTTGGCAGAGGTATGAAATCGTAAGCTCCTACAAGTAAGGAGGTAAGGCCTTGGGTTCTTTTCATTATAAGTCTCTGGAAGAGGTATAAAATCGTAAGCTCCATTTCTGATACGGAAACCCAAAATGCCCAACGCCCTATTAAATATTGTTAAGCAGTAAAAAGAACTGTCACAGAAAATCATAGGTAGAGTCATCCAATCCCCATCCCAATTAACATCCCCAGCCCCGTTACCTGGACACCCTTCAACAAATGTCTCGCAATTCTCCATGATTTTTTCTCGGATACGAATCGATGCCACCGAGTGTTGCATTTATGCAATTGAATCCCCAAAGGATGATGGGTTAGTCTGAGCCACTTTCAACAGACTATAAAAAAATGGTCAAGTACTAAATCTATACCTATTTTAACTTTCAATATATCTGGTAAATCATATGCTGAGATTAAAAGCCCTGCAACTACATCTAAAAATAAATATTCTCACTTGCATATCAAACTAAAAGAAGGGTTTCAATTAAAGTCAGAGAACAAGACACTACAACTTCTAGACATAGAAATAAGAGAGAAATGAGGTTTTAAATATTGAAGGCAACTTGTGCAAAGAAATGGCATGCATACCACACTTAGGTAGTGACCTTCGTTCCTGGCTAACTGACCTTCATGCCTTGCTGGGTGTTATCTTTTCTTACAGGGTTCATACTCTGCTTTAGATTCTGAATAGCTGAGAAAACTGGAAGAAGCCCTAGAAATCCAACTAATGAGCTATCATAACTACATTGTAAACTGAATATTTGCAACTACTTTTTCCTTTTCATACAATGACTGAATATGTTTTGATTGTCTAACATATAATCTAACGGTTTCAGATTATGACATGATGCACACAAGAAAGTTGTTTTCAAATAGTGACACCTTACGATATAAATATAAGTATATGGTAAGGTGATGGTAATTTTATTATAATTATGTTATGGCAATTATTATAAAAAAAATTAAAAATATATTAAATCATTTTATTTGTATTTTTTTTTTAACGATGTATGATTTTAAATTTCAATTTTTGTATATAAATAATCATAGTTTGAATAATTTTAATAGTTAATAAGATATGTTTATTTTTAACATTATATGTTAAAATCTACAATGGATAATCTAGCTAGATCTTATTTTATCTTTGTTTATTCCTTGTCTCAAAAATAAAAGAGTCTTAGACACAAATTTCGTATCTTGATTGGCCACGATGTTATTATTTATATTAAAAAGTGGTTTTAGTAAAGAAAAATATGCGAATTTGAAAAGTATTGATTTATATTTTTATTTTAACCACCTAAATATTTCATGACATGATTTTTTAAGCTACAACTAGAAAAAGAAGAAAGCCAGCATGAACTTTCACTTTCTTTCTTGATATTTATATATATGAAAAATGTTTAAGACCAAAATCTGTAGAATGATTCATTTTCTATTAAGAAAAAAAAACTTATTTTCATTTAAAAAAAAACAAAAAAAACAAAATATATATATATATATATATATATATATATATATATATATATATATATAAAAGATTAAAAAAATAAATTGTTTTGATAATAATTATAGAATTGAGATAAACTTCAAATATTTTATTATAAAATATAATTAATAATAAAAAAATTACATAAAATTTTATTTTTTAAATTTATTTATTTTAAAAAATTTAAATTTAATCTTGAAAATGTATGTTCACTTCAGCTAATAAGTGAACTCTATGGCTATCCATTGCAATATGAAAACACCTTTGGGTAAGTTCTTGAAAGATAAACATAAAGACAAAAATGGTATAATATATTTTATAAATGAAATCAAGAGGATATCGGTTCACCTTGAAAGTCATTTTCAGTGTGATCTAAAATCTCTAGCTCTTCTTGGAAGAAGCACCATAGACCTATACCCGTCACTTCTTCATACATTTGATAATATGCTTTTCTTGGCCCCATCACCTCTTCATACATTTGATAATACTCTCTACTTCCGTCAGTGACACTGAATTTCTTTGTTTATGTAGTCACAATGGTAGTTGTCAATAATTTATTAATGTTAGATGCTTTTATTTTGGATTACATAAGGAAATACTAAATAAAGCTATGTAAAAATAATTAAAACCAAACCATAGATAAACAAGAATATTTTTAGGTGTAGGATAAACCTCTAAATAATTTCAATTTAAATTTAAATTTAACTTCATATATATGTTCAATACAAAATGTAAATCACCTTATCAAAACGGTATGAGTTTTTAATCCATAAATAAATTTATCAAAATGGTATGTTCTAGAATATATAATAATTTTATTTAAAATTTATTATTTCACATTTTTTAAAATTATATATATAGATATTTGTTAAGTTGTTTGTGTCATTCTGAGATGACTAAAGGCTTAACTTTTGGTTTGAGAAAACACAATCATGGGTATGGAGGTCTTTAAAATCATTCAGAGATTGAAGTAGTTAAAATCACCTAACCTAGGTCATATCAATCCTTAAAATGATTGGATTTTTACCCACATAGTCTTAAACAAGTGACCTTCACATTATAAAATAATTTAAAAATACAACTCATCACCATCACATATTTTCAAATATATATGATTTTATTTTAAAAGTTATTATTTCAAGTTTTTTTAAAATGATATTTTTTAGAACATATATTATTTTTATTAAAAAATTATTATTCTACATTTTCATTTGTAGAAATGTTTATATATTTTTAATATGTATCCCTTTTATAATTATTTAATGTAAACTACAGATTCCACCCATAGATTTTCTTAGAATAAATTAGATCTATGTGAATATTACATTACATATTTTACATAACAATTGATATTAATGACATGGTCAATTCAAAATCTCTTAAAACATATTGAAATGTGTTTAAAAATCTATGTTTTGGATCACATTTTATAAAAATAAAAAATAAAAATACTATTTCACACTGCGAAAATGGATAAGAGAGAAGTGGTTCACTTTTGGAAGTCATGATTCTTCTGACCATAGATAAGTTACGACCAAATATAATAGTATTGGACTTCATTATTATATTACTAGATTTTCTATTTACTCATATATAGTTTGAGCGGCTTAATGATTAAGAGCATGTGCTTCCTACTAAGAGGTCACAGGTTCAGAATTAGAGGGGTAGAGTATGTATGCCTTCGTAGACATACTAGCTTGCTAGGAGTTGGATCCCTTGTCCCACAAACAAGGGTGTCTCATACACAAATTTAGTGTATGGCTTGGCCATAAATTTATAATAATTATGGATTTAGGCAAGATTCGATCGTGCCTATCGCTAAAATTGTGATCTTGACTATGAAATATATTAGAAGAATATTAGAAATTTATTTCCTTAAATATAATTAAATGAAATTTACATGATTATTTCTATTTTTAAATAAAATTAATCTGTTTTGAAACAAAATTAATTATGGATTGTGGTTCCATAAAAATATTGATCATAAGTATTCCAAGATCTAAGAGTTTTTGGGGAAAGCAGTTAAAAACACTTATGGGGATAAAGGGTGCATCCCAGTGAGGAAAACGGGTTTTGTGACTGAAAACAAAAAAATTCTGAAAGGAAAGGAAGAGATTTAATTCCAGAACTAGTGGTGACCAGTGGAAAACTCAGTTTTCCTGAATCCTGGAAAAGGAAGAGTACTAGACTGGTGGTCCCAAGGTATCTCCTAGGATTACTGCTAAACAACACTACTCAGGTGCGGAGCACGGGGGGAGATGAGGACGTAATCGCCTCTTTCATGGTAGGGAGGACATCATAAACAATTCCTGATGTGAGATAAGTAGATAGACTATTGGAAAGTAAGAATTAGAAATGTTGTTTTCGACAGATTTTGTTTAGTATAGATAAATTTTCTAATAAACGAAATGATGATTTAATACGAAAGAAATACTTCTGTTCTTATTTTTCATTTATTTATAAGCATTATTGTTTATGGCAAGAAAGCTAAGTTTGGTAGATTATATATATCTATGTGTGTGTGTGCATTTACAGGGAAAATATTAGTAGAATGATCATGAAGATTATTTGTCTTGAGTATTTAAATAAATAACATGTTTAAAATGGCATCAGGAAAAGTAAACCAGATATAATTAAAGAACCTCTTAGTATAAAATTTTTAGTTTAAATCCACATTAGAAAACCTAGACGAAAACAGGTTGTTTTCTTAACTATCTTGTGATATACTCGGACAAAGTGAGTTACATAAGTAACTAAAAACTTTAGATGGTCCGGACATCAGACTCACTACTAAACTAGTGCAAAGCCATACTATTAATCGTAAAATGGTAACTAAAATTAAACAATATTAGTTCTTTATGGAAATTATAATACTCCTGACCAAAGAATGAATACATATATGAAATAACTATAATTGATGTTGGTAGTTATGACCAGGAGAGTAGTTTCAATAGTTGAATATACTTAATATGGAAGAATATCACTCTAAAAACTGAAAAATTCATGTAAAGGACGAGAACCAAAAATAAGCATTACAAAGTAATAGAGAATACCATAAACACACAGAGGTATCTGAAAACTAGTATTGTTAATTAAAAGGTGAATAACTGATTTATGAACCATAAGAAAAAACAAACATAATTTAAGAGGAGACCTCATCATTAACAGTGAACCGAACAAAAGAATAGCTTTAATTTCCAAGAAATATCAAGAAGATGGTTCAAATTAAAAGAGTCACAGTAAAAATATTTAAAATATTGTCTCACTGAAACAACCCTTTTTGGGTTGTGCTGAGATCTCGGCCAACATAATATAAACAAAATAAACATAAATTATACAAGGAATCCATATACATATAGAATCTATTAAACCAGGGCGTAGGTGTCAAAATTATTGAATCGAATGAAGGAAACTTGAAGCAAGAGGCAGTGAATGCCATGTTAATCTGACAAGCTATGAAAATGCAGTAAACCCCCAAGAATAGAGTCGAGGAGACGTTTATTTGGAACTAAAAACCCCAAATCGATGAATCAAGGTATCTGTTGAGCAGAAAGACATGGACGACATTATATAGTCGAAATTATCAAACCTAAGGCGGGACTCGAAAACTCATAAGTCAAATACAATATGCATTACCTCCATATAACCATAACCCCAATGTGTCAGGAAAATGAGAGTTCTAAAAGTAAAACAAAAGGATAACCATTATAATGACATGTGGAAGGAGTTTGTGGAAATATTACCTTGTTGTGAAGCCACGGTATGCTGAGGTTGAAACCTTGCACAACCGTAACATAACGAAAATGTTAAAAAACATAGCTCTCAGTTGAATGTTGGAGTAATCAGTAAAGGAAACCAAAACTGGAAAATTACAGGAAAATAGGGTAGCTTACCAGCGGACAAAGTGAAAAAGCCGAAAACTGGAAGTCTACAATGAGGATAAGAAAAAAATGAGCTAGGTTTGGAGCTCCATCCACAGCCAAACTGCATAAACAAAAACCCAAGTGAACCAATAATCTCTGGAGTAAGCATAAAACTGGAAGAGAGGTAAGTCCTCAATCTTGCCTGTAAGAAAACGGAGAACACCTAAATAAAGAGACAGACAAGTCATTTTTTAGTGTAACAAGCACAAGGAGGAGGGATACTTGCCATGGAGAGCCAAAATGCATGTTTTTCCAAGCCGTGAATAGGTTACAGGTCAACAGAGCATGGGCAGAATAAAGGTTGTAGAGCGGCATATCCAGCCGCGCAAGAAACAAAATGAGGAATTTAGTTAGGGTTGGGAGGGTGATCAATACCCTGAGAGGGCATCGAATGATCCCAACCATAAATCTCAAATCTCAAATGAGATGACCTAAAGGATGATAAACGTAATTGATCAACCTTATAAATTAAACACAAAGGATCAATGCAGAACCTCATATCTTTACCAACCAATATCATATCATATGATATTATAACGGATGACAGATACATCATAAGTACTAAATAAATAATCCAAAAACCCTCGTTCTATTCCACCAGAATATTAATGTGGCGAGTTAAGACCTGGTTAGTTATAACTTAATCAATTGTTTATAGATATGAGTACACAACCATGGAATATATGCAAAGAATAGGTGTCAAGGATGCCAAAACAAATCAGGACATTTGTTAATCATATCAAAAGAAAAACCCACGTGGAATGTAAAGAGTAATATCTTTGTGAAATATTTATATATCTGAATAGTATAGTGTATCATATTACGCTCATTGTTATAATAATCTTGGCCACATTTAATAGTATGGAAATTCATGATGATGGCGTAAAATATATAAAAATAAATTTTATTGTTGTATTTTATTTTGTATGTTACAAGTGGTATCAGATCTAGGTTCATACGCTAGGAACCAATGGGTCACTTAAAGTAATAATTCATTGCATGTAAATTTGTACACAGAAAAACATAGAAGAGACAAATCAGAAGGGCATGGACACAAAAGGTACCCCAGAATGTAGGGGAACCATCACCCCAAACCCATCTAGAAATGAATATGAAAATGTGGACTCAGCTGACTGTAGATCAACACCAGCAGACTAGTAGACTTCTAGAATAATAACAACATCAAACCAGCATATTTCTATGTACTATGCACAAACTGCAGGAAGAAATGGTCCGAATTAGGAGTGAAAATGAATGATTGATGCAAGAAAAAAAGAGAATACTCAAAAACCTTTCCGATAAGTAGAATCTAGGATTGGTGTAACCCAGCCCTGAAAGAGATACTCAGGGAGAAAATGAACGACAAACTAAGGAACATACTAATGAAAAAATTGAAAGGACACAACGAAGTAATAAGAAAAAAAAATATAATGAAGCTAAATCTGGTAACACGTCAGATCAGCAAGAGATTAAGAAACAAAAGGTGGAACAACAGAATGAGTTCCAAAAGATCAAACCACCTATGTTTGATGGGGAACCTGAGAAAGTGGTGGAAGCTTGGTTTATTAATATAAATAAATAATTTCAAGTTTATGAATAAAAAAATAACCTTAAAGTTTGTTTGGAAATTTATCAGATAAGAGAAAAATTTACCCTGTGGTGGGAGGATATCAAGAATGTTCGAAGTATCGAAGACCAAAATGTGACATGGGATGAATTTCAGCAATACTTCAAGGGAAAATATCTAACATAATGTTTCTATGATGAAAGATATAGATAATTCCATGATGCAAGACTGGGTGAAACGACAATGGATGAATACATAACGAAGTTCACTTCTTTATTAAGACATGTGCCTTATTTAAGAGCTGAGAAGGCCAAATTTCAGCGGTTCTTGAGTAGTTTACCTTCTCACATGAAAGAAAAAATTGAGTTAGTAAATCCAAAGACAATGGAAGAGGCAATTCTAAAAGAATGAATGTTCTACCAGTAGTCCAAAGAGAAAGGAGAAATAAGAAAAAATTGGCCGCCAAGGAAAGGGCATAAAATTAATTCAAATTACAAAAGTGAGAGGACCAATAATTTTTAGAATTATGGAAGAAATTCAGTGAGCAAGTATTTCGAAAGAAATCATCAGAGAACAAGGTGGAATACAAAATAAAAATCCGCAGAGGGTCCTAGTAAGCTAGAGCATGGAAAAACCTAGAAACCACCTCTACAATGATGGGGGTGTGGCAAGGCTCACTATTACAAGAATTTACCACAGCAGGGAAGAAATGAAGCAATAGATAATCTACAAGAAGCCTCTACTATGGGATATGTGTCATGAAATATACCTAGAATTAATGTAGCTCTGGAAGACCAATAGGAGGGCTACTACCAAACAATGATAGAATTGGAAGGTAAGTTACTTTCACAAACTGTTTCTATTTTGGTTGACCTAGGTGCCGGTTAAAGTAATGTAAACCCCCGAATAGTAGAAAATTGTAAATTACAAAGTCATAAATTCAAAATCCCCTTGCTGGTACAGCTAGCTACTGAAACAAACATAAAATTTTGTGCCAAAGTTCCAAACTGTTCTTTGGAAATTGGAAAACAACAGTTAAGTGTAAAACTGAATATTCTACCTTTGGTATGCTATGATATACTTTTGCGTATGGAATGGTTAGAAAGACACTGCTCTCTGGTATATTTTAAAGAGATGATTATATATTTCAGAGCGCAAGATGGGACACTTCAATAATTACAACGAATTAAGAAACCATTACAGTTACATCCTATCATAGCATCTCAGTTGCCTAAATTTATTAGAAAAGGATGTCAAATATATTCCATTCAAGTGGGTTTTTGTAATTCTAAGGAAAAGACCCCTATGCTGGAAGGTATACCAGTGGTGCAACATTTCATGGATGTATTTCTGGAAGATGTACCAGGTTTACCCCCAAAAGGAGACATTGATTTCACTATTTAACTGATGCCAGGAACAACACCAGTTTACAGAGCACCACATCGGATGACTGTACCGGAGTTAACCGAACTGAAAATTCAACTACAAGAGTTATAGGATAAAGGGTATATTTGACCAAGTGTGTCTCCTTGGGGAGCACTGGTGTTGTTTCTAATTAAAAATGATGGAACTATAAGAATGTGCATGGACTGTAGACAACTCAATAAATTGACAGTCGAAAACAAGTACCCACTCCCATAGATAGATGATCTATTTCATCAGGTGAAGGGAGCGACTGTATTCTCAAATATAGAATTAAGATCTGGATATCACCAGATCCGAATTAAAGATGAGGATATTTACAAGATTTCCTTTCGCACCCGATATAGGCCTTATGAGTTCACGTTATTACCAATTGGCTTAGCTAATTGACCAACGACATTCATTACGCTGATGCATATCATATTTCACCTTTTTTTGGACAGGTTTGTTCCTATATTCATTGACAATATTTTGATCTACTCAAAAAGCATGGAAGAAGACAAGGAGCACCTAAAGCTAGTGTTTAAGATGTTAAGAAGACATCAGTTGTATGCCAAGTTCATTAAATGTGATTTTTTCAAAGAACAAATATAGTATTTAGGCCATGTAATTTCAACTGAAGGGATATCGGTTGATCCGGAGAAAATTAAAAATATTATGGAATGGCAAGTACCCATTAATGAGGAAAATATCTATTCTTTTATGTCGTTAGCTGGGTATTATCGACGTTTCATAGAAGGATTTCGAATATTTCTTTTCGAATTACATCCTTGCAGCAAAAGGGAAAAGTGTTTAAATGGTCCAGTGAATGTCAGAATAGTTTCTAAATGTTTCTACATTTACTGACCACTGCCCCAGTGTTGAAGGTAGTTGACCCCAACAAGGAATTTGAGGTAGGTACTAATTCTTGTAAGGAAGGATTTGGAGAAATTTTATCTCAGGAAGGATGGGTGGTTGCCTACAAATCAAGAAAACTAAAGGATCGTGAACAATGATACTCGGCTTCTAACTTAGAGCTAACAGTGGTAGTGCACGCACTCTTAGTATGGAGGCATTACTTATCGGGGAAACAATGTGCTGAAGACTGATCACAGTAGCTTAACCAACTATTTTAAGAAATATGATTTAAACACTTGACAAGCAAGGTGGAATGCATTTTTAAGTGAATTTTATTTTCATACACAACATGTTAAAGGAAAATAAAATTATGTGGCAGATGCCTTAAGGAGGAAAATTCATTGTATATACAAACTTTCCTTTAATCAAATAGAATGTAAATTCCTATATCATATAAAATAATATGTTGAGAAGGATCCTGAATACCGATTCTTATTGCAACAAGCCGAGGAAACCAAAAAACTGGAAAAACAATTGGATTATGGAATTAAAAAAGACCAAATTTTAACCTTCAAAGGAAATTTATATATTGCAAATCATATGAGTTTCAAAGAGGTGATCATGAATGAGTATCATCGCAGTAATTATTCGGGACACCTAGGATACCAGAAAATGCCGACAGCCATCAGGAAAGTTTATTTCTGGCATGGTATGCGGAGAAATATTGTTGAATATTTAAACACATGTCTGTAATCAACAGGTTAAGGTGGAGCATCAACATCTGGTCGGATTGTTTCCATGGAAAATTTTAGGGGCTAATATTCACAGGTGGGCTAATTTTCCATGGTTTTTCCAAAAAAAAGATTTGCCAATTTCCAATTTTTTATAAAATTGATTCGCCCAAATTTTACAATATAAAATTATTTTCATTAAAAATCACCCACATTATATAGAAAACATATATAATATCATTATAAATTTGAATAATTTTACAAATACATCAATAAAATTTTTATAGTTTGCATATTAGGGACTAGTGAGATTCACCAATTAATTAAACTTCAAGATAACTTTATGTCCTTAAAATTATCCCTGATTGTTGCAACCCATACCTATACCTGAATGTAAGTGGGAGGTTATATCGCTAGATTTTATCACTAGTCTACCAAGATCGAAAAGACATAACGACTCCATTATGGTCGTGGGTGATACAGTGAGTAAGGCAACACACTTTATACCTGTATAGTCCACTTACAAAACCGTGCAGATAGCGGATATCTTCATGGGAGAGATTTTTAGGGTGCATGGCATCCAAAAGACAGTTATATCAGATAGATACTTGAAGTTTACTTCAGTTTTCTAGAAGACCCTATTTACTGGATTGGGAACACAAATCTATTTCAGCATCGCTTATCATCCACAAACGAATGGACAAATCAAGCACGTAAATCAAATCTTGGAAGATTTACTGCACATGTATGTAATGCAGCAACCAACGAAATGGGAATATTATCTACATCTCGTAGAATTAACATACAATAATGGTTACCAAGAGTCTCTTAAAATGAGCCATTTTGAAGCCCTGTATGGGAGACAGTGTTGTACTCCCATTAACTGGAGCAGTCTCGAAACCAAATTGATGTTTGGACCAGAGATATTGGATGAAATGGAGTCGGAAGCCAGAAAGATTAGATAGAACCAGAAAGATGCTCAAGACTAAAAAAAGGTGCATGCGGATAAAAAGAAAACCTACTGGGAATTTGAAGTAGGTGATCATGTCTATGTGAGAATTAAACCTAAGAAAAGTACACTAAGGTGGATATCTTGTGCCAAATCTCCCAGGTTCCGTGAACCTTTCCATATTCTGGAAAGAGTTGGACCTGTGGCCTATCAGTTGGCTTTAACTAGTCATATTTGGGTGCACAATATGTTTCATGTATTAATACTGAAACGATATGTGCATGACCCGAGGAATTTAATACCTTGGAAAAACATTCAGGTAGGGTAATGTTGAAAGTCCAATCTCAAAATACAAAAGTTTTTTTAAAATATTATTTTAGTCTTTGTTGGATGTAGGTCAAACCGGACGAAGAATTTCTAGTAGAAACTCAATGTATACTCGATCGGAGAGAAATCATGCTCCGGAGGTATGCCATCACCCAGGTTAAAGTGTAATGGAAGCACTTGAGCTTAGATGAGGCTACCTGGGAAGACAAAGGATTTGTGCGTGAGGCATTACCAAAAGTATTTGCTGAGTTGGAATAAAACATCGAGCACAATGTTTACTTACAGAGGGGGAAGATGTGTTAGATGGATTAAATTCAAAATGATTTTGTTAATTTATTTAAAAGAATATTAGACATTTATTTCCTCAAATGTGATTAGATGAAATGAACATGGTTATTTCTATTTCGAAATAAAATTAATTATGGATTTTGGTTCCATAAAAATATTGATGATACGCATTCCAAGATCTGAGAGTAGTTGGGGAAAGAAGTTCAAAACAATTACCTTTCCTCTAGGGATAAAGGGTGCATCCTAGTGAGGAAAAGGGGCTCTGTGACTGAAAACAAAAATAGTTTGAAAGGAAAGGAAGATAGTTAATTCCAAAGCTAGTGGTGACGAGTGGAAATTTTAGCATTCCTAAATCCTAGAAAAGGAGGAGTACTGGACTGGTGGTCCCGATGTCTCTCCCAGGATTACTACTAAAGAACCCTACTCATGTGCAGTGCATGGGGGGAGATGAGGACATAGTTGTCTCTCTCATCGTAGGGAGGAGATCATCAACAATTCCTAAAGTGAGATAAGTAGGTAGACTGCTAGAAAACTAAGAACTAGAAACATTGTAGACATATTCTCTTTTGTATAGATAACTTTTGTCATAAAGGAAATGATGATTTAATACAGAATAAATACTTGTGTTCTTATTTTTATTTTATTTATAAGAATTATGATCTACAACAGGAAGGCTAAGTTTGGTAGAATATATATATATATATATGTTCATTTACAGGGGAAAGATTAGTAGAGTGATGATGAATATTATTTTGTTTTACTCCAAGAAATAACATGTTTAAAATGGCATCGGGAAAAGTAAACGAGAGATAATTACAGAACCTGTTAGTACAAAACCATTAGTTTAAATCTAGAATAGAAAACCTGGACCAAAACACGTTGTTTTCTTCACTATCGTATGATATACTCATACAGAGTGAGTTACAGAAGTAACTCAAAACTTTAGATGGTCCGGACATTATACTCACTACTAAACTGGAGCAAAGCCATACTATTAATGGAAAAATGGTAAACTAAAGTTAAACTGTATTAGTTCTTTATGGAATTTATAATACTCTTGACCGAATAATGAATACATATATGAAATAACCAGAAGTAATGCAGGTAGTTATGAACAGGAGAATAGCTTGTATAGTTAAATATACTTAATATACAAGAATATCACTATAGAAATTGATAAATTCATATAAAGGCCGAGAAGGAAAAATAAGCATAATAGAGTAATAGAGAATACCATAAACACAGAAAGGCATCTGAAAACTAGTACTGTAAATTGAAAGGTGAATAATTGCTTTATGAACCATAAGAAAAATAACACATAATCAAAGAAGATACCTCATCATTAATAGTGAACCGAAGAGAAGAATAGTTTTACTTTCCAAGAACTATCAAGAAGACGGTTCAAATTAAAAGAGTTATAGTAAAAATATTTAAAATCCCATCTCACAGAAACGATCCTTTTTGGGTTCGGTCAAGATCTCGGCCAGTGTAATATAAATAGATGAAAAATAAATTATACAAGGAATCCATATACATATAAAATATGTTCAACCAGAGTGCAACCCTCAAAATGATTTAACCTAATGAAGGAAACTTGAAGCAACTGACAGTGAGTGCTATATTAATCTCGGAAGCTATGAAAATGTAGTAAACCCCCGAGAATATAGTCAGGGAGACATTGCTTTGGAACTAAAAACAACAACTTGATGAATCAAGGTACACGTTGAGCGAAAAGACAGGGTCAACATTATGAAGTCGAAATTATAAAACCCAAGGAGGGACCCAAAAACTCGCAAGTCAAATACAGTGTGCATTACCTGCATATAGCCATAACCCCAATGTGTCAGGAACATGCGATCTCTAAAATTAAAACAAAAGGAAAACCATTATAATGACCTGTGGAAGGTGTTTGTAGAAATATTACCTTGTTGTGAAGCCGTGGTATGCTCAGGTTGAAACCCTGCACAAGTGTAACATAACGGAAATGTTAAAAATAGATCTCAGTTGACTGTTAGAGTAATTAGTAAATGAAACCAAAACTGCAAAATTACGGGTAAACATGGTCGCTTACCGGCTGAGAAAGTGAGAAAGCCGAATTCTGGAAGTCGACAACGAGGATGGGAAAAACATGACCCATGGCGAGAGCTCCATCCACAGTGAAACTCTATAAATAATAACCCAAGTGAACCAGTAATCCCTGGAGTAAACATAAAACTAGAGGAGAGGTAACCGTCAAGCTTTCCTGTAAGAAAAACAAGAATGCCTGTAAGAAAAACAAGAATGCCTGAATAAAGCGATAGACAGGTCATTGTTTAGTCTAAAAAGCATAAGGAGGAGGGATTATATATCATACATGCAATGGAAATCCAAAATGTGTGTCTGTTCAAGCCGTGAACTAGTTGCAGGTCGACAGAGCATGGGCAGCAGAAAGGTTGCAAAGAAGCATCTCCGACCGCGCAAGAAGAAAAATGAGGAAGTTAGTCAGGGTTGGGAGGGTGATCGATACCCTAAGCGAGTATCAAATGATATCAACCATAGATATCAAATCCCAAATCCGACAACCTAAAGGATGAAGAACATCACCCATCAACCTTATAACTTAAACGTAAACGATCAGTGGAGTGCCTCATATCTTTACCAACCAATATCATATCGTACGATGTTATAACAGCTGATAGATACATCCTAAGTACTAAATAAATATTCCAAAAACCTGCGTACTATTCCACGGGTATATTAATGTGGGGGCTTAAGACTTGGTTAATTATCACTTAATCAATTGTTTATAGATATGACTACACGACAATGGGATAGCTGCACATAATGGGTGTCAGGATCCAAAAACCAATTAAGACATTTGTCAATCATATCAAAACGAAAACCCATGTGGAAAGTAAAGAGTAATACATGTGTGAAATATTTATATATCCGAATAGTATAGTGTATCATATTATGCTCATTGTTATAATAACGTTGGTCACATTTAATAGTATGGAAATTCATGATGATGAGGTAAACGATATAAAAATTAATTTATTGTTGTATTTTATTTTGTATGCGACATCGGACGCAAGATTCGATGCTGCCTATCGCAAAAAGTGTTATCTCAGAGTTATTTGCTTCAGAGAGCTGCAATATTTACATCCCGTGACATTTGGAAGCGACCAAAATTTGTAAAGCAAAATGGTTAGCTGAATTTGCATTTTCAAAGTTACCATGAAATATGTAGAAATAGATGCGTAACGAGTTGAAGATGCATCATGTCTGTGGCTTCAAGGAATATGCATCACATATTTGATCTGTGATTTGTATATGAAGAGAATATCTGAAGATGCATCACACCTATAAATTCTATGATTTGTTGGTAAGCACGATTTGATTAGGTTTATGTGAAGGGTTCGGAGCATTGCAATGGATATCCTGGTTGGTAGTGATCGAGTTGGCAAAAGAGACATCCAACAACTACGCCGTAACCTGCACAACAATCTTGTCTGTATGGGGTTATGTAAATTGTTAACATCATGGATTCGGCTTTGTTTGGACTGTGAACGACACGTAGCCACCTATAGCTAGATTGTGGACGGATGGTCGACATATGAGATTTCGAGTTGTTAACGATTAGTTAAAAATTTATTGATGTCAAGTCAATGCATTTTTTTTCAACCGTAGTTTAATGAGGCTTAAAATTTTCTAGAAGATTATGGAAATTTCCTTAATAGTTTGATAAAATGCCGCAGAGGTTTTTTTGTAAATTTAGATTGCTTTGTTAAATTTAAGTTTGGTTTATCCAAAAAAATAGATTACTTAATCACGCTTAAACCTTTCTAGAAAATTATGGAATTTTCCTTAAGATTTTGATAAAATGCAGCATAATTTTTTTGTAAATTTAGATTATTTTGTCAAATTTAAGGTTGGTTTATCAAAAAAAATTAGATTAATTTGATAAATTTAAATTTGGATTGTCCAAAAAAATTTGATGATGTTAATTTTTTTTAAGCGACTCAGTAAATATCATAGTTACCAAATTTGGCCGTATTGACCCAAAAAAAATGTTTTAAAATTCAATGATACCAAAAATATTTTAAAATTCATTAATATGATTGGTTCGCCTAATAATTCAGTTAATGTCAATACTGTACGGAATTGTTTTTTTTTAATAAAATAAATTAAATTAGTTCACAACCCGCATCGTTCTCTTGTGCCAGTTGTAAGCTAAGCAGAGGCAACGATGTTCCTTAGCAACCGTCTGAATCTCCTCAGCCGACATAGAATATATCCATAGAAACGTCCATCCACCTGAGCATTAGCGACTTTAGGAATGGTTTGAAATTTTTTATTTAATAGATTTTTCACTTAAAGTTATGAAGAAAAGTGATTTTTATATGAGAGTATCAAAAACCAATAATCTATATATTAAAAAACGTTATCCAAATTTTATATGACAAAAATGTAATTGTAAAAAATATTAAATTTTTTTTTTTAAATATGTAATTTTGGTATTAAATTTGTAATTATAAAAAAATAACTTAGTTATTAAAAAATGTAACTTATTAAAAAATTACAATAAAGTGTATCTTTTATAGTTAAAAATTTGTAAATATTTTAAAATCTAGTTTTTCACTTTTATTATCATAAATCTGTTAGATGATACATAGTCACTAGTAATGAAATTTTGGAATTCATTTAAAGGGTTTATTTTATCTAATTCAAGAAAAAAGATTAATTTACATATTTATGGTTGAACAAATTTGGATTGGAAAAAGAGTAATTGAGATATATATTTGTTTATATGGGCAGATTGCATAAACCCACTTTTAATATCCAATATCTTATTAGTTACATTGATTATCATCTTTAAGTTTTTGTTATTCAAATTATTATATTTTACTTAGATGTTTTCTCAATTTGAAATACAAATATGTTTGATGCATTTTATCTTTCAATATTGATAGATTATCTTAAATACAAAGAAAAAGTTAATGTTAGGAATATGTAAATAATAATATAGGAAAAAATTTAAAAAATTCATTTCAATTTTAATAATGTAGGAAAAAATCATTTCAATTTTATAAAATTTTGAAAAAATAATAATATATTAATAATATAATGATGTATATTCTTCAAATTTTCCCAGTATTTAGAATTCTGTATAGTTAAACTTTTTCCGTATCTAATCAAATTAGAATTAGAATTAGAATTACAATTAGAATTAGAATTTAGTAATTATGATAAATACTAAGTAGTTCCCACATATTAACTTGTTAAACCACACCAACAAATTTGATTAGGATTTTTGGTGGTTTGAATACGGCGCTATGGTTTAGGCAGCCCAGTGTCGAGAGAGTTCAGCTGTGTGATAATATCAAGTCGACAAACTTGATTACTCGTATGAAAATTGTAGTTGTAAAGTACATAACCATGTTGGTAGCCAATTTTATATATCACAGAAACATTTAGAGTTCGCCATCCATAGCCTATCAAGTGAAGATATGAAAAACATAGATGTTATCTAATTGACGGTAAGCACAATAGAAATATTATCTAGTGAATGAAACTAAACATAGTTTTTATACTTAAAACTATCTTTTCAATTAGGATGGATTGTTTGATATAGGTAAGATTTTAAGATTTGCTGACTAAGACAGTGATAAAATATGATGTTTGAATTATTAAATGACTCAGTGCTCAGCTCTACGAAAGAGAGTCTAAACCAAGAGAGTTTGGCTCTGCAGAACACTCTACATTCTCAATACAACTCAACCATTATATGACATACATAGATGTAGGGAATTTAGAACCATACCCTAAGAAATACAAACTAATTCCTATCCTAAGGTATCATGAACCAACTCTCACTAATTAAGGACTCTCCATTATCTTTCAACACTCCCCCTTAATGGAGAGGGGGTTCACAAATATGAATAACATCTCCCTAAACATTTCAAAGGGCAAGATGGATTTCATTAGATTGAGCTTTCTCCATGATAGATTGGAATTGTGTATCAATGAGTTTAGTGTTGTGAAATACCAGATTATTAGCAAGTTTAATTGAGCTCTGGTTGTCGCATCTGATAATTGTTTCATATCGGTGTTCTTCCCCAACATCCTGGAGAAGTATCGATAACCAAACTACCTCACATGTTGTTGCACACATGGCTTGAGACTCTGCTTCTGTTGAAGACAAGGAAATTGTGTTCTGTTTCTTACTAATTCATGTAATCACCCCAGATCCAATGCTGAATGCATATCCTATTATGGATATTTATTCATCTACATTTCCATCCTAGATGAAATCTCTAAACTCTGTCTATATAACATTAGAAGAATCAGTATAAATAATACCATAATCTACAGTTAATTGTAGATACCTTAGAATTCCTCTTGTTGCAATCAAATGAATCTCAAGTGGTTTGGACATGAATTGACTTTGCACACTAACTGCATAACCCAAATTTGGTCTAGTAGTGGTTAAGTAGATTAGACTCCCAACCAGTTGACGATAAAGTGTCGCATCCGTCTCTTTAGAGCCATCCTCACTCTGAAGTTTAATGTTCTATTGTAACGGTATTGCTATAGCCTTACACTTATGCATCCTCAATATTTCTAGTAGACCTCTGACATACTTATCCCGGGACAGAAAAGTTTGTCGTGAATCTCTCTAGATCTCAAGACTCAAACAATATCTTAGTTCACCATGGTCTTTCATTTTGAAAATTTGTCACATTTTCTTCTTGATTTCTTTGATTAGATCAGAAACATCACCTGTTATAATTATATCATCTACATATAAAGAAATGAATTCTATACACCCTTTTCATCTTTCACAATATACATATTAGGGTCATTTTTACTTCTATTGTAACTGTGTTGCAGAAAAATGGAATATATCTTTTCATACCATGACCTGGGTGCTTGTTTCAGTCCATATAAAGCTTTCTTTAATCTACAGACTAAATGTTCTTTCCATTTCTGGACAAATCCCTCAGGTTGCTCTAACTAAACCTCCTCTTTCAACTCCCCATTTAAAAATGCAGATTTTACATCTAGTTGGTGAATCATCCAATGTTTTCTAGTAGCTAAAGCAATCATCATTCTAATAGTGTCTAGTTTATCTATGGGGTCGAAACTTTCCTCATAATCAATACCTTCATTATATGAATACCCATTTTCTACCAATCTAGATTTTAGTTTGTAAATGGTTCCATATGCATTAATCTTGGGTTTATAAAACCATTTACAACCTATGGTTTGTTTTCCTGTAGGTAGTTCAACCAGCTCCCAAGTGTTTTTTTTGAGAATAGATTCATATTCATGTTCGATAACATCTTTTTATTCACTACACTGATTTTTTTCTCTATAACTAGAAGTTTCAACAACATTAATCATACGAGCTATAAATGCATTCTCCCTATATATAATAGGCAATTGAGTCAGCCTACCTAATATTTTGAGCATTTTTGTCGCTTCCAACCTATTTTGAATTTCCTTTGAAGGACTTAGCTCGATTATTGTACCTGACCTTTCTGCTTCTCATGGTTGTTACATGTTTCTTCACTTCGTTCCACCGAAAACATAATATCCCATTCCTCATTTATTTTATCGGATTCATCATAAACCTACTCATGGAACATGACATCTTTACTAACAAAAATGTTGTGAGTAGAGGGATTAAACAATATATAAGCTTTAAATTGTGAACAATACCCTACAAAGGTACATCTGATGGATTTTGAATCTAGCTTTCTTCTATCTTCCTTTGGAATGTGGGCACATAATTTAGACCCAAATACAATCAAATGTTTACTGCACACTTCAATCCATATAATGCTTCAAAAGTATTTTTAAACTGGGGACTTCTTGCAGGACTCCTATTTTTCAAATAAACTGCAGTATTCAATGCTTCAGCCCAAAAACCATTCGAAAGATACTTATATTTCAAAATGTTCCCAGCACACTACACCAATGTTTTATTCTTTCTTTTTGCTAATTTTTTCTTCTCAAGAGAATGGGGTACTTTGAATTGTTGTAATATTCCATGGTCTTTACAATACTTGGTAAGTTCATCCTTCCTGTATTCTCCCCCTTGATTAGAGTGGAGAATTTTTATGTGCTTCCATGTTTGTTTTTCTATCATATATTTGAACTGCTTAAAGCATTCAAATGTGTGACTTTTATTAGTCATAAAATATACCCAAGAAAACTTTGTGCACTCATCAAAAAATGGTAGAAAATACAATGCACCTCCTAATGATTTTGTTTGCATATGTCCACATAGGCTAGTGTGCACTAATTCAATTGCATATATATTTTTATTTTCTACTCAAACATGGAATTCTTCTCTATTCATATTTCATAACATAAAAACATCACTGTTTGGTTCTTATTGATGATGTCAATTATAGTTTAATTTAATGTCAACCCGGGAAGGTAAACTTAGAAGTACTTATCTAAAATATATAGATCTAGAAAGATTCCTAATTTCTCCAAGATCTTAAAGTCCCCTTACAAGAACATATTCATTAAGATCTCTTTCAATAACTAAACAAACCTAGATCTAATAATTGTTTGAGATCTATGGTTCTCTTACAAGAACATATTCTACAATATCTCTTCCAACATTAGAACATCTAATAAGAACTTAAAAGCTGAAATGAAGTAAACCTAGATCTAATCATTGTATGAGATCTTATGGTTCTTTTAAAAAAACACTTTAAAATAAGATCCTTCCAATATTAGAACATTTAATAGGAATTTAAAAGTTGAAATCAAACAAAAACATAAAATAAATTATACCTAAAATAAGCAAATAGGCATGCAAGTGAGGCCATGGGGGCCCTCCATAACTCCAAAAGCACACCACTTCAATGGAGACTTAGATGTAGAAGCAAAATCGAAGAGTGATCCTTTATTTCAAAATCTCCATTACAAACCAACTCTAAGGTTACAACTCTAAGCTTCTAAGATTACATACTCCAAAATTCTAAGACTACAAAAACTTCAAGATTCTAATATTACAAAAACTTCAACATTACAAATGGAGGAGATTGTACTCCTATTTATACTATGGGATGAATAACAAACTCATAATTGTCATCCACTAATCTCTCTTTTAGTTCCATAAATCTCTCAACCATCTAGACACATAACCCGTTTTGTCCTTGATCTTCTCCATTAGATCATAATCTTTTCCATGAGGTTTATCTTCTCAAATTCGAATTTGATCATTCAAGGCCACATAAAGGTGTCTTGGAAGCTTCCTTGGCACCTACACATGTCACAAAAACAATCCACTTTCCATATATAAATTAAAATATATTATTTTCTAATATTTAATCAAGAATTTCTCTTAAAAATGCTTAAAAATAAATAATATTTGGAAAATATAAATGAGACCCATTAATGGTAAATAATAGGGAAAATGAAGTGACATGGTGGTGAATAATGGGTGATATAATGGAAGCATAGGTGAAAAATGTATGGTAATGAGTGACATTTTGAAACCCAAACATACTCCCCAACTGAAGCTCTTGCATGTCCTCATGCAAGCTACTACAATGACTTGTTTAATTTGATTCTTGGATGAGCTTCCTTTTACAAGATGTTTGGTTCTTGTGTAACAAACATGTTTCAATCATGGAATTCCTTTTAACTTTGCACTTCTTTGGATAACTTTTATTTTTTTGCAAAGCATTTGCATCTTTTAATGATTGGTTCTTGTGTTACAATCATTATTTACTTTGTTGAGATCTCTGTTTAATGATTGGTTCTTGTGTTTACAATCATTATTTACTTTGTTGAGATCAATCATTTTAAGAAGTCATTTAATATGCTCATCATATTTAAGAAGTCATTTAATATGCTCATCATTTTGTAGTAGTTTTATTGTGGGAAAAATATGTGGGTTAAGATGTAATATGAATGAGGGAAAAAAAATGAAGTGTGAAGTGTGAAATTCCCCCCTCCCCAACTGATGGTTTTTGGCAATTTTTTAATGAGAAAGGGAATAGTGAAATAGTGGAATATTTTCCAAATATCATCATTTTAGCATCTAAAAAGAATTTCAAGATTAAAGGTTAGAAAACATCATACCTTACTTACCTACAGAAGTGGATGAATCATGCATGTTCAGCTGCTACAATTCTGATCTGAAGCTTCTTCTGCAAGTTGTGGATGAAAGACGAATCTGTATTGTCGTATCTGCTGTTGGATCTTCTGATGAATCTGATGAGTTTGCTGAATATGGCTGAAAATGTATAAGGCTTGGAAGGTATACAAAATATACAAGTTACATTTTCCTCCCCCCAACCTTATTTATTGACTTGTCCTCAAGTTGTGACAAACTAAAAAACAATGAAAGGAAATCTGCTTCATCTGCTACAAATTATGGGTCTTCAAGTCTTCAACGGTCAATGCACAAATCTTACTATGTGATTAAATGTGCTGGTGTCGAACATAGCAAGAAGTTGTTGACTTAGTGGCCATTAATGAATGCCACTAGCCAACACGAGAGCTCCCACCATTGATTCCAATGGGAGTCAAGATGCCTAACACATATTTGTAGATACGAATAAGTTGATTATTTATTTATTTAATTTAAATAAATAAATAATCAAGAGTTTTAAATGCTATGTTAAAAAAAAAAAATTAAAAATTATAATTAAAATTAAAATATATATGTACATATATAAATAAATAAATAAATAAATAAATAAAATTAATCTAAATAAATAAAATTATTAACCTTTCTTACAAACCGACATCATTATTAAAAATAAATTTTCCTCTAAAATCACTATATATATCATTACTCCCTTGCCCTAAATTCTCAAGATTTTCAAGGATCTGTGAGCGTTTATCCGTGATGATGGACTCACTTATGAAGTCTGAAACGTTGGATTAAAAAATCATAACAGGTTATTCCTCCACTTTGATAAAAACTAATTCACCTGTATGGAATCACTTTTTAAAAACAATAAATTATAACTATATTAATTAATGGAATTATAAAAGCATATTAATATATTAATAATTTTTTATGACAAACATTAATTAATAATTAAATAACATAACTAATAAATATATATACAATGAATTAAAAATGTAACAAATTACAATTATACAAACAAATTATTACTAAAATATATATAATCAAAACAAACTAAAACTAAATATATAACAAAATTTAATACAAAAAATAAATACAAAACAAACTGAAATAAATTAAAACTAAATATACAAAACAAACCAAAACAGATTTAATACAAAAAATAAATACAAAACAAACCAAAATAAATTAACACTAAATATACAAAACAAACCAAAACAAATGCAGAACAGAACGCGCAAAATATCTGAAATAGTGGCATATGAAGGTTTTTCGTAGGATAGGAACGGTTTTGCTGGAAGGACTGGTGATCTGTCGAATACCTGCAATTTTCCAACGCAGTGTAATTTTATTGGCCAGGGTTATGATAATTTTATTTCATAGATCTGATAGTGGATCTAATGGCCAAGACAAGCGGCGGCCTGTTGGAGGGGGCTTATCGCCTTCTGATGAAAAGGAATTCTGTCTACGTGACTTTCATTGTCACCGGCGGATGGAATGTGATTTATAAAGTTTATTATTTATAAGCTCAAGCCGTCTAATATCAAGAAACCACATGATAATGCGCCAGTGCTCGAAATCCATACCAATCAGTTGAATTATTGGGCGATGATTGCTCCAAGCAGGAAGCAGAAGGGGTAGGCTAGGCAGGCGTGACCTCAGCCCACCAAATACCAAATATTTCGCCAGCTCCACTGTTCCGCCGGCATAGGTAAAAACTAGCCCCTCAAGCTAAGGATTGATTTTCTTTTATCATTCCATGCAGAAACTGAGGTTTAAAGAGTACATGTTCATTCCACTAGCAAAAGAGCAGGTAATGGAATAGTCTTCTAAACCTGGAATATGTTTACGAATTTGATTAAAATACAACGATATGAAGACAACGGACCGCTAATTGCAGATTTTGATGCGTTGTGGTGTAGGCTGCATGGGCTTTTAAGAAATTTTGATGAATATTTTCTTCTAGTAATAATGTATTTGGATCTACTTCTCATTCCTTTCATGTGGCAAAGGCCAATGAATTTGACTAACCATTGCCCAAATCTTGTGCTAACAACAATTACATTGACTATGCAGTATTGTGTAAAGATGAACACGAAATATGAGCCTGCAATATTTTTCTATTACTTCTATCTGCATGCAGTTCATGTCCTCTTCTTATTTCTGCGTGAATGACCTTCGGCGATTGCATATAGATTATCATCGGATCGGATCTGTTGATGAGTGGCATTCGATAAAATGTTTTTTTTTTTTTTTAAATGGTTTGGCTCAATCTTATTGTTTGTTCTATTGCTAATTTTTTTATGTTTTGTGTTTATTTAATGTTTTTTTTTTTAAATCTAAAAAAAAATGTTAGTTTTCAATTTATTTATTTCTTAATTCTAAAAAATGGAATTAAACCTATCTAATTTTTTTTTTTTTTTTTTTTTTTTAATGATATATAGATGATATCTCTCTCTCTCTCTCTCTCTCTCTCTCTCTCTCTATATATATATATATATATATATATATATTATTATTATTATTTTGTGGGATTTTTATTTTTTAGTATTAAAAGAAGACTAAATTTTATCTAAAATTTTAAGATGATCTTTCACTTACTCACAAAATTCTTTATTGTCGCATTGCAGATTAGTTTTCGAGCAAGAGTATTTTTATTTGAAATAAATCAATAGATTTTCTGATCTTCCTGATCGCACGAAGCGCGGGAAGAGAGCATACTAATCTCTTGATTTTTTTTTTTATTTATGCAGGTTAGCGTGGATGGATAAAACAAAATTAAGATCTGCAACAAAACCGTGCATTATCTACACTCTTTCTGCAATGTCACGAGGGCGTTTAGACTCTCGGAAGACAAAGATTTCCGATAATCAAGCTCCTGGCTCACCCGTGATACAAAAACAAGACATAGAAATGCAAAGATGAAGCAGATGTTTTTATTCATGATGATATAAAATAAGTCTAAAAGAAAATTCTAATGAGAATGGCTTCTAATGAGATCTCATTTTATTTTTCTAATCTATTCTACATTAACTTGAAAGATGTTTTATTTTCTAAGTAAAAGAATGCTTCCAATGAAGCCATCTATGGACTAAAAATTCGAACATGCTCACATCAAGATTTAAAAATTTTACATTATGTTTTACAAGTATGTGAGAATCTTGTCTTAGAGTTGACTCAAGGTTATTTTCCTTGCTCTCCAAGAAGTACATGTTAAACATTGTCAAATTCATCATCCGTAGATGGATTAGTGGGAAATGGGGGGTTTAAAATAAAAACTGAATTTAAATTAACTATCTGCGAAAATAAAAATGCTCCAAACTTTGAACTCCTTTACGAACCTGTTGTCACCAAGTTCCACAAATTAGTAGATAAAAAAAAATGCATAAAATAATTACTAAATCCTTCTAGTTGCACTTCCCCGGCAACGGAGCCTAAATGTTTGTGTCCTTTTGATGATGTCAATTAGAGTTTAATTTAATGTCAACCCGGGAAGGTAAACTTAGAAGTACTTATCTAAAATATATAGATCTAGAAAAATTCCTAATTTGTCCAAGATCTTAAAGTCCCCTTACAAGAACATAGTCATTAAGATCTCTTTCAATAACTAAACAAACGTAGATCTAATAATTGTTTGAGATCTATGGTTCTCTTACAAGAACATATTCTACAAGATCTCTTGCAACATTAGAACATCTAATAAGAACTTAAAAGCTGAAATGAAGTAAACCTAGATCTAATCATTGTATGAGATCTTATGGTTCTTTTACAAAAAAAATTTCAAATAAGATCCTTCCAATATTAGAACATTTAATAAGAATTTAAAAGCTGAAATAAAACAAAAACATAAAATAAATTATACCTAAAATAAGCAAATAGGCATGCAAGTGAGGCCATGGGGGCCCTCCATAACTCCACAAGCACACCACTTCAATGGAGACTCAGATGTAGAAGCAAAATCGAAGAGTGATCCTTTATTTCAAAATCTCCATTACAAACCAACTCTAAGCTTACAACTCTAAGCTTCTAAGATTTCATACTCCAAAATTCTAAGACTACAAAAACTTCAAGATTCTAATATTACAAAAACTTCAACATTACAAATGGAGGAGATTGTACTCCTATTTATACAATGGGATGAATAACAAACTCATAATTATCATCCACTAATCTCTCTTTTAGTTCCATAAATCTCTCAACCATCTAGACACATAACCCCTTTTGTCCTTGATCTTCTCCATGAGATCATAATCTTCTCCATGAGGTTTATCTTCTCAAATTCGAATTGGATCCTTCAAGGCCACATAAGGGTGTCTTGGAAGCTTCCTTGGCACCTACACATGTCACAAAAATAACCCACTTTCCATATATAAAGTAAAATATATTATTTTCTAATATTTAATCAAGAATTTCTCTTAAAAATGCTTTAAAATAAATAATATTTGGAAAATATAAATGAAACCCATTAATGGTAAATAATAGGGAAAATGAAATGACATGGTGGTGAATAATGGGTGATAAAATGGAAGCATAGATGAAGAATGTATGGTAATGAGTGACATTTTGAAACCCAAACAATCACAATCATTATGCACTTGTTTTAATGTAGGAAGACCTCTTACCATTTCCTTTTTCTGAAGTAACAACAAATTTTTCAAGTTGATGTGACCAAGTCTCTGGTGCCATAGCTCTTCTATATTAAAACTTAACGATATCAAAGCACGATCTGGTGTTGTCCTCACATTCAATTTGTATGGAAATTTGGTTTAAATTCCTGAAGAAATAGTATTCATACCATCCAAAGGATATTTAATATAACAATTATATTTAAAGAATTCTACCTTGAGATTCTGATATGTAATCATGGATACATAAATCAAATTCTTTGTAATGCTAGGTGGGCGGATATGTGAAGATGGGTTACACTTTTGTGAGAATCGGGGGCGGAAAAAATTTTTCGGCAATTGTTTGGCCAAACCTTTTATAAAGTTCGGCCAAACTCGTGCTTCCGTTTAGATTGAAGGCACACTAACGGCGTGGGAAAACATAATTTTTTCCGGAGATGGGAAAACCACCAACAAAATTTCGGCCGAATTTTTGCTCTTAATATAGTTCGGTCGAACTAGTTGCTATAAATAAATCGCCCGCAAATTTTATTTGTTTACTGGTCTGTTTGTTCGCACATTTTTCTATCTGTGCTGCTGTTGGTCTATTTGTTCGCGCGTTTTGTCTGTGTTGCTGCTCCCGTCCGCGCTATTGGTCTACGGTGACTTCAAGCGACTGCAATACTAGGTATTTGTCCTTCTCTTTATTCAACATATTCGGCATGCTATTTTTCCTGCTCTTTATTCAACATATTCGGCATGCTCTTTATCTGTGTTAGTAGTTATGTATTTGTAGTGCTGCGTGTTGCTTCAGCTATAGGAGTGATTTTAGATGTATCATGTGAATGTCAAGATTTAAATATTTAACCGTGGTAAATATCATATGCTATGCAAAATTACCCAAATTAATACATCATTCTATGGAATTTTTGTTATTTTTTGTGAAGGTGAATAATAACCATGGTAACCTGATTTTGTTCGCGTGTTTTTGTCTGTGTTGCTGCTCCCATCCGCGCTGTTGGTCTGCGGCGACTTCAAGTGACTGCAATAACAAGTGTTTGTCCTGCTCTTTATTCAACATATTCGGCATGCTATTTGTCGTTCTCTTTATTCAACATATTCGGCATGCTCTTTATCTGTGTTAGTAGTTATGTATTTGTAGTGCTGCCTGTTGCTTCAACTGTAGGAGTGATGTTAGATGTATCATGTGAATGTCAAGATTTAAATATTTAACCGTGGTAAATATCATATGCACTACAAAATTACCCAAATTAATACATCATTCTATGATTTTGTATCATAGATAGACCAAGTAAAATAAAAAACATTGATGACCCCTCTTTTCAATAGTTCTGATTTCTAAAACAATGTAAAGCAAGTCTATCAATATGAAAATGTAACCTATAAGTGAATCAAAAGGCTACAACAGTATATAAAACACCAACCAAAATTTCACAATGATTGACTGACTTTGATCTAATCCAAAACCTAACAAAAAATTGATACCTTACGGACTAAATATTAATGAAAATATAAAACAAACAATGATCAAAATTACACTAACTTGAACCCGAGATAGTTTCCAAAACAAGTGTCAAATGAGTGACTTACCTAGATATTATTTCCACTGCTAGAGTATTGGTTAGGGTACACTTTAATTTGTGCAATTTGACTTCCAAAACAGTTCTTAATGGACTCTTACTTTCTTATAATGCATGCAACCTAAATTATTCCTCTTCCTGAGATTATACACTTCCTCAATTAGGAAATCCACACTTTTAATGTAACAATATTTTGTGAATTGTAATAAGGAGGGTACACACCTTAAACTATGCATGTATTTCTTTCTATAGTCTCAGACTACTTTCTATATGATTCGATCTTCAAATAGAATCAATAAGTCTCACATAAAATGTGTTTTATACATATTTGTTAAAAATCTTGATCTCGCACTAGAAAGGTTCCCTAACTCTCTCTCTTTTAACAGTTAATGGATGTTGAATTTGAGGAAATTTTTCTCCCAGAACAGGCTGTAATTTTTCTCCACAAGGCTTACTATAATAAGGCCCTAACCAAAACACAAGAGACACAAAAAGGATTATATTTTACCTTTCTCCCCTTGAAGAATCAGTGCTACACAAATTTAATTTTGAGAAATACTTCCTTTCTCATCTAGCAAGTCCTCAAACTGAAATTTCAACCGAACCTTTCAAAATATGTCAACCCCTGTCCTCACAAATTATTAGTGTAGCTTCCTCAAGGATGATCGAAAATTTTAGAAGATAATTATTTATATTATTCGTTCAAAACTTTGTCTCTTAAGTGGTGATAAAGGTTTGTTTTTATATTCATATGTTGGTTGCTAAGAATGATCGTTCAAATTTATAAAGGGAATTTATAGTTGAATATTAGATATTAAAGAGGTTTTCAATAGGAATTAACATATTGAAATATTAACTGTATTTATGTCTTGTGTGCTAAGGAAGGGAGGTCGTGAACCTTATGGGAAGAGATAGTATTTGATAAGTTAGGAGTGATACCTTTTATGAGATAGAATTAATTTAAAATTGTTATTAAGATTATGTTTTCATAATACCCTTAATTTAATTAATTATTATGTCTTATTAATATTTGTCGACAATTTTTTTTCATTTCCACTAAAATTTTGAAATCAATGATTGGCTTAGTGCATATAGCCCTACCTAGGATGTGAAATCAGTGATTGGTGTATTTCCTTTGGTTCCTGAAGTTATTGAACTTATACACAATGATATTGTGGCAAGAATTATTTTTATATATTGACGACCATAGGTGAATTAATGATAAGGTGTCATTTTACTACCCTTTGGGGTTTTAGCCCACAAAATTGGGTCTTCAACTTAAAATTAAAATAAATTTAAAACCATAAAGAACTATGTGGGGTACAAACATCATCGAAAATATATTTTCGAGGAGAATCTAACAAGATTGATTAGGAGATAGAAGACCGCGAATTTTCATGCCAAATTTTCTGAAAAATATCGAGGTAGTTATTGGTGCTTCTTGGGTTGACATCAATGAAAACCACCTATGAACAGTTATAACCAAATAATAAACCAATAATCGCTCAATTTCATATATTTATGTGATGGTCCAATCCTGCAGGGCCATGAGGCAATATTTATATGGGTTCAACGTAAAAGAACCTTATGTTATAACCAATGAAAAAACCAATATTTTCTTGATTACATATGGTTATGTGATGATCTGATCCATGCAAGGCCACATGGAAGTATTTCATGGGTCCATGTCATGACTACTCATAGGGCCATGGGGCGCCATGTGATTGGCCCACCTGCAGTCCAATAAACATGTCAGTGCCACTTCAATGTCTACTCAGCTGCCATGTGTCACATTTAACCTGCGCACATGTCCAGTCTGTTTTCCAACATGGCACTAATTCATAACTAATTGTACCTACAATTTCAGCTCAAGTGTACCACGTGTCCACTCCATAGACTTCCATGTCACCTCTGGCTATTGAATTTTGTGTGTTTTGATTGAAACTTTGACTAAGCATAAATTTCGCATCTGAGCTTGGATTGAAATGTCATTTGCATCACATTGGATTCCTTCTAACAAACTCTTCCTCTAGTTAAGGTTTCATTGCAATTTGAGGAATTTTATTCTTTATCCATCAAGGATCCTCCTAGTTCAACAAGAGTGGTTGCATTCATTTAAATTCATTTTTAGAGTGGATGTCTAGCTAATATACATAATTAGGAATAATTTTTGTTATAACCCTATTTTCCACTCCATTATAGTGAGAGAGACCGAAGTTCAACATACCTCAGCTGTTGGCAAGAAGGCATCCCCTTTTGCCTTTTCTTTTACTTACATGGGTATTACAAGGGAGTTAGAACATGTTAAATGGGTGATATTACATAATTGAGTAATTTCTCATAATTATTTTGTCACAATTTCATAATTATGAAATAATAATATTTCATAATCGAGATAATTGAGAAAAAATTTATAGATTTTGTCATTCCTAAGGAGATCAAATTGACCAACTTCCATAGTTTTTCATTCCAAAGGAGATCAACTCGATTTGATTTTCTATGAGTTGGCTAGGGGTGAATTAATGTGGAATTTTCCTAACTTATCTAGCCTAGGGGTGTTCAAGTACATTTTCCCAGAGAGGGAAAAAGGGCTATATAAACTAGTGATGTAAAGGGGAAAGTAGATCTAGTGAGTTAGATATAGTGTGAGAGCTTTGTCCATTTGTTGAAGCTACCTTTGCTAGAGGTGGAGACCAGGATTACAAGTGGATTCCTGTGTAGGACTCACGAAGCAATAGCTCTTTGTGATTGAGAAATTCAGATCAAAATAGGTTTGATTGCTTTTTTGTATTTTCACTCACATATTTTTTTTTCTCCTCGTCTTTTATAGTCATTTGAGATAGGATTTTGGTACACACCTGCATGAAAACCTCCTTCAATAGAATGGAAACCATAACAGAGAGATTTTAGATAGTCACTTTTATTGGTTTTTTTAGAACTCTCTTTCTATTTTACCAATATTTGTATCTCAATTTAGGTATTCATTAAGCTCTAGCCCATAATGGTGAAGCCACATTTCCTATAAAGTTTCAATCATTCTGATTTGTATCATTCCCAAGAAATTGTGTACTTGTTTCATAATTTCATACATTGCTGAATGTCATTCCCTTTAATAGTCACATGATTGAATTGTTCATATGTGAAACATGGTCATGTGACTGTGACACTATGAATTGAAAAATGGATGAAACCCTTGAGAGATTCACATTTTTGGAAAGGTTTTTTGTTGTTGGATAGTCGGTGTTAACATTTAATTTTTCCATAATTACAAATTTATTTATCTTCTTACTTATCATTTAGTTGCTAAAAGTTGAATAATTTATGTTGGTAACTAATTAATTACCTATTTAAATCATTTACCACTTTTGGGTTTTTCGTTTTCGTGATTTCATTCATAATTTCACTTTTTTGCACTGTCAATTTCAATTTTTCACACCACATGTGCACAGTCAAAGGACCTAAGGTCTTTCCCATACCAAAGTATGTTCTTAAAAATGTTTTCTTGGTGATATGGGTGATTTAGAAATGATTGGGACAGCGAAATTCCTAATTTAATACACAATATGTTTGGTTCATGCCACTAAGCCAATAATTTTAAATTCAATTAACTTAATATAAGCAACTAAATCCTGCAAAAAAATAATAAAACAATTTATGTTAGGGTTGTGGAATTAGGCATTGAAACAACACACCATCATATTTCAAATTTAAAAATAATGGTTTGAGTCCTAGGTAGCTTAAAATCCTATCTAGAGGTTTGTTTTCAAAATAAGGATGCACTCCCATTTGATTCTCATGATTAGGTTGTAATCAATAGTTTAAAAAAGGCATTGAGCTCCTTCAACCCAAGTATCACCTCTTAATTATTCCAAGTTGGTAATTCCTTGATCATGGACACTTACGAGATAAGCTAGTGATCAAAACATAGATTTTCCACTATGCAACTCTTGTGGGATAACTAGATTAGTTAAGTTAAATAGTTGTTGCCCCCTTGGATTTCATCACCTTTGGTGATTCACTTTAACTATATTTGTCATACCTTCAATTGCCTTAGTTATTCAATTTCCTCACTATTTTTTGATACAATTTAAAGGCCCAATTAGATGTTATTATTTTATCATGGTTCATTAGAGTGTTTTAGGTGTGTGTGAGTCTATGTGTTTGTTTCACCATGAAAACTATCACTAAAAAACATATTTTTTCACCATTAAAAGAAAACTTGTAAACCACTAATGCATTGGCTTAATTTTTTATAATATTAGCTTGGATGTATTCATACAATTCACTACCTATATTTAGCAACTTCATGTTTGTGGTTTGAACCCAAAGCGCGACATTCATGGCACGTTTTAACCTTCTAGGAAGGTCATGTCTCATTAATGTAGAAATTATACAATATGCATGTATATATTGGATTCGCCCGATCTAAAAATATGCTAAATTTAAATAGTGAATCGCTTCTAAAAATCTTTTCTAAATTAAAAACACAATTTCCAATTACATAAGAATGAAGAAGGATTAATCACGCACAACACAAATAATTCCCTAGGGAAAGCTTACAGTTAAAAACCCCACTATTGACTACTTCAAATTATTGACACATTCATATTCTTTTACCTTAATATCTTGTAGAGCCCATTTCATCCAAAACACTCAAAAAGAAGTAACTATTACGTATTCCTCTTCTACTCTAGATAGAGAAAGTAACGACTCTTTATTGCTTAACCATTAAACCAAAGACGCTTCTAAGTAGAATTATACATTGTCCACTTGTACTAAATTCACAAGCCTGGTTGAATCTCTATATGTTGTCAATGTAAATTTCTCACAAGTAAATTTGTCAATGTAAGTTTCTCAAATTCTACAAGTTTTATAGGCAAAGTCTGTAAAGGGCGAGGTAGCCTCTGGATCTCATCTTTTATGGAAGGTAACATATCTAGTAAATGCCCCTACAGTCAATCTCTAGAATATATCTAAATAGAAGTTCTTCATTTTAATATCCATAAAACACAACCACTTTAAGTTAAACTATTTACATGCACGTCATTTCTCCCACAAACTAAAGGCTTCCTCGCATTAATTTTAGATGTGAATTCTACCATAAACTTTTTAAGTCAAACTTTAAGATAAACCATGCACATGTCATTTGAAATAAATGTCAATTTAATATCTAAATTCACATATGTTTAGTGGTGTCATTGTTTCACTTCCGATATTATGTTGCTTACCTTGCTAATCAGTTATTAGACTACATAGCTTCATATAGAACTTGCAAATTTAGCATGATGTAAATGTGAACTAATTAGTTATTAGACTACATATCTTCATATAGAACTTGCAAATAGAATGATGGAAATGTGAACTTGCAAATAGTATGATGGAAATGTGGATCTCAAAGAAAAGTCATGATTAATGCTTCTAGAAACCAAACATAATAATGTATTAGGACATGCTCCTTTAACTTGAAAATAGTACATGGTCGAAATGTGGATCTCATGACTCTTCATGATTATTTTTTCTAGAAAACAAACATAATTTACTGTATTAGGACATAATTCAATGTATTAGGACATGCTCCTTTAGGCTTGGTGGAATTACCTTTTCTTTCATGATTAATGCTTCTAGAAACCAAACATAATTTAATGTATTAGGACATGTTCTTTTAGGCTTGGTGGAATTAATTTTTCTTTTTATTTCTCTCTTACACACACACATATATATATTAAGAGATTATCCCATTTTCCTTTCTATTCATAGATCAAATGTCATTTAAATACAAGATTTATCATAATGTACAATGATTCATTCCATATTATTCATAAATTTTTTCATTAAAAAATGAACCCTTTAAATGATGAACCTAGTTAATGCTTATTCTTCATGAAGAAGACTACTTGATCTTTCAATTTGAATTTGATGATGGTCAGGTTTGCTATATTTCCTGACTACTTCAAATTATTAACACAATCATATGCTTCTTTTTACTATTTTTATTCCTTCCTTATATTATATTCTCCCCCTTAGTTATTGTTTACTCTCCCACATAGATATTGCACTCAATTTTGATGGTCCTTTGTTATCTTTCTTGAATACTTTAAATTATCAAATTATTTAGACAATCATATAGATATTGCACTCAATTTTGATCCAGTCCTTTTTTATCTTTGTTTACTTCAAATTATTGACACTTGATTGAATATAGATATTGAATATAGATATTGCACTCAATTTTGATGTTCCTTTGTTATCTTTCTTGACTACTTCAAATTATTGACAAAATCATATGCTTTTTGTTACACTTTCTATTCCTTCCTTATATCTATTCTCCCCCTACATATTGTGTACTCTCCCACATAGATAAATTGCACTCAATTTCATAAGCTCTTATTTTTAAGTCAAATATATTGTATTCTCCCCCTTAGATATTGTGTACTCTCCCACATAGATATTGCACTCAATTTTGATGTCCTTTGTTATCTTTCTTGAGTACTTCAAATTATCAAATTATTGACACAATCATATAGATATTGCACACAATTTTGATGGTCCTTTGTTACCTTTATTTACTTCAAATTATTGACACTTGATCATATAGATATCATATAGATATTGCACTCAATTTCATAGGATCTTCTTTTGAAGTCAAATATATTGTATTCTCCCCCTTAGATATTGTGTACTCTACGGCATAGATATTGCGCTCAATTTCATAGGCTCTTTTTTTGAAGTCCAATAAGTGGCAATAATTTACAAGAACTATCCCTAATTTGTTTCTCACATATTCAAATGCTTCTCTAACAAGAGGCTTTGAAGGATCTACAACCTCCAGTTGAAGGATGAAGGGCAAGGACCTTTAAAGTAAAAGCAAAGGTTGAAGGATCTACAACCAAAGGTTGAAGATCATTAAACCAAAGGTTTAATAATACAACCTCGAGTGATTCCACGGGTCCTCTACACCCTTCACATGGTGAAATTGGGATAGTTCTAGTGTTTACTTCTACAAGTTCTATAGGAAGAGTCTGTGAAGGGCCAGGTAGCCTTTGGATCTCATCTTTTATGAAAGGTGACATATCTAGTAAATGCCCCTACAATCAATCTCTGGAATGGATCTAAATAGAAGTTCTTTATTTTAATATCCATAAAACAAAACCACTTTAAGGTAAACTATGTACATGTGTCATTTCTCCCACAAACTAAAGGCTTCCTCTAATATCCATAAAACACAACCACTCTAAGGTAAACTGTGTACATGTGTCATTTCTCCCACAAACGAAAGGCTTCCTCCCATTAATTTTAGATGTGAACTCTACCATAAACTGTTTAAGTCAAACTTTAAGATAGAAACTTCACATGTCATTTACCTCATGATCTTGTGTCATTTTTCTCATGCATTTGCAATAAATGTCGATTTAATATATAAATTTTTATTGAATTTGTTTTTTTTCAGAGATAAGAAAACCATTAAATATGGTTGAAAAATGGAAATTATGCATAGAAGTTTCTTGCTATCCCAATCCAGGGAAAGCAGTGATTACATATGTTCTTTCTAATATTGACACTAGCAAAGTCGTCCAAAGTAAAATGAATATACCGGGAAGAACAAGAAACAACGAGGCATATTATATTGGATTGACAGAATGCTTGGGAACAACGATGAACTATGGATCAAATGGAATTGTAGTTTTCACCAATTCTGAACTTGTGTGCAACCAGATGAATGGTGTGTACCAAGTTAAAAAGGAGAGGCTAAAAGAACTGCATGGAATAGCAAACAATATTGTTAGCCAATTTCAATTTTTTAGTATAAGGCATTGTACAAATGTGAATAAGATGTCTGCTGATCTATTGTGTGGGGAAATTCCAATTCATGATTCATCTATCAAAGATGAATTAGAATTATAAAGAGAAATGCCAACGCAAGATTCATCTGTCAAAGATGAATTGGTTTTGAGATGCTCTTCTTAAAAAATTCAAGATTCATCTCTCAAAGATGAATTAGTGTTGAGATGCTCCCCTTCAAAATTTATTGATGGAAATTGTAACATATCTTGGATATGTTTGTGTTGTGTACTTATAAATGTGTCTTTTTTAATGACCATGTGTTTTTTTCAATTATGTACCAAGTGTGCTCCCACCCCACCATGTAAAGCGCA
Source organism: Pinus albicaulis (assembly GCA_034641835.2). NCBI lineage: Eukaryota > Viridiplantae > Streptophyta > Pinopsida > Pinales > Pinaceae > Pinus > Pinus albicaulis. The sequence goes on from CM076584.1 coordinate 1,378,275,143, forward strand.
ACTTGGTGAACTTCACATTTGCAAGAAGTGAACTTCACGTTTTTATAAAATTAAAATGTGGGGACTTCAGGAATTTTTTGTTTAAATAGAGTTTCACACTTCTTTTTTAATGATCATGCGTTTTTTTCAATTTTATACCAAGTGTGCTCCCACCATGTAAAGCGCAATTTGGTGAACTTATCATTTTTATAATTTCTTTTTTGCTTAAATTGAGTTTCACACATAAATTATTGCTTTGAAAGTTGTGTTCTACATAATTTCTGTACACCAAATTAAAAATTGATTTTTTGAAATCTATTTTGTGTAAATGTCCACCAATATATATATATATCATGGAGGATGAACGGCGAAGATCAGCCGAATCCCATATGGGGGTTCAGAGATCGGGGGATGTTCACGGTATTTAAATATAATCTTAAATATCCATACATGTGTGTACATATGGAATTGATATTTTATTAACTTTGTGAGTTAAATTAGTTGTTAATAAGTTTCATTTTTTAATTTTTAGGAGGTAAGAGGAGAAGGGTTTCTACTCCATCCATGGAGCATGCCCATGGTTCACCCAGTCGTGGTATGGTTCACGCAATTTAATCAATGAATATGTATATGTATTTATATGTACACATGAATGTATTTTTCAATTGATTATAAATTCGTATTTGTTTATGAAGCTTCTCTCTCGTCTCGAGAGGTTGGTGGTGGTTCAAATCCACTTAGAGGGCCATTAATGAGTGGTAGCAGGTTGCGTGAAGGGGGTGATATTTATTCCCCCGAAGGCCAATCAATGGCTGCTGGTTCTCAACAGGGTCATTTTGGGTCTGGTTCTCAGTAGGGTCGTTCTGGGTCTAGTTCTCAGCAGGGTCATGTTGGAGAAGATGCTAACCAACAACGTCAAGGTTGCCATCAATTTCAATATTTTTTTCATTAAATTTGTACAACTTTTTTTACATGTGTTTTTTCTAATATATGAAATTTTATATATATTGATGCAGAGGCCGAAAATGTTCCAACTAGTGGTCAAAATAGACGCAGGGCAGACCGCTACATTCAAGAAGAAGGTTGTCTACCCAGCACAACTTATCCGGCCGACATTTATGATATACCATGGGAAACAAACATGGCGCAATGCACCTTACAAAGGTGTGAAAAACTTCATGCAAAATTGCAGAGAGATCTCGTGGCTTTGACTCTACCTTCTGAGAGTCGACAAAACCTTGAAATAGTTACACATTCATTGGGCGAAATTGTAAGTGTGTACAAAACTCTCGGGCCAACGACTGATACATTTGTAGAAGTGATGAGAAAGAGAAAGGAAACAGTAATGGGTCCAGATAAATGGGAGGATGTAAAACAAAAAGTTACAAAAGATGTGGCCAAGTCAATGTTTAATTTCAAGGAAGGGCCAAAAAGAAAAATGTTGAAGGTGCAATATTTCAAGCACCCAAATATAGCTCGCTATTTGTATGATAAGCACCTTGTGGCCTATGGAAGGTTCCCATGGAACGATGAGGTTCCTGTTTATTTTGCACAAATGTTTTACGCATAATTTTTTTTGGGTATGAAACCCAACTACAATGACCTTCCGTTAGAATTTTTTGGCCCAGGGAAAGGTCGATTATATGACTGTAAGGGCGCTAAGCGAGATGTGGAGTTTCCTTGCCCTAAGCCGCTATTGGTGAGTCGACCTTTTCGGGTTGAAACTCTGCGATCAGAAATGGATGCGACTTCTCAAATAAGTCGAGAAGCAAGGGATGTCATGATCAACAATGTTTACAGCGGATTGGGTGGAGTCGATGTTTGTTTAAATCGACAAAGAGCACATGAAAATGCACGTGCCAATTTTGTGTATTGTACAGATGAAGAGATTGACAACATAAATGTTGAAGATCTCCGAATATATGCAAAAAATTGTCGCAATGGTTTGCAAGACCTAATTCTTCATGAGGAAGAGGGCACCGGAATGATATGTGTTAATGACCTTAGGGTTTGAAATTATTTTAACATACATATACATGTGTGCAATTTGTAATAAATACATGTGTATGTACATGTATACATTTATTTGTATGTACATTAATCTAACAAAAATGTATGATTATATGTTAAAACACCATTTGCAGTTCTCACACATGATGCATGATGAAAATGTTAATATCACGTTCGGGACCTCTGGTTCAAACAATGCAGATGGTTCTGACCATCAAGATATGTTGGAAAATGTTAGTGTTTTTTAAGTGATTTTAAAATAAATAATTGTGCACACATGTACATGTATGTATATATAATTTGATAAAATGTTTTAACAGATACCGATTCCGTCCGATGTTTTTGGGATGGTGGTACCTTCTTCTTCCTTGGGAGATGTACCTTCTACTTCCTTAGGAGATGAGCCACAAGTATGGAAAATTTTTCACAAGTTTAAAATTTATGTTTAAAAGTTATATATATATATATATATATATATATATTCCACCTCAAAAAGTTCCATTAAAAATTGAGATATATATATAGAGAGAGATCTATATTTTGAGTTATTTTAAATTTTTTGAATTTAGGTTCCTATAGAAGATTTCTTTAATTTGCACACTCTAGCGACGGAGATAGGAACATCCACAACATTTGAAAAAGTTGTCTTTAGTTCCTTTTTTTAATATTATTGAAAATAAGTTTATATATGTACACGTCCATTTTCATTTGAAAGTTTTTAATATATATATATATATATATAACTGTACATGTATATTGTATAGTTTACCACTGCAGATGTTCCTATGGGAGAACTTGTTCATCAAATGGAGAGGGAACCTCATGAGGTATTGCATGATTTTTTTGTTATATTTTGTTTTTTACATGAAGTTCTAGATATATATATTCTCATTCATTTTTAAAACATCAAATTTTAGTGTTCAAGTACATGTGCATTGTGTATGTAGGTTTCCCATGATGCTTCACATGATAGGGCACGGATTGAAACCCCGATAGGAAAGATGCTAGATCCGTCTCTATTTGATGGACATGATTTGTAAATTTGATTTCAAGATTTAGATGGTCTTAAAATTTGTTAAACTTGATACAGTTTGATACTTGTGAGATCTACAATTTTTGGACATATTTTATTACATTGTTAATATAAGTTGTTTTATTTAATTTTTGGATGGTTTTAGTACTTTTGGCATGTGAATGTGAAGTAATGTTGTCATCTATAAATTAATGTTGTCATCTGAACTACATTTGGCATGTGAAGTAATATTGTGATCTATACTTTTTTGTTAAATTAAAAGTTAAAAGTTTTGGATGGTTTCAATCTACATTTGGCATGTGATATTTAATGTTAAATGTTTTTATTGGATAGTTGAATTATAATTGGCATGGCATATGAAGTTTTTAAAACTCAAGTTTTGATGGTTTCAATCTACATTTCACATGTGATATTTAATGAACTTTAAATGTTTAATGTTTTAATGTTGCATGATATATAATCAAAAGGTTTTTAAAACTTAAGTTTTGGATGGTTTCAATCTACATTTGGCACATGTGGTATATAATGTTAAATGTTTCTATTGGATCTAGTTGAACTATAATTGGCATGGCATGTGAAGTAACAATCTATATATAATTTAAAGTTTTTTAAACTCAAGTTTTGAACGGTTTCAATCTACATTTCGCATGTGATGTTTAATGTTTTAATGTTGCACGATATATTATCAAAAGTTTTTAAAATTTTAAATTTTTGGATGGTTTCAATCTACATTTGGCACATGTGGTATATAATGTTAAATGTTTCTATTGGATAGTTGTTCACTATAATTGGCATGGCATGTGAAGTAATGTTGCACAAATCCCTTTAATTTTGATTTAATGTTAAATGTTTTTTAAATGTAAATCCATTTAATTTTGATTTGATGTTAAATGTTTTAAATGTTTTGATATAATGTTAAATGTTTTGATCTAAGTTTTTGATGGTTTAAATCTACATTTTGCCTATGGAAGACCCCATGCGTAGACAATGGATGCATTGTAGAAGGGGAGGTGGGGGTAGGGATGGAGGGGGCAGGAGTGTTGGCTCTCGTCCTCCTCTTTCCATCCATGACACAGGTAGCCACCCTCCTCCAGCAAGCAATGAAGCACAATTTCACTTCACCAGCGCTATGGTCAGACTGCGAATTACGCCGACCATTTCCATCTCTTTTCAGGAGGAGCCGCAAGATGAAGGTGCTTCTAGTTCCAGGAGGTGGTGGAGAAATTCCACCATCCTAGCCCATCAAATCCAGGACACCAGAAAGTTGGTAGCTCTTCCAGTCAAATCCACCTCGACGAGCTCTAGCAGTGATGGCACGAGCAGTGACAACTCCTCCCAGCTCTCCAAGGGAGTAGATGATGATCCAGAGGAATATGGTTGTCCAATTATGGAGGAGAATCCTCCTACACACATCGATAGCTAGCCTGATGTCAGGTCCTCTTTAGCTTTTTCTCGGTTATGGGCAGTCCCTTTTCTGTTTTTTTGATTCATACCCCCTCTGGTGTTGGCTAGTTAGGCAACCCAGGAGACGGGTCTCGCTATGTATATTATGTTCATTACAGTTATATATGTGTAAATCCTTTAATTTTGATTTAATGTTAAATGTTAAATGTTTTGATATAATGTTAAATGTTTTGATCTAAGTTTTGGATGGTTTCAATCTACATTTGGCCTAGATGGAAGACTCCCATGTGAAGTATTGTTCTGATTGAATAAAAAAGAGTAAAGAAGTAGTTGTATATATGTAAATCCCTTTAATTTTGATTTAATGTTATTTAAATGTTAAATGTTTTGATCCAAGTTTTGGATGGTTTCAATCTACATTTGGCCTAGATGGAAGATACTCCTATTTGAAGTATTGTTTTGATATATTCAAAAATATTTTAAAGTAGTTATATGTAAGTCCCTTTAGTTTTGATTTAATGTTAAATGTTTCAATATATAACATGTTAAATGTTTTGATTTAAGTTTTGGATGGTTTCAATCTACATTTGGCCTAGATGGAAGACTCCCATGTGAAGTATTGTTTTGATTTAATCAAAAAGAGTAAAGAAGTAGTTATATATAAATTCCTTTAATTTTGATTTAATGCTAAATGTTAAATGTTTTGAGATAATGCTAAATGTTTTGATATAATTTTTGGATGGTTTCAAACTACATTTGGCTTAGATAGAAGACTCCTATGTGACTTGTAAATTATTTTGATTTAATCATAAAGTTTTTAAAACTCAATTTTTGGATGGTTGAAGTACATTTGGAATCTTAAGATTGCTTTTGATCTCTACATGTAGTCTTGTTTGAGTGAAAAAATTTCCAATCGGAAGAAAATAGCTTTTCAATGTAACTAAACATGTATCAATTGAGCTCTAATTGAAAAAAGAGTTTAAAGAAGTAGATATTTGTACAAATTATCCCTTTAATTTTGATTGGAAATATAAGTCTAGTACATATATGTTTGTTGAATTTGGGTCAATGTCATTAATGCACTCAAATAGGTAGCCTTGTTGATTTATAATTTGGTAAATTGATGAAATTCAGTTAATTACATTCTAGAACATAGAACATATATCCAACCATTGGACAGACAAGTTTTGTACTAGATTTTCAATCAGGAATAAAGATGTGGGTCAAATCCCACCAAAAGTCGAAGAAGTGCTTCAAGTCTCATCTGAAAGGAATCTTCGTACAAAAATATACTGTGGATGATTTATTTACATTGCACGAATACTTTTTACCAGAAAATCTCACAAGAAAAATTGGGCACATTAAGTTCGTGTATATATCCAATACGATTTTTCATCAATGTACATACAAAAACTACTTTTAGTTAAAATTGCATTCTAGAACATATATATTGAGTACATTTAATTCATTTTTCATCAATGCACATAGTAAAAATACTTGAACAATTAATTTCATTCTAGAATGTATATATATCCAATATGTAAGTAACATTTTTCATCAATGCACATTGAACATATGCGACCATTGGACAAACAAATTTTGTAATAGATTTTCAATCAGGAATAGAGATGTCGGTCAAATCCCACCAAAAGTTAGAGAAGTGCTCTGAGTCTCTTGTCTGAAAGGAATCTTCATACAAAACTATACTGCAGATGATTTATTTACATTGTGGGTACTTTTTACCAGAAAATCCAACTAGTTTTTCATCAATGTACATAAGAAAAACTAGTTCCAGTTAATTTCATTCTACAACATATATATTGAGTATATTTAAATCATTTTTCATCAATGAACTAGTAAAAATTCTTGAACAATTAATTTCATTCTATAATGTATATATATCCAATATGTAAGTAACATTTTTCATCAATGCACATAGTAAAACTACTTGAACAATTAATTGCATTCTAGAACACACACACACACACACACACACACACACATATATATCCTTGATACTTTCAGTTGATACTAGAGCATGTGCACAGGTACCAAAACAATTTTTACATGTGAAAATACTTACACAAATAACATAGGAAACTCAATTTTTAGTTTCAAGTGTACTGGAAGTTCTAAAACAAATTTAATCCAAAGAGAATAAATTGTTGGGCAATTCAATCAAAAAAATTCCAATGGAATGCCATCTTCAATAATACGTTCATGATCGGATTTTGACATTTTCCATTTCTTAACTTTCGTTTTTCTCTTTGATTGAACCTCTATCAACTTTATGCGTGCTGCACACACCAAGTGACTATATTGACAACTTATGGAATCAGGTTCATAGTCTTCAAAGTAAACAAAGTCCTCACTTTGATTAGTTTTTTTGAAAAAATAACCTTTCAGTATAATATATCCTCTGTCATATTGAAATCCGTGATCATTATAGTTTTATAATAATTTCATTTTTCTTTCAGTGCAATGCATCAAATAATACTTAACATTTTCATCGTTGTCAATAGGTGCAATTACAGGAAAAACATCTCCTGCACAATAAAACAAAATTTTAAACAACATTATACATATTTAAATTTATTTCTAGATCTTTAAATCATTAGAAAGAAATTCAAATGTTACCTTCTCTAACAAGATCAGAAACTCAATCACCATCAGATGATATTGTAGTTTCCTCTGATTGCATTTCTTCAAAAATTGCAACAGAAATTTTTCCCTTTGTATTTAGCTTTGTATGTTTCCAATCTTTTACATACATGTTGTTTTCACAAACGTCATTGAATTTTGTGTTGTCTATGCAAAAATCACAAAAACAAGAATATTTTCTTTTATCCAATGCAAACACATTTTTTGACGACTTTGTTTTAATTGAATGAAATTTTCGAGTCCCTTTTATTTTTTCAACATCATTTCGAATTGATCTATCTACGTCTTCGATCCCAATATGCCAGAAAAACTTTTATATGGAAAATTAAAAGAACAATTTGTAAATATGATCTATCAAAATACAATCAAAGATAATCATTGCACGATAAATGTACACAATTTTTTAAATTAGATTTTCAATAAAAATTAAATTGAATGTACCTTCGCACTTCCCTTGATGGGTTAATCTCATGTATTAGAGAAGCGTTGCACCATTGAATAACTTCTTTAGCATTCACAAGTCGGCTTGTAGAGGGGTTCATTTGATATCTTCAAAGTGCTCATTTTATGCATGCTCCTGCACCATCATGTTCTCCTTCTCCATGGTCAGTCTCAAATAAATTCCAACAATGTTTAATGCAGGTTTTCTTATGAAGACAACACAACCAAAAGAATGATCATGTAGATTTGAACTGACCTGCGCATCTGTTGTGTAACTAGCTCCAAAAAGAGAAGAAAAGAGATATCAACACCTTAGAAATGGGCCACTTCGAGGGGGCAACCTCCAATACATTACATAAATGAACAGTTCTTGGACGATACAATTTACAAAACCCCCTTTCTATATATAGGAGTCCATGGGGCCATAATGTAATCCTAGTGGGCCACAATGTAATCTTAGCCGACCTAACAATAATAATTTAAGGGCACAATAATAACAAAATGGGGGTTACAAGGGTTCAATAATAACAATAAGGGGGTTACATTAACAATAATAAGGGACTATACTAGTGATATAGGGACCTAACATGCCCCTCTCCTTCAAACAAGTGCTGCCCTCAATGCTCGAGTAGCTCCGGGTGCTTCTGTATAAAATTATCATCCTCCCATGTAGAATCTTCAGTGGGTAAGTTCTTCCACTTGATGAGATACTCTGAAATTGATCGATTCCGTAGCTGTCGAATTCTTGTTTCCATGACCACTTCAGGTTCCAATATGATTTTTCCTTCCTCATCAAGTTCTGGAAATATTGTTTGAACTGGAATATTTTCACCTATAACCTTCTTTAACCATGAAACATCGAAAACTGGATGTACTCGCGAAGAAGCAGGAAGCTCCAATTTGTATGCCATAGAATCAATATTTTGCAACACCTTGTAAGGAACATAGTACTTTGGTGATAATTTATTATCCTTCTTAGATTGCTTGAGGTACATTTGTTTGTATGGTTGTAGCCGTAAAAATACCCAATCTCCTACCTCAAAACTTCTCTCGCTGTGATGTTGATCTGCCTGTTGTTTCATTCGATTTTGTACCAAATTCAGGTTATCCTTTAAGAGTTGGAGAACTTCTTGCTGATGCTCGATGTGATCTTTCACTGCTTGAACCTTCGAATTTTCTCTTAAAGATGATGTGATGGATGGTGGATGATATCCATAAAGTGCCATAAATGGGGTCATTTTTGCTGCAGTATGGAAGGAAGTGTTATACCACCCTTCACCAAGAGGTAACCACTTGACCCATTGTGTTTGTTTATCAGATACAAAACAACTAAGATATCCTTCCAAACATTTATTTACGGTCTCAGTTTGACCATCATATTGAGGATGATAAGATGAGCTATGAGCTAATTGAGTACCCAAATAAGAAAATAACTCCGTCCAAAAATTTCCAGTAAAAATGGGATCTCTGTCGCTCACAATAAACCTTGGGCTTCCATGTAGCTTTTGAATTCTATCCATAAATGTAGTAGCAACTGTACTTGCTTTAAATGGATGAGATAATGCACAAAAGTGTGCATACTTGGTAAGTCTATCAACTACCACCATGATGACACTCTTTCCTTCGGACTTAGGTAAACCTGTGATAAACTCCATTGAAATCTCCTCCCAACGTTGACTTGGAATGGATAAAGGTTGTAGAAGTCCCAGGGTCTTAATTGTTTCCACTTTATTCTGCTGGCAAACCAAACATTCCACCACAAACTTTTGAATATCAGATTTAAGGCCATCCCAAAAAAATTCTTTCTTCACCCTATGGTAAGTTTTTAAAAATCTTGAGTGTCCTCCTAGAGGAGAAGTGTACAATTCCAGAAGAATATTTTGTTTTATTTGGGAATTATTGCAAAGATATAAGAGATCTTTGTACCATAAGTAATCATTTTTCCAACTAAATGTACCAGATGTACTAGGATCTTGCTGCAAATTTTGAATGAGTGTCCATACATATTTTTCCTTCTTCCATTCATCTCTTGCTTCAGTTATCCAATCTGGTTGGATAATAGAAATGGCACAAAGCAATGCTTCCACCTCTTCATTCTTTCGTGAGAGTGCATCTGCAACAACATTAAGCTTTCCTTTTTTGTAGATTATTTCAAAGTCATAACCCAACATCTTTGTGACCCATTTTTGCTGCTCTTCTGAAGATAGTCTTTGTTCCAAAAGTGTTTAAGACTATCATGATCAGTTTTTACCTTGAAGTGTCTTCCCATTAGGTAAGTTCGCCATTTCTTTAGTGCATGTAGTATTGCTAACATTTCCTTCTCATAAATAGGTTTCTGTGAATACTTTCCTTTGATTGGACGACTTTCAAAAGCAATGGGTCTTCCTTCCTGCATTAAAACTGCACCAATTCCATTTCCTGAGGCATCACATTCCACAATAAAGGTTTTCATGAAGTCTGGCGTAGCTAAGACCGGTGCTAGGCACATTGCCTCCTTAAGACGTTCAAAGGCCTTAGTTGCTTCAGGAGTCCATGAAAATGCATCTTTCTTCAATAATGTTGTTAGAGGTGCTGCTATTCTCCCATAATTCTTAACAAACTTGCGATAATACCTGTTAACCCGAGAAATCCTCGCAACTGCTTTATGGTTGTGGGAACTTTCCATTCCTTAATGGCTTTAATTTTGTTAGGGTCCACTTTAACACCCTCGTGAGATACAATATGACCCGGATATTCCACCTCTTGTACTCCAAAGAAACATTTGGACTTTTTTGCATATAATTGTTTCTCCTGCAATAGTTTGAGCACCCTGTCAACATGTTCAACATGATCCTTCCAAGACCTGCTGTAGATTAGTATATCATCAAAAATACTAGCACAAATTTTCTAAGGAAGGGTTTGAAAATGGAATTCATCAACCCTTGAAATGTAGAAGGTGCATTGGTAAGGCCAAAAGGCATGACCAAAAATTCATAATGACCCTCATGAGTTCGCAATGCTGTTTTTGGAATATCTTCAGTCTTCATTCTAATTTGATGATATCCTGAACGAAGATCCAACTTGGTAAAATAAATTGCTCCATGTAATTCATCCAATAATTCATCAATCACAGAAATGGGAAATTTGTCTTTAATGGTGAGATTATTGAGCTCCCTATAATCCAGACACATTCACCATGATCCATCCTTCTTGTGTACCAAAAATACAGGAGCAGAGAAAGACTTTTGACTAGGTTGAATTATACCCGCCTCTAACATTTCTGCAATCATACATTCAATTTCGCTCTTTTGGAAGTAAGGATATCTATAAGGCCTGATGTTTAGAGGAACACTTCCTGGAATCAAATGAATAGCATGATCATGATCACGAATAGGTGGGAGTCCTTTGGTTGTTTCAAACACCTTGGAATGATTGTCCAAGACTTGTTGGAGATCTACATAAATAGATGATTTTGATGTCGGAACTTCTAGTGAGCATAATTGTGCAATTACACCTTGTTATTCTTTCTTTATAAGCTTTGTCATGAAATTAGAGCTTATTATCCTTCCTGGCTTCCCTTCAATACCCCGTAATTTGAATTCCTTTCCTTCTCAAAAAAATTTCAAGAAAATTTCTTGAAAATTAAAAGCTACCGTCCCCAAAGATTGTAACCATTGTACTCCTAGTACAACATCAGCACCTCCCATAGGAATGGAAAGCATTGGACTAGTCAATACATATTACCCCATGGTTAGCTTAATATTATGGCATTTTCCAGAGCAATTTATAGTTCCTCCATTTGCAACCATCACTTGACATTCTGGTGCTGGGTATAGGAAACAATTTAATTCCTTGGCTACCTTACAATGAATAAAATTATGGGTGCTACCTGAACCAATCAACACTATTACCTTTTTCTTCTTGATTTGTCCTTGTATCTTGAGAGTTTGAGGAGTGGTAATTCCTGCCAGTGCATTACACGATATGGTCGGATTCATTTCTTCCTCTTCTAGGGTTGGTTCCTGGTGTATATCCTCTTCTTGTTCATTTTCTTCTTCCTCTTCACAATCTATGTAAAATAATTTCTTATCATCACACTTATGAACTTTAGTGTATTCGCTATCACAACTGTAGAAAAGCCCTTTTTCTCTTTTTTCTTCCAATTGTTGTGGTGTCAACCTTGTAGGTTGTGGAAATCTAGACGTGGCAACACTTCCTTATTTATAGAATTGAGTGGTAGGCTTCCTTGTCGCCATTATTTTACATTCAACTTTTCTCGCCAACCTAAATGCCTTCTCCAATGAATCTGGTTCCAAAGCACGAACTTCATGTTGGATGTTATCCTTTAAAGTTCCTATGAAGAGATCGATCCTGTGTTCCTCTGGAATATCAGTTACCCTTATATTCAATTTTTGGAAGTCCTCAATGTGATGCCCCACTAAACCCTTTCGTTTGAGATTTATCAATTGGCTAAAGAATGTGTTGCTCTTTGTATCCTCATAATGTGCTATCATTTCCTCCGTAAAAATTAACCAAGTGACAATTTTTTTAAGGGAGCAAAGCCATCGATACCATACAAATGTATTTTGTTCTAAATGTAAAGTTGCAATGCGTACCTTTTGTGTGTTTTGCACATTATGGAGATCAAAATATTGCTCCATCTATAATATCCATGTTACAGGATCCTTTCCATCAAACTTCCTCATATCCATTTTTGGAATATGGTGGTTCTTCCCTCCAACATTAGAGTTTATGAAATCACGATTAACATTTATTTTGTTCTCATCATGAGTTTCCTCTACTATCTTTTCACCATTAGGAAACATTTCTTGTATCAACTTTCCCAAACATTCGATGTCTACTTTTAGATATTTCTTCATGTTTTCCATGTTGTCTTTCATTTTTTCATCGATCTTAGCTTCCATGTCATCCATCTTAGCTTCCATGCCCACTTCCATGCCATCCATCTTAGCTTCCAAACCACTCATCTTAGCTTCCACGCCTTTCTTCAAACCATCCATCTTAGTTTCCATGCCCTTCTTCAAAATTTCCATTTCAGTTTTTGTTGTTCTTTGCGAGAGCGAAATTTGTTGCACTTGCTCTTGTAATTTTGATATGTCATGTTGCCATTCTTCGTCTTCATGAGTCATAGTAGAGCCTTCTAAAGGCTTAATGGGTGTTGAATTATTTTTAGGGGCCATTTTAGACTCCAATATTAATATCTATTCTACAATAGGCCCTTGCAATCAATTCAACTTGATTCTTCAAGAAAGACTTATGCAATTCGGAAAAAAATACACACCTTTTACTTGTTTTGAGGAGCTCGATATTGAAATTGCATTATCTCTGTGATTGCGGATCTTCAATATCTGAAATTCAGCACTAAAGTAGCCCTCTGAAATATTCTTTGAATGCCATAGGTCTGACCTGATTTGGATTCTCCAAGACAAAGTTGTGTCCAATCTCCCACAATGACCTAATTATAGACTGGTTCAGTAGAGCGAACTTGTACTACTTGCCACGTGTCACTGTTTCGTCCTTTGTCTCTGAAATTTATAGCCAAGAAACTACAATTTGTCTATTTGCAACCACTTTTTACGGAACTCCAATCTGATTCCTAGAGAGGGAGTTATTGAACTTTTCCCATGATCACCTCTTTGAGATGCAATTTAGGAGCCTGAAAAAGCACTACCTTCCACAGATCATATCTCCAAAAATATTGCGAACCAAGCTCTGAAATGTTTTTTCGAATTTCCTTAGGATTTCAGCTTCGCACCATACTAATTTCAGATTCTGAACCTTTGTACAAAAACAATTATAGCTCAAATTCCACGATGACCTGTTTAGGAGCCTGAAAAAAGACCTAACTTCCACAGATCATATCTCTGAAAATATTGCGAACCAGGCTCTGAAATTTTTAGACAATCTTCCTCAGGATTTCGGCTTTGCACCCTAAAAATTTCATCCTCTGAAACTTCGTAGAAAAAACGTTATAGCGCAAATTCCACGATGACCTGTTTGGAGCAGCGAAACCCTAGAATCCAAAGCTCTCATACCAAATGTTGTGTAACCAGCTCCAAAAAGAGAAGAAAAGAGATATCAACGCCTTATAAATGGGCCACTTCGAGGGGGAAACCTCCAATACATTACATAAATGAACAATTCTTGGATGATACAATTTACAAAACCTCCTTTCCATATATAGGAGTCCATGGGGCCATAATGTAATCCTAGTGGGCCACAATGTAATCCTAGCCGACCTAACAATAATAATTTAAGGGCACAATAATAACAAAATGGGGGTTACAAGGGTTTAATAATAACAATAAGGGGGTTACACTAACAATAATAAGGGACTATACTAGTGATAGAGGGACCTAACAGCATCCGTCTAACCATATCCAATATTCATTGAATGTTATTCCACGATTTTTCAAGGAATCATAAATTTTTCCAAAACAATGTTGTACAAAATTTTTATCATGTGTACGATCTTCACTGTTATAAAAGTGATATTCTTTAATGATATGTAGATTTTCACTCGTGATTTCTATATGATCGATGTTTTTTTCAGCATGTCTATATAGAATATGGATGAGCATGGAGACTTGGTTAGAATGATAATATTCAATCTGAATTTCTTTTGTGGAACAAATGTGTAGTTTTCTAAAAAATCAATCACTGAAAAAATGGTCCCTGGTGGAAAAAATACACGATATTTTTTGAATTTCAAGTCTTGCCATCCAGCTCTATGGGAATGCTTGGTGTATTTGTAAATTTCTGCCTCAAACTTTCTCAAAAAGTCTATCACAAAAATTTCGTCTTCTAGTAATTCAATTCTTTTAACACTATTTGCACCTTGAATTGATGTACTGATATATTCATATGTCTTCAATTTTACTTTCATGTTGGAAAATGATTGATCATTTATATCAATATGATATTTGTTTTGAAATTTAGTCAAATTTCCACAATCATCGCATTTTTTACCACCAACACATTTCTTTTTGTAAAATAGTTCATTGCTTTCTCTTTCACGTAGAATTTGAGATATGAAATCACGGATAGTGGAAGGAGGAGGTGAATCCTTCCATAATGTTCTACCAAAATCAAGGAATGTATTAAAATATAACTCAAATTCCACATGATAATGGCAACGACAAGTGTCACGTATGGCGATAGGTTTTACATACCATGGCTTTTGTTGAACAAAAGCACTCATTGAAACATGAATTTGACGATTCTCTTCTTTGAACTTGTTGAATAACTCTATTTTAGTGGTTTCCAAGAAATATTTTTCATGTTCTTCGTACTGATTTTGTGCTATTCTTCTTCGCATCACATGCCTTGCAGTTGGCGAAGCACGCGAATTTTTCTTCCAATATTCATATATTATTTTTTTAACATTTTCTCCAAGTCTATCTTTGTATGGTTGCCTAGAAATAACTCTCCAATAAGCGAGTTCATCATTTACATCTACTTGCAACCGAAATTTTCGATGTTTGTACAAAGTCTTTCGCGAGGTTGCTAATGCTCGTGCCATAGATGTTACCAAACGATTCTCTTTAGTGCTTGATGAAACCATTTCCATATGTATTCCTCTACATACAATTGAAACATTTTTATCTCTAGATTTATTAATTGAATTTATAGTACTACTTATATTTCGTATCAAATTTTCCTTCATTTTTTAATCTTTGGTTGATTTTAGAATACCCAGTAGTGTCGTAGCTTCTTTTATTTTTCTTAACGATAGGAGACCTTTCAACATTTGAGCTTGAACTGTCACCTGCTCATTTAAGAAATAATTTTCAAAAATGAAGTTAACACGATATCATATAACATGGTCAGGTTTTTTATCTCCATATCTGTAAGTGTCAACATTTTCTAACATCTCATCATCGACAGTGATTTCATCTGTACATATTTGAAAAAATAGTACATAATAAGCTTACATATGAACAATAAATAACTAAATTAATAAATATATGTGTAATTTCAAGAATACGTGTATGTGTTCAATATATATATATATATATATATATATATATATATATATATGTACATACCTTGTGATTCAATTTCTTCATTTGAATTTCTTTCAATATTTTCACCATATTCAATCATTGGTTCAATACCTCTTTCACTTTCTCTTTGGAAATTTTGTATCTCATCATCAATGTTTTGAGGAATATCTCTGTCTGTTTACATTAAAAAAAATTAGTTAAATTCAAATTAGTTCATAAAATAAAAATTAAGCTTCACATTTTACACTAGGAAAATTTTAAATATATCAATAGATCATAATATTTACATTTACATACCTACTTCAATTTATACTTGAGGTTGATTTTCCCCTTCAATATTTGAGAGGGCTTCTATCTTTCTTTTGCGAGATTATCTCATCTCTTCTCTACATTCCTCAGGGTCTCTTTTCCGATCATATTTTCTCGCACAAGTCCTTCGATTTCCCATGATAATAGAGTATGAAGTTCAAAAAATTTCCTTCAAAAAATTAGAAAATAACTCAATTACAAAAAATATCACAAAAGATTTATTTAAAAAAAATAAATCATTTTATCTTTTTTGCAAAAAATACATAGTCCAATCCAAAAAAATTCCTTTAAAAAAGTCGAGAAAAAAATGTTTTAAAAAATGAAACGAAGCTCAAAATATTTACTTCAACTCAAAACACGTACTCTAAAAAAATGTCACTTCAAAAAATTCCTCCAACTTAAAAAAAAGTCACTTTAAAAAATACTTTCAGAAAATGTATTACATACCTCCAAGAAATGTCCTTTGAATGTACATCCAAGAAAATTCCTTCAACCGAAAACAATTATTTGCAAAATCAGACCATCTCCAAGAATTTGAAATTAAACAAAAATCCATACTTTAAAAAAAAAATGAAAAAAAAAACATCCAAAAAAATGTATCACATACCTCCAAGAAATGTCCTTTGAATGTACGTCTAAGAAAATTCTTTAAACACAAAACACTTTTCAAAAATCAAACCTTCTCAAAGAAATGTCCTTAAACCCAAACCAATTCTTTGCAAAATTGGTTTGCCTCCAAGAAATGCCCTTAAACTCAAACCACCAAGAAATGTCTTCAAACCCAAACCAATACCTTTATAAAATCAGATCAAATGTGTGAAATGTGAAAAAATTATGAATGATTTCACGGCAATTTATATTTCCGCGAAATGTGTTTTAGGAGGGGCACCACGAAATTTTCCGGCCGACATAAAATTAAATTACAGTTCGGTCAAACTTTTATTAAAATTTTGGCCGAACTTTGATAAATAATTTGGCTGAACTATTAAGTCGTCAGATTTAATTGGTCGTCGGTGAAAAAAACTATTTGGCCGAACTTTTAATCAAATTTCGATCGAATTAGCACATGACCAGTCACGCAGCTTGACGTTTTTGCAACTTTGGACTGATTAAACTCCATGAAACATTCTGAATTAACTATCGGAACCAAGACAAGAATTTTCATAATTGAATCTACTTTCAGGAAATATAACTTTTATGGAATTTCATAAACATTTACTAATTTTAATTAATTTTCTAATGAAATTGGTGCAAACAATTTCTCAGGGTCATTGTGATTTAGTGAAATCAAAATTTTGTATCTCCCAAAATACATTGTAAAAAAAATTGAAAAAATTATGGAGCATTACATTGTTCTGTCATATCTAATTGGTAGCTTTTAGATTTTTAGTTTATAACTTATATGTTAAGAAATTTGTTGCGTCGTGAAACATATCCAAAATATGTAGTTTTTTCATATTGGAACAGTTCAAAAAATTCGAGTAATTATGATATGCATCCATTGGCTTTGTAAATATGACGAATTCAAAGTGGACTCTGTCTAGATTGTTGCAACACATTTTTTTTTCTCAAAAACACAAATTTTCAATGAATACAACATTGCGTATTAACATGACTTCTTACAAATCCTTTGATTGTTAAGAAACGCACACTCAAAGAAATGCTAAGTTGACATATCAAATCTGCATTAAAAAAATTCAAAAAAAATGTAATAGAAAGCTAAAAAAAATTCTGACAACTTTTATTTTTATCGCAAAATGAAATTCTAAATAGAAATTTTTTTATAGTTTGCAGAAAGTTGAAGAACCGAAAAAAAATGAAATTTTTTTCTCAAAAAAGAGAAAAAAGTGTAACCTAACTTCACATTTTCACCCAGTGTGGATGCTCCCGAATCCACATGCCAGATGTCTGCTTTGACGGTTTCATTAAAGTCTCCCATGAACAATCTGAAATCCTGAACATGGTAATCATCTACAAAATGACATGCATATCTTTTATGTTACTATTGTTCTTCATGAAATTTATTTTTCCTGCACTCCTTAGCTATATGAGTGATTTTTCCGCCAAAAAAAACATTTTACTACAGAGTCATTTCTATTCAGATACATACCTTGAGCTTGATTCTTTCTTTTCTGTGGATTTCCTGCGTTTTGTTGTAATGCATTTCCTTTTTAATTTGAAGAATTTCTTATTTTTCATTAACGCAAGATCTACACTGTAGGGTTCTACAGTCAATATTCTTTCTTATCCTTGCATTACTATTATTTTTAGTTCTTCAAACTTTGGGATTTTCTCTCTTGCACTTATGCTAGTGATGAACATTTGGTAATCATCTATCATACCATTCATGCTAATCGTGATCAAATCTGCATCTGCTACTATCTCACTGAGATCTGCCAATTTTTTCTTTAGATATTTCATCCATGATATGAAAGACGCAATTGTTTCATTTTCCCCCATCTTTATGGATAGAATATTTCTCTTCAAGAACATAATATGATTTGTATTCTTGATCTCATACAAATCCTTCAATATCATCCAAATGTCGCTTGCTGATTTTCATTCTCTGATATGCGATATGATGTAGTATTTCCCTGACATATTCAACAACTCCTTTTCTTTTTCCTCTCTTTTCTCCCAGTCTTAACTCATTGTGGGTGAACCGACTCCTGCTGCTGGATTTGACTCATCCCCATTTGCAATCTTCCAAGCACACTACGTTTCTAGCACAGTCTGCATCTTAAACATCCAATTAGAGTAATTGGAACTATCGAGCTTGTTGCTCTCATTCAAGTATGCTTCGATTATTTTATTATTCATCTTGATGATTCAAAAAAAGACATGGAGTAATTGACAGGAGAAAAAAAAAATGGATCTACACCTAATCCGTATAGAAAGCAATATCAGGATACAAATCTACCTGATCTGTGATCACTACAGTAGGTTTTTTTTCAAGTTGTGCGACAGGCTCTCGAATCCTCTACACCAACAAGATCTACTTCAGATCTCTTCCTTCATTAGAGAAATTTTACCAGATCTCTTCATCGGTGACCTTTCACCAGATTTTCTCCTTCATCAGTGGTCAAACACTAGCACAGATATGTTTTAGATCTCCTCGGTCTACTAACTGACTCAATTTCTGCGAGAATCGCACCAAAAATAAAACCCAGTAAGTATTTCCTTTGTCGGCACCTTTGTTCTACTCAAATCTGTGCTATTGGCATGACTGTTACTATAGGAACCATGATAATCGGCATGATTTTTCCTCAATAACGCGCATTGGTCGGATAAATTACCTGAGAAAAAAAATTCACTCAAACATTAGGGGCTTCTCCTCTGCCAGCTGGATACTCGCAGGGATCACAACACTCCGACTGTGATTTGACCCTCCAACTATAATACCATGATAAAATATGATGTTTGAATTAATAAACAAAAACTCACTAGTCAGCTTAGGAAAGAGAGTTTGAACCAAGAGAGTCTGGCCTTGCAGAACGCTCTACATTTTCAACACAACTGAACGATTATATAGAATACATAGATGTAGAGAACTTAGAACCATACCTTAAGAAATATAAACTAATTCCTATCTTAAGTTATCGTGAATCAACTCTCATTGATTAAGGATTTTCCATTATCTTTTAACACACAAGTCATTTTTCAATAAATGCTTGAACTTGGGCAGGAGTGTACATTTTGAATGAATAATCATTTATATAATTATCGATTTTTAAATGATGGGCATTACTGATTTTGAAATAATTTGACATGAATAATGATTTATATAATTATCGATTTTGAAATGATGCGCATGACTGATTTTGAAATAATTTAAATAACTTCATTCTATTTTTTTTTAATGGAATAGTTTTAAGTAATTTTATAGTTAAAGTTTGTCAATATCACATAACTAAAAAATATACATATATTTTTTATTTCTTTATTTAATAATTAATTAAGTTTAAATTGTAAAATTTTTATTTCAAATAAATATATCTCCGCATAATAATATGTTTGAAAAAAATGTATTTGTCCAGATAAAATTGGATGAGACTCATGTAGGCTATATGAATATATATATATATATATATATATATATATATATATATAAATAAATAAATAGCAATCCACCTTTGATGTTGAAGACTCTCCAAAATAAATGTTGAATGGTTGTTGGAAAACAAATAAAGAAAGTTAACACTTATTGAAATGACTACTCTACTTATTATGTAATATTTACTTCTCATTTTTTATTAATATTTTCTTTTCTATAAGACATTATTAGACATGACGAAACTAATATAATTGCTTCTTGGAAAATAAGATAAAATATTCGAACCAAAGAATTATTTAATAATTGTCAGATGTAATTGATTCTTGGAAATTAAAATAAGATATTTTAACCAAAAAATTGTTTAATTATTGTTCGATCTAATGGATTCCTGGAAATTATGATCAAATACTCTGACCGAAGTATTACCTAATCAGTATTATTTAATCATTGTTCGACGTATTCTAACAATGATGTAGATGTTAACTCATGATTGCTTTTGAATTTGAACCGTTCATCTTTAATTTACTTTAAATAAAATTTAATTGATAAATTTATGCACTTAATCTTTATTTTTGCTAACAAAGTAGATTAACCGCATTTCAAATTTTTATTAAAAAAATATCATTTAACTAGTTTAACTCATTAGTCCATGAGCTCTTAAGAGCATATTATTACTCTTGCATTTGATCCTTTGTAAGTAGTATAGTATCTATTATTAAATTCTTTCCTTCCAAGTTTTAATTACATCAACAAGTTTTAAAAATAAATCAGTTCTTCTAAAATTAATCATATCTCATTCATCTATTGTATAAATCAGTTCTTTTAGAATTAATCACACCACATTCATCCATTTTATCTCCCAATTTAATTTTAGATAGAAAATTCAGTTCGTTCATTTTGGAGACACTCAAGATCTACAAACCTTGTAGAAGTACCATTGGAATAACCAGTTTTTAATATTGAATTTTAGACAGAAATTTCAGTTAGTTCCTTTTGTTGACAGTCCTTAAGACCTAGAAACCTTGTAGAAGTACCATTGGAATAACTAATTTTTAATAGTGAGGATTAAAGAAGAAAAAATTTAATGTTGTTTGAATATGTTTTGTAATAATTACCAAATAATTTTTTTTTATTTGATTGGTGTTGTAGCCTTCATTTCATTTTAGGGGTATATTTAGAAAGGTTCGTCAGCATATTCAGCATAGTATATACGGCGATGGATGTTCTGTTTTTTTTGTTTTCTTTTTATTAAATGTGATATAATGTAATGTAAAATATTGTTGTTAAAAACTATTGGTTCATAAAAGTATCAAAATTGATATATAAAGAGGTAAAGACAATGCCAGATCATTAATATAGAATTTTTCTAATACAATTTATTTGTAATATATAAATATTTTTCTATGGAAAAAAATGTAATTTCTATTAGATGTTTGATGAAAAATAAATTTTATATAACCCTTGAAGTACATTAAAAAAATGATTGATACAACCAATCCTACAAGGATCTAAAAATCATGCCTCAAATGAGGGCCCTTTCCATGTCCTAAAATACTAATATCTATCAAGAAATTACAAATTTAACATCATAAATTATCAGAAAGTACATACAATATCCTTCTATTCATCTAAGAATTTTAACTCGTGAAAAAAGAAAAAAACGTTAGTGTAATAAGTGATAAGTTTGGTAAAGTGTCTATTAACAAACCTTCTATGAAATGCTTGTGATAATACTGATAAGAGGTCCCATGTAGCTTCTTGATGATTTTCCAAGTGCCTGGATTTTGTTCAACACCTACCTTTGAAAGAGTGTCTACACTTGAGTTCCTTTCCCTGTAGATGTGACAAAATGAAATCTTATCAAAAGAAACTTTTAGTTGTAAAATGTATTCAAGGATAGCATGAAGTATGTGCATGTGACATATGGTAATATCTTTAAACCAATTTATAACATTCTTTGAGTCTCAGAAAATATGCATCTGTTGGCTTCTCTTGTTGATAACAAAAAAGAGAAGAGGCTTGAGGCAGAAAATTTGGGCATAATTATCATTTCCTTTGCACAACCCAGACTGTAGCTTGAAGATATGATTGCCCCTAATGTATAACACAACCTCCATTCAAAAATATCCTTCATCTAGATAGGCGTTGTCGAAGTAGGCCCACGGATAGGAACAATCGAAAAAAAAATTCTGATATTACACAGTCGAGGAGCATACTCATAAGTAGAAAGAGAAACATAAATGGCCTTAAATTTGGCTTTCACTTTATCTAGAGTGATTTACATTTCTTGAAATATTTCATTGCTCCTGTAGATCCATATACCCCAACTAATAATAGAAGGAAAAATATTATTATTTTTAGGATTTGCCTCTACCCACCATTTCTTCCAAACATCCTTATAAGGTGTGCCCTCCCACGTTATAGCTGGTGTCATGCATCCTCAGACAATGTTCCATACAACCAAGGAGGAGCCCCACTAAAGGAAAAGATGATCCATAATCTCCTTAGTCTTTTTGTAAATTCTAGCTTGGTACTACCATATTTATTTTCTTTAGGTCGTGACTAGTAGGGACTTTATTTTCTAATATGCACCTCTCGAAATGTTTATCCTTGGTTGGGTAACTTAGCTCCCATATTTTTCTCCACTTTAAAACCAACTCTCCCAATCTTATGCCATCAATGATATACTTGTAACCTTCATTTGGTGAATATTCCTGGAAAGGAGAATGAACCCAACAAAAAGAGTCATCCCTTTAACTGCGGAAAATGTTGAGAGTTTTAGTATAATTATTCCACTAAACTGTGTATTAAATAGGAAATTTAAGTTGATTAGCATGAGAAAAACCTTGCGCCACATAGTAGAACTAGCATTATTAACCGCATGTTTCAAAGTGATCATACTACTAGTATTAACATATTCAATCATATCTCAAAGTAATCAGTTTTTTTCTCTACAGCACACCAATGGGTTGATACCAATCCTAAAATTTTCTCCAATTTGAAATTTCCTGTCTAGACCTTCTTCAACCATTGAAAAAGATGCTAAAATTTCTCTCCATAAAACTGATACATTTGGCCTTCGCTTGTTCGAGATCCTTATCCTTTCTTCAAGAGTAATTGGATGGATGTACTCTCTAGATACCACCTTTTTCCATGAAATATTTGTTGATTACAACCTCCAACCAAATTTTGTTGTCAATACCTTGAAAAACATATGAAAGTTTTTCATACTCCATCTTCCTCACATCTTTCACCACATCTTTCTCAATGATATTTTATCTAATTTAACCCATAGTAAAACCCAACATTATTTTGACCCATCAATAAAAACATGCCAAAAGTTTCACAAATAACATTCAAAACACATGTTAGTATCTAAAATAAGCATATCCAAAAAACAAGAATAACTTCTAGTATTTATGAGAAGCAATCTACTAGCTCTACAAAACCATCTAGAACATTAATATCTTCTTAGTTTTTGTTGTGAGCAATTTGCAATCGACATTTTTATAATCATTGGGTTTCAAATGGAACCCCAAATAATTAAGTCCTTTATCAAAAATATTATATTGAAAAGGAAACATATTTTTAACATTAGATGACTCCTCCGAGGATAGACCAAGCGAGGAGACAGTAGATTTTTGAATATTTGCCTTCATGCTAATAACTTTCTCAAATAGTGGTAGGGCTCTAGTAATATCGTCCACGAAGAACAAATGAGTGTGATCTTCGATTCATAGTTGAATGCTTTAAATCACTCCTTTTTTTTTACAACCACCCATAAGAATGATAGCGAAAAAAGTGGATGATCATACCTCAAGCCACGTTGTGCCTTGAAAAAATGCCAAAGATGCCCCCATTAATAAGCATAACAAATGATAGGGTAATCATGTGACACACACCATCTTTATAAAATAACTTCAAACACGAAATGAGTCATCAACATTATAAATTTATTAAATATAAGAGAACTTTATTAATATTCACCATCTCATTTAGAAGAACACTTGGGTAGAGAAGAACTTGCGGAGACACTCGGCAGTTTTGAAACCTCATGAAAATGGTTTGAGCACTAACTTTGAAGCAACTCGAGTTTAAGCATCCTAATTTTGGCATACTAGTTTTGTTCGAGTGCAATAAACCTGAGATTTATTTTATTTCCTATCCATATTTCACGTATATGTTTTTAAAATCAAAATTTTAGACATTTTAATTTCATAATGGTATATTTATATAATAATTTTTGAAGATATACTTTTTAAAATTTATTACTGTATTTTAAATTTATGATGTATAGTTTAAAATTTTTGATAAACCATCGAAATTGAAAATTTAAATAATGTCATTATTTTACCTTTATTATAAAAATATTGAAATTTTGATATATTAATTTTAATTTTAAATAAAAAGATTTAATATATGAATTATTATAGTTTAGAATAAAATTATTGTTATTATTTACATGAAAATATTAATGGCTCGAATATACCTTAACATGATCTCTTATATCAAATAATATAAAAGAGAAATATTATATATATATATATATATATATATATATATATATATATATTAAAAAATACTATATGTAATTAAAAGTTTACTACATCCATGTAATTTGTGTAATTTTATAGATACTTAATAAGAAATTGATATATATATTTTTATAATTAAACAATTTTCAATGTATTATTTCCTTGGTATAAAAGATGTGTTTTTTTTTTTAATATGGATTTGACTTTTATTATTTAAAAAAATATTGATGATGATGATTATTATTAACATCCAATGAGACCAATGCCGCCTATCCGACCTAAAAAAAACATAAGTTTTAGTCTTCAAATTGTTCTTTCTATGATCAATTAGAAGGGAAAGAAGTGCACCAATGCGTTATAGGTGGGTTGGCTTATTTGGTCTAGAATATTGGAACTGCGACAATTGTTGGGCAATGAGATTAGACATGAGTAAGAGTTGGGAAGTCTAAAAGGACGTGATTTTCATCTCCAATCTACTTAGTATCACAAATATGACAATTTCTATCCTTCTAGGGAGTTCTGGAAATATACCACCGCTCGGTCTCACTCCGGAGCTCATAATAGTTAGTTCCTATCTTAGCGAAACTCATTTTTTTCTTAGTGTTGGTCATCATAGAGAGATAATCCTGATTATCAAGGGTGGGGTTGATCACCTCCTTATAGTATCGAAGCTTCCTTTTACCCTCCAACTCCTGATCCTCCCAAAAGATGTCCTTAAACTTGGAGGTAATAGTATTTTTGACACTATCTTTTCTTCCCATTCGGAGCTCCTCCTTAATCCCCAATGGTTGAGCCAAGACTAGGCATCCTTATGCCACTTACACTTAAGGTGAAGGTGGCGTTTTTGACTAAAGTTAGAGGAAATTTTGGGGAGCCTTTTGGATTCCATGTTGTAAATCTTGTTCTTATACATGATATATCTAAACATAGTTGTACTTTCAATGGGGGACAAACCATATTTGATTAAGAGGATTGGATAGGGAGTATTCCCATTGATATTTAGGTTGTAGCTTATGAGTTTTTTTTGAATCTTGTCAATATTCCTCCATGAATCTCTAGATATACTGCAACCCCAAACTTCACATCTGCACATAATAACAAGGGTGAAGAGGTCTCAAAGAGGAACCTCTTTTTACTCCAAATGTAAAGGTTGACCGACATACAATTGTTTCCAAGCTAACAATAAGATTTCAAGCCTCCAATAATCCTTTTCTCGATGCTATAATTCCAATTGAGTTGACGAGGGAAGTTAATGTTGGAATATTTATAAGAACAATTCTTCTCTAAGAATTGGTTATTATACATGAAACTATCATGAGTGATATTTTTTTGATTTAACGATAATGACTTTGGTCTTATTGGTATTAACTGTCATACCCATCTTGGAGTAGTAGACATGAAGAGTCTGAAGCTACTAGTCAAGCTCATCATGGATTTTTTCAAGAAAAACGATATCATCGGCATAAATTAGAAGAGTAATGTGAAAACTATTAAGCTTGATGCCCTTGCATCCTACAGATTTCAGAAACTCCTCTAGCTTATCGATGTATATGCAAAAACAGGTATGGGATAGGGGACACCCTTTCTTATCTCGGATATTGTAGAGAAGAATCACAACAATACTTAGCTCAGGAGGGACCATGATCTCTTTAAGCCTTTCCCAAATCTTATCTTGAGGGAGAGTGTCAAATTTTTTTCTAAAATCCATAAGAAAGAAGATATCGATGTTACTATTACGACATTCCTCCGTAATGATTCTCAAAGTGACAAGATGCTTTATAGTCAAGTAATGTCTCATAAAACGAGCTTGTCATTTAGCTATTTTTCCCTCACTTTCAAGCCAAAGGATAAGATTATTTTTCAAAATAGGTCCATAAAGCTTGGCTAGGATGAGGCTAATCATAATTCTCAGGTAGTTAGATAGAACAATTTTGTCCCCATTTTTAAAGATAAGCAAAATAAGTCTTTGCATCCAAATATGAGAGAAGTCATGTGTTACAGCAAAATTGAGAAGCTTCTGGAGATGAGGAATGCAGATATATTTCCCCATTTGGAGGATCTCAGCCTCACATCCTTCAATATATTTAGCTTTCCCATTAGCAAGGTTATTAATACTAGAGTCAATGTCTTCCAGAGAAAATACACCCTCCTCAATAGGATTGCGTAAGGTGGTTCCCATAATGTCCGCAGATTCATACAACGTTTTAAGATAGTTTTCAAAATTTTCTAAGGGGATACAACAATTATATTTGGTTTTTAAAAACAAGCACATTTCGTCAAAACTTTATGGGAACAAATTTATAAAGGTGGAGAAGATAATATTGTCTTTGATGAATATATCACATTTTCTTCCTCTTTATGATATTTTTGTATATATTGATATTTTGTAGCTTAATGATTTCATGAGGAGCGTATTTGATCACTTTCCTGGTAATTGTACAATCTTTGTCATACCATGGATCAAAAGTTCTATTAGTCTTCTTAAAAGAAGTCTCATTAGAGAAATTGCTAATGTTATTGGAAAGGATAGTAGTGAAATGGTAATAAATTTCATTGATGTTGTTGTTATAAGTCATGGAGGCTAAATCCATTTTTAAATCCCTTAAGAAGAGGTCGGATTTACTTCTATTGAAGAAAAAGTATCTTTTACTTTCATTGGTATCCTGCATGTGGGTGGTATCCATAGGAAGATTTATGGATAAAGAAAGAGGTTTGTGGTTAGAGTTAGGCTCAAATCCATTAAGTAGCTCCAATTTTTTAATATGGTTAAGGATGATGGTGTCAAAATTACATAATCTACGACACTACTACCCAGCCCATGGAAATAGTTCATCTAGTTGGAGAGGGGGCACTTGTTAATACCATTAAAAATTATTATGTCTTGTGAACTGAAAAGATTTAGGAACTCGGTGCTGAATAATTTCTTGATTATGTCTTCATATTTTCCCTTGAATTTATTAGATAAGTTACTATCTTCATCGATCCACAAGGGGTCAGTGTTAGAGTTGTTACTTAATGTAATGGCTTGTTTAGTGGCAGTTCTAACATTAAAGTCTACAAGAAAAAGATATTACCTTCAGTTATTAGGTTGAAGATGTATTTTTCTAAAGTATTCAAAGGAAAATTCTTATCGAGAAAAAAAGAAATTCAATATACTAAAAAAAATATTAAAAAAATTATGGATAAAATATTTAAATAATATTTCTATTAGTGAGATGTATTATTCTCTGCATTGAGGTGAAAGGCTCATTCTATAACCGAGTATGAGGGGATGTGTTAGTTTTTTCATTCATCCATGCCCCTTTAAACTAAAAATAAAAAATAAAAAATATGTTCTAAATATAAAAATAATGTCACCTATAATTAAAAAAAAATGAATATGTTGTAAAGTAATTAGAAGTAAAAAAATAAAAATAAAATTCAAAATAATGTTCTAAATATAAAATAATTTTTTCCATAATTAAAAACAAAAATGAATATGTTTTAAACTAATTAGAAGTAAAGAAAATGTGTGAATCAGATGTTTCAATCTTAGAATTCTAAAAAAAAATCAACAAGAGATTTAAATGGACTATTTGAATACCTATGTTAACTATATCAACTTCATATATATGTATATATAGAGAAAATATTAAGTTTTTATGAATAAAATTTTTATTTGGTCCCATAAGCTACATATATTCTATTTAGCATTCAAAAATACAATTTAAACAATTAAAAATAACACGCTGTCTTTTGCACTATATAAAAGTTTAGACGTGGAGAAATTTGACCCCTCTAGGCTCATGTTAGATCCCTACTTAAGATGGATCTATGATAGTATTTCATGTGATTTAATATGTATAAAGGTTGGTCCAACCAAAATAATTAAAGCACTTTTATCATTGAAACATTTGAGTCAAGTTCACTGATTGAGGCAACAAAATGTGATCCTCCTGCAATATTGAGTGAACATAGCGATATACATACATACATACATACATATATATATATACATATATATAAATATATATATACATATATATATATATATATATATACATATCTATATATATATATATATATATATATATATATATATATATATATATATATATATATATATATATATATATATATATATATATATATATATGTTAAAACTATCATTGCATATTGTCACTTATAGAAATGTCTACACATTTTGAAACGTGAGTGACCTATGTTTTGGATTTCATTTTATAAAAAAATTTAGACTAGAGAGAAGTGGTTAGCTTATGAAGTAGTTCACTTATGAAAGTCATGACCCCTACGGGTGTATTTAAGTCACAACTAAGATTTTCCTTTGTCCTTATCCCTTTCTGTGTGCAAAACCTAACCTTCAATATACCAATTTTATGTAGCAGAGTATGAAGGTAGCATATATGGATCAAATATATGTTAATTATGAATTCATAAAGATTCGATCCTCCTCATTTCTCAAAATGTGATCTTGTAGTTATTTCGTTAAGAAAAAAACAATTTGTACAATATGTGACTTTTGGAATGAAGGCAGAACCCATGAAGCAAAATAGTCAGTGGAAGTTTCATGTGACATTTCTATGATATGTCTATACAATCATGCATAAAAAGCTAAATATGTATTACAAATTTAACTTGTGTGATTTGTCAGCAACCATGATTTATTTAGGTATATGTAGTGAACATATAAAGATGCATAACAAATTTAAATTTTATGATTTTCTTATAAGCGTTACTTGTTTAGGTTTATGTACAGGGATCCAAACATTAGAATGGGAATCCTAGTAGGTACTCTATAGGTTGGTAGAAAGATATCCAAGAACTATGTGCGTATTGAAAACCAATTTTATCTTTCAACCAAACTTTGAAATAACTGTGTTTTTGTGGTCATCGACATATTCTCTAATATGGCCAATTTGGTAGCCTAGAAGAAGACTATCACAATAGAAGCCACTACTAAGCTCTTGTTTTAATGAGTGTGGCTATACTTTCGGATCCCATAATCCATTATCTAAAATTAGGACAACAGGTTCCTAAGTACATTTTGGTCAAGTCTCTTGTCAATGTTGCATATCAACCTCACTAAGTCCACGAATTTCCACCCCCAAACGGATGGCCAAACAAAGGTCATCAGCAAGAGGATCGTACACATTACGCGCATGTCCAACTCGAATCATCCACGCACAGGGAATGAAATCCTCCCCTATGTGTAGCATAACTACAACAGATCTCTCCATAGATAAATTAGCCACAACCCCTTTCTGATGGGGTTGGGATTCCACCCACTATGTCCCATCGATGTGGCCATACCATTTGCAGCTACTCATGCAGATTCAGCTCATTTCTAGTGTGAAGTTGACATGGAGAACAAATTCATCGAGTGCATTCAACACATCCAGTAGTAGGTCCATGACATATTGGATAGATTCAATGCTAAGTACAAGCATCGGGTTCAACAGAAGTTCTAGGTGGGAAAAAAAATTGGCTACAATTGTAGAAGCAGTGCCTTGTTGGGCCCCATGACAATCTTACCCATATCTAATATGGGTCGTACACCATCACGAAGGTTGTAGGGAAAAATTTCATTGAGCTAAATATTCCATCATTCCTTAGTCTACACTGAGTGTTCAATGTGGACCACCTTCAACCATACTTTACACCATTACTGGAAAAATCCCACATTGTAGAAGAACACCAACAAATTTAAACCCATATTTCATAGAACATGCCACAATTGATTGAATCTTGGACATACATATCAATAAAAACTACAAAAAGACGATCTAGCTATACAGACTTGTCAAAGTAAGACAAATCGTTCATGAGTGTAAGTGGTTCACCACTGACTTGGTTCAACAGAAAATTCCTCACAGCATGGACACTATGCACACAATGGGGAACATTTCTTCCTAAGAAGGGAGGTTTGATCGAAGTGGATATTGGTGGCTACCCATCTATTCCCCCTAGAACTCTAGTTGGTTTCATCAATTTCACTTTTTATAACAACATTTACTATTTTTAGCAATTATTTAGGTCCTTAACTTCCAAACAAGTTTTGACCCCCTAAACAATGTTTGTATTCCCTAGACGAGGGCCTATGGAAAATCCTGTAGTAATCAGAGATAATTTTCTAACAAGGTATTCTATGTGCCAAACATAGATAATATGACCAAGTTACAATCTGGTAAGTTGGTTGCCCAACTAACCCTAACGAGGCCCATAAACACTTTTTTTTTCCATCTTTTGGGGTTAGGGTTTTGGTTCTTTATAGTTTTCCCTTGTTTTTCAATAATAAAAATCCCCTTGAGCCTCATTGTAATTCAATTTAGAGGCATGTAGCTGCCACATATCTTCTAAGTGAGAAGATAGCATCACCTAACCTATTTTATTTCCATTCTATATGTAAGCCTATTTCAATTATTTGATATTAATTAAATAAATTTTTGTTTCTTCTACATCTTTTTCTTCATGTTTATATCTATATTCTATTGCGTTCCTTCATAATTCTCGATCATTTCTCGTCTTTTGTAGATTTTTGTTTTATAGACTTGTCTTCATTGAAATTTTCATCTCTTGTAGATTACTTTCCTTTTCAAATTCTCATCTCATATGCAATCAAGTTACCAAGTAGTTGATACCTTGTTAAGGTCTGAAAGTTGGTTTTTT
This sequence comes from Pinus albicaulis, assembly GCA_034641835.2. Taxonomy (NCBI): domain Eukaryota; kingdom Viridiplantae; phylum Streptophyta; class Pinopsida; order Pinales; family Pinaceae; genus Pinus; species Pinus albicaulis. Next base: position 1,378,306,241 of record CM076584.1, read on the forward strand.
CTTCTACAATTATTTCTTATCCTCCATTCTAATTCTAATCTCTTTGCTTCCATTCTTCAAGTTTCCTCAACATTTGCAACTTTTCATATTCCTATTTCTCTTTTCTAACTATTTGTATTCTATGCAAGAATTCAAAATCAACAATTGTCTCTTGGTATTATAGGCCTATTTTCATCTAGACTTTTAATTTTCAACTCATTCTTTAAATTATGAAAAAACATTTTTGTAGTAATTGCACATTCGAAGAAACATGGTCAAGGATTCATCATTTCATAAGACAAGGCTCAGATTACCAAATATACTGTAACATATTTTTGTAAAAGCTGAAGGTGAATTACTATCTAGGGCAAAAAAACTTAAACAATAGTTGACAGGAGTTATAATATATTTCCTTAGAGAAACCAGAGTGTTACTGATGTAAAGAGGCCAAAAATATAATAAGATCCTATTCAATCACATAAGCTATCTCTTCAAACTTTGTTCTATGGTTTTTTGCTTCTTTCGACTTTGTTATCTCATTTTTATGAGTCATGTTTTCATTTTTTCTAAAGGATGAAAATGAAGCATCATAACCTCCTTTGCACATCACATCAGTTAATTAGCCTTTTTTCATCACTTTGGTCATCATCTTCACATCAAGAAATCGAAAAAAATCAACCTTGATGAATCATAAACATAAAAAAATCATCAACATGAAAATCCTCATTAATATGACAATCCTCATCAATGTAACCAACCTTATCAACATGACAAACCTCATTAACATGAAAAACTAACCATTGGGACAAACCTCATCAACATGACCAACCTTATCAACATGAAAACCCTCACCAACATGAATATGATCATTTGACATCAATTCCAACACTTCCAACACCTTATAGAACTAAGAATTTTTCCTTTACATCATAATTTAAATTTATACAAAGTTTTAACTAAGCCATTTTCACTTGTATGTGAAAATTTGAAAACCCCTCTAGGTCTAGGAAATAACCTTGCACTTTAGGTTTATGCTCCCGAATAAAGCTCCCCACATTGAAAACTTCCATGAACTCCACATCACATTCCTTTTATTATTGAATCCTTTATGATCCAAAATGAGGTTTTAGTCTTATCCACTTGTTTCATTGTTTTGTAGTCCTACTTTTTCTACTTCCTAAACCATCAGGCATTCTAGAATTTGGTTTGTTGTCATGAAATTTCCTTACGATGAACCCCTTCAACCATCTTTTTTTTGGGTCTAAACTTATTCCTTAGCTTATCCCTTGCACTCGTTGGAGTTTTCCTTGATTCTCCAAGCTTCCACACATTGTTGTGCAACACTTCGCGTCCCTCACCAATGTATTCTCTTAAAACCAACATATGTGTGTTTCCTATTTTCCTCATTTCAGGATTCCCATTCTTAGAAAACCTTTCCATCAAAAAATATATATCCATAATTTCGCGATGGAATGTACTCTTCCACTAACCCATGTTGTGAACACTGCCCCATGTATCTTGGCTTCAAAATTTAAAAATTGTATGAAATCAATTTCCATTTCACCCAACATTTCTTCAAGGATGTTTAAGGAATTATGTCTCCTCCTCCAAAATTGATTTATCAATGAGTTCCTTTCACCTTCCAAACTTGCATTTGCACATGATTTTTTTTTTAACAACAAACATTAATTCATGAGAAATTATTACTAGTCATAAGAATGATTGGTTTCTCCTCTTCACGACTATCTACAAGAATGTAGCCATGCATCCCTCCATGTGTGTTTTTTTCTGGTTCATCCTTGACATCATCCATCATAGCCTACTGGTGACAGTCCTTGTACATTTCATCATCATATTCGTTTGTGTCAAATAATATTTCATTCTTAGATTATCTTAGTAGCCTTTTGGTAAAACCATGAAGGTGGGTTACAATTTTGTGAGAATCGGGGGTGGAAAAGCCATTTCCCAATAGTTTAGCCAAACTTTCAAAATTAGTTCGACCGAACTCGTTCTTCTGTTTACATTGATGGCGTATTGAGGGCGTATGCCAACATATTTTTGGTCGGAGATGAGAAAACCGGCTACTAAAGTTCGACCGAACTAATAGTTCAGCCAGAGTAATAGTTCGGCTGAAATTTTAAAATAATCCAACTGAACTTTAGTTTATAAACATTCCAGCCCGCAAACGTGACGATTTTTCCAGCTTATTAGCATTGTCGTAATTCTCTATGTTTTTTTTTCTGAGGTTGTTGTGTTTTCTACATTGCTGCAACTCTATCTGCTGTGTTTGCTGAGGTTTTTGTGTTTGTTGCATTGCCGCAAGTTTGTCTGTTGCATTTGCTGAGGTTGTTGTGTTTTCTGTTTACTGTTGTAGAGTATTGGTGTTGCTCAGGGGTGAGGAGGTGAGAATTTTTTTATTTTTTTATTTTTTATTTTTATTTTTATTTATTTATTTATTTTATTTTATTTTATTTTATTTTATTTATTTATTTTTTTATTTATTTTTATTTTTTTTCTTCTGTTTATTTTCTTTGTGAATTTTTTTTATTGTTTTTTTTCTATTTAATTTTATTTTTTTGTTTATTTGGTTGTAGGTGATTTGGAATCTGCATCCTCCACGACGTCCACATTGATCCCATTTCTTCTCATTGCGGCCTTGTCTCTGAATTTCCAAGTTGGTACATGTGTCAAAGAATTTCCACATTCAATATTACAGCACCCTGTTATGTTAAAACATGTTAGTCTTCTTTGAGGTTTCTTGTGTGCATTTTTTCATGAGACAGGGTCACCCTCAAGTTTTCTTAAACTTTCTTCAAGCTTTCCACAATCACCTTCAAGATTTTCTTGAACATGAATGTGCGATACCTTTTATGCCTAGATTTAACAAATTTGCATCTCCTTGGAGAACCAAAGTCATGGATGAGTTCAAAATTAAATATTGTTTTTCTCTCAGATTCTGACTTTTTCTTACCTTCATATTTTTATGTTCATGATCAATCATCTCTAAGAATGTCCTTATTTCATTGCTCGATTGCTTTCATATTTCATATTTAGTATGCTTCTTTTATTAAAAATATTTCAAATTGTTCACTTATAGTGAGACTGATTTCTCATTTGTTGAAGCAGCCTCTTGATTGTTGAGCTATTTTCTATAGATATACATATACACAAAATGGACATACAATTAGATGCTTAACCTCATAGAAGGTGAAGATGACACATACATTTTACCAACATCGAATGAATACTTCATTTCATGGTTGGAAAAGGGTGTGAATCAAATGTTTTTCTTCTTTCATTCTGCCATCTATTTAATGGATGTCTCAACAACTCTGATTTTTCAATTTTTTTGTTTCTTGAAGAAATTTTACAAAACAATGCAGCTTAAGTTTCCTCTGTTTCAAAATGACATGATTGAATTCAAATAAAACAACCTTCAGAATTGATTCGAAATGTCTAGCCCTTCGAGAATACCAAGTAAAACCAACAAACAACTCAACATCTTGAAAACCATGCCATTCAGAAAATCCATTGTTTTTGTACAATGAAATATACATGGAAAGGAGGTTAATAGCATTTTAGGTAGGGAATACAAATATGTCATAACAAAACTCTGATATATAAGCACAGTCTTCAATTCCATTGTTTTGTAGGTAAAGTACTATCTTCACATTAAAGAATTCTATAAGTTTACTCTACAGAGCATCATCTACTTTTTATTGAAGCATATTTTTTTAAACACAAATAACAAACATAGGCTAATATTTGAATCGCATATGCAATTCAAAGAACCAAAAAAACATAGATTGAAACACTTATTTATTCCTTCACAACCAAGTACATTTCACAAAAAAGTTATATAATCTGTGGATTTTCTTTCCTCTATAGTGTTTTTCTAGATTATCCAGTTTGTTAAAAATCACAAGTGGGTTGTAGAAGTAGATAACAGATCCAAAAAAAGAGAGTTGGATTTTAGAAGCACCCTTGTGACATTACACATCACAAGAACAAGTTATTCACATAGTATCTCATCAACATAGCTTGATTATATTTATACAATTAAGTCCATAAAAATTTAGTTGGAAAAGGGTGTGAATAAAATGTTTTTTCTCTTTCATTCCATCATCTATTTAATGGATGTCTTAACAACTATGATTTTCCAATTTTTTTGTTGCTTGAATTTTTTTTACAAAGCAGTGCAGCTTAAGTTTTCTCTATTTCAAAACAACATGATTGAGTTCACATAAAACAACATTCAGAATTTATTCCAAATGTCTAGCCCTTCAAGAATACCAAGTAAAACCAACAAACAACTCCACATATTGAAAACCATGCCATTCAAAAAATCCATTCTTTCAGTACAGTGAAATATACAGGGAAAGGAAGATATAGAATTTCAAGTAAGGAAGATATAGAATTTCAGGTAGGGAAGATAAAGATCTCGTAACATAACTTTGATATATAAGCACAATCTTCAATTCCATTGTTTTGTAGGTAAATTACTATCTTCACATTAAAGCATCGTATAAGGTTACTCTACAGAACATCACCTACTTTTTATTGAAGCATTTTTTTTTTAAACACAAATAAAAAAGAGAGGCTAATATTTGAATCTCATATTCAATTCAAAGAACCTAAAAAAAAGAGATTGAAACACTTATTTATTCATTCACAACCAAGTACATTTCATAAGCAAATTATATAATCTGTGGATTTTCTTTCCTCTATAGTGTTTTTCGAGGTTAACCAGTTTGATAGAAATCACAAGTGGGTTGAAGAAGTAGATAATAGATCCAAACAAAGAGAGATGTAGTTTAGAAGCACCCTTGTGACATTACACATCACAAGAAAAATTTAATCACACAAAATCTCATTATCATGGCTTGATTAAATTTATACAATTAATTCCATCACCATTTTCCCTAAAAAGGAATTGATTTGGTCAAGTTTGATTGCTGAAGTCTACCCCAAAGCAGTTATACAATCCAAATTTCCTGGCCCTTTCTACACCTACTTGGTTACAATCAAGTTGGGTACAAAAATCAGTCATTCCTATCCAACCAGTTGCATCCCCTTAGTGTTGAAATTTGGGGCAACTTCAGGATGAGTGTACCCAAGAGAAATCCTATTACCCCAAGGAGAAGCCCAATTATCCCGAGGAGAATCCATGTTTCCTAAAAAGTGAATTTAAATTGGATAAAGGAAAATTATTATTATTGATGTGTTTAAATCGACTTGGTATTCCTCTTATTAAATACTATCACTCAAATTAACATTGGGCAAGCACTCATGTTCATCAAGTCATTTTCTCTACAAAGAAACCATGTACATGTCATTTCTCCTGAAAACTCATCAAGGTGTGACTTTTGACATAACTTAATCAACCACTACCACTAGTTGTTTAATTAAGTGCAAACCACTGCCATTTTAAGGCAAACGATGTACATGTGTCACTTCTCCCATAAATGTGACATTTTTCCCATAAAATTTTAGGAGAACTTTAAGGCATGTGTCATTTTTATGTCATTTCTCTATCATTTCTATGTCATTTCTCCCATAAATATAAGGAAATGTCATTTCTCCCATATATACTATAAGGAAAACTTTAACGCAAGCCATGTACATGTTATTTCTCTCCTAAAATCTAGGCAAGGAAACACTTAAGGTGCATGTTATTTATAGATGTGATTTCTCCCATAAACTTTAACGAAAACATTAAGGAAGAACATGCACATGCCATTTCTCCCACAAAATAAATTATTTCTCCCACTAATTAAAGGAAAAATTTAAGGTGTATGAACTGAACCTAAAGTGGATGAACTTCCATAGGATTTTAGTCTCTCTGTTGAGTGTTAAATTCTACAAGTTATAAAGGCAGAGTGTATAAAGGGCCAGGAAACCTCTAGATATCATATTTTCTGAAAGGTGGCATATCAAGTAAATGCCCCCACAGTCAATCTATGGAACAGATCTAAATAGAAGTTCTTCATTTATGGCAAAATTTAAGGCCTAAAAACTGAAACTAAAGTAGCTGAACTTCCATTGGATAGGATCCCCCAAACTCAATGCTTTCTCCCATTAATTCAAGAAAAACTTTAAGGCCTAAAAGCTAAACCTAAAGTGGCTGAACTTCCATAGGATTTTTTTTTGTTTCAACTTCCATAGTATTTTACTCTGTCTGTTGGGTGTTAACTTCTACATGTTCTAAAAGCAGAGTCTGTAAAGGGCCAGGTAGCCTCTGGATCTCATCTTTATGAAAGGTGACATTTCTAGTAAACGCCCTTATAGTCAATCTATGGAACAAATCTAAATAGATGTTCTTCATTTTAATATCCATAAACCACTACCACTTTAAGCCAAACTATGTACATGTGTCATTTCTCCCATGATATCTTAGGAAAAATTTAAAATCTAAATAGAAGTTCTTCATTTTAATATCCATAAACCACTCCCAGATCTAAATATAAGTTCTTAATTTTAATATCCATAAACCAATACCACTTTAACAAAAACCATGTACATGTGTCATTTCTCCCATGAACTCTTAGGAAAACTTTAAAGCATGTGTCATTGGATTTCTCCCATTAACTTTAAAGCATATTTCATTTCTCAAGGATTTCTCCGATTAATTAAAGGAAAAATTTAAGGGCTAAAAACTTAACCTAAGGTAGTTGAACTTCCATAGGATAGGATCCTTCAAACTCAAGGATTTCTCCCATTAATTCAAGGAAAAATTTAAGGCCTAAAAATTGAACCTATTTTGTTTGAACTTCGATTGGATTTTAGTTTGTTTGAACTTCCATCGGATTTTAGTTTGTTTGAACTTCCATAAGATTTTAGTCTATTTGTTGAGTGTAAAATTCTACATGTTCTAAAGGTAGAGTCTGTAAAGGTCCAGATAGCCTCTGGATCTCATATTTTTTGAAAGGTAACATATCTAGTAACTTCCCCTACATTCAATCTTTGGAACAGATCTAAATTGAAGTTATTCATTTTAATATCCATAAACCATTTCCACTTTAAGGAAATCCATGTACATGTGTTATTTCTCCCATACATGTGTCATTTCTCCCATAAAATCTTAGGAAAAATTTAAAGCATGTGTCATTTCTCAAGGCTTTCTCCCATTAACTTTAAAGCATGTGTCATTTCTCAAGGCGTTCTCCCATTAATTCAAGGCAAACTTTAAGCCCTAAAAAGTGAACCTAAAGTAGTTGAACTTCCATAGCATAGGATGCCCCAAACTCAATGCTTCCTCCCTTTATTTGAAGGAAAAATTTAAGGCCTAAAAACTAAACCTAAAGTAGTTGAAATTCGATAGGATAGGATCCCCCAAACTCAAGGCTTTCCCCCATTAATTCAAGGAAAAATTTATGGCCTAAAAACTCAACCTAAAGTGGCTGAAATTCCAAAGTGTTTTAGTTTTTTTGTTGATTCTTAACATCTAAAAGTTCTAAAGCAGTCTGTAAAGGGCCATCTATCCTCTGAATCTCATCCTTTCTTAAGGCATGCCATTTCTAGATGTGATTTCTGCCATAAAATTTAAGGAAAACATTAAGACAAACCATGCACAAACAATGTATATGTGTCATAAATCTCCCTTAAACTCTAGGCAATGAAATATTTAATGCATCTCATTTCTAGATGTGAATTCTACCATAAAATTTAAGTCAATCTTTAAGATAAACCATGCACATGTCATTTATCTCATGCACATCTTTCATTTCTCCCATGCATTTGCAATAAATGTTAATTTAATATATTTTATTGATTTTTTTTTTTTGCAGGGATAAAAAAAACACCACTAAATATGGTTGAAAAATGGACATAATGCATATATGTTTCTTGCTATCCCAATACAGAGAAAGCGGTGATTACATATGTGCTTTGCAATATTGTGACTAGCAAGTTCATCCAAAGGAAAATGAATATACCAAGAAGAAAAACAAACAACGAGGCATATTATATTGCATTGATAGAAGGCTTGGGAACAACTAGGGAGTATGGATCAACTGGAATTTTAGTTTTCACGAATTCCGAACCTATGTGCAACCAAATGAAAGACGTGTACCAAGTTAAGAAGGAGAGGCCAAAACAACTACATGGAAAAGAAAACAATATTGTTAGCCAATTTAAATTTTTTAGTATAAGACATTGTACAAATGTTAATAAGATATATATGTTGATCTATTTCGTGGGCCAATGCCAATTCAGGATTCATCTATCAGTTATGAGTTAATAGATGAATTAGAGTTATACGGGGCAATTCCAATGCAAGATTCATCTCTCAAAGATGAATTAGTTTTGAGACACTCTTCTTTAAAAATTCAAGACTCATCTCTCAAAGATGAATTAGTGCTGAGACGTTCTCCTTCAAAATTTATTGATGGAAATTGTAGCATATCTTGAATATGTGTGTGTTTTGTACTTATAAATGCATCTTTTTTAATGACCATGTGTTTTTTTCAATTATATACCAAGTGTTCTCCCACCATGTAAAGCACAACTTGGTGAACTTCCCATTCGCAACAAGTGGTGAACTTCACATTTTTATAAAATTAGAATGTGAGGACTTCAACAAATTTTTGTTTAAATGGAGTTTCACTCTCCTTTTTTAATGACCATGCGTTTTTTTCAATTTTATATCAAGTGTGCTTCCACCATGTTTTCAAATATATACCACTTAGGGTGCTCCCACCATGTAAAGCACAATTTGGTGAACTTAACATTTTTATAAAAAAACTTTCTTAAATTTAGTTTCACGCATCAATTAGTGCTTTGAAAGGTTTTTTTTACATAATTTATGTACACTAAAATACCTTAATTTTTTGAAATTTATTTCGAATTTATTTTAAATAGTAATTTTAAAAAATAATTGTAAATTTCCATTGTAGATATATATATGTGTGTGTGTGTGTGTGTGTGTATGGATATTTAGGATTTTATTTAAATACCATGAACATCCCTCGATCCCTGAACCCCCTCTCTTGTAGCGATATGGGATTCTGTTGATCTTCGTTGTTCATCCCCCATAATATATATATATATATATTGTGGGGGATGAACAACGAAGATCAACAGAATCCCATATCGCTACAAGAGAGGGGGTTCAGGGATCGAGGGATGTTCATGGTATATATATATATATATATATATATATATATATATATATATATATATTGTGGGGGATGAAGAACGAAGATCAACAAAATCCCATATCGCTTCAAGAGAGGGGGTTAAGGGATCGAGGGATGTTCATGGTATTTAAATATAATCTTAAATATCCATACATATACATACATGTGTGTACATATGGAATTGATTTTTTATAAATTTTGTGAGTTAAATTAGTTTTTTGTAAGTTTCATTTTTTATTTTTTAGGAGGTAGGAGGACAAGGGTGTCTACTCCATCAATGGAGCATGCTCATGGTTCACGCAATTTAATCAATGAATATGTATATATGTATTTTATACTTGATTACAAACTCATATTTGTTTATGAAGCTTCCCTCTCATCGCGTGAGGTTGGTGGTGGTACACATTCCGTTGGAGGGCCATCAATAAGTGTTGGATAATTGTGTGAAGGTGGTGATATTTATTCCCCCGTAGACCAATCAAAGGATGGTCGTGTTGGTTCTCAACCTATCAGTGGTCCTTCTAGTTCTCAACAGGTTTGTTCTGGTTCTCAATAGTCCTAGGGTGGGAAAGATGCTAGCCAACCATATCGAGGTGGCCATCAATTCGAATATTATTTTCATTCAATTTGTACAAATTTTTTTCCATGTGTTTTCTTAATATAGAAAAATTTATATATTGATGCAGAGGCTAAAAATTTTGCTCCAAATGTTGCTCGAAAAATACGTAGGGTAGAACGTGTCATTCAAGAAGAAGGGTGTACATCAACCACGACTTATCTATCTGAAATTTCCAATATAAATTTGGAATCAAACGTGCAACAATGCACCTTACAAAGCTGTGAACATCATCATGCAAATTTGAAGAGAGATCTCGTGACTTTGACTCTCATTGCTGAGAGTCGCCAAAACCTTGGAAATAGTTACTCACTCTTTAAGAAAACTAGAAGATGTGTACCTAAATCTTGGGCCAACCATTGATACATTTGTAGAAGTGATGAGAAAAATAAAGGAAACAATGATGGGTCTTGATAAATGGGAGGTTGTTAAAAAAAGAGTTACAATAGAAATGGCCAAGTCTATATTTAATTTCAAAGAAGGGTCGAAAATAAAGATGTTGAAGGTGAAATATTTCAAGCACCCTCATATAACTCGTTATTTGTATGATAGACACCTTAAGGCCTATGGAAGACTCCCATGTAACGATGAGGTTCCGCTTTATTTTGAAAATTTATTTTATGAAGAATTATTTTTGAAAATGAAACCCGATTACAATGACCTTCCCTATGAATCTTTTGGTATTGGGAAAGGTCAATTGTGTGACCGTAGGGGAGCTAGGCATGATGTTGAGTTGCCTCTCCCTGAGCCACCAATTTTTAGTCGACCTCTTTGTGTCAAAAATTTATGGTCAAACATGAATGCCACTTCTCAAATTAGTCGAGAAGAAAGGGATGCCATCATTGAAAATTTTCATAGTGGATTGGGTGGAGTCGATGTTTTTCTGAATGGAAAAAGAGCACATGAGAATGAACACGCTAATTATGTGTATTATACAGATGAAGAGATTGACAACATGAGTGTTGAAGATCTCAAAACATATGAAATTTTTTTTCGCAATGCATGGCATGACCTAATTGTTCATGAGAAAGAGGGCATGGGAATGGTATGTGTTAATGGTTAGGGTGACTATTTTAACACATGTAAAATTTGTAATAAATGCACATATACATACATTTATTTGTATATATTAATCTAACAAAAATTTATCATTATATGTTAACACCATTTGCAGTTCTCACGCTTGATGAATGAAGAAAATGTTAATATCACGGTCAGAGCCTTCGATTATAAAAATAAAGATGGGCCTCACCATCAATAACACAATCAAGATGGTTCTCACCATCAATAACACAATCAAGATGGTTCTCACCATCAAGATATGTTGGAAAATATTAGTGTTTTTTAAGTGAACATGATGATGTACAATTATTTTTTATCTATTATTATATATATCAAAAAATGATGAGATATTTTTAAAATAAATAACTATGCACACATGTACAGGTATATATATGATTAAAAATTTTAACAGATTCTGATTCCTTCCAATTTTTTTGGGATGGCAGTAACTTCTTCTTCCTTGGGAGATGTACCAAATCCACCATCACAACTATGAACAATTTTTCACTTTTAAATGTGTTTTTAAGTTATATATTCGACCTCAAAAACTTCCATTAAAAAATGAGTTATGTAGATCTTGAGTTATTTTAAAGTTTTTGAATTTTAGGTTTTTGCAAATTTTCTTTCCGAGCCACTCTTAGGAGATGTGCCAACTCCACTAGCACTAATATTCAAATTTTCACTTAAATATATATGTTTTTAAGTTATAAGTTATAAATTGAAGTTCAAAAGTTTTATTATAAAATGAGATCTAGAGATCTTGAGTTATTTTAAATTTTTTGAATTTTAGGTTTTTGGAGATTTTCTTTTGGAGCCTCTCTTAGGAGATGTGCCAAATCCACCAGCACAAGTATTCAATTTTTCACTTAAATATATATTTTGTTAAGTTATAAGTTATAAATTGAAGTTCATTTAAGTTTGATTATAAATTGAGATCTATATCTTGAGTTATTTATACTTTTAAATTTTTTGAATTTTAGGTTGCTAGAGAGGATTTCTTTTATCCGCGGACTCTAGTGATGGAGTGTAAGATGGAGATAGGAACATCCACACCATTTCAACCATTTTAACAAGTTGTCTAAGTTTTTTTTTAATATTATTGAAAATAAGTTTATATATGCATTTTTATTTGAAAATAATATATATATATATATATATATATATATATACTTGTACATGTATATTATACAGTTTACTATTGAAGATGTTCCAGTGGGTGAATTTTTAGTAGACGAGCAACATATCGAGAGGGAACGTCATGAGGTATTGCATGATTTTTTTTTTTTTTTTTTTTTTTGACATGAAGTTATATATATTCTCATTCAATTTTAAAACATTAAATTTTAATTTTTGTACACATTGTTTAAAGGTTACCCATGCTTCCACTTCGCAAGATAGCTTGAGGATCGTGTCTTTGCTGGGAGAGACACTACATCCATCTATATTTGATGGATGATCCACATTCACGTGCAACATTATATTTTCAATAGATTTAGTTTTAAATCTACTTTTTTATATATAGTCTTATCTAGATGCAATCATATATAACTTGATAGTTGGTACTTGATACTTTGTGAGATATAAATTTTGGACATAGTTTATGTGAACTACATTTGGTACATGTGAATGCGATATAGTGAAATTGGATAGTTGAACTATATTTGTCATGTGAAGTAATGTTGTGATATAATTTTTTTTTTTTTTTTTAAACTCAAGTTTTGGATGGTTGAACTACATCTGGAATGTGAAATAATGTTGTGATATAATTTTTTGTTTTTAAAACTCATGTTTTGGATGGTCGAACTACATTTGGAATGTGAAGTAATTTTTTGAACTATAATTTGTTTTGTTTTTAAAACTCAAGTTTTGGATGGTTGAACTACATTTGATATATGTGAAGTAATGTTGTGATATAATTTTTTGTTTTTAAAACCCATGTTTTGGATGGTTGAACTACATTTGGCATGTCAAGATATGTTTTGAACTAAAATTTGTTTTGTTTTTAAAACTCATTTTTTGGATGGTTGAAGTACATTTGGCATGTGATTGCACGATATAATTTTTTACTTTTATTGGATAGTTGAACTACTTTTGGCATGTGAAATAATGAACTGTGACATAATGTTTTATTTTTAAAACTCATGTTTTGGATGGTTGAACTACATTTGGCATGTTATTATGATATAATGTTTTGTTTTTAAAATTAAATTTGTCATTTTCCAAAAAAAAAAAATTCACAGTAATATATGTACATGTAGAAATTATTTAAGTAGAAATTATTTAAGTACATTTTTGAATATATATCTAAAAACAATGATAATATTTTAGGTCTTGTTAGATGTGTCAAACAATCATAAAATTTTAAAATTGCATTCTATAATGTATATATTTCTAGTACGTGCAACATTTTTCATTAGTGCACGTAGAAAAGCTAGTTTCAGTTTATTGCATTCTAGAACATATATATTATCTAGTGCTTGCAATGTTTCACATCAATGCAAATAGAAAAGCTACTTTCAGTTAATTGCATTCTAGAACATATATATCCAGTACGTGCAACATTTTTTATCAATGCACATAGAAAGTCTACTTTCATTTAATTGCATTCTAGAACATATATATCCATTACTTGCAACATTTTTCATCAATGGAAATAGAAAAGCTACTTTCAGTTAATTTCATTTTAAAACATATATATCTAGTACGTGAAACATTTTTAATCAATGCACATAGTAAAGCTACTTTCAATTCATTTCATTCTAAAACATATATATATCTAATATGTACAACATTTTTCATCAATGCACATAGAAAAGATACTTTTTGTTAATTTCATTCTAGAACATGTATATATGTAGTACGTGCAACAATTTTCATCAATGCATGTATAGAAAAGCTACTTTCAGTTAATTTCATTCTAGAACATACATACCCAGTACGTGCAACATTTGTTATCAATGCACATAGAAAATATACCTTCAGTTAATTGCATTCTAGAACATATATATCTAGTACGTGCAACATTTTTCATCAATGCACATAGAAAAGCTACTTTCAGTTGAAACTAGTGTCCATGTACCAAAACAATATGAATGTGCAAACACTTGCACATATAACATGACAAGGAAGTTCAATTTTTAGTTGAGTTCTAGAAGTTCTAAAACATGAATCCAAAGAGAAGAAATTGTTGGGCAGTTCAATAAAAAAATTCCAATGGAATGCCATCTTCAATGATCCATTCATGATCAGATTTTGACATTTTCCATTTCTTAATTTTTTTTTTGTTCTTTTATTGAACCTCTATCAACTTTATGCATGCTGCACACAGCAAGTGATTATATTGACAACTTATCACATCAGGTTGATAGTATTCAAAGTAAAAAAAATCCCCACATTGATTAGTTTGTCTGAAAAAATAACCTTTCAGTATAACAGACCCTCTATCATATTTAAACCCGTGATCATTATAGTTTTCTAATAATTTAATATTTCCTTCAATGCAACGAATCAAATAATACTTCACATTTTCATCGCTGATAGTAGGTGCAATTAAAACAAAAAAATATCCTGCATAATAAAACAAACTTATATGTATTTAAATTTGGATCCTAATTAACATGGAAAAATAAATTTAAAATAATTTTAGTATCTATTTCTAGATCTCTATGATTCGAAAGAAACTCAAATGTTACCTTCTCTAACAAGATCATAAACTTGATCATCATCAGATGATATTGTAGTCTCCTCTGATTGCATTTCTTCAAACATTGCAATGGAAATTTTCCCCTTTGTATTTAGCTCTGTATTTTTTCTTCTTTTACATACATTTTTTTTTCGCAAACGTCATTAGATTCCATGTTATCTATCCAAACATGACAAAAAGAAAAATATTTTCTTTCATCCAATGCAAACACATTTGTGTACAACTTTTTTTTCATTGAATGCAATTTTCGAGTCGCTTTTATTGTTTCAATGTCATTTCCAATTGATCTATCTACATATTCAACCCCAATATTTCAAAAATACATATATGGAAAATTCAGAGAAGAATGAAAATATGATATCAAAATACCATCAAATATAATCATTGTGATAAATGTACACTGTTTCAAATTGGATATCGAATAAAAATTAGATTGAATGTACCTTTGCACCTTCATCGATTAGTCTTATGGCTTAGTGTAACGATGCACCATTGAACAACTTATTTAGCATTCACAAGTCAGTTTGAAGAGGGGTCCATTTTATATCTTCGAAGTGCTCGTTTTATGCATGCCCCTACACCGTCATGTTCTCCTTTTCCATGACGAGTCTCAAAGAAATTCCAACAATGTTTAATGTAGGTTTTCATATGACGAAAACACAACCAAAATAATTTTTGTGAAGATTTGAATTGACCTACGCATCCATCTGACCATATCCAATCTTCATTGAATTTTATTCCACGACTTTTCAAGGAGTGATAAATCTTTCCAAAAGAGTGTTGTACAAAATATGTATCATGTATACGATCGTCACTGATATAAAAGTGATATTATTTAATAACATGGCGATTTTCATTGGTTCTTTCTATATGATCAACGTTTTGTTCATCGTGTCTATATATAATATGGACAAGCATGGAGACTTGGTCAAAATGATAGTATTAACTCTGAATTTCTTTTTGTGGAACAAATGTGTAGTTTTCTGCAAAATCAATTATCGACAGAATGGTCCCTGGTGTAAAAAATTCATGAGATATTTTGAATTGCAAGTCCTACCATCGAGATCTATGGGAATTCTTGGTGTATTTATAAATTTCTGCTTCAAACTTTCTGAAAAAAATTATCACAAAAATTCCTTCTTCTTGTAATTCAATTCTTTAAGCATAATTTGAACCTTCAATTGGTGTATGGATATATTCATATCTCTTCCATTTCACTTTCATGTTGGAAAATGATTGAGAATTTATATCAGTACGATATTTGTTTTGAAATTTAGTCAAATTTCCAAAATAATCACATTTTTTACCACCAACACATTTCTTTTCGTAAAATAATTCATCACTTTCTCTTCCACATAGAATTCGAGATATGAAATCACCGATAGTAGAAGGAGGAGGTAAATCTTTCCAAAATTTTCTACCAAAATTGAGGAATGTGTCATAATATAACTGAAATTCCACATGATAACGACAACAACAGGTGTTGCGTACAGTGATAGGTTTTACATACCATGGTTTTTTTGCACAAAAGTAATGACTAAGACATCAATTTCATGATTCTCTTCTTTGAACTTGTTTAAAAACTCTATCTGAGTGATGTCCAAGAAATTTTTTCATGTGTTTCATACTAATTTCATGTTATTCTTCTTCGCATAACATCCCTTGCATTTGGCGAAGCACGCAAATTTTTCTTCCAATATTCATATATTGTTTTTTTAAGATTTTCTCCAAGTCTATGTATGCTTTCCTACAAATAGCTATCCAACAAGCGAGTTCCTCATTTACATCTCTTTGCAATCGAAATTTCTAATTTTTGTGCAAAGTTTTCCGTGAGGTTCCTAGTGCTCTTGCCATAGATTTTACCAAGAGATTCTCCTTATTACTTGATGAAACCACTACCATATGTATTGCTCTACGTGCAACTGAAACATTTTTATTTCTAGATCTTTCGATTGAATTTATAGCACTATTTATATTATGTATCTCATTTTCCTTCATTTTTTCTTATCTTTTCTTTATTTCTGAATACCCAATAAAGTCACAACTTCTTTTAATTTTCGTAATGATAGGAGACCTTTCCACATTTGGGCTTGAACTGCCACATTTTCCTTTATTCAGAATGCATAAAAAATGTGACTAACATGATATCGTTTAACATGGTCAGCTCTTTTATCTCCATATAAAATAATATCATACTTTTAAATATCTGTCACTTATACTGATTTCCACGCCCCATATATAATGGAATATTATACATGAAGAAATAAATATTCTATTAAATAAATAGATTGAAATATATAGTTTTCAAATAATATACATGTGTACTCAACATATATATATATATATATATATATATATATATATATATATATATATATATATATATATATATATATATATATATATATATATATATTTATATATATATATATATATATATATATATATATATATATATATATATATGTATATATGTATGTGTCTCTCTGTGATATAGTCTCCTCACTGAATTTTCAACATTTCTACCGGGGCCTCCCCAATCATTGGTTCAATATCTCTTTCACTTTCTCTTTCAAAATTTTTTATCTCATTATCAATGTTTTGAGGAATATCTCTCTATGTTTACATTGCAAAATATTATTCAAATTAGTTCATCAAATAAAAATTAAGCTTCAGATTTTACACTGGGAAAATTTTAAATATAAAATTCATAATATTTACATTTACATACCTACTTCAACTTCTAGTTGAGGTTGATTTTCCCTTTTAATATTTGAGAGTGCTTCTCTCTTTCTTTTGAGATATTCTCTCCCCTGTTCTCTACGTTCATTAGGGTATCTTGTTTGATCATATTTTCTCGTGCAATTCCTTCGATTTCCCACGATAATAGAGTATTAAGTTCAAAAAATTTCCTCGAAAGATATAGACAAAAAATAAATTAAAAAAGCATTAAAAACATTAATTTAAAAAAAAACTCATCTTAATTTTTTTGCAAAAAATACATACTTCAATCCAAAAAACTTACTTTAAAAAATCCAATAAAAAAATGTCTTATAAAAATGAAATGAAGCTCAAAATATTTCCTTCCAAGTCCTAAAAAGTATTTCATTTAAAAAGATAAACAAAAAATCATTATAAAAGATTTACTTCAACCCAAAACACGTACTCTAAAAAATTGTCAGTTCAAAAAAGACGTCCAAAAAATTTCCATTAAAATTTAAGCCCAACTTCTTAGAAAATGCCACTTTAAAAAATAGCTCCAAAAAGTCTCTAAAAAAATATCACTTCAAAAAATACCTCCAAAAAATTTCTTTTGAATAGTATGCCTAGAAAGAGTCCTTTCGAAATTAAGTCCAAAAAATGTTTTTTGGAAACTAAGCCCAAAAACCTCTAAAAACAAAATACATCCAAAAAAAATTCTTTGAAAATTAAGCCCAAAGCCTCTACAAACAATGAAAATTAAGCAGAAAACTTGTAAAACCAAAATACCTTAAAAAAAAAAAAAAATTAAGCCCAAATATTCTAAAAACAAAACACCTTAAAAAAAAGATGAAACTTAAGCCCAAAACCTCTAAAACCAAAATAATGTCAAAAAAATGTAGCCCAAAAAAAATCCAAAAAATGTATCACATATCTCCAAGAAATGTCCTTTGAATGTTATGTCAAAAAGAGTCCTTAAACCCAAAAATATCCTTTGCAAAATCAGGCCTTCGCAAAATAAAAAAACAAAATAACTTCCAAAAAAATGAAGCCCAAAAAAATCCAAAAAATGTATCACATACCTCCAAGAAATGTCCTTCTCCAAGAAATTTTCTTTCAATGTTATGCCAAAAACAGTCCTTAAACCCAAAAAAATCCTTTGCAAAATCAGACCTTTGCAAAATCAGAACAAATGAATAAATTTGTGAAATTATATGGAAATAATGAACGCGTTTACATCAATTTATATTGCTGTGAAATGTCTTTTTGGAGGGGATTCATTGAATTTTTCGGCCGACGAAAAGTCAATTAAAATTTTGGCTGGAATTTTTTAAGAAATTCAGCCGAAATTTTGTGTTGTTAGACTTGACGATTAGTCGGGACCCAAAAAAAAAAATCTGCCGAATTTTTTTAAAAGTTCGACTGAACTAACACATCTGCAATTACGCAGAGCCGAGCTTTGAACACATTTCTTCAAATTTCAACTCATTAAACTCCATGAAAATTTCTGAATTAAATTTCGAAACCAAGACAAGCATTTGCATAATTCAATCTACTTTTAGAAAATATAACTTCTATGGACTTTCATAGATATTTACTAATTTTAACTAATTTTGTAATAAAACTGGTGTAAGCAATTTCTGAAGGTATTTATGATTCAGTGAAATCAGTATTCTATATCTTCCAAAATAAACTACAAAAAAAATTAAAAAAATTATGGTGCATTACATTGGTCCATCATCTGTAATGGGTAGTTTTTTTATTTTTAGTTTATAACTTATATGTTCAAAAATTTCGTGCGTCCTGAAACATCTTCAAAATATGTAGTTTTTTCATATTGGATGAGTTCAAAAAATTATAGTAATTACGATATGCATTAGTTGGTTTCATAAATATAACAAAAATGAAGTAGACTCTGTATAGATTGTTGTAACACATTTTTTTTCTCAAAAACATAAAGTTTTCAAAGAATACAACAACGCGTATTAACATGAATTTTTATGAATCCTTTCATTGTTAAAAAACACACACTCAAAGAATGCTAAGTTGACATATCAAATGTGTATAAAAAAATCCAAAAAATATGTAATATAAAGATAATAAAATTTCTAACAACTTTATTTTTATCGCAAAATGAAATTCTAAACAGAATTATTTTTTTGGCTTGCAGAAAGTTGAAGAACAAAAAAAAATGAAATTTTTTTCTCAAAAAAGGGCAAAAAGTTATGGAAATTCAGTCTTTCATCAAATTAATTCAACATTGCATTATAATTTTGTCCTCCCTCTCCTTCATTCTTCATTTGTTTATTCTCATAATCCAATTTTATCCTCACTTATGCACTTCCAATTCCTTGAAACATCTCTTCCATGTTTGTATTTATCAACCGTGTAACAATCTCCCTTTGACTATCTTTGTGAGCTAATGTTTCCTCATACCTCTTCAAAACACAATTTTTTTTGTTCCTTTTCAATGCATTAAGAAGGCATTCTTTGTCTACATCCATATTCATGACAATTGTAGATGGTTTTCCTTCTTCACCATTCCCATGACTAGCAACAATACATGAAATTTTAATTCCCAAAACATGACATTATTGAGTGTTTGTTGATGGTTTGGGCATCATCTCCTGATGTTTGTCTAAACTTTTCAAACTTCCTATGAGATACTCAGACAATCTCATATCATCATCCTCATCCTCACCATCTCAAAGGCTACTTTCTTGCTTAGGTTTACAATAGTGAACTTCCACTTCCTCAAAATCATACTTAGTTTCTTTCATTTATTCTCCTTAAACCAAGTTCTCATTAACCACCTATACCTCTTCAACATATTTCATGTGAAAAACTTATTTTTAGTCTACCTAGCCTACTTCCTCATTCTTCATCCACATATCTAGTATTAATCACTTTCTTATAGCATCATTCTTAGCACACTAAGTTGTTCCTTCAAATCAATAACTTCAATCTAGATTTACTCTTGACTCATCCTTCCTTTCAATTTTCCATTTTATTTTTCATCTCCCTCTATTGTATTGTGGTGTTCACTTGAACCTTTTTCATGACCATTATTATTCATCTCTCTATCCATCTTTGTTAGAAAATGATAAAGGGGCAAGTTATTAAATTTATTTTCTTTAACCTTAATAATTTATTGTGTATCTTTAGTTTCTTTATGGACTTTACTTCGATATTTTTGTCAAACAATATCAAGAAATAATGCCAACAAAAGAGGACATTGATGCAGGCTCTTAACCATGGCAAAACCCCGCCAATGGGAACACCTAGAAATTCTTATGTTCTTAGAATATTCTTGAAATTAGATAAAAATACCCAATCCATTAACTAATTCCTTCTCCCAGTTACAACTCAACCCTTCCTCAATTCCTTTAATCTTCACAAAATTGTTAGCACACTACAACCTTGACCAAATAGCTACAACATTGCCACTTGACCTACAAATTAGACCTGCAAATACAACACTTCTACCCGACCTGCAATGTTTTTCTTATAACTCCTGAAGAAACACTAATGCAACCTCCTTCTGGGACCTTCCAAGTGTAATACAAACCTTCCTGAGGTCAACGAGGTCTGGAAAAAGTTTCTTTCCTCCCTCCTACAAATTTATGTACTTCAGCCTATTACAACTCAAACCTACAACTTCAACCTATTTCAGAAACCCAGAAAACCTAAAATTTTTCATGTGTGAGAGAGATAGAGCTAAAATAATGAGGAAATTTTGTCCTTCTCCTTATTCTTTACCTTCAATCTCCTTCTTGCAACTACCTAACTGTATATATTAATTTTTCTTGTAGATCGAACTTGTGTGTGAGTGTTTTTCCAAATGAACTAAAAATTATCTTTATAGAGCCTTCTCAAGGGGTCGAGTTCCCTCCTTTTTTCCAATTTGAGGATCCCAAGTGTGAATTTTACTCTTAGAGATTCCAAGTATTTATAGACTAAAAAATAATTATTTTTACAATTACAAATTTTCTAAAAGGGTCTTATAAACATGATGTTGACTTCTTTGATTCATGAAAATAAATCATAATACCTAAAAAACCTTACTAGCACAAAGAACAATCTTTTACCTAAAAGACCATAAGTAATGGCCATGAAACCCATCATTTATTATTAATAATAATTTTATTTTTATTTTTCTTGTTTTTTGGATAGGATACATATTCAAATGAGTACAAAAATTACGAATATCGAAACTAGTTTCATTTCTCAAGAATCTTTGACATTCCCCATGCTCAACTATGAGCTTCCAAAAATCCTCCACAAACAACTGGCCAAGTTTCCCTATTTTATACTTGGTGTTTTGGTATTCCTAG
The DNA here is from genome assembly GCA_034641835.2 of Pinus albicaulis. Lineage (NCBI taxonomy): Eukaryota > Viridiplantae > Streptophyta > Pinopsida > Pinales > Pinaceae > Pinus > Pinus albicaulis. Next base: position 1,378,327,772 of record CM076584.1, read on the forward strand.
TTCTCTCCTCTAGGACCTTCTAAGGCTCCTCTTCCCCTATTAGGCTTGTGCACCCTTGTCACTTCCTCTAGAAAAATATACCCATCTTAACAACTATGGAGTTTTCCCAACAACTTCTACCGAGTTGTAGCTAGAAGTTGTTTTCATCTTTGTAGCATTCTTTAAAACAATACTTACCCTAGTTGTTTTTACATTCACATTAGTTAAATTTCAGAACAGTTGAGACCAATCACCAATCAAAACTCAATGGATCTATAGTTCCAAGATATTTTTTGATTTTTGTTCTCACTACTACACTATTCTTTAGCTATTATCCTTCTGTAAGTACATTTGACAGTTATATCTAGTTGTACTCCTTGCTTGGAATTTTCTTCTACCTTGTACAATATGCTCTTTGTGATATCTCTTTATTCAAACTCCATAGCTTCGTTCTTTCAATTGACAACACACATTCAATTTTATTATTAACCAAAAAAAATTGGCTACCTCTATTCTGTGCTTCCCTCAACACTTTTGTTCCTATATTTTCCCCTTCATACCTTCGAACATTCCATTGATGTCTTCTAAAAATCTTACCTCCTCCACTAATATCCTTTCTTTATCTAGTGAATTTTCTCCTTAATTTTCTCTAATACTTCAACCCGACACTAACTTCCTTCACTCTATATCTACTTTTCCATATCCTAATAGTTACTAATTTTAAGTCTTAGTTCTTAACAATTTTGATGGGTTGTAGGTCTCCACTCTAACTCTCCTATGACCCTGATGCACTATAAAAATACTTTGATATCGGTCTAACATATTCTATCCCAATGTCATGGCATGTATTATATTCAGATTAGGTCTTCACATTGTGCTAGATAAGAAACCCGTGCTATTTCTATCCTACAATGCGATCTTGGCCCTCCAACTCTCAGTTGGTACCGATTTTTGTATCGAAAGATTCTCCCATGGTCCTGATACTAGAATGGGAACTTTTAATAATATATTTCCCCATGTGTCATGTTAATTGACTCATGGTTCATCTTGTTTAGTTTCAGTCATATTGTTAAACATTCAAATTTAACTTAATCTCCCTTAAACACCGAAATACCAAGAGATGGAAATTTCTTAATGTGAGGAGTTGAAGACCCATTGATTAATGCAAATTTGAATAATATTCATCTCTCATACAAAAATTCTACAATTCTCCTTCAACTTCTTTAGGTCCCCCCAGTCGCCACTATGTGGACTCCTAATTGAGGTTTTCACTAAGTCTCTTCCTTGTATTATTCTCGTGCATGTAAGTAACCAAACACCCTCTTTCCCATGGTATTTCAACATGAATTCCCCTTATTACAGGATATTCATATTGAAATTCAAAACTCCTCATTATATTCATTCATTATTTCCTTAATGGGTAATTGTTGATCCCTCCAGTGATTAGTAATGGATACTCCTATTTTTTGCTTATGTTGGCAATACAAAAATGTAGAATTTCTAAACATGCTTAAGCACACACACATACATGCAGGTTTATAGGATTAACACAAAATCCTTCCTTATTAGTGGGTTTCGATTTATCCACCAGCATGTAGCCAATTACAGTTTTTCTTATTTTTAATAAAATATTTCTTTGTGGTTTTATTTATGGTGTCTTCTCTATTTTTTCCTGGCATTATAATTATTTGAGATATTGGGGGCCTGGGCCCCAATATCCATTTCAATTTTTTTTAGATCTTAGGGGCTTCTCGTGAATATTTAGATCAACAACCCACAGGATTCCCCTACCTCAAAAATATATAACATGTTATTTATCAAGCTGCATCTTGAAAGGATACTACACTACCGTTATCAAATTTACAAATCAAATTTTCTAGTTACTTGTTGGTCACTATCTCTATTCTACAATTCTCTTTTATCCTCCCTTCTGCTTCGAATCCCCTCTGCTTCCATTCATTAATTTTGCTAAAATTTAGAAACTCTTCCTCTTCCTCTTTCTCTTCGAATTGTTTGGATTCTATGGAAGAATTCAAAATGAGGACTTGTCTCTTGGTATTCTAGGAATATTTGCAACTGGAATTTTCATTTTAAGCTCATTATTTAAATTAGGAAAATATCTATTTTTGGTAATTGCACATCCGGAGAAACATCTTCAAGGATACATTATTTCATAAGACAAGACTTAGATTACCAAATACATTGTAACGTATTTCGGCAAAACATCAAGGTGCATGACTATCTAGGGAAGAACAACTTAAACAATAGTTTACAAGCATTATAAAATATTTCCTGAGAGAAAAATGAGCGTTACTGATGCAAGAAAGGAAAAAAATATAATAATATCCTATTCAATCACATCAAATCTCTCTTCAACCTTTATTTTATGGTTATTTTCTTCTCTAGACTTTGTTATCTGGATTTTATGAGTCATATTTTCATTTTTTTCTAAAGGATAAAAATCAAGCATCATAACCTCCTTTTCACATCACATCACTTAATTAGCCTTTGCGCATCACTTTGATCATCCTTTTCACATAAATAAATCCAAAATAATCAACCTTGATGAATCATCAACATGAAAAAATCTTCAACAGGAAAATCCTCATTAATATAACCAACCTCATAAACATAACCAAACTTATCGGCATGACAAACCTCATCAACATGACAAAATAACCATCGGGACAAACCTCATCAACATGTGTTACACTAGAAACCGTCACCTTGACATTCTGCTAACTGTATGAGCTCATTAACACTCATACATGCCTCCTCTACAAGTCTTACAACCTTTACTCATCTTTTCAAGCCCTAAAACAGGAGGAAAAACCCTAAAAATCTCTGAAACTTTGGGTACGCAGGTAACATGAAGCCTACCTGCGTTCCTAGCTTGGGTATGCAGGTAATAAACTGCTTACCTGCATATGAGAACACATTTTTCCTTTGAAATGCCTGCGTACCCTCCTCAAAGATAAAAAAGCGAGAAAGTAAAGTCAAAAAACTGATTTAAGGTCAATTCTAGAAGGTTCTAGATGAGAATTTTTGGGGATGAGTACGCTTTAGTGAGGTGCATGTATCCCACACCTTAAGGAACTAATCCCTTTATGTGAGGAACCTATCCCTTTGAAGGAGGATTCTGTCCCTTCAAAGGTGGAACCGTAACCTCCTCATCTACTCTATAAAAAGAGGCATTGGGTAGCCTCAAAGGGATTTCAAGCTTTATGTGTGATTGATTTGAAGTGCTGTTGAGATTTAGACTTCTTTCTGCTGAGCTTTTGAGAGGAAATATCACATACCTCTATGTGATCCTGGAGGAAGACTGCAAGACTTATAAAAGTAGAAGAGACTCCTGCTTCGGACCCTGGGAAGGCCTTTCAAACATCAAGGCTAAGGTTGTAAGGTTCTTCTGTTATTTTAAGATTAATACAATCAAGTTTTGTTTTTCTCAATAAATTGTCGTTCGATTGTTTATTTCAATAAGTTGTCGTTTGATCATTTATTTCATAGATTCCTTGATCACTATGATAGTTATGTTTTATAATTATTTTTTATTTCATAGATTTTTATATTATTTTTTAATATTTTATTGTTTGTGATTGCAGGTCGACAAAAGACGACACTTTGTTGCGACAAAATATGACACTTTGTTGTGACGAAAGATGACACTTTCTTGTGACGAAAGAACTCTTGTTGCGACGAAAGGATTATTGATGCGATGGAAGCACTAAGACCGCAAATAAGCATTTGGATCTAAGGTAGGATCGACACCTTCATAGCATTTATTTGTAAAATGAATATTTTTAGAGAAAGACAAACTTAGTTGTTCGTTGGTTGCTAGATTGTCTTCTGACACTAGGGAGATCGATCTTCTCTACAAGAGCGATTTATGTGGCCAACAACATGACAAACCTTATCAAAATGAAAACCCTCACCAACATGACTATGATAATTTGACATCAATTCCAACACTTCCAACACCTTATATAAGTAAGAAAATTTCCTTTACATCATAATTTCAATTTATACAAAGTTTTAACTAAGCCATTTTCACTCCTATGTAAAAATTGAAAAACCCTCTAGGTCTAGGAAATAAACTTGGACTCTAGGTTTATGCTCCTGCATAAAACTCCCCACTTATAAAAATTGCATGAAATGCACGTAATATTCCTTTGAGTATCGAATCCTTTATGATTTGAAATGAGATTTTAGTTTTATCCACTTCTTTCATTGTTTTGTAGTCCTAATTCTACTACTTCCTAAAACCTTCCAACATATGAGAGTTTGATTTATTTCCATCCAATTTCCTTATCGTGAACACCTTTAGACATCTTTGTTTCGGGGTTGAACTTATTCCTTAGCTTAGCCCCCTCCACTTTTTGTAGTTTTCCTTGATTTTCCAAGCTTCTAGACATTATTGTGTAACACTTCCGATCCCTCGCCAATGTATTCTCTTAACAAACACATATTTTGTTTCCTATCATCCTCATTTCAGGATTCCCATTCTTAGAAAACTTTTCCATCAACAAATATATAACCCTAATTTCACTATGCAATGTTCTCTTCAACTAACCCATGTTGTGAACACTATCCCATTGTATCATGGCTTCAAAATTTAAAAATTGTATGAAATCCATTTCCATTTCCCCCAACATTTCTTCAAGTATGTTTAAGGAATTATATTTCCTCCTCGAAAATTGACTTATCAATGAGTTCCTTTCACCTTCCAAACTTTCATTTGCACATGAAAAAAAATTGTAACAAAAAACATTAATTTATGAGAAATTATGACAAGTCATAAGAATGATTGGTTTCTCCTCTTCACCACGATCTACCAGAATGTAGCCTTGCATCCCTCCATGTGAATTTGTTTCTCATTCTTCCTTGACTTCATCCATCATAGCCTATTGTTGAGAGTCCTTGTACATTTCATCATCCTCTTCTTCTCTATTAAATAATATTTCATTGTTATATTTTCTTAGTAGCCTTTACGGAAATTCTATCTCCTCATCAAATTAATTCAACATTGCATTATAATGTTTTCCTCCATATCCTTCATCCTTCACTTTTTTTTTCTCCTAATCCGATTTTATTCTCACTTATGCATTGTTAATTCCTTGAAACTTCTCTTCCATGGTTGTATTTATCAACCATGTATCAATCTCCCTTTGATTATCTTTGCGAGTTAGTGTTTCTTCATATATCTTGAAAACATAATTTATTTTTTTGTTCCTTTTAATGCATTAAGAAGGCAGTATTTATCTCCATCCATATTCACGAAAATTGTGGATGGTTTTCCTTCTTCACCATAACAATGACTAGCAAAAATACATGAAATTTTAATTCTCAAAACATGAGATTATTGAGTATTTGTTGATGACTTGAGAATCATCTCATGATGTTGGTCTAAACTTTTGAAACGTCCTATGAGACACTCACACAATCTCACATCATCATCCTCATCCTCATCCTCACCCTCTCCTACGCTACTTACTTGCTTAGGTTTAAAATAGTGAACTTCCTCTTCGTCAAAATCATACTTAGTTTCTTTCATTTCTTCTCCCTTAAACCAAGTTCTCATTATCCACCTATACCTCTTCAAAATATTTCATGTGAACAACTTCTTGTTAGGCTAACTAACCTACTTCCTCATTCTCCATCAACATATCTAGTATTCTTCACTTTCTTATAGCATCATTTTTAGCACACAAAGTTGATCCTTCAACTCAATAACTTCAATGTAGATTAACTCTTGGCTCATCCTTGCTTTAAATCTTCCATTTTATTTTGAATCTCCCTCTATTCTATCGTGGTGTTCACTTGAACCCTTTCATGACAATTAGTATTCATCTATCTATCCCTCTTTGTTAGAAAATGATAAAGGGGCAAGTTATTAGATTTATTTTCTTTAACCTTAATACTTTATTGTGTATCTTTAGTTTCTTTATGGTATTTATTTATATATTTTCATCAAACAATATCAAGCAATAATGGCAACAAAAGAGGATATTGATGTAGGCTCTTAACCATGGAAAAACCCTACCAATGGGAAAACCCATAAACTCTTTTATTATTAGAACGTCTTGAAATTAGATAAAAATACCCAATCCATAGACCAATTCCTTCTCCCAGTTACAATTTAATATTTCCTCAAGTCCTTTAATCTTCCCCAAAATGTTACATACTGTAACTTCAACCGACTAGCTACAACACTTCTACTCGGCCTGCAACTTAGACCTGCAAATACAACACTGCTACCTGACCTGCAACTTTTAACTTATAACTCCTGAAGAAACATTAATACAATCTCCTTCTGGGACCTTCTAAGTGTAAGAAAAACCTTCCTACAATCAACGATGTCTAAAAGAAGTTTCCTTCATCCCTCCTACAACTTTATGTACGTCTTCCTATTACAACTTGAACCTGCAACTTCAGCCTACTTAGGAAACCCATAAAACCTATAATATTGCAAGTGTGAAAGAGATAGGGCCAAAAAATGAATAAATTTTGTCCTTTCAATTCTTATTTAACTTAAATATCCTTCTTGCAACTACCTATCTATATATATTACTTTTTCTTGTAGATCGAACTTATGTGCGAGTGTGTGTCCAAATGAACTAAAAATTATCTTTATAGAGCCTTCTCAAGTGGTTGATTTCCCTCGTTTTTATTTTTATTTTAGGTTCCCAAGTCTGACTTGTACTCTTCAAGATTCCAAGACTCTATAGATTTAAAAAAAATCTTTTTACAATTACAAATTTTCTAAAAGGGTCTTATAAACATGATGTTCACTGCTTTGATTCATGAAAATAAATCATAATACCTAAAAACCCTACTAACACAAATAACATTATTTTACCTAAAATAACATTAATAATGGCCATAAAAACCATTATTTATTAATAATAATAATTTAATTTTTATTTTTCCTCTTTGTTTCATAGGATGCATATTTAAATGAGTACAAAAATTACAAGGACTGAAACTAGTTTCATTTCTCAACACTCTTTGACATTCTCCATGCTCAACTGTGAGCTTCCACAAAACCTCCACAAACAACTAACCAAGCTTCCGTCATTTGAACTTGGTGTTTCTTATTCCTAGTTCTCTCCTCTAGGACCCGCTAATATTCCTCTTCCCCTATTAGGCTTCTGCACTCTTCTCATTTCCTCTAGACAAATATACCCACATTCACAACTATGGAGTTGCCGCAAAAACTTCTACCCAGTTGTAGCTAGAAGTTGTTTTCATCTTTGTACCATGCATTAAAAAAATACCTACCCTAGTTTTTTATACACGCACATTAGTTAAATTTAAAAATAAATGAGACCAATTACTAATTAGAACTCATGGGATCTATACTTCCAAGATATTTATTTATTTATTTCTTCTCACTGCTACACGATACATTAGCTACTAGCCTTCTCTAAATATATTTGACAATTATATCTACTTGTACTCCTTGGTTGGAACTGTCTTCTACCTTGTACAGTATGCTCTTTTTGATATCTCTTTATTCAACCTCCATAACTTCATTCTTTCAGTTGACAACACATATTCAGTTTTATTATTAATAAAAGAAATTTGTTACCTTAGTGCTTCCCTCAACACTTTTGTGCCTATATGTTCCCCTTCATACCTTCGAACATTCCATTGATGCCTTCTAAAACTCTTACCTCCTACACTAATATCCTTTCCTTATCTAGTGAATGTTCTCCTTAACTTTCTCTAATAATTTGACCTGACACTACCTTCCTTCACTCAATATCTACATTCCCATCTCCTAATAGTTACTAATTGTAATTCTTAGTTCTTAACAATGTTGTTGGGTTCTATTTCTGCATTGTAACTCTCCTATGGCCTCGATGCACTAAAAAAATACTTTGACATTGGTCTAACATATACCATCCCAATGTCATGGCATGTTTCATCCTCACATTAGGTATTGACATTATGCTACATAAGTACCCAATTGTATTTATATCCTACAATGGGATCTTGGCCTTCCAACTCTCAGTTGGTACCAATTTCTGTATGAAAAGCTTCTCCCATGATCTTGATACTAGGATGGGAACTTTTAAGAATATTTTTTCCCATGTGTCATGTCCATAAACTTATGGTTTGGCTTGTTTAGTTTCGGTCATATTGTTAAACATTGACATTTAACTTAATCTCCCTTAGTCACCGAAATACTAAGAGATGGAAAATTCTTAATGTCAGGACTTCAAGACCCATTGATTAATGGGACTTGAATAGGATTCATCTCTCACAAAAAAATTCTCCAATGCTCCTTCAACTTCTTCAGATCCCCAGTGGCCACTATTTGAGACTCCTAATTGCGGTCTTAACTAAGCCTCTTCCTTGTATTATTCTCGTAAATGTAAGTAACCAAACACCCTCTTTGCCATGGTATTTCAATCTGAATTCCGTTCATTTCAAGCTATTCATATCAGAATTCAAAACTCCTCATTATACTCATTGATTATTTCCTGAATGGGTAATTGTTCATCCCTCCAGTGATCAGTAATGGATAATCCTTTTTTTTTCTTATCTTGGATAAAACAAACGTTATAATTTCCACACATCCTCAACCACACACACATACATGCAGGTTTATAGGATTAACATGCAATCCTTCCTTATCAGTGGGTTTGATTTAACTAAGTCTGCAATCGTGAACTCTCCCAACACTAAGACAACGAAATTTCACAGGCGCAATATTCACTAGAATGATTTACCAGTTCTAATGCACAAATATTTAAACAATATTAGACTGTGAGTACCCTATTAAATTTATAGTTATGAGTTTTATATTAGACATTTGACAAAAGGTAAATTGGAAAATGTAAATTTTATGAAAAATGTAAATACTTATTTTAATTAACGAAAAAGAGAAACTTCGGATTTATTGTCTGGAATGTGTGGAAAGAAATGAATGTTTATAAATTTCATGATGAGACCCCATGAAACACTTCCATATGGAATTTAGTGAAATAAAATATGAAGGGAGGAAATTCTTTCAGAGAACTAGGAGCCTGATGAATGGAAAACCGATCCTCAAGAGTCTATGACTCTCATATGTCTTAATCTATCTTAAGACATGACCCCCTTCGTTGATTCATCAATTAGGAATCCTCCAATATAATCTCCTTGTGTCTTTATTAGACCCCCTTTAGGTTGTATTCAAATAAATTTTGAAGGAAATTCTAAGGGAAACCCAAGACTTGCGGGCTATGGTGGTATATTGCGCAAGTCAAGGGGTTCTCCCACTGGGATCACAAGGTCTTCACTAAGGGAGAAATACCATACCATGTGGGTTCATATTGGGGGACATTTATTGAGGAAAAAATAGAATAATATATTGGGGGATATATAGGGGGTAAAGGGTTTTTGTATTGGCAGGTATTAAAAATGGAGCTCAAATTTAATGGAAAAATATAAAGGGGTATAAAAAAAGCTAATGAAAAAATGGATACCTAAAATATCTAATGGAGGTAGTGGTTTTTAAAATTGGGAAGGTGTATTGGGTTTGTATTGGTAGGGGGTTAAATAATGTGGTTTTTAGGGGTATTTTCCAATATTTAGTCAAAATAAAGGTATTGTTTAATATTCCATGAACGCACGTGATAGATTAGAGGTTCATTGAGTTAAATCGCCGTGACTGGGATATATGCGGGCTTTTGTGGATGCACACAAAATAATGTTGCCAAATTAACTACTTTAGAGAATGACCTGTCTCTATCCCAACAACAGAAATGGTCGAGGATTCACATTGTTGGGGATTCCAAATTGGTGATCCAAATGACTTAGAAGATTTTTGATGGTTCCCCCATCTCAAAAATTTCCAGGATCTCACGACTTGAGGTTCGAATTGAGAGAATAAATAATATCTTAAAACTATTTTATTATTACATTACTCACCACATTCTCCACGTTGGAAACAAATTCATTGATTGATTGGACAATCTTGGTTTCATGAACTGACACGGAGATTTTTCCACTTCATGGCATGAAGTATTAGGTAATATAGATCTAGATCTAGGAGATTTTTAGGCTCTCTAGGATATTACTGAAGGTGATTTGCGTTCCCCAGATGGGTGTGACCTTCGAGGAATACACTTGTCATATCTCTATACCTCTTTGTTAGAAAATGATAAAGGGGCAAGTTATTAAATTTATTTTCTTTAACCTTAATACTTTATTATGTATATTTAGTTTCTTTATGGTCTTTATTTATATATTTTCATCAAACAATATCAAGAAATAATGGAAACAACATAGGATATTGATGTAGGCTCTTAACGATGGAAAAACCCCGCCAATGGGAAAACCCATAAACTCTTTTATTATTAGAACGTCTTGAAATTAGGTACAAATACCCAGTACATAGACCAATTCCTTCTCCCAGTTACAATTTAATCCTTCCTCAAGTCCTTTAATCTTCCCCAAAATGTTACATACTGCAACTTCAACCGACTAACTACAACACTGCTACTCGACCTACAACTTAGACCTGCAAATACAACACTGCTACCCGACCTGCAAATTTTAACTTATAGCTCCTAAAGAAACACTAATACAAGCTCCTTTTGGGACCTTCTAAGTGTAAGACAAACCTTCCTAAGATCAACAATGTCTAGAAAAAGTTTCCTTCGTCCCTCCTACAAGTTTATGTACTTCTTCCTATTACAACTCGAACTTGCAACTTTAGACTATTTATGAAACCCATAAAACCTGTAATATTGCAAGTGTGAGAGAGATAGGGACAAAAAATGAAGAAATTTTGTCCTTTCCATTCTTCTTTAACTTCAATATTCTTGTTGCAACTACCTATCTGCATATATTACTTTTCCTTGTAGATCGAACTTGTGTGTGAGTGTGTGTCCAAATGAACTAAAAATTATCTTTATAGAGCCTTCTCAAGTGGTTGAGTTCCCTCGTTTTTTCTGACTTGAGGATCCCAAGTTTGTCTTGTACTCTTGGAGATTCGAAGACTCTCTAGATTAAAAAAAAAATATTTTTACAATTACAAATTGTCTAAAAGGGTCTTATAAACATGATGTTCACTGCTTTGATTCATGAAAATAAATCATAATACCTAAAAACCCTACCATCACAAAGAACATCCTTTTACGTAAAAGAAAATTAATAATGGTTGTGAAACCCATCATTTATTAATAATAATAATTTAATTTTTATTTTTATTCTTTGTTTTATAGGATGCATATTTAAATGAGTACAAAAATTAGAAAGACTGAAACTAGTTGCATTTCTCAACACTCTTTGACATTCTCCAGGCTCAAATGTGAGCTTCCAGAAAACCTCCACAAACAACTAACCAAGCTTCCATCATTTGAACTTGGTGTTTGTTATTCCTAGTTCTCTCCTCTAGGACCTGCTAAGATTCCTCTTCCCTTATTAGGATTTTGTACTCTTCTCATTTCCTCTAGACAAATATACCCACATTCACAACTATGGAGTTGCTCCTACAACTTCTACCTAGTTGTAGCTTGAAGTTGTTTTCATCTTTGTACCATGCATTAAAAAATACCTACCCTAGTTTTTTATACACACACATTAGTTAAATTTCAAAATAAATGAGACCAATTACCAATCAGATGTCATGGGATCTATACTTCCAAGATATTTTATTTATTTATTTCTTCTCACTGCTACACGATACTTTAGCTACTAGCCTTCTCTAAGTATATTTGACAATTATATCTAGTTGTACTCCTTGGATGGAATTGTCTTGTACCTTGCACAATATGCTATTTCTGATATCTCTTTATTCAACCTCCATAGCTTCATTCTTTCAGTTGACAACACACATTCGGTTTTATTACGAACTAAAACAAATTGGTTACCTCTGTGATTCCCTCAACACTTTTTTGCCTATATGTTCCCTTCATACCTTCGAACATTCCATTCATTCCTTCTAAAACTCTTACCTCCTACACTAATATCCTTTCCTTATCTAGTTAATGTTCTCCTTAACTTTCTCTAATACTTTGACCTGACACTACCTTCCTTCAATCTATATTTCCCATCTCCTAATAGTTACTAGTTATAAGTCTTAGTTCTTAACAATGTTGTTGGGTTCTAGTTCTCCATTGTAACTCTCCTATGGCCCCGATGCACTAAAAATTGCTTTGACATCCGTCTAACATATGCCATCCCAATTTCATGGCATGTTTCATCTTCACATTAGTTTTTTACATTGTGCTACATAAGCACCCCATTGTATTTCTATCCTAAAATGGGATCTTGGCCCTCCAAATCTAAGTTGGTACCGATTTCTGTATGAAAATGTTCTCCCATGATCCCGATACTAGGATGGGAGCTTTTAAGAATATTTTTTCCCATGTGTCATGTTCATTAACTTATGGTTTGGCTCGTTTAGTTTCGGTCATATTTTTAAACATTCACACTTAACTTAATCTCCCTTAGTCGCTGAAATACTAAGAGATGGAAAGTTCTTAATGTGAGGACTTCAAGACCCATTGATTAATGGGACATTGAATAGGATTCATCTCTCACAGAAAAATTCTCCAATGCTCCTCCAACTTCCTCAGATCCCTAGTGGCCACTATGTGAGACTCCTAATTGAGGTCTTAACTAAGCCTCTTCCTTGTATTATTCTTGTAAATATAAGTAACCAAACACCCTCTTTCCCGTGGTATTTCAATGTGAATTCCCTTCATTGCATTATGCTACATAAGCACCTAATTGTATTTATATCCTACAATGGGATCTTGGCCTTCCAACTCTCAGTTGGTACCGATTTCTGTATGAAAAGCTTCTCCCATGATCTTGATACTAGTATGGGAACTTTTAAGAATATTTTTTCCCGTGTGTCATGTTCATTAACTTATGGTTTGGCTTGTTTAGTTTCGGTCATATTGTTAAACATTGACATTTAACTTAATCTCCCTTAGTCACCGAAATACTAAGAGATGGAAAATTCTTAATGTCAGGACTTTAAGACCCATTGATTAATGGGACATTGAATGGGATTCATCTCTCACAAAAAATTTCTGCAATGCTCCTTCAACTTCTTCAGATCCCCAGTGGCCACTATTTGAGACTCCTAATTGCGGTCTTAACTAAACCTCTTCCTTGTATTATTCTCATAAATGTAAGTAACCAAACACCCTCTTTGCCATGGTATTTCAATGTGAATTCCCTTCATTGCAGGCTATTCATATCGGAATTCAAAACTCCTCATTATACTCATTGATTATTTCCTGAATGGGTAATTGTTGATCCCTCTCGTGATCAGTAATGGATAATCCTTTTTTTTTCCTTATCTTGGCCAAACACAACTTTATAATTTCCACACATCCGCAATCACACACACATACATGCAGGTTTATAGGATTAACACGCAATCCTTCCTTATCAGTGGGTTTGATTTAACTAAGTCTGCAGTCGTGAACTCTCCCAACACTAAGACTACGAAATTTCACAGGCACAATATTCACTAGAATGATTTAACAGTTCTAATGCACAAAGGTTTAAACAAGATTAGAGTGTGAGTACCCTAGTAAATTTATAGTTATGACTTTTATATTAGAAATTTGAGAAAAGGTAAATTTGGAACAAGTAAATTTTATGAAAATGTAAATACTTATTTTCATTAATGAAAAAGAGAAACTTCGGACTTATCGTCTGGAATGTGTGGAAGGAAATGAATGTTTCTATGTTTAATGTTTAGACCCCATCAAGTACTTCCATATGGAATTTAGTGAAATAAAATATGAAGGGAGACAATTCTTTCGGAGAAATGGGAGTCTGATGAATGGAAAACTGATCCTCAAGAGTCTATGATTCTCAAATCTCTTAATATATCTCAAGAAATGACCCCCTTCGTTGATTCGTCAATTAGGGATCCTCCAATATAATCTCCATGTGTCTTTATTAGACCCCCTTTAGGTTGTATTCAAATAAATATTTAAGTAAATTCTAAGGGAAACCCAGGACTTGCGGGCTACGGTGGTATATTGTGCAAGTCAAGGGGTTCTCCCACTGGGATCTGACTGGGATATATGCGGGCTACTATGGATGCACACAAAATCATGTTGCCGAATTAACGGCTTTAGAGAATGACTTGTCTCTATCCCGACAACAGAAATGGTCAAGGATTCACATTGTTGGTGATCCAAATGACTAAGAAGATTATTGATGGTTCCCCCATCTCGAAAATTTCCAGGAGCTCGCGACTTGAGGGCCGACTTGAGACAGTCAATAATATCTTCAAACTATTTTATTATTCCATTACTGACCACGTTCTCCATGTTGGAAACAAATTCGTTGATTAATTGGCTAATATTTGTTCAATGAACTGACACGGAGATTTTTCCACTTCCTGGCACGAAGTATTAGGTAAGATAAATCTAGATCTAGGAGATTTTTAGGCTCGCTAGGATATTATTGAAGGTGATTCGCCTTCCCCCCGATGGGGGTGACCTTCGAGGAATACACTTGTCATATAAGCAGCCATTGAAGCTCGTCCTATCTCCATGCGCACATTAACTCCCAATAATGTGTCGATCCAACATTAATTTTAGGTGAGTGTTAATACTAGCAACTGCACCATATGTTGCAAAGGAAACGCTGTAAATAAATAATCTAGCACTTTTCAAATTTTAATGTTTTTGTTTTCTAAAATTGGTGAAGTGCATCACAACATCTTGATATTAACTATAAAAATCTGCATACTAAAATGTAAAAATTTAACAATAAACCTTGGATGTGTAGATGGTTATATTGAAAATTCTATTATCATTCAATGCAGTTTGGAACCATGCCTGAGTTTATTTTTGAAAATGTAATCTTAAACATCCAAAAACATAATGAATATGAACATAATTATCTTCATGTCTTCAAAACACTGCAATGAAATAGATAATGCATATCACTATAACAATGCTTTCACAATATTTGATTAGTAGCCTTCTCTTCTAACACAAAAATTGTTTTTTCTTTTAATAATGAATTTAAAAATGTGAAAAATAAACTAAAATTAAGTTACATCCATTTTCCTTTTAAATTTTAACTTAATTTTAAAAATAATTTTTAAATCCTCAAAGTGCATTTCTGGTCATTCCACATGGACATAAACCACAATCCACATGGACATAAACCACAATAAACCACATTCCAATAAAACGTCCAACAATACATCCAATGTCCAATTCTCATAGAGTTTCCCATATGTTTATGAAAAGATCGTATTAATTAATTAATCACAAATAAGAAATGAGACATACCCGTCATCATGCAATATTATCATATCATATATTATTCAAAACATAACACACCAATATACATGTTCAAAAATATGTATTTCCTAAGATAGCTAAGACAAATATCTGCCATTATTTTGTTGACACCGAGTTGGGTAGGTTGACTATGACAATAATTGGTTACCTTAGTAAGATAAATTGAGAAATGCCACGAGTACAAGAAAGCATAGCTGCCAAATTCATCTATTGGAGGAACAAATACGGAAATTTGGGAATTCGATCCATACATTGAATAATTTGTTGGAAATTGATTCGCTTCAGCGTAGCTTCGTTTCGGTTCAGCCCAGCTTTGTTGGGATAAGATAATTTTCAAGATTTATAGTTTAGAGATACTGATTTTCAGAATTGTTCTGATTTTCAGAATTGTTAGTGATTTTGAGAATAGTATAGTAAATATAGTGATTTTGGGAATTGTAAGTAGATCACTGTTGATCACAAGTAAGAAATGGAAAGTTAGGAGATTGCAGTAGCAAACAGAAATTACAATATTAATTGTAAGTGGATAAAATTTCTGGTTTTTTATTTTAGTTGGTTGTAAAAGTTTTAAAAAGCTCAGATAACAAAGAAAGATGAGATAATCTTGAAAGAAAAAAAAATTGAAATAAGAAAAAAAAAGAATATGATCAAAATTTTGGGAATAAATTTATAATAATTAATTGTGTTTTTAAATATAGTATATTTTTATTAAGAGGAATTATAAGTTTTGAATGTTTTATTTTTAAATATGTATTAATAATAAAATATTTTAGATAAAATTTGAAATTAAGGAGGGGCAATTTTGATTTTTGAATATTTTAAAAGCATATGAAAATTTTAAATTTTAGAAAAGGAGAGTTTTTAGAGATAAGGTAAGAGTGGTTGTGATTTTGGCCTGTAAAATGTAGTTTTAAAATTGTTTATATTAATTAAAATCATTAATAATGATTTGAATTTCAAAATGAATTATTTATTTAATTATTTTATTTTTAATATAATTTTTATTTTTTATTCTGATTTTTTAAACAACATTTTAGTTAGTTATATTTTATTTTATTTGTTTTTTTTTAATATTTTTTTTTATTTGTTTTTATTTTTATTTTCTGTTTTCATTATATTTGAGTTTAAAGAGTTTCAAATGGTTATCCTTTGTATTCTCTGAAGCAATTGTACGTCGTCGTTAGATCGGTTACTCTATTTATATCCTAATGATCTCAATCCGGAAATTTTTCTCTAATCGCTATAAATTGTGTAAGTCTCAATTCAAAAGAAATTTAATAAAAATTTATTAATTTATTTTTTATATATATAGATATATTATTTTTTCTAATATATAATATAAAAAATTCAATAAAACCCTTAATTTTGAATTAAAAAAAAAAAAATTGTTATAATAAATAGTTATTAAAGTAATTGATAAGAAATTCCATTTTTCTTCAAAGTAACTTAATCCTCGCTTGAAACGGTAAACTTGTTGCACAAGTTTACAAATTTTTCAAAGTATAATTTTTAATTATACACTATAGAAGTTTTAAATTCGAAGATAGTGGGTTTTTCTGGTGTTTTTTTTTAATTTATAACCATGTATTTTTACTTAACATTTATTTAAATTTAGTGAAAAATAAAAGAAAATTATATTAATAAGTTAATGTTTCTACATTCAGTTTGTTCCATTGTTTTAAACGTGAAGGAATTCAAATTATTAGCACTACCTGTAACTTTTACAACATCAATGCACAAATAAGAACGCATTTCACCCATTTGGCGGCAGATATTATAGCGAAAACGGAATTTGGGAGCAACTAAGAAAAGGGAAAACTGATTTTTGAGACGCTGGGTCTCTTGCACAAGATAGCATCTCATGCTGGTTACTCTCGGTTTTCCGGTAGCAGGTAAATCTAAAATTTTCTGCTACCAAATTCATGTATATGATAAAATAAAGAATGAATGATCGATTTCATCTAAATTATAAATGGTTCATGCCTTCCAAATTCATGTATATGATAAAACAAAAAAAAATCATCTATATAATAAAATAAAAAAATGAATGATCCATTTCATTTAAATTATAAATGTTTCTGCAACCAACCAGTGTTCATTTTGGCGCCTCTTCCTTCCCTTCCACTCACGCCATTAGTAATTCATACTTCACAACTTCTTTCCACTATATTACGCTCAATTTGATTGAATGCATGCAAAGATCGTTTGAACTTCTTGTTCTTTGTTTACTTCTTTCAAATATTATAAAGAATCAAATTCTGCTTTATTAGTTTCCCGATTTATAAAAGTTTAACTACACTGACAAAACCACTAATGAAATTCAAGATCAGAAAATGCTGGAGTGAAATAGGTGGAAAGCCTTGAGAACAAGCCTAGACTGTGAGAGTTTTCCATGCACGAAGAGAAGTCTGCAACCATAGAACAACAAAGAAATTAGCAACCATAACCCCAAAACAAAACTAACAAAGAATAAACCAAACAAAGTTGAGCAAAAAACAGTACTCTGAATTTTAAGGGTAGAGATCTGGCTCCTTGACAGAACGAACCTTGAAGATGACTATTTTTTTTTTAAGAACCCAAAAGAAATCAAAGAAAACGGAAAAAGAGAAAGAATCATAGAGTTGTTTGCAGGGAAGCTCTGAAAACCATAGATGAGATGGTAATGGTAAATAGGAGAGCGTAACAATACCACTGCTCTAAAATGGTAAAACCCTGGAAGATTGAATTCGTATCTCTTATTCTATTATTGCATAGAAAATTAAAACAGATCACAGCCTCCAATTGAGCCTCGACTAAAGGTGGATGGCTATTCGAAAACAGAACCTGTGGCACAGAGTTCGAATCGTGGCACGTACAATAGATTTCAATATACTGAGATATCGTATCAGACAGTAATCATCATTGTTATCTTGCCAATTTGAAACCAGATTCAAGAACTCAACTGTTGTTATCAAACGAGGCAAGATGAAGTAGATTCTTTTTAAAACTGTTTTTTGTAACTGTAATAACAATATATAATTGTAAGGTAGACTTTTTTTTAATTGTCTAACATTAAAATTAATGGTTCATAACGATCCACGTAGCAGTTTAGGATAGTTGTTTTCAAATAAGAACGCTTTACAGCATAACTACTCACACACTCCACTCTTAAATACATGGTTAGGCGATCATTTTGCACCTGTATGGTAGTTTGGGTGATCAATTTTGGTATAGAGGTTCCATCTTGACTCACTGGTGTCAGGACCTTAGTTGAGAAGTGGTGTGTATGTGTGTTTGTTTAGTTTGGGTCAAAGTTGGATTGTCGGCTTATCCCTAGGATCTGAGAACTTGAGTTTTTGGGGCGTCTTATCATCTTCATGCCTTTAGACCATAAACAAGGGAACAAATCTGCAATAACTCACTCTTGTTGTCCATGGTAAGGTTTTTGTGTTTGTAACTTCCTGTGTTTTTCATAATAAGAGGGTGGCTATGTTTTTGTATATCTAGGCTTCCCTTGTTGTTTTCTCATAGCCAGGAATTATATGTGGTTCTTATCTCCAAAAGGGTGCTAGCCGGGTCTTTGGTTAGCCCTTTTGGTGGTTTGTGTTCCCATCAAGGCTAGGGGTCCTTTTTTATATTTTCTCATGCTCTCATGGATCTGTTTTTTTTTGTAGTGTGTTAAGTGCATGGTGGAAGTCTTCATCCTTGCCTATCCCTTTGGACTAGGTCGACGTGGTCTCTCCCTATGTTACCAATTATTTCTTCTAGTTGCTGGTAGGACTACTCAACTAGGGTGGTAGGTTCGTGGATTTGTCTATTTTTATTTTTATTGTAGGTGTTGTGAGGATTAATATTCATCCCTCACGTTCATTTGGCAGTTCTTTTGTTCCATTCTCAATATTCCCAACCAATGGGGTCGGCCTCGCCGAGAGGAGGGGCAACAATTCCTTTCCAGGGCATCACGAGCCAAACCATAGCTCGTAGTTAGAAAATTCGACCAATTGGGAAAGAGAGAAAGTTCCACCAATCTCTCCAACTCGTTCTCAAGGTCACATAGTGGCTCTTATTACCATGCATTCTATCATTGAGTAACTTCGTAATATTCAAATCAACATGGACATTTTGAGGGACCACTGGTATGAAGACATCAATGATATTGTGGCATATTTTAATGACATCTAATACAGTCAAAGTGAAATTCTAGAACTATTGGAAAACCTTCACCGCAACCACCCTCACAACAGCAACCACCTACAAAGCCTGGAAGCGCAGGTGGAACACATATATTTCGATATGCCTGATCATGTTGGAAACCTTTTGGCTCCCACTATAATGTGCACAAATCCCCCTCCTTTATCTGTTTCTATAAGTTCTGGTTATGTTTTCGGTTTTTCCTAGTATGTTAAGGCTACAATGCCTCTCAAAAATAGCAGTTGTCAATTTTTTTTCTGTGGTTTCCTCTGGCTACCAATATCAAAAAGTCTAATTGGAATGACAGAGAGTGTACTATTGAGATGGTCTTTGTAAAAACTTCTTTCCTGAAAATCTAATGAAAATTTCCTAAACTACAAAAAAAATGAAAAAGGGAAAATTCTTATATATTATTATTCTTGAAAATATAATAAAGGCTATCATGTGAGATATTAGACTCCTAAATACTACTAGTTATTCCCAAGAAGGGGTGGGGTCAAAATAAGAAAAATCCTCCTTTTTCCATGTAGTAGGAACTGTTAGCTATGCGGACCATGAGGATAATGCATGAGTGGAGACAAATTTCACGGGTGGAAGCTGATTAAAAAAGTACTGTTGGAGATGTCAGAGGCATTCAAATCAAAAGAAATGGATAATTGGAGAGAAGTAATCGACCTAAACCCAAAATTTAGTAGGATGTTGCTAAGGGTTAAGGAAGTGTGAATTGAGAACGAACTACTTAATTGTTCTCCTATGAAGTAGGAGTTGGAGATCGGGGGTAACTACTGAGAAACATATTTCATGGGTGGGAAGAATGTGAAAGCCTTTAATGTATTTTTTAGGAATTATTTAGATAAGTATATGACTTCGAGGAAATGAATCTATTATAAATTTATTTTTCTGCAGTATAGAGCTATGAGTGAAATAATTAGGAATTTTCAATATGATTATTTGTGTTTCCTAGATGTATTTGAGTATATAACTTGCTAACATTTATGTGAATAATATATATATATATATATATATATAGCAAGAAAAGTGTGGGTACATGGACAAAGGATTTAACTCAAGAGTTCTAACAAGTAATACTAGATGTTACTATGTTGTGGAGAGTTGGGGAAGAAACCCTATCTAAAGACCATCCTTGTTATCCACGGTATAGGTGGATATGAACGAAAACCAAAAATATGTGACTAAGGTAGAAGAAATGCCTAGGTGGGAATGGAAATAACGATATGCACACAATCTGCATTAATCAGTGACATTTCATTTGTATTGAATATGTATTCTTGGGAATTATGGAGTATGGTGTGTGTATACCGACACACATACATATATTTATGACAAAAAATAAAATTTATTACAAGATAAATGACAAAAAAATAAAATTTATTACAAGATAATAAGTAATAAATAAATTTCACTAGTAGTAGAAATTTTATGTGTAAGTGAACATGTTGTAGCCACACATTAAGAAAAAGAGCCTAGTTTATTACTAAGAGACCAGGAGTCCTTCAAAAAAAAATAACATGTCTTTAGAAAAACTTTAAGTAGTACCTTAGAATAAAATTCTAACAAACCTCTCGCCTAGTTCATGGCTTCTAGCTAAAACTAATTACATATGACATACAAATTTATTATCACTGCAATATATAAGTTGTAGTAAAAACCTATACACATAAATGGTTACAAAATGTAAATAAAATTAAAAATGCAATGAATTACAAGATCTCCATGATATTCATACAATAAAATAAATTATCTACATTATACGCATGCATGGAGAACCTAAAGGAAAACATAGTTATAAGGGTTTAAAAACCCCGACGATGATATTATCATGTTTCAAAGAAAGAAACATACAATTTGTTTTTCCAAAATGAAGAAGAAGAATCTCAATTCTGTCTATGCACGTTATGGCCGTTGAATAAAAAGCTTTAAGTTAATAAGGGGCGGGAACTTTAATAAAAATATATAAATACCACAATTATGACGATTGAGATTCTTCCCTTGAAGATTTCGTATGAAGCCTCATGATAATCATACAAGAATTCATGGAGCCCTTGGCCAGCTACAGGCCTTCTTTTTCATAAATACCCTACACATAACCAAAATCATATGTAGTTGGTAGGAAATATGAATCTTGACGACGACACCAAGAACCTCTGAAGAATAATAGTAAGTGAGCAGTTTTAGTGACCATAGTAGAAAGAAGGAAATTTGCAAGTATTTAATCGCAGAAATGCCACAAAGCCAAAGCCGATTCACGGACATGGAATAATACGTGAGATAGCAAGAAAAATTCTCTTAGTATGGTCTCCAAATACTTATAATATTTTGTAAGAACATGTAAAAATATTTTGAGGGCAATCAATGTCTTACCTTGTCGAGAGACGGCGAAATCGTTGCATCAATACTATTTTACAGTTAAAAAAATGTTTCAGTACCAAATATATGTATAAAGAGACCAATCTAGAATAATAGAGTTAGCGTTTTGAAATTGAACGTAGATTCCCAGAACTTACGATTGATAAAGTAATGAGGAATGTATGGCATTGATGAAAATCCCTGTGGAAGATGTTGCCGACACTAGAAGTTCTATAGAAGCTCAGGATTTCACATGCATATGTATCACCGAATAATGAAAAATTAACCATCATAATTCAGAATATTTTTCCCCAAATATTGCAAAGAGTAATACATATAGCAAAGAGAAAAACTGGACTGAGTGTGAGGGTTTAATCACGATATGGTGTGAAACCCTGTCTCGGCCAACATGTAAATCTCATTTCTACTTGAATACCAAACAAGAAAATTCAAATGGTAGTGAAACAAGACAGTAAGTCCCTAGTCTTTTTAATCCTAATCTCAAGGTTGTAGAGCTCAACTCTCAACCTATGCAAATGCAAATGATGACAAAGAAATAGAGGGAATCGGAATAGGTAGTTACCCTAACAAAGTGAGAGTAATATCCACAGTCGATGAAACCCAATCAAATCATCGTCATTCACATAGACACATGTCTAAAGCTTGAGAAGGTCGTGGACCCTCATGCCATGTGTTTCTCTACACGTGGACTAAATTCTATGAGTTATCCACATAGGCTTCAAGGGTTGAGAACTTTTGACTGTATTATAGAGTGTGTAATTCCCACCAGGGCAAAACAAATTGAACCTAATACAAAAGATATATATATAATTTTTCGAGGCCTGCAGTCTTATATGATATATGGTTGGTCGTGGCTGTCGCATTAAATATCAATTTTTCATATAATATTATCAGGTTGGGTTATGGTATAAAGGTAAATGTAAAAATAATCCCATCCTTAAGCTATGGGGAGGTTGGCTAAGCCAACACCTTAGATTTCCATAGCTCATAATTTGTAGAAGAAAATATGGCGCAACCAAGAAAAACATTAGTAAAGTTTCAATCAAATTTAGTGGATAAAATTTATGAAATAATTTTTAATTATTAAAAATATTAAGAGAATCTTGGAAGTCAATACATGCTAAAATTCAAGTGCTATCTAATTAATGTAGTAAATCATTCATATATATAAACAATTTTTTTCTTTCGTATAATTCATTAAAATGCATAGTTTTTTTTTGCTGAGTGACTTTGAAGGAGTGTTCAATGGAAGATAATATGACACAATATTGATATTAACAAAAAAAAATCTCCACCATTGATTTTACTACACTATAAGTAGTCCTAGCCTTTTTTTCTCTATTGGACCTCTCTTATCACTATTCACTCTCAATTATCTTCTCCGTATTTCCTTTTCTATTCTTTTGTACTTCCTCATCTATACTAGATTCCTTAACTATACAAAATATCCATTAAATGATGAAAGTTGTTCTAAAACTATCTCCTAAAAATTACAAGATATGCTAACCCAATTATTTAGCCCTTTTACAATAATCTACCTCGCCAAGAACATGAACTCATCAAATTCTCTTATCAATCTAGATTCTTTATAAAACTAAGACATTTACCTAAACTTGAGAATCTCAATCTATATCAAATTTTAAGAAAAAAATTTAGTCCTACGTAAAAATTTCAAAACACGTCTAAATATAAGAAATAATGCTGAAGTTTGAGTTTATACTCCTTTATAAAATATTCTCATAATCATCAGCTATATAAATCATGTAGCTTTTGCCACATGCCATTCACGATTTCGAATTTCCTCCTAGAACATTTTAATGTTAATACGAGTTAATAATAATGATTAATATGAGTTACTACCATAAAAAATTTCTTTTTACAATTTTGGAGTAATGGTCAAAGTTTCAAAATTGTAAAACTCTTGTTTAAAGTGCTAAAACAGTATCCACAATTAAATTTACGCGTATTTAAAAGAAAAAAAACATTGAATTAAAAAAACTACTAACAACAGAAATCTAAGATTTTATATATTATATAAATTATATGATTAAAAAATAATCATCATTTTATTTTATATAAATTAATATTTTCTAATATGCTTAACAAACCATTTTAAAAATTCTTGTTGGTAATTAATTTGTTTAAAAAAAAATATCCTGACCAAGCCCCTTGTGACCATTATCATTCATCGCTGTTGAAATTCATCAGATGGATCACCGTCCTGCTAAGGTTGAAAACTTGCTCATGAAAGGACAATGCCGTATTTCTTGTTATTATGAATGCCTCTACTTCCGTTTAGAGTGCTATGGTTTATTATATCATTTTTTTCTTTTTTTGGGATATTCATCAGTGTGTGGTCTAAAGACTTTATAAGGATCAGGGAGATATTTTTTATTTCTGGATTTGCTGGATATGCATGATAGCAATGTCAGGTAGTGTTAGCCCTCGTGCTTATGATGTCAATTTTGGTTTTAAGAAACTCCTTTTCCATGGTTGTTTTAGTTTCTTTAGTGATATAAAACGGTAAAGAAAACACAAAAACATAAATTTAATTAATAAATTATTTTAATTAACAATAGTTAAAACTAGCAATTGCACCTAATGTTGCAAAATAAACGCCGTAAGAAAGAAGTTAGAAAGAAAGCAATTGTAATTAATTTGAAGTGGCCTTACTGATATACAGTTTTTTAGCGACTTAAAGATTGTAACTCATCACGCTAACAAAGTTAGTAAGATAGGGAATTTAATTTTGAATTCCATTATGAGAAAGAAAATCAGAGAAGCACCCAATTTAAACTTATAAATAATGATGTATAGTTCATGATGATATATTAAGTTGAATAAACTTCCTATAGAATATTCCTATCTTTTTGGAATATGATGTATATTTACTTCCTATTTACTTGCTATAAATAATGATGTATATTTCATGATGATATATGAAGTTGAATAAACTTCCTATAGAATATATCTTCTTGGAATAATTATGTATATTTACTTCTTATCTTCTTGGAATAATGATGTATATTTACTTCCTATCTTCTTGGAATAATAATGTATATTTCATGATGATATATCAAGTTAAATATTTCAGAACTTCCTATCTTCTTGGAATAATGATGTATATTACTTCTTTCTTGGAATATTCCTATCTTCTTGGAATTGATGTATATTTACTTGCTATTTTCTTGGAATAATGATTTATAGTTTCTACTCTGTTATGTGTTATGCATCATGAATTCATGATGGTATATCATGTTGAATATTTCAGACACAACTTTCTATCTTCTCCTACCTTCTTGGAATAATGATGTATAATGATGCATAGTTTCTACTATGTTATGCATCATGAACTCATGATGGTATATCAAGTTGAATATTTCAGACACAAATTCTTATCTTCTTAGAATAATGGTGTATATTTACTCCCTATCTTCTTGGAATAATGATGTATATTTTCTAGTTTGTTATGCATCATTTTGCATCATTTTTCATGACAAATATCGAGTAGAGTATTACACCACTTTCCATCTTCTCGAAATAATGATGTTAATTATGTTACATCATTTTTCATGAAAAATGTGTTAATTATGTTGCATCATTTTTCATGAAAAATATGAAGTGGAATATTTAAAATCATTTTTCATGGGAATATTTTAGACAAAACTTCCTATCTTCTCATAATAATGATGTTAATTATGTTGCATTATTTTTCATGAAAAATATCAAGTGAAATATTTCAAATTATTTTTCATGGGAATATTTAAGACAAAACATCTTATCTAATTATGTTAGTGGATTATCGAAATAATGATGTTAATTATGTTGTGAATTACTTGAAATAATGATGTTAACTATGTTAGTGAATTATTAAACTTCATATCTTCTTGAAATGAGGAATGATGATGTTAATTATGTAAAAGAATATCTTTTTGGAATGATGACGAATTGCCCACAAGAAAAAGTTGGCATTCTCCCACTTTATTGCACCTATATAAATTTTAGTTTCACATGAATTTAATAAACTTCCATTGTTAATTTCAAATCTTTTTGGATACAATTCAAGAACTCTTCGTTCGCCAACACTCAATAAAATGCATGTGCCTATGCTATACATACATCAAACAAGAATATAGCATACATCAAACAAGAATGTATTTGGCGTTTATAGAAAAATAGGGCACTAGGATCGAATGGAATTGATCTGGGTACATTTTTATTTCTTTGACATATATCAATCTGGTGTTTGTGAGAGCTTGGTTCAAATGCATATGCATATCCAGAGTTGTTAAATGCCCTGTAACTATGTAACATGGTTTGGGAGATGGGCATGGTTGAGCCAACATAAAGGAAAAAAAAGTTAATATTTGTTCCAAAG
Source organism: Pinus albicaulis (assembly GCA_034641835.2). NCBI lineage: Eukaryota > Viridiplantae > Streptophyta > Pinopsida > Pinales > Pinaceae > Pinus > Pinus albicaulis. The sequence continues at coordinate 1,378,353,971 of CM076584.1, forward strand.
ACTCTGGTGCTTGGTGTATGTTTTTTTTCGATAATGCATGCCCTCATTGTAGATCTATGTGTCAGGCTGCAATTGCACATCTACATCAGCTACATCTTCCCTCATACAATGACTTAGGGTAGATGAATTACTGCCAATCTAGAAGAGTCTACATCGCAAGTTCCAATCTCAAGAGCGTCTACATCGTTTAAGTTTCAGAAGACGGAGCTCAACTCAAGGAGTACTCTGTGCTTTCTATGCACCCACAGCGTGAAAGGTCTACTCAGATAATTTCGGTAACTTACTCTTTATAATAAATAGCATAAGCCCTTTTGATGCTCGGTTTGTTAAGCATTTGGGGATTTAATAACGCTGAAATGTAAACTCTTTGCAATTATATTACTACGGTTAATATGATGAATTTATATTACTGTATTTTATATTAAATAGGACTCGGCTTGGATTTTCGTTTTCATTTTATTTGAATTTTTTCTTTAGCCAGAATTGACATGATAAATAGCATAAACTCTTCTGATGCTCGGTTTGTTAAGAATTTGGGGATTTAATAACGCTGAAATGTAAACTCTTTGCAATTATATTACTACGGTTAATATGAATTTATATTACTGCATTTTATTTTAAACAGGACTCGGCCTGGATTTTCGTTTTCATTTTATTTGAATTTTTTCTTTAACCAGAATTGACATGATGAATCTATTCTGTCTAAATATAAAATGACACTACATAAATCGATAAACAAAGAGGAAATAAAATAAATCCATACACCGTCCAAAGGTGGAAACTGTGAATTCCACAAAATCCTTTTGCAATCTTGAGGTTTGGTTAAACCAGCCGGGAAAACAACAACATTCTGTGCACCGTAAGCCTTTCATTCCTTGGCTACTTCCTCCAGTCGATTTCGCCGCCTGGCCACCACCACCAGATACAACTATTGCAAAACAGATAATGAGATTATTTCTACAGTTAGCGAACAGGTGATAGCCATGAAGAGATCTGGCTGGAATAACTGTAGGGTTAGAGAAATAGATGATAGCTATTCAGATACCTGGATGAGATAGCACCTGCAGAGGCATCACACAGCACACACAAATCTGATCATTATTGGAAACATTCCTCCTCAATCCAACAATTGGCTGAAACATTCCTCCTAAAAAAATTCTAAACCATGGGTATTTGGGGAAACTCATAAAGAGAGAGCCAAACAATTTCAAGTTGAGAATCAAGAACCCATTGCCAAAATACAAAGGTGCAAATCGTAAAGCTAACAAACAACGGAAGAATTTGGAATTTGTATGCAAACAACACCCTGTATCTTCACCCAAACGGGGAAGGCCCTAAAGCTTGAAAGAATTTTAAGAACCCAAGTCATAAAACCATAAAGCGTATTGACCTGAACCAAAACCAGGGAAAATCTTCAACTGGAATTAAAATTCTGTGCTTCAAAATCGAAGGAATCCAAATGATCATAACAAAAAAGAAACTTGAATTCTTCTTAACCCCAGAAAGCTAAAAGTCTCAACAATTTGGAATCCAATGTAAATCTTGTACCTTTCTTCTTCTCTCCTCGAGAATTGTAATGAATGAGGCCATCAGATACATAACCATCTGCAAAAGTAGCAGCATTAGCAACTGATTCGCAAGACTCCATAGCTGAAGCTGAGGCCGGACTGTTATTACAGGAGGATGCGTTGTTGGAATAATGCAACAAATTTCTCATACTCACACTCTTGCGTATCGGCCCATCAATTAGCCGAACTCCAAACAATTTCACGCCATGGTTGGGGCATGTTTTGGAATTATGGCCATTGTGCCCACAGTGCGAACACTTCCTTGTCATGTTTACCGCCCTTGGAATTAATTAATCGAAACTCCAGAGAGAGACAAATTAAAAATAAAACTTAAACAGAGCCCAATTCGTACCAAATTACAGAGATGCCAGGAACCAGAGAATCCAAAATCCAAAACTGAAGACAGATCCAAATAACTAAAAACTAAAATCCTCAAACAGATAATCTTTGCATAAAATACTAAAATTAAGTTAAAGCTCAGAAAAACAGTAGATAGCAGGTTTCTAACCTGCGGAGCTTAAAATATTTTTGGACGTCAGGTTTGAAATCTGCAATGCAGCACAAAGGCTGTGTAATATTGGTGTCGGCGGTCTCATGAGCAACAGAGCAACATGGAGTATGTGTCTAGCCAGACTATGAAATGATTCAAATTACAGGTTGTATTCAAGATGGAAGGTATCAATAATGCAGTTAGTTAGTTAGGTTGAAGGAGCCATGTGTATCTAATGGTCTAAAACAATTCAATCGTCTAACATTTCATCCAATGGCCCAAACACGAACAGAGTGACACTTAGGAAATTTGTTTTCAAATAATAACGCCTTACGACGTAATAATTTACATAATAACAATAATAATAATTGTGGAAAATATTTTAATGAAGAGTCCAAAATTTTTATGTTTATTTTTTAAGCTGTTAATTACATGCAGTTTGATTTTTTAATGTGTAAAAACTATTTTTTATCATAAAAAGACTATAATCTTGTTTATCAAAGGAAATTTATATTTTTGGTCTTTTAAGTAGAGATACTAGAGGAAATATATTAATGAATGGCAAACCATAAAACATATATTCCACATAGTCTACAAAAATTTAGGATGAAAACTATAGTGGTTTTTTTGGATTGAAAGAGAGGAAATGTCTCCAATATTGGCATCACTTTCCTTGCATTGACTAACTTTTCACCATTTTCTTGGACTAATGTTTAATTCTATTGTGACTCTATTTTTTATTATCCTTGATTATCTTTGGGGACATTTGAAAGATTAGGTATGAACTACTAAATGGGATTTAAGGAACTCAAATCCAAGTAAGTGTTATAACTTTTATTGTTTTCTTTTATAAGTTTTGATTGTTTCCTTGAGGTAAGCCTTTTCGAGTGCAGTCATGCATGCAAATCCCCCTCTTTCTCTTATAACTAACTATGTATAACTATATAGAAAGAAAAGAAAAGAAAAAACAAACCTAAGAGCTAAATAATATACTAAAGTGAATTCATATTTTTATATAATTTAAATAAGACTAGTGTTCTCAATTTTTAAATTAGACATTTAGTATTGAAAATCTTCTTATTTCTAATATTTTTTTTTAATTAAAAAATAAAAATAAAAAATGGTTTAAGAAAACACATATATTTCACAGAGAAAGTGTATGTGATCAAAACACACACACACACACATATTACATTCAGATTACTCTATTAAATAGAGGTTCTAGGATCCAACTTATTCCCAAATTAGAGAGAGAGGTTGAGAGAATTTATGAACCATCATAAACCAACTTCTCAAATAGAATATAAGCATTAATTCTGACATCCCCTCTTAATGATTACATTACATGAATTTATTGAAATCAGTCATAAATAAGAAAATACACAATCATTCTTTAATCGGTTTTCAGCTTATCGATATAGGCTCCATAAAGTTGCCTGATAACCCTCGTAAAGGTGTAGTTAGCAAGTTGGATTCTTGAGTTCGGATACTGAACTCCCGAATCAAGGACCTCCCGAAGTCAATTATCGAACAACATCCCAATATGTCACATAACCTCATTAGGAAACCACTCCATGTCTACGACTAATGAGGGATCCTTTCCTAGATCTAAAACTGCCACACTATCCTGACAACCATCCATGTTGAGCCTGAACTGTAGTTGTTATTAAAAGAGTTTAAGAGGTTCATATTCTTCATTGAATTCATTATCAGAATTCAATGGGTATTCATGTGTGGCTATATTTTCTGATTCTTTCCCTTTTAACACATCACTGGCACAACTTCTGCAATTCCATGTTGTATGCCCAATTTTCTTGCAATAGTAGCATTCCATTTCACCTTTGTTTGCATTTTTCTTTCTCATCCTTGGCTTTGTCGACAATGCATTTTCTACATGGTATTTCTCTTCTTCATCCTCCGGTTTTAGTTGCTTTTTCCTACGTCAGAAGTGTTGCAATTGTCATGCAATGTTTGTGTATACATTTGACTCAAAGTGAAAACAACATTACTATAACTTAAAAGAAGACTATTTAGTAATATTGTTTTAGCATCTTCATACTCCACCTTAGTCTTGCTTCACCTAATTGTCTTAAAAGAGACATTAAATTATTTACATGACTGGACATAGAGGTCTCCTGATTCATTTTCAGAATAAATAATTGCATCTTTATGGAAAAGTTTTCATTTGTGATTTTTACACCAAACAACTGAGTCAAATGTTCTCATATTTCCTTTGATGTTTTAGTGAGATCTACAATATGTAATTTTGAATCTGAAAGGGCAAGTCCAATAATAGACTTAGCTTTTTCATCTTTAATTTTTCATTCAAGTAACTCGTTGGCATCTATAGGTGCTACTTTTGAACCATTCACTATACCCCACAAGATTTTATTTATTAATTGCATTTGAATTTTTACTTTCCATTAGGAGAAATTCAAACCATTGAATTTTTCTAACACCATGAACTCCATGATGAAAAAAAGAAAACAAAATACCTTTTAAACTTCAACACCAATGTACCCTTCTGCAATAAATATCAACAGGCAGCAGCTCGTACAATAGGGAGCGACTCTTCAGCTCCCAGCCACTTCATTTCCACATGCTCTTTGAATTCAACTTCACCCGGTACCGAGTCCCACTGGAAAAGTCTTTAGTCCCAGTTTACACGACAAAGGAATCAGCAGATCTTCCAAGCAAGCAATTCATCAGTCGCAATTGAAGCTACAGTTTCATTCATTGACCCAGCAATTTGTTGAAGCATCACTAGAAGCATAGGTGGTTCGCTGTTACATGACTCGTGGCTGGGCCTCAACCACAGTGGAGACAAAGTAAGTAACACATCATATCGATGGATGGTACACAACAAATCCCCCCGGATTGCAAAAAATTGAAACTGTAAACAACTTCTTCTCCAACATCTGCTCTGCAACATCGTCATTTGGATCTTTCTCTATGAGGTGGCTCTGAGCTTCATGGCCTATGGAAATTTAAAGGGATCAAGTGCTTACATATTACAACGGACAAATGGATACCGAATTCGATGGAATCCACCACGGCTCAATCACGCTGTGCCATGATTCACACACACTCAGTCACGTTGTGTGCACGACAAGCTTCCAATACGTTCTCCACTCAGTTTTTACCTGAAGCTCCGATACCAGGATAAAATATGGTTTAAGAGTACTCATATATTGCACACAGAAGGTGTATGAGATCAAAACACACACACACCGATTACATTCAGATTACTCTATTAAATAGAGTTTCTAAGATCTAACTTGTTCCTAATTAGAGAGAGAGAGTTTGAGAGAATTTCTCAACCATCACAAATCAACTTCTCAAATAGGATGTAAGCATTAATTCCAACAAGAAATAAATTATAAATTTTTTGTATAAATTATCTTGGCTTTAACCATGCCAACCATGCCCATTTAACTATAAGTGACATGATTTCTTTTGAATAATTGTGATGAGTCAATATGCATTAATAAATGGCAACAAAGTGAAAGACATAATCTTCTTTAAATAATTGTGATGAGTCAACCTACCCTAATAAATAACAGAAAATATTAATCATCCCTACCATTAATTTAATTTGAAAACTGAGTTATAAAAACTTTTCTAATTATTTGAAAACTAATGTACATTACCCAAGTTAAATATCTAATTTTGAAGAACACTTGTGCACACTAGTTTGGAAACTTCACGAAAACAGTATAGCCATCTTACATATTGAACATCACAAGATTGGGATTCTAATTTTGTTGCAGTGCAATAACCGAACCGAACCTGATACGCTTTACTGCATCTCCTCACCCTATTTCACGTTAACATTTTAGAAAGTAAAATATTAGATAATTATTATTTTTATTTATACGGTTTAAAAAGAAAAAAGTAATTATAAATTTATATAACAATTTCTCAGTTTCTGTTTTTGTGATTTTCATAATTTTTTTATTTATTTTTAAAATATCAGTTTAAAAAACTTTAAATTGAATCTTGAAAATGTTTGTTCACTTGAGTTAATACCTGAGTTTTGTCACTATCGAGTGGCATTTTAAAGTACCTTTGGGTCAAAGGTCATGAATGAGAAACATGAAAACAACAATGCTATAATATAGTTTTTTTTTAATAAAATTAGGAGGGTGTAAAGTTGTCAATACTCTTGTCTGGTAGTTTGGATGCGTTAATTGCTTATCTTGAAAGTCATCTTCAGTGTGATATTGTCCAATCAATCGTAGTTCAGCAATTTGTTAGTATTATATGTTTCCATTTTAAATTACTTAAATTATGCTCAACATTTAATAGATCTTGTTTCCTTAAAAATAAATTGTGACCAAACAATAAGTAAACACGAATAATTTTGTGTATCATAAACTTCTAAAGCAATACAATTTCAATTTAAATTTAAGTTCATATAGGTTCACTTCAAAATGTAAATTAGTTCATGAACTAGACCACATAAACAATTATCATGATTGAATTTTTTCCCATAAAATTTTAAATTATTAACTTTCACATTACAAAATTACTTTATAATACAACCAATCACCATAACATGTTTTAAAATATATATTAATTTTATTTAAAAACTATTATTTCAATTTACTTTAAAATACTATATTTTAAAGCACGTTTTAACTTTATTAAAAAAGTATTATTTTATATTGAGATAAAATGTACGTTTTTTATTTATTATTTAGAGTAAAGTACAAATTCCACTCACATGTTTTCTTAGAGTAAATTAGAAATATGTGAATCTTACATTACATATTTTACATAACACTTGATATTAATGACATGATCAATTCAACGTGACTAAAAGCATTTTGAAATGCGTTTAAAAATATATGGTTTGGATTTCATTTTATTAAAAAATTACTATTTCATATATCAAACTGGATAAGAGAGAATTGGTTCACTTCTAGAAGTCATGATTCCTCCGGACATAGATAAGCTGCTATCGATTATCATATTATTGGACTTGATTACAATATTATTAGAAATTGCGTTAAAAATACAATGAAAGATCAATAACATTTTTAAATTAAAAAAATTATATTTTCGTTTTCATAATTAAGAAAATAATAATTATATTCATTATTCTAATTATAATTATTTATTTCAATTTCTTGAGGTAACAAATATGGAAAATTATCTAATCTTTTTACTCAATCTACGAATTATGTTTGCAAAACATAATCAATTTCTGGTAAAGTGGCTACACAAACTTTGTATGAAGTCAGGTTCCACTTTGCCCCAGTACAATAAGTACCAATAAAGATTAAACATAAGTAAGAACCTAAGTTTCAATTGTTCACTGGGTGCTTAATTGAAGGAAATTTATTAGCCTAAAAAAATATGGTCAAGAAATAGATCATAGTATTGTTTCTTGTAGGATGGAATCCAAATCACTGAACCACACATTTTACAATTTCTCAGTCATAGCAAACTAATAAGTGCGAACTGAGAATTTTAATTTAACACTAAAAAAACATTGCAAGAAAATTGTCAAAATTCGAGCATATATTAAAAGCATGATAGTAATTATAAACAAACAAGAATATAGAGATCAAGATGTACATGTGCCAACTTCACTCACATCTCTCGCATTATTTTCACAACAATACTCATGTGTATAATCTAAACGAACAAACATTTCGATAAAATAAGAAGAGAATCATATTGAATCATATTTCGACTAAAAAATTAAGCACCAGTTTAGTATATAACTTACTTATATCCTTAAAATTATTATTACTATAATATTTATATTTATATAAAGTTAAAAATTTAAAACTCAGTATGAATTTTAAATCCAAAAAGGGAATATAAAGCACAACATCAAAATTAGTATAAAATTTAATGAAACTTGCCAAAGATAACCAACATTATTGACTACCATTTTTTATTCATATTATGTTTGATTATGTAACATTTTTCTAGTATTTCTAAGATGGTATTAGCATTGTTGTATTACAAAGATAATGTGTGCTAGCTATAGTGTAAGATTAGGATTATTATTCATTACTTGTATATGTTTGTAGAGATAAGGTGGGCTTGTCAAATATGTTATAATATTAAGTTTATGATTTATTAGTGTTTTTTTGTATTCAATTTAATGTTGATTGATTATTATGATTTTTATTTTCCCATTTCAATATTTGTATCCCATTTTAATCAAAGTTTGAATTTTTTAATATATAAATTTGTTTTTTTATTTACTTTTGCTTTGATTAGATAGAGAAATTAATTTCTTATTCTAGGGATGGTGACATTGGCATTGATAATCTTTCTTATTCTAGTGTCAAGGCTCAATGAAGATTTTTTTAATGATAGAGTCGAAAGTGGAAGCAATATGGACGAGTCCAACTATATTTGATGAACATTTTGACATTCAACCTCATTATGGAAACCGTATAAAATCTTAGAAGCGGTTTGTATCAATTGAATAGATCTACCAAAGGTTTGTAAGTTTTCCATGTTAAGCAGGGTAGCCTGTTATTGACTATTGTTTTGGTTGCTTTACATCAATCGCTAGGATTTAGTGTAATTCTAAAAGTGTTCATACAAATATTTTGAATGGGGAGAAATAAATAAGGTTCCCTTTTCCTCAGCTATGAGTCACTACTCGCTATATTGAAAGTTTATGTTTCCATGTTGTGGATTGACTGCTTTCTTTTTGTGTGGCTGAAGTGGAGCCAAGTGCACTCTTGCACATGGAGTAGAGTATACAACCTTTTACAGGCTACTGAATTGATTTCATGCACCCAGATAAAAATTGCAATAAGGCTTGGGTTCATGTTTTTACTTGCTTGGCGTTTTTAAAGCTTCTATTATTGTGTAGATGAAAATTGGATTTCAAGGATATTTTAAATTCAATAGAGTCGAGGGTTCAAATCCTTATTTGCTGCAAGGTGCTGGTGTAAAATTAAAATGTGAATTCCCCCATTGAAACAGTGTGGAATCTCGTTACTTTTTTAAGATGGTGGATGAACCTAATGATTTGTACGTAGCTTTGAAGGGTTCACTTTATTCAAATATAATTGTTCTTGCCAAGTATCCTTAAAACAAACATGGATAAATTGTCTCAAAATCAATCCAGATTTAATCTCACCAAATTGAAACCAAACATCGCTCAAGGTATTTCCAGAAAGGCTAGAAATTTTCTTCAAAAAAAGGCAAGAATATACATTTAGTAAACTTCCTTCTTTTATCACTCCAATAATTCTTAGAAGTTGTGAGATTTTTTTATTTTAGTTTTAAATAATATCATAGGTAACCACAAACCTAATTTTAAGCCTTAGGACCTAGCCTTCCTAATTCTTAGAGAGGGCTCTCTCTATGTGATTTAACTTTGTTAATTTGTATTTGATTTTAGGCTAGTTTTATGGGGAAAATTGGCTTTGCGTTTTGATTTCATTGGTGGTGAAATCACTTACTTAGATGGATAGCTATAGGTCTGTATCACATTGGTAAAATGGAGTCAATGTGTCTAGCAGTCAAATCAGAATCAAGTTCTAAATGGAAATGTTTACAAGGCAAGATAGTCGAGTCACTTCATATCTTCAAGGCTGATGGTGAAATGGTTTTCGTCGGGATAAAAGAGAAATTAGGGGTTCTTAAATCAGGATTATGAGTGAAAAGGAGAGGTCAATAAAAACTAGGGAGAAATTAAGGGTTCCCTAATCTAGATATCAGTTGAAAACATATAAATAATAATCAGTCAAAACATAATGCTTCTAACATATTCTGAAATAACAATTCGTGACTTATCATTTTGATTTAGATCACATTTAAGAATAGATGGAAAACATAAGAAATTTGGCAAGATAACAAGTGAAATACTTCACTCTAGTAGTCCAACACATGAATCCTCTAATATGATGATTTATTTTCTGTGATCTAGTCTACTGAATTGAAATTGATACAAAAAACATTTAGGTTCAGAATAGTATAACTACATAAATATTCAGCAATTCATCCACAGTCAATACTTATAAATGAGAATTATTTATACAAAAATTGGTACAAAATATCTTAGAATAAACTTAGGAATTTTTTATGGAAAAGAAATATCTTCATGCAAGAAGATAGTGACATCTTCCCAACTAATGGTAGTTCTCATTTTTTTATTAAAATAAAATGGCTTGTTGTCCTGATTTTATCACTTATTTCTCTCTTAGTTCATTCAACGAATACTCCAGCTGGACAATGCGGTGTTATTCACGTTGGCAGACTCATCTTTGCTCTGATTTTGTCTTTAACCTTTCATCTGATACACTTTCATCTTGATACTCTTTCATCTTGATACTCTTTCATCTTGATACTCTTTTATTATTTCTCTTTACTGTAGAAACTGTTAATGTAGATGTAAAAACAACGAACTCTATTTTTGACTTTCGCTGCTATGTGTTCATTGTAATCTGATCTTACAGTAGATCAGTCAACTTCTCCCATAACTCAGCTTATGGAAATTTTATCTTCATAAGCCTTCTGAAGTTCTCATCAGCCTTAGTATATTTTGAAAATGTTGGTTTGTTCACAAATAAGTGTTTTAATTCATGCTGTAAGTAAAAAAAAAAATCAAAATTCTTATATAGTACCTTCCCCGTTTGGATTCCATATAAGGGTGATTTGTTCATGTGCTCTTTGGAAAAATCTCTTATATTTTTGTCATAATCCTCATGTTTCATTAATTTTTCATTGATCATTAGAGGATTGGGAAGGCCTTTTCACCATAGATCATCAAACTTAATCATGGATCTTGTGATCGAAATTTCCATGTTCTGGTACTTTTCCTCTAATTGTGTCATCAAATTCTTCTTGGATATTACCTTCCTAACTTCTAGGATGGTTTCAGTTCTATCGGTAATTCCAATTTCTTCCAGCTCTTTTTTGTTTTTGGAATTGAAAATTTGATCATTTCTAGAGGCTCTTCAGGTTTTTTTATCTAGCTCTTCTTTTGTAATCTGTATTGCTTCTCTTGCTCATTTCAATAAATATTTACGTTCATAAATTACCTGTATGGATGGAAAAATATAATTGAATGCTTCAATGATGTTCGACCACAATTGATGCTTAACATGTGCCATAGGTTCCTTCAAAGTTAATTCTTTTTTGAACTTTTTTAGTTGTTCATTCAACCTAATGGATTTTTGTTCTTCATTCTTGGTATTTATTTGTGAACGTTTCTTACCATCTTCAAGATTTTTGATCTATTATTTTAACTTGTTTATCTCATTTGTCTTGATAGAAATTTCTTGCATTGCCTTTACTAATTTACTTGGCTCATCTGATTTCTGGACTACTGTTGTTGAAGAGTCAATGACTGAAATTGTAGATGAAGTAACTGGAACTAATGTGGCCATTGGAACATTAGGAGCCAGTGTTTCTGCCAAAGTAGATGGTACAACTATTGTTACTACAAGAATCACAGTGGCGGGAACTTCCTGTGCTTTGTTGGGTTCTTTATCTTAGACGAATTTGTCCATTTCAATTTCCATTTCTTTAATCTGGGCCGTTAACTATAAAATGAGATTAATCATCTCATATTTTTTATTGGAATCCTGTAAAACATCCTTAGCTTTAGGATGCTCTATAGGGGGAAGCTTCAATTGTTTCTTAAGTTCACCAATATCAACATTCTTATTTTTTATCAATTCCTCTGCAGCTTTTATATTGTGAGGATCATATCCTACTTCAATCACTAGATATTCTGAGGATTTGTTTCTGGTATCCTTTTCATATGAATATTCCCTCTCCAATTTGAGCTGATCTCTTACATTTATCAATTTTTTTTTAATCTTTTGTGCACTCATGGCCTTGGTGATCATTGTGGAATAAATCATCTCTCCTACCTATTTGTGAAATTCAATTTGATCCAGAGGATGAATATCCTCGATAGGAACTTCAAAATCAATATTTTTATAATCAAAGGATTATTAAGGAGTTGGAATTGTGTGCTGAAGAATTGTCATCAACATATTTTTGTTCTTGTATTCAAAGGCTGAAAGCAGTCTGTTCTAAATGCTAGGAGTATGCTTTACGTACTAAGAATATATTTCATTTTTTATTTATTCATTTTTGGCCTTAATCTCCTTGTATCTTTCCTTTATTTCCATGTATTTTTCAACTGTTTTCTTGTATGAAGACACTTCTATACTATGTTCTTTCTGAATTAACTTTGTATTAGAAGTGGTGAGCAATTTTTCCTCTTCAATTAGTGTAGGAGGTACAATGTCTTTTCCTGTAATTTCTGTGTTAATTACCTCTACTGTCTCTTTTTCTTTACTGATAGGATTTATCTTTGTCTTTTCTCTGTAGATTAGATTGAATTTTGCCTCTGTAGTAGTATCAGATATATAAGCGCTTCTTCCCTATTTCTTTTTACACTTCTATTTTCTTGGGCTACAATTTGCAAAGTTTGACTAGTATCGCTTTGCCTCTGTGCCTTTACCAATGTATTCTCCAACCATTCAGATTGTTTTGAGAATTTCTCAATATCTAGCTTCTTTTCATGTATGTATGGAGTTAATTTTCACTTAACTCTCATTTTTATAATTATACCAAGGGAATCATAATATCAAAGAAAACTAGGACCGAATTTGAACTCTTGCAACTGTTTTTCTGCCTCTGGACCTACTTCTCTATTATTATATATGAATGGGCAACCTGGTTCTTCAACTTGAATTGTGTTTTCTTCTTTGCAATTAAGAAATCAATAGTATCTGAATTAAAAATATGCATTATATACTCCAGATAAAATAACCTCATGAGAAATTAGTTAGTTACAACTACCTCTCATGGAAATAGTCATAGATGAATGACTTAATTAACACAGTTGGATCCCGAAAATGATATCTTGTATGGAGGTATTTTGGCAATTTATAAGGAATAAGGCTTTACCCATAGACCCTGATTTCAGTGTGATTTTGGTATAACTAGCAATCACCTATCGTGTTATGTTCAAATAATTGCAAAACCTTTTTGATTTCATTGCTAATTCTAGGTTTCACACTGTTGTTTAGAAAATTTACCAAGGGATAGATAAAATAATCTATGACCTCTGAATAGGTAAAATCATTTGAATCCTTCCTTATCAAGGAAGTCCAGAATATGATAGATTGTGGATTTCCTTACATATTAAGATTCTGAAGGTTTATAGGAAAATTTTCAGACTGAAAATTTAAGAACATGTGGAATATGAATGAAGAATACCTAAAAACACCTTCAAAAGGGAGTTTGACTAATTTCTTATGGATATTGTCAACAATATATTGAGAAAAGTTAAAGATGGTAGCAGGAATTTAGATAGGTGTAAAAGTGGAAAAGAAACTAGCAGGAGTTTGGATAGGTGTAAAAGTGTAAAAGAAACTAAGTACTAATCCTTGGCATGTTCATCTGTGAAATAGCCAAGGATGAAGGACAACATGGAAATAATATGCCTAGTCCTTTCTGAGAATTTAGCACAGGAGTAAGGAGGATTGAGTTTAGGAATTTCCACATAGGATGGTATGAAAGTTTGAAAAATATAGAATCTTTTGGGAAAATAGAAATCCAAGTATAACTTAATGAGGGCTTCAATAGACAAAGGAAATCCATTTGGCCCAGGCTATATTTGAATCATCTGGTTGATAGAATCAACTATTATAGTAAGAAAAAATTCCTTTTCAGGGTTCATAATGGCTCTTTGATTGAGAGAGTAGCATGATTGGTAGAGTCTGATTACTTCCGGGCATTGGTGAGTATGAGGAAAAACAAATTTAGGAAATTTTGATTCCCAGATAAACACTTCATCAATTTGATCTAGGGATTTCTCTTGGCTTCAGAAGTGGAGCTCAAGAAGGTTGAACTCTGTCACAGTATTACTGATTTTTAAGTCTACATATGCTAGGGGAATATGCTCTACATCTACAACAGGGGGTTATAGAGGGTTGACTACTAGAGTACTTTCATAAGACATTGATAGGTTTTATTAATAAATTTCAATACTTTTTAACTTTAAAACAATGATTTATGACTGTAAAACACTTATGTAAATTTAAACAATTTGCAAAAGGATTTTAGATATGGCAGGGGTTCTATCTTTTGTCTGTAGAGGGGTAATTCTGATCAATTTAACTCAAACTGTAATTTATTTATCAAAAGAACAACTTCATGACCTTATAGCCTCAACAAATGATATCTAGGGTTTCAGTGGACTTTCTGTGATAAAAATAATCTTAAGACATCAATTTTTATGTAGAAGGATGTCTAAGTACTGTAGGAGAGGTTTTTAAGGTCTCGAAGGATTTCTCAGGTCTGCAGATGTCTAAACTTAACCAATTTACTCAATCTATGATTCTTAATATTACAGTGTTTCAGAATTTGGGAGAGGTTTGCTGAGAGTTTGCATAATCAAAGGATTTATGAAGAAATAGTGTTTTATTTAGTTATACAGGCTCCTAGATTATTAATTTAACTGTATAATTCTTTCAGATTTATGAATAAGTTGTTTTCCTTTGAACAATACCTGGGAAATTTGGAATTTTGCTGTGTAGAAGGGTTTTTTGGAGTTGGAAGGCTTTCAGAAGCTTTTTCTGGTCTTTATAGGCACTCGGATGAATTCTACAGTAGTTGTGGAAATAAAATTGATGAGTTATGTTTGTTTCATGCTAGAAAACAGAGGCGACAAGAGTCTTTTTTATCTGCAATGGTTTTTCTACGTGGAAAATGGTAACATAAGGGTACGAATGAATACATTCAGCCATTTTTATAAAAAATTTGATTGAACAGTGAATGTATTAAATGTAGGTTCAATTCAAACAGATAAGTAGTTTGGCCTGAGGGAGGCAATAACTGCGAAGTGTTTTTCGCAACGTTTATAGGTGGTAAGTGGGATAGTGGTGATTAGTGTGATCCACTGGAATTAAGATGCGTGGAGGTGAGAAAAACCCCGAAAGCTATGTTTATCATAAGCTTTGGGTTTGTTTAACCATTGTGCAATGAAATGTGTGATGATGGTTCGTCGCCGTTAGATCTAGAAGAGGTACATCAAATAGAGAGGATCGTGTGATAATGTTTCATCGTCAGATGGCATGGGGCCCATGATTTATATGAAGCGGGAGGTGGAAAATGTATTTAAATAAAGGTTTAATACATAGATTGGAGTGATTTATATGATACACAAATGTTATTGTTTTATTAACAAATGAAACGAGGGCATATGTTTTTTTTTAACATTGGCAGGGATTAACTATGTAATGGGATTAATATGATTTAATAATCTTAACCTATCTAATGAGTGGGAATATATATCACACGGGGAAATAAAATATAGGTTAAAATTAAAATATGGTTTTGAAATATTATTTAAAAGGAATTAATCTAAAATGGGCTAAATGGTGAAATATAGGAGCTATTATATAAATTAATGTGTTAGTAATGAATGAGATGACGTAAAATACACTAAGCCTAGTGTAAAACATGGTATAGGGATAAATTTATTTGTTGTGGGTGCCGACATAATGTTTTTAAACTTAGGGTATAGTATTTTTTGGGTCTTTTGGGTCTTTTTGAATTAAAGGGGAATTAGTTAAAGGGTTTTACTTTCCTTAATTATAAAGGGCTTTAAACTTAGAAAAAGGGGATTTTTGCAAGGGAAACTGAATGATAATGGAGAAAAGGAAAAATGAAGGGGAAAGAATGAAAAATGGAGGGTATGAAGTATTTTTACAAGGGGATGATTTTTGAAGGAAGTTAGTGACTGAAATGACCAATCTTATGCTTATCCATGATTCTAAAAACTGGTTCTTCCTACCCATATGCTACCCTAACATTTTTTTATTTACCTGGGTGCATTTGAGCTTGCAAAAGCTTGTTTATTTTTATTTTAAAACAACAAACTAACTAGTTCTATCCTTATTTCTTCCAAGGGCTCAGATTAAGTTGTTGATCTCCTTATTATTCTCTACCTAACTACGATTCTTCCAAGATTAAATTGTTTGGCTAGATGTTTACTCTCTATCTAATAACATGAAATTTAAAGCATGAGAAGTTAAGATTAATATTTTTAACCTTCATAGATTGTGACATTGTAACAAGTTGCACACAATATTTATTTTGCAGAAAAAGTAAATAGTAGTGGCATTTGGATTTGCATCACTTTCATGTTTTATTTTTTATCTCTTTTTATTTGGGGTCCATTTACAATTATTTTTTAAATTTTTTTTCTTTTAAGTCCTTTGATTTTTATTTTAGGACTTTTACCCTCTTTACATTTTTTTATTTTATTTTTCTGATATGGGAAAACAATTTGCAAAAAGAAAAGTATGTACATATTAAAAGGCCTATCAAATTCAATTCAAAAATTATGAATCCTATTATTATAGGACACTAACAGTGGCTCCACATGGGGATGGCATTTGCTGGTGAAATGTCAAGAATTTTGATAATAGTAGCCTTTGAATTTGAACTATGTTGGCCTTGGAACTATTTTCTGATCTCTACATTATTCTTTTTTATGATATTTTATCCTTCAAAGGTTAGGGCCTTATCTCTAGGCATCAAATTTTCTAGAAAAAACATCCAATCCAAGCTGAAATATACAATGTTATGTACAATGAGTAAAGTAAACAAAATGAAATTTTTGTTATTCTGAGGAATAGTAATGCTTCATCATTCTACCATTGACATGTCTACCTGGAAGACCTTATCCATTCAAATCCTTTAAAAATAAAGCATTGTTACCTCTATAACCATAAATGACATAAGGGCCTTTCCATAAGAAATCAAATTTCCCATATCTCCCTTTTTCTTCTCTCCTAGAATCCCTCTTTAGAACTTTGTAACCTATATAAAAATCATCCTCCTTAGTCTTCTTGTCAAATATCTTTATCTTTTCTTGAACAACTTGAGACTTAAGATAGACATCTTCCCTGGTTTGGTGCAAGTGTATGGTTTTGTTTATTTTTCTTTCGATATCATTGGTTTCAACTTGTATTTCTTGAATTATCTTCATTACTGGTACTCTTAAAGAAGGTGGAAAAAAAATCATCCCATAAACAAGTTGGTAAGGGGATGTACCAATAGATTTATTTGTGGTAATTCTATCTGCCCATAAGGCATTCACTAACCTTTTGTTCCAGGTTTTCTTTTTGTGTTCTAGTAATTTCTTGATGATATTCATAAGGCTTTTATTGGAGCACTCAACAAGGCCATTACCTTGAGGGTAATAAGCAGTAGAATGGCCAAGGGTAATGTGGTATTTATTACAGAAGTCGACCATATTTTTGGCCTTGAATGCTGTAACATTATCAGTGATGAAGTTTTGGAGACATCCAACTCTTGAGAGTATGTATTTTTTCTAAAATTGAAATTGTGATAGCGTCAATGTCTTGCCTAGAAGGTATGGTTTCTATCCACTTATTGAAATATTCCGTAGCTGTCAAAATCCACTTGTCTTGGGCTGAGGATGGAGAGTGAATTATATCAATGAAGTCAAGGGCCCATTGCTGAAAGACACTTCTATGGAGATGGGTTTTAAGGGAAAAGGTAGCATTTTTTTGTTTGCTTCAAATATTTGGCACTTGTGACAGGAGGTCACATACTTTTTTACATCTACAGATAAGGTAGGATAGTAAAAACCAGCTCTCAAGATTTTATTTGCATTATTCTTCCAATAAATATGTCCTCCACATTCACCTCCATGAAACTCTTCCAAAACTTTATCATCTTCTTCTTTAAGCAAACAATTCAATAAAATTCCACCTTCTACCATGATATTTCCAAAACAGTGCATTTTCTATGATACAAAATCTTATTTCCTTCAACGTTAAAAATCTAGCTTTAGTTCTTGATAATCCAGGAGGAGCTTGTAAATTTATTAATACAGATATAATATCTGCATACCATGGTGAGTGTTAAAAGGCTTCACTAATTCTGGAGTCGCCATCTCTTACCGGTCATCTATTTGGGCAATAAAATTAATATCTAAAGCATGAAAATTTGATTCAGCCATGATTTTGGCTAAACCTTGACCTTTTATGAGTTTTGGTGGGTATGATTTCTATGTCATATTTCAAAATTTTAGCAATCCACTTGCCTCTTTTACCATCAGGCCCATTCTGTGTTAGAATTTCATTTACAATTGCATTTGAATATAAATTCTTTGATAGCCTTCACTAAAGATACTGCCTGATTTTCCATTATGTTATACTTTAAAGTTTCATCTCTAAGTGATTTGATGAGTAAAAAATGGGCTACTCATAGCCCTGATCATTTTTCTACAGTAAAAGTGTAGCAATAATATGTTCTGAAGCAAAGGAAAAAATAATGAAATCTTTTGTTAGGTCCCTATATTACTAGTATAGTCCGTTATTGTTATTATTGTACCCTTGTAACCCCAATTTTGTTATTATTGTGCTCTTAAATTATTATTGTTAGGTCGGCTAGGATTACATTATGGACCACTAGGATTACATTATGGCCACATGGACTCCTATATATAGAAAGGAGGTTTTGTAAATTGTAGCATCCAAGAATTGTTCATTTATGTAATGTATTAGAGGTTGCCCCCTTCAATTGGCTTATTTATAAGGCGTTGAAATCTCTTTTCTTCTATTTTTGGAGCTGGTTAGACGAAATTTGGTATCAGAGCTTTGGATTCTAGGGTTTTGCTGCTCCGAACAGGTCATCGTGGAATTTTCGCTACAAATTTTTTCTACGATGTTTCAGAAGCTATAATTTTTAGGGTGCGAAGCCGAAATCCCGAGGAAGATCTTCTAAAAATTTCAGAGCTTGGTTTGCAATATTTTTAGAGATATGATCTGTGGAAGTTAGGTCTTTTTCAGTCTCCTAAACAGGTCATCGTGGCATTTGCGCTATAACGTTTTTTCTATGAAGGTTCAGAATCTAAAATTTTTAACATGCGAAGCTAAAATCCTGTGGAAACATGTCACAAAAATTCAGAGCTTGGTTCGCAATATTTTGGAGATATGATCTATGGAAGGTAGTGTTTTTTGAGGCTCCCGAATTTCATCTCAAAGAGGTGATCCTGGGAAAAGTTCAATAACTCTCTCTCTGAGCATCGGATTGGATTGTCGTAGAAAGTGGTCGCAAGTACACGGATTTTAGTTTCTTGGATATCAATTTCAGAGGTGAAGGAGGAAACAGTGACACGTGGCAAGTCATACAAATTCGCTCTACTAAACCATTCCATAATTAGGTCATTGTGGGATATTGGACATAACTTTTTCTTGGAGAATCCAAATCAAGTCAGACCCGTGGCATTCAAAGGAGAATTTACAGGGCTACTGCAATGCTAAATTTTATATATTTAAGAGCCACAATCACAAAGATAATCCAATTTCAATATAGAGCTCCTAAAAAGAGAGAAAAAGGTGTGTATTTTGTTTCCGAAGTGCATAAGTCTTGTTTGAAAAATCAATTTGAATTGACTCCAAGGGCATATTGTAGAATAGATATCAGTATTGGGTTCTAAAAAATTCCCCGTAAAAATAATTCAACACACATTAAGCCTTCAGAAGGCTCTACTATGACTCATGAAGATGAAGAATTGCAACATGATCTATCAAAATTACAAGAGCAAGTGCACCAAATTTCTCTCTCCTTAAAAAGCGACAAAAAATGAAATGGAGAAGTTTTGAAGAAAGGCATGGAATCTAAGATAGATGGCATGGAATGCAGCATGGAAGCTAAGATGGATGACATGAAAGACAACATGGAAAACATGAAGAATGATCTAAAAGTAGACATCGAAGGTTTGACAAAGTTGATACAAGAAATTTTTCCTAATGGTGAAAAGATACTAGAAGAACCTCATGATGAGAACAAAATAAATTTCAATCATGATTTCGTAAACTCTAATGTTGGCGGGAAGAACCACCATATTCCAAAAATGGATATGAGGAAGTTTGATGGAAAGGATCCTGTAACATGGATACTACAGATGGAGCAATATTTTGATCTCCATAACGTGCAAAACACAAAAAAGGTACGCATTTCAACTTTACATTTAGAACAAAATACATTTGTATGGTATCGATGGCTTTGCTCCCGTAAAAAAATTGTCACTTGGTCAATTTTTACGGAGGAAATGATAGCACATTATGAGGATACAAAGAGCAACACCTTCTTTATCCAATTGATAAATCTTAAACAAAAGGGTTTAGTGGGGCAGCACATTGAGGACTTCCAAAAATTGAATATAAGGGTAACTGATATTCCAGAGGAACACAGGATTGATCTCTTCATAGGAACTCTAAAGGATAACATCCAACATGAAGTTCGTGTTTTGGAACCTGATTCATTGGAGAAGGCATTCAGGTTGGCAAGAAAAGTTGAATGTGAAATTATGGCGACAAGGAAGCCTACCACTCAATTCTATAAAGAAGGAAGTGTTTCTACGCCTAGATTTCCACAACCTACAAGGTTGACACCACAACAATTGGAAGAAAAAAAAGAAAAAGGGCTTTGCTACAGTTGTGATAGCAAATACACTAAAGGTCATAAGTGTGCTGAGAAGAAATTATTTTACATAGATTGTGAAGAGGAAGAAGAAAATGAACAAGAAGAGGATATACACCAGGAACCAGCCCCAGAAGAGGAAGAAATGAATCCAAACATATCGTGTAATGCACTGGCAGGAATTACCACTCCTCAAACTCTCAAGATAAAAGGACAAATCAAGAAGAGAAAGGTAATAGTGTTGATTGATTCAGGTAGCACCCATAATTTTATTCATTGTAAGGTAGCCAAGGAATTAAATTGTTTTCTATACCCAGCACCAGAATGTCAAGTGATGGTTGCAAATGGAGGAACTATAAATTTCTGTAGAAAATGCCATAATATCAAGCTAACCATGGGGGAATATGTATTGAATAGTCCAATGCTTTCCATTCCTATGGGAGGTGTTGATGTTCTACTAGGAGTACAATGGTTACAATCTTTGGGGACGGTAGCTTTTAATTTTCAAGAACTTTTCTTGAAATTTTTTTCAGAAGGAAAGGAAGTCGAATTACGGGGTATTGAAGGGAAGCCGGGAAGGATAATAAGCTCTAATGTCATGAAAAAACTTCTAAAGAAAGAACAACGAGGCGTAATTGCACAATTATGCTCACTAGAAGTTCCGACATCAAAATCATCTATTTCTGCAGATCTCCAACAAGTCTTGGACAATCATTCCAAGGTGTTTGAAGCTCCCAAAGGACTCCCACCTATTCGTGATCATGATCATGCTATTCATTTGATTCCAGGAAGTGTTCCTCCAAACATCAGGCCTTATAGATATCCTTACTTCCAAAAGAGCGAAATTGAACGTATGATTGCGGAAATGTTAGAGGCGGGTATAATTCAACCTAGTCAAAGTTCTTTCTCTGCTCCTGTAGTATTGGTACACAAGAAGGATGGATCATGGCGAATGTGTCCGGATTATGGGGAGCTCAATAAGCTCACCATTAAAGATAAATTTCCCATTCATGTGATTGATGAATTATTGGATGAATTACATGGAGCAATTTATTTTACCAAGTTGGATCTTCGTTCAGGATATCATCAAATTAGAATGAAGACTGAAGATATTCCGAAACAACATTTCAAACTCATGAGGGTCATTATGAATTTTTGGTCATGCCTTTTGGCCTTACCAATGCACCTTCTACATTTCAAGGGTTGGTGAATTCCATTTTCAAACCCTTCCTTAGAAAATTTGTGCTGGTATTTTTTGATGATATACTAATCTATAGCAGGTCTTGTAAGGATCATGTTGAACATGTTGATAGGGTTCTCAAACTATTGCAAGAGAAACAATTATATGCAAAAACATCCAAATGTTTCTTTGGAGTACAAGAGGTGGAATATCTGGGTCATATTGTATCTCACGAAGGTGTTAAAGTAGACCCTAACAAAATTAAAGCCATTAAGGAATGGAAAGTCCCCACAACCATAAAGAAATTGCGAGGATTTCTCGGGTTAATAGGGTATTATCGCAAGTTTGTTAAGAAGTATGGGAGAATAGCAACACCTCTAACAAAATTATTGAAGAAAGATGGATTTTCATGGACTCCTGAAGCAACTAAGGACTTTGAACATCTTAAAGAGGCAATGTGCCTAGCACCGGTCTTAGCTACGCCAGACTTCACAAAAACCTTTATTGTGGAATTTTATGCCTCGGGAAATGGAATTGGTGCTATTTTAGTGCAGGAATGAAGACCCATTGCTTTTGAAAGTCGTCCAATCAAAGGAAAGTATTACAGAAACCTATTTATGAGAAGGAAATGTTAGCAATACTGCATGCACTAAAGAAATGGACAACTTACCTAATGGGAAGACACTTCAAGGTAAAAACTGATCATGATAGTCTTAAACACTTTTTGGAACAAAGACTATCTTCAGAAGAGTAGCAAAAATGGGTCACAAAGATGTTGGGTTATGACTTTGAAATAATCTACAAAAAAAGGAAAGCTTAATGTTGTTGCAGATGCACTCTCAAGAAAGAATGAAGAGGTGGAAGCATTGCTTTGTGCCATTTCTATTATCCAACCAGTTTGGATAACCGAAGCAAGAGATGAATGGAAGAAGGACAAAGATGTATGGACACTCATTCAAAAGTTGCAGCAAGATCCTAGTACATTTGATACATTTAGTTGGAAAAATTATTCCTTATGGTATAAAGATCGCTTATATCTTTGTAAGAATTCCCAACTAAAACAAAAGATTCTTCTGGAATTGCACACTTCTCCTTTAGGAGGACACTCAGGATTTTTAAAAACTTACCACAGGGTGAAGAAAGAATTTTTTTGGGATGGCCTTAAATCGGATATTCAAAAGTTTGTGGCGGAATGTTTGGTTTGCCAGCAGAATAAAGTGGAAACAATTAAGACCCCGGGACTTCTACAACCTTTATCCATTCCAAGTCAACGTTGGGAGGAGATTTCAATGGATTTTATCACATATTTACCTAAGTCCGAAGGAAAGAGTGTCATCATGGTGGTAGTTGATAGACTTACCAAGTATGCACACTTTTGTGCATTATCTCATCCATTTAAAGCAAGTACGGTTGCTACTACATTTATGGATAGAATTCAAAAGCTACATGGAAGCCCAAGGGTTATTGTGAGCGACAGAGATCCCATTTTTACTGGAAATTTTTGGACAGAGTTATTTTCTTGTTTAGGTACTCAATTAGCTCATAGCTCATCTTATCATCCTCAATCTGATGGTCAAACTGAGATAGTAAATAAATGTTTGGAAGGATATCTTCATTGTTTTGTATCTGATAAAAAAACACAATGGTTCAAGTGGTTACCTCTCGCTGAATGCTGTTATAACACTTCCTTCCATACTGTAGCAAAAATGACCCCATTTATGGCACTTTATGGATATCACACGCCATCCATCACATAATGTTTAAGGGAAAATTCAAAGTTTCAAGCAGTGGAAGATCGCATCGAGCATCAACAAGAAGTTCTCCAACTCTTAAAGGATAACCTGAATTTGGCACAAAATTGAATGAAACAACAGGCATATCAACATCGCAGCGAGAGAAGTTTTGATGCAGGAGATTGGGTATTTTTACGGCTACAACCATACAAACAAATGTCCCTCAATAAAGATAAGAAGGATAATAAATTATCACCAAAGTAATATGGTCCTTACAAGGTGTTGCAAAAGATTGGTACTATGGCATACAAATTGGAGCTTCCTGCTTCTTCCCAAGTGCATCCATTTTTCCATGTTTCATGCTTAAATAAGGTTATAGGTGAAAATCTTCTAGTTCAAACAATATTTCCAGAACTTGATGAGGAAGGAAAAATCATATTGGAACCTGAAGCAGACATGGAAACAAGAAATATACAGCTACAAAATCGATCAATTTCAGAGTATCTCATCAAGTGGAAGAACTTACCCACTGAAGATTCTACATGGGAGGATGAGAATTTTATATAGAAGCACCGAGAGCTACTCAAGCGTTGAGGACAACACTTTTTTGAATGAGAGGGGCATGTTAGGTCCCTATATTACTAGCATAGTCCCTTATTGTTATTAGTGTAACCCCCTTATTGTTATTATTGTACTCTTGTAACTCCCATTTTTTTATTATTGTGCCCTTAAATTATTATTGTTAGGTCGGTTAGGATTACATTGTGGCCCACTAGGATTACATTATGGCCACATGGACTCCTATATATAGAAAGGAGGTTTTGTAAATTATATCATCCAATAATTTTTAATTTATGTAATGTATTGGAGGTTTCCCCCTCGAAGTGGCTTATTTATAAGGCATTGACATCTCTTTTCTTCTATTTTTGGAGCTGGTTACACAACATCTTTTTGAAATCGAGGACTTATAAGGAATGATGTTTTTATACAACATTTTAATTGGTTAAAATAATTTCTTGGCCTCATAGTCCATTTAAGTACAATATACTTTTCAAAATATTTTTAAGTTCTCTATTATGTTAACTGAGTTTGAGATGGAATACTGAGAAAATTGATTTTACCTAAGAGACGTGCAATTAACATTCATTTCTCGGATGTGTTTTAGAATACAAACTCTATTTATTTAGAATAATTCTAACTCCTGCAAGTTATATACTGCTCCTAATAATTTACCTTCTTCTAGTCCAAATATATTCTTTTTAGGATTTATAGAGATGCCAAATTTCCTACATTTGATAAACACTTGTCTGAGGTGATATAGATGTTCATTTTCAGTCTTTGAAAATACAATAATATCATCTAGATAAATCACAAGGAATTCATGAATATCTTTAAAAAAATATATATCCATAGCCCTTTGAAAAGTGGCTCCTGCATTCATTAATACAAAAGGCATTTTCACATACATGAAAGTGCCCCAAGGAGTACTAAAAACAATTTTAGGTTGATATTCTAGTTGAACTAAAATCTGGTTATATCTAGATAAAGCATCAAGTAATGAAATTCTGGAAGAACCAACTACCCTTTGTAAAATTTGATCCATATTTGGGAGAGGGTAGTTTTCTTTTAAGGATACATTATTTAAATTATGGAAATCAACACAAACTCTGATTTCGCTTGTATTTTTTCTAGTGGGAACTAGATTTGAATCCCAATCAGAATATCTGGTTGGTGGAATTATTTGGGCTTCATACATTCTCTTAACCTCTTTCTCAATTAAAGGCATCAAAACTAGATTGATTCTTATAGGCTTCTGTTTGAAAGGTTTTTGATCTTGTTTTATGGGTATTTTGTGTTGTATGATACTAGTGTCATAGGATTTTAAGTCCTCATAACTCCATGCAAATACATCCTGAAATTCCTTAAACAGAGCTATGTATTTTAATTTTTCTTCTTGAGGTAAGGCTTGTGAAAGTTTTAACATCTTAGGCTTTAATCTTGTTCCTATATTTCACTCTTCAATATCATATCTTAATGGTTCCATATTAGGTTTCCTTTCAACATGATTAGAATAAAAAAGATCTTCTAAAGAGGCTAATCCCTTAGGTAAAAATTTGTTCTTAAGTTTTAAAATGTCAAAATAATCATCTTCTAACTCTTCAATCTCTACTTTCTCTAAATTATCTATTTCTTCTTGAGTAAATTTAGTGGGTTTAGAAAAATCTAAGTTATCTACATAGACATTATTTATATCAATCTCACTAATTGTGGTTTGATCTATTGTACAATCTGTGTCTATATTACAATTATGATATTCTCCTTCATTATTCATAAAATGATAAATTTGTTCATCCTTTGAAAATATTTTCCAATATTTAAGATTATCTGGTATTGTAGGGCTATGTTTAACTTCTGTTTTATACCTATGATTTGGTTGAAATGGAAAATTACAGATAATAGAAAAATTTTCTAAGTTGTGTGCATGTATGTTCTATTTTCTAGGAATTGCAACAAAGTCACATTCAAGCAGTTCCTTAATCAAATCTAAAACAATATCTCTATATTGCCTTAATATTTGATTATATACAAAATATTCTCTTGCTATATATTTCACAATTAACTCAGAGTCTCCCATGATTGACACTCTTAATTTGGCTCCTAAATTTCTAACAATTTGCAGTTCTAAAATAAGAGCTTCATATCCATCCATGTTGCTTGTACATTTGAAATTTAATATAAAGGCATGACCTTTTGCATGATTGTTTTGAATATTATTTATCCAAACTCCTGCTCCTACTCCTAATTTTTTAACTGATCCATCAAAATCTAGGTGTCACATTGATTCATGAAAAATGTTGTCATTGTCTCGTGCTTTCTTTTTCTGTTTTAGTTGAATGTTGTTTTCAATTCCAGTTTAAAAATTACATAAAATGAATGTGTCCATATCAGTAGATGTAGCATAAATAGGATAGTTTCTTGGTCTTTCTACACTACTACTAGGTATTTCGTTATTGTCTCTCTGGAAAGTTTCTTGGGTTGGCCAAATACTGATATTGTTGCGTAAGACATATCAAGTTGTAGAGGTCCTTGTAGTTTAGCTCGCCATGAGAAATATTAAAAAATTACATACTTAGAAGGTGTTGTACGATACAACAACCCCTCCATTTTTAACTTGTTTACTTCAAATACTGGGGACCCTTTCTATAAATTTTTTTGGCTAAATGTCTTTTAGGATTTTTTTATCCTACGATTTTGTTGATTTTTCATTTTCTTTAGATTATTGTTTTGATTGCCTGGTTGAAATTGAATTTTTTATAAGCTTCCTACTGACGCTTTTTTCGCCTCATTTGGTCAACTGGTTTGTAAAGAACACTCCTTTGAAGTCTAATCAATTATGTAGCCTGGGTTAAAAAATGCGTAAAATGTACAATATTTCATTTTTTTTTAAATTAGTTTAATAATGCATTTAGTTTGAATATTAACGCCTAGTTAGTTATTACTAACAATTTTTATTTTTACTTATACAACCAAATTATAAAGCATCGGGATTTCAGTCATTTATTCCAATTTTCCATTTTTTTTAAATACTAATCTCCAAAAATTTAAAGTCACAAAGAGGCTGTAATTTAGATAGGCAAATCATCATCTTAGATAAATTCATAATCTAATTTAACATCATTAAAATGAAACAAAAACAAAAAAATCATTTTTGATGTTAAATTTTAAATTAATTAAATTAATTATTATATAATTAATTAATTAAATTGAAATTTAATATAAATAATAAATAAATAAATAATTAAAAAAAAACAAAAATAAAAATTTAAATTCATCGCATCAGAGGTTTTATACTACATCGCATCGTAAGTTTTAAAACCCCGATGAACTCATTTTATGCGATGCGATGAACTCATTTTATCCAATGTGATGAGTTGCATTCATTTCATGTGATGTGATGAACTCATTTTATGCGATGCGATGAGTCGCATTCATTTTATGCCATTACGATGAGTTGCATTCATGTGGTGCGATGAGATCTTATAAGTTAATGGTAATGAGTTATTTAAAGGATGGTGGAGCTTTAGTGTTAGTTTAATGTAATGTTAGTTAATGTAATCTATAGGTGTAACGTTAGTTCAATTAGAGGAGTTATAACATTAGTGTTTAGTTAATTTAGTATTAGTAATGGTAGATTAGTATATGTTAATTTAAGTGGTAGGTTAGCTGTTAGTATTAGTTTAGTATTATATTGTTATAGTGTTAGTATAGTATTAATGTAATATTAGTATAAGTAGAGTGGTAGTATATTTAGTGGATTATTAATTAGGATAGTTTTAAATTAACACAAGTGTTACTTTTAGTTTAGTTTTAGATTTAAATATTTGAAAAATAATTAATTTTAGATTAATCAAATCAACTAATATTTAAAATATAATTAATTTAATTAATCTAAAATTAATTATTAATTAGATTAATCTGTTTAATTAATTATATTAGTTAGTTAGATTAATATTAATAATTAGTTTCCCGGATGCGGGTGTGCAGATCTGAGATTATTGTGACAGAACAGGGGCACGGCGAGGTGGATCGACAAATGCCCACCCAGGACAAGAAGGATCTTTCACCTTTGTTTGCCAGATATCCGCATTTAAGCCTCGCAGCATTCAAAGGCACGGTTCATCGGAGGGCTGGCTCTCATACAATGTACTTCGTCTTTGATTTAGCCATCGTGTGCTTTGGCATGCTGGAGTCTGAGTTCGCCTTCAACGATGCAATTATGATGAGGGCTCATCGGTATGCGAGGGAGGAGGTAAAGAGGCAGGGTGGCGTCAGTTTCTCCATTGCATTTCACTCGCACAGCTCCCATTTTGGCAAAGTCTCGAACCTCAATTCTGTCTTCATTCTATATGTTGCGGATTCGATTGCTCTGGCTGGCTCTCACTGTCTGGATAGGGAGGCTCTCTTCGAGCTCTACTCCACCCTTGGGACGAAGACAACTCTATTCAATCTTGTGCACTTTGTTCGAACCTCTCACCCCTGCACGCGTTGGTTTTATTCTGTTGCTGTTGCTGCCCAGCCCCCGCCTGCTCCTTCCATGCCTCGGCTTTGCCACAGGATGAGGAGCCGCAGAGGTGGCTCCAGGGGTCGTCCGCCTAGCACTTCTTCCAGCCTTTCATCAAGTGTCCCTCTAGTGGTCTGCTGGCTGGACATTACCCGCGCACACCCAATGGGAGAGGGCGCTTCAGAGACTCTTCCGCCCCCCACCCACAAGGATCTCTGCCTCAGCCTACCATGGGCACTATGCGCTTCACTTTTTATAGCACTCTGAATCGTCCCAGAATTTCAGTTCTCTTTACTATTATCTTCCAGGAGGAGGCTCAGAAGGGGGAGTCCAGTGCTCAGCCTACTGGCCACATTCCAGACTCTACACAAATGGGAATCAGCTGTGCAACGTTGCAGCCTCCGGATGACCCTGCTCCCAACGTTCCTGAGGTGGTGATGGTGCCCACTAATCAAGGCCCCTCTGCCTCCGAAGATGCTTTGGCGCAGGATATGCTTGCTGTGGGTTGGTGTCGCATCGTTGAAGTTCCTCCAGATGAATAGTATGTTTACTATGGAGTCTTCCTCTTACATTGCGGCCGATTCTATGGGGTCTTTTTATGTTCAGCCAATTATATGTATTTTTAACTTGTCTCTGTTCATTTTTGCTTCCATGCACACTCTGCTATCTCAGGATGTTTTCAAAGTAAGCCCCTACGTGGGTTTTGTGGTTCTTTTCCAGGCCGGTTTCCCTGTTCAAGGGTAGTCTCTTTATGTGGTATGCATGTTAATTCTACCTTCTGCAAGGTAGTAGTTTTTGGCCTCGGTCAAGTTTCATTTTTACACCCATGTTAATAGATCAATCTTATTTAGAAAAAAAAATATTAATAATTAGTTTAGTTTATAATTAAAAAATTAAATTAGGATTAATTATTACATAATTTGAGTCTAATTTAGGATTAAATTTTTAATTAAAAATCTGATTTTTACCCCAGCAACAGAATTTCCAGATTTATATCCGATTTGACTTATAAACATTGGAGGCTCATAGATTGAATTTTACTTAGCCAAATGAGGCCCAAGATGGCTCATTGGAAAGAGAAAATCAAGGAGAACATTTCTGAGAAGGTTTCACTAACAGATTTGATCATTTATTGAGTCAAAAATCAGGTAGAAGATCAAGCTCCGAATTTCTAAAATAAAATCAATTTTCTGAGTTTTGTGTTCTTCATTTTCATTTGCCCAAGCCTCTTCTAATTATAGATTCATGCATCAATATTATCCTTGGTTAATTAAGATCGTTGTGAGCGTCAATAAAATCTCAAATTTCCTTTTTATTTATTTAAATAGAATTTGATTTGATTTTTTTTAATGATAGAAATGATATTTTGATTTTATTGTTACTTCTTAATTCATTTTGATTTCTTTTTGCAGAGAAAACATCAGAAGGGATATGCAGAAAAAGATCTCAATCAATGAAGAGGCTCCAGTGATTAAAGATTTGAATTTTTGAGCAAATAAAATTGGATAGGGTATATTTTTCTTCAACAAACTCTCTTCTCAAAATACTTTTGGAAAGATTATAAATTATAGATTGAAAAATGAAAGAAAGGGAGCTGCTCTCTTCTGTAATTCAAGACTTCTAAAAGAATTTCTGTAATAGGAATTTAGAGTTGTAGGAGAGAGGAGAAAAAATTTCAGATCTGAAAATTCATGAGGGTTTTTTCTTTATATCTTGAATTATGCATGATGGGCAGAGTTTTCATTTCTGCAGCTCCAGTTTTGAAAGAAGAAATTCAAGTAATGTACAGTCCTATTAGAGACCAGGATCAGAGAATTAGATTCAATTAACTAGTATTTTTGGCATTTCTGTATCGAATACCAGTTTCATTTTTATGTTAATAAAATTGTTGTTTCATTTTTTTCATGTTTATGCATTTATATTTATATGGATAATTTGTCTCAAATTGTTATGTATCTATGTTCTTATGGATTTAAATCTGATTTCTGAGTAACTATTTACTCAAAAATATGTCTTATAAAACTGATTTATTAAATATTAATGTGTTGTGAATTTATTCTACATATTATTGTTTAACTATTAGCTTGACTGATTTGAAAATCGATATCATTTTTGTGAATTTCTTCCGAAGTATTATTGATTTATTGTTTCAGTCAAATGGTCTCAATAGAATGTGTTTTGGTACTCACAAATGTCAGCTAATTGAATTTCTTCGTTAGCCTAACATTAATTAAAAGCCATACATGTTTAAATTCTCATCACTTAATTATCTTGCTCTTAGTTCGGTTAGATTTATATCTACCTAATTGAGATAGGATTTATATTAGTTTCTTTTTCTTGCATTATAGAATAAGTTTGCATTTAGATTAAGTTCTACATTCTTTTAAGTCATTTTCTCAAAGAGGAAAAATCTTAGTTGTGGTTTGGATGAACCCAAATCAGCTTAAGGGTCATTCTCTTGCCTGATCAGTAAGAATAAGTGACCTGATATCCCTGTTTATTGGTAGTTAACGATACATCATAAACCAATAGCGCTAGGGAAAAGGTAACTGGACCTAGTTAAACCAGTCGGAGCCACTATCATAAACGGAAAAGGAGTTGTATTAAGGTCCGAACCAGGTGGTTATCCCCCAATGTTGTTGCAGCGATTTTCAAGGCCTCAACATTTTTGGTGCTAGAAGGAGGGCCTGAAACTTGTTGTCTATTGGAGTCTTTTCAATTCTAACACTTATTTTTATTACAATGGCTACTTTAAAACTTCCAATTTGGAGTTGTATTTTTCGACAAGCATCTTCCAATACTCCACCAGAATAGTAAGACTCTTATCTCAGGTGAAGTTTAATGGTAAGAAAAATTCTTCAGCTTTTAATCTTGTCTTTCAATTAATTAAAAATGTTTCAAATTATCATTTTCAAGGAATTGATGAAGGCATTTTATGCAAAATTTTTACTCTCACATTTGCGGCAAAAGCTAGAAACTGATGTAGAACTCTTCCGGTTGCCTCAATTCATGGTCGGGATCAATTTTTTACACTTTAAGTTTGTAAATTTGATGGATACGATTATGATCAGGTATGCGATGAAATTGAATATCTACGAAGATTTGAAAATGACTCAATTAGAGATTTTAGTATTCGATTTCATTTAAATTGTTTAAGATTTAAGGTTGAGGATAAACCTACGGAAGAAGAATCATTAGATTGCTTTAATTATATTTTATCTCTTCCTCCCATTCCCAATCCATATGAAATTAGTTCAAGCTTTGTCCCATCCCCTTCTAACATAAATGATAATTCCAATATGGATGTGCTAATAAATTATGATGAAGTGGTCTCACAAAGCTTGGAAAATATTTCTATTCAAATGCAAGAAGACAATAGCATCAATTTTGGAGAAAGAGCTTCCTTGAAAGCTGAAAATTCCTTTGCATTAAATTCAGAAAATCAGATCGGAAATCAACAGGTGCATGTAGCAATTAGTCAATAATAAGATGCAAACTGCTGTACAAATTTCTGAATTTTTTCATGATGAACAAATGCTAAAAATAGAGTAGCAAAGTATTCTTTTTCAGGAAAGTATGAGTATACAAAAGAATGATCTAGAATCTAAAATTTATAGTGAACAGAGCGCACACGATTTCTCGAACAGAGAAAATTTTGAATTCATTATTTCTGATTCTCATTTTCCCTTTATCCTGATATTTGTAATGTTGGTAATTTCTCCCCTCTCGATATTAATGATATTTCAGAAAATAAAGATGATGATCTAAACGAATTACCGATAAATTTTTATCAAGATAGAGAAACAATTATTGATCATTCTTCTACCATTAATGAACATAAATTTTTTATTCCTCCTTGTTTTGATATATTGGACGAGATCGAAGGGAATTCTAAAGAATATTGTGAAGTCATTTATGATAATTACTCTGATATCGAGGATGTTGATTTATGTTCTTCTCAAGAGAATCCTCATGATAAAATTCAAATAACATCTGTGAATGAAGAACATTTCAATTTAGAAATTATTCCAACCAATCATGATTCAGAACAACAAATTATCTTCATGATTTCACTATTCAAGAAAACATTCCAATTTATGATTCATATCATGATCAAACTCCCATTCCTACTCATAATCATAATTCTCTTTCTAATTCACAAGTTGGAATTCACAATTATTCAAATTTAATTATGCTAGCCAATCCTTGTAAAAAATAAATTATTTCAAAACAATCCCAATTGTGTTGTAACATTAGTTGTACCAATAGAGATTTCATTTTATTTTTCGTTTCATACTTATTTTGTTCAAATTTATATTTTTTTTTCTAATTTTATTTTTCAATTGTTTGGCACTTTATGCTGGCATATTGAGCACTTTAATAGTGAACACTCAATTGATGCATTGCCCTATTGGGAAATTGAAGTTTCATATTATAATCATGAACATCAAAAGTTATTAATATTTCAATTTCAATCAATGCTAATGTTTTATCAAAAGCTTCTATCTTTCTAAAGGCAGTGTCAACAAGAGAATGTATTTTTACAATCTGGCCAACAATCTAATCCAATTGATAATTTTCCGTCCTATTTGAAATATTTCCTTCCATTTTTCATTAGCCTATTTGAAAATTGTTTGGAAAGTTTTCCTTCATGGAAGATTGTTAACAGTTTAACACTTACACATAACGCTAACAATTTTTTTTAGGCCTTTGAATTTGACACCTCATATCTACAATCTGGCTTGTCATCTCCTCTTTTAAACATTTTCCAATCATTAATGGAAACCCATCCATATTTTGATGATCCAATTGGAATTCAGCTGGAAAATATTTTTCAAAAGAAGGAGATTGTAAATAAGTTGTTAATAATAAATGTACATTCTAATTATAGATTTAATTTTCTTAGTTTAATTAGATTTGTATTTTTATTACTAAAATTTGAACTGTGTATATATGAAGGAATTAAAATGAGAGAATGGTTACACTAGAAATATGACTATACCTAGTCATTTTCATGTATATGGTTAGAATAGAAGTAGAATTAATTTAGTTTGTTTGTTTTCTGTAGTTAATTTATTTTTAATAGTTCTGCAAATAAAAAAGTGAGAAATCAACCCTTCTCATATCATATACATGTTCAGGGAAATATTTGCCTCTTATTAGAAAAATTCTAATTCTTGCTTCCCATTTTTAAATCAAAATTTATTTCAGCAATATCTCTACTTTGCCTATTTTGAATAACATCTTGACTAAATTCAATTGAAGTTGCACTTGGCACCAATCACCTCTAAACCAATTTTCTCTGTTTTGAAATGCCCTTATATGATTTTCTTCTGAAATTTATTTGTTAAAGGATTTTGAGGATATATAAAGCTTCATGATCTCACTATCCCATGAAATCTATGACTGTCTATTATAAGCTTAATTCCAATTTAATCATTATTATTCAGTCTAACCTTTCATTGTAATTATATGAAGTTCATATTATCTTCCTCAAAATTTGTTAAGATGATCTTAAGGGTGTCCATTTTGTTGTGTGCACACGTCCCAATTTTTAGTTTATTATCTGATGCCGCAATATGGATTTTATTTATTTATTAAAGGCATTATTAAATATTCACTATAGCAATACATATTTTTCCTAACTTAATTCGGAATAAGAAAAGGTAATAAATTTCTATTGCAATTCAAAGGGAAGCCTATTTTCATATTTATTTCTGGTGAATTTTAAGATTTTCAAATTTCCTTAACATGAATAGAAAAATTTTATTTACGCTGATTGCACACCCCAATTTGGAATAAATAATGAGATGAGTTTGAACAAAGTCAGAATTTTGATAAATAAAAGGAAGAATTGGAAGATTCATAAGGTAAAATCCACAAAAAATTCTCTTTCAGGTACGCATTTACAAGTTCATTTTCATCTATTAATAGTTTCTCCTTTCCTTAGCTTATTTTTTATTCTTGTTCTGTTTTATTTGCAGGTTTTCATTTGTTTTCAAAACTTGAAGTAAGCAGCAAACCCATTTCAAATTTGCAATAGGTTCAAGAAAATTTTATTTTGGGATTCATTAGAATTTGAGCATTCTTTAACTTTACTTTCATTCATTAGAAAACCCGATTGATAGAATCCCAAAATATCAATATCACAAGATTCATGTCTGAAATGTTTCAACTTGATTTATGATGCAAGACCTCTGATGTGTTATCTCATTCAATCTTTCATAAAATACCAGATCACATATCGCATTGGAATAAATTTAAAAGTTTTTTTTTCATCACAAAAGTTTTGATGCGATCGATCATATCACAAACGCACATATCGCATTAGGCATAAGGTTAATTCTTCCATTCAAAAAGCTATGATGTGATAAAAACTTGATCGCAATCGCATTTCGACAGAGTTCTATCACAATTGATTCTTATTTTAAAAAAACCTTCGATGTGATAGGACCAATCGCAAATCGCAAATCGAGAGGAAAAATAAATACATCTTTGTGTGCTCATTTTAAAAGTTGTGATGTGATAACTCATTGTTGATTTCTCATCGCTATCACTTTTCACTAATCGCTGATTGCTCATTTCTTATCACTTTTCACTAATTATCGATTGCTCATCGCTTATCTCTCTTCGCTCATCATTTATTATTATATCCATCTCATCACACATTCTTTTCACATTATCTCATATCAGCAATTTGCTACTGCAATCCCTGATGCTATAAACTCCAACGCATGCCTCTACATGCAATACGCATCATCCGATAAGGTATTGTGTTAATTTAAAGCAATCTTGGGTAACCACTATGATACTAAAGAAATTGATGATAAATTTGCATTATAGTCAAATCATTTTTTATTTTTCATATATTTTAGTTCTAAATAATTCCATATTTAAATTTGAAACTCAAAGACCTCTCTATTTTAAATTTCATTATCTTAAATTTGGTCTTAAATCTGAACAATTTATAAAATCATGGAATTTGTATAAAACTTATAATATTTTGAGAACATTCATCACTGCAAATTCTCAATCTCATTTTTGATGCTTCTGTTTTAATTTCAACTCCCTTGAACACAAAGCATTCCATTTTTACATTTTACTACTAGCTTTAGTTTAAATAAAATAAATAATGATTTTGGTTTAGATGATTTTGGATAGTTTGCCTTCTTCATATTTTTAATGTCAACTAAAAGAAGAAGTCAACTAGTATTGGAGAAATTGATACCCTTAGGTAAGATCAAGTGAAATTATCCAATGGTAAGATTCATGTACCCACTTTCATTAATTTTCATTACATTACTTTAGTTTCAGTTGTTTTTTAAATTATGTTGATATTTAAATCTATTTTGCAACTCTTCATAAAAGCTTTGAATCATCTACCAAATCAATTTTGGAAGCCCTATGCTCTTTTCCTAGTTTTATTTTCAAGAAGCAGCGATATTCTTCGTTAAAAAAGCTACACTAGTAAGTTTTTTAACCTTTAATATGTTTCTTTAAAGCATTCCTTTTATTAGAAAATGATTAAGATAATGCTTTGAAAATGAGAAGATTGACATCAAATATAAAATTTTCATTATGGCTGAATTTTATGATCACTGCTATCTAAAGCCTAAAACATTTACAACCTCGCAAGGTATAAATTTTCTGGATCTCGACATAAGAAGGAATGATTACATGATTATTTTCTTTTACTTCATGTTTTTGAGACATTGGTATAAACATTTTTGATAGAGTTTGTATTTAAAAACTTGGATTTTCCTTTCCACCTTTAAATTTCTTCGTTTTTATTTTTGTTTGCTGATTTCTTTTCTCAATTTAGTCTAAAAATTCTTTTCCTTTGGTTTTCAGTTTTGATTTTAGTGACTTTGCCATGATTTATATGCAAGGCCTTCTTGTTACCTAACAATGGTTGGCATACATAGGAAAAATTGTTAACAGTCTCCTATTAGCTTTTTCTTAAATCTCTTAGCAGAATTTGTTTTTCTTATTATATAGGTAGACATACTTGAGAAAGAGATTACAAAACAAGAGAAGTTGACGAAGTATCATGAAATCTGAGAAATTTCTTTTTCATCAAAATTGTAATTATTTTGAGATTTCAATATTTTATTAAGATCTTTCAAAATTCTATTATCATTCAAGAAAAGTTATTTTTAACCAAGTAAAGTCACTTTACAGCAAATCACTTTAACTCTGAAATTGTCATTCTGAACTCTTAAGGAGTCAATGATTCTCCCTGTTCAAAAGAGTTTTATTTTCTAGAGTGTAATCCAAAAATATATTTAAAACTTAGAATATAAGAGGTCTCATCACGAGCCTGCTTACCATGATCATAGGGAAAAAATAGGTTTACATTACCAACATTGCTAAACAAACCAGGATAGTGGCTTATAATTGTAAACAATTGTAAGACAAGGGGTCTCATCACGAGCCAGCTTGTTTAGTCCAATTATAACTATTGAATGGCATTTTCAACTATCTAGCTACCAAACCAGGACAATGGCTTTTAAGAATTAAAAAAGAAAAGAAGAAAAAAAAATAGAAAAAATAGAAATATATATATATATATATATATATATATGGATTTATATCTAGGTCAATAATTCTTAAATAGATGGGATTCTGAAACATTGATGATTAAAAGGTAACCCTGTCGAGACTATAGATGTTTGTTGGAATAGTGGCTCTACATGTGACAAATGAGTACATTTCAAAAGCTAAGCTGTAAAGCGACCCCTACTTTATCCCTACAACTAATTAAGGACTGATATAGAGTTATGAAATATTTTAATTTATGAGGAATTTCAAGAAAATTACAGTAAGATGACTATGGCTTTTATTCAGATTAATGAACCTAGTCAAGCATTCCAAAAATAATTTTCTCTTCTTTAATTATTTTTACTTTAATTTTGAGAAAATCTCATTCATATCAAATAGAGATAGTTGTTTCTTCCAGTGAATCTCCATTTGTTGTACGGTACAACAACCCCCCCATTTTTAACTTGTTCACTTCAAATAATGGCGACCCTTTCTATAAAAATTTTGGCTAAACACCTTTTAGGATTTTTTTATCCTACGATTTTGTTGATTTTTCATTTTCTTTAGATTCTTGTTTTGATTGCTTGGTTGAAATCAATTTTTTTTATAAGCTTCCTATTGATGCTTGTTTCGCCTAATTTGGTCAACCGATTTGTAAATGAAACTCCTTTGAAGTCTAATCAATTATGACGTCTGGGTTAAAAAATGCGTAAAATGTACAATATTACATTTTTTTTAAATTAGTTTAATAATGCATTTAGTTTAAATATTTACCCCTATTTAGTTATTACTAACAATTTTTATTTTTACTTATACAACCAAATTATAAAGCATCGGGATTTCAGTCATTGATTCTAATTTTCCTTTTTTTTTAAATTACTAATCCCGAAAAATTTAAAGTGACAAAGTGGTCGTAATTTAGATAGGAAAATCATCATCTTAGATAGATTTATAATCTAATTTAACATCATTAAAATGAAACCAAAACAAAAAACTAATTTTTAATGTTAAATTTTAAATTAATTAAATTAATTATTATATAATTAACTAATTAAATTAAAATTTAATATAAAAAATAAATAATAAAAAAATTAAAAAACAAAAAAATTAAAAATTAAAATTCATCGCATCGGAGGTTTTATACTACATCGCATCGGAATTTTTAAAACCTCGATGAGCTCATTTTATGTGATACGATGAACTCATTTTATGCAATGCAATGAGTCACATTCATTTCATGCGATGCGATGAACTCATTTTATGCGATGCGATGAGTCGCATTCATTTTATGCCATTGCGATGAATTGCATTCATGCGATGCGATGTGATCTTATAAATTAATGGTAATGAGTTATTTAAAAGATGGTGGAGCTTTAGTGTTAGTTTAATGTAATGTTAGTTAATGTAATGTATAGGTGTAATGTTAGTTCAATTATATGAGTTATAACGTTAGTGTTTAGTTAATGTAGTATTAGTAATAGTAGATTAGTATATGTTAATTTAAGTGGTAGGTTAGTTGTTAGTATTAGTTTAGTAATATATTATTATAGTGTTAGTATAGTATTAATGTAATATTAGTATAAGTAGAGTGGTAGTATATTTAGTGGATTATTAATTAGGATAGTTTTAAATTAATACAAGTGTTAGTTTTAGTTTAGTTTTAGATTTAAATATTTAAAAAATAATTAATTTTAGATTAATTAGATTAATTAATATTTAAAATAGAATTAAATTAATTATTAATTAGATTAATCTGTTTAATTAATTATATTAGTTAGTTAGATTAATATTAATAATTAGTTTAGTTTATAATTAAAAAATTAAATTAGGATTAATTATTAGATAATTTGAGTCTAAATTAGGATTAGATTTTTAATTAAAAATCTGATTTTTTACCGCAGCAATAGAATTTCCAGATTTATATCAGATTTGACTTATCAACTTTTGAGGCTCATAGATTGAGTTTTACTTAGCCAAATGAGGCCCAAGACGGCTCATTGGAAAGAGAAAATCAAGGAGAACATGTTGGAGGAGATTTCACTAACATATTTGATCATTTACTGGCTCAAAAGTAAGGCATAAGATCAAGCTCCGAATTTCTAAAATAAAATCAATTTTCTGAGTTTTGTTTTCTTCATTTTCATTTGCCCAAGCCTCTTCTAATTACATATTCATGCATCAGTATTATCCTTGGTTAATCAATATCGTTATGAGCATCAATAAAATCTCAAATTTCCTTTTTATTTATTTAAATAGAATTTGATTTGATTTGTTTTAATGGTATAAATGATATTTTCAGTTTATTGTTACTTATTAATTCATTTTGATTTCTTTTTGCAGAAAAAACAGTAGAAGGGATATGGAGAAAAAGATCTGAATCAATTAAGAGGCTGCAGCAATTAAAGATTGGAATTTTTGAGCAAATAAAATTGGATTGGGTAGATTTTTCTTCAACAAACTCTCTTCTCAAAATACTTTTGGAAAGATTATAAATTGCGGATTGCAAAATGAAAAAAAGGGGGCTGCTCTCTTCTACAATTCCAGACTTCTAAAAGAATTTATGTAATAGGAATTTAGAGTTGTAGGAAAGGGGAGAGAAAATTTCAGATCTGAAAATTAACGAGGGTTTTTTCTTTATATCTTGAATTATGCATGATGGACAGAGTTTGCATTTCTGCAGCTCTAGTTTTCAAAGCAGAAATTCAAGTAATGTAAAGTACTGTTAGAGACCATGATCAGAGAAGTGGATTCAATTAACTACTATTTTTGGCATTTCTGTATCAAATACTAGTTTCATTTTTATGTTAATAAAATTGTTGTTTCATTTTATTCATGTTTATGCATTTCTATTTATATGGATAATTTGTCTCAAATTTTTATGTATCTATCTTCTTATGGATTTAAATCTGATTTCTGAGGAAATATTCACTGAAAAATATGTCTTATAAAACTGATTTATTAAATAATAATGTGTTGCGAATTTCTTCCAGATATTATTGTTTAATTATTAGCTTGACTGATTTGACAATCGATATCATTTTTGTGAATTTCTTCCGGAGTGTTGTTGATTTGTTATTTCAGTAAAATGGTCTCAATATAATTTGTTTTGGTACTCACAAATGTGTGCTAATTGAATTTCTTCATTAGCCTAGCATTAATTAAAAGCCAAACATATTTAAATTCTTATCACTTAATTATCTTGCTCTTAGTTGGGTTAGATTTATATCTACCTAATTGAGATAGGATTTAGATTAGTTTCTTTTGCTTGCATTATAGAATAATTTTTCATTTATATTAAGTTCTACATTCTTTTAAGTCCTCTTCTCAAAGAGGAAAAATATTAGTTGTGGTTTGGCTGAACCCAAATAAGCTTAAGGGTCATTCTCTTATCCGATCAGCAAGAAGAACTGACCTGATATCCCTGCTTATTGGTATTTAACGATACATCGTAAACCAATAGCGATAGGGAAAATGTAACTAGACCTAGTTAAACCAGTCGGAGCCACTATCATAAATGGAAAAGTTGTATTAAGGTGTACCGGGTGGTTATCCGCCAATGTTGTTGCAGCAATTTTTGAGGCCTCAACAGAAGGGATGTCATCTACTAAAATACCCATTACTGTGCTTTTTCTAGGTATTGAACTAGAGTAACAAATAAATATTTTATTAAGCCGAAACATTTCACTTTATTGGAGTTAAATGTGAAAAGATATTTATAAGGTCTAGTGCTGTCTAGATTCACGGTTTCCGTTATTTCGTTTGGCATCAAATTATGTGAGGCCCCTGAATCTAGCATTACATTATGTAAAATTTGATCATGAATAGTTAAGCTAATGTAGAAAGGTGGAACTGCTCCATCTTGGTGTTTCCCATTAACATCAGTACCAAATATTTGTTCTGGTTGATCATCACTCAAATTTACTAAATCTTCTCCATCATTTATATTTAAAGTCTCAGTGATATGTGTTTTGTATAGGTCATTTTTTACCAACTCTGTCAAAGGAATTGGTATCTTCAATTTGGAAATTTCAGCTTGGATATTAAATGGTGCTTGTGATTTTCCTAGCTCAATTATTTCTTCCTTTGTAACTATAGTTTGGGTGGGTTTATATTCTTTTTCTATAGTTGTTTCTTATTCTATGTTTGTATTTCCATTATTTTACTGATTTTAATTTTATTTTTAGGGAAAACATGAGATGCAGTGGAAATATTTATAGATTTTGTGGTTTCAACATGTGCTTTAGCAGAAGATGTTTTAGGATCAGATGATTTTGGATGAGCTAATTTTTTATCAGTAGTAGGTTTTTTTGGGTCTAGAATTGTTGTCTTAGCAAAAATTGTTGTCTTGGCAGGAGCATATTTTTGATGATATGTTGATGTTTGGATAGCATCATCTCTGATATCAACAATTTTGGGACTAGGTGAAATTTTGGGACTTGAAATTTTCCAAGTTGAACTAGAGTGTTACTTTGTTTCCTACGGAGAATTTGTAGAACATTAGTAGTAGGAGCCTCTAATTTTTTCTTTGTTTGTTTTTGGGCAGATTTATTAATAGAAGGCTCTACATTTTTCTTGCTCCTAAGGTTATATTGCTTATGAAATTGATTAATTGCAAACTCATAACCTTGCTTGTAATCAAAAGGCTCACCTGAATCTAATTGTATCAGTTGTAATTCATATAACTCGTGTTCTTCTTGTGTAATAAAAATAGTGTTATCATCATTAATGCCCATTAGATTAATGGTATCTTCCCCATATTTGTTTTGATGAGAAATTTCAGCATAGTTCTCTTGGAAAGTTGGTCTTATTGTTTGGTTAGCTATTGATTCTCTAGATTTTCTAGTGTTGGTGTTTTTCCTAAAATTGGGATTTCTAATTTGAGGTCCTCATTGTTGGTTATCTCACTGTAGCTTCCTTTCCATATTATCTAACCTCTCCATCATTCTTTCTAATGTTATTGCTAATTGATCTATTTTCAAATATGAAGTGGATGTTTCCTCTTTTATTGTCACTCTTCTTTCATTTCGTAATCTATCTTTCTTTGCTAACAAGTTTGCCTCAACACTAACAACATTACTTTTCATCTTCTCTAAGGTTTTTGGATTTCTCTCTCTCAGTTGAAAAGGTATATTTGTATCAAATCCATCAGGGAATTTGATAAGAACAGAGTCTAGAGGAGGTTTAATATTACCAAGAATTGCATTATAAATAATGTTATATCTAATACAATAATCTTGAATTGTTTCATTTGGTGCTCTTTTTATTCTTTCAAATTCAAAAAAGATTTGTAGATGATTTTTCTTCTTCTCACATATATCAAGAAAAATTATATGAAAAAATTCTAAATCAGCAATACTACCAGCATTCAAACCTTTAAATTATTTTTTTACCTCACCGGTTAAAGTCTGAGAAAAAATTCTCGTTTGGACATTATCATCATCAATTTCATGTAGTCTAAAATAGTTTGTCATCTTATTAACATATTATTGAGCAGTGCAATGATTTTTTCCATCAAATTGAGGGATTTTTCTTTGATAATACTATGGCATCTCATGTAACTATGCTGGTAGGACCAAGGGAGAATATCTGGAAGCCATGGCTTGTATTCTATCTTGGCTAGGAGGTAAGGTTGAAGTACATGGTGAAGAACTAGAAGTACTTGCTGATGTAGTTAAATCACTTGTAGATGAGATTGGAATATAAGAAGATTACTGGCAAATGTGTTTGAGTTACTAGAAGATGAAGTGGGGATGCTAGAAGATATTCTTGGGAATGAGAATGATGTGTTGGAAAATGCAGCATAAATACCAGGGGATGAACTTGAGATGGTGGAAGATGGAAATAAAATTCTAGGTTCAAATGTTTGCTTAGGAAAAAATGAATCTATGGAATGAAGTCTCGTGGAAATAATGGATGAAGTGTTAGTGAATAAGGATGAACCTACAGATTCTA
Organism: Pinus albicaulis; assembly: GCA_034641835.2. Taxonomy (NCBI): domain Eukaryota; kingdom Viridiplantae; phylum Streptophyta; class Pinopsida; order Pinales; family Pinaceae; genus Pinus; species Pinus albicaulis. Next base: position 1,378,396,965 of record CM076584.1, read on the forward strand.
AAAGGCTAGTATCTAAATTACTGGTATCTAAATGAATAGTAGAAGGCTTAGGGATATAAGCTGATAAAATAGTCAAATCAACTGAAAGTTGTAAATAAGCTTCATCAACTTCTTTAATAAAAGTTGCAGTTATGGCATCAATTTTATCATAAACTTCAAAAATGTTTTGATGAAAATCAACTAAAACAGTTTCCTTCTTAGTTTCAATGAATGAAATGAAATCAAGATCTATTACAGTATTATGTAAGTCACCTCTGATTTAGTTTTAAACAAATATTTTTCAAAATTTAACTCAATTCAGTGTCTTGTAAACTTTATAGTTGTTTGGGAAGGGAATTTTCTTTTACCAATGAAAGTTTATTACCTAAATATTCTACTCTTTTATTTTTATTTTCAGTTCCGTTAGGATTATCTACTATGAGAGTAGTTTGTGGATCTGGATTGGACCTGGTATAGTAGACTCTTATGGAAGCCAGAATTACATTTTTTTTTATGAAAATATACTCACAAATTATTTAAAACAATCTTAAGGTGAAAAGATAAATGAAAATATTCTCTTTAAGATCTATTTAAAATTTGATGATTGGTTAGTTCCCCAGCTGAGCCACCATTATGTTATCACTCCAATAATTCTCAAAAGATGTGAAATTTATTTATTTTAGTTTTAAATAATATCAGAGGTAACCACAAACCTACTTTTAAGCATTAGGACCTAACCTTCCTAATGCTCATAGAGGGCTCTCTCTATGTGATTTAACTTTGTTGATTTGTATTTTATTTTAGGCTAGTTATATGGGGCAAATTGGTTTTGGGTTTTGATTTGATTTCATGGTGAAATCACTTACTTAGATGGATAGCTATAGGTATGTATCCCATTGGGAAAATTGAGTCAATATGTCAAGCAGTCAGTTCAGGATCAAGGTCTAAAGGGAAATGTTTACAGGGAAAGATAGCTAAGTCACTTCATATATTCAAGGCTGATGGTGAAATGGTTTTGATCAGGATAAAAGAGCAATTAAGGGTTCTTAAATCTAGATTATGAGTGAAAAGGGAGAGGTCAATCAAAACTAGGGAGCACGTAAGGGTTCCCTAATTTGGATATTAGTTGAAAACATATAAATAATAATCAGTCAAATCATAGTTATTTTAACATATTATGAAATAACAATTCCTGATTTATCATTTAGATTTAGAACACATTTAATAATAGATGGAAAACATAAGAAAGTTGACAATATAACAAGTGAAATACTTCACTGTAGAAGCCCAACACATGAATCATGTAATATGATGCTTTATTTCCTGTGATCTAGTCTGCTCACTTGAAATTGATACAAAAAAAATTAGGTTCACAATATTATAACTACAGAAATGTTCAACAATTCATCCACACTCAATACTTCTAAATAAGAAGTATTTACACAAAAATTTGTACAAAATATCCTAGAATAAATTTAGGAATTTTTTTATGAAAAAGAAATATCTTCATGCAAGAAGATAGTGACAACTTCCTAGCTAATGCTAGTAGTCCTTCTTTTATTGAAATAAAATGTCTTGCTACCTTGATTTTATCACTACTTTTTGTCTTATTTTGTTAAAAGAATACTGCAAATGGACAATGATGTATCATTTACGCTTCTAGATTCATATTTGCTCTGATTTTTTTCTTTAACCTTTCATTTCATACACTTTCATCCTGATACTCGTTTACTGATACTCTTTACTGCAGAAACTTTTAATGCTGATGTAAAAACAACCAACTCTGTTTTTAACTTTCACTTCTCTTGGTAGACTGTAATCTCATCTTATAGTAGATCAGTCAACTTCTCCCAGAACTCCACTTCTGGAAATTTTATCTTCATAAGCCTGTTTAAGTTTTCATTAGCTTAAGTATATTTTGAAAATGTTGGTTTTTTCACAAATAAGTGTTTTACTTCATGCTGTAAGTAAAAAAAAAATTCAAACTTCTTATATAATACCTTCCTTGTTGGTATTCCCTGTAAGGATGATTTGTTCACCTTCTCTTTGGTAAACTCCCTTACATTTTTGTCATAATCCTCCTATTTCATTAATTTATCATTAATCGCTAGAGGATTGGGAAGGCCTTTTTGCCTTAGAATATCAAACTTAATCATGAATCTTGTGATTGCAATTTCAATGTTCTAGCAATTTTCCTCTAATTATGTCATCAAATTATTCTTGGATATTACCTTCCTAACTTCTAGGATGATTTTAGTTTTATCTGTAATCCCAATTTCTTCCAGCTCTTGTTTATTTTTGGAATTAAGAAATTTCATAATTTCTAGATCCTCTTCAGGTTTTTTATCTAGCTCTTCTTTTGTTTTCTGTATTGCTTCTCTTGTTCATTTCAATAAATATTTCTTCTCATAGATTACTTGTATGGATGGCCAAATATCATTGACAACTTCAATGATATTGGACCACAATTGATGCGTAAAATGTGCCAAAGGTTCCTTCAAAGTTAATTATTTTTCCAACTTCTTCAATTGTTCATTCAACCTATTGGCTTTTTGTTCTTCATTCTTGGCATTTATTTATGCAAGTTTCTTATAATATTCAAGATTTTTGATCTGTTCTTTTTACATGTTTATCTCATTTGTCTTGATAGACATGTCTTGCATTGCCTTTAATAATTTAATTACCTCATCTAATTTCTATACTACTGTTGTTGAAGATTTAGTGGCTGAAGTTGTAGATGAAGTAACTATAACTGTTATGGCCATTGGAATATTAGGAGCCAGTGTTTCTACCAAAGTAGATGGTGCAAATGTTGTAACTACAAGAATCACAGTGGTAGGAACTTCCTGTGTTTTTCTAGCTTGTTTCTCTTTGAACAATTTGTCCATTTCAATTTCCATTTCTTTAATCTGGGCTGTTAACTATAAAATGAGACTCCTCATCTCATATTTTTTATTGGAATCCTTTAAAACCTCCTAAGCTTTAGGATGCTCTGTAGGTGGTAGCTTCAATTGTTTCTTAAGTGCACCAATATCAACATTCTTCTTTTTGATCAATTCCTCTGCAGATTTTATATTCTAAGGATCATATGCTACTTTAATCACTAGCTCTTCTAAGGATTTGGTTATGTTATCCTTTAGATAGGAAGATTACTTCTCCAATTTGAGATGATCCCTTATATTTATCAAAGTGTTTTGAAGATTCTATGCACTCATGGCCTTGGTGGTCATTATGAAATCAATCATCTATCCTGCCTGCCTGCGAAATTAAATTTGATACAGAACATGAAAATCTAGGACTGGAACTTCAAAATCAATCATTTTATAATAAAATGATGATTTAGGAGTTCGAATTGTGGGTTGAAGAACTATCATTAGCATATTTGTTTTCTTCTAATCAAAGGCTGAAAGAATCCTATTCTGAATGCTATGAATTTGCTTTAGGTACTGAGAATATATTTCATTTTTTATTCCCTCATTTTTGGCATTAATCTCCCTGCATCTTTCCTTTATTTCCATGTCTTTTTCAGCTGTTTTATTGGACGAAGACACTTATATATTGTGTTGTTTCTGAATTAACTTTGTATTAGAAGTGGTGGGAAGTTGTTCCTCTTCAATTACTGTAGGAGGTACAGTGTCTTTTCTTGCAATTTCTGTGTCAATGACCTCTATTGTCTCTTTTTCTTTACTGGTAGGATATTTCCTTGGATTTTTATTGTATATTAGTTTGAATTTTGTCTCAGTAGTAGTCTGAGTTGTATAAGATCCTTCTTCCCTATTTCTTTTTACACTTCTATCTTCTTGGGCTGGAGTTTGCAAAGTTTGACTAGTATCACCTTGCTTCTCTGCCTCTACAAATGTATTATCCAATCATTCAGTTTGGTTTGATAATTTCTCAATATCTTGCTTCTTTTCATGTATGTATGGAGTTAATTTTAATTTAACCCTCATTTTTCTAATTATACCAAGGGGATAATAATACCAAAGAAAACTAGGACTAGATTTGAACTCTTGCAACTGTTTTTCTGCCTTTGGAATTGCTTCTCTAATATTACAGATGAATGGTCCAACCTAGTTCTTCCACTTGAATTGTGTTCTCTTCTTTGCAATTAAGAAATTGACAACATCTAAATTTAAAATCTGCCTTATATACTCGAGAGAAAAATAACCTCATAGGGAGGTATTTTGGAAATTTATGAGGAATAAGGCTTGACCCATAGACTTTGATTTCAGTGTGATTTTGGTATAAGTACCAATCACCTATCCTGTTATGTTCAGATACTTCCAAAATTGTTTTGATTTCATTTCTAATTCTGGGTTGCACACTTTTGTCTAGCAAATTGACAAAGGGATGGACAAAAGAATCTGTGAACTCTAAATAGGTAAAATCATTTGAATCCTTCCTCATTAAGGATGTCCAGAATATAATAGATTGTGGATTTCCTTCCACATCAAGATTCTAAATGTTTATAGGAAACTTTTCAAACTAAAAATATAAGAACATGTGGAATAGGAATGAAGAACACCTAAAAACACCTTCAAAAGGAAATTTCACTAATTTCTCATGGATACTGTCAAAAATATATTGAGCAAAGTTAAATATGGTCGTAGGAGGTTGACTAGGTGTAAATGTGGAGAAGAAACCAAGTACTAGTCCTTGGCATGTTCATATGTGAAATAGGCAAGGATGAAGGAAAACATGGAAATAATATGTCTAGTCCTTTCTGAGAATTTAGCAGAGGAGTAAGGAGGATTGAGCTTAGGAATTTCCACATAGGATGGAATGAAAGTTTGAAAATCTAGAATATTTTGTGAAAAAGAAAATCCAAGTAGAACTTAGTGAGGGATTCAATAAACAAAGGAACTTCATTTGGCCCAAGCTATATTTGAAGCATCTGGTTGATAGAATTAACTGTTATAGTAAACAAAACTTCCTTTTCAGGGTTGAAAATGACTCTTTGATCAAGAGAGTAGCATGATTGTGTAATGCCTCTCATCCACACAAAAAAAAAAATCTTCCTACATAAAATTCATATATTATTTTCGTAGTTGTTCGTCACTGTTTGACAAGCTTCTGTTTCCATACTTACTTTATTCCTTCATCAAATTTGACAATACATAAATCTACCATTTCCTGTCCATCAACAATATATTTATATTGTTAATTAACACCCTAGTACATTAGTCTCTTATTTTATTTATCCCTTTCAATATATATTTGGGAAGTATCACAATTTCCTATTTCTTCATTTTACTAAAATGGTGACACTTTCAACTTTGTCACAACTTAGTATAGCTATTAAGAAGAATATATTTCAATGCATAATTATTTGTTTTATATATATATATATATATCCCTTTTTATATATTAATTTATTTCTTTTACTCTCAACACATATTCCTTAATTCAAATTTTCCTTAGTATGACATTTTAGCCTCTTGGAGTATTCATCTACATTCTAATAGATATATAAATTTATGTTATTCACATTAAAGGACTATTAAGGTTGTACTTACCTATGCATTTGAAAATTTTCATATTTCACATATGCATCCACGTCTACAATAGTCCTCCTTTCCAATCATACATATCATATTAATTCTTCCATTTATTAACCTCTTTATTTTTCTAACTATGGTTATACCTATTTATTTTTCTAACTATGGTTATACCGATTAATAGAAAATATACATATCCTATGATATCATCTCATTTTCCTATTTAGTTTAATTCTTATCCCATCGCATAAAATATTATTATTTCTCATATTGGAATTATGGTAATAACTTATTGCATCATATGTTATTAATGTAATATCTTAAAATCATTCACATAATATCTTATACGTGAAGCTTTCCGTTTGATGACTTTAAAATTTGAGAGTTAAACATTTCGATAAGCACGTTTAGCTATATGCCTATTATGTCGTTGTAATTCCAATAATTTATCTCTACCTAACATCCTTTAATATACACCTACTCTTCTTGAACATAGGAGCTCATTCATGAGGCCGGCTCATAGCACGACCTCTTGAGCCCCGAGAATTTCTCTGAAGGAGACATTGTCATTAATTCGACGGTCCGGTGCCTTAGTTTCCCTTACCATCAACTTAATTTCTCGTATGCCATCACGAGATGGTTCGGTGCTTAGCACTTCAAGATATGGATATGAGGGATGTTGATTAATCTGTGAACACCTGTAGGGTCTAGATCATATAGGGTTTAATACAGTCCTTTAGCTTAAAAACCGAATTTTCCAATGTTGCTTGTTCTTTATATCTTAAACCTCCACATAGCTTTCATTCGAAATTGGGTTTGGAGGAAGAACACGGTTACCGATGAAATAGGTAACCTGATCTCAAAACGACAACTCTAGCCCAAAAAGACTCAAAAAAACATGAAAAAACACCCCAAAAACAAAAAAAGTGTATTCCAGAATGCACTTGGTTTTTTTGAAGGTCAAATTTCAACATTTTATAAAATTATGCTAAAAACAAATTGTTTCCTGAAAAAAGGATTGAAAAAACACCCTCAAAGCAAAACCAGTTGACGCTGGAATAACAAAAAAAAAAAAATTGTCATATTTTTGACATTTTTAAAAATATAAATAACATTTTTAATTTTTTAAAATTCAAACATTAAAAAATCCTAAAATTTAAGAAAAAAATAAATTTAAAAAACAAAAACATTTTAAAGCTTAAAATTTAAAAATATATAGGAATAAAAAAATAAAAATAATAACAAAATAAAAATTTTAATTCAAACATTAAAAAAAACCTAAAATTTAGGAAAAAAAAAATTTAAAGATTAAAATTTTAAAATATATAGAAATAAAAAAATAAAAATAAAAACAAAATAAAATATTAAATTAAAAGGAGAAATAAGTTAAAAAAAGAAAGAAATTATAAAAAATAAAATATAGAAATGAAATTTAAAAAAAATAAATTAAATTTTAAAATAAAAAATAAAATTTAAAGAAATATATTAAATTAAAAAAAATAAAAAAATAAAAATAAAAAATTAAAAATAAAAAATTATTGAAATTAAAAGTAAAAAAATGAAAAATTAATTAAAGTAAAAAATGAAAAATAAAACACACTAAAAATATTAAATTTAAAAACATATATATTAAAAAAAAAATAGATTTAAAAAAATAAATTAAATTTAATATATAATATATATATATATATATATATATATATATATATATATATATATATATATATAAACTTAAATTAAAAAGATATATATTATATTTTATTAAATTTAAAAAAAAAATTAATATTAAAATAACAAATTAAAGTAAAAAAAAAAAATATTAACTTTTAATAACTAAATGAATAAACAAATAAATTTTGAAATAAAAAATAAATTTTAAATATAAAGAAAAGAAAAAAACATTGTTAAAATAAAAAGTTAAAAAACTTTAAAAATCAATTAAAATTGAAAAATTGAAAAAAAAAAATTAAATAAAATATATTAAATAAAAAATAAAATAAAAAACAAATTAATTTGAAAATATTAAGTTTAATTAAAAAAATCTAATTTTAAATACACAACTTTAATTGAAATTAAAAAAAAAATTATAAAAATTTTATGTAATTAAAAAAATAATAATAAAAAAATTAAAAATTAAAAAAAAATATTAAATTCAAATAAATTTAAAAAAAAATACAAAATTTACTAAATTTTAAAAAATTAAATGAAAAAACAAAACATAAAACTCAATAATAAAAAAAATATATGATAAAATTTAAAAAAATCAATTAAATAAAAAAAAATACAAAATTTAATAAAAATTATTAAAAAAATTTAGAAAAAAAAATTAAAAATAAAAAAATGAATAAAATTTTAAAAAATAAAAATTTAAAAAAACAAAAAAAATTAAAACAAATTAAATTTCAAATACAAAAATTAAATTAAATTTTTTTTTTAAAAAATGAAATTAAAAAAAAAAAAATATTAAAAAAAATATATATATATATATATTTTGATCGTGGTGGCACCGCCAATCGGCCTCTTGCCTAGGTGATGGCAGAGGCCGGCCGCTAGGCGAGAGGCCGATTCCAAGAATCGCCCTCCTGCGGCGGGAGGCCGATTCCGGGAATCGCCCTCCCACGGCGAGAGGTTGATTCCGGGAATCGCCCTCCCGCGACGCAGGACGGCGATTCCTAGAATCAGCCTCCCGCCGCGGGAGGGTGATTCCCAGAATCGGCCTCAGCGCGATTCCCGGAATCGGCCTCAGGGCGATTCCCGGAATCGGCCTCAGGGCGATTCCCGGAATCGGCCTCAGGGCGATTCCCAGAATCGGCCTCCTGCCGCGAGAGGGCAATACCCGGAATCGGCCTCCTATAGTGGGAGAGTGATTCCCGGAATCAGCCTCAGGGCGATTCTCGGAATCGGCCTCAAGGCGGTGGGAGGGCGATTCCTAGAATCAGCCTAAGGGCGATTCCCAGAATCAGACTCTCGCCGCGAGAGGGCGATTCCGGGAGGGCGATTCCCAGAATCAGCCTTAGGGAAATTCCCGGAATCGGCCTCCTGTCGTGGGAGGGTGATTCCCGGAATCGGCTTCTTGCCGCGGGAGGGTGATTCCCGGAATCTGCCTCCCATAGTGGGAGAGAGATTCCCGAAATCGGCCTCAGGATCCCAGAATCGGCCTCTCGCCACGGGAGGGCGATTCCGGGAGGGCGATACCCAGCATTGGCCTCAGGGCAATTCCCGGAATCAACCTCCTGTCGCGGGAGGGCGATTCCCGGAATCGGCCTCCCGCCACGGGAGGGCAATTCCTAGAATCAGCCTCCCGCGGCGGGAGGGCGATTAGCGGAATCGGCCTTAGGGTGATTCTCAGAATCAGCCTCTCGCCGCGGGAGGGCGATTCCCGTAATCGCGGGAGGCCGATTCCGAGGGCGACTCCTAGAATCAGCTTCCCGCCCAGGTAGCGGCGGAGGCCGGCCGCTAGGCGGGCGGGGGGGTGCATGCAGCCTCCCCGCCCGCCCAGTGGCTGGCCTTCACTGCCACCTGGGCAGGAGGCCGATTTCCGCCGCCACTACGATAAAAAAATTCTTTTTTTTTTTTATTTTTAAATTTTTTTTTTTTTTTAATTTGATTTTTTTTTTTTAAATTTTAAATTCAAAAAAAAAAAAATTGTTTTTTTTTTTAATTCAAATTTAATTTGTTTTAATTTTTTTGTGTTTTTTTTTATTTTGTTTTTAAATTTAATATTTTAGATTATTTGTTTTTTAAAATTTAAAATTTATTCATTAAATTTATTAAATTTTAATTAAATTAATTTTTTTATTTTTTATTTTTTAGTTTATTTGGTTTTTCATTTTTAAAATTTATAAATTTTTTCATTTAAAAAAAATATAGTAAATTTATGGATATTTCTTTTCTAATTATTTGCACTTGGTTTTTATCATTTTTTTTTGTTTTTTAATGATAGTTTTTTTTATTATAATTCTTTTATTTTAATTTTCTTTTTCAATTTTCAATTTTGTTTTTTTTTCAATTTGTTTTTTTTTGGTTAATTTTAAAATTTGTATTTTTGTTTTCTTATTATTATTATTTTTTTAATTTAAATTTTTAAATTTAATTTTTTCTTTTTTGTATTAAATTTTTTTTATCTAAATTTTAATTTTGTAATTTAAATTGTTTTTAAATTTTCTATTTAATTTTTTTTTTTTTTAATTATATGAATTTTTTTAATAACTTCGAAAAAAATGTTTTTGATATTTTTTTTTTTTAAATTTTGGTTAATTATTTTTTATTGTTTAAATTGTGTGTTTTTTTTTTCAAATTTTGTCATTTCTTTTGATATAATTTTCGAATATTTTTTTTTTTTTGTTTTTTTTATTTAGTTTTGTTTAAATTTTTATTTTTACGTGTTATTTTTTTTTTTTTTTACATTTTTATTGGTTTTTTTATCTAAGTTTTTTGTTTTATTACCAACATGAAAATCACCACTCTAAAAAAAAGGTTGATGCTCCATCAATACGTTTCAAAATTAGCATGAAAATCACTGCTCTAAAAAAAAAAATTGATGCTGCATCAATACGTTTCAAAATTAGCATAAAAATCACTAACATTTTAAAACAAATATTCATACTTCATAAATAAAAATATTAGAGTGTCAAAAATGTGCTAAAAAAAAAAGAAGGTGATTTGGCATCATCACTTTTCAAATCTGGTGTTTTTTATGCTACCAAAAAAAAGTAGGTAACAGTGCGGTTACCTATTTCATCAATAACAGTGTTTAAGACAAAAGAAAAAACTCATTTACAGTTTTATGAATGATGAAACATGTGTTCCTCACTTTACCTTATGAGATTTCGACGACGCATAGGTAGCACTATTGTCCTTAAGTATTCTGATTGCTATGGTTACATTATATTTGCTTAAGGAAGGTTCAATTTCATATCAATTTTGTTCATGTTCTCCCTATCTTATTTGTGAAGCTAACTAGTGAAACCCCAAATATGATTTCAATGTTTAATGTCCCATTTATCTTTTCCAGCATTTTTAGATTTGGGTATAAACCCTTTTCAATTCGGATTAGGGATATGCTCTTTTGCTGCCTCAGGTAACTCCCATTATTGTTTTTGTTATCATTCATATTTCTCTCTTAAATAAAAACCATGACTTCTATATCCCTATTTATCTTTGAAATCTGACTCTCCTTATTTCCATCGTTGTGAGTAAGCACACACTAGCATTGGGTACCTTAATGTATTTTGTGACAGAGCCATGATGCTCATATGTTAATAATGCTATTAGGTACTTAATAATATTTAATTTAAAATGTCTTGATTGCTGGAAACTTAAATTTACGTTTTCTTCCTATAATTGCTACTAAAATTGACAGAATGTGGACATATATGTGGTTACAGGTAAAATCCGATTAAGGATAGAAATTTCTCAAGTAAAAATGGATTTTCTACCAGAGTTTCATTTCCGTTGCAATTCAATTTTATTTTATTTCTAGGTTGAAGTTATTTGAATCAAAATCTGTAGGTACCTCCAAAACCCTCATGTATTGTTCCATGATGATTTGGATAAGTTTTCTCAATGGATTAATTAGTCCACGCTTTCCTTTTTGACACAGGTCGGTATATCATTCCCAGAATGTGTCCTCTGCACAAATTCTAATTCTCAATTTTCCTGTGTTGTAAAATGTTGATTGAATTAATTAGAACATAATAGGTTCACTCTGCATTGTCAGAGAACTCACTTTGAAATTTTCAGCATAAAAGCTTATTTGGGACTATATTAACATTTTATATAATGTTGCTCATACTAAATTTGTTATTATTTTTTAATATTCTTACTATTTCTCTACAATTTTTCTAGTGCATACGCTGGTTTAATTTATGAAACAAACCTGCACATGTGTCCCTTGACTTCTTCAAATTTATCCTCATTATGAGAATATGATTGTATATATATATGGTTATTCTAAATCTTATATATATATAGTATAGGTTGAAGATGTCTTTCTACAGTTGTGTCTATCTCTCATCTGCAATTTTTCTTTATTTATGCATAGTACCAGGGTTTGCATGTTAGAAGAATGAAGCAACAATTGTATTCTTTGGTTTACCTATATCTGTCAGATTTAACATGGCGTCCAGTAGATACATATTGTTATAGCTAGTTGCTTTCTATTCTCTAGTTCTTGATGTACAATACATAGATGTCACAATGGTTATGATGAATCTCATTTACTATAGAATTATTGATTTATCTAATTTCATTACCATATCATATAGATTTATATGTATATTTCTTATAGACTTTTATATGGAATCCAATATTTTGTTCAAATACACATAAGGACGTGACTTATGACCCAAGTAAAATTTCTCTAAAGTAATATTCTGTCCATATTAATCTCATAAATGAGCTTTTTTTTGCATTTATATTTTCTACTACTGCAATAACAGATGTAGGAATAACATTATTGAAACAACAATTTCCAATCTTAAATTCTATTATACACTCACTGTAATTTAATTTGTCCTAGTCATGACAGAATAATTTTGGTGGTTCAGCATAAGATAGTCTCCTTCCTATGTCTAGACAAAAATACATTTATGTCTCTATAAATTTATATTCCAATTACTTCCTATTTTACTAGAATGTAAAAAGTTTATGTTAGAATTCCTAACCCCATATTTAAATCCGTCTCTAGATTTAGACCCTTTGCGAGTTGGAACTAACTAATTTCTATCCATACAACTATGCAGATTTTAGTAAGCCTATTGAATTAATATCTGTTAAATGTATGAACCTGTAATAAATTTATGTACTCAGTAGAACTTACTTTATATTAAATTTACAAAGGTAACTTTAGAAATTTCCCTATATGTAGTTTAACCCTTTTTAACTTAGAACCAGTAACCACAAAAGTAAGATTTATATTGTACAAGTAGAAGTACATACCAATTTCTATGACTAGTTCCACCCAATCTTAGAGTTTTATCTTGGTAACTCACCCCTGAGCTGAGACCTTAGCTCCCAGTGATAGAAAACCCTTTCTCTATCCTGACGCAGCTTATTTAAGTTGTGCTTTCCCAAGCCTGTTTTCAATTCCTGCATCCAGAAATTTCAGGATGCTTTCTTCCTGTTAGTATGAATCTTAATTCCAAGCATACGAAAAAGAACACTTTAGCTGTGCATAACCAACAGCCCTAACAGTAGAGATGACTGCCAATATCCTCAGATTTGTAGTTAGGTGATCAAGATAAATGCTAAAAAAATCTAGATCTATGCATTAGAAGACATTAAACAGTAGAAAAAACAAGATTTACTCCATGCATCCAATAGACAAGATAATAATATGTTGAATCAATTTTGTATTAATGGCACCCGAGAAAAACATGAGGGTGTTCCCAGTTTCAGCTTCTCCTCAATGGGATGGGTTCTTGTAAGTCCTCAGCACTTCAGATCTAAAATTCCTCTCTCTTGATGGTGTAGAAAACCTAGACAAAAATGGAAGCAAAATATGACTATGATGGTGGATCAATAGTCAAACCAAAATTTTAGATCCAAAGTGATCTTCAGGCAACAAAAGGTGGTAAAGGAATGGGAAAACACTTCTATTTATAACAAAATATTGAGTTAGTCTAAATATTGGTGCATAGTTAAAATATCATTAACCAAATCAAGATGCAACTTTTATGGAATATTTTATTATATTTGTTGCAGGGAAAAGGAATTTGACTTGGGTCAAATCCATTTATTTGTAAATAATAAATAAATTAATGATTTATTTATCATTTTAAGGATGTGGTTGAGTAATAATCAAATAATTAATGATTTATTTAATTATTTATGGGTGATTTAGTTATATTTAACAAATACTATTATTTAAATAAGGTTTAAATAAATATTCTTTAGAAAATAATAAGATAAATAATGATTTATCTAATAAATTTCTTTGTTTTGGGTTAAATATAACCAGGAATATTAATTAAACTATTGTTTAACTAATTATCCCTTGAGGAAAATCAAACAAATGTAGATTTATTTAATATTACCTCATGGGGTTTCCTTTTTATACCATAAAAACTTAATAAAGGTGGTTTACTAAGTTATTTTCATAGTGAAAGCAATTTTACTTAGGGTAAAATTGGTCTTACATGGTGTACTTGGATCTATCTAATGATGATAGGTTAGATGACCAAAAAATGGTGTAACAGATTGTCCCCCAGCGTGCGAGCGATAGGTGCTAATCGTATGACCGATGTACGTTGTGAGAACTCAATCACTAGACGCTGAAGGGGAAGTCAAAGAGAGATAACTATAAGGTAGACCAAAGTGCTGAAAGGGCTAGACCCTGAGGAGGTGAGAATTATAGGTGCGACAAGTCTCTTTTATAATGGATTACCTACTATAGGTGGCGGGGGAGGCGTACCTATGTCCGTTGAGGAAATAGTACAAAAAATAAGGCGTCCAGTAAGAAAGAGACTGGAAAATATATTATATGCTAGCATAAACATGAGCCAGATAAATAACATGATAATGAATCCCACATACATATTGTGCTTGGGATAACAGCCAGGACTTGTACAATAATATCTGAGTACATGAGATACAAATACAACCTAGATGCCCCTGTAAACAGGAAAGGGCTCTGAAAATATGACTAATATATGCAATTAAGAAGGTGTTGTAAGGGGCTAAGGCTGTCATCATTAAATCTATGGAGCTACATCGAAGGCTGAAGTGAAGACGTCATCTGAATATGTAGGGGGCTACATGTATGGCCACCCCCTCATGAGGGTTGAAACATCTCACACACACCCGGAAATCAGCTGTCCAATCTTCTGCATCACTGAACCATCAAGTATACGGATCTCAATTGTGCTGAAAAGGAGCTAGAGCTGAGAAACAATCAAGTCAAAGGGCTACAAGGAGTCCCCTTTTCTAATCCAAGGCACCGAACAAGAGTGGAAGCTAGAACCAAGGTACACCACCCTCTAGACCTATATTTTGGAATAACTGATCTGATGTCGACAGAAGGAGGTCCGCCATAGATGAGGCAATAAGAGGTCCTCAACTAAGGCACGAGAGAAAATAGTAGAGTGACTGACAGACGAACAATAGCGGTGATGATGAAAATTGGGGTTACTGAGTAGTGGACGGATGACTTCCCTTGATAGAGAATAAAGGGCATGGATGACCTGGCAGTGACTGACACAATATCATGAAGGATAGGGGACAATGGGACTGAATTTCATGATTTGCAACAGGAGAGAGGAACCAAGCAATGAAGGATGGAGGACTATGCGGGATACAAAGGGACTCGGGATAGACTCCATGAATGAAATGATGACTCAACTCAGATGCTCTAAACAAGGGTGACTTGATGGTGCTGCCACACAGAAAAGGTCCAACGGCGACCATAAAAACATGAGTACATGGTGTTTACTCATGAAGAAAATTGACACGAGCATGGGCAAGTATGGAGGAAAAGTGGTGCCCCCAAGTACGAGTCTTGCAAGTGAAGAAATTTCGATTTTTGGGAGTAGTGAAGTGACGCCTCGTGGACCAAAATGTGTCTTGGTGAAGTATCAAATCACAAAAAGTATGAGCTAGCTACCTAAAAAAAAAAACATGCCTTTCCAGAAGGAAATGCTAAGGGTAATACTTTTTCCGATAGAGTGCATTGCGAGGATCGGGAAGGGGATGGCCTTCAAAGTCCTCCAAAAGATATGCCCCCTGACCTAAACTCTTACTGATGATGTAAGGTCCTAGCCATAATGATTCAAACTTCCCATGACCAAGTATATCATGGGCTTGGTCATACACGAGAACAACATCACCTTCATGAAAAGTACAAGGGTGGACATTTTGGTCATATTGAACTTTGGTGCATTTCTTAGCCACCTCAATGGTTTGCAATGCAACACAATGATCTTCAGAAGCATGCTCAAGCATGATAAGTCATTTTTATAAAGGTTGGGTGTCAGGGATAATTTCGATGGCTAGATGAATGGAAGGGATTTCACACTCAATTCGTAAGACTGCCTCCTCTATAAAAAAAAGGTGGAAATGAGTAAACCCAATGAAAGTTTTAACAGAATTTATATAGGCCCAAAAGCAGGGAAGAGAATAATATTTCAGTTGGTTTTGTGCTTATGCACCATCCGCTGAAGCATGGTTTTAATAATTTTATTGACTGCTTCAACTTGGCCATTACCTCGGGGGTAATAAGAGGAGGAATATTGGTGCTCAAAGCCCAATAGTGAGGATAGATCATGCCATATCTCATATTCAAAATGTTGGCCATGATTAGAGACCAATTTTTTTGGAACTCCGAATCGAGCAATCACATGGTTAAAGAAAAAGAGGGCTACGGTAGCTTTCGTGTCGTTAAATGTTGGCATGGCCTCAGCCCATTTCGTGAAATAGTCAACTGCCACGATGATATACTTATGGTTACCAGTTGATGACGGTCAACACTCCATAAATTATGTGGCCCACTTACAGAAGGGACTAGCTGAGATGACAGGATGGAGGGGAGCTGGAGGGGCTCATGCCTTAGGGGAAAAATGTTGGCAATTGGGACAGTGTTTGACTGCCTCAATGAAATCACCAAAGAGAGAAGGCCAGAAGTACCCAGCGTGCATGATTTTCTGGGTAGTGGCCAAACCAGAGAGGCGGCCACCACAAGTGCCACTATGACAGGCATTGAGGACTTGTTCTGCTTCAGCGTGTGTGAGACAACGACGAAGGACAGAATCTACCCCGCGACGATAAAGGTCGTAACTGATAAGAATATATCATGGGTCCTAGTGCCAAATACGTTGTCGGGAATCCTGGTCAAGATGGAGGGTAAACTTTAGAGTTCGCAAATAAGTGAGGATGTTCCCATACCAAGGGTCATCGGTGGTAATGGAAAATAAATGTTCATCGGGGAAATTATCATTAACTGGAGGATCTTGCGTACCTGTAGTTAGTTTGGAAATGTGTTTAGCGAGGGATAAAGATTTATTATTGAGGATTATGATCCAATGGGCCTAATTCTCACTGATGATTCGGCAGCTCAGAAGGAAGGCCATAGTTTCGGAATTAGTCACGACCTTGGTGGAATGCATGAGGATGTAATGATGAAGTTTCTGGACTGAGAACAAGACAACTAGTGTTAATTTCTCTTCATGTGAGTAGGATACAGGCGGTCCTACCAGGTTCTTATTGACATAATAGATAACATTCTCAATTTCATTATTGCCTTCCTGAATAAGGACTACAGCGATCGAATATGTGGAAGTAAAGATATATAGGATGAATTCCCTATCAAATTTAGGGGGACGAATCAAGGGAGCGGATGTTAGAGCATGCTTCAGGACATCAAAATACTTCTAGGCATAGGTATCCCAAACAAAAAGGGATATTAGAGTGGAGGAGTCTAAGGAAACCATGCACGGTGCTGGCATAGTCAGGTATGAACCGATGAAGGAAATTAGCTTTACCTTGGAGGCTTTGTAACAGGCGTAAAGTATGAGGGATAGGAAGCTCAAGGATGGCTTGAACTTTCAATGGGTCAAGCGTGATACCATATTTAGACACAATTAAGCCTAGAAGATAGCTGGAAGGTACACAAAAGACACATTTCATTGGGTTGAGGTAGATATTATACTTGCGACATCGGAGAAAGATGGTACGTAGATCACAGAGGTGCTGCGCCCGATGTTTAGAACGCACAGTGAGGTCATCTAAATAAGCAAGAATAATATGAGCTAGGTCATGGAAACAGTAAGACATAGCCGACTGAAAAGTGGCTCCAGCGTTTTTAAGGCCGAATTGCATGAGTCGATAGGCAAAGGTTCCCCACGAACTAATGAACTTTGTTTTATGTTGATGAGCACCACAGATAACAATTTGGTTGTAGCTAGAGAAACCATCCATAAAGGAGAGAATCTCATGCCCCGCACATTCATCAATGATTTGGTCAATGAATTGTGTGGGGAAGTTGTCTTTGGGAAAATCTTTGTTCATATCGCGAAAGTCGGTGCAGACATGGATGGTGCCTTGTTTTTTGAGAATAGGAACTGGATTCGACACCCAAGTGGTGTATTCAATGGGATAGATGAAACCAGACTGCTTAAGCTTATTGATTTTTTCTTTGACATCTTCTCATTTGGAAAGATTAATGGGTCTCATCTTTTGGCGAACAGGAATTGCATCAGGGCATGTATCGATATCGTGTTTGATAATGGCAGGATCATGTCCGGACATTTTTGAATAGGACTAGGTGAAAATATCATGAAATTATTTGAATATCTTAGTGTAAGACTCAACCTCTTCCGAGGTGCAATGGGAACTCAAGGTGCTATTTCATTCTATACCTGGTTTTTTAGAAATGTCGATTTTAATGGTAGGAGAGATATTGTCCATATCTCCTTCTTCGAAAGCATTAGGTGCACGGATGGGATTTCTAAACCAATAAACCTCATTGGGAATGAAGTCTTTATTTTCCATAGCATATTGGTCATGGGACTGTTGTGGAAGGAAGTATGTGCGATGGTTCATATCATCCCACGGAAAGTCAGGTATGGTCATACCTTCCATAATATCTTCATCAGAATGGAAGATGGGGTGAATGGAGGAAGAGAGACCTCCTGACGCAGTAGAACTTCCTGACTCAGTATTATGTGGAGAAAGACTCACATGTGCAATGTCACCAGGGATGATAGAAGAGTAAGTAGATAAAGGATCTACCGATGTTGAGCCCAGGGTGATCGCTGAAGGGAGGTCAGGCGACACATCAGGGGAAGCCTCCAAGGGGAATTCTATAGAGAGTTTCATGGATGATGATAGGTAGAAAATGTGGGTCATAGGCTCCATCATCTTGACATCGGGAGGTGGAATGTCAATGGGAGAGGGCAGATCCTCTGGTTCTGCTGCAGCAAATCTCGTAGACAAGTGAGAGGTGAACCTACCATGCTTGGCCTTGATTTGGTAGAAATCTTCCAAATAGGAGCGATACTCTTCAAGGTGGGGGTAGAGCTGAGTGTAATGGCCATGGAAATCACTCAAAGCACAGGGGTGATTGGTGCGCAAAGTTTTAGTTTTGGGATTGCATCGGGTATAGTGACATAAATCTTAGGAATATCAGGCTTCGAAAATGTCTGATTGACCATGGAATTAAGGTGAGGCAACTCTGGACAAGTATGGGTGGCACGACTGACAATATCACCCAAAGCACACTGGATAATGCATTTTGGTGGCCGAGGAGGCGCAAGATTTGTTGGAGTTGCCTTGTATTTGGTTGCCCCAATGCAAGCTTTTCCCTTCTTACCTTAAACAGTCGCAACAGAAGGTTGTTCCTGTTGAGGTGGCTGAGGCACTGTTGCAGTGGGAGAAGTCATGGGGACCGGTTGAATCAGGGTCAAAGAAAGATAAGGTTTGGGCTTACCAGGCAGGGTAGTGGCTGTAGAATCAAGGTATCAGATGGGAATCCCAATGTTCAAGTTAGGAAGGGAGAGGGTGGCCATCACAGGTGCCATATAACTCCTAGTGAGGGGGATATGAACGATATCTGACCAGAGGGGTAATTTCGAGGCGGGGCGACTCCTTAATGGTTAAGGCCTGGAGGAACCATTCCAGGAGGGAAGAGAGGCTCAGGGATACCAGCTGAAGGGCCATGAGGAGGAGGTCTAGAAGGCTAAATTGAAGGGCTAGGAGTAGGCTACAAAGGGAAAGGAGGTTGATGACTAGCCGAGGCGGGCTGCTCTCAAGCAGTCCAAGATGATTTCATCATTTACACATTTGATAAGCTGGGAACAGAGTTCATCATGAGAATCTGGTAATCAGAGGTACCAAATGGAAGAGTTTGAGTGGCCACCTGACCTTCAAGTGGTTGGGTAGCCACAAATCCTTGTTGAGGGAAAGGATCTATAAGCACATTCAGTTGACTAGGTGCAGCACTGGAAGGGACAGAAGGAGAGGCTTGTTGTCATTCCAATGTTGCTTGAGACTCCCACAGCTACCGCATCTCTGGTAAAAGATGACAATCATGTGTGTAATGACCATAAACACGTGTCCTGCTTGGGCTGGGCGCCTTTTTGTTGGTTAGTAGTGTTAGGAGCATTATTTTGAGGATTAATTCCATGATTACCAAGAGAAGACTTATTTTGATTGCCTTTTCTCTCCTTTTTGGAGGGAGGAGGATTAGTCGTGTCTTGTTGTGCATACACCTGCCCCTAAGGTGGTGGTGGCTGCTATTGCGGGGGTTGAGAAGGCAAGGGAGGAGGAGGTGCTGATGCTGGATGAGCTGGAGCACCAGGCTGTGGATATGGATAATAAGGAGGTTGGATAACAGTGTGGTAAACAAGAGGTTGGGCAAAAATAGGAGGCATGACGTATCCTGGATATGTGCTATCGGCAGCGGGAAGCCCATGGGAGGTTGATCATACTGATTAGAGAGAGCTCCAACAATACCTTCAGGGGCGTGAGATGCCACCGGCGCATTGGTACCATCAGGTTTGGGAATATTAGGTAGAACGGTATAAACATAACCCGACTGAGCATATATCAGGTCATATTTTAACGCAATATGGAGAGAGGCTTCTTCGTTTTGAGGAAAGTGCGATGCAAAATTTTTTCCTATAGGCGGAAAAAGAGATCTAAGGAACCAGTCCATGTATACAAGTTCTTCGAAGGTAGGAGCTTGACATAGGATCTTTCTTCTCTGCCATTCTTGTACATGATCGTAAAGGCGGGTCACAAACGATGGATGGAAAGAAGTCAAGATTTCAGTACCAGTGTCATAACGAAGGAGAAGTTGGAAGTAAGAGAGGAAATCCTGGTCAATAGTCGCAAAATTGGTATGAGAGGAAGGGGCATAATCAACATACCACTTAGAAGCTTCACCTGTAAGCATACGTTGGAACAACCGAAGACGGACAGTCATCGGTAATGGAGTTAGACGAACACCACATGTGGAAAGATCTGACATGATTTGTAGGATCTTCTCCAGCAAGGCCTTCAAAATTTTGGATGTCGGAAGGGAGATTTGTCAGCATAGCAAGCCAACTAGCATCATGGTGTATAGGGTCGTTTATCAACTTGTTGAAATCGTGGAGGCCGAGACCTTCCATGAAGGGGAGCAAGGGCACAGCTGGGGTAGTGTCTGTTGCGGTCTCAATAGTGGTATTCCCAGCATGAGGGCTGGGGTTACCACTAGCATTAGGTCCTGCACTAGGCATGGTGAAGGTGACAAGGGGATAATTGAAGGAAGAATGAGAAGGAGAACCCAAAGGACCAGAAGAAGAGTCGATGTGCGAACTCGGTGGAGGACTAACTCGAATCCTACATGGAGGAGTAAGTCTTCCTACTGAAAACTGAGGATAAAGGCCAGGAAGTCTCTGGGATGAATGCCTTAGTGGCATAATGGTGATGAAAAAAAACATAACAAAGGAGAAAAATAACGACAAGGGCAAGGACGTGTAGGGCCAACCGATTACAATGTCGAAACAACGACAGAGAGGTGCAGGACTAATTGATTTCAATGTTTTAGAGTGTTTGTTTGGAGGTGTTAACCAATCCATTTTTCGCTTAGGATGTGTGTATGAAGTGTATAAATTTTAATTTTTAAACCCAGATGTTTGTAGATAAAAAAAAAAAGTGTGTGATATGGCTTTAAATAAATCGGCAAATGCACTATATAAGCCTGCAAAAACAGAAAATAAAGAGCTAATAATGCAAGAATATAAACCCAAGGATGAATGCCTCTCAACAACTAGTCTAAAGGTGAGTAAAAAATTGATCAAAACACATTAAAACAGCTGATAGATATAAGGTCAGGAGGGAGAGGGATCTAAAGGACAAAATGTACTGCAAAGTGGTGCAGAAATAGTAATAGATCAGAGGAAAATTTGTTGTAAAAAAAGGTGGCAAAAGGCTATCTCCAGGAGGGAAATGTAGTGAACCCTAGAGAAAAACCCAAACAAATATAAATGAGGTTATTTGGATGGATAACGAGCTAATTGAAAGCAGATCTAAAGGTGAGGTACTAGATCTGAAGAAAAGGATGAAGACTCTGAAATTTCAGACAACCTGCAACAAAAAAAACTCTTCCACGAGAAGTGGAGGGTACTAAAGTCCTAGGGGACTAGGTTCCAACTTAGTTGAGAAAAACGGAAGAATTACATGTCCAAAATTGGTGGGAGACAGAGTTTAGACCACCCTGAGCAGAGGTTCAGGCAAACCTAGAAAAATTTCAGAAAAATTCCCGCAAAAAGTCTAGGTCGCAGTTTTTGACCTGTTTTCAGCAAAGGTCACAGATTTTGGGCTGAAAGGTGTGTCTTGAGGGTCCAGGTCACATTTTTTGGGCCAAAAAGTGTGACCTAAACTTCTGGCACTCTTGGCGACAGATTTAAAAAAAAATTGTCATCTCACCTGTGGCTGATGTCCGTCGCCTGCATAATAGGTCAGAAAACATGCGGAAGTTAGAATTTTTATTTCTTTAAGGTTTTATAGGTTAAAAAAACATCAAGAAAAGAAAAAAAAGGGGTTTTAGAGGAATCCTATGGTTTGAAGCAGCTGTATATTCAACAACA
The DNA here is from genome assembly GCA_034641835.2 of Pinus albicaulis. Classification (NCBI taxonomy): domain Eukaryota; kingdom Viridiplantae; phylum Streptophyta; class Pinopsida; order Pinales; family Pinaceae; genus Pinus; species Pinus albicaulis. The sequence goes on from CM076584.1 coordinate 1,378,419,007, forward strand.
ACGGTCGTAATCGTAAACGCGTGTGGATTCGCCAGTTGTTAGTATGAATCTTAATTCAAAGCCTATGAAAAAAGACCACTTTAGCTGTGCATAACCAGCAACCCTAATAGCATAGATGACTGCCAATATATTTAGATCTGCAGTTAGGTGATCAAGATAAATGCTATAAAATATAGATCTATGAATTAGAAGACATTAAACAGTATAAAAAACAAGTTTACTCCATGCATCCAATAGACAAGACAAGAATATGTTGAATGAATTTTGTATTAATGGAAATTTGGAGGAAAACACAAGAGGGTGTTCCCAGTTCTCCTCAATGGGATGGGTTCTTGTAAGTCCTCAAAAATTTAGATCTAAAATTCCTCTCTCTTGATGCTGTAGAAAACCCACACAAAAATGGTAGCAAAATATTACATGATGCTTGATCAATAGTCAGACCAAAAGTATAGATCCAGAGTGATCTTTAGGCAACAAAAGGTGGTAAATGAATGGGAAAACCATTCTATTTATAACAAAATATTGAGTTAGTCTAAATATTGGTGCATAGTTAAAATTTTATTAACCAAATCAAGATCCAAATTTTATGGAATATCTTATTATATTTGTTAGTGGGAAAAGGAATTTGACTTGGGTCAAATCCCTTTATTTGTAAATAATAAATAAATAAATGATTTATTTATCATTTTAAGGATGTGGTTGATTAGTAATAAAATAAATAATTATTTATTGAATTATTTATGGCTAATTTAGTCATATTTAACAAAGAATACTATTTAAAGAAGGTTTAAATAACTATTCTTTAGAAAAATAATAAGAAAAATAATGATTTATCTAATTAATTTCCTTCTTTTGGGTTAAATATAGCCAGGAATATTAATTAAACTGTTGTTTAACTAATTATTCCTTGAGAAAAATCAAATAAATGTAGATTTATTTAATATTTCCTCATGGGGTTTCCTGTTTAGAGACCGTAAACAACTTAATAAATGTGGTTTACTAAGTTATTTTCATAGTGAAAGAAATTTTACTGAGGGTAAAATTGGTCTTACGTGGTGTACTTGGATCCATCTAATGATGATAGGCTAAATGACCAAAAAATTGTATAACACTTCCCATTTTTCCTAGGCTTTCCCTCATTAAGGTACTTTAAAACTGTCTTTACCGCTTTTCCAGCTTTTCTTCCTCTTCCCAATTACTTTCCTCTTCATTGGGGAAATCAGATGTTTATCTCCAAATCTAATTTTGTTAATATTCCTTCTAAGGATTTTTGGAAGGGGTGGGAAAGTCTCATTACCTTATCCACATCCTCATGGATCTAGGTTTCTGATCTCATTTCTCAATCTAGTCATTGCACACATAACTTTTCCATTTATTTTTATTAATTAAAAATAAAATAAATCCATGCACAATTTTTACATTGGGGTCCACCTTCCCTTTGGACTTATTCAATTTTCAATTAAAAATAATAGAAACTAGGGGTATTACATATTCCCCTTCTAAAATCAAACATCGTCCTCGGTGTTGACAAAACAAAAATTAGCATTCCACTATTTAAATAGTGATGGATATCTTTCCATCACATCAGCTTCTCCTTCCCAAGTAGCCTCTTCGGGTGTAAAGTGCATCCACTTCACTTTTACCCTGGCCACTGTCTGGTTCTGAAGTTCAATTTCTTCCCGCTACATTATTTGAAGCGGCATGGAAGGAATTCCCCTTCTAGTTCCAACTGAATCACATTCCAATCAATAACATGAGAAGAATCATGTACATATTTTTTAATAAAGAAACATGAAACACATCATGAACCTTAATATGAATGGTTAAGGCCAATTTATAGGCCACTGGGCCCACTCTTTCCAGCACTTAAAATGGTCCACAGTATCTTGCAGCTAATTTTGCACTCTTGTCGGTGTGCAAAGTGCTCTTCTTAGGCTTAATCCTCAGATATACATGATCACTTACATTGAATTCTCTATGAACTCTCTTTTTGTCTACATAACTTTTCTATCTGTCCTAAGCTATCTTAATATTTTTCTACATCTGTTTTACAACTTTTTCCATTTCTTGTAAAGCTTCTGGTCCAAGTATCAGTTTATCTTCAGGTTGACTCCAACCTAAAGGAGTATGAAACTTTCTGCCATAAAGTGCTTCAAACAGACTCATCTTTATGGAATTTTGGTAGCTATTGTTGTAGGCAAATTCTACTAGGTGTAAATAGTCTTCCCACTTAGTTGGCCTATCCATAACATACGTCCTTAAAATATCCTCTAGAATTTGGTTTGTCCTTTCGGTTTGGCTATCATTTTGGGGATGGTAGGCAGTACTAAAATTCAATTTAGTGCCCATGGCTCCAAATAAGCTCCTGCAAAAAGCTATAGTAAATTTTGCGTCTCTGTCTGAAATTATCATTTTATGAACCCCATGTAGCCTTAAAATTTCCTTCATAAACACATTTTCTACTTAAGTTTTCTCAAAGATAGACTAAAATGGTATAAAATGAGAAGCTTTAGTTAACGTATCCACTACCACCATCACAAAGTCATGCTGATATTTGGTTCTGGGTAGACCAGTTATAAAGTCCATAGAAATAGTTTCTCATTTCCATTCTGAAATAGGTAAAGGGTTCAACAACCCAGATGGATGCTAATGTTCAATTTTTACCTATTGACATTCAATGCATCTACCCAAGTAACTTGCCACATCCTTTTTTATTCCAGGCCAAAATAGGTTCTTTCTCAAAGTTGTGAGTAGTTTTTTGTATCTAGGATGTCGAGAATAAGGCCTTTTGTGATATTCATATAAAATTTCTTTCTTTAAAGAGTCAACATTAGGGATGTAAAATCTATCTTTGTAAAAAATCAACCCATTCTGATTTTTTGTATAGCCTTTCATTTCTTTTTTCACCATTTGAGTCTGAAGTTTTTCATAGTTTTTGTCTTGATCCATTACCCCTTGAACCAATCCCTCCAAGTCAAAGTTGACACTACATCCAATGTTACCTATAATTTGCCACGAATTCTACTTAAGGCATCTAAAATCTTGTTTTTTTACCTTTGATGTGTCTTATTTCCATGTCAAATTCACTCAGGAAAGACAACCACCTAGCTTGCCTAGCATTCAAGTTTGGTTTAGTCAAGAAATAATTTAAGCTGATGTGATTTGTCATCGGCACAAATTTCTTTCCCAGAAAGTAGTGTCTCCACATATTGAGAGTGTGTATTACAGTAGCTAACTCAAGATAATAAACACTATAATTATGTTCATGATTCTTAATTTTTCTAGATTCATAGGCTATAAAAAAAATTTCTTGTAATAGTACCCCCCCTAATCCTTCTCCACAAGCATTTCTGCATATTAAAAACTCTTGATTCAGGTCAGAAATATTTAGAATAGTTGTTGTACTAAGTTTCAATTTTAACTGCTCAAAGCTATTTTGAAAATTTTCAGTCCATTCAAATTTTACTTCTTTCCTTTGGAAGGAAGTAATGGGGTAGGCTAAGGCTGAAAATCTCTTTACAAACCTTCGGTAGTATCTTGCAATTCCCATAAAGGATCTTATAGTTGATACATTAGTAGGTACTGGCCACTCTCTAATTGTTTTTTTTTTCGGGGTCTACATCCAACCCTTGTTCAGAAATAATATGTCCTAAGTATTTAATTTTATCTTTGAAAAATTCGCATTTACTAAAATTAGCATACAATATGTTTTCTCAGAAATTTTGGAAAAAAATTCTGAGGTGTTCTTCATGCTTCGCTTCACTTTTTGAATAGATTAAAATTTCGTCAATAAATACTAGTATAAAATTGTCTAAGTATTTATTCAAGACACTATTCATTAAACAAATAAAAGTGGCGGGTACATTAGTCAACGTAAACAGTAGGACCACAAATTCATAGTGTCCATACCTGGTTCTAAATGTTGTCTTGTTGATATCTTCATCTTTAATTCTTAACTGATGGTAATCAGTCCTTAAATCAATCTCGAAAAACATTGTTGCCCCTCTAACTTGGTCGAAGAGGTCATCTATCCTAGGCTATCGATATCTATTTTTTATTGTCAGTTTGTTCAATTGACGGTAATAAATACACATACAGAAGGTACCATCTTTCTTCCTCGCAAACAGCATCGGTGCTCCCCAGTGGAATACACTCAGTTTGATGTAACCTCTATCCAGTAATTCTTGTAACTAAATTTTTAACTCCATTAAAGTAGGAGTACTCATTCCATATGGGGCTCTAGAAACTAGAGTTTCCCCCGACACTAAATCAATTGAAAATAAATTTCTCTCTTGGGGGGCAGATGCGGAATTTCATCTAGGAAAACATCTTTAAATTCTCTTATCACTGGTAGGGTTTCTAACTGATTTTCCTCTGCTTGTTGTCCCAACTCTTCTACATGAAAAAAATATACCTGATACCTTTTCCTAGAAATTCTCTTTAACTGAAGCGTTGAAATTTGTCTCATGGATATAGGTTTAAGCTTTCCTTTGATTATTACAAGTTTTCCCTCCTTATCAATTCAATTTAAGGTCTTGTCTAAAAAATTCATCATAGCTTTCTATTTTTCTAACCAGTCCATCCCTATCAATACATCATAAGGCCTTAATGGAATAATATTTAAATTTAATTATGTTTGATATCTATCCAGATTTATGGTTGTTTGGGGTAACTTATGAGTTACTTTTCATTTAGTACTAGTGGCTAACTGGATTAACCAAGACTGCTCAATTGTTTCTGAATTTAATTTTCATTTTTATACCATTTACGGACTGATATAACTCAAATATGCACCTAGATCTATTAAAACTATAAAATATTGGTTAGAAATCATACTTTCCATCTTGTCCATGGTGGACTGGTGTTCTACTTGACGATCTTCTAATGCAGTATTGATTTTGGGGATGTTCCTGGCTACATCATTAATTGTGGTGGCCTCTCTTAGCACTTGTATTGTCTGGATATTTCTATGTGGGTAGTCCCTCAATAAATGAGGTTCTCTACAACCCCAACACTTCAAAGGTTATTTCATCTTAACAATATATTCCCTCTTGTTATTTCCATTCATTGGTTTAGACCCAGTTTGAGATTGAGCAGTTTGATTTTCACCCATTTTACTAAATTTCTTTTTCTAGTGGTTTCTCCCAAAGTTTTTGAGATAGGTTGGTTTTGTTTTCTTTCCTTTGAAATCACCTTTGTTCGACCAACTCTTTCCTTGTTCTGTCTTACCCTTGAATTGCTGGTAACACAATATGGCCTTCCGCACTACCTCATCCATCATTTTTTATGTTGTCAAACTCTACATTTTCTTTATAAACAATAGGAACATAGTTTAGGAATCTCTGTACCTTTTCCTTATCCTCTCTGATATAAGTTACATAACATAACCGATTTGTGAACTTGGTTACAAACTCATTAATCGTGAGTTGTCCCAATCTGAGTTCATGAAACTCTTTTTCCTTGTTGTCATAGTAGTGTTCATTCAAGTATCGATTTTTAAACTTCACTTTAAAATCCTCCCAAGTCACCATTTTCTCATCAATGGCATGAACCATCATTGTCTTTTTCCACCACAAGGTAGTTTTACCTTGCAGGTGGTAAATAGTCAGCCTGGCTCTTAAGTTACTTTCACATTCGTTAACCTGAAAGTACTTTATCATATTCAAAAGCCATGCGTCAACATATTCTTCCTTTTCTCCATCATACGAGGGAGGTTTAATTTTCCGGAATTCACCTTGTAATCCCTTCTTTCATCTAGACTGTTGTCCAGAGGCGTCATCTTCCTCAGAATCATCTGAGAAGTTTACCCTTCCTTTTCTCTTCCTTTCGGAACCTTCACCCTCTTGGCTATTCTGAGAAGTCAATTCCCTGATTATTCTATCTTTCTCCTCACTAGCTAAAGATAGCCTGTCATCGTGGCTTTTAAGCTGTGCCATTTCTCGTTGCACTCTATGAAACATAGCCATCAATGGAGCATTTGGATCTGGCATGTTTTCTCCACCACACATATCTACATATAGCTCGTCCCCTTCAGTCATGGTTCACAGCTGTATATGTCAATACTGTTGACTGTAGAGGAAAATAACATTAGCAAAATTTAAAATTCATAAAATTTACAGCAGCGTATATTTTCTGTGTGGGCACATAATTTTCCAAGTGTTTTAGCTAAGCCTTTGATACTGTTTGTAATTCCTCTCATCCACAAAAAAAAAAAAACTCTTCCTACATAATATTCATCTTTTATTTTTATATTTGTTCATCATAGTTTGACAAAATTATGTTTCCATACCTACCTTATTCCTTCGTCAAATTTGACAATATCTGAATCTACCATTTCCTGTCCATCAACGATATATTTATATTGTTGATTAACACCCTAGTACATTAGTCTCTTATTTCATTTATCCCTTTCAATATATATTTTGGAAGTATCACAATTTCCTAATTCTTCATTTTACTAAAATGGTGACACTTTCAACTTTCTCACAACTTAGTATAGCTATTAGGAAGAATATATTTCAATGGATACTTATTTTTTTAATATATATATATATATATATATATATATATATATATATATATATATATCTCCCTTTTGACTTATTAATTTATTTCTTTTACTTTTAACACATCTTCCTTCATTCAAATTTTCCTTAGTATGACATTGTAGCTTCTTGGAGTATACATCTACATTCCAATATATATATATATATATATATATATATATATATATATGTTATTCACGTTAAAGGACTATTAAGGTTGTACTTACCTATGCATTTGAAAATTTTCACATTTCACATATGCATCCACGTCTACATTAGTCCTCCTTTCCAATCATACTTATCATATTAATTGTTCCATTTATTAACCGCTTTATTTCTATAACTATGGTTATACCTATTAAATTGAAAATATACATATCCTATGATATCATCTCATTTTCCTATTTAGTTTAATTCGTATCCCATCGCATAAAATATTATTATTTCACATATTGGAATTATGGTAATAACTTATGTTATCAGATGTTATTAATGTAATACCTTAAAATCCTTCACATAATATTTTATACGTGAAGCTTTCCATTTGATGACTTTAAAACTTGAGAGTTTAAAATTTCGATAAGGATGTTTAGCTATATGCCTATTATGTCATTGTAATTTCAATAATTTATCTCAACCTAACTTCCTTTAATATACACCTACTCTTCTTGAACTTAGGAGCTCATTCATGAGGCCAACTCATAGCATGACTTCTTGAGCCCCAGGAATTTTGCTAAGGGAGACATTGTCATTAATTCAATGGTCTGGTGCCTTAATTTCCCTTACCATCAACTTACTTTCTCGTATGCCATTACATAATGGTTTGGCGCTCAGCACTTTGAGCTATGCATCTGAGGGATTTTGATTAATCTATCGACACCTGTAGGGTCTAGATCATCTATGGTTTAATATAGTCCTTCAGTTTAAAAACCGAATTTGCCAATGTTTCTTGTTCTTTATATCTTAAGCCTCCACACAACCTTCATTTGAAACTCAGTTTGGAGGAAGACATAACTCATTTACAGATTGATGAATGCTGCAGCATGCGTTCCTCACTTTACCTTCTAATATTTTGACGATGGATAGGTAATGCTATTGTCCTTAAGTATCCTGATTGCTATGGTTACATTGTATTTGCTTAAGGAAGGTTTGATTTCATATCAATTATATTCATGGTCTCCCTATCTGATTTTAAAAACTAACTGGTGAAACCCCAAATACAATTTCCATGTTTAATGTCTTGTTTATCTCTTCTAGCATTTTTAGATTTGGGTATAAAACCTTTGCAGTTCGGATTAGGGATATCACTCTTTTGTTGCGTCAGGTAACTCTCATTATTTTTTTTGCTATCATTCGGATTTCTCTCTTAAATAAAAACCATGACTTATATATCCCTATTTATCTTTGAAATATCACTATTCTTATTTCCAGTGCTGTGAGAAAAAATACACCAGCGTTGGGGACCTGAATGTATTTTGTAACAGAGCCATGATGCTCATATGTCAATAATGCTATCAAGTACTTAATAATATTTAATTTAAAATGTCTCGATTGTTGGAAACTTAATTTATGTTTTATTCCTATAATTGCTACTAAAATTGAGATAATGTGGACATCTCTCTGGTTACAGGTAAAATCCGATTAAGGAGAGAAATTTCTCAGGTAAAAGGGGATTTTCCACCAGAGCTTCATTTTCATTGCAATTAAATTTTATTTTATTTCTAGGTTTAAATCCTTTGAATCGAAATGTGCAGATACCTCCAAAACCCTCATGTATTGATCCATGATGATTTGCATATTTTTTCTCAGTGGATTAATTAGTCTGCACATTCCCTTTTGACGCAGGTCAGTATATCATTCTTGGAATGTATCCTCTGCAGAGAGTCTAATTCTCAATTTTCCCATGTTGTAAAATGTTGATTGAATTAATTAGAACATAATAGGTTCGCTCTGTGTTGTCAGAGAACTCGCTTTGAAATTTTCGGCATAAAAGCTTATTTTGGATTGTGTTAACATTTTATATAACGTCGCTCATACTAAATTTGTAATTATGTTTTAATATTCCTACTATATCACTACGATTTTTACAGTGCATACGCTGGTTTAATTTATGAAACAGACCTACACATGTGTCTCTTTACTTCTTTGACTTTATCCTTGTTGCTAGAATATGATTTTATATATATATGGTTATTCTTAGTCTGATATATATATTGTATAGGTTGAAGATGTCTTTCTACAGTTGTGTCTATCTCTCATCTGCAATTTTTCTTTATTTATGCATAGTACCAGGGTTTGCATGTTAGAAGCATGAAGCAACAATTCTATTCTCTAGTTTACCTAAAAGTGTCATATTTAACATGGTTTCCTGTAGATACATATTGTTATAGCTGGTTTCTTTCTATTCTCCAGTTCTTTATGTACAGTACATTGTTGTCGCAATGGTTATGATGAATCTCATTTACTATATAACTATTAATTTATCTAAGGTCGTTACCATATCATATAAATTTTTATGCATACTTCTTATATACTTTTATATGGAATCCAGTATTTTGTTCAAATGTACCTAAGGATGTGACTTATGAACCAATCAAAACTTCTCTAAACTAATATACTGTCCATATTAATATCATAAATGAACTTTCTGTTTCGTATTTAGACTTTCTACTACCGCAATAATAGATGTAGGAATAACAGGCTTGAAACAATGATTTCAAGTATTAATTTCTATTATATACTCACTATAATTTAATTTGTCCCAGTCATGACAGAATAATTTTGGTGCTTCAGCATAAGATAGTCGCCTTCCTATGTCTAGACAAAAATACATTTATGTCTCTATAAAGTTATATTCCAATTAGTTCATGTTTTACTAGAATGTAAAAAGTTTTTTTTAGAATTCCTAACTCTAGATTTAAATCTGTCTACAGATTTAGACCCTCTGGGAGTTGGAACTAACTAATTTTCGTCCATACAACTATGCAGATTTTAGTAATCCTACTAAATTAATATTTGTTAAATGTATAAACCTGTAATAAATTTTTGTACTCTTTGGAACTTACTTTATATAACATTTACAAAGGTAACTTTAGAAATTTCCCTATATTTAATTTAACACTTTCTAAATTAGAACTAGTAACCACACAAGTAAGATTTATATTGGACAAGTAGAAGTACATACCAATTTCTATGACTAGTTCCACCCAACCTTAGAGTTTTATCTTTGTAACTCACCCCCGAGCTAAGACCTTAGCTCCCAGTGATAGACAACCCTTTGTCTATCCTGGAGAAGCTTATTTAAGCTGTGCTTTCCCAAACCTATTTCTAATTCCTGCATCCAAAAATTTTAGGATGCTTTCTTCTTGTTTTGCCTAGGCTTTCCCTCATTGAGGTACTTTAAAGTTGTCTTTTCTTCTTTTCCATCTTTTCTTCCTCTTCCTAATTACTTTCCTCTTCATTGGGGAAATTAGATGTTTATCTCCAAATCTAATTTTGTTAATATTTCTTCCAAGGATTTTTGGAAGGGGTGGGAAAGTCTCATCACCTTATCCACATCCTCATGGATCTAGGTTTCAAGTCTCATTTCTCAATCTAGTCATTGCACACATAACTTTTCCATTTATTTTTATTAATTAAAAATAAAATAAATCCACACACCAGTTTTCCATTGGGGTCCACTTCCCCTTTGGACTTATTCAATTGTCAATTAAAAAGCATAGAAACTATGGATATTATAGATTGGCAGAGTATGATTACTGCTGGGCATTGGTGAGTATGAGGAAAAACATATTTAGGCAAGTTTGATTCACTGATAAACACTTCATCATCTCGATCTAAGGACTTCTCTTTGCTCTACCAGTGGAGCTCAAGAAGGTTGAACTTTGTCATAGTATCAGTAATTTTGAAGTCTACATTTTCCAGGGGAATATGCTCTACATCTACAATAGGAATTTGTAGAGGGTTGACTACTAGAGTAATTTTAGAAGCCATTGATTGGTTTGATTAATCAATTTCAATAATTTTGGCCTTTAAGACAATGATTTATGTCTAGAAAACACTTCTATAATTTTAAACATTTTTCATAAGGATTTTAGATATGACAGGGGTTCTATATTTTGTCTACAAAGGGGTAATTCTGATCAATTTAACTCAAACTATAATTTCTTTATAAAAAGATCAACTTCATGACCTTATAGCCTCAAAAAATGATATCTAGGGTTTACAATGGACTTTATGTGATAAAAACAATCTTAAGACATCAATTTTTATGTAAAATGATGTTTAACTACTATAGGAAAGGTTTTGAAGGTCTCAAAGGATTTCTTAGGTCTACAAATGGCTAAACTTAATCAATTTACTCAATCTGTGATTCTTAATATTCCAGGGTTTCAGAATTTTGGAGAGGTTTTCTTAGAGTTTGCATAATCAAAGGATTTATGAAGAAATAGGGTTTTCTTTAGTTACACAAGCTCCTAAATGATTTATTTAACTGTATAATTCTTTCAGATTGATGAATGAGTGCTTTTTCACCGAAGAATACCTGGGAAATTAGAAATTTCGCTGTGTATAATGGTTTTTTGGAGTTGGAAAGCTTTTAGAAGATTTTTCTAGTCTTTATAGTCACTCGGATGAATTATTCAGTGGTTGTGGCAATCAAATTGATGAGTTATGTTTCTTTCAGGCTAGAAAACAGAGGCGGCAACGATCTTTTTTCTCTGTAATACTTCTTCTACATGGAGAATGATAACAGAAGGGTACAAATGAATGCATTAGGACATTTTTATAAACAATTTGATTAAACAGTGAATGTATTAAATGTAGGTTCACTTCAAACAGATAAAAAGTTTGGGTGCCGGGGAGGGACTAAACGGTAAGTGGTTTTCACAACGTTCATAGGTGGTAAGCAGGATTGGAATGATTGATGTGATCCAATGGAATTAAGACGCATGGAGGTGAGAGAAACCCTGAAAACTATGTTTATCGCAAGCTTTGGGGTTTTTTAACCATTGCGCAATGAATGCGTGATGATGGTTCATTGTCATCGAATCTGGCAGAGGTAGATCGAATGGAGCGGATCGTGCGATAAAGTTGCATGGTCAGATGGCCCAAGATTTCTATGTAGTGGGAGGTGGAAAATGTATTTAAATAAATGCTTAAATCATAGTTTTGAGCTCTTTATATTATAGGTGGATGTTATATTTTATTAACAAATGAAATGCGGGCGTATGTTATTTTTTTAACATTGGCGGGGATTAACTATGTAATGGGATTATGATTTAATACTCTTAACCTATGGGATGAGTAGGAATATATATCACATGGGGAAATAAAAAATAGGTTAAAATTAAAATATGGGTGGGAATTAGTATTTAAAAGGAATTAATTTAATGTGGGCTAAAAGGTGAAATATAGGAGTTAGTATATAAATTAATGTGTTAGTAATGAACGAGATGAGGGAAAATACACCAAGCCTAGTGTAAAACATGATATAGGGATTAATTCCTTTGTTGTGGGTCCTGACATAATGTTTTTAAACTTACGAAATAATATTTTTTGGGTTTTTTGGGCATTTTTGAATTAAAGGGGAATTAGTTAAATTGTTTTACTTTCATAAAGTGTAAAGGGTTTTAAACTTTGGAAAAGAGGATTTTTCCAAAGGAAACTGAATGATAACGGAAAAAAGCAAAAATGAAGGGGAAAGAATGAAAAATGGAGGGGATGAAGTATTTTTACAAGGGCATGATTTTTGAAGGAAGTTAGTGACTGAAATGACAAATTTTATGCTTATCCATGACTGTAAAAACTGCTTCTTCCTACCCATATGCTACCCTAACATTTTTTTTTATTTACCTCGGCGCATTCAAGATTGCAAACCCTTCTTTATTTTTATTTTAAATCAACAAACTTAATAATTCTATTCTTATTTATTCTAGGGGATGAGATTAAGCCGTTGAGCTCCTTATTATTCTCCACCTAACTACTGATCTGCCAAGATTAAATTGTTTGGCTAGATCTTTATGCTCTATTTAATAACATGAAATTTAAAGCATGGGAGGTTAAAAGTTGCTCATAGATTGTGGCATTGTAAAAAGTTGCACACAATCTTTATTTTGCAGAAAAAGTAAATAGTAGTGGCATTTCAATTTGCATCACTTTCATGTTTTTTTTTTTACCTATTTTTATTTGGGGTCCATTTTCTATTCTTTTTTATGTTTTTTATTTTAATTCCTTTGATTTTTATTTTAGGACTTTTACCCTCTTTACTTGTTCTATTTTATTTTTCTAATATGGGAAAATAATTTGCAGAAAGAAAAGTATGTACATATTACAAGACTAATGAAAGTCAATTAAAAAATTATGAATCCTATTTTTATAGGACTCTGACACCTTCAAATAATGTAATACAAGAACGAGAATGAGGGTTATAAGAGAGCTCATAATAATTTAAACAAATGGAGATATCCACACAAGAATTGTCTCAAAATCATGCGAAAATAGAAATTCAATACACAAAAATATGGATTCAATACACCAATAATTTGTTCTTCAAATTGTCCACAAGGAGTTGTCCACATCTTGCTATCATTGTATCGATGTCTAGAAATTGAACCAGAATACAACCAAGACAGCTTAGTTATCTCCATAATTTTTAACGTATAACATCTGAATTTGTCGCACTTATTCTTCAAATTAATTCCAAACAAAGAAAGAAAATTCTTCACTATTAACATGAACAATTGACAACAACATCACCAAGTAATGTCAACACCATTCACTGAAATTGATATGAATGATTTTTCTTTTCAGTTCAACCTATACTCATAACATTATAGAGCAATGTTTTAAGGTTTCCAGACTTGAAAAATTTGAATGGTTGGGGAAACCTGATATATAAACCGCCTTGTCTACCATTGCAAAATTTAGTGAAGAGACAAAGCTAGAAATTCCCCCTCGTTGTTTTCATATTAGTTTTGTCTCATTCATCACTCAAGGTTTGCCTGTAGCTACTTCATCACTCTGTTTCAACTGCAATTTCATCATGCAACACAAGATGGCCTCTTCACATAATTTCACTTCATGGGTAACATAATTTCATTCCACCCACTATCCCTTTATTACCAAAACTAATATTTTGATTTACTTGAAAATTGTTGCTTACAAATCCACAATAATCCCCTTCTCTGGTGATGCAACACAAATTTTTGAAAGTGAGAGTGAAAAAGCCAAGAATTAAACATACCATTTTGTTGTTTTGGATAGCGTTTCACACAAACGCATAAGAGTAGACAAAAATAAAAACAAATTTTGAAAATGGGACTGAGAAAATCCCATGGAACTGCATGGGCATAGGTAGTTCCTTACAAACTCCTCCGAGGACGAGTTCCTTGTTGGATCCAAGCGATGCTATGATAGGAAGAAACATGACGCCTTCAACATCCATCCCAATGGCCACTAAACACACCGACATTCCTGCTCTACATAAATCTAGCACAGAAACAAATTAATGCAGCAGGAAACATGATGCCTTCAACATCCATCCCACTGGCCACTCAACCCACACCCATTACTTGTCTGCATAAATATAGCATAGAAATAAATTTATGCAGCATAAATATGGCACAAAATCATATCAAACTCCAATTCCATAAATTAAATTGAAATATTAAACTACAGTTCACTACTGTCGGATCACACATTTTCATTTTCAGCTGAAATTATGGTGGCAGTAGGGCTTAAGTTTCGTGATAGTAGGGTTGAGGAGAAAATGATGTCAAGAGATGTGAAGAGGAGAAGCAACAATTGGAAATGGTACTTCGACATAAGTGATGTTAACACAAGGCTTACATGCTCCTTTTTGTACGTAATAGAAGGGCAACAAATCAATCAATATTTAAACATGAACATCAAGGAAAGGATAGTCAGTTTATCTCTTCTCCAGTTTTCATAAGCATATTTATGTTATTTGATATTAATGAAATGAAGCCTTATTTCTGCTGCAACTCTATTTTTATGGTTATTTTTGTATTTTTTTGCATTCTTACATAAATCCAGATCAAACAAAGCCTTCATCCTCCTAGGGAGCTTCATCCGGGCCAAAGTGCTTCCACTACACCTTAACTTGGGTGATGGCTCATTTTCGGAGCATGATTTTTCTTCGATTGATTATACATAAATTCTCGACCTGAAACTCGTCGTCCAGTTCAACTTGCAATCAAAACTTTTTGAATTGATTTCCTCATAAATCTTAGCAGTTCCAATCAAGTCTTGCATCCATGTCCTACCTGAATACTCTGTCAGTGGATTATGTGCTTTAGATCGTGAATGTATCATTTCAATAATGACACGTAAAAGACGTTGTGTACATGGATATCATTGGTCAGTGCCAATCGGTAAGCCACAGGTCCTACCCTTTCTAATATTTCAAAAGGGCCACAAAACCTGGGTTCCAACTTGGAAGAAGAGGCCCACCTTAAAGTGCTTTTCTTTGGTTTGATCCTTACGTACACATGCTCTCCCCCCTCAAACTCACGATAATTCCTTTTCTTATCTGATTATAATTTTTTTCTATCCCAAGATGCCTTCAAATTTTGCCTGATCTTCCTTACTTTTGACTCCATTTCAGCTAACATTTCCGGTCCAATCATCAGCTTGGTTTCTAGGCTTATCGAGTTAATAGGAGTTCTGCATTATTGTTCGTATAAGGCTTTGAACAGAATCATCTTAAGAAATTCATGATATCCATTATTGTATGCAAACTCCACTAGGTGTAGATATTCTTCCCACCTAATTGGTTGTTGCATTACATACATACGTAACATATCCTCCAGGATCTGATTTATTCGCTCTATTTGTCCATCTGTCAGCGGATGGTAGGTAGTGGTAAAATTAATCTGAGTTCCCAACCCTGTAAATAATGTTTTCCAGAATGCTGAAGTAAAATTCACATCCCTTTCAGATATGATAGTCTTTGGGATACCATGGAGTGTAAATATTTCATGCATAAATATGTCTGCTATTTGCACCATCTTATAAGTTGACGACATTGGTATAAAGTGTGTTGCTTTTCTTAACTGATCCACTACTACCATAATAGAAAAATTATTCTTCTTTGACCTTGGAAAAATAGTGATGAAGTCTAAAGATATCACCTCCCACTTCCACTGAGGTACCAGTATTGGCTGCATCAACCCAGCTAGGTTCCTGTGTTCCACTTTCACTTGCTGGAACTCTAAACACTTGTTTAAATATTTTGCAATATCTCTCCTCATACCTATCTAGAAGTAGTTCTTCCTAATACCTATTAGCATCTGCTAATACCTATGATGTCCAGAGTAGTTACTTTGATGATGCTCATTTAGAATTAGTTCCTTCAACTACATTATGTTTGGAACAAAAATCCTCTTCTTGAAAGTTAACAACCCATCTTTATTAATTTCGTAATCAGCATATTTTCCTTGTTTTCTAAACTCCTATACTTGTTGCCACATAAACTAGTATTCAGGATCTTTGTCATATACTATTTTCATTTGCTCCAAGAATCTGCACTCAACCTAATTATAATACAGCTCATAAACACCATGCAACTTTCTACTTAACGCATCAGCTACACTATTCTCCTAACCCTTCACATGTTGCATATCAATGTCAAACTTTCTTAGGAAATCATTCGACCTTGCATGAGGAGAATTAAGGTCGTCTTGCTTAAAATAAATATTTAAGATGCTATGATCATTTTTAAGTGCAAATCTCTTTCCAAGCGACCAGTGCCTCCATACCCGGACTGCATGCACTACTGCTGTTCGGTCCAAACCATAAGCTGAGTAGTGTTGTTCATGCTCTTTTATTTTTCATGATTCATAGGCAACCACCTTACCCTCTTGTGCCAGAATTGTTCCAACTCCTTCTTTACATGTGTCTGTGCAGACTTCAAACTCTTTATTGGGATTAGCTACCCTTAATACTGGAGTTGTAGTCAATAAAAGTTTTACCTTTTGAAAAAAGCCTTGACATTCCTTTGTCCATTTAAATATTTTTCCCTTCCTTTTTAAAGAGGTAATTGGGAAGTAAATCTTTGAAAATCCTTCAATGAACCACCGATAATAACTGGCCAAACCCATAACTGGGCAGTGCCAATCAGTAAGCCATAGGTCCTACCCTTTCTAATATTTCAAAAGGGCCACAAAACTTGGGTGCCGACTTGGAAAAAGAGGCCCACCTTAAAGTGCTTTACTTTGGTTTGATCCTTACGTACACATGCTCTCCCACCTCAAACTCATGATAAGTCCTTTCCTTATCTGCTTATAATTTTTTTCTATCCTAAGTTGCCTTCAAATTTTTCTTGATCTTCCTTACTTTTGACTGCATTTCAGATAACATTTCGGGTCCAAGCATCAACTTTCATTCTAGGCTGATCGAGTTAATAGGAGTTCTTCATTCTTGTTCGTATAAGGCTTCGAACGGACTTGTATTAAATGATTCCTGATATCCATTATTGTATGCAAACTCCACTAGTTGTAGACATTCTTCCCACCTAGTTGGTTTTTGAATTACATACATGCGTAACATATCCTCCAAAATCTGATTTACTCGCTCTGTTTTTCCATCCGTCAGCGGATGGTAGGCAGTGCTAAAATTAATCTGAGTTCCCAATCCTATATATAACGTTTTCTAGAATGCTGAAGTAAAATTCACATCCCTGTCATATATGACAGTCTTTGGGATACCATGCAGTCTAAATATTTTGCGCATAAATATGTCTACAATTTGCACCGTCTTATAAGTGGATTGCACTGGTATAAAGTGTGTTTCTTTGCTTAACTAATCCACTACTACTATAATAGAATCATTATGCTTCTTTGACCTTGAAAAACTAGTGATGAAGTCTAAAGATATCACCTCCCACTTCCACTCAGGTACTAGTATCAGCTGCATCAACCCAACTAGGTGCCAGTGTTCCAGTTTCACTTGCTGGCACTCTAAACACTTGTTTAGATATTCTACAATATCTCTCCTCATACCTAGTGAGAGTAGTTCTTTCTAATACCTTTTAGCATCTTCTAATAACTATGATGTCCATAGTATCTACTTTGATGATGCTCATGTAGAATTATTTCCTTCAACTATATTTTGTTTGGAACAAAATTCCCCTTCTTGAAAGTTAGCAACCCATCTTTATTAATTTCGTAATAAGCAGATTTTCCTTGTTTTCTATACTCCTCTACTTGTTGCCACATAAACTGGTATTCGGGATCTTTCTCAGCTTATGTTTTCATTTGCTCCAAGAATCTGCACTCAACCTTATTATAATATAGCTCATAAACACCATGCAAATTTCTACTTAATGCATCAGCTACGCTATTCTCCTTACCCTTCAAATGCTGGATATCAATGTCAAACTGGTTCAGGAAATCATTCCAACTTGCCTAACAAGAATGAAGGTCAACTTGCTTAAAATAACTAGTTAAGCTACTATGATCAATTTTAAGTAAAAATATATTTCCAAGTGAGTAGTGGCTTCATACCTGGAGTGCATGCACTACTGCTGTTAGCTCCAAATCATAAGCTGAGTATAGTTGTTCATGCTCTTTTATTTTTTTGATTCATTGGAAACCACAACACCCTCTTGTGCCATAATCACTCCAAATACTTATTTAGACGCATCTGTGTAGACTTCAAAGTCTTTATTGGGATCAACTACCCTTAACACTGGAGCTATAGTCAATAAAAGTTTTAGCTTTTCCAAAATTCCTTGACACTCCTTCGTCCATTTAAATATTTTTTACTTCCTTTTGTAAAGAGGTAATTGGGAAGGAAATATTTGAAAATACTTCAATGAACCACTGATAATAACTGGCCAAATCCATAGCTGGGCAGTGCCAATTGGTAAGCCACCAGTCCTACCCTTTCCAATATTTTAAAAGGGCCACAAAAACTGGGTGCCAACTTGGCACAAGAGGCCCACCTTAAAGTGCTTTTATTTGGTTTGATCCTTACGTACACATTCTCTCCCACCTCAAACTCATGATAATTCCTTTTATTATCTGCTTATAATTTTTGTCTATCCTGAGCTACCTTCAAATTTTTCCTGATCTTCCTTACTTTTGACTCCATTTCAGCTAACATTTCTGGTCCAAGCATAAAATTGGTTTCTGGGCTACTCCAGTTAATAGGAGTTATGCATTACCGTTCGTACATGCTTCGAAAAGAATCATCTTAAGGGATTCTTGATATCCATTATTGTATGCAAACTCCACTAGGTGTAGATATTCTTCCCTCCTAGTTGGTTGTTGCATTACATACATACGTAACATATCCTCCAGGATATGATTTACTTGCTCTGTTTATCCATCTGTCTGCGGATGGTAGGAAGTGCTAAAATTAATTTGAGTTCCCAATCCTGTAAATAATTTTTTCCATAATGATGAAGTAAAATTTACATCCCTGTCAGATATGAGAGTCTTCGGGATAGCATGCAGTCTAAAGATTTCGTGCATAAATATGTCTTCTATTTGCACTGTCTTATAAGTGGACTGCACTAGTATAAAGTGTGTTGCTTTGCTTAACTGATCCACTACTACCATAATAGAGTCATTATGATTCTTTTACCTTGAAAAACTAGTGATGAAGTCTAAATATATCACCTCCCACTTCCACTCAGGTACTAGTATCAGCTGCATCAACCCAGCTAGGTGCCCGTGTTCCACTTTCACTTGCTGGCACTGTAAACACTTGTTTAGATATTCTGCAATATCTCTCCTCATACCTAGTGAGAAGTAGTTCTTTCTAATATCTGTTAGCATCTTCTAATAACTATGATGTCCATAGTAGCTACTTTGATGATTCTCATGTAGAATTAGTTCCTTCAACTATATTTTGTTTGGAACAAAAATCCTCTTCTTGAAAGTTAGCAACCCATCTTTATTAATTTCTTAATAAGCAAATTTTCCTTCTTTTCTAAACTCCTCTACTTGTTGCCACTTAAACTGGTATTCAAGATCTTTCTCAGCTTATGTTTTCATTTTCTCCAAGAATCTACACTCAACCTTATTATAATAAAGCTCATAAACACCATGCAAATTTCTACTTAACGCATCGGCTACGCTATTCTCCTTACCCTTCAAATGTTGTATATCAATGTCAAACTAGTTCAGGAAATAATTCGACGTTTCCTGATGAGAATTAAGGTCATCTTGCTTAAAATAACTAGTTAAGCTGCTATGATCAGTTTTAAGTAAAAATCTCTTTCCAAGCGAGCAGTGCCTCCATACCCGGAGTGCGTGCACTACGGCTGTTAGCTCCAAATCACAAGCTAAGTATTGTTGTTCATGCTCTTTTAGTTTTCGTGATTCATATGCAATCACCTTACCCTCTTGTGCTAGAATCGCTCCAACTCCTTCCTTAAATGCATCTGTGTAGACTTCAAACTCTTTATTGGGATCAGCTACCCTTTACACTATAGTTGTAGTCAATAAAATTTGCAGCTTTTCAAAAATTCCTTGACATTCCTTCGTCCATTTAGATATTTTTCCCTCCCTTTGTAAAAAGGTAATTGGGAGGGAAATCTTTGAAAATATTTTAATGAACCACTGATAATAACTAGCCAAGCCCGTAACTGGGAAGTGGAAATCGATAAGCCACGAGTCCTAGCCTTTCCAATATTTCACAAAGGCCACAAAAACCTGGGTGTCAACTTGGCACAAGAGGCCCACCTTAAAGTGTTTTTATTTGGTTTGATCCTTACGTACACATGTTGTCCCACCTAGAACTCACTATAAGTCCTTTTCTTATCTACTTATAATTTTTGTCTATCCTAAGTTGCCTTCAAAATTTTCCCGATCTTCCTTACTTTTGACTCCATTTCAGCTAACATTTCTGGTCCAAGCATCAACTTGGTTTCTAGGCTGCTCCAGTTAATAGGGGTTCTGCATTATCATTTGATAAAGCTTTCAACAGACTCATCTTTAGGGATTCTTGATATCCACTATTGTATGAAAACTCCACTAGGTGTATATATTCTTCCGACCTAGTTGGTTGTTACATTACATACATACGTAACATATCCTCTAGGATCTGGTTTACTCAGTCTATTTTTCCATCCATCTGCGGATGGTAGACAATGATAAAATTAATTTGAGTTCCCAATCCTATAAATAATGTTTTCCAGAATGCTGAAGTAAAATTCACATCTCTGTCAGATATGATAGTCTTTGGGATACCACACAGTCTAAAGATTTCAGGCATAAATATGTCTACTATTTGCACCATCTTACAAGTGGACTGCACTGGTATAAAGTGTGCTACTTTGCTTAACTGATCCACTACTACCATAATAGAGTAATTATGCTTCTTTGACTTGGGAAAACTAGTAATGAAGTATAAAAATATCACCTCCCACTTCCACTCAGGTACTAGTATCAGCTGCATCAACCCAGCTAGGTGTCGGTGTTCCACTTGCTGGCACTCTAAATACTTGTTTAGATATTATAGAATATCTCTCCTTATACCTAGCCATAAGTAGTTTCTCCTAATATTTGTTAGCATATTCTAATACCTATGATGTCCAGAGTAGTTACTTTGATGATGCTCATTTATAATTAGTTCCTTCAACTACATTTTTTTTGGAAAAAGATTTCCTCTTCTTCAAAGTTAGCAACCAATATTTATGAATTTCATAATCAGCATATTTTATTTGTTTTCTAAACTCCTCTACTTGCTACCACATAAACTGGTATTTAGGATATGTCTCAGATTTTGATTACATTTTCTCCGAGAATCTGCACTCAACCTGATTATAATACAGGTTATAAACACCATGCAACTTTCTACTTAACATATCAGCTATGCTATTCTCCTTACCTTTCACATGCTGCATATCAATGTTAAACTCGCTCAAAAAATAATTCCATCTTGCCTAACGAGAATGAAGGTCAGCTTGCTTAAAATAACTAGTTAAGCTGATATGATAATTTTTAAGTAAAAATATCTTTCCATGTGATTAGTGCCTCCATACCTAGAGTGCATGCACTACTACTGTTAGCTCAAAATCATAACCTGAGTACCGTTGTTCATGATCTTTTAGTTTTCGTGATTCATAGGCAACCACCTTACCCTCTTGTGCCAGAATCGCTCCAAATCCTTCTTTAGATCCATCTATGCAAACTTCAAACTCTTTATTGGGATCAGCTGCCCTTAACACTAGATCTATAGTCCATAAACATTTTAGCTTTTCCAAAATGCCTTGACATTCCTTCAACCATTTAAATATTTTTCCCTTCCTTTGTAAAGAGGTAATTGGGAAGGAAATATTTGAAAATCCTTCAATGAAACACCGATAATAACTGGCCAAATCCATAACTGGGCGGTGCCAATCGGTAAGCCATGGGTCCTACGCTTTCAAATAATTTAAAAGCGCCACAAAAACTGGGTGCCAACTTGGCACAAGAGGCCCACCTTAAAGTGATTTTATTTGATTTTATCCTTACGTACACATTCTCTCCCACCGCAAACTCACGATAAGTCCTTTTCTTATCTGCTTATAATTTTTTTCTATCCCAGGCTGCCTTCAAATTTTTCCTAAACTTCCTTACTTTTGACTCCATTTCAGCTAACATTTCTGGTCCAAGCATCAACTTGGTTTCTGGGCTACTCCAAATAATAGGAGTTCTTCATTATCGTTCATATAAGGCTTTGAAACGATTCATCTTAAGGGATTCGTGATATCCATTATTGTATGCAAACTCCACTATGTGTAGATATTCTTCCCACCTAGTTGGTTGTAGCATTACATACATACATAACATATCCTCCAAGATCTGATTTACTCGCTCTGTTTGTCCATCCATCTGCGGATGGTAGGCAGTGCTAAAATTAATTTGAGTTCCCAATCCTGTAAATAATGTTTTCCATAATGCTGAACTAAAATTCACATCCCTGTTACATATGACTATCTTTGGGATACCATGCAGTCTAAAGATTTCACGCATAAATATGTCTGTTATTTGCAATATCTTATAAGTGGACTGCACTGGTATAGAGTGTGCTTCTTTGCTTAACTGATCCACTACTACCATAATAGAATCATTATGATTCTTTGACCTTGGAAAACTAGTGATGAAGTCTAAATATATCACCTGCCACTTCCACTCAGGTACTAGTATTGGCTGCATCAACCCAGCTAGGTGCCGGTGTTCCACTTTCACTTGCTCGCACTCTAAACAATTGTTTAGATATTCTGCAATATCTCTCCTGATACCTTGCCAGAAGTAGTTCTTCCTAATATTTGTTAGCATCTTCTAATACCTATGATGTCCATAGTATTTACTTTGATGATGCTCATTTAGAATTAGTTCCTTCAACTACATTCTGTTTGGAACAAAATTCCTCTTCTTGAAAGCTAGCAACCCATATTTATTAAATTTGTAGCCAACATATTTTCCTTGTTTTCTAAACTCCTCTACTTGCTGCCACATAAACTAGTATTGAGGATCTTTCTCATCTTCTATTTTCATTTGCTCCAAGAATCTGCACTCAACTTGATTATAATACAGCTCATAAATACCATGCAACTTTCTAATTAACACATCAGCTACGCTATTTTCCTTACCCTTCACATGCTGCATATCAATGTAAAAATGGCTTAGGAAATCATTCGACCTTGCCTGACGAGAATTAAGGTCGTCTTGCCTAAAATAACTAGTTAGGTTGCTATGATCAGTTTTAAGTAAAAATATCTTTCCAAGCGAGTAGTGCTTCCATACCCGGAGTGCACGCACTACTGTTTTTAGCTCCAAATCATAAGCTGAGTACTGTTGTTCATGCTCTTTTAGATTTTGTGATTCATAGGCAACCACCTTACCCTCTTGTGCCAGAATCGCTCCAACTCCTTCTTTACATGCATCTGTGCAAACTTCAAACTTTTTATTGGGATCAGCTACCCTTAACACTGGAGCTATATTCAATAAAAGTTTTAGCTTTTTTTTGGTCACCGAATCTGGCTATCTCTCTACCCATTTTTTCCATCTTTTTTGACCCTTTTTATTTAATTACCTATATTTTCCATGTTAAAATCATGAGGTAAATACCCTTGACTTGTCCAATTGGAATATTTTAATTAATGAAGTAAGGTCACAGAGTTTATACCTAATTGTAGCACTAAGATCGATGTTTGATTGCATATTGGAAAACAAAAACCTTTCCTCGAGCAATTTGCAACATAATTGATAACGACCAACTAAAGGGAGATTGTGCAGCTGGGATCACGATTCCCTGGGTCTATTCTCAGCCTTTGCTTTATCCAGGATATCTAATGATCATGATGTTCCGACCATAGTTCATTTCTCAATGCACAGTTATTATGTCTCAGGGAAATCTGTTATTCCCTTGTACTGTGTATAAAATCGACATTTTTCCTCTAATTGAGGGTTCCCGAGGGGAGATTGTAATCACATTTTTACAGATTAATAAAATAACTTGTTTTATTCTATATTCAAGAATTCCATGACTAACGTAGCCCCTGATTAGAGATTTGGGCCCGCTGTCCTGATTAGGTGTTACGTCTGTGTATATGTGTAGATTATTTCTTTCTATAGTTGCTACTATTATTTCTTACTGTTAAGATTGTTGAATGTCCAGCATTTTATTTTAATTCACGGAAATGCTTTGAATCTTAACCATAAACCCTTGGTTGAACGGATTATGTCTTTTTTCCTTCATATACCTTGCGTGTTTCCTTGAAAGGATACACTCCCAAATTGATAAAATTAATGTCGGATTAGGGTGCATAAATCATCCCTACCTAAACACCAACATTTTGGCGCTGTTGCTGGGGAGGCTAGCAAGGTGAAAATGATGATTCGATCCAACCAGAGGGTTAATCTCTTGTCTTGGGGATAGAATGAGCTTCCTCACTCTGCTTCAGGTCCTGAGCATAGGTTTTGATTTTGGTTTGTTTATTTATATTTTTGTTTTGAGTTTTGGGACTTCTTCTTGTCCTGGGGAGGGAGGAGTATTTTGACACCCTGCTTCAAATCTGGGATTATTAAGTCTTCTTTTCGGTTGTGTGGTTTTGGTTTTTGTCCCAGGGAGAGAAGATTTTTTGGCACCCTACTCTGGGCCTAAAACCCTAGTTTTTTGTTTTGTTGTCTTTCTTTTTTGAATTCTTTTATCTTGGGGAAGGAATGGTCTTTTGACACCTTACTCCAGGATTGAAGCATTGTAGGTTCATACATAGACCCTCCATTACACCAATTTTTGTATGAACAAAGAACCAAATAAGAGGGGCAGAGCGAGAGCCCCAAAGAGGGGAAGACCAAATTTGGGGAGAAAAAATTACATTTAGCAGATCATAGAAAAGGCAGAGTCTGAAGCATCTTCCTACGCAGCTGCAAGGTCAGGGGCTAGGAGAGTGAAGTATGAGGGATAGTCAGTGGATCAGCCTATGCAGGCCACGGTATCCCTAGGTGATTTTGTACAACAAGGTCTTCCAGCAGTAGAAGAGACAGTTAATAGTGGACTAGATTGAGAAGTCCTTGTGTTAGTATTAGCATAGGAATAAATTGCAAGTAGAACTTCATCAAAGTCGAACTGCTTAATAAAGGAAAGGAAGTTGTAGTCGAGGGATTGAACTATCAGGATACAGGAAAAAGAAACGAGGAGGCATTGGTATCACCAAGAGATCGGAGAAGTGCCACTAAGGTAACTCGCGTTCTAGTAGTCAGGAGTCCCTGGCTATCCTCTACATAGCCTGTTGATATCCCCAACAATTATTGGAAGATATTTATGGCTCCCACAACTTCCACTATCGAATTTCCCATTGGGAATTTGGGAGCTGGCGCTCCTACAAAGCCTATCCCATTAGCAACATTACCAAACTTTCATGGTCTTGTTTCAGAGGATCCCGACATGTTTCTATTTGAGTTTGACATAGTGTTCTGATGCTACAATTACACGACAGATGCCTAGAAGTTAAAAAATTTCCCTTCTACACTAAAAAGGATGGCTTTGCGATGGTTTATGGACCTTGGGGGAAAATCCATTTCCACATGGGATGATATGCAAACAACTTTTCTAGAAAAATACCAGGATTATTGCAAATCCTGGAACGTCAAGGAGGAGCTTTTCAAGTTCACATAGAAAGAAGATGAAATTTTTGAAGATTGTGTGGAGAGGTTTAAATACCTATTGTATAGGTTAGGTCATTCAAATTTGGATAAGGAAATCTTGAAGGTTATTCTCCTTCAATCCCTCCGAGAGGATTCAGTGGAATTATTGAATATTGTGGTAAAGGGAGACATTTCTAAGGAGACCTTTGAAGTTATTTATGACTTGTGTGTCGAGTGCTCGAGGGGGATTTCTAGAAATAGATCAGGGATCCGTTCATTAAAAGGATCCAGCAGGGGTGTCACAAAAGTAGAATTTGGGAACCTGCTAGACAACTTAAAGACGGATATTATCAGTTCTCTATAAACACAAATGGATACTTTGCAAGTCAAACAGAAGCAGCTGGAACTGGATAAGACCATAGCAATATTCTACTTGAAGTGCAAGAAGAATCATCTAGAAAGGGAATGCCCATTAAAATCTGTAGAAAAATGTGACATCTATGAGCTAAATCATGTGACAAGCTCATGCCATTCCTTCTCGGGCCTGAAAGCGGTGTTTCAAGGAGCAAGGAAGGACACGGAGCAACTGTATCTCATGGGCGCCAGGAAGCCATGGAAACATCAACCACCGATGGGGAATCAAGGTATGTACTGAGATCAATCTCAGTATTTCAATATTTATAACATGAATCTTCAAACTACTCCTTGTCTTCCTATGTGGCTACAATACCAGTACCCACTGTGACAGCAATGGAACCCTCAGGCTTGTATGAGCTCAGCATGGGCTCCAACTTTGCGAGGACCCTATTTAAGGCAATTTCGTCAACAGATGCCACAACAGCAACTCCAATTACCTTCCAATGTGCCTCCTAGTAATCAACCTGTTCATCCTCAGCTTCCAATCTAGCCTAACCCTAACCCCAATAATAAAGGAGCTCATCAAGCTGATGTTCTTAACCTTCCTTCGTATAGTATCTCTACTGTAGAACTGTATGAAATGAATTTCTGATTAGGTCGAACAGTTGATACCCAACCCCCTCCAGTTATCATTGAACAACTTGATAATGAAGACAGAGAGGCACAGCCAGCCAATAGAGAACCAAAAAAAAACTGTTGAAAGTCGGATGCCTCCTTTAAAACAACCTCAATCTAAACCACCTTACCTAGAGAGACTGATTATGAGTAAACCAAGGGCATAAGCTGAATTTGACTTATTAGGAGAATTTTAGAATTTATTTGTTAAAATCCCCTTGCTACAAGCTATGAAGGATGTGGCAATTTATGCAAATACTCTTAGGGAATATTGTTCAAAGAAACCCGCAAAGAAAACTAAGGACCCCTTCACTATACATGTTATGGGAAAATTATCGGACTTCATGATGGGAAAATCAATACCAGTGAACTATGGAGATCCAGGGAACCTGGTTTTGATAGTACAGATTAATGGGGTGGAGATTTCAAATGTGCTGGCGAACCTGGGCGCTGCCATCAATATCATCACCACTGAAACCATGCATACATTAGGCCTTCAGAATTTGAAGCATACACCCACAGTGATGGAATTGGCGGATAGATCCATAGCCAAGCCTGTGGGGAAGTTGGGGGATGTGACAATTTCAGTAGATGCATGGCATTACCCTGTCAATTTCTTTGTACTGCATACATAATATTCAGTAGGTGGTCACCCTTTGATTCTGGGTAGGCCATGGCTGGCTACCACAGATGCTTACATTGGATGTCGATCAGTGATGGAATTGGCGGATATATCCATAGCCAAGCCTGTGGGGAAGTTGGGGGATGTGACAATTTCAGTAGATGCATGGCATTACCCTGTCAATTTCTTTGTACTGCATACATAATATTCAGTAGGTGGTCACCCTTTGATTCTGGGTAGGCCATGGCTGGCTACCACAGATGCTTACATTGGATGTCGATCAGGAAATATGGTCATTTCTAATGGCCATAACACGAAGAACTTGGTGCTATATCCATTAGCAGAACCTGATGCACCTAAAAAGTTAGCAGGCGGCAAGAAGGCTGTATCTATGGTGGAAGTCGAAGAAGAGGAAGAAGTGAGACTGGTCCTTACTATCGGGTAGGCCCTTCAGTTGAAGATGGAATCAGAAGATAATGTGATCACTTCCTTCATGAATGATCCTTGTTCCATTTCAGAGTCAAACCAGTAGGTCTTAGAATCCATCATAAGCTGTGAAACTAAAAAGGACATTGAAACAACATAAGAATTGGAAAAAGATGTTGAAGCACCTCATCAAAGTGTCCAAGTGGACATAGAACCAGGGAAAACTCTGAATATCAATCCAGGTCTATCAGAACCCCAGAGGAAGCAGTTGATAGATGTTCTTCAGAGGTATAAGGAAGCTTTTGCCTGGTATTATTCAGACATGAAGGGGATCCCTGATAACCTATGCACCCATGACATATACATCAAAGAATATTGTCGTCCTATAAGACAGCCTAAGAGAAGGATGAATCTGGCATTGACGAACATTGTGAAAGAAGAGGTTCAGAAACTACTGGATGCAGGTTTTATTTACCCTATATTAGAAAACCAATGTGTCTCACCATTGGTAATGGTCCCTAAGAAGAATGGTAAATGGAAAATATGTGTGGATTACAGGGAGTTAAATAAAGCAACACAGAAGGATCATTTTCCTCTGCCATTTATCGATCAAGTCTTAGACACATTGGCTAGTAAGAATTTTTTCTCTTTTCTGGATGGGTTTAGTGGATATAACCAAATCCATATTGCTCCTAAGGATCAGGACAAGACCACTTTCACATGTCCCTGGGGAAAATTTGCATACTGGGTCCTTCCTTTCGGCCTATGTAACGCCCCTGCAACATTCCAGAGGGAAATTTCGGGAATATTCTCTGATTTGATAGATGATGGTGTTGAAATTTACATTGATGACTTCACTCCATATGGGATTCATTCTTAGAGGGGCTGAAAAATTTAGAAAAAGTTCTTGAAAGATGTATACAAGCGCGTTTTTCCCTTAGTACAGTAAAATGTCACATGAAAATGGAAAAAGGAATTGTTCTAGGACATTTTGTCTCAACTGAAGGAATCAGAATCAACCCAAAAAAGATAAAGGTAATTTTGCACTTTCCAACACCTAAAACACCCAAACAGGTACATATTTTTATTAGCTGTGCTGGTTATTATAGGTGTTTCATAGAAAATTTTGCAAAATTTGCTCACCCATTATTCCAATTATTGATAAAAGATTCAGAATTTGTGTGGTCGAATGACTGTGATGCAGCCTTCACGAGAATGAAAGAATTAATATGTAGTGCTCTAATTCTTAGAGGACCAGACTGGGCATTACCTTTCCGCATTCACATAGATGCTTCTCAAACAGCAATTGGTGTAGTACTGCGATAGCAAGAAGAGAAAATACCTTATGCAGTCTACTATGCTAGTAAAAATTTGGCTCCTGCTGAATTGAACTACACAGTGACTGAAAAAGAGTTCATTGCTATTGTTTATGCCATCAATAAGTTATGGCATTATATTATCGAGTATTCTACTTTTGTGCATACTAATGATGCAGCCATCAGGTATTTGATGAACAAACCTATTACCCCTGGTCAAGTTACAAGGTGGTTTTTACTACTATAGGAATTTGATATTATTATAGTAGATAAACTAGCGAAGGATAACGTGGTTGCAGATTTCTTATCTAAAATTAGAACATGATGGTAAGAATACACCAGTTGAAGATAATTTTCCAGACGAGCATGTTTTTTCATTGTTTTCTAACACTCCGTGGTATGCAGATATGGCTAATTATCTTGCTACAGGTGAGGTGCCTCATCAATTTTCCTATAAGGAGCAAAGGAAGATCATTCATAAGAGTGCCCGATATTCATGGATGGTAGGATATCTCTTCCATGCAGGGATTGACCAGAAAATTCGGCGTTGTGTGGCAATAAATGATATTTATGAGATTTTAAAGGCTGCACATGATGGACCATGTGGAGGACATTTTGCAGAAAAAAGGACAGTTCAAAAAGTGGTGTAGATGGGATACTATTGGCCCTCCATATTTCATGATGCTCGGGATTATATACGAAGGTGTGATAACTGTCAGAGGATGGGACAACCTGGGAAAGCAGATGAAATTCCTCTCCAACCCCAGATATTCCTTGAACCATTTGAGAAATGGGAAATTGACTTTGTTGGACCCTTTAACCCACCTTCTCATCAGAAAGCCTACATCCTAGTTTTTACTGATTATGTAACCAAATGGGTGGAAGCTAGGGCAGTCACGAGAGCAAAGAGAAAGTAGTGTCCAACTTTATTTTTGAAGAAATATTTGCTCGGAACGGGACTCCAAGGGGAATTTTATCAGATGGAGGATCACAATTCACATCCCATATGATAGAGAAATTGATGCAGAAATACGGGGTCAAACACAGAGTACCAACCCCATATCATCCACAGGTGAATGGGCAAGTAGAAAGTACAAACAAGGTATTGGAAAATATCTTGACAAAGACAGTAGCAAGTTATCGCCAGGATTGGGCACAGAAACTTCAAAAATCTCTATGGGCCTATAGAACAACATGGCAGAATACAACGGGGTTTTCTCTATTTGAACTAGTTTATGGGAAATCCCCCCTATTTCCTATAGAATCTGAAATAAGAACACTCAGGACAGCTCTGGAAGTAGGCTTATATCTATCAAAAGCACAAAAACATCGATTGGAAGAGCTGAATGAGTTAGATGAGATTTGATCAGCAACTATACAAATAACTACTGGTGTTCAACAGCAGAGAATGAAATGGCATGAAAAAATTATCAAAACTAAGGTGTTTGATGAAGGGGATTGGGCGTTACTGTATGACTCCCGATTTAAGGATTTCAAAGAAAAAATCCACACTCGCTAGATGGGACCATATCAAGTGGATGTAGTGTTTGAAAATGGAACAGTTAGATTAATTACAATTGATGAGAATCAGACCACATTTGTGGTGAATGGACACCGTCTAAAATTATATCATCGTCCAGCTTCTAAAGACGCCTTTGTTGAAACCCTTTCAAATTCAGCTGATCTAATGGTTATTGCAGTAGAAGACACTCTCACTCTCCATTAAAAAATAATAATATATATATATATATATATATATATATATATATATAATGTGGTTATTACTCACTTGTTTGTGTTTTACAGGAATAATAAAAGAATTATGTCCAGGAGGAAAGTAACATTTGGTGTGTTATTCCATTAGTGCTATTACAGAAGTTTCTGCTACACTGCTGTTGCTATTACTCCAAACTTCCTGCTACACCGTCGATGTTGTTACTCTGAAGTTGCTGCTACATTTCTGCTGCTGTTACTTCGAAGTTGCTACTACACTGCTAATGCTGTTACTCCGAAGTTGATTTTACAATGCCGATGTTGTTTCTCCAAAGTTGTTGTTACACTACCACTGTTGTTACTCCGTAGCTACTGTTACTCTGAAACTGTTGTTACTCTGTAGCTGCAGTTACTCCATAACTGATGTTACTCCATAACCACCGTTACTCCGTAGCTGTTGTTAATCACTGTTTCCATTACTCACTATTCACGACAAAAAATTTTGCTGTTACTCCACCTTATGGTAAGTTCGCATATACGTCTCCGTTGACTTTATGGATTTTTAAATAGTCCAAAAGGACGGTTAAAATGTTCCGAGGACAGCCACCATTTAAGTTGGGGGGAGGGTACCATCATAATGACTGAAGGCATACTTAGTAAAGGTGCTTATGACATACGACTCCCACCAAATCAAATTTTATGACCTTAAGTAATTTCCAATTACACCAATGAATGGGAATGTGTACTCGTATGCACAAAAGTTATGTCAGTCACCTTTAAAACATTCCACATTAAATCCTAGAATATCTAACAATACCAATGCAATCTGTTAATTAATTTTGAATGTACCAGTACTATTTTATCCATTATATTCGAAAGTGTCCATGATGTTATTATAGTTACCGACAGTTCAGAGCCTTGTCACTCTCCCCTACCAGCTAACTGAAGTCATCGCGCCACTTCTGTCTTCGCAGCAATGGGTGGTCAATCTATGCGCCATGAACCCGATGACTCAACAAGAACCCGATGGAATCGGGAAGTATGGTAGGTATTCAAAAATTCAGGTTGGGACGTCTATTTTGACATATTAAATGGCTGGCATGAAGAAATTACAATGGAATTTGCATTGAATCTGGAGGAAGGAGTTTCTCGGGTTTGCGGACTTTAAATTTTAGTCATAGAGGAAACTATTGTAGAGGTCAGTGGACTGCCATAGGGTGGAGAACGCTGGTTTTCCAGAAGAACCCCTGTTCAGAAATTCCCCAAAGCTTTTCTCCAAGCCGGAGAGAGCATCGCGCAGAAGGGAAGAGGATACGATAGAACTTCATTGCCGCAGCCATGGGGTGAAGTTGCAGAGGTTGTGATTAAATATATAACATGTGAGGGAAGATATTCCACTATTTTTAAATACCACCTGTGCATATTGGCACACTTGCAGTTTCCCCAAGCGGAATCCTTTTCAATGAACGTGCCCTATTTTCTTCTAAGAAGCCTGAATTTGATGGAAAAATCGGCTCAAGAGGCACAACAGGTGTTGCTGGTCCTTTCCCACACATGGGCTGGTGCAGTTGTTAGTGTTGAATTCCATTGACAAGATTTTAATTCTGTGGGAATGGTTTCAAAACTCCACAGAGGACGAAATAGAAGCTACCAAGGCTGTTAGGGCAGAGGAACCGGAAGCTATGAAAGTGGTTGAAGGAGAGGACGAGGCCGTGTAGGGAGATGGAGATGATGAATATGTTGATCAGGAGGAGCCTAAGGAAATGGAGATCAAGACCAAGGAGTGTGAAGAAGAGTCAGCTTTCCAAGTGCAAGTTGAATCGATTGAAGCTGCAAAAATTCCTACTGGCACTTCAGCCGAGGTTATTCCATAAGAACCAGCCCAGTCCATAGAGCCAGTTGAGTAGAAAAATAAATTAATTGGCATGGAGGCCACGCCACATCGATCCCCTATTAATATGGAACCTGTGAAGGAAGCAGTCGTGACCACTCCGACTACATAGGCTACAAGGGAAATGGCGGGAGGATCAAGGAGTGAGGTCGATGCTGCTCCACAAGAACCAGCATCGACCTTAGAATTGAATGGAGAGAATTTGTTCTAATCTCCTTTATTTTTTCCTAAAGGTGTGTAGGTAACCCGTTCCCCATAGCAAAGATAAGAATAAAGTGTTTCCATTCCTATGGCATCAAATATGAAACGAAGGCTACAACTAGAAGAGACCCCAGCAGGCACATCAATAGAAGGGAATCCTACTAGGACACCATTATTTGAGGAGAATGTACTTGAGGAAAGAACGGCCATTGGTGGAGAGGAGGGACCAAGCGGAGCAGTCCCGATGAATGCACCAATGGAACATGAAGACATAAAAAGAGTAAAACAAGAAAGAATGGAAGAAGAGAAGGCAGTGGAAATTGGACCAACGGTCGGCCCAACAGAGGAAATTCCGATGGATTCACCTCCAACTGCCGGAGCTGAGGGAATACAGGTTAAGCAAGAGGAAGCAGAGTTGTGCAGGCTATGAAGACCCCCTATCAAACAAAGATATCAACATTAGTTCAAGGAAACCATGTGGTTAAAAATGGAAGTAAGAAGTTTGAGAAGAAGAGTGCATAGAATGCAGAAGCAAATAAATAAGTATAAATGGCAAGCCAAGAGACCCAAGGTTGACAGGGTCGAAGCAGAAACAAAGACTGATCTAATTGAGAAACTATTTGAACCCAGAGAGTATGCCTTGATGACCGAACTACAGATGTGGAAGTCTACTGCAGCCCAATACAAGAACTAAATCAAAATAATTGAAGAAAAAGCCTCCACAACCATATTTGGAAACGTGGAGAGTATATATATTATGAAGTTAAGACATGCAAAGCAGCAGCTCAATATGGAGCAGCTGGAAAAGTAGGTGGCCGAGCTGAAGAATGATAAGGAACAAATGTTCAAATTGGTGCAAGAGGTGATGCCATGTTTTCCTCCTGCTTCTTGCTAATCTTTATTTTTACATGAATTTTTTCTTTTATTTTGCATGGAGAGCATTAAGAATGAGGTCAGTTATGAGATTGAAGATGGCATACAATTCCTCTGGATCATGAGAAATCATGATGTGCCAACTCAACATTTGATGTGTGAGTTTTATTTGCATGGGTATTTTCTACGGTTGGATGGAGACATTAATCCAGTCCCATATATGGGAGACATCCATCTGAGGGCCCTCACCTCTTATGCTTTCAATAAAAATTCATTAGCAGAAGGCTTGTGACACTTTTGAGTACAATAAAGTTAGAAAGTCGTTTATAGTAAGGGGGGAACATGAGAGGTCAGAGACAGTGTACAATAAGCACCATGCCTTTTTGAAGTTTGAGAAGAATAAAGAAAGAATTCTAATGACACAAAGGTGGTGCCTTGATCTTTGTATTAGTCAATTAACTATTTCTCAGAAAGAGGCCCTCGATTGTTTTCACAAAAGATGGATGATGTCACCAACAACTGTTTGGAATAGAGAACCTTTTGGGGCACCTAATTTTGGACGAGCACTTGCCAGGGTACGTAGGTATGTGGCATGCATCCAAACATGTGGGATTAGGTGGATGGGGCTTTGGTTCTAGTACTGTGTTATTTGGTTGGCTGTAGAAGTGTATACCCCTGCATACACATTCCATCAGACTGGTGGAAGGAATTTCTCGTCTCAGATGGATTTAAGGTTCCTGGGATGGAGATGGCTTTAGAGTATAATCTTGTCATGCTTCATGAAGCTCACAGTTTGCAAAACCCAGACCTGCGGAGGTGGCAGATTGCATGAGGGCATGTAGAAGGCTAGTTAGGGGGAGATGTTGGGCACCAAATCTGGCTATCTCTTTGCCCATTTTTGCCATCCTTTCTGACCCTTTTTGTTTAATTACCTATATTTTCCATGCTAAATTCATGAGGTAAATAACCCTGACTTGTCCAATTGGAATATTTTAATTAATGAAGTAAGGTCACATATTTTTTACCTAATTGAAGCACTAAGATCCATGTTTGATTATAGATTGGAAGATAGGAACCCTTGCTCGATCAGTTTGCAATAGAATTGGTAACGACCAGCTAAAGGGAGATCACGCAGCTGGGATCATGATTCCCTAGGCCTATTCTCGGCCTTTAATTTATCTAGGATATCTTCTGATCATGCCATTCCAACCGAAGCCCATTTCTGAATGCGCAGATATTATGTCTTAGGGAAATTTGTTATTCCGTTGTACTATATATAAAATGGACATTGTTCTTGTAATTGAGGGTTCCCGATGGGAGATTGTAATCACATTTTTACAGATTAATAAAATACCTTTTGTTCTTCTGTCTTCAAGTGTTCCATGACTAACGTAGCCCCTGATCAGAGAGCTAGGCCCGCTCTTCTGATCAGGTGTTGCATCTGTGTATATGTGTATATTATTTCTTGCTATAGTTGCTGCTATTATTTCTTACTATTAAGATTGTTGAATATCTAGCATTTTATTTTACTTCACGGCAATGTTTTGAATCTTAACCATAAACCCTTGGTTGAATGGATTATGTGTTTGTTCCTGCATATACCTTGTGCATTTCCTTGAAAGGATATGCTCTCAGATTGATAAAATTAATGTCGTATTAGGGTGGATAAATCATCCCTACCTGAACACTAACACTTTTTAAAAATGCCTTAACATTCCTTCGTCCATTTAAATATTTTTCCCTTAATTTGTAAAGAGGTAATTGGGAAGGAAATATTTTGAAATCCTTCAATGAGCCACTGATAATAACTAGCCAAAACCATAACTGTGCAGTGCCAATTGGTAAGCCACGGGTCCTACCCGTTCCAATATTTGAAAAGAGCCACAAACCTTGGGTGCCAACTTGGCACAAGAGGCCCACCTTAAAGTGATTTTCTTTGGTTAGATCCTTACGTACAGATTCTCTCCCACCTAAAACTCATGATAAGTCCTTTTATTATTTTATTATAATTTTTTTTGTATCCCGAGCTGCCTTCAAATTTTGCCTGATCTTCCTTACTTTTGACTCCATTGCAGCGAACATTTCCGATCCAAGAATCGATTTGGTTTTTGGGCTGCTCCAGTTAATAAGAGTTTTGCATTATCATTCATATAAGGCTCTAAAAATACTCATATTAAGTCATTCTAGATACCCATTATTGTATGCAAACTCCAATAGGTGTAGATATTCTTCCCACCTAGTTGGTTGTTGCATTACATACATACATAAAATATCCTCCAAGATCTGATTTACTCGCTCTGTTTTTCCATATGTCTGCGGATGGTAGAATGTGATAAAATTAATTTGAGTTCCCAATCCTATAAATAATATTTTCCAGAATGCTGAAGTAAAATTCAGATCCCTATCAGATATGACAGTGTTTGGGATTCCATGCAGTCTAAAGATTTCACGCATAAATATATCTACTATTTGCACCTTCTTATAAGTGGACTGCACTGGTATAAAGTGTGCTGCTTTGCTTAATTGATCCACTACTACCATAATAGAATCATTATGCTTCTTTGACCTGGGAAAACTAGTGATGAAGTCGAAAGACATCACCTCCCACTTCCACTCAGGTACAAGTATCGGCTGCATCAACCCAGCTAGGTGCTGGTATTCCACTTTCCTTTGCTGGCACTTTAAACACTTGTTTAGATATTCTACAATATCTCTCTTCATACCTAGTGAGAAGTAGTTCTTCATAATATTTTTTTGGATCTTCTGATACCTATGATGTCTAGAGCAGTTACCTTGATGATGCTCATTTACAATTAGTTCCTTCATGCTAATACCTATGATGTGCAGAGTAGTTACTTGGCACAAGAGTCCCACCTTAAAGTGCTTTTTTTTGGTTTCATCCTTACAGAAAAATTCTCTCCCACATCAAACTCACGATAAGTCCTTTTCTTATTTGCTTGTAATTTTTTTTATCCCAAGCTGCCTTCAAATTTTGCCTGATCTTCCTAACTTTTGACTCCATTGCAGCTAACATTTCCAGACCAAGCATGAAGTTGGTTTCTAGGCTGCTCTAGTTAATAGGAGTTTTTCATTATCATTCATATAAGGCTCCAAACAGACTCATCTTAAGGGATTCTTGATATCCATTATTGTATACAAACTCCACTAGGTGTAGATAGTCTTCCTACCTAGTTGGTTGTTGCATTACATACATACATAACATATCCTCCAGGATCTGATTTATTCGCTCTATTTGTCTATCCGTATGCAGATGGTAGGTAGTGCTAAAGTTAATTTGAGTTCCCAATCATGTAAATAATTTTTTCCAGAATGCTGAAGTAAAATTCACATCCTTGTTAGATATGATAGTCTTCGGGATACCATGCAGTCTAAATTTTTTGCAGATAAATATGTCTGCTAATTGCACCGTCTTATAAGTGGATTGCACTGGTATAAAGTCTGTTGCTTTTCTTAACTGATCCACTACTACCATAATAGAATCATTATGATTCTTTGACCTTGGAAAACCAGTGATGAAGTCTAAATATATCACCTCCCACTTCCACTCAGGTACGAGTATCGGCTGCATCAACCCAGCTAGGTGTCAGTGTTCCACTTTCACTTGCTGGCACTTTCAACACTTGTTTATATATTCTGCAATATCTCTCCCCATACCTAGCCATAAGTAGTTCCTCCTAATATCTATTAGCATCTTCTAATACCTATGCTGTTCAGAGTAGTTACTTTGATGATGCTCATTTAGAATTAGTTCCTTCAACTACATTCTGTTTGGAACAAAAATCCTCTTGTTGAAAGTTAGCAACCCATATTTATTAATTTCATAATTAGCAGATTTTCCTTGTTTTGTAAACTCCTCTACTTGTTTCCACATAAACTAGTATTCAGGATCTTTCTCAGCTTCTACTTTCATTTGCTCCAAGAATCCGCACTCAACCTGATTATAATACAACTCATAAACACCATGAAAATTTCTACTTAACACATTAGCTACACTATTCTCCTTACTCTTCACATGCTACATATCAATGTGAAACTCGCACAGGAAATCATTCCACCTTGCTTGACAAGAATTAAGGTCGTCTTGTTGTTATCTCCAAATCATAAGCTGAGTACCATTGTTCATGCTCTTTTAGTTTTCCTGATTCATAGGCAACCACCTTACCCTCTTGTGCCAAAATCGCTCCAACTCCTTCATTACATGCATCTGTGTAGACTTCAAACTCTTTATTGGGAACAAGTACCCTTAAAACTGGAGTTGTAGTCAATAAAAGTTTTAGCTTTTCAAAAATTCCTTAACATTCCTTCGTCCATTTATATATTTTTCCCTTCCTTTGTAAAGAGGTAATTAGGAAGGAAATATTTTAAAATCCTTCAATGAACCACCGATATTAACTGGCCAAACCCATAACTAGGTAGTGCCAATTAGTAAGCCACGGGTCCTACCCT
This sequence comes from Pinus albicaulis, assembly GCA_034641835.2. Taxonomy (NCBI): domain Eukaryota; kingdom Viridiplantae; phylum Streptophyta; class Pinopsida; order Pinales; family Pinaceae; genus Pinus; species Pinus albicaulis. The sequence continues at coordinate 1,378,457,196 of CM076584.1, forward strand.
TTCCAATATTTGAAAAGCACCACAAAACATGGGTGCCAACTTGGCACAAGAGGCCCACCTTAAAGTTCTTTTCTCTTGTTTGATCCTTACGTACACATGCTCTCCCACCTAAAAATCAAGATAACTCATTTTATTATCTGCTTATAATTTTTTTCTATCCCGAGCTTCCTTCAAATTTTGCTTGATCTTCTTTACTTTTGAATCCATTGCAGCTAACATTTCTGATCCAAGCATCAAGTTGGTTTTTGGGCTGCTCCAGTTAATAGGAGTTCTAAATTATCATTTGTATAAGGCTCTGAACATACTCATCTTAAGGGATTCCTGATATCCATTATTGTATGAAAACCCCATTAGGTTTAGATATTCTTCCCACCTAGTTGGTTGTTGCATTACATACATCTGTAACATATCCTCTAGGATCTCATTTACTTGCTCTATTTGTCCATCCGTCTACGTATGGTAGAAAGTGCTAAAATTAATTTGACTTCCCAATCCTATAAATAATGTTTTCCAGAATGCTAAAGTAAAATTCAGATTCCTGTCAGATATGACAGTCATTGGGATACCATGCAGTCTAAAGATTTCGCGCATAAATATGTTCTCTATTTGCACCATCTTATAAGTGGATTGCACTGGTATAAAGTGTGCTTCTTTGCTTAACTGGTTGAATAATACCACAATAGAATCATTATTCTTATTTCACCTGGGAAAACCAATGATGAAGTCTAAATACATCACCTCCCACTTCCACTCAGGTACCATTATCGGTTGCATCAACCCAGCTAGGTGCCAGTGTTCCACTTTCCCTTGCTATCACTCTAAAAACTTGTTTAGATATTCTAAAATATATCTCCTCATACCTAGCCAGAAGTAGTTCTCCATAATGTTTGTTTGCATCTTCTAATACCTACGATGTACAGAGTAGTTACTTTGATTATTCTCATTTAGAAATAGTTCCTTCATGCTAATACCTATGATGTCCAGAGTAGTTACTTGGCACAAGAGTCCCACCTTAAAGTGTTTTTTCTTGGTTTGATCCTTACGGACACATTCTCTCCCAAATCAAACTCATGATAAGTCCTTTTCTTATCTGCTTATAATTATTGTCTATCCCAACCTGCCTTCAAATTTTTCCTGATCTTCCTTACTTTTGACTCCATTGCAGCTAACATTTCTGGTCCAAGCATCAAGTTGGTTTCTCGGTTGCTCTAGTTAATAGGAGTTGTGCATTATCGTTCATATAAGGCTCCAAATAGACTCATCTTAAGGGATTATTGATATCCATTATTGTATGCAAACTCCACTAGGTGTAGAGATTCTTCCCACCTAGCTGGTTGGTGCATTACACACATACATAACATATCCTCCAGGATCTGATTTATTCACTATGTTTTTCCATTCTTATGTGGATGGAAGGTAGTGCTAAAATTAATTTGAGTTCCCAATCATGTAAATAATGTTTTCCAGAATGCTGAAGTAAAATTCACATTCTTGTCAGATATGATAGTCTTCGGGATACCATGCAGTCTAAAGGTTTTGCAGATAAATATGTCTGCTATTTGCACCGTCTTATAAGTGGACTACACTGGTATAAATTGTGCTGCTTTGCTTAACTGATCCATTACTACCATAATAGAATCATTATGATTCTTTGACCTTGGAAAATCATTGATGAAGTCTAAATATATCACCTCCCACTTCCACTCAGGTACCAGTATCGGCTACATCAACCCAGCTAGGTGTCAGTGTTCCACTTTCACTTGCTGGCACTCTCAACACTTGTTTAGATATTTTGCAATATCTCTCCCCATACCTAGCCACAAGTAGTTCTTCTTAATATCGGTTAGCATCTTCTAATACCTATGATTTTCATAGTAGTTACTTTGATGATGCTCATTTAGAATTAGTTCCTTCAACTACATTCTGTTTCGAACAAAAGTCCTCTTCTTGAAAGTTAGCAACCCATATTTATTAATTTCATAATTAGTAGATTTTCCTTGTTTTCTAAACTCCTCTACTTGCTGCCACATAAACTAGTATTCAGGAACATTCTCATCTTCTGCTTTCATTTGCTCCAAGAATCTGCACTCAACCTGATTATAATACAACTCATAGACACAATGCAAATTTCTACTTAACGTATTAGTTACGCTATTCTCCTTACACTTCACATGTTGCATATCAATGTGAAACTCGCTCAGGTTAACATTCCAGCTTGCCTGACGAGAATTAAGGTCGACTTGTCGTTATCTCCAAATCATAAGCTGAGTATCGTTGTTCATGGTATTTTAGTTTTCATGATACATATGCAACCACCTTACCCTCTTGTGCCAAAATCTCTCCAACTCCTTCTTTACTTGCATCTATGCAGACATCAAACTCTTTATTGGGAAAAACTACCCTTAAAAATGGAGCTGTAGTCAATAAAAGTTTTAGCTTTTCAAAAATGCCTTAACATTCCTTCGTCCATTTAAATATTTTTCCCTTCCTTTGTCAAGAGCTAATTGGGAAGGAAATCTTTGAAAATCCTTCGCTGAACCACTGATAATAACTGGCCAACCCCATAGCTGGGTAGTGCCAATCAGTAAGCCACGGGTTCTTCCCTTTCTAATATTTCAAAAGCCACACAAAACCTGGGTGCCAACTTTGCACAAGAGGCCCACCTTAAAGTGCTTTTCTTTGGTTTGATCCTTAAGTTCACATGCTCTCCCACCTAAAACTCACGATCAGTCCTTTTCTTATCTGCTTATAATTTTTTTCTATCACGATATACCTTCATATTTTTCCTGGTATTTTTTAATTTTGACTCCATTTCAGCTAACATTTCCGGTCCAAGCATCAACTTGGTTTCTAGGCTACTCCATTTAATAGGAATTCTACATTATCGTTCGTATAAGGCTTCGAACGGACTCGTCTTAAGGGATTCCTGATATCCATTATTGTATGCAAACTCCACTAGGTGTAGATATTCTTCCCACCTAGTTGGTTTTTGCATTACATACATACATAACATGTCCTCCAGGATCTGATTTACTCGCTCTGTTTTTCCATCCATTTATGGATGGTAGGTAGTGCTAAAATTAATTTGAGTTCCCAATCCTATAAATAATTTTTTTCAGAATGCTGAAGTAAACTTCACATCCCTGTCAGATATGAAAATGTTTGGGATACAATGTAGTCTAAATATTTCTCGCATAAATGTATCCTATTTGCATCGTCTTATAAGTGGACTGCACTGGTATAAAGTGTGTTGCTTTTCTTAACTGATCCACTACTACCATAATAGAATCATTATGCTTCTTTGACCTTGTAAAACCACTGATGAAGTCTAAAGATATCACCTCCCACTTCCACTCAGGTACCAGTATCGGTTGCATCAACCCAGATAGGTGCCGGCATTCCACTTTCACTTGCTAGCACTCTAAACACTTGATTAGATATTCTGCAATATCTCTCCTCATACCTAGCCAGAAGTAGTTCTTCCTAATATCTGTTAGCATCTTCTAATACCTATGATTTCCAAAGTAGTTACTTTGATGATGCTCATTTAGAATTAGTTCCTTCAACTACGTTCTGTTTGGAACAAAAATCATTTTATTGAAAGTTAGCAACCCATATTTATTAATTTCATAATCAACAGATTTTCTATTTTTTCTAAACTCCTTTACTTGCTGCCACATAAACTGGTATTCAAGATCTTTCTCAGCTTCTATTTTCATTGGCTCCAAGAATCTGCACTCAACCTGATTATAATACAACTCATAAACACCATGTAAATTTCTAATTAATGCTTCCGCTACACTATTCTCTTTAGCCTTCACATGCTGCATATCAATGTCAATCTCACTCAGGAAATCATTGCACCTTTCCTGACGAGAATTAAGGTCGGCTTGCTTAAAATAACTAGTTAAGCTACTATGATTAGTTTTAAGTACAAATCTATTTCCAAGCGAGTAGTGCCACCATACAAGTAGTGCATGCACTACGGCTGTTAGATCCAAATCATAAGTTGAGTATCGTTGTTCATGAAATTTTAGTTTTCATGATTCATAGGAAACCACCTTACCCTCTTGTGCAAGAATCGCTCCTACTCCTTCTTTACACACATCTGTGCAGACTTCAAACACTTTATTGGGATCAGCTACCCTTAACACTGGAGCTGTAGTCAATAAAATTTTTAGCTTTTCAAAATGCCTTGATATTCCTTTGTCCACTTAAATATTTTTTCCTTCCTTTGTAAAGAGGTAATTGAGAAGGAAATCTTTTAAAATCCTTCAATGAACCACCGATAATAACTGGCCAAACCTAGAAAGGATTGGATGTCTGTCACATTTTGGGGTATCTTCCATTCCATAATCGTTCTGATTTTATCTCGATCAATTGTGATTCCTTCAGCAGAAATAATGTGACCAAGGTACTGCATTTCTTCCTTGAATAAATGACACTTGCTAAAATTAGCATGTTAGCCATCTATAAAAATTTGTCATATCAAATGGTGGCTAGCTCTTTTTTAGACTTCAAGAAACAATTTCATGGCCAAATTTTGAATTCTTAGAGTCTTATGAAGATAAATTATCCTTTAGTTAATCTTCACTGTTGTTTCCCTCATAAATCCTGAAAAATATGTTGTTTTCCTGAACAAAAATACTGTTGCAAAAAACCCATTTTCCACTTCATTTTACCCCTCCTTTCGCTCATAAATTCACCTCCATTTTCATCCCCTTTTTTCTTCATAAAAATCCTTCCATAAGCCTCATTTAGCCTCCAAAATCACTTCAAGACCCTTTTAAAACCATTCATTCTCTTAACATTTGGTTTAAAAAACCTTCTTTCCACTATCAGAACCCTCAAATTGGCTTAAAAACCCTATTTTTAGCCTAAAAACACTTATTTTACATTATATAGAATTTTAGCCCCCAAGGGCTTAACTTCTATAACCCCTGCCTCTCATGGGACCATAAGCCCTGCAACTGGGCGTTAAAATTCCTTAAAACCCTTTCGTGAAACCCAACTTTCCTTTGTTTAAACGTAAAAACCCGACCTTTCTTTGATTTTTCATAAACCCAATAGTTTGAATTTTTGGTGAAAAATGAACATCGATATAAACCGATCAATGATCATCGGCCAATCACATTGCAAGTTTCCAACTTACCCTTTGTTTCTTCCCTTCCCACCAATGTGATCCAGCGATCAATTCCCAACCGTTGATCTGCTTTATCGTCCCCAAATCCGACGGTCCATATCGCTTCCCGTTCAATAGCCGCCCTTCCGCCTTTGGCTTTCACGATTAAATCTTAAATGGTGATCTAGTTTTTAGATCGACAGTCCTCGCTCCATCACATCGCAAATTTTCTTTCGTTCATTCCCTTTCCCTCCATTGATTTTTGACCTTGCGATCCAATCTGGACCATCCATTTCATAGATCCAACGGTCCAGATCAAACCCCACTTCCCTTTGATATTTCATAAAACTTGATAGTGTATTTCCTTAGTAAAGATCCACCATCGATCTGTACAGATCAACAGTCCACATTTCTCCCAATATTCGCCTGAACCCGTGCCTCATATTCCTTTCATTTCCCTGAGATTAAATATGAGTCGTCAATATTTTAGATCCTATGGTCCATATTCAACCCAATAGGCCTAGTTCCTTTGGGACCTACCTTCCCCCTCGACAGATCTCAACTGTCCATTCCCAAGGTACAACGGTCCAGATCTAAACCTCCTTGAACTTGCCCACCATTTTCCGCCCGTGCATCTTATCTCATCACGCTCTCATTCCCACCCTCGGATCTCCCAGGCTCTCATCCGACGGTTGCTACCCCATATCGGGTAAGTTTGTGCCCGAACATTAATGCCAAAAAATTACGCGATATGGGTGGTTTTTAAAGAACACGTGTCAAGCGCAGACCCATATCGCATTGTTCTGGCAAAATTCTAAAACCACTTTGGGGAAACGCAAAACCAGCGATTTTTTCAGCCGAAACCACCTTTCCCCATCACATTACATTTTCTCATTTAAAATCTCTGTTGTTCGTTATTTTCATCCAATGGCCCTGATTGCATATAACCATTAAGCCCATCCCCCTCCACCATTATTTCTAGAGATTTCATCAAAGAATCTCGGCTATCGATCTCTGTTAGTTGATCTAATCTAACGACCCAGATCATTCTGCAACCCCAAATTTAATTTGACCCCATTTCACCTCCGCCAAAGATTTTTGCCCCTTTTCATTACATTTTCCTCCATTCCGTTATAATGTCACCCCCTCCGCATTATAAACTCCCAACTAATCTCTACCGTTGATCAAACCAGATCAACAGCTCGAACTTAATCTAACTCTCATTCATCCAACCGAATCCCCTGTTGACCCCAGCAAGCAATCCTGACCGTTGGTTGATTTCATCCAAAGGTCATGATTAAACCTAACCTCCAAAGCAGTCTTATCCTATTCCTTCATGGATTTTCTTAACTTGTCTTTGTTTTTGTGCATTTTAAAGGTTTCTCAACTATTTGAAGAGGAAATCAAAGACTGAGGATGACGATCCCTCAGGCCACTATTCATGAATAAGATCAATCTACAGGGTTTATAATTATGATTTATCGGTGCCTCATGAGCAATGGTAAGATTATAAAACCCCCTGCACACCTGCAAAAGCAACATAAACATAGTGAACCTTCATTTTACAAAGAGTATCAATGTGAAAGGGTGAGATCACAACAGAAATCAAAGTTTAAAGGCTTTAAACATAGTTTGAAGGATTAAGGCATAAATTCAACTATGAAAGGCCTAATCCACACAGTTAAACATAACGTGAAGACTAGAAGACAGAAATTAAGCCTAATCAAGCATAAAACACAGATCAAAAGCAAATTAACAGTGTTTTAGGGGAAAAAATCAGATCTATTAATCTGAGAAACCTCCACTGCCACATCAGAGGCTAATTAAATCCTCTCCAACTACCAAAAGCCACCCGCAACCTCAAAGAAATAAATGAAGGCATATTTATTGCCTATTTCAAAGATATTTGTTTAAAGATAGTTGAACATTTATTTCAAATAAAAGAAACTTATTACTAACTATCAACAAAGTTATTATAAGGATAAGAAACAACCTTGATGTCAATTTTCTTGTCTATCAGGCCTAATAAAGGAGAACATAGTTATGAAACAGAGATATAGATAGGATGCATTGTTGCCTTATGCATTGCATAGTTTTCAAGGCTAGGGATTGCATTAATTGTGGAATTAATGATAATTTAACCCTAAAAACTCTCCCACCTCCTCATTTTCTTATAAAATCCCATTGAGGAGTACATTGTAAGGGTTGGTTGTTGAGCTTTGATGTAATGCTTGTGCTTGAACCTTTCTACATGTAAATAGTTTTTAGAGGTTCTTGAAGCTCTGGTTGTGATCAAAGCAGTTAGGCTAAGAAGAGAAGATGATTGCTGTACTGAAACATTGGACTTAAAGTATGTAACTGGATTGACATCAATATACAAGCTATTTTCTAGAATCCTAGTCTATATCATTGGTGAAGTACTTCTTACTGTGTCATTGTTTTCTTTCATGTATGCCATTTTGTTCACTTTTCTCTGATAAAGAACATCAAGCATATAGTTACGATTTACTATTTACAATACCCTTCTCTGACTGATAAGCTTTATATCTATGTTTTCCTCTTGTTGTGTGTTTAAGAATGACTTAAGTTAACTGTAAAAATTATCAAGGAATGTTGGTTTGTCCCTGTCTTGATGTGCGAAAATTGAAAGGAAGTTCTTGAATGATGTTTTCATTATATGCTAAGTAGAGTTGGACTAGGGAAGTTTATGGTTTGCCCTGTCTTCTAGTTCTTTCTCCAACAGCTGTTTTGAAAGTTTCCCTAAGAGTATGTTGAAAGTAGGTTTAGATTTTAATGCATCTTTCTTGATCTTAAGCTACACTTTGTTTTCTTATTTTTTTTCATCCCTTCTAAAAGTAGTCATGTGGATTGTTGGATTGTTTATCTGATAATTTATCTTTAATATCAGCTTGTCCAAAGAATTTTATGGTTAGCCTTTTCCTTTGGTTGCTTTTAAACAGTTGCTTAAAAGGATTTTCTTATTTGGAAAGTTGATAAATCCTTGTTGAAATTATTTACTTTTTCCATCTTCTCAACACTTTTAATGTTCCATTCATCATTTAATCTAAAGGATATTTTGATATACATGACTTGCCCCTTGGATCACTCTTGATATTATTGCATAATTAAACCCTTTTATGACTCCATAGCCCAATGGATTAAGTGTTGTTTCATATTTATCCTATCTGCCAAATCTTGTTATGATTGTTCACACCTTCACCCCTTTGAAACTCTTTCATTTTAGGACTTTCCACTCAATTAAAAATCATGCTCAACCATCCAAAACCAAAAAAAACCCTTTTCTTAATAAATAGCCTAATATCACATTTCAAGCCTTAAAGATAAATCAATCTTTGAACTTATTAGAGAGATCCCTCTCTGGATTCAGCAGGGCTAGATCCTACAATCCCAAAGTGGTTCATAATGTTGTCTCTGCAGCTTTAGTCTTAGCAATCTGTTAATGTTACAGGGAACTAACATGTCTGGCGACTCCACTAGGGACTTCTAAGTAAATCCTTGAAACAAAAAACTCAGTGTTTAGTGTATTATAAGTAGCCCTCTTCAAGCACTACCAAGAAAATGGTAATCATGATAGAACTTATTTGAATCAGTGACAATTTTTTCAACCCTTAGGATTCTCATAAGAGCTTATCAAACCTTGAAGTAATCAGCTAGCTTAGCCATAAGAGTAAAATTTCTTTGTCTCATCACCGTAGATAAGTGTTGAAGAAGATTTAGGATACTCTTAGAACCCATAGGACCGAATAAACTCAAAAAACCCAAAAATATGTCAGATTGGTATTCAAATAAACATGGTGGTGGACCATAAATCATTTTACCTCCAGAAGAGCTAAAAATTTCCACCTAGTGACTCCACAATCCAAAACAGACCTTAAGACTCCACTGGGAAACCTAGTATCATTATAACATCATTTAAAATCAGTTAAGAAGACTTTAAGATTTAAATTTTTCTTGTTTGAAGATCAGTTAGCCTCCTAAAGATTGTCATATTGGGTTAAATTTTTCTTGTAAATTGGGTCTAAAAAACATAGCATAGTGGCTCCTAGAAGGATTCATACTAGAGTGTATCCCAACCCAAACCCTCCTGAGATAGTTGATAAGCCTGATAGAATACTTAGGAAGTCTCCTAAGGCTAAAAATTCAAATATTGTCAGACCACTCCATAGAGCTAATTCTGTTCCTGAAAACCTTACAGCTCTACAACAATCACAAGTTGACTTAAGGAACCCATTCAGAACTAGGTCCCTTGATGATATAATTTAGAAAGACTCTGACTCTCCACCTTCATCCCAAGACATAAGTGAGCATCCTAGTAGCAGAGAAACTACTCCACCTGATTTACATTTCCTTCATAATTTTGGTTTCTCTCATCCAAGATCACCTCAACAGTATCTTGATGGTCCATCCACTTTTGATCCTCATACCTCCGTTGACCAAAACAATCCACTTTAGCCCACTTTCCCTCTTGTTAATCCACCACCTGTAAATCCACCTTTACCTCCTATCATGGAAACATGGTATGCTCCCTTGGTCCTTCATTTACCTTTAGTAAATCTTCCAAAGGACTATCAGTCCAAGATACCATTATATGATGCTAGTGGTGCTACTACTGCTTCACAACATGTGGAAAATATGAATGACTACTTTGATAGAAATGAGATTGATGATGAATTTGTCAAACTTAGATTATTTTCTCAAAGTCTAGGGGGAGAAGCAAGAAAATGGTTCAAAGGCTTAACCCCTCACAGTATTAATGATCTCCAAGCCTTCCATTATTTATTCTTAAACAAATGGGAAATTAAGAAAAATCCTCTCCGAATACTTTCTGACTACAAGAATCTCAAAAGAAACACTAGGGAAGTGTTTAAGCTTATTGCACTAGGTTCAATAATGTGTATAATGCACTTCCCCTAGATCTGAAACCTCCACAAGGCTCAACCTTAAACAATTTTCCTGAAGGATTTGATCCTGAAATGGCTTATGAACTTAGAGAAAGAGATCCTCTAACTTTAGAAGATATGCAAAAAGGAGCCTTAGCTGTGGAAGTAAATATAATGGAGAAAAGAGCTAGAATGAAAAACGAGAAGAAAGTATCATTTAGAGAGGAATCTACACCTTCCACATCTAGCTCAAAGATGGAAAGAATGATGGAGGAGATGATGAAAGAGATGAGCATGCTTGAGAGAGCACAAGCTAGTCAAAACCAAAAAGCTCCTCAAAACAAAAATCAAAATCAAAATCAGAATTTTAGGAGTAACCATCCTCAAAATAGATCAAGGGATGATGATCAACAAATTACACCTCCTTTTCATCAATACTATGTAATTGAGGTTGAAGAAACAAGTGAGAAAACAACGAAAGAAGACATAAACATGTTTGGAGTGGATAAAGATACTTTTGAAGTTCATTACAATAGAAAACAAGGTCTTTACACACCCTACAATGATAAAAGAGCAGAGGATGAATATTACTATCAAGAGCTGGAAAATGTCATCATAGAAACCTCGAAAGAGTATGACCCTAGGAGAAAAAAGAATCTGGAAAATCCCAGCATTAAAGCCTCTGAAAATCCTGCAAAAAACAGCCCTGTGAATAAACCCAAAGTTACAAAATAGAAAGACAAAACAGTGGCTGTAAATTCTGATAAGAACAAAGAGAAAGCCACTCAAATGAATGAAAAATATAGTGTATACCTTAGCAGCATTAGCACCCCAGCTAGTGCTCCTGTTAAAACAATTTTGACCAACGTAAATAGAGAAAATCAGCAAGCTGATTTTGCTGAGAAAATGGTGGTTAATAAGGCTAAAACAAGCATTGTAAAAAATCATATCCCTTTTATTTTAGAGCAGGAAATTTCCAAGATAAAAATCTATGTTTCTCTTACTAAATTAGCCACCCAAGATATATATAGATCACAAATTTTGGAGGCTTTTAGCATAACAGAAAATAATGACACTGTCAATCTTAATGATGACCAACCAAAACTCTTATTTGGTCCCAAGATTGAAGGTAGATATCAAGAAGGACCATTTTCTCCTTTTTATGTTAGTTTGAAGATTCATGACAAAATTTTACACAACGCTATGCATGACTTAGGGGCCTCTCATAACTTAATGCCAGAATCAGTGATGGAGAGCCTGGGCCTTGAAATTACTAGACCATACAAACATCTATACTCCTTTGACTCCAGTAGAGTGAAATGCCTAGGTTTGATCAAGGACCTTTGTGTAAACTTAGCATAGATTCCATCCAAGTGTTTAGTAATGGATATTGTAGTGGCTGATGTACCCCCAAAGTATGGTATGCTATTATCAAGATCTTGGGAAGCTAAGTTACAAGGAACAATGCAAATGGATATGACATATGCTACCATCCCTGTTTTTAATCAAAAAAGAAGACTTTATAGGGAAAATCATATGCAATACATGGTAAGTAGCTAAGAAAGACAAAAAAACTCTCCTATATATTCTGTACATACAGGCCTTGACTCATTTATTCTCTTCAATCGTGAAATACTTAATGAGTAGGAAACCTTAATTGATTTAGTGGCCACTCCTCACTATAATGTAGTGGTAGACATAGAAAAAGAAGGAGACATAACAGAAAGGTCAAAACAGTGTGTCAAAATAGAAAATCATTGTAAATTAATCACGGGCCTAGAGCTACAAAACAATCATCCATTACTTGTTAACTTTGAGAACCAAGAGATGAATCCTCAACTTAATGAAGAACATGAGGAACTAGAAAAATTTCAACACATTATTGACTGTCAAGAACAATTTGAAAGCACACAAGATAAAGAGGGCAGCAGCCAAGCTAGTAATTATGAAGCTAGTCCTCTTTGGAGTATGAATTTTAATGGGTCTTGCACTTAGAACAATGCAAGTGCAGGCATTTGGATACATAACACTGAAAATAATCACACTGAAGGTCATTCCTACAGATTAAATTTTCAATGTTCAAATAACATAGCTGAGTATGAATCCCTCCTTTTAGGCTTACAGTTGTTGAAGAAATTAGGAGCTAAAAGGATAAAATTTCATGGGGATTCAGATTTAATTGTGAGGCAAGTGAATGGAGAATATAGTGCCAAACACCCCAAACTTAGAGCCTATAGAAATGATGTCATGGAATTACTAAGAACATTTGAGGAATCCAAACTTATCTTCATCGCAAGAGATCAAAATATCATTGCCCATAGTTTAGCTTTTGTTTCTAGAACATGTTTAACACCTTATGAAACCAAACAATGCACTACCCAAATCAATTTTAGACCAGCTATCCCTGATAATGAGAAATATTGGCAAGTGTTTGATGGAGATAAACAAATAGAAGACTTCCTATAGTCCAAAAATGAATTTGAACTACCAAGTTTAGATTCAGATTATGAACATGATTGTTCTACTGAGGAAAATCTACTTGATGAAGAAGAAAACTCTCCATAGATTGCTGTTATAAATCTCTTAGCTAATAAATCTGAACATCACAGAAATTAGTGCAGATTTAGGAAAATAAGACCTAGAAATGCTACAATATAACACTCAAAGTTTGCCAAAAGGTTCAGTCCCATTAGAAGAGTTTTTTGATTCCAATGATGTTGCCAAGAAACTAAAGCTAGAGCTTGTAGAAACTGAAGTAGAAGAGTGTAATATAGGCAGTGAACTAAAACCAAAGATGATCAAACTACCTGAAACTTTACCAGCTCACATCAAACTCAAATACATAGAGTTTTTTAAAGAATTTTCTGATGTTTTTGCATGGATTTATGAGGATCTAAAGTCCTATGACACACAAATAATTCAACACAAGATACCCCTTGAAGAAAACCAAAATCCCTTTAAGAAAAAATTTCACAGAATCAATCATGTTCAATTACCTTTGGTTGAGAAGGAAATCAAGAAAATGTATCAAGCTGAAATTATTGTCCCTATTAGATATTCATAGTGGGTGTCTAATCTAGTGTCAGTTAGGAAGAAAACATCCAACATTAGGATTTTTACTGACTTTAGAAACTTAAACAAGGCCTCATGAAGGACAACTACCCTTAGTCCAAGATGGATCATATTTTTCAAAGAGTAGTTGGTTATAAAAGAATTTCTTTGCTACATGGATTCTCAGGATACAATCTGATTTTAGTACATCCTGATGATCAACTGAAAACAACTTTTACTACAGCTTGGGGCACTTTCATGTATGTGAAAATGTCTTTTGGTTTAATGAATGCTGGTGCTACATTTCAGAGAACCATGGATATTTCATTCTTGAAAGAATTAGGCTACTTCATCATTATTTACCTTGATGAAATCACTTTTTTTTTCCAACACAGATGAAGATCACCTAGAGCACTTGAGAATAGTCTTTGAGAAATGAAAAAAATTAGGATTATCTTTGAATCTGAAGAAAAAAATGTTTGGTCTCCAATAAGGTAAACTACTTGGACACATCATATTAGAAGAGGGGATAAAGATAGACCCAAAAAGGATTGAGAGTATATTTCAAATTGCTCATCCTAGAAAGATCAAGGAACTTCAATATTTCATTGGAAATATTAATTTCTTGAGAAGGTTCATACCCAACTTAGCTGAACTCGTTAGAAACATAAAAAACATGCTGAAGAAGGGATACGAGGTTAAATGGAAATTGGAAGCAAACAAATCATTTGAACTAGTGAAACAAGCATTAACAAAAACACCAGTTCTCATAAGTCCTGATTTTTCAAAAGATTTTTTCATTTTTTCATTTGCATCAGAACATACAGTGGTTGTTGTCCTATTGCAGAAAAATCCACAGGGAGAAGAGAAGCCAATTGCATTCTTTAGCAAGGCATTGAGAGATTCTCCTCTAAAGTATAACATCATGGAAAAACAAGCCTTTGCCTTAGTCAAAGCCTTAAAATACTTCAGAGTCTACATTCTACACTCCCACATAATTGCATTTGTCCCAAACTTGGTTGTGAAAGACATTCTAACACAAAACCCAGATGGCAAGAGAGGTAAGTGGATAGCTTTGATACTTGAATATGATTTAGAAATCAAGCCCACTAAACTCATTAAAGGCCAGGGACTAGAAATATTAATGGCTAAGTCTAATTTTGAAGCTCTTGATATAAACATGATAAATGCATTAGATGAACAAGAGGAATTATAAACTCCCATTGTTGAAGATCATTTTATGAATTCCTCCTGGTATGCTGATATTTTATATGGTTTGCTCAATTTTAATATACCTCCTGGTTTGTCTAAGACAAAGGAAAGGTTTTTAAAGTTAAAATCTGTTAACTACAGCATTTTAGATAAATGTCAATTTTTGAAAAATGCTAGTGGGTTATTGCTTAGATGTTTGTCTAAGAATGATGCAGAGAAAATCAAGCATGAGTTCCATGAAGGAGAATGTGGAGGCCACCTCTATTGGAAGACAACTGCAAAAAAAATACTTAGAGCTGGTTACTATTGGCCCACCCTCTTTCATGATGTCCATAAAATAATTATTGACTGTCATACATGCCAACTCTTTGAAGGCAAAATAAAATTTCTTCCTTTACCTTTGCATCCAATCACTGTTGAAGCTCCATTTCAACAATGGGGTCTAGAATTCATAGGGGAAATCCATCCACCCTCATTTGCCCAACATAGATGGATTCTCACTGCAACAGACTACTTTAACAAATGGATAGAAGCCTTCCCTTGTAGGCAAGCCAATGATTTTGTCATCATAAAATTTATTGAAAATCATATCCTATCTAGATTCAGCTGCCCTAGGAAGATTATCACTGACAATGCTGCTGCATTTGGATCCAAAAAGATGGTTGAATTCTGTCACAAATATCATATTACATTGGGCCATTCCACTTCTTATTACCCTGAAGGTAATGGGTTGGTAGAATCCTCAAACAAAATTTTGGTGAACATAATCAAGAAGTTGCTGGAGGACACTAAGAAATCTTGGTAGAAAAAGCTAGTACATGCACTTTGGGCTGACAGATTAACACTTAAAAAATCGATTGGAATGTCACCTTACCAGCTTGTTTATGAAGTAGATGCAATTTTTCCAACCATCCTAGGAGTGCCAGTCATGAAGCTGATCCAAGAAGTACAGTCTGAAGACAATGACATGATCAGAAGAATTAATCAGACTATACATCTTCAGCAAACCAGAGAGGAAGTCTACAACAGAGAATTACAACAGCAAGAAATCATCAACAAGATTTTTTATAGAAGGAAAAAGGCCAGTGATTTCAGCATTGGTGACAAAGTTTTAAAGTGGGATTCAAGGAGAGAAGATAAGGGAAAGCATGGGAAATTTGATAACTTATTGCTTGGCCCTTATCTCATTCATTCTATTGCTGGTAAAAATGCCTATTCTGCAAGAATTAAATGGAGCTGAACTTTTTGGTGGTCGTGTCAATGGCGGGATGCTCAAACATTATTTTTCTTGACCATATCAAGTTTGGAAGACTTTTTATTTTTTTTCATTGTAAAAATTACATCCATCATTGCATTCAAATTTAGAAAAATAAAAAATATGAAAACAATATAAAGAGAAAAGAGGGAAAATTGTAAAAAACAAGAAAGTTACAACCCCATACCAAAAAAAATAAAAAAGAAGAAGACTAATTAGTTTTCAATTTACTTTTGATAGGTTAGTGAAATACATTTTCCAAAAAGCTTAATCTTGGCTTATCAGTTAGGTAGATTAGGATAGAAGAAAAAGGTTCAAAGAAGCTCAAAATATGAACCTATGAGTTTCAAAAAGATGCATGGCTCTAATTTGTTTAAATTTTGAGACAAAGATAGAAGAAAATTGGTTCTAATATGCCCAAAACTTGAACCAGAGAACAAAGAAAGAACAACTCAAACAAGCCTAAAAACAGAGCTGGAGAAAAGTGAAGGATATTCTTAAACTTTAAGATCTTAATCCTTCACCATTTTGCCTTAATTTTCTGCAAATTTTAGTGTATGTGCAGCTTTTTTTTTATGCCATAGACCAGCAACAAGTTAGACTATTCAATCCTAACTTGTTTTCTTTTAAATTTCTGTTTTAGAAGTTAGTAAATAAAAATATGTCAAACAGTCTAATCCTGATAGATAGTAGTTAGGTAGAGAAGCTTATGAAATCAAATGCTTAATCTGAGTTCATGGAGAAATAAGGGTAGAACTGGACTATTTTTATGCTTTCAAATGAGTAAAATGTTTGTAAAAAGAGTTTGTCAATTCAAATGCACTCTGAAAGAAGAAAAAATGTTACATCATTAGGATTGGGTAGGTAGAGAGCTTGTTTTGATAGAACTCCATTGTTTTTAATGGTTGTTAACATTGTCAGAGCAAAAGAAGATCAACAAAGGAAAGAAAGATGCAGCCCAATGGATGAGGCATTGATCAGCTTCCAGAGAAGACATGTCTAAAGTTCTTGACACCTTCAAGAAGGTGCCATCCCCATGTGGAGCCACTGTTATCCACCTATAATAATTTGTCATATCAAATGGTGCCTAGATTTTTTTTAGACTTAAAGAAATAATTTCATGGCCAAATTGTGAATTCTTAATGTCTTATGAAGATAACTTATGCTTTAGTTAATCTTCATTGTTGTTTCCATCATAAATCCTAAAAAATCTGTTGTTTTCCAGAAGAAAAGACTGTTGCAAAAAACCCATTTTCCCCTTCGTTTTACCCCTGATTTCACTCATAAATTGACCAGCATTTTCATCCCCTTTTTTCTTCATAAAAATCCTTCCATAAGCCTCATTTAACCTCCAAAATCACTTCAAGACCCTTTTAGAACCATACGGTCTCTCACCATTTGGTTTAAAAAACCTTCTTTCCGCTATCGAAACCCTTAAATTGGCTTAAAAACCCTGTTTTTAGCCTAAAAACACTTGTATTACATTATATAGAATTTTAGCCCCCGAGAGCTTAACTTCTATAACCCCCGCCTCTCATGGGACCATAAGCCCTGCAACCAAGCACTAAAATTCCTTAAAACCCTTTCCCGAAACCCAACTTTCCTTTGTTTAAACGTAAAAACCCGACTTTGCTTTGATTTTTCATAAACCCAATAGTTTGAAGTTTCGGTGAAAACTAACCATCTATCTAAACCGATCAACGATCATCGGCCAATCGCATCGCAAGTTTTCAACTTACCCTTTGTTTTTTCCCTTCCAGCTGATGCGATCCAACAATCAATTCTCGACCATTGATCTACTTTATCGTGCCCAGATCCGATGGTCCATATTGCTCCTGGTTCAACACCTGCCCTTCCGCCTTTGGATTTCACGATTAAATCCTGACCGACGATCTAGTTTTTAGATCGACGGTCCTCGCTCCATTGCATCGAAAAATTTCTTTTGTCCATTTCCTTTCCCTCCACCGATTTGAGACCCTGCGATCCAATCTGGACAGTCCATTTCATAGATCCAACAGTCCAAATCAAACCCCACTTCCCTTTGATATTTCATAAAACCCGAGAGTGTAATTCCTTAGTAAATATCCACCATCGATCTTTGCAGATTAATAGTCCACATTTCACCTGATCTTCGCCTGATCCCCTGCCTCATATTCCTTTCATTTCCTTCAGATTAAATCTGAGCCGTCAATATTTTAGATCCTATGGTCCATATTCAACCCGATAGGCCCAACTCCTTTGGGACCTACCTTCCCCCTCGACAGATCTCGACCATCCATTCCCGAGATCCAACGGTCCAGATCTAAACCACCTTGACCCTGCCCACCATTTTCCGCCCGCACATCTTATCTCATCGCGCTCTCATTCCCATCGTTGGATCTCCCCGCCTCTCATCCGATGGTTCCTATCCCATATCGCGTAAATTTACGCCTGAACGTTAATGCAAAAAAATTACGTGATATGGGCGATTTTTAAAGAACACGTGTCAAGCGTAGACCCATATTGCATTGTTCTAGAAAAATTCTAAAACCACTTTGGGGCAGCGGGAAACCAACATTTTCTTTAGCTGAAACCACCTTTCCCCATCACTTTACATTTTCTTGTTTGAAATCTTCGTCGTTCGTTATTTTCATCCAACGACCTACACTTCATCTAACCATTAAGCCCATCACCCTCCACCATTCTTTCTGGAGATTTCATCAAGGAATATCTGCCATTGATCTCTGTTAGTTGATCTAATCCAACCGCCCAGATCATTCTGCAACCCCAAATTTGATTTAACCCCATTTCGCCTCCGCCAAAGATTTTTTGCCCCTTTTCATTACATTTTCCTCCATTCCGTTAGAATCTTACCCCCTCCGCATTATAAAATCCTGATTAATCTCAGTCGTTGATCAACCCAAATCGACGACCTAGACTTAATCTAACTCTCATTCATCCAACCGGCTCCCCTGTTGACCCCAGCAACCAATCCCGACCATTGGCTGATTTCATCCAACAGTCATGATTAAACCTAACCTCCAAAGTAGTCTTATCCTATTCCTTCACGGATTTTCTTAACTTTTCTGTGTTTTTGCAAGTTTTAAAGGTTTCTCAACTGTTTGAAGAGAAAATAAAAGGTTGGGGATGACGATCCCTCAGGCCACTATTCATGAAGAATATCAATCTACAGGGTTCGTAATTACGATTTATCCATGCCTCATGAGCATTGGTAACATTATAAAACCCCCCACACACATGCAAAAGCAACATAAACACAGTGAACCTTCATTTTACAGAGAGTATTAGTGTCAAAGGGTGAGATCACAACAGAAATCAAAGTTTAAAGGTTTTAAACACAGTTTGAAGGATTAAAGCATAAATTCAACTATCAAAGGCCTAATCCACACAGTTAAAGACAGTGTGAAGACCAGAAGATATAAATTAAGCCTAATCAGGCCTAAAACACAGATAAAAAAAAAATTAACGGTGTTTTAGGGAAAAACAATCAGATCTATTAATCCGAGAAACCTCCACTACCACATCAGAGGCTAATTAAATCCTTTCTAGCTACCAAAAGCCACCTGCAGCCTCAAAGAAATCAACCAAGGCATAGCTATTGCCTATTTCAAAGATATTTTTTTTAAAGACAGTTGAACAGTTATTTCAAATCAAAGAAAATTATTACTAACTATTAGCAAAGTTATTATAAGAATAAGAAACAACCCTGAAGTCAATTTTCTCGTCTTTCCAGCCTCATCAAGTATAATAGAGTTATGAAACAGAGATACAGATAGGATGCATTCATGCCTTATGCCTTGCATAGTTTTCAAGGCTAGGGATTGCATTAATTGTGGAATTAATGATACTTTAACCCTAGAAACTCTCCCACCTCCTCATTTTCTTATAAAATCCCATTGAGGAGTACATTGTAAGGGCTGGTTGTTGAACTTTGATGTAATACTTGTGCTCGAAAATTTATACATGTGAATAGTTTTCAGAGGCTCTTGAAGCTCTGTTTGTGATCGAAGCAGTTAGGCTGAGAAGAGAAGATGATTTTTGTACTGAAACATTGGACTTGAAGTATGTAACTGGATTGACATCAATATGCAAGTTGGTTTTTGGGATCCTGGTATATATCATTGGTGAAGTACTTCTTATTGTGTTATTGTTTTCTTTCATGTATGTCATTTTGTTCACTTTTCTCTAATAAAGAACAACAAGCATATAGTTAGGATTTACTGTTTACAGTACCTTTCTCTGACTAATAAGCTTTATCTTTATGTTTTCCTCCTATTGTGTGTTTAAGAATGACTTAAGTTAAGTGTAAACATTGTCAAGGAATGTTGGTTTTTCCCTATCTTGATGTGCGAAACTTGAAAGGAAGTCCTTGAATGATGTTTTCATTATATGCCAAGTAGAGTTGGACTAGGAAAGTTTATGGTTTGCCCTGTCTTCTAGTTCTTTCTCCAACAGTTGTTTTGAAGGTTTTCCTAAGAGTATGCTGAAAGCAGGTTTAGATTTTAATGCATCTTGCTTGATCTTAACCTACACTTTGTTTTCTTATTTGTTTTCATCCCTTCTGAAAGTATTCATATGGATTGCTGGATTTTTTGTCTGATAAGTTATATTTAATACGACCTTGTCCAAAGAAGATTATGGTTAGCCTTGTCCTTTGGTTGGTTTTAAACAGTTGCTTAAAAGGCTTTTCTTGTTTGGAAAGTTGATAAATCCTTGTTGAAATTATTGACTTTTTCCATCTTCTTAACACTTTTAATGTTCCATTCATCATTTAATCTAAAGGATATTTTGATATTGATGACTTTCCCCTTGGATCACTCTTGAGATTGTTTCACAATTAAATCCTTTTATGACTCCATAGCCCAATGGATTAAGTGTTGTTTCATATCTATCCTATCAGCCAAATCTTGTTCTGATTTTTCACACCTTCACCCCTTTGAAACTCTTTCATTTTAGGACTTTCCACTCAATTAAAAATCATGCTAAACCATCCAAAAACAAAAAAAACTCTTGTTCTTAATAATTAGCCTAATATCACATTTCAAGCCTTAAATATAAATCAATATTTACACTTATTAGAGAGATCCTTCTATGGATTCAGGAGGGTTAGATCGTAGAATCCCAAAGTGGTTCATAATTTTGTCTCTGCAGCTTTAGTCTTACCAATATGCTAAAGTTACAGGGAACTAACATAGCATACAAATTATGTTTCCATAGCATTTCCATCACTATCCGTAAGTTCTCTTTATGCTATTATGCATTCTTGGAATAGACTAATATGTCATCAATAAATATTAACACAAAATTATCCAGAAAGGGGTGGAATATACCATTAATCAACCTTATAAAGGTTGTTGGTGCATTAGTAAATCAAAATGGTAACTTGTAGTGTTTGTACCTGGTACGAAAATTAGTTTTATATATGTCTTCGTCTTTTATCTAGATCTAATGATATCCCAACCTTAGATCTATATTTGATAACACTGTGGCTCCCTGCACTTGATTAAATAGATCATCAATCCGTGGTAAAGGGTATCTAATTTTTACAGTTAATTTGTTGAGTTGGCGATAATCCATGCACATTCGCATGGTTCCATCTATCTTCTTCATGAATAACACTGGTGCTTCTCAAGGAGATACACTTGGTTGGATGTACCCTTTATTCAAAATTTATTGTAACTGCATCTTCAATTCTTTCAATTCTGGTACGCTCATTTGGTATGGTGTCCTTGAAATCAGTGATGCTCCAGGTATTAGTTCTATCGTAAAATCAATGTCCCTTATGGGTGGAAAATCTAGTATTTCTTCTGGAAATACGTCTATAAATTCTTTTATTATCGGGATATTTTTCCATCATTAAGGCCTTTTCTTTGGAATTAGTAAATCCCACTTGGATGGCATATAACTTTCATCCCTTCCTCATGCACGTATGCATTTGAGATGCTGTGATAGGACGCAACTGCACAAGTTTCTTTATACCTTGAATTTCCTTACGGGTTGCATCTTGAATTCTGTGATATATGAATTTTTCTTTATAGTCTACGAACATGCAGTGCTTCTCAAACTAGTCCATACCAAGTAGCACATCATAGCATCCCAGAGGTAGTATATTCAGGTCTACAGTTAGCTACTTTTCACTAATTTGTAGTGCACAGTTCATAATATTCGCACAAACATTTCTCTTTGCCCCCATGGCTAACTATACCAGCCATGGATTTCTAAATTTCTTACACTGCAATTTAAAAATCTCTACTACTTTGAGACTTACGTAGCTTAAACTTGCACCTGGGTCTACCAAAATATATGCAGGTTGAGAGAGTAATTTAGCATTCAATTCTATCATTGTTGGTTGGTAATTTTCCTGTCGATAATCCAAGGCTGCGTTAATTATGGGTATATTTATAGCTACATCTCATACTATTAATGCTTCTTGTAAGTTAGTAATTTCCTCACTCCTTCCTCGCTCTGGAAAATTTCTGTAGTAGTGTGCCTCACCACATCCCCAACGCTGTAAGGGTGGTTTCTGATTTTATGTTTGATCTGGTTTGCTAGAAGCTTCCCCAGGCTTATCTTTCGTAGGCCATATTATTCTTTGATGATTCCTTCCAAACTATTGGTTAAATGAGCTTCTAGTAGCACTCTTGAAATTATTTTTTCTATTTTTCTTCAAACTAGAACTGCCCTTATGTTCTTTCTTTGTCTGCCAGCTTTTACCTTGCTCTCCTTTTCCTTTAGCTTGCTACTAGCAAATTCTCGCCTTCCAGATTTCCTCGTCCATAGTTTTTGGATTCAAAAACTCAATTCATTCCTTCATATGAGTTGGAAAAATACTCAGGAACCATTGTATTTTTGTCTTTTCATCCCTTAAATAAGGAACATAAAGGAGTAAGGAAATGAACTTGGTGATGTATTCATCCATCATCATTTGTCCCATATCCAAGTCACGGAACTCTCTATATTTTTCATCATAGAAGAATTCAGTTAATTATTTATCCTTAAAACATTGTTGGAATGAATCCCAAGTTACGTTTTGATCATATATACTGTGGACATTTTTCACCTCCTCCCACCATATTGTGGCCTTTTCCTTCAACGGATAAATGGACAATCTAGATTTAAGATTTCTGCTATATTCGTAAACTTAAAAAATACTTGTTCATATTTATCAGCCATGCCTCAGCCACCTCTTCCTCCACTACATCAAACGTCGGTGGTTTTATCTTTTGAAATTCACCTTGTAGTTCCACTTTCTATCTCTTAACTTCTTTCTAATTTACCTTGTTGTAGTTTTTATTTTTATTAATCTACTGAGACTAACTTCTCTCCATTCTATCAATAATTTTTTCTCTTGCTTGTTCCTCATTTCCTTCCTGCATGTTTATGTCAGGGCGTGGTTGTTCCATCCCCTGATTTTATTTATTTGAGAGGCTTTTTAATATCCTATCCTGCTCTTGCATCAAACACGCATTATCACTTCGGACCCTGACCATTTCCTCTTGTAGCTTCTGTATTTTATTTAATAGAATGCTAGTTTGGTGTTGTTTTTCCTCCAGTAGTCTACTTGATTGCTCATTTTGATCCACACTTAGGTGCACCCACAACTTTGAATTCATTTCTAGTCTGGGTTGAGGTTCCCAGGTATTCTGGGGTGGATGTTGTGTTTGTTCCCTTATCATAATATCTCATTTTATACTTCTTTTCTTTGTGCATTAGTATACACACAACTTAAAACGTTAGTTGACCCATCGGGTCCCAGTGTAAAAATGTTGCTCTGATACCATTTGTAACATACATCGTTATACCCATAAAAAAAAAATCAAAATAGTTACTATTACTAAGAACATCTACGCATAAATATAATTTAACCTTTATATACTCTACACTCTTAACATTATATTATATTATATACCCGTTACCATTAATACATATATCAATGTTCACTGTCGAAGACATAATACGTTAGCAGGAATAATACATATATCAATGTTTTACTGTCGAAAACATAATATATTAGCAAGACTATTTATTCAGCATAAAATCCATAGTCTAAGACTATGGTTAACATTTCGTATATTCCATCTTATGAGTTTCCAAACTGACATATTCCTTTTCGCTTTAAGATATTCCTTGTACTCACATTCAATGTGATCTAAATTCTATTTTAAACAATTAGTTTTTTAGTCCGACATGGTACACATTGATATGAATACAACATTCAAATAAGTCATTGATTAATCCACCTACGTGTTGTTCAATACTTATGATTGCAATTGGAAATATCTCTACCCTAGATCTATTGCTCTCATGATCCAACCATGGTAGAAATTTTGAGGTTTTTGAGGGTAATGACCTTACTTCCCTAACCGTTTCTGGAGTCTTTCGGCATTTTGCTCTGTAAGAGGAGACACAGCCTCTGCGAAAAACCTTTCTTCTAGCTTCTCTACCTCATTATAAATTCACACGAGGAGACCAGGTATCTGCAATGAATTCCATCCAAGTAAAGGTATTATAGTTATAGTCTAGTTTCATTGGAGAAATATTCACTGATTTTAAGTTTTTTACCACAAATCTAATGCAGGATGACTTTTCTTATGATTCTCTGTTATTACTAGAATTTACATTTCTAGTTTTTGTATCTGCATTTAAGTTTGCTGTAATCCTTGGCTAGGGTATCTCTGTGTTTAGTTGACCTCCATACTTCAACTGGAACCCTTTTTCATGAACGACTACTACAACGATTAATCAGTAAGAGTTTTGTCAGTTTGGAATGATTACCCTGAGTTTTGTTTTTCTTGATACATTCCTCACGATTTTAATTGTTATAATAATAGAGTCTTAACGCCATTCTTGCAGGTTAGCATGCTCGACTCTTTTCATTTACTGTTAGAGGTAAGTTAGTAATGATTTCTAGTTTTAGTATTTTTCTTCTTTTTCAGTACAATGGGGTTAAGAGAAATATTTAACCTTTTCTTCTTGTGCATGCTGATAAGATCATAGGGTTGATGCATTATCGGTCATACTCTTGAGGAAAATCAGTTGTAAATCCTGCTAACTTCACTTTTTCGACTCTGTCAGGTACCATTTCTATAGTAGGGGACTTGGTCTCCGAGTTACTCTGCTTGACGAATATTTTTGACTTGCTAGAGAGTTTAATCTATCTTATTTAGATATTATACATGTTATCCTACATTATTGGCATGTTCCCTCAAATGGGAACCCTCGGTCATTTATATGTGACATTATTTTAAATCATTTACTATGACAATTTACTCATATTTTAACTGGTTTAATCTAAGCATTCAACTTCTAAATTTACATTTTCCCAGAATTCTGGATTGTATACCTTTTATGGTTTGTTCTAATGTTTTCTTTACGCATTGAAGAGACATTCGTTGATTTTCATTGCATGACACATACTTTTTGCAACTAAGGTTTCTGACCCGCATAGTATTTCCCTGAAGTTCAAGACTATTAAACGAAGCAGTTCTTTTCGGCTTTGATTTACGTTTATCATGCTTATTTTTGTGATTTTCTGTGGTTCAGTACTGATTGTATCAATTCCAATTTAAAAGAATATATACAAAGACAGTAAACTCTTATGTTGTTTTCAATGTTTATATGCTTCAGCACAAGTATCATAAGTTCTTCTATTTATTTCCCTAAATGTAGAGTGCTTATATTAGCTTAGGAATATTTTACTATTCGATCGTAATAAACAAAGTACTTTTGTACTCTTTTGTTTTCTTCTCCATAATGAGATATAAAGTCTTTTAAATTGTTCTTTAGTTTAGTATTTTGAGTCTATTATTTTCGTATTACAATCGGTCCACAGTGTATACTACAAAATATCTTGGAGGATAACTCCACTATCACATAGTTCTGTTTATTTAATTTATTGTTACCATAACTGTACTTCTTGACTATGTACTTAGTATAAACTCATTATACTCTGGTTATCTAGAAAACATATTTATTTTCAAGTTTAAGGGTTATGTCTGTACTTTCATTCTTCCATAGTCCTAACATGAAAGTGGTCGGACCATTCTATCTGCGGAATATTCTAATTGCAGGAAAAAATCAACTCAGAACCTTCTTCCCGAGGTTTTAGAGTTAACGGTTTCCTGCTTATCCTTTTATCAGAAATAAAATTAGGAATCATTACCAACTAACTTTTGTTAATGAAATCATTCATAGAAAACTAATATTTCGCAATTTAAGTAATATAATTTTTCTTTAGTTTCCACACTTAAATCTATACATTCCATTCATAAACCATTAATATCCATTGAAGAATAACTTATATGTTTCTTGTTTATGGACTGCAGATGTTCCTCCCTACCTCAAGAGAGGTAATCACGTCCTCATCTCTCCCCCGTGCTCTAAGTCTGAGCTTTGCAAGTTGACAAAATTACCAGAAGAGACCTTGGGACATTCTAGCCCAGTCTTCTATTCCAATCAATTATCATAAATTAGAGTGTTCCACTGGTCACCACCAACTTCGGAATTATTCTCTGTAATTTCCTTCTCCAGTTACCGAACAAAACCCCTCTTCCTCACTACGATAGCCCTTTATCCCTAGAGGTTGGGTAACTGTTTGAACTGATTCTATTCAACTTACTCTCAGTTCTTGAATTATTTTTTTACCATCAGTCTATTTCTCTTTTATGAAATTCACTTCCATATTTAATTTTATTAAATAAAAATTAATTTTTGTTCATAATGGACTATTTTCAATATAAATCTTAGTAAATGTCTTAATGTCTTCACAATATACTTAATCATCAGCTAAAATTAAACCAGTTGTTACAAAAAAATCTATCCAAGGTGATTTTGATAGCTTAGGTACACCTTGGTCACATTTTCTCAAGCTAAAAGTATGTGAATGTCACAAGTTTGAAACTCCATGGGAAAAAATCTATCCAAGGTGATTTTGATAGCTTAGATACCCCTTGGTCACATTTTTTCATGATAAAGGTTAAGTGTGCAGTCATCTCAGGACTCCTGCAACTTAAAAACAAAAAATAATTTAAAATATGTATTAAATTAAATTATATACAGTTATATAATTTATAGAACTCAGTTTTATTAAATAAATATTTATCATCGATCAATGCATTATTTAGAATAATTTTTTTTGAATTTTGAAAATAAAATTGTAAATTTATTTTTCTCACTAAAAAAATGTAATTTCCATTAGATGTTTGATGAAAATTACATTTTATATAAGCAGTAAAATGAATTCAAAAAATGGTTGATACAACTGGCCCTAAAATGTCTACAAATTCGACCTCATATGATGGCATTTCTATCTCTAAAAATAATGATGTCTTAGAAAAAAAAAACATAAGTGTAATAATTGATCAGTTATTAAATTTTCCATTAAAAAACCCTCTATGAAAGGGTTTTGATAACACTCATAATAGGTCCCATGTAGCTTCTGTATGATTTTCCAAGTGCTCATATTTTGTTCAATGCCTACCTTAGAAAGAGTGTTTGCACTTGATTTCCTTTCTCTATGGATATGAAAACATGAAATTCTATCAAAATAAAGTGTGTGTATGTGACATATGGTAATCTCATGAAACCAATAGGTAACAATCTTTGCGTCTCAAAAAACCGCAACGGTTGATATCTCTTCTCAATAACAAACAAGATAAGAAGCTTGAGGCTCACGAGTTGGGCATAAGTACTAGTTCCTTTTCCCATCCCATACTATAGCTTGAATAAATAATTACCCTAAGTTATAACACAACCCCCCCCCCCACAATCTCCTCCATCTAGAGAGACCCTGTCGAAGTAGGCCCATGGATAGGTGTAATCAGAAACTTCTTTTGTGATATTACATGTTCAGTGAACAAGATCATAAGGAGACACATCATCATATATATACATAAATTATGATTCCACTCTATCTAGAGTGGTTGAATTTTCTTAAAATATGTCATTGTTCCTAGAAATCTGTATACCCCAATTGATAATAGGTGAAAAAATCATATTCTTTTTAAGATTTTCCTCTAGCCACCACTGCTTACAAACATCCTTATAAGGTGTTCCCTGCCACTTTTTAGATGGTCCCATGCATCTTCAGAAAATTTTCCATACATCCAAGGAGGAGTGACACTAAAGGAAAATATGATCCACAACATCCTTAGTGTTTTAGTAGAGGACACATTATCTTGCTACTATCATGTTTCTTTTCCTTATATTGTCACTAGTAGGGACATTATTTTCCAATATGGAGACATACAAATGTCTAACTTTAGTTTAGAAACATGTCTTCCATATTTTCCTCCACCACAAAACCAACCCTCCCAATCTTATGCCATCAATGATATAATTGTAACCTTGTTTTGGTGAATGTTCTCGAAAATGAGAATTAACTCAACATAAAGAGTGCTCCCTTTCACCAAGGAAAATATTTAGAGTTGTATTATATTTTTTCCACTAAACTATGTATTCAATAGTAAATTTTGATTCGAAGGAACACAAGCTTATGCCACATTGTAGTATGAGCATTATCGTCCACATGCTTCAGAGTGTTCCTAATGCTAGTATTAACATATTCAACTATCTCTCAAGGTAAGAAAAATTTTTCTTCTCAACCCACCAATGTATCGATACCAATACTCAGTTTTTCTTGATTTTAAACTTTCCCTTCGAGACCTTCTTCAACCATTGAAAAAGATGCTAAAATATCTCTCCATATAACTTATAATATCCTTATCCATTCTTCAATAATAACTCGATGGATCTATTTTCTAGACACGACCTTTATTAACAAAATATCTATGGATAACAACCTCCAACCAAATTTTGTTACAAATGCCTTAAAATACACATCAAGGTTTTTCATACTACATCCTCCACACATCATTGGAAATGAGATTTTATCCAATTTAACCAAAGGGAAAACCCAACCTTATTTTGATCCATCCATAAAAATATGCAAGAAGTCCCATGAATAACATTAAAAACAACTTTTGGTATCCAAGATAAGGACATCCAAAAGATTAGAATAGCTTCTAGAATTTACGAGAACCAATCTACTAGCTCTAGACAACCATCTAAAGCTTTGGGATGTTAATCTCTTATTAATTTGTCTTGTGAGAAAGTTCCAATCAACCATTTTATAATCATTTTGTTTCAAAAGGAACTCTAGGTAACTAAATCCTTTATCAAAAATGTTATATTGAAAAGGAAACATATTTTGAACATTAGATGACCCATCTCATGATGAAAAGAGAATATATTATTAAGTATTTACCCTCATTCATTAGCTTTCTCAAAGAGTGATAAGGCTCTTTTGATGGAAGCTAAATCCCTCCCAAACACATCACATTGCAAAAAAGTATCATTCGTTAATGACGAATGAATGATTATTGATTCATCAAATATAGTTTCACATTTAATTCACCCCTCCTTTTTGTTTCATATAAAAATCTACTAAAGACAACAACCACCCAAAAAATATTATTCACTCATAACAAATTAGTGATTTTTAATTCATCAACTAGAGTTGCACACTTGAACTTTAAGAGACCCCTCATTTTTTTTTCATTTAGAAGTCCTATTAAGGACCACAACCGCCCACCAATATGAATGATAATGAAGAAATTTGACAACCATGCCTCAATCCACAACCACTTTGTGTGTGGAAAATGTTGAAATTGCCCCATTAATAAGCACAACAAATAATAAGAACTTGAAATCCCAAATGAGTCATTGAAATTATAAATTTATTAAAAATAAAATTACTTTATTAATACCTAACATCTCATTCACTATAACATACCTCCTTTCCAATTTTTTTTTCTTTTGTTTATTTCCCTATTTCTAATTCTCAAGTTAATAATATTTTCTTCTAATTATCGATTTCTTCCAATGGACGCCATTCCTTCTCCTTTAATACATTTTATTACATTATTTTTTCCATTACAATACCAAATCTATAACAATAGTATGAATATTTTTCTTCCTCCTCATAATTTTTATACCTTATTCCTCTGTCTATACACATATTATACAATAGTATAATCTTTACTACCTAAATTTGTTATAAATTGATTTAATACTCTCTTGACTTTACATAATTCTACTTTGAATCTTCACCTTAGGAAATTTAATGAAAGCCTTGCTCAATATATATTCTAATGGGGTTTATACCCATCAAATACATTGTCAAACCTTGAGTATTTGATTTTTTTATGGTTATATTAGTGTATACCTATGATCCTATTCTCAGCTCATGATGAAGAGTGGGGTTTTTACAATATTTAAGTTATGATTTATGCATCGATATGACTTTTATATTAATTTTGGTACTTCGTATGGATATATCGTGTGAAATATGGATCTCCTCATTATGTAAATTAACACATGAAACTTCATTGCACCAACTTGATTTACAGTTGTACGCTGGAAAGTGATATCAATCTATGGCTATTTCATCGAGCCACACAATTAATAGTATTTTATATGTTTATATTACCTACCATGGATTCGTTTTAAACGTTTCGATCTATCAGAATACAACCGAGTTTAATGTAAGTAGGTTTTGAAATTTCAATTTGACCCCTCTCAATCAGAGAGAAGAGTTGACCGATATTTGACAAGTGTAGAGTTGGATGTACTTAGGGTTTGTTTATGGTGTCTCTCCCCCTTTTAACCACAACATAATTTTTCATTGTATTCTTCTTTGAGGGTTTATTCTCCATGCGTAACCACATCGATTCTCACAAAGTTGGAACACTGCCACAACCAAAGTGCACCTCCTCTAGTGCAACGCCCTACAGGTAACACAACTCGTTGTTTACCATACATAGTTTTTAAATGAATTGAATTTTGAGTATATGGAGAATGTTGTGTGGTTAAATCGTATTGTTGGTGAACTTTCCTGAAGGTTTCTCTCTTACATTTCCTTCTCGTTTGCGTAATATACATCTCTGTCCATTTCTTTAGTTTATGTGAGATGCATCTTCCGGATTTGTTCTAATCTTCCTCCGGCGACATTCGTTCAACTTCTTCTCAGTTCTGAGACTTAGTTGTATAGGGGTTTCAATGTCGACAACTGTGCGTGATGCATAGTTAGGCATGGATTAGGTAAGAAAATCCCATTGTATTCAATAATTACATGCATTCATTGTTAATCTCTGTCAATGGTTAACTTTTTCTTCAACATGTGACATTACCATGAAATCGTTCCTCTTACTATTAGGACAACCACTACTGGGTTCCATCTGTCTATGCAATTCGATTCAGGGATGTGGTTCAAGCCCATTTTCCCGTAGGTAACTCATTGTATTCCTTTTGGGTTTTTGTGATCGAATGATTTTTTTTTCACTGTTAACTTAACACTTTTCTTGGGAAATTTATTTAATTATCTCTGCATTGGTTGATTGCAGGTATTCTATCTCACCCATATACCCTACAGATAACTTATTTCTCCATTCTTCAACGTATTCGAACTAAATTTTTTTTTTTTCTCTACCTACATGTTGGTGACGTCACATTTTCCATCCTTGCCGACCTTGAAGACCCACGGGGTGTAAATTTAATTCGAATGTTATTTGGACTATATGGGTACTCACCAATTTTTTTTTCAAGGTTTTTTATTTTTATGTGCGGACTATTGAATACCTATGTAAACTTTTTATCTCACAATAATGCGACCCTTTTTCCGAATGGAAGCATTGAAATCATTTGTTTATTTGAATGGTGTTTTCCATACTTAATTGATCGTTCTATACCCAAAACTTTGGGTTAACATTTGATTGGCGTTGAATTGTAATTTATGTACATTAGTTTGAGCTTACGCCTTATCTAGTATCCTTTGTATGCTATATTTTTATATTTGTGTCATACTAATAATTTTATTTTTAATATAACAGTATGTATTCATGCCAGATATTTCTGCATAACTATGAGGATAACTGTTCCTCTGGTTATCACTCCTTTGGAGATTTATTTTACTTTGTTTTTACTAGACTCGTCAGCCTCATTTTCTAAAGAGTTGCCCCAATCGTTTTGATGAAGATATCTGGGATTAGAATACCAACCATTTTCTCTCTATTGAATAGAATTTCAAATTGTCTATTAAGATTTTAGTTACCTTTCTTAACCCTTTTGTTAATGTAAAAATGGAATTAAATTACTCTTGTAGATTGATGTAATAAACTCTTAGATTTATTCCTATATAGAAGAAATCTCTAGAATTTCAATATCCATATTTTTATTATTTATTGTTACCTTGGATAACCCTCTGTTCAGAATTTCAAACCAGAATTTGTTTGTCTAATTCCTAAAGTGAGGCATTTATGAACATAATTGATTTGGTTTCTTTTCTTTACAAATTCAAAATGTTGCTATATAGATATACATACAGGTTAATGGCAGTGACTATCCACTTTAGTTTGATAAAATTTATTTTTTGTTCTTTGATATCTATATATATATATATATATATATATGGATACTATCATAACGGTTACAACTTTCTCGGTGTATATTTAAACTGAAATTTCTGTACTACTAACCTCAAGGTAGAAATTTCTCTAGTGGGTTAGATTTTATATATATATATATATATATATTTAATTGTATATCAGCTTGCAGAAGTTGTCCTATTATAGCTATTATGAAAAATTTTATTCTACAACAGTCATTTCTCAATTTATTTTACTGATATTTTTATTTTCTCATAATGCAGAAACATACTAATTTCTCTTATTGTCTTACTACACTTAATAGTGTAATATTGTATAATTTCCAGATTTTGTTTTTATAAGAACTATGTATACTTTTAATTCTTACCTTGAAGATATAAATTATAATTTATTTTCCTGTAATCATATACCTTCTTATCATAAACAGTTAAGCAAAGTTTTATGTTTCATACTCTGTCCAATTTAATTTTCAGTTTCTTTTTATGCATATAGACCTTTGTATTTCAGAAGCAGGTTAAAGTTTAAAAAAATACATAGCCTATGGGGATACATATATCTTCAGATTTAAACCAATATTGATTTAGAGATTCTGATTGATATTTACCCATAGTTTTTTTTTTTTTCCTGCAACTATGCAGATTTTAGAGGATTATGTCCTCTAATAACATCTATTAAATGTAAGGAGTTTTATACTATTATCAACATAAAATTAAATAACTTCAATCTCAATATCAATTTAAACTTTACTAACACAAATTGTAGCAGAAGTTTATGATTTAAGTGTGCATACCACTTAATTACTACGACCAATCCTCCCAACCTTAGAGTTCTTTTGTCTCCGGAACTCATCCCCGAGCTGAGATCCTCTCCCAGAGCATACCAACCTCAATCTGTTCTGGAGTAGCTTATTTAAGCTATGCTCTCCCCCAAAGTCTATTTCTAATTCTGCGTCCAAAATTCCAGGATGCTTTTATTCCTGTTTTCCTATGATTCCCTTACTTAGGGACTTTAAAGTTGCTTTCTACTTTTCCAGCTTTTTACCTCATCCCAACTACTTTCCTCATCATTGGGGAAATTTATATTTTTCCTCAAAATTATACATTAGAAATAAATTCTTTCTAGGCTTTTTGGAATATTTTGGGGAAAGTCTTAACCTCTTTTTATAACCTCATGGATTAGGAAAGTGATCTCAAAAATCTGATTTGGTCATAGTGCACACAAAACATTTTATTTATTTTTCATAAATAAATAATTCACTACATCCACACAATAATTATCCGTTGGGGTCCACTCCCCTTTGGACTTAAGTTCAAATGTCTGACTTGAAAAACATAAAACTAGGGGTGTTACATTTAGAAGAACACCTACATAAATAAGAACATTTATAGAGACACTCAGCAGTTTTGAAACCTCATGAAAATGGTTTGAGCACTAACTTTGAAGAAACCCAAGTTGAAGCATCCTAAGTTTGGCATACTAGTTTTGTTGCAGTGAAATAACCTAATAAAATTGATTGTATTTCCTATCCATATTTCCTAATATTTTCTTTTGAAGATATACCTTTTTAAATTTGATATTGTATATTTTGATAAATAATTCATAATGAAAATTTACATAATATCACTATTTTACATTTATTATAACCATCACGAATAGAATAAATAAAGTAATTTAATAATTTTATTAATAATTTTTTATAATATATTATTTGTAATTTTAATTAGAAAGATTTAATATATAACTTATTATATTTTTGAATAGGTTTAAATTTAGAGAAGGTATAATATATTTTTAGAGGCATCAAGAATAAAAATATTCTTACAATTAAGAAGTTTTATATATCCTTAGCTTAACCCAACTTTAAAATTTTATTATTATTCTTATGAAAAAGATTTATAATAAAAAAAAAAATGAAAAATATTAATCTATTATGGCTTAAATGTACCTTAACAAAATTTCTTATCACACACACACATATATATATAAGTTTATTATATCCTGATAATTTGTGTAATTATATAGATTCTTAATAAGAAATTAATATAGTTTTTTTTTTTATAAGTAAAACATTTTCAATGTATTATCACTTTGTTATAAAGGATGTGTGTTTTTTTATTTTAAATATGGATTATATTTTTATTATCTAAAAGAATATTAATTAAAGAAAAATCAATATACTTAATAAAAAATATAAAATATTTTATTCAAATATTTTTATTAGTGAGATGCATTATTATTTTTTATTTAATGTGAGTTAACATGTACAAGGGTTTGCTAAGTTGGTTCAACTAGAAGAGTTAAGCAACACTTTTATTATTGAGAGATTTGATTCAAGTACAGTGATTGAACCAATAGAAAGGGATCTTGTTACAATATTTAGTGAATATAGTTATGGCTAGAAATAGAAATAGAAATATATATATATATATATATATATATATATATCATCATCATCATTCCAGATGCTCACTTATAAAAATGTCTGCACATTTTAGACGTGTTTGACCTTTGTTTTGGATTTCATTTTATAAAAATAATAGATAAGAGATAATATGTTCACTTATTAAGCCATGACTGCTCTAGACGTAGTTAAGTCATGACAGGTCGCCAGCATTACCTCGATTGTAGATGGGTTGTCGACATATCATATTTCAACATTTTATCGATTAGTTAAAGAGTAAGATAATATAGCGTTTATTGAAACTAACAGGCAAAGGTTTATGAAGAATTTATATTTTATATTTATCAAAAAAGAGCATGTTGCTACATTTCAAAACTTGATTGCTTCAATCTGTCTGAAGACCTTAAATAGTTAAAAGCATTCCAGTATTAAAAAATTTTAAACCTTCTAATATCAACTATGTGCAGTTTACTATCTCTAACATATTCTGACTGCAAAAAACATATTAAAAAACCAAAGGAAATAACGTGTCAATCATATGAATATTCTATTGGTATCGGATCCTTTACGCTCGAGCTGGGGATATCAAACTTAAGATTGGTTTGCAGCTGACAATCTGTATGGCCAAGAAGAACAGACAAAAATTTCCATGTTGCTGGGATGCTCAGATTTCTCAAATCTCCTTTTTAATGTCTTGAAAAACAGAAGCAACTTTTGGGTCACCTCCCATCTCCTCTATACTCATGAGTGACTTGGAGAACATTTAATCGTATAGTATGTGTGAATAGACTAGTGAAATAGACACAATCTACCTCTTGTGTTTCCAAGATCTTTAAGGAAATCCAATGCTTCCTCCTGGATTTCACCTTCCTTTTTGGTGTTGCGGTCTCTTTCCCATCCAACGATAAGATTCCAAACCTACAGAGGAGTACTAGTAGAATAGGAATTGAAGAGGTTTTCCATGACCTCTTTCTTTGATTTTATTCCTCTCTTACTATGCCCCAGAGTAGACTTAGTTTGTTTCTATTTCCCATTTTCCTTGGCATCTTTCTTGGTTGTTTATCCTTTAACCATATTTGTATGAAAAAGTATCAGACATTGTGTCCACTGACAGTGTTGTAGCAATTCGTTGGCAAGTGATTTATCAACACCTGTATATAATTAATAAAGGTCTGTGTATCATAAGAGAAAATTAATAATTGTTTTATTTAAGCAACAGTGAAAAGGACCCACAATAGTGGGTGTTGCATTCTGGAAATCAATAATGTAATAGTCATCCACATTATCCTTTTTGAGGGTGGTGAAATTATAAGAAATATTATGATAAGGGTGTAAGTGCATGGTCAGACATCGACACTTAACCTCCAATAGGTGAAGGGAAAAGTTGACATACCACGACACTCAGACGTTATGGACCTAGAGACAATGAAGACAAGAGTGAGACCTAGACAGATAGATGCCCCTATATACCTCCTTTCATGATCTATAATCAGAGTTTGAACTATTAGGAATATAATGAATCCTTAGGACACAAAGATTTACCCACAACCCTAGCAGAGAACTTGCCACATGAATGAATAATTGAGGGAGAGCAGGTGTAGGGTTAGGGTTGCGGCGAGTGCCATTAGCATGGTAGTCATTTTTAGCAATACATTCTAATTCCTAGATATGAGATTCAAAGGCTTGGAGCATGTCATTACCTACAATTTTAGGGGTACAGGAAGACTAGTAACCACAGTGGCATAGAAATTCAAATAAAGGATTATCCATAGAGGCCCATGAGCTAATAACTAGAGGAACAATATACGAAAAGAGAGGCGGAAAACTAACTAAAGTTAAATACCCAGTTAATGCTATGCATACAAGATAACCACAATTAGAGATTTTACTGTAAACACAATTTTAGTTATGACTATAGTATTGAAGGTCATGCAAGCCCACAGATTTTTTAAAACCTCCATAAAAAACTTGACAAGGAACTACAGAATTCAATTTGAATAGGAATGTAGATATATCATAATAGAAAATTTCGATATAATAGACCTCAACAACATCGTAAGGAGATATACCACATACCAGATGTCTAGATGATGGTGTAGAGTTCCAACCTTCTTCTGCACTACACCTACACCTCCTTCGTCATAATTCAACTGGAAAACTATGCCTCCCTTCCTTGTCACTACTTTCATAAACCCCTTCACCCGATGATGTTGTTCCCCTCATCGACAACCATAATAACTGGCATTTTTGAGTACTACACCTCTAGAAAGTTGTCGTCTTTATCCTCAAATGACCCTGTGGTGCACGTCATTGCGTGCCACCTCATGTCTCCCTTCTCCCGTGTGGCACCTCGATCAAGGATCTCGAGAAATATCAATGTCTTTATCGATGATTATCTGGAGTGCGTGTAGCCCAGCTTCCTGAGCCATGTCTGTCTGGATAATATCTAGATTGCATCCCATAGGATTACACCCCTAATTTTCTAGGTAGTCAGCTGTCTCATTCCCTGATCTATGGACATGTGATGGGATGAGATAACCTATATCATGGATGATAAAAGTGATTTCTTGGATTAGGTGTGCCTCCCTCTAACTTTGTAATATTTTCTCCCATGGAATCTCCTCTTGTAACTTCTTTAATACTCTCCTTACGATAGCCGAATTCCCTTCTACTATGAGTCTATGGTATATTTCCCTTACTTCTATTAACAACCGTTGTTTCACTGCTATTAATTTTGCTTCATTGTTGGTGGAAAACCATATATCCATCATGTATATTCTGAATATTGATCCCTATGAATTCTAGATGTACCGCATGGTCTCGCATGTCCTGGGTTACCTTTAGATGCCCCATCATAGTTGAGTTTCAAAAACCCTCTCTGAGGCATCTGAAACTTGTCCTAAGGATTTCACTTTATTTTTTTCTTTTTCCACATATTCTGGGATAAAATTTTGGGTTTTAGGTTGATCATCATAAGGACGTGAGCCTCATTTTCATTTCTTTTCTAGTCTTCTTCAGCTCATTTCTCTACTAGGATGGCCTCTCAGATATTTTCAAGGATCACCTGCCATATTTCTTCCTTCTTTCTAATCTCGTCCCTAAAAATTATGTGATTCCTTTCTTTCAAAATATCCCATATAAGAAACCCCATAGAGAACCTCTAGGCTCTATTAAGTACTTCATAGGAATATCCCCCTTTTCTCTAGGTTACAATACTCTGTTTGATGCTTGTATTGTCTCTTTCGGTTTATTGGAAGACTATGGAGATGTTGAGCCAGAGTGATTCAGCCAGAATGTAGGTATTGAAGAAGTTCTTAATACTTTCATCATTTTTGTTACACATGATACATAGAGAAGGGCCATGCATCCCTTTTTTATTCGACTAATTCCACGTAAGGATTTTAGTATCACTAACAAGCGAGAGAAAATATTCTAATTTCAGCCAATTTTTAGCTTCCCAAATTTTTTGCCAAAGTGGTACTATTATACTGTGTATATTATGAGATTTCATATAATAACATTCTTGTAATGTGAACATTCTTTTAGTACGATATCCCCATTGCAGGATGTATTCTCCATTAGCTAAAATTAGTTTTCTGGTTTTTATTTTTTTTTCATATCTATTCCATTGATGAGTTTTAGGGGCATTTGGAAAATGTTCCTTAAATTTCCATGTTATCGCCTACTCCTCCATCCCCCAAGTAAAGTAATTTGCTACAAACCTTATGTTTGGTTCACTAGTGAAAAGTAATGTCTATCCTAGATCTAGACGTCTGAATAACTTTTCTCGTTGATGCGAGGATTCTTCCCAATATAGGGATATGTTGCCTCCTCTAATTTACCCGAATTTTTTCTCATGAATGAGATCTCTATTATAAACTGCTAAATTCCAGATGTTGGACCCTTTTTTGGTTGTTTTGACCTTTAGTTTGCCTGTAGTAGTGCAAGGAATTTCATATTTCCTCTCCCAAATAATTTTCCATAGATCTGCACTGCCTTATAGCCATATCCACCAAATATTATCTCCCATCACCTAGTTCATAATATATGGGTATTGTAAACCCAATACCCATGTTGTTTTGAGTTTAATGAGCTTATCCTAGGAGAGAAGAGCCCATTTATGGGTTTGTTGCAAACCCCGACACAATTTGTTTTTAAATACCTTGACCATATTAGTGAAAATGGTTTTACGAGAATCAAGCCCAGATAACTGATAAATTGGTATAGATTGTACAATAGATCCCAATAAGAATACCCGACTAGGAGCATTGAGAACCCTAAAGGCCCAATTATGAAGGTGGCCCTGAATACAGTTTAGGAGATATTTCCATCTTGACACCCTACTGGAATTATTGCAGAGGGGAATTCCTAGATACTTCATGGGGAGAGTCCCTAACTTGAAAACAATAATGTGATATAGGAATATCTGAGATACAACATGAGTATTCAAAAATTAGACATTTTATTTATCATTGTTTATGACATTTTCGGAGGCTTCCATAAAACCTTTAATAACAGATGAAATTCCCTTCAATTCTTGTAAAGTAGCTTGACATAAGAGCATAATGTTGTCAGCCAAATGTTTCTGAGATAGGGTTATATCAGGCACCCGTAAAAGTTCAACCCCTTCAAAAAACCTCCACGAATCTTAGATTTAATGTGACATCCAAGACGTTCAGCTGTGTTAGCACCCAAATTGGACCCCAGGCTGAAAAGGGAAAAACAGGGTAAAAACTAAACCATGTTAAGCCTTGTAGCTAGCCCTACAAGGTCAGGAGAGGGATCTCTTCGTAAAGATATATATTCAATAAAACACAATAGTGGACTAATATTAGGCTAGGTAAAATGATGGGAAATTTTTTTAATAAATGAATGAATTTCAGGGATGTGTGGGATAAAATAGGACAGTATGAAATTGGGAATGAAATCAGGACACAGGGTAGTTCATGGGGCAAGATAGACAGGAAATTTATCAATTAATGTTTAATAAATATGGGATGGAAAGACTGGTGAGGAGCTGAAAAGGGCACAAAAAATGGATCCTTTTCAAACAGAAGAAAAACACAGATATTGAATGATTTCCCAGGGCATGGCATGAAAATGGATCCTACCTTTCTATCTTGAAAGAATTCAAAAGGAAATGTTTATGGATGAGAGGTGAAACATAACAATTTGCATATGCAACAAAGGAGAAAAACAAAAGCTAAATCTCATACCACATGGATCCCACAAATCAGAGCTGCATCTCTTATTAATCCCTGTCAAACTGTACAATGGAGCACAAAATGTTCTTCCACACTATTCCCCTACTTCTGAGTTACGGAGTCTCAAACTGCTTTACAAATGATTTAAAATTACATTAAATACACCAGATTTTTGGGAACATAGATCCACAAAAAAGGGAGTCATTCTAACAGGTGAAGAACTTAAAACTAATCATAGAAAAGAAATCCAACAATCTGCCCTAAAGAAGGAACAATATTACATTTGATTATTTGGGCAGATTTCACAATTACGTTGTTGAATGATAAATAGGTTATTTGAGGAGAAAATCCCTATCCTTACGCTGCTATAGAAATCTTTGTCTTATTTAGCTTTTTTCCAACTGACTATTTCCTTTGCTTTCCATTATTCATTTGAATAAACTAACTTTTGCAATAAAATGTTGTTTGAACAAAATGAACTGAAATTATATACCTTTGTGATGGGAAAATTAATTTTTTTAATGGGAAAAAGGGAAGGGAGGAGGGACCCACATTATAATCGCAATTGAAAATGGATAGAGGAAGGGAGATACAATATAAACAAGAGCGATAAACTTCCGATGCGATTGGGGGAGGTCCGATATTGTAATTGAAATTGGAAGATTATGGAGGGGACATGATATTAAATGGAGCAATTAAAACACGGTATGCAATGGTATCATCGCAAATCAGGATCAGAAGGGGAAGAAATATGTGAAACATAACCCAAAGCTCCGATGCGATTTGGGGTGAGGCCTTTGTAAAAATAAAACAAACAAAATTTAAATTTTGCAAAGGGAAATGGCCTTTTTGTAATAGATGGGCGGAGAATATTACATGGTGGGGCCAGGAAATACAATTGCAATCAGAATCTGGTGGAAGAGCAGGTGCATTACATCACAAAAATCACCGATGAAATTGGGAGAGGGCGATGAATTATGGGCCATCGGATGGGATTGGGAGATCGAAGGTTGTGGGATAATTGGGAGTGGGCCATCAGCGGAAGTCAATCGGAGGGGGACGATTGGGGGTGCCGATTTTGATGGAGCGATTGCATGTGGGTCGTCCGATTGTCAATGGGATCAACGGTCAGGATATACATTGGAGGGGTCAATCGGGGTTTTATAATCGGAAGTGTTAATTGAATCGCATCGAAATTTTTGGTAAAGAGCCAATCGGGACATGCAATAAAATTGTTGTGATTGCGATAGAAAAGGATATAGGTCAGCGAGATTATTATAATATAAATTTTTTTTTTAAGTTTTATTATAAAGTTTCCACAGTATGGTGGGGAAGTGGTTAGAACGGTGGGGGTTTTATATAAAACTCTTATTATAAAGTTCTATGGCAATGGTGGGGAAGTGGTTTATGAAATAAATCTCATATGTATTAAAATGATTTATAATGCGATTTTGTAAGTTGAAAGGGGAAAATGGGTTTTTTTTTATAAGGAAAATATTAAAACTTTAAACATAAAATTTTAAGGGAAAAAATGGGAAATATGGATTATTTGAAGATATAGGGAATTTTACTTCACTCAAGCATAAATTTCAATCTAGAAGTCAG
The DNA here is from genome assembly GCA_034641835.2 of Pinus albicaulis. Taxonomy (NCBI): domain Eukaryota; kingdom Viridiplantae; phylum Streptophyta; class Pinopsida; order Pinales; family Pinaceae; genus Pinus; species Pinus albicaulis. The sequence goes on from CM076584.1 coordinate 1,378,498,389, forward strand.
TTTTAAGAGTGTAATTTGTCGTTGGAAATCTCTTTCCGGGTTCTTTCTGACAGATCTGCTTGGAAGATGATTTGAAATTGAGCATGTTGTGAAAAATTTCTCTGAAGACAGGATGATGACTTTGTGAAGATGGCAGTTTCTGAATTTTGTGACTTATTACATATGATGACATAAAATTACATAATGAATGATAATAAGGCAAAATATCATGTTTTCACCTCAAAAAATGGTTTTGAGGTGAAAATTACATAAAAATGAATAAAATGTCTCTTTGATCTTCCTGGTGCTGTGACTTTAAGTTTATTGACTTTCTGGTGACCTTGTTGATATTTATTGACATTTGACTCATTAATTTGACCATGGTAAGACCTAGGAACTAATGAGACCCATCCTATGACCTAATGGCATAATTTTTTGAAAGTTAAAGTTACTCATGAGCAAAGACCATAGAAAGGAACATCAACAAGTACCTCATGAGGGAAAACTGATAAAAAAATACTACCATCAATGAATCTATGACCTAGCAGAATGGTGAAATTTATTCGGTATGAGACTCTTAATATGCAAATTCAAAAGAGAAATTTTGATCAATGATGGCAGTATGACTAGACTAACACTAACATTGTCTCCAATGGGGATGGTAGCTCCTTGGAGGTGCCAAGAACATTGTAGACCAAGTAGCCTTATCCATTGGGCATGGAGTCAAAAATGCTGAAAACTGACACAAATGCAAACTGACTCTGACTCAAGACTAAAATCAAGAACTGAAATAAAACCAAACCATACACATGTCATCCAAGTTTTATAGCCTTCACCTCGGGCCCCAAACTTGAATGACTGTGTACTTTGAACTTTGATATAAAATAACATGGTATATACAATGATGATAACATAGATTCTTCATCCTTTGTCTTCAATAATGGTAGTGCTTTAAAATCCTACCATTTACTGCTCCTCCAGGGAAATCCTGACCATCCATCTCTGAAAGTAAGAAGGAATTTTGTCCCCTGTATGCTGTAATTCTGTATGGTCCCTTCCAAAGGTTGTCAAACTTACTGTGCTTCCCTTTATCTTCATTCCTAGCATCCCATTTCAATACTCTATCATCCAGCTGAAAATTTTCTACATTTTTCTTTCAATCATAGATATTTTTAATCTTCTCCTACAACTGAATCGCATTTTGTGACACTTCTTCTCTTATTTGCTGAAGGTGGATCATCTGATTGATCCTTTGCTGATTGTCGTCGTCCTCGCTGCTAACTTCTTGCAATAATATCATAACTGGGATTGTAAGAGATGTGGGAAAGACATCATCAGTTCCATAAATCAATTCAAAAGGCGACATAGCTATTGATTTCTTACTGCTAACTCTGTCTGCCCACAGTTCATTGATGAGCTTTCGGTGCCAATTTCTTTTGTTTTCCTCAAGCATTTTATTAATTATATTAACTAGTGATTTGTTCGATGACTCTGCCAGGCCATTGCCTTATGGATAGAACGTTGTGGAATGGCCCAATCCGATATTATATTTGTCATAGAAATCAACCATTTTCTTGGATCAGAACGTTGTTGCGTTGTCTGTTACAATTTTACAAGGGCAGCCAAAACGAGATAATATATTCGTCTCTAGGAATTGAATAATTACCGTCTCTGTTTCTTGCCTTGCTGGGACGACCTCAATCCATTTCGTAAAGTAATTTGTCCTTGTCAATATCCATCAGTGTTGTGCTGAGGACGCAAGATGTATTTCTCCTATGAAATCGATCCCCCACTGCTGAAATGGATCATTCACTGAAACTGGTTTCAAAGTAAGCAGAAGCAATTTCTTCTTTCCTTGGAAAATTTGGCATTCATGACAATTCATCACTACTTTGTATAAACCAGAAAAAAATGTGGGCCAATAATACCCTGCTCTCAATACCTTATTAGCTGTAGTCATCCAGAACAAATGACCACCATAGTCACCTTTATGGAAATCATGCATTACTTTCTGAGCTTCTTCTTCCACTGTAAAATTGAGAAAAACACCTCTTGTATCTTTCCAATACAGAGCATTGTTTAAAATGAAATATTTAGCATATTTGAGTTTCAAAGACCTACCTTACTCTTAGACATGCCTATAGGAGGTGATAGATGTTGAAGAACGTAAACAATATCAGAATACCAAGGATACTGTAGAAAAATATCTGAAATAGGAACCAACAAACCTTCATCTTCATTTTCTGCCACTGTTGTTATGAGGTTTATATCCAGGGCATGCAGATTTGATTGGGCCATGAATGTCACCAGGCCTTTGCCTTTGATCAACTTCATAGGCTTTATCTCCAAGTCACACTCCAACATAGCTGCTATCCATTTTCTTCTTCGACCTTCTGGATCAATTTGCATCAAGACATCCTTCACTGTTGCACTAGGGACATATGCTATAGTATGAGAATGCAGAATATAGACCTTAAAATTCTTCAATGCCTTGATTAGGGCCAATGCCTATTTTTCAATAATATTATAGCTCAAAGCAGCATCTCTAATAGTCCTACCGAAAAAGGCAATTGGATTATCTACCTCATCTCACTTTTACATTAAAACAACAGCCAAAGTATGCTCATATGCAAATGAAAATATAATAAAATCCTGAGTATAGTCAGGACTATTCAAAGCTGGAGCATTGGACAAAGCAAACTTTACCAAATTGAATGACTTGATAGCCTCCTCACTCCATTTAACAGTGCTTTCCTTCTTCAACATATTGGTAATTTCTCTCAAATGTTTAGCCAGGTTAGGTATAAATCCGTGCAAAAAATTCATCTTACCATTGAAGGCCTGAATCTCTTTCATATTCCATGGAATATCTATGAGCTGAATTGCCTCCACTCTAGCTGGATCAATGCGAATACCATCTTTAGAGATGATATTCCCAAGCAATTTGCCTTCATCCATGGCAAAGAGACTCTTTTTGGGATTGAGGGAAATCCAAAATTTTCTGAAACGCTGAAAAACAACTCTCAAATGGTGCAAATGCTCATCATCTGATCCTGAAAACACTATCCAATAATACAATAAACAATAAGAAAAACATCCTTTTCGTTTGAAAAAGCAATGTCCATTGCACGCTGGAAAGTAGCTCCAACGTTCTTCAGTCCGGATGGCATTTTAGCATACTGAAAGGTTCCCCAGGGTGTTGTGAAGGCAGTTTTATCTTGTTCCTTCTCATGCACCAAGATCTGGTTGTAGCTTGAGTAGCCATCAACTAGTGACATCCTGGATGCTCAAACTACTTTCTACAGAATATGGTCCATTTTCGGAAGTCAATAATTATGCTTTAAGGATGCCTTATTCAAATTTCGAAAATCTATACACAATCTTATTTCTCCAGTCTTCTTACGCACTGCGACCAAATTTGAAATCCAGACAGAAAATATTATAGGAACTATGATACTTGCTTTGTACATCCTATTTACCTACTTTTCGATGGATGGCAGCAACTTTGGATTTATTCTTCTCAGCTTCTGTCTGAAAGGCTTCTGATCCGGTTTGATAGGAATAGTATGCTATATTATGTTCTTGTCATACACTTTCAAATCTGAATAATCCCATGCAAACACATCAGAGAATTTAGAAAGCAACTTAACATACTTATCCTTTACCTCAAGGGATAATTTCTTTGACAATTTCACAAACTTGGGCTAGTCAGGTGTTCCAAGATTCACATCTTCAACTCCTTTCTCAGTGGGCACCAAGCTTGGCTTCTTTGCAACATCATCCTGGTCAAAAAGCTCCTCTAGAGGTATGAGACCTTTAGGAATCACATTGTCCTTTAGCTACAATATATCCATCTGATTTGTTTCCAACTCCTGATCATCAACCTCACACTCACCTTCTATTGGAGTGTATTTGAATTTTCCATCATCCTGCAAAAATGCATTAATTTCATTATCATCCCAAAATACTTTCCAATACCTTAAATTGTCAAGAACAGTCGGCCTATGTTTGACATAGATCTCCAACTTATTTCTGGAGCTCATCAGAATCTTCAAGTTGCTTGCAGTAGTGGCAAGTGAATCAGCAATGAGGTTCAGCATCCTGGGTACTGTTGTCAAAGTATACTTTGGGAATGTCTTCAAAATGTCCAGGACTCCATATCTGTATGCCCTCAATCTCGGATGTTTTGCTTGGTATTATCCCTTCACCTGTTTTATTATTAGCTCGAAGTCACCATACACAAAAATCCTTTTTTCATTCAGCTTCTTCAAAATTTTGAGACCTGCAATCAAAGCCTCATACTTTTCTTCATTGTTAGAGCAATCAAAAGCCAATTTATAAGCACAAACTCTAACATTGCTGGGAACCTTTTTAGGTTGGAAAATAGGGCTCCTAAACCATATTCCAATACCAGCTCCATAAAATTCCATGCTCCACAGGCCTTCTTCTTCTTCCTGTAGATGTTGGAATTTTGTTCTTTCCTCCTTTTTACCTTGGCTGATTTCTAGCCTTTCACTGTCTTTTTGCTGCTGGCAGGCTGGAGACTTAGAAGTGCTTGCTTCTTTTTTTTTCTTGTTTGAGGAATTCTCTGAAATTATCTAAAATCTCAGGTATTTCATCTACTTGTACCAACTAAACATTCTAATCATTTAAACCACCATCATAATACAAAAAAAAGGATTCTAGATCTATGTGGACAACATTAATGGGATGGTTTACTGGCTTCTCTTTGCTAGTAATCATATATTTCATTTTCTTTTCCCTATATAACTTTCTCAAATAGCCATATATAGGGATAGTGGCATAGGAGAAGTCAAGTTGCATAGTTCCCTTGAGTTTTTCACCCCAAGACCTAAAGAGAAGCATTCCAAACCTTGGTGGGACATCAGCAAGTACTACATCCATCAAGACATTCTTTGCTGGAATCTGATCTAAAGATACTATCAAGTCTTTGATAAGACCAATACAGTGGACCCTTCTTGAGTCAAAATAATACAAGTCATGGTATTTTTGAGTAATATCAAGGCCTAGTTTCTCCATGACAGCTTTGGGCATCAAATTATGTGAGGCTCTAGAGTCCAACATAGCATGATGCAAGATGAATTCATGTACTCTAAGACTCAAGTAAAAGGGAGGGACTTAATTTTCTTCAGATTATTCTATGGCTGGACAAAAAATAAGTTCAGGGTAGTCATCTTCTACATTAACCATATCAGAAATAGAGTGTATTTGCAAGACTTTACACACCTAACTTTTATATGCATTATTCTTCACTAACTCTGTGAGGGGCATAGACACTTTCAACTTAGAAATTTCATTTTCTAAATTAAAGGAGGGAGCTTTTTATACCTCTTTAATGGGAGGGTCTTTCTTCTCTGTTTTCTCCTTTACTACGCTCTGCTGATTCTTTTCATTTGCTCGATTAGTAGCTGCAGCTGTTTTCTGGAATTTAGATCGGCCGGCTCTTTTCCTTTCTTCTGTGCATCGTTATTCATTTGAAGTTATTTTATTTTTTGAATGGGACTGATTGTAACATCTCTGTTCCTTAAAGAGTACTTCCTTTGCTGAGCCAACAAAGCATTCATATACCCTCTCTGATAATCATCAGACTCTTCATCCAACACTGTGTCATTGGCCAAAATGAAATTCTGGTCTTTTTGAATGTCTGGAGTCGCCACTGTATATTCTCCGTCCTCTGTGAGGAAAATTGGTGTACCATCAGCTGTGAAAATGTGATTAGCCTCAATCACAGGATCATCGTCATCTCAGTCTGTCCCTTGCATGTAGTTCTGCTGCAATGGTGTTGTAATCTGCCATTGTGGTGGCGCTACTTGGTCCTGCACTATTTGCTCTCTCTATTTGATTCTGAATTGCGGCTGCTGCCCTATGAAATTCATTTTTCTTATTTGAGGCTTAGGTCTATCAAAAATAGTTAACCTATTAAAAAAAATTTCCACTTTTCTAATCAGAGTGTCCATTTTACTGTCTGAAGGAGAGGCCTCCTCTTTCACTGTGACACTTTTCTCAGCTTTGGCTCATGCTCTTTTGGCTAGAAGATTAGCTTCAATGCTTACTACTATCTTCTTCATGTCTTAAAGTGAAGATGGGTCTCTTTCACGCAGCTAATATGCCATATCGACATCAAAACCATCTAGAAATTTCAGCAATGATAATCCCACAGGAGGCTTCAGGTCAGCCGGAATACCGTTATATACAACATTGAATCTTAAACAATAGTCCTACATAGTTTCACCCACATTTATCTTAATATTATCATACTCAGACAGAATTTGGAGTGGGTTCTTTTTTACCTCCCGCCGATCCAAGAACTGGGCGTGCAACTCCCGCAATGTGTGAATTGAGCCTGCTGGTAAGGCTCTGAACCATTTCCTAACTTCACCTGCGAAGCTCTAAAAAAAAAAATCTAGTAGTCACATTCTCTGCTTCCACCTCATGTAAATCAAAAAATTCATTCATTTTATCAACGTGTTGTTGAGCTGTAACGTTGTGAGTAGCATCAAATATAGGAATTGTTCTTTGATAGTGAGTAGGCGTATCATTGATAACTTGAGGTAAAACCAGGGGTGCATATTTGGCAGCCATAACTCTTGGTGGATTTCCAACAGCATTTGTAGGATTTATGGGAGGTGTTGATGGAGGAGATGATAACTGGGAATTGACGTTAGGGGATGCAGATGAATTAGGAGGAGGAAATGTTGTTCTTGACAACTCTGAAGGCTCAGAAATATTAGTTACAGTGATGGAATGAGAAGAATTCGAAATGCAATTTTCAATGGAGGAATTTTCTCTTTCGACCTCAATATCTACAAGGAACTCAGGATCTAAAAATTTATCATCAATGTCAGTTTCAGACTTATTTCTAAATAAAGAAAGCCCAAAATTCTCATCAAAGGAAATATCTTCTACAAAAAACCATTCACTGGGCCAAGTATAGGATCTAAAGATAGGTCTGGGACTCAATGATCCTTCTTGTCTTCTAACAATTCTTGGGATAAGATTTAGATTTTCAAACACAGGGGGAGGATTTGGATCTAGATTAGCCCTGGTGTATCTTCTTGAAGCCACTATGTGTCAATATTCTACTATACAAAAATTATGTTCAGCCTAACAAAATCTGAAAATCATTTACCAGAAAATGTTTTACTGGGGTGATCTGACCCTTTATGCTCTGATAGTAGAAATGTATTATGAATGAAGAATAGTGGATGTAGCTATATTTTCTTCCCAAAGCGTTGAAACAATATTCACTTTATAATGATATTAAAAACCTTCTCAAGAAAATATATAATCTAAGGGAATGTGCTCATAAAATATTAAGCATCTTTACCCAGTCGTAATATCAAAATTTATAACAATGGCGCGATCCTTTTAAATCCTTAGAACTTATGTGCTTTTTTCTATCAATGCGACCTATATTTTATTGAACGGGGTCCCACGCATCCTTTTTTTGGCTTTTATGACTAAAATAAACATTAAATAGTATAAAATCGCTGGGCCATACCTTGATCTATTTCACGTACACTTTACTGCGCAATTACCGTTGGATCCGACGCTCTCTAGATCAGACGATCCTAATGAATATCGCTTTTTTTTCAAAGGTCGAAGTTAAGAGCTCAGAGCCGCGTGAAATGGGTAGTTTTGGACTGATGATGTGCCCAAAAACAATTGGATCGCATTTTTATAAAGTGGTTTTCCTCCAGGAAAAAAGTGGCACGAAATGGGCGGTTTTTGTTTTCAAAACCTGCTGGTGGTAAACCAAACCGAGCTTTGACTTCAGGTTTTGACTACGGTTAAGATATTTAGCTGCTTGCATTAACTTACTGCTGGGTCCCACTATATTTTTCCTCTGTTGGCAAATAAACCAAGCTTTAACTTCAATTACACAGATTTCCTTTAAAAGCATCGCATTTCAATGTAACCAAGGTTTTTAACCTTAGGCAGGGTCTGTCAATATTTTTTTTAACACATGACCTGAGTATGCCTCTCTTTCTATAGTGCCTCTGTTTCGATATTTTTTCAAAAAAAAATAAACACAGTCATTTCAAAAGCCAAGAATATGCGCTCGCAGATAGTCAAATCAAGATCTCCCAAGTATGGTCGCTAGAGATGTTAGCACCCGAATTGGACCCCAGGCTGAAAAGGGAAAAACATGGTAACAACTAAACCACGCTTAGCCTTGTAGCTAGCCCTACAAGGTCAGGAGAGGTTTCTCTCTGTAAAGATAGATATTCAATAAAACACAATAGTGGACTGATATTAGGCTAGGTAAAATGATGGGAAAAGGTTTTAATAAATGAATGAATTTCAGGGATGTGTGGGATAAAATAGGACAGTATGAAACTAGGAAATAAATCAGGACATGGGGCATTTCATGGGGCAAGATAGGCAGGAAATTTAGCAATTAAAGTTTAATAAATATGGGATGGAAATACTGGTGAGGAGCTGAAAAGGGCACAATAAATGGATCCTTTTCAAACAGAAGAAAAACACAAATAATGAATGATTTCCCAAGGCAAGACATGAAAATGGTTCCTACCTTTCTATCTTGAAAGCATTCAAAAGGAAATTTTTATGGATGAGAGGTGAAACATAACAATTTTCATATTAAAAAAAGGAGAAAAACAAAAGCTAAATCTCATACCACATGGATCCCACAAATCAGAGCTGCATCTCTTGTTAATCCACGTCAAACTGTACAATGGAGCGCAAAAGGTTATTCCAAGCTATTCCCCTACTTTTGAGTTACAAATTCTCAGAATGCTTTACAAATTATTTAAAATTAAATTAAATACACCAGATTTGTGGGAGCATAGATCCACAAAAAAGGGAGCCATTCTAGCAGCTGAAGAACTGAAAACTAATCATAGAAATGAAATCCAACAATCTTCCCTAAAGAAGGAACAATATTACATTTGATTATTTGGGAAGATTTCACAATTACGTTTTTGAATGATAAATAGGTGATTTGAGGAGAAAATCCCTATCCTTACGCTGCTGTAGAAATCTTTGTCTTATTTAGCTTTTGGCCAACTGACTATTTCCTTTGGTTTCCATTATTCATTTGAATAAACTGAATTTTTTAATAAAATTTTGTTGGAACAAAATGAACTGAAATTATATACCTTTGTGAAGGGAAAATTTATTTTTTAAATGGGAAAAAGGGAAGGGAGGCAGGACCCACATTATAATCACAATCGGAAATGGATAGAGGAAGGGAGATACAATATAAACAGGAGTGAAAAACTTCCGATGCGATTGGGGGAGGTCCAATATTGTAATCGCAATTGAAAGATTGTGGAGGGGACATGATATGAAATGGAGCAATTAAAACACGTTATGCGATGGTATCATCACAAATCAGGATCGTAAGGGGAATACATATGTGAAAAATAACCCAAAGCTCCGATGCGATTTGGGGTGAGGCCTTTGTAAAAACGAAACAAACAAACTTTAAATTTTGAAAATGGAAATGGCCTTTTTGTAATAGATGGGTGGAGAATATTACATGGTGGTGCCAGGAAATACAACCACAATCAGAATCAGGTAGAAGAGAAGGTGCATTACATAACAAAAATCATCGATGCGATCGGGAGAGGGTGATGAATTATGGGCCGTCGGATGGGATTGGGAGATCGACGGTTGTGGGATAATCGGGAGTGGGCCATCGGTGGAAGTCAATCAGAGGGGGACGATCGGGGGCACCAATTGCGATGGATTTATTACATGCAGGCCATCTGATCGTCAATGGGATCAACAATCGGGATATACATCGGAGCCGTCAATCGGCGTTTTATAATCGAAAGTGTTAATTGAATCGCATCGGAATTTTCGGTAAAGATCCAATCAGGACATGAAATAAAATTGTTGTGATTGTGATAGAAAAGGACTTAGGTCGGTGGGAGTATTATAATATAAAACTTTTTTTTAAGTTTTATTATAAATTTTCCATAGTATGGTGGGGAAGTGGTTAGAACGGCGGGGATTTTATATAAAACTCTTATTATAAAGTTCTATGGAAATGGTGGGGAAGTGGTTTATGAAATAAATCGCATATGTATTAAAATGATTTATAATGCGATTTTGTAAATTAGAAGGGGAAATTGGGTTTTTTTTTTTTTTTTATAAGGAAAATATTAAAACTTTAAACACAAAATTTTGAGGAAAAATGGGAAATATGGATTACTTGAAGATATAGGGAATTTTACTTCACTCAAGCATAAATTTCAATCCACAAGTCAGTTTTAAGAGTGTAATATACCATTGTAAAGCTCTTTTCGAGATCTTTCTTATGGATCTACTTGGAAGATGATTTGGCACTAAGCATGCTATGAAAAAATTCTCTGAAGGCAGGATGATGACTTTGTGAAGATGGCAGTTTCTGAGTTTTGTGACTTATTACATATGATGACATAAAATTACATAATGAATGATAATAAGGAAAAATAAAATCTGTTAGTATGATTATTTCATCGTAAAAGATCACTTTAGCTATGCATAAAAAATAGCCCTAACAACGATTATGGCTGCAAAATACCTTTAAGATTGCTGCACAAATTTAGATCTAAGCACAAAAGATATTAAGGAGATAAAAGATAACATAGCTCCATAGATCCAATGAACAAGACAAGAATAATGTATATACAAGAATTTTATATTATATTAAAGAATGGGGCACCTAAGAGGAAAACAAGAAAGGTTTTTTCCAGTTCTCCTCAGTGGGATGGGTTCTTGGAAGTCATCAGTGTTATAGATCTAGCATTTCTCTCTCTTATGGATGTGGAAAGGCAAACATAGAACTCAATGGGAGTTCATAAAGCAAAATGGAAAATGGTGACCAAGAGAAGATCCACGGTGATCTAATGCAATGAAGGTCACTAATTAATGGGGAAAACCCCCTATTTATAACAAAATATTGCGGCGGTCTAGAACTCAGTGCATGAATAAAATATTATTAATCGAATTCTAGAAGCACCTTTTAGGAATATTTTATTATATTTTTTGAAGGGAAAAGGGTTCTTGACTTGGGTCAATTCCTTTATCTATTAATAATAAATACATAAATGATTTATTTATCATTTTAGGGGAATGCTGGGAATAAATAATGGTTTATTTGATTATTTATGGATGATTTAGTCAAATTTAACTATGAATATTATTTAAATAATGATTTAAATAACTTGTTCTTAGGAAGTAATTAAATAAATAAAAATTTATTTAATTAATTGCTTTGTGTTGGGTTAAATATGACCAAATAAGTTATTTTATGTGGTGAAAGCAATTTTACTTGGGGTAAAATTGGTCTTACATGGTGTACTTGGGTGAATCTAGTAATAATAGGTTAGATGACCAAAAAAATGGTATAAAAGATTGCCCCCCAACGTACAAGTGTTAGGAGAAAATCGTATGACCGAAGTACGTTGTAAGAACTCAATCACTTAGGTAGCAAAAGGGAAGCGAGAGAGAGAAGTGTAATGTGTCTAATGTGTTAAAGGACTAGACCCTGAGGAGACGAGACTTGCAGGTGCAATAAGTCTCTATGAAGTGGTACCTGTGCTAAAGGCGACAGGGTAGGTATAGCTATGCCTGCCGAGACAAAGTACAGAGAATAAGGCGCCCGGAAAACCACGGAACGAAATAAGTACAAGGAATAAGGTGCCCGGAAAACCACGAAACACAATAATGAAGCATGTGTTGGCCTAAACATGAGCCAGATAAATAACATGATAAATCTCACATACATGCGATGCCTGGAATAGTCGTAAGGACTTATGCAACAATATGGTAGTACATGAGATACAAATACACCCAAATTCCCCCTACACGCAGGGAAGGGCTCACAACATCTTACTGATACATGAAAATCGAAGAGGCGCTGTAAGCGGTGGAGGCTGATATCATCAAATGGGAGGAGCTACATCAGGGGCGAAAATGAAGTCATCTGGGCATGTGGGGGGCTACCTGCAGGGCCAACCCCTCATGAGGGTTGAGACATCTCACACATGCCCGGGAATCATCAATAGCTGCTGCTGCATCATTGGACCATCAAGTGTAGAGATCAGGATCATGCTGATAGGAGCTCGAACCAAGGTACACTGCCCCCTAGACCTGGCTTTTGGAATAAATGAGATGATGTCAACAGAAGTAGGTCTGCCATAGGTGAGGCAAGAAAGGAAACCCAACTAAGGCATGAGGGGAAGTTGGAGAGCGATGAACAGGTAAATACTAATGGTGATGATGGAATGGGGGATACAGAGGAGTGGTTGAACGACTTCTTTTGTTAGAGCATGAAGGGCATGAATGGCTTGGCAACAACTGACACAATACCATGAGGGATAGGAGACAAGGGTACTGAAGGCCATAATGTGCGACACGAGAGAGGGACCAAGCAAGAAGGGATGGAGGACTATAGCGGGGTACAAAGGGACTCGGGGTAGACTCTATGAATGTGATGACTCAACTCGGATGCTCTAAACAAGGGTGACTCGATGGTGTTGCCACACAGTAAAAGGTCCAATGGGGAACCATAAAAACATGAGTACAATAACGTTTCTCATGACGAAAATCAACACGAACAAAGATGAGTAAGGAGGCAAAGTGGTGCCCTAGATACAAGTGTTGTAAGTGAATAAATGCGACTTTGAGAAGAGATGAAAAGATCCTTCATGGACACAATGTGTCCTGGTGAAGTATCAAAACATGAAAAACTAAAAAACACCCATTTGAGTGCTCGGTGAGAGCTTTCTAACGGTGCAGAAGGTTTTCAAACGAGGTTATGGTTTGGTCGAAGCTAGTGAAAGAAAAAACAAGGGTTTTTATTCTAATGAGGCATTTTCCCTCCAAAATCATTCGTTTGCTTGTGTAGCTGTGGTGAATGTGGAGAGAAGAGAAGGCCCTAAATCTTGTAGTGATCGTAGCGGACAAACCGACCGTTGGAATTGTGATTCGTCAGTTGCAGGTAAGAGGCCTAATCCTAAGCTTTGTTTTTGATGGATTCAAGTTGCAGATTAGGGCCTGAAATCTCAGTAACTACCCCTACTTCTTCTTCACGGCCGGGTCACACTTTTTGGGGCAAAAACTGCGACCTGGGATGCAGGTTTGGGCCTCAAAAATGCGACCTAGCCCAGGTTTCTGCTGAAAAGTGCGACTTGTGAGAGGGAGGTGATTTCAATGCTGTTTTGGGCTGAGATTCATTTTTGGTGTGAATAGATGCAGTTTTATGGATCTGGAGACTGACAAAATGATGTTTTTGTGTAGATATGGCAGATATATTGATCAAATGGAAAGAGAGAGACTTAGGTACATTGCGGATGAAAATCCAAGCGGATCAGGGTGTCCGTCATGTACTGGTTAGATTTGGGGTTCTAAAAATTTTGGAGAACCCATTGATGATAGCTGGGGAGCCCTTGTTGGCCCGGATTATCAGCTATTGGGACCCAGATCATGAGGTGTTTATAATGCAGGGGCACAGGATCGAGCTGACGGTCCAGGATCTTTATTTCTTGACTGGTGTCCCACCATTGGGGATGGTGGGAGATACGCAGCCCGTGTTACCACAGGGGCGTAGCATTATGGAGTTTGTTGAGCGACATTTTCGACCAGGTGTCCAAGTCAAAGGGACTTAGATAACGGTTGGGGATCTGGAGAGATTGGAGACTCGGGCAGTGGCAGCAGCAGTGTTGTGGATTTTGGGCAGCCAGGCAGTTCATCACATCACGAGAGGGTAGATGATGATTGTAGAGAGTGTGTTGGCTGGAACCTACAATGGGTGGGCCCAGATGATGTTGGTGTCATTGAAATGACAACTGTTGCTATGTAAGCGGCAAGTGAATCATGATTGTGCATATGGGATGGTATTGTGCTCTTTCTTCTTTGAGAAGATCCCAACCTTACGACCTCGTATACAGTTTCCTGATGGGGGCCCGAGAGAGCCCTGAATGCGTCGGTGGGGACGACTACTAAGTAAAGGAGGGGGAGGGGTGGTCAAACGGGTGTGCCGACCAGTGTTCTTCGCCCATTGGGATCAGATGTCGTTATACATAGACGACTATCCCTAAGTGGGATGAGTTATTGGGGAGATCTGGACTTGCCACTTCCACCTGGTCGAGTATGGGGAACTAATGGTAAGTGACAAGAAAATAATATGTTATCTGCATTTTAAATTTTGTGACTAGTCTGCATGGTGCTAATCCTTGTACTTTTTGGAATGCAGATATAGCTCTGGTAAAACCGGCCGGATATATGGGACGTCCTGCAGTAGGAGGGGCTACAGGGGCAAGTGGATTGAGGACAGGACATAACGAGGAGATGGCCACACTAGTGGAGGAAATCCGTCGTAGATGTGAGGGACTACTGACCGGTGTGTCGGAGCGTGGTTGGCAGGATTTAGACGACCGATACATAGAGTTTTGTATTGGGCTACCCTCAGAGTGGCGAGGGATTATGTGACGCATGGTGATGGCCGGGAAGACTGTGCATGATCTACGAGCTGCGGGAGCAGAGCTGTTGGCTTGGGATCCTCCAGGGAGTGATTAGGTGTAGGGCAGGTGGTGCCCCCCAGTGTTTTTGTAGGGGCAAGTGGTGCACCCCATTTTTGTAGTTATGTTTTGTTTAACATGCTATGGGCATGTCGTATGTTTCAGAGCAGATGGAATCTAAAAAAATTGGTGATATGGTATATATGATGGATGTATTTGATTGATGGTGTTAAATGTTATTGTGTTGTGTGTGATAAATGCCAGTCTAGAACATGGTTTGCGAGTTGATCTACGTAGTGATTTTGATCTCTAGGTATATGGCTAAATGTAATGAATCTAAATTCGCGGATCAAAAGCTACACTGGTAAATATTGTCTAAACAAGAGAGGGTTATGCACACGATAGACACCATTAAGTTGTAAGAGAATAAGCAGGGAATCTAAATGGACATGCAGATGGAGGATGTGATGAGAGAGAGCATCGGCTAAGAGCAGGAACTGCATCATATTTGGCCTGATTATTGGTGGCTTGACTAATGCAGACCCCATTTGCAAGGACAAGGGTATGCAAGGGGGTAAAAAATGGCCTAGGCAGCTGAGGCAAGGTTTCGAGAATAGCGACTAGCGCCATCGGCGTAACCAAGGTAATGAGTGGACGAGAGGGTCGAGGGAATATCATCACAAGACAAGAAAAGGGAGGAAAAGCGGGGATGCATGGTGCGAAGTACATCATAGATACGGATGGGAGTATCGGGATGATGGGAAGGCAAGGAAAGGTGGTGGAAACCACAAGAGGCTGCAAAGCTAACTAGATCATCAGTAGAGGAAGAAGGGTGTACGTACAGGTCATTAGGGGAGATGACAGAAGAACAAGTAAAAATATGGTTGAAACATAAAGAGCTCGAAAAAGTAGCGAAAGGGGGATCAAGCGAAACAAACAGAGTGGATTCAGAGGGGATGTACTCCGAGGGGTGTGTGGATGATGATAGGTATAAGAGAGGAGAAGTAGATTCGGACATCTCAACATCAGGGGGAGGGATGTCAATGGTAGCCGGGGGATCCTCAAGTATAATTGACGCATACTGAGCAAGGATGGGTGAGGCAGATTGATTTTGCTCAACTTCGTACTCACGAATGACCTCTAAAGAGGCTCGGTTAATGCGTGAGGTGAGGACAATGGTGAGAATAATGGCTACGGACATCGTAAAGAGCACAGGGTTTGTTGGTGCAAAGATTCTTTGGGTTCTTGGCTACAGATGAGGAAGAAACAGAGGTGTCAGGGACCGTAGATTCAGGGAACGCGACTTTAACCATGGGTTGGATATGGGGCAACTCAAGAAAAATATGGGTGGGATGACCGATACCATCACACAAGGCACAAGGCTTGGCGGGTTGGAAAGGGGTAGGGTCAGGTGTGGTGGCCTTGTCGTTGGATGCCCCCTTGCGAGTTTTTCGTTTCTTGCCTGTAGCGGTCACAACATTAGGAGGGTTTGGTGGAGGGGCGAGGGGAACTGTGGCGGTGGAAGGAGCGACGGGGATCGGTTGAACTGGTGTCACAACTATGTAAGGTTTTGGGTGGCCTGGTGGGGTCTTAGTTGGAGGGGTAAGATACCAAATGGGAATTCCCAAGGTTAAATTAGGAAGGGAAAAGGTGGCCATGACGGGGACCGAATAGACGCCGGGGGGGGGACCAATGACAGGTATCTGACCGATGGGGTAGTGACCAGGGGGGACGACTCCCATATAGTGGAGACCTGAGGGAACTGACTCAGGAGGCTAGGAAGGTTTCTGAGTGTGATGGGAAGGGGCGAGTGAAAAGGTTCGTTTGACTGAATCGAAGGGCTAGGAGGAGGAGGCGAGGGGCGAGATGGAGGTTGCTAACTAGCCAGAGCAGGTTGTGGAAGGCTAGCCTGAGATGATTGCATCATGCAAACATTCGCAAAGGTGGGGTCAGAGATGGGAGGAGGGGGAGGACCAGGAAAAGTTCCAAGCAAAGAGGAGTCTTTGTAGATGCCTGGGGAAACACTGGTCAACGAATCAACAGTTGGTTTATTGGTGACAGCAGAGATGGTGGACTTAAGGGAGGTCTGAGATTTTGGTTCATGGTAGGTCAATTGGTCAATGGTGACAATATTTCCATTATGAGGGAAGAACATCTTGCGATGGACTGCGGATGGGACGATGGACATGGCATAAGTGTAACTACGCCCCAAAAGAATGTTGTAGTCAAGAGGGGCGTCGATAACTTCAATGTTGACACAAACATTCTTACCGGCAAGGGTGATAGGACAGTTACGAAATAGGCCAATGGGATGGGAGCCATGGCCATCCCATGCATGAAGGGTGATGGTGGAAGGGGCCAACTCAGGGGATTTGAGTTGTTTAAAAACCGAAGCGGACATGACGCAGGTAGATGCCCCCTCATCAATAATACACAGAGAAACATTGGCGTTTCGGATTTTGACTGGGATTTGGAAAGAAACTGAATGAGGAAGAGGGGGATGGTTTGACTGACGGGTGTCGAAAACAATAAATTGGTCATCAACGGGATCTACAGTGCCCACGGAAAATAGTAGAGCCCTCTTTTGAGAAGGACACGGCTGGAGGAGTTCCAGTGTTGAAATGGCAGCAGGAGATTGTGCCAGATCATCTACTATGTTGTATGAATGGGCAGCCCGACCAGAGGCAGCATTTCGGCATAATGGTCCCTTAGGAGGTTTGGGATGAACCTCGGCTTTGGGCAGAGGGAGTTGCAAGGGACCATTGGGTGTCGATAGACGCGCTGTAGGACCTGGCGATGGAGACTAAGAGACAGTCGGAACAGGAGGTGTGGAATACTGATGGGACTAAGTTTGAAGGTTGAGGTCAAGAGTGAGAGGTGGGTCAGAAGCCATCATGATAATCTGGTAATCAGAGGAACCAGAAGGGGAAGGTTGAGTGGTTACCGTGGCATGAGGTGGTTGAGTGGCCACGAATCCTTGTTGCGGGAAAGGATCGGTAAAGACAGCAGGTGGAGAAGTAACGGGGGTGGGAGGGGTAGTAGGGGAGGACTATTGTCCCCGTACGGTGGCTTGAGAATCACAAAGTTGCCGCATTTGTGGTAATAAGGGAAAATCGTGAGTGTAGTGACCATAAACACCGCAACACAAACAGGGCTTATTGGTGTGAAGTGGCCTGTCCGGATTGGGCTGAGAGCCCTGTGGCTGGTTAGTAGTGGTAGAGTCAATATTGGAAGGATTGGGTCCATGAGTACCAGAATCGGATTGATTGCCTCTTCTCCTTCTTTGAGAAGGAAGAAAATTGGGTGCCCCTTGCTGTACAAATACTTGCCCCGAAGGGGGTAGTAAGTGTGGTTGTGGGGGTGGAGAAGGCAAGGGAGTGGGAGGTGAAAATGCTGGAGGAGATGGGACACCAGGGTGCGGATATGGATAAGGAGGAGGGTGGGTACCGGTAAGGTAAGCAGGGGGGTGGGAAAAAGGAGGAGGCATGCCTTAGCCTGAATACATGCTGCCTGGAGGGGAAAAAATGCTGGAGGGGCTGGCCCCTGGAGTAAAAGCATGGCCTGGAGGAGGTTGGGTAGAGGTATGGGAGAGGGCACCAACGATCCCATCGGCAGAATGAGATGCCCCTAAGGCACTAGGGCCATCGGGTTTGGGAAGGTCAGGAAGGATAGTATAAACATAACCAGATTGGGTGTAGATAAGGTCATAGTTCAAGGCAATTTGGAGGGTGGCTTCTTCAATTTGGGGAAAATGGGATGCGAAATCTTTGCCAGTGGGAGGTAAGAGAGAGCAAAGGAACTAGTCCATGTAAACCTGATCTTCAAAGGGGGTAGTGCAACATAAGCTTCTTCTGCGCCACCATTCCTGGACATGAACAGAAAGGCGGGTGGAGGAGTTTTGACGGAAGGAGTTTAAAAGCTCGGTGCCAATGTCGTATCGGAGAGGGAGCTAGAAATGAGATAAAAAGGCTTGGGCAATGGTAAAAAAAGTGGTATGGGAGGAGGTGGCCTATTCAACATACCATTTAGAAGCTTCTCCTATAGGCATGCGTTGGAACAATCGAAGACGAATAGAGTCATCTGTAATGGAATTGGAGGAACACCACATATGGAAGGATCAGATATGGTTGGAGGGATCCTCACTAGCAATGCCTTCGAACTTGGGAATGTCAGAGGGGAGCTTGATTGGCATGGTAGGCCAACTAACATCGTGGCAGATAGGATCATTAATCAGCTAATTGAAGTTGGGTAGACTAAGGTCGGACATATAAGGGAGTAATGGGGCAGTTGAGGTAGGTCCGAAGGTGGTTCCACTGGAAACATGCCCAGCAGTAGTACCGGGGTTGCTGCTGGTGGTAGGCCCTGAAGTAGACATGGTGAAAGTGATAGGGGGAGAACTAGGAGGGGGAGAACTCGAAAAATCAGAGGAAGAGTTGGAGTGCAGACTCGGGGAAAGACTTACTCGATGACGACAGGAAGGAGGAAGTCGACCAAGAGGAAATTGAGGATGAAGGCCAAGAATTCTCCGGGAGAGGCACCTTGGGGGCACAATGATGACGGGAAGAAGAAAACCAACAAGGGCAGGGAGGGACAAAATCAAGTGAGGTCAAGGGCAGAAAGGTGCAGTGACAATTGATTTTAAAGTCTTTGCCAGGCGGTGTTAACCAGGCGCTTCTTCACTTAGGGTCAGTGTGTGGCGTGCGTTAATTTTAATTGTTTAAACCCAGACGTTTTGAGAGTAAAAGAAAGAGTGTGCTGCGTAACAGAAAAGAAATCTGCAGTAAATAAGACTAAAAAAACAGGAAATTAACGACTAAAAATGCAGCAATCTAACCCAAGAAGGCGGGTATCTTAAAGCTAGTCTACAAGAGGGAAAAAAATAGGCAAATCACGCTAAAAAGAGGCCAATAGATCGAAGGTCCAGAGGGACTGGGATCTAAAGGGTTAATCTGCTGAAAAGTGGTGCAGAGAACAACAAATAAGCAGAGGCAGGGTTGCTACTAAAAAGGAGGAGATCAACTAAAAATAGAAGAGACAAGGTAGTGGCCTTAGAAATGAACCCAAAAAAAACGATATGAGGTGGTTTTGAGAGGGAGAAGAGATGATCTAAAGGGATCTGAAAAGGAGGTATCAGATCAGAGAAAAAGAGGGCTGAAACTCTGGAAATTCAGACTTCTGAAACAGTAAAGAATCGTCCAAAAAAAGTGGAGGGTACTAGAGCCCTAAGGGGAAATATTCCATCTTAGTTGAGTAAAGGAGATAAGAAACAGGTCTAGATGGGCAGAGACATAGGCTGGAAAACCCTGACAGAAGCTTCAGACAAACCCAGAAAAGGTGCTAAAAATTTTTCAGAAAAAGTGCAGGTCGTAGGTTTTGACCTGTTTTCAATCCAGGTCACAGGTTTGGGGCAGAAAAGTGCGTCCTGAGGCTCAGGTCGCACTTTTTGGGCCGATAAGTGCGACCTACAGATCCGGCTCTCTCGGCGGCAGATTTCAGAAAAATTTGTTGTCTCAGCTGCGGCTGATGTCTGTCACCTGCGCAATAAGGCCAGAAACACACGGAAGTTAAAAATTTTATTGTTTAAGGGTTTTTAGGAGTGAAAATCACCATAAAAATAGGAAAAAAAAAAAATGGAAGAGAAACCCTAGGGTTTGAAACAGCTGGATATGCGGGAATAGATAAAATGACAACGGTTGCAAAAGAAAACCCGTGTGGAGTCTCCAATTGTTAGTATGATTCTTTCGTCATAAAAGATCACTTTAGCTACGGATAACAAATAGCCCTGACATTGATTATGGCTACAAAATACCTTTAAGATTGCTGCACAAATTCATATCTAAGCACAAAAGATATTAAGCAGATAAAAAATAACATAGCTCCATAGATCCAATGAACAAGACAAGAAGAATGTATATAAAAGAATTTTGTATTATATTAAAGAATGGGGCACCTAAGAGGAAAAAAAGAAAGGTGTTTTTCGGTTCTCCTCAGTGGGATGGGTTCTTGGAAGTCCTCAGTGTTTCAGATCTAGCATTTCTCTCTCTTATGGATGTGGAAAGGAAAACATAGAACTCAATGGGAGTTCACAAAGAAAAATGGAAAATGGTGACCAAGAGAAGATCCAGAGTGATCTAATGCAATGAAGGTGGTTAATGAATGGGGAAAACCCCCCTATTTATAACAAAATATTGGGGCGGTCTAGAACTCGGTGCATGAATAAAATATTATTAATCTAATTCTAGAAGCACCTTTTAGGAATATTTTATTATATTTGTTGGAGGGAAAAGGGTTCTTGACTTGGGTCAATTCCTTTATTTATAAATAATAAATAAATAAATGATTTATTTATCATTTTAGGGGAATGATGGGAATAAATAATGGCTTATTTGATTATTTATGGATGATTTAGTCAAATTTAACTAAGAATATTATTTAAATAATGATTTAAATAACTTGTTCTTAGGAAGTAATTAAATAAATAAAGATTTATTTAATTAATTGCTTTGTTTTGGGTTAAATATGAGCAAATAAGTTATTTTATGTGGTGAAAGCAATTTTACTTGGGGTAAAATTGGTCTTACATGGTGTACTTGGGTGCATCTAATAATAATAGGTTAGATGATCAAAAAATGGTATAACATCATGTTGTCACCTCAAAACATGGTTTTGAGGTGAAAATTACATCAAAATAAATAAATTGTCTCTTTGATCTTCCTGGTGCTGTGACTTTGAGTTTATTGACTTTCTCGTGACCTTGCTGGTATTTATTGACATTTGACTCATTAATTTGACCATGGTAAGACCCTAGGAACTAATGAGACCCATACTGTGACCTAATGACATAATTTCTTCAAAGTGAAAGTGACTCATGACCAAAGACCATAGAAATTAACATCAGCAAGTACCTCATGAGGGAAAATTGATAAAAAATTACTACCATCAATGAATTCATGACCTAGCAGAATGGTGAAATTTATTCGCTATGAGACTCCTAATATGCAAATGCAAAAGAGAAGTTTTGATCATTGATGGAAGTATCACTAGACTGACACTAACAAGCTACAATAATAAAAATAAAATGGGATAGGGGATCACCTTGTCGAATTCCCCGAGTGACATTGAAAGGATTGGAAGGAATATAATTAAGTAGGATTGAAAATTTAGGGGAAGAAATGAAAGACAATATTCAGAGAATCCATCTTCTATCAAAGCCAAAGGCTTTGAGCACTGCTTTAAGATAAGTCCAGATCAAATGACTATAAGCTCTAGAAGGATCAAGTTGTATCAACATACCTTTAGTTTTAAGGGTACGAAGAGAGTGATTAGCTTCCTGCGCTGTGACTATACCATCCAATATTTTTCTACCTTTCACAAAACTAGTCTGTTCAGGAGAAATAAGGGCCAGGAGAATAGGTTTCAATATATTAACCATGATAGTCAATAAAATATTATAAATAAAATTACATAAGGCAATAGGCCTGAAACCTACTAGAACATCTGTGTTTTCCTGCTTAGGGATTAAAGAGATAAGGGTGGAGTTTAGGGCTGGATAGACCTGACATGATCGCCGGGACTCCTCAACCAATTCCCATATTTCAGTTTCCATGAAATTCCAAACATATTGGTTGAATTTCACTGTAAAACCATTAGGACTAGAGGCTTTATATTTAGGAAGACTCCTAATGACCTCTTCAACCTCTTCATAACTGATTTCCCTAAGGAGAGCCAAGTTCTGATGCCTATTGACAATCGTTGGTATATTTCTTGTAATGAATTCAATATTTGATGTTCTATTTTGATCAGGTTCAGTGATTATAATGCTGAAATAATTCACCAATAGACTTTTCATCTCATTATGATCGATAAATCAATTTCTTGTTGAGTCCTTTAGGGAAAAGATCTGATTGTGTTGCCTTCTTTGGATCATTTCCCTATGAAAAAAAAATTGTATTTTTATCCCCTTATTTGATCCGTTGAACAAGGTATTTTTGCTTCCATAACACTTCCTCTTACTTCCTGCATTCTTCTAGTTTACTTACAATGTGTCCTTATTCTACGAATAGTTCCTCAATAATTCCATTTGAAATCATATGTTGCTACACTCGCTTCATTTCTCCCTGCAGCCTTTGCTTATCCTGGTGAATAATTCCAAACTCATTTTTATTCCATTTTTTAATCTCATGTTTTAGATTTTTCAACCGAAGTTGAAAAGAGTGCATCCTATTTCACCCCTGAATTTGACTTGCTTCCAACCACCCTTTATATTTTTCCAAAGAGTTGCAATCCCTTAGCCAAAAGGCCTCAAATTGAAATGGATGTTTCTTCTGGCATTATTTCATGCTAGCTTCCATGCTTATCGGCAAGTGATCTAACCCCAAAGTAGGAAGGATAGTTTCTTCATAGAACACGTTCATGCTCACAAGAGCTTCAAAGGCTATGAATCTGTCCAATCTTGAGGCCACTTGATGAGTAGCTCCTCTTCTATTATTCCAAGTAAAATTACTATTCATAGTAGGTATATCCACCAGCCTTAAGTCCGTGATTAGATCCCTAAATAGTTCCATTTTTGGCTCCTCTCACCTTTTTCCTCCTTTATTTTTTGTCAGATTCATAATCATATTATAATCCCCTCCCAACAAAAAATATTTCTTAGTATGCATATTATTCAACATTCTTATACTGTTTAGGAATGCCTCTCTTTCTCCTAGAATATGAGTCCCACAGACAAAGGAAATTAGGATATTTTCCTTCGTTCCAAATAGTCTAAATGGTCTTGTAAGAATACAAGGCAACACAATCCAGGCATCTGCCATAATCTCTGTAGGATTCCATAAGATGGTTATTCCCCAGCACTGCCACATGAATTTCTCATCATTACTTCATAACAAGGTTTATAGGTTTTAAGGATATCTTCTAATTTTTTACTAGAGACCTTTGTTTCTTGTATTAACATTACTTGAGGCTTTTCTAATCTTAACATATATTTTACGTATCTTTGTTTTCCTCTGATATTTAAACCTCTTATATTCTAGGAGATCACTTTCATTTATGAACTTTGTGGATTTGTTGCAATACCATTGTTAACGGTATTATCCTTCCTGAATTAACAAGCATTTCAACTACCATTTGGATCGAATAATGTAGGTTCTTCCTCCCATTGTTTTTTCCTCCTTTATGTTAGGTGTTGCTTTACTTAGAAGGATGTTTTTCCAAGAAAATTATTTTTTCTAAGATTGGGATGTCAATTATTTCTCAAATATTTCGTTATACAACTTCTTCTGATCCTCTGAGATGAAGCAATCATCAAGATTTCTCCATTCTTGGAGGAGTATTTTTAAAACAACTTCTTCTAAACTTAATTCCTCTTTGTTCTGTCCTATTTCCATTGGTGTCTCTTCGACTGGTAGGTCATACTCTCCCACTTCATTCAATTCCTGTGGTGCCTTCTATTTCTCCTTATGATTTTTCTGGGGTACCATTCCTTGTCCTCGTGCATGACTTTCTTCTCGCTCCCTTGAACTTTCCCCCTATTATTGTAGTATCTCATATATTTTTTCATATTCTTTTGTTTTGAATTATTTTTCTGGCTTGCATGCTGCTTATTACTCTTCTTCTTACTTGTAATAGTTTTGAATCCATCGGTTTTTTCAGCTGACCCTTCAGTTTCCTCTAGTAAATTTCCTTGCATATGTTGGGTATTATTCAATGGACAAGTTTTATAAATGTGGCCATATTCATGGAATCTACAACAAAATAATGGAATATGTTTGTAATCTAGAATCTGATGCAAAATTTACCTTCATATTCAAGTTCTATTGATTCTAGAAGCGGTTCCGATATATTCATATACACACATATGCAAGAAAAAGAGGTATACCAACCTCGACATGTTGTTTCAAAAATTTTAACAAACTACCGAGAGAGTTTCCAATACCTTCTAAAATTTCAGGGTCCCAGAAATCCATTAAATGTTCAAATAGCCAAACCCAAACCGGTGCAACCAAAAAATGTTCCTGATCAGGCTTATATCATTCTTCCCATTATCGCAAAAATAATCTTGCATTGTAATAGAAGTAAGGACCTCCCTCAAATATCCTTTATTAATCAAAAATATTAGAAAATATGACTGTAAAGAACCCTCTGTGGAAAAATTTTAAGTCTATATGACCGTTGGGTTTCCATTTATCCTATATCCATTTAACTAAATATTTTTTAGTTGGTGAGATGCTTATGAATTTACCTATTAATAAATGGTATTTCATATATCTTCTGTACTCATCTAATTATCCCATTTACCTATTAATGCATGGTATTTCTTCATATACCTCCTGGTATTTCATATATCTCCTATAGGGTTCAAACAGTTTTGCAACCTGTCAGGAGGATTCTGAGGAAGGGGAATCTGATATGCAACTGTTGGTGGATTGAACGGTTGCCGCTTTAGGGGAGGAGTGATTCCCTCCTAGAGAAATGTTACAACAGGGGAAAAAAGCAGTAAACAAGGAGGGTCTCAAGGGTGTTTCAATGGAAGCCAAATATTTTTTTCATCTCACAGACAAAGAATGCTATTGGATAGTTATGAATATGGAATATGAACCCAATTTTGCCATTCAAAAATAACAATACATCAACAGGATGGACAAGTCTTTTGGTCTAATATTGTTGTCCATATCTGCAACATTTTTCTTCCATGTGGACACATGCAGTACTCCAAATGACATCCGGAAAACCTTGGGGAATTTATTTTCAAAGCGGGATGAGATACAAGCTCATATTCTCGAAAATGAGCTAAATTCCTTAGATATAAAAAAATTTCAGAACATTCAAGATTTATTTACAAAATTCAAATAATTATTCTACAAGTACATGATTGTGGGATAGATAAATCAAAACAAGAAGGTCAATTGATCCTTTCTATTTTGTCTAAATTTTTCTCTGAATATGTTTTTTTCATTTATACATTTCATACAACTCGACTTGCAATTGGAGATAAATGAGAAAGGCCAAAACTTGATTCATTTATTGAGTGTCTAATTCATGAGAATGATACGCTCATAAAAATGGGTTCATTAAAGTCTCCAAATATACATGCACTTTCCATGCATGAGAAAAGAAATTCCAACTCGAAACCAAATTAGCAATCTAAAGGAAAAGGAAAGGTGATAGAGCTTGATCAAAGAAAGCGATGAAATCCAAAACCTCTAGATGATTCTTCCTTGTCCAAGGGTAGTAAACAAAATAAAGAAAACTCCAAGTGTCTTTATTGTAATAGAGGTTATCACCCTAAATCCTATTTCAAGTAGAAGACTATTGATATCATATCAAAGACTCTTCAAAAAAATAATCTTGGTCATCACATTCCAAAAAGTGCCAAGAAGAAGGTGGAGGAAAAACCACCAGAAACAAGGGGTAATGGTCATGATTTGGTTTCTCTTCATTCTACACCTCAAGAATGGATTATCGATTGAGGAGCTTCACATCATATGGCTTCTTCAAAGGAATCATTTTCTTTTCTACATGAATACTATGGGCCTCCTATTCTAACTGGGGAGAATTCTGCAGTTGAAACAACTAGACAATGAAGATTTCAATTCGAAGATGGAAGTTTTGAGAATGTATTGCATATTCCAAGGCTTTCTTTGAATATTTTTTCAGTGTATCACATGACACATACAGGCATAGGAAGAAAAGTGTAATTTTCCCCAGATTCCATGATAATTTATGACATGCAAACAAACTTGAAGATTGAATATCACAATATAAATGATCAATCTAATTTGTATATATTTTATGATTTTGTTCCTTAATTAGATTCTATTTCTCTACTTATGCATTCAAAATAAGAAAGTAGGATTTTGGCACGGGATATTTGGGTACTTGAATTTCTGATATATGCAGCAACGTAGCAAGAAAGGGATGGTTAAAGGATTTTTTACCATTGAATTTTCAAATTTTCTTCGTAATGGATGTGCTCTTGGAAAGAATTCACAAGAAAATTTAGAGAAGGGGCCTACATGGAGAGCCTCTTCACCTTTGGAGCATGTACATAGTGATATGATGGGTCCATTTATAGCACTTTCAAAGAGAAAAGAAATATATGTATTGGAATTTATAGAGGATTACACAAGATTCACTTGGGTTTACTTCATGAAACCTAATTCTGAATTTTTTCAACATCTAAAGATTTTAAAAGTGCATGCGAAAAACTAATCTGGAAAACAAATCAAGATGCTCCACACAGATAATGGGAACTAATATGTCAAAAAATATATCCATAATATTTGTGATGCAATAAGCATACAGTTTCATCATATAGTTCCTTACACTCTACAAAAAAATGAGGTGGTTGAATGGAATAATAGATATTTGAAAGAGATGGTCAATCGCCTGTATCATACAAGATCTCTTCGCCAGAATTATGGGCCGAAGCTATCAATTGTGCCTCATACAATGAGAATGTATCTCCTCATAAATTTTTTGCTAGGAAAACACCTTTTAAGGTTTCGACTGGCATGCAAATTGAAGTCATTCATTTCCACATTTTCATATCTCAAACATGGACACACATTCCTATAGAGAAGAGAAAGGATTCAGAACCTCAAAGTAAAGTATGATTTTTTTTTTTGATATTCTAATGAAGTCAAAAGGTACATGTTTCCTGATATCAACAATGGAAAGTTCTTTATTGAAAGGAGTGTCAAGTTCGACGAAGATATTTTGCATGCACCATGAAATGAACCTATTAATACGTTTCCCTCACCACTCGTTGGTGAGTATGCATATGATACTTTATACCTAAATTCTGATCTAGATGAAACTTCTCCTGTGACACATGTTGCACCACCAGTTTTTGAATGTCGATATCATACTTCTTCACGTAGTTTGAAATATTATGGACTACCTTCAACACAAAAATGGCACACCTTGAGTGATATCCGAGATGATCCTACCTTTGTACCTTAGTTTGAGGAAGATCCACAAAAACGCTTACCTATGGAGCCATGCATGCCCATGCACACTTATATAATGCATGCATATGATCCATAGACTTATCCAGAAGCAACTCATAATATTGAGTGAGAATTAAGAATGGATGAGAAATACAACTCTCTCATTGGGAACAAGACTTTAGATATGCTTCTGCTACCTTCCAATCAGAAACGTGTGAGGTCCAAGTGGGTTTACAGAACCAAGAAAGTAGCACATGGCCTAGTTAGTCAATATAAAGCACGGGCATTAGCAAAATATTTTGATACGGTACATCGTGTTGACTATGATGACACTTTTTGTCCATTTCCAAAAATAGATTCCTTTCAGCTAAATCTCTCCATTATTGCAGCACGAAGATAGGATGTGCATCATACATATGTAAAGAATTCATTTCTTGATGGTTATATTGAGGAGGCAATATACATGGAGCAGCCATAGGGACACATGAAAAATTTATCTCTAGTATGCAAACTAAATAAGTCTCTTTATGGCCTCAAGAAGGAACCTAGAGTGTCGTATGAAAAGATGGATTCCTATTTGTTGTCTTAAATTTTGTATTCCACAAATATGATTCCAATGTTTATTTTTTTAAGAAAATTTACTCCTTTTTTATCATAATACTATACATAGATGACCTTTTGATAATAGGTAGTTCAACTTTTTCCATTGTTGAGATTAAAATTGCATTGAATAAGCAATTTTCTATGATGGACATGGGCTTGATAAATTATTCCTTGGACTAGCGATAAATCATACTAGTTATGGGATTACCATTTCTTAACCAATGTATGTTATAGATATTTTGGAATGATTTTACATGAGTGACTACAAGGCAGTGGCCACACCTTTCTTATCAAGGATAAAAATCAAGAATGGAAAAGACACACCAATGGTTTATTGCACATTGTACTATCACCTTGCAAGATGTCTTGTTTATATCACTCACTGCCATCATAATATCTCATTTTATGTAGAAGTAGTTTCTAGATACATGCAGGAGTCACATGAGTTACACTGGAAAACTACAAAGCGCATCCTTCGATATGTCCATGGTAAAATCACCTATGGGGTTCATTATGTAGCAAATTTTTCTTTAGATCTCATTGGGTTTAGTGATTTAGATTGGGTTGGCCACAAAATTGGTCGCAAGTCCACCTGCAGTTATGTATATAGTTCAGGATCTGACCCAGTTTGTTGTTCAAGTAAGAATCATGTTTCTCTTTCTTTATCATCAATAGATTTCAAGTACGTAAGAGTAGTGAATGCCACTATTTAGGCCATTTGGATACAAATTTCCTATCTGAACTTGGTATCAAGATCCATCATCCAACTATCACATGGTGTGATAATCAAAGTATGATAAATTTTTGCAGATATCCAATGCATCGATAGTGGACCAAACACATCGAAATCCACAGGAACTTCATTAGAGAAATAATTCATGATGGGACCATCGACCTTTAGTATTGTCCTAGTTCCGAGTAGACTGTTGATACCTTCACCAAGAATTTCACTCAGTAGAAGTTTTGATCTCTATGAGATCGTCTTGGGGTGAAGGAGAAAAATGCCTAAAAATTTCCTTTTCTCTACTTTTTGCATTATATTTTTGGGGGGGTGGGGGGGTTTATTCTCACTGGGTTTTCCCTCTTTTTCATGCATTATATATGGGTACATAAAATTAATTCTTGTCAAGAGTAATTCATTTTGCATCATACTCACCTAAGTTATGCTTAAGGGGGGTTTTGATCTACATACACCTATTTAGCCTTGATTAGCCTCAGTTCAACTCTAGTTATTGCATGTGATGTACATTCAACTTTACCTATTTAACTCGAGTTCTTACATCTAGTGTGCATTTCTCTTTAGTTAGTCAAATATACTACTTGCATGTCATGCATGTGGAAATTAACATAGCATTAAGCACACTTTGCTTCAGTTAGCTTTAATTATCCATAGTTATTGCATGTACAACTAAGCTTAAGTTAATTTCTTTATGTATTGATTCTCAAACAAATATTGGGTAATCAAACTCATTCTTGATTCCAAATTTTCTTTATCAATTCTTGCAATTTTGTGCAATTATTCTTCATCTAGATCTATATTTTTTATCTAATAATTTTATAGTTTTAAAAGTAAGTGAAGCTAACCATAAATATTATCGAGATGGTGAAGCTAATGATAGTAGTAGTTTTATAGTGTACGAAGTTTTATTTGTATTTAAGGAGTTGTAAGACTTGAGAATGAAGTTTTGTTTTTTTCGAAGGTTTTTAAGAATGACATGTAATGATATTTTTATGCATTTTAAGACTACCCAAAAAATATATATATTTTTCAACACATGTGGATTTTAGAATAATTCACATTTTGCATGGTGACTCTAAAAAGAATGACTTTGAACATAGAAATATAATTTCTATAGAAAATCACTTTAGAAAAGAGGGAGTGAATTCTATATCAACTTTGTGTACACTAACATGAAATTGTTGGAAATCAAAACATAATAAAGCGAAATGATAGGGAATTGTGTGATCCTCATGATGTTGGCATGAAAATTCTTAAATGGCTCAATATTTTATTTTATTTTTAACAAAAAAGGGTATGAAATTGGTGGAGGTTGGTAATATAAGGCTCTAACTACTATAGCATTCTCACCCAAGCTTACCATAATTAGAAATCTTACCATAATATTTCTAACATGAAATTTAATCCTTGACATATACAATCACTTATTTACCCCTGGATGTGTCAATATTCATATTAAGTCAACATAAGGAAATGTGGGTGAGTGGATAACATTTTTGTTTTCATTATAACTTGGGGTGAATGGAGATAGGTATCAATTTTGTTTAAAAGGTTTCAACGTAAATGTGGAGAATGGATTTCCAGCTTGTATGGCATCCTCAGTATCTGACTTATTTGTTCACTCAGATTACTGATTAAGCCTTCCTATGGGATTCACTCATTTCACCTGCATTGATATCTCTAGTTTGTATATGTGGCTTTCACCAGGTTCTGCTGCGAAAGTCTTCCACATTTTTTGAAGTTTGTATGTGTTGTCGTAGGGTGATGGTGGGTACGATATCCAAGTTCATTCACGTTGTGTGGTTGAGGTGAGGGTCATCATATGGAGAGGTTCAGTATTTAGATAAAAAATTAAAGTTCTCAGAAATTCTGGAAACCAAAACCACCGAATAGATATCATCATGACGATTCCAACGCAACTCGTTTTAGGAAAACCCAAGTTCGTATGAGTAAGTTATGGCGTACTGTTCAATTTCTCAAACATGTAAAAAATTTGCAGAACAGTGACAGACTAGTGACTTGGCAGTCTAGTCAGAACCACAAGAATGTTCAGGGAATCTTCTCCAATTTTTAGCCAATGACACTATGAAAAATGTCATAATAAAATTCGCCAATGTTGCTGGGGGAAATTGAAATTTTTTTCCTAATCCTAAGGTTGGAAATTTTACATATGGTGGATTATTAATTTTTTGGTGAAATTTGGGGCAATGGAGAGGGGCCATGTGGTGAAACCAGAGGTTTCCATGTGCCCTCCCCCATGGAAAGGTTGGATGACGTTATTATTATATCCAAGATATAACTTCAACATTGAATGGGTGCATATATATTTCATAAAAGGTCGAATGAAAAGGTTGAAAAAATATCAATGTTGCATATATATTCACAAATATTATTTTATACCAAAGTCAGTTTTTATGGTTCCATTAAAAAAAAATTATGACCACGAAGGGGTGAACGTTGCAGTGGAACTTGGGACCTCTCACATACAAGCGCTAGCACCAACGGTTACACCATCACCGAGTTCCTTATTAACCATTGGAATATTCTTATACTTAAGGTTTGTTCGCTCTAGAGTTCGGGGTCCGGAGGGGGCCAGCCCCCTCCAACATGCTCGATGCGCCATGACCAACGGCTAACAAATGTTCTGTCAGGAAATAGTTAATGGATTTGAACCAAGTTTAAATGTGCACTAATCCAGATTAATTAAAATAATCCATGATTAATGAGAAATATGTTCTTTCCACTAACTGCTCCTTAATCACAGTTTAATCACTTATCTTAACATTAAGTGTGATTTTATCTTAGCAAAGGCCTTGGTGGACCTGCCAAATGCGGTAGAAGCTCCACTTTTAGTGGAGTTAACTCGCAGACTTCGAGTTTTTGTGGATAAAATGTATGAAATATTTTTTTTGATGTAACTAAGGCAATTTTCGACCAATTTTGGCTCAGGAAGAGTCATTCTTAGTATATTTTGATGTTTTCGAGCCATTAGAGTAGGTTTCATAGGCAACAGGAGACTGTAAATGACAAATTTTCACAATTGAAGCTAATACAAAGGCTCATGCCATGAAAGCAAGGAGATGTAGCCCAGGAGGGGTGAACTCCTTCATCAAAAACCGTGTGTTTTCGACTCAGATGTCTGTGTTTGATGTGTTTTATATGTTTTGTTCAAAATTTAGTTTCCATGGTTTTATGTTCAAGAAATACACTTTATCTCATCAAGTTTATTGAATTGTCAATTAAAAGAACATGTATAGACCCTTCTATAACAAGCAAACCAAAGCACTTTCATATTAAATCTGAGACTGATATTAGCACAAAATTAACAAAAAATTAGTTTAATATCAAGTTGGTATCATACGACAAGGTTGCTAAAGGTTATTTTCTTTCTTTTCTTGAGATTGTGCAAGAAGGGTTTTAATAGTTGTAGTTTTGTGATTCTTTACAATGTTGAAGTTGCATAGAAGATAAGGGAAGCTATTGGTTATTAGTCCTGAGATTAGGACAATAAGAAAGATATTTGAGAGAGCATCATTTTCACCCAAAGTTCCACTGAAAGCCTTACTTGAAGCACTTCAATTTCTATCTCTAGCAGTCAATATTGAAGAGGTACACATTGCACAAGAAGCTAAGGTGATTGAAAAGGTACAAGAATAAATATTTGAGCTTGAATACTTAGCCATTATATCAGGTGTTGGAGAGACTCAAGGAAATTAAGAAGAAGAATATGTCGAGAAAGACTTCAAGGACATTCAAAGAATGGTTAAAATCATGTTTTATGTATTCACTGTAGAAAGAGCAGGAGAAGGTTCTAAGCCTCCACATGGAGAAGGATCTACAGGTGGTAATAAGGATGAAGGTAAGAGTTCTAAAGGTAGTGGAGGAAATCCACCTCCATCTCCACTGTCCTCATCGTCTTCATCTTCATCAAAATCTTCATCTTCCAATTCCACCACAAAACCACTTTCACACATTAAAAAATCCCAAAAGGAAAAAATCCATTACTCAAGTTGGACATCAAGTTTGAACTTCCCATGTACAATGGTGACGTAAATACATAGAAGTTAGATAATTGGATCCATCAATTTGAAGTAAACTGCATAATTTAGAATCTACAAGAGGACGACATAAAGATCTTGTTGGCATCAATATGGCTAGAAGGAGGAGCACTAGTTAGGTGGGTGGAAAATAATCAAGAGGAAATGTGAATCCATGGTAACATATCAATTTCATGGGTTGAATTCAGTTCATCCATTAAAATATAGTTTTATCGATTAGCCTATATGAAAAAAGAAATAATGAGTTGGAAAAAATTTAGGCAACTCAAAGGCCAAACAGTTCAAGAGTACACACAGGAGTTTAGAAAGAGGGCTTTGTTATTAGGAGTAAACTTGAATTTCCAAGACACACTCTTGAAATACATTGGGGGTTTAAATTCCCTGTTTAAAAATATTATTCTTCTGTTTAACCGAAACAAATTAGATGAAGTATGTGTGCAAGTCATGCATCTTGAAACAAGGGGAAAGAACATTCAAGAAGAGGGTAGTAAGAATAAGCCATTCAAGGGTAAGGGAGAAGAGAATGGAGGAAAATGGAAGGGAAAGAAGAATGCAAGAATCAAGAAACAAGGGGAGAAAAATACATGAAAAAATTGTCCCAGATAGGGGAATGATGAGGCCGTTGTTGGAAACTACATCTCGAACTAAGGCCAAAGAAACCAAATAACAAGGGGAAACAAAATATGACTGCCACCACATAACAAGATCTTGGATATGATTCTTGAGATGAGATCAAGATTGTAGCCATGGTGAAAAAAGGAAAGGAGGCCATAGCAAGTATTAGTTCCTCAAATAGTCATAAAAACACTCCAAATGAAGACAAAAGAATAAAATTGTTCCATGTTAGAGTGATTTTAAATCATACAAAGATTGATGCATTGTTTGATAGTGGGTCACAAGAAAACCTGATTTTAGACGACTTGGTAAAAAATCTTAACCTTGAAACCATATCACATCATAAATCGTACCCTTTGAGTTGGATAGTTAAGAAATTTATAGGTTATAATGAAATGCATATTTCGATTTTTTATTACTGTAAACTTTGTTCATGAAGCCGAGTTAGATGTGGTTCCACTTGACATTTCCGGGATTATATTGGGAAGTCCATATTTGTATGATAGGAAAAATATTTTTTATCTCAATGAGAACAAATATCATTTACTTAAGGATGGGGTGGAGTATGTTGTGAGAGCTCATCACAAAAAGATGAATATTTCTCTAGTTAATGTAGGGAAAATGAAGAGGGTAGTTAATGAAAGTAATTATTTTGTGCTTCTCGTGATTAAGAAAAAGAATGATGTTAACTATGAATATTTTGAAGGATGTGATGAAAAATTAAAATCTGATTTGTTTGATGTGGTAAGTCAACATGGTGAGATGTTTCAAGAACCAAGTGGGTTACCTCCCAAGAGGGGAATTGAACGTGAGATTCATCTGTAGTAGTATGTTCCACTTCCAAAAATTGGTATGTATCACATGTAAATTATGGAGAGTTTGGAAATCAAGAAGAGAATCAAAGAATTGTTTAACAAAGGTATCATACAACCATATACTTTTCCATACGGTTCACCAATTATTTTATTTCCAAAGAAGGACAGGACTTGGTGCATGTGCATAGGTTTTCGTGCACTAAATAAAATCATGGTAAAGAATCACTAGCCATTTACACGCATTGATGATTTTATAGATCAGTTAAAGTATGCAAGATATTTCACTAAGTTAGACTTGAAAAGTTGTTATCATCAAGTTAGAATAGCTAAGGAGGACATTTTGAAAACTGCATTTAAAACTAGACAAGGATTGTTTGAATGGCTAGTCATTCCATTCAGTCTAACAAATGCTCTAGCTTCTTTCATGAGAGTCATGAATGATGTTCCAAGACCATTTATAGATGAATTAATTATGGTTTACTTATATGACATAATTATATTAAGAAAATCAAGAGATTAACATGTCATGCATGTGAACAAGGTACTTGATGTCTTGAAAAAAGAGAATTTTTTTTTAAGATGTCGAATTGTGAGTTTGGAAAGACTTGTTCAGTGTACTTAGGACAAATTATTCGAGGAGGTGAGTTGAAGATAGACACTTCCAAAGTATTGGCCATTTTGAATTAGCCCAAGCCCAATATAGTTACGAAGGTAAGAAGCTTTTTTGGGGCTACACAGTATTAGAGGAAATTCATGTCTAATTTTTCTTCAATTACAGCTCTGTTACATGCATTGACAAGTGTGAAGAAAGTATTTCATTGGGAAGATAAGCAGAAAAAATCATTTGATACTTTAAATAAAAAGATAATTTCAACACCGGTATTGGCTCTTCTGTATCTTAGACAACCATTTGAGATCCAAATAGATGCCAATGATTATGCTATGGGAGTAGTTCTCATGCAACATGGTAAGCCTATTTGGTTTCATTCTAAAATTTTTAATGGAGTTGTGACTAACTATCCCAACGATGACAAAGAGTTATATGCATTATTATGTAGTGTAAAGAAATGGAACCACTATTTGATGGAAAAAGAGATCGTTATCGATACCTACAATCATCCATTGTAGTACTTACAATCACAATGAAAGTTGCAACAATTAAGACATTTTAGATGGATCAGATTTCTACAACAATTTCATTTGGTTATTCGGTACAGAATGGGAATCTACAACAAGGTAGTTGATATTATCTCCAGGCCTATTGTAAATTCATCTATTATATTCAAGCATAATTCAATTATGCATGTAAGTTACATTGAACAATACTCATATGATAGTGATTTTCAAGATGTGTATGAAATATTGAGTCAAGGAAACCAAAATTAAGAGTTAGATTATCATGTGCATAACATTTTATTGTATCACTTGGGCATGTTATGTATAACACAGAGAGAAAGAAACATTATCATAAGGAAGGCACACACTTCATTTACTTCTGGACATTTTAGTGTAGGAAAGACAGTAGCAAATCTCCAAAGGTATTTCTATTGGCCATGCATGATTGATAGTGTATCTCGTTTTATTAGAGGATGTTATTTATGTGAAATAAGTAAGCCTAGTAATAGGAAATATGGATTGTATACTCCACCTTCGGTTCCTTCACATCCTTGGGATAGTATCGTAATGGATCTTGTAGGTGGTCTTCCAATGTCAAGGAAAGGTCAATATTACTTGTTTGATGTTGTAGATAGGTTCAACAAAATGTGTCTTTTGATGCCATGGAAGAAAATAATTACAGTTGAAAAAAATTCTCATATTTTCTTTCAAAATGTATGGGTTTATTTTGGTCTTCCTACTTCTATTGTAAGTGATCGAGATTCCTGGTTTGTTGAGAATTTTTGGTCAAAATTATGGGACATGACAGACATAAATTTGAAGAAGAGTATAAAATTTCATCCGCAAATATATGGTCAGACTGAGATAGTAAAAAGAAAAATAATTCATCTTCTTAGAGGCTATTGCAGCAAACATCCCAAGTTTTGGGATGAACAGTTTCATTACATTCAACATGTATACAATGGGGAAAATAATTCTTCCACAAACATATCATAATTTGAGGCATGTTTTGGTTACTTGCCAAGGTTGCCTTTGTATTTCATCTTTGAGAAAGATGTCGCTAAAGATGGTCATAGTGACATAGATAAGGCAAGGAAATTCAATGAGAAAATTTATTTTTTACATCACATAGTGCAAGAACAACTTGAAAAGATTCAAAGAAGCTACAAGGAAAGGCATGATAAACATCAAATTGATAAAAAATTCTAGGTTGGAGATGAATTTTGGGTAGATATCAATAAATAAATATTGAAAGGGGAAGGTAAAAATCTCAAGCCAATCCTTTATGGTCGATTTAAAATTATGGAAAAGATTTTTACTAATGCATTTAAGCTAGATTTGCACCCTTATATGCAAATATATTCTGTCATTAATGTTGAGAATTTGAGATTATTTGAGCCTTATTTGATTGATGATCAAGGAGAGAATTTTCAATTGCCATGAATAGATTATTTGTCGCCAGAATATCTTGATGAACTTCAAAAATATCTCATACTTGACAGAAGAATCAGAGCTTCAAGGGGAGGGAATGTTGAATACCTTAGAGTGGAGCTCAAGGGAAAAAATCCTTCCAAGGCCAAATGGCTGGAGAGTGAAACTTAGGGAGTTGTACCCTCACCTGTTGAAAAATTGATAGTATATTTTGGGGTCCAAAAGGGTTCTATTAGGGTGGAATGATTAGAGACTTAGTATTTAGCTAAAAAATGAAAGTGCTCAGAAAATTCTCCAAACTAGATTGACCAGATAGAGCTCATCACCAAGGTTCTAACACAACTCGTTTCATCAAAATTCGAGTTCGTATGAGTAAGTTATGGTCTATTGTTTGTTTTCTCAAATAGGTAAAAAATGTGCGGAATAGTGAAAAACTGATGACTTGGCAGTCCAGTCAGCATCTCAGGAATATGTAAGGAATATTCTCTAATTTTTAGCCAATAACACTATGACATGTGTCACAATCAGATTCCTCAATGTTGCTTGGGGAAACTGAATTTTTTTCCTAATCCTAAGGTTGGAATTTTTACATATAGTGGATTACTAATTCTTATGGTGAAATTTGGGCTAGTGGAGAAGGGCCACATGGCACAGCCGGAGGCTGTCATGTGGCCTCTCCCATGGGAATGTTGGATGGAATTATTATTATATCCAAGGTCGAACTTCATGTTTGAATGGGCGCATATATATTCATACAAAGTAAAATTCAAAGGTCAAAGAAATATCAATCGTACACATATATTTGAAAATATTATTTTATACCAAAGTCCATTACTATGGTTCCATTCAAAAAAAATTATGACCATGGAGGAGCAAAGGTCAGGGTCTTCCCCGCGACCTCCCCCATACAAGCTCCAGCACCAACCGTTACACCATCACCAAGTTCGTTATTAACCATTGGACTCCGCTTATACTTAAGGTTTATCCAATGTAGACTTGGCGGTCCGGAGGGGGCCAGCCCCTTCCCACATGTCCAAAGAGCCATGACCGATGAATAACAACTATTCCAACGAGAAATAATTAATGAATTTAAACCAAGTTTAAATGCGCACTAATCGGAGTTGATTAAAATAATTTGTGATTAACGCGAAAAATGCTCTTTACGTTAATTACTACATAATAACACTTTAATCACACTTATCTTAACATTAAGTGCATCTTTATCTTAGTGGTGGCCTTGGCGGACCAACCAAATGCAGTGGAAACTCCATTTTTAGAGGAGTTAACTCGAAGACTTCTTGTTTTAGTGGAGAAAATGTTGGAAAAAATGGTTTTTCTATAATTGAGGAAATTTTTGACAAATTGTGGCTCAGGAAGAGTCATTATTGGTATATTTTGATGTTTTGGAGTCATTTGGACAGGTTGTAGAGGCAACAAGAGGTTGTAAAAACTCTTTTTCATAATTGAAGCTAATACAAAGGCCTATGCCATGGAGGATGGACCAAGGAGATGTAGCCGAGGAGGGGTGAACTCCTTCATCAAAAACTATGTGTATTAGAATCCGTTTTCTGTGTTTGTTGTGTTTAATTTTCATGATTTTATGTTCATGAAATACACTTAATATCATAAATTTTATTGAACTTTCAATCATAAGCACATGTATAAACCATTGTATAAGAAGAAAACCAAAGCACTTTCATATTAAATCTGAAACTGATATTAGCACAACATTAACTAACTATAAATTTCAAATCAACCTTCCTATGGGAGTCTCTCATTTCACTGACATTGATAGCTCAACTTTTCATATGTGGCTTTCACCAAGTTCCACTACAAAAGTCTTCCACATTTTTTGAAGTTTCTTCGTGTTGCCCTAGGGGGATAGTGGGCATGACATCCAAGTTCATTCACATTGTGAGGTTGACGTGAGGTTCGTCATATGGAGAATATATGATGATTTTCCCTCTTTATCGGACACATATTTTACAAGAGGTTTGAGGTCTACCATAAATATTTTTAATTTGTGTTCGATCAATGCCGATGCATAGGCTCAAATAGGAAGTTTCAGGTACACAGAGGAGGAGATGAGCTCCTCAGTAGGAAGAACCTTGGTTTGAGGGACTATGTAGAGTTATGGGTTTGGAGTGGGTGGTAATGGTATCGTTCTATTTTTCTCGGCTCTATCTATTTTTTTTTATGTTTTGTGAACCCCCTACAACTATGAACTATGCTTATGGACACTTGTCTCTATGAAATATTGTGCAATTCCATGGACTATTCATGTACCCGCAGTCTTCACTCATGGCATTGTGACCTATTTTATTTCTCTATGGATGTATATTTCGATTATGTGACTTACGATTGTGGGTATTTCATTTCTTTCTCTCCCCCCATTCTACATTCCTAGCTTTGAGTTTCGACAATAGAATTTACTCTTGCAATTTTATCTCTTTTGCAAAACACTTGTCTTCACATAGTTTTTTCTCTATATCGAGTATCTAAGGAATATGGGTCATGATTTTTAGGTAACCAATTTAAATTTGGGTTTTAGTTCTATTTAAATATTACGTTTTTATCCATTTCAATTTATTTTTATTTATTTTTTTGTTTTTAGAGTGCTAATCACTTTGATAACCTCGACAATAGTGTTTGTACCAGTTGGCGATAGTATCCTAGTGACGTTGCACTACATGCTGAAGCAAGAGGTATGATATCTCATGGTCTTATTCCCAAATGGTTTCCTCGATGTGATAATCAGACGATAGTCATTCTCCCTATGTGGTCATTTAATGTGACATCTTGGCGACCTCGGTTGGCTACATTTGGTTTTAATTTGAAGGTGTTGGGTTTTTCCAAACTTCATTGTTGTAATATGATGGTATAGAGGATACTCACCGAGGACCCCATGCTACACATTTGTAATTAAATTTTCTCTTGATAATGAAATAATTTATTCAATTTGAAAGTATCCATGTGTTTATTTATTACTTAGATCACTATGGGTAATTTTTTAGAATTAAATCGAGTAGGGTTAAAATTCACAACCCCATAACTCTGCCTTGGCAATATTGTTGTTTCTATTGATGATAAAGTAAATGCATGAGTTTTATTGTTATTTCTATTTCTGATAATTGGAATGCATTGAGGTCATGATATCAGAAATGGTTTTTGTTACAGAGGTCTATTTAGTATTCAAATCTATGGTGCCCTCCAAGGTCGATGACATCAATAATTGGGCTATGGTATGGTAATCCTTAGTTACCACTTCTTGCATTTTCTATATTGTTTTTTTCTTTTCTAATATGTTAATACATAGTTCTTGTGAGGCATATGGTGACTATCAAGAGTGGACCATGACTTTGTTGAATGTGAATACCATCTTTTTCCTTGGTATTTGACACAACATAAATTCATGCGGTAGCCTTTTCTAATGAAAACCTCAACCTGAATATATAGTCTCCATATTGGGTGTGTTATGAGAGCCTTTTTACTGGCATTTTTGGGTGATCTTGTCTAGTTCCTTTGGCATTTTTTTTTTTCACATACTCCCAAGATACCACACTCTATATTAGTGGGATACTCAAAGTGGCCACAATATAGATTAGTTGATAACTCCTGGAAGACATGGATGTATTCTAATTGTTTCATTGGTACTAAGCGTAGACATCTACTCCCATGTTGTAGATTATCATTCAACTTTGTCTTTTAGCTTGACGCTCCTTCTCCTATGTCGCATCTAGAGAGTAATTCAAGGCTCTTCTTTATGATGCGATGAAAACAGGTTCTAGCGTCCGATTGAAGGTAGGAGGTGGAATATGTTTTGAGTCATAACATTATTCAAGGTTCTCCTTTCCTTTTGGTTCATTGGTATGTTTTTTTTACCCATGCAAAGGATCCACTTGATCACCATTCCCATTGGTCTTACTCTCCTTAAATTGTTCACATGAAAATAGATACATGTAATTACATCCATATGGGATGGCCTTGCCTCTTTCCTATTTTAGCTCTGAATAACTCATGACTGATATAAAATTCATGACTGAAATTTATTTATATTTAAGGAAAATTCCCAGTAATTCAAATCAATCGACACATAAGCTTAAAAGATTCATATTTCAATAGTAACATTATTAACATACTGCTGAATCAAATATTTATACTGATAGGCATTCCCCTGTTAGAATTGGGAACTTTAATAATTTTGGTAATAATTTTTTTAAATTTACCATAAATATTATTGATTTACCATACTTAACATTGATGGACACTCCTGATAATTAGAAAATAAAAATTAAAATTAAAAACAAAATTTATAAAAAAATTCATTAAATTCTTCATAGCTCTTCACATTCTGAAATGGATAGCTCCATTAACCATTTGTATTATCATCGCATAAATATTTTGTAATGCTTTTGATGGCTAGACAACCTACTGAAGCATAATTGACATGCATACAAATGCATGGAATGGAAGGTGAATGCATGTTAAAGAGCCATGCAGCCGACGAGTCGCAAGCTCAAATAGAAGCCTAGAGACATGCACTGACCTATTATTCCATCTATACGACAGGTAGCAGGCTGAAGTATATGCCTACATATATAAACCTACAA
The DNA here is from genome assembly GCA_034641835.2 of Pinus albicaulis. NCBI lineage: Eukaryota > Viridiplantae > Streptophyta > Pinopsida > Pinales > Pinaceae > Pinus > Pinus albicaulis. The sequence continues at coordinate 1,378,539,800 of CM076584.1, forward strand.
ACATATATTATTAGGTTTCTCATTTTATGCCATAATATTTTGTAATCATGGCAATATTGTTGGAATTTATGAGAATTCCAGAAGAATAATGGAGAGAGTAATACTCTCCTCTGCTAACACAGAGAAATTAAAAATTTCACTCACAGAGACAAAGTTTCAACTTTTAAAACAAACTTGTATTCCTTAAAAAAACTATTACTAAGTCTTCCTCACTAAGAGGGATTTCAAAATAGGACTACTGCAAAACGCAGTGCCAACAAAAGACTTCACTGTCTCACTGTAACAACACTATTGTGTTACAAACAAACACTCTGTCTGAAACAGCACACTGCTGTCCTTTTCAATTATGTTCTGTGTAATAACTAAACAATTACATCTACCTCACAGGCTTTTTATCTTTTATATGCCTCGCATATTAAAACATGACATAAAAAACTATAAAAAAAATGTTAAAAGAACTATCAGACCCACTTGACAATTGTGCTTTGAATGCACGATGAATCAAATTTAAAACATTCATCGGGTCCGTGGCTTTAAACAAAATAAAACGCATGACCAAACAAAATTTCGGATGGACGATCAATAAACGGATGCGATGAAACAATTAAATTCGCTGTAGTAAAGTCCATCAGGTCTGCCAATTCTCATATGCCAATCAGGACAAACAAAAAACGAACTCCCGATTGTGAACTTCCAATTGTATAATGACATGTCGCATGGTCTACGGGACCAACGGACCTTGGCTACGGTCGAGGGCGATTTTAATATGAAACAATTGTGATTGTGATCGCATCGCATCGGGATTATTCAAATCAGCAAGATACTGCAAGTAAAACTTGCGATTGTGATTAGCACTTAAGTGGTGGGTGCCACTTTGTCGTGCCTTCTCAAAAATTTAAAGTCTTTCGCCATTTAAACAAATTTTCTTCAATTTCGGTTGTTGAGGGCTTAAAAGCCTGAAAAGACTATATTAAATAAAACTCTGTTCTTTCGTGCTTTTAACCACGAAAGTCTTCATTCTCTGTCAAAACGGCTATGTTCATCAAACATTAATTCAATTCTACAATGGTGGCTGCTGCACATCAAACATTAATTTCTCCTTACAATTTTCTCCATTCAACTTGAATGTGCAGTCTGTGCATGCAAGCTCCTCTGCTTCCCTTGTACTCTATTTGTTCCTCCTCAAGGCAAGCAGATGACTTTAATATTTCAACACTCCCCCTTAAAGTCAGCTACTGGGTTATGAGTCATACCCAATCATTTTCTTAAAAATTCAAAGGTCTTCTGCCCCAATGGCTATGTCAGAATATTTGCAAATTTCTCCTCTATTCTACAATGATGTAAAACAATTTCTCCATTGCTCACTAATTCTCTGATGTAGTGATACTTGGCATCAATGTGTTTCGTTCTCTTAGGAAACACTGAATTCTGTGACAATGCAATAGCTGAGCTATTGTTACAATAAATCACTGTCACTTTTACCTGTTCTTGGCATAAAATTCTCAAAATTATTCTCATCCAAACTGCTTGACACACTGCTGCTATAGCTGCCACATATTCCGCCTCTGCTATAGACAACGCTAGAATGGGATGTTTTTTAGAAGCCCATGAAATGGCTCTTGAACCCATGTGAAAAACATAACCGGAAGTGCTCTTCCGATTGTCTACGCTTCTAGCCCAATCATTGTCAATGTATCCAACTAAATATGAACATTTTGAAGCAGTATATAAAATGCCAAACCTTTTAGTACCTTTAACATACCTCAGAATATTCTTTTCTTCCTGGCAATGTGCATCCTTTGGCTTTTCCATGAATATGGAAATCAAACTAACAACATGCATTATGTCGGGCCTAGTTCAAGTCAGATACATGAGGCTGCCAACTATGCTCTTGTACAATCTAGGATCAAAATCCTTGTTGTCGTCCTCTCTTCTGAGTTTTAATCCCATCAGTATGGGAGTGATTGTTGTTTTTCTCTCCTGCATATTAAATATTTCAAGAATTTCATTAACATATTTTTCCTGTGAGATAAAAATCCCATTTTCATTTTTTTCTACTTATATTCCTAAGAAGTATTTCAACAAACCCATGTCAGTCATTTCAAATTCTTCTTTCATGATTGTTTTAAAATTTTCAATAAGGTAATCATCATTACCTGTGAAAATAACATCATCAACATACAAAACTACAATCAACATTTTACCGTCTTTTTCTTTGATGTAGAGGGTGGGTTTTCCCTCACACTTTTCAAATCCATTTTCCAGTAGATAAGGGTCTATTCTACTGTACCACGCTCTTGGTGCTTACTTTAGCCCATAAAGAGCTTTCTTCAACTTGCACACTTTGTTCTCTTGGCCTTTCTTTTCAGAGTTGAGAGGTTGTTCAATGTAAACCTCCTCCATTAACACTCCATTTAGGAATGATGACTTCACGTCCATTTGGTAAACTTTCCACTTGTTTTGTGCTTCTATGGACAACACTGCTCTCACGGTTTCCATTCTAGCAGCTGGTGCGAACGTCTCCTCATAACCTATCCCATGCTTCTGCTTATAACCTTTGACAACAAGTCTTTCCCTGTGTCTCTCTATTTTTCCTTCAGTGTTAGTCTTGGTCTTGTAGACCCATTTAACTCCAATGACTTTCTTACCTTTTGGGAGTTCAACCAAATCCCAAGTCTTTTTTATTTATATGGCATTTATCTCCTCATCCATAGCTTCTATCCATTTCCTATCCTTGATAGCTTCTTCGAAATGAACAAGATCATCAACGTGAAAATATAAAGAAAGCAAAGAATCGATACCTTCATTTGCTATCTCTTGTTCATAAATGTCATTTAAATTTCTGAACTTTTTACCTCTTTCATTAGGTGTACAAATGCTTAAAGAAGCACTTGAATTTCCTCCTTGTGGTGTGCTTGGAGAAGCACTTTCATTTCTCCTCAAGGGTGTGCTTTGCTGCCCTTGTGTTGGTACTGTTGTTTGAGGATGTATTTCAGCCAACTCATCAATATTTTCATCATGAGATAAATAGTGTTTAACATTCACTTTTTTCTCTATGCTTCCATCCCAAGCTTCCTCCTCAATGAACTGAACATCTCTGCTCACAATAAAATTCTTGGTGGATGGGTTGTACAACCTATAAGCTTTGGATTTCTCACTATATCCAATGAAAATACATTTCTCCCCCTTTGTATCCAACTTCTTCCTTAGCTGATCCAAAATGTGTGCATAAGCCACACATCCGAAAACCTTCATGTGTGTGAAACCTTGATTTGTGCCACTCCATGACTCTTCCGACACTTTTTTCATAACTACTTTTGTAGGGCACCTATTCAAAATGTACGATGCACAATGTACAACTTCAGCCCAATAATCATTAGGAAAATGCTTTTCCTTTAGCATACTCCTTGCCATGTCCCTTATGATTCTATTCTTCCTTTCGGCTACTCCATTTTGCTGCGGAGTATATCTAGTTGTAAACTACTTATGAATACCATTTTATCTACAAAAAAGTAGACAATATTTATAGATATACTCACCTCCTCTATCATTCCTTAGGACATTGATATGTAGCCCACTTTGGTTCTCAACAAGTGCTTTGAAATTGCAAAATATTTCAAACACTTCACTTTTGTTTTTCAAAAAGTAAACCCAAGTTTTTCTTGTAAAATCATATATGAATGTTAACATATAGTGGCTGCCAGCAAGTGTTGGAGTTTGCATCAGTCTACATAAATATGAGTGGACAATATCTGAGGGTGACTTTTCCCTTATGCTTTTCCTGGAAGGAAAACTTTCTCTGTGTTGTTTCCCCAAGATACAACCTTCACAAAGGTTGTTCAGTTTCTCTATAAATGGTAGAATTCTTATCATTCCTTTTCTGTAAAACAAATTAAGACCTCCAAAGTTGAGATGTCCAAATATCAAGTGCCACAACCAATTATCATCTTTCGGTTTTCTTTGGAAAGTCTCTTGTGCCAGTACTGCTATCTTTTCTTCATTTTTCAGATTTGCTCTCATTCTGAGAGGGAACATCCTGTTCCTTGTCATATTCACTTCAACAATACATTTTTTGCTAGGTGGTTTGTCCATGATGGTACAAAAATCATCCTCAAAGAAAACATTATACCCGTTTTGGACAATTTTTCCAATACTTAAGAGGTTACACTTCATTCCTGGAACATAAAAGACATATTCTATGAATTTATTTGCACCTTTCCTTGTTAAAACATTTACATTTCATTTTCTCATAACAAAAACTTTGCTATCAGTTCCTAGTGTGACTGACGACTTTAGACTTTCATCTAGCATAGAAAACATTACTATGTTTCCTGTCATATGGTTACTACAACCAGAGTCTAGAAACCATAAGTCTTCATTCTTTTCTTCAGCCATATTACACGCTAAAAACAAATTATCTTGGCTGATATTTTCTCTAGTGAAATTTGCACTAGTTCTACTTCCCATATCATGCTGCTTATTTCTACATTCATTAGCGTAATGACCATATTTTTTACAATATTGACATTGGACATTGGACTCATCATACCTTTGTCCTTGTGCATTATGCTCACCACTTTGCTGGTTGTTTCCTTGGCCTTGATGCTGATTTGGATTGCTGCCCCTTCCTTCAGCATTTGCTCGACTGTTTCTACCACCTCTGTTTTGGCTTCTGCCTCTTCCAATTTTGCTTCCTCTGCCTTTCCCTCTTCCTCTTCCAAAATACATCTGGGTCTTAAAGGCATGTTCCAGAGATGAGTTTTCACTCCCACCTAATCTCTATTCATGGGTCATCAATGACGCATGCAGTTCATCCACTGACAAATTCGTTAGATCCTTAGTCTCCTCTATGGTGATGACAATCACATCAAATCTTGAGGGTAGACTCCTCAAGAGTTTTTCCACAATCCTCTTGTATTCAAGAGTCTCTCCATGAGACCTTATCTGTGTGACCATTCCAATCACATGAGTGAAGAATGAGTCAATAGTATCTGACTCTTTCATACAGAGAGTCTCAAATTCTCTCCTCAGCAACTGAAGTTTTGCTGTCTTCACTTTCTCCATGCCTTGATAGGTTGTCTTGAGAGTTTCCCATGCTTCTTTGGATCTCTTGGTTGCTTCTATCCTTGGAAACACACTCTCATGCACTGCTTGATACAACAAGAGGAGAGCTTTGGAATCTTTCTTCTTATTTCTCTTCAACAACTCCCTTTCTTCCTGAGTTAAATCATCAAACTCATTTTCATCTGCTGGCTCATAAAATCCATCCTCAACAAGTTCTCATAAGTCTTGGGAAGAAGATAAAGCTCTCATAGTTTTTCTTCACGAATTCAGGTTTTTAAGCATAGGTTTATTAAGACATTCTAATTCTTTTCACCATGATACTTTTCATCATCACATCATGTCGCAATTAAACCCTCTACCACTACTTCTTACCCTATGTTGTTTTAGCTCCAAGTGTGAAGATATTTTATATGATTTTATTCTTTATACAGGTCTCATATAACCTTGAGAATTCACCTTTGACTTAATGGTCACATATATCATTTAATTATTGCATCTAAAATCAACCATATGGTCCATTAGCATGTATTATATAATATGGTTTGAATGAGCCTTTGGCCAAGAGCATTTTCGACCCTTCCACTATCCACAGTTACGATTTTTCTGTCATGTATATTTGTATAGACTTTGGGGTATCGATTTTTTCATATAGTTCGATGTTCATATTATTATGAATTGACTCTTTTATGCGTTTGGCATTAATATATATACACCTGGGTTGATATGACCACACATCATTGTACATAAGATTTTTAATCGAGTTTAAGATATGGAACTGGGCATCGGGATCAGTCTACACGTAAGGCGTATAATCACAATTGATTTGGGTTTCTGTGTTCATCGCCACGGTGTAAATCTTATCCACGTCAGGCGTCATGATAAGTAGATTAGTATTGTATGGTTTATGTCGTTCTCCATACCCCTTCTTCATTTACATGGTAAATCCACATCGCTGGGGCTTGCTCGGCTTATGTGGTGTACAACATTCACGCCGGTATATGCACAGGACACATTGAATTTAATTCGGATCTACACCCCATTAATGTTATACGACAGTCTTAACTCTCCACTGCTACCCTTCGATCCATGTCTTGGGCTTCTACGATTTTTCCAAGTGGACGATAGCGATCAATTCCGGTTAGGGTTCAGGTGTCTGTCGAAGAATTATATAAGCCTTTGGTGTTGAGTTGAGTCGGTTTTCCGCGTTAATCAATTTGTTGTGCACCTCTGCGTCTGCAAAAGTCTACTTCTGCAGAGGGTTTGCTATTCTCCGTTACAGAGAAGAGTCATGGCGTACCTGTTTCACCAACACGATACCAGGTAATTACTTACGCATTCATTTTTACCTATCGTATGTTTGAATGATCCAAAAGGTTGCTCGTAACTGGCCATACGCCGGTTCTGAGTATATCCTCAGTTGTTCGTAAGGTGAATGCGTTTTGTTTTGAGGATTTCAAGTTATACCCTCAGTGCAAAGTTTTGTTGTTTACCATTTTTCGGGTTATCGTCGACCATACACTGGCGATTTCATAAAGTGAGAACTAATTTGTGTTATGCATCCTGTGTAGCGTGCTTCGTGTCCCTTCAGGCGAGCGTCTACTATTCAATTGATCTTTATGAGGTGGGTCTTTTTTTTCGTCCCGTCTCTGCATATAATTGTTATTTCCTCCTTTTCTTATTCGAGGGAGTTTCGTATTGATCCCTACTCTGTTTATAATTTCGATTCCAGGAGCTCGTCGAATCTGAGATTTGCGTTTCATAGGTAGTGTCTTAATACCATGAGCATTTTCTTCATTCAATTGTTTTCCCACGATGGCACCAATGGCTAATTCCCATTTTGGTTTGAATTTGTTTTCTACAGGTAACCGAAGATCTCTTGCATGCTTATGAAAGTAGTCCGTAAACCTTTCAATCGTTATGGATGCTAACATACGTCTCCTTGCCGTCCAGGTCGGTATACTTATGGGATTACTTCCCTTCTCCTTTTGCGTTGTTTCGTTGGGCATCGAAACATTGTTCTCCTGTGATGTTGCGCAGTGTTACTTGAGGAACGAGACTCTGTCAGAGTCGTGTTTTTTTTTATCGGTGTCGCTCCTGGATGGCGCTCGTTTAAATTTGTTCTATTGAGATAGGGGTTTTGAGTTTCATACCCTAGCCTGGTAGGCTCAGCATGTATTACGATAATTTTTGACATATATACTCCCTATTGTCTTAGGTCGAATTCAATATACGATGCTACAATATAAATTTACATGAACTATCTGAATCGTGTATATGATTTCATACCATGGAATTTTGTTTTGTTTAGTTTGCTCGTTAGAACAGTATTTGGTTCTCGGTAATACTAATGTTGTTCCAGATTCCTTGGTTACATTCATCAGAATTTCCAGGAAGTTATATTAAATTTTTATCTCTTCTTATGATGTATTTCGTTCATTATTTTCTGTGGTTAGGAATCTCCACTCTGGTACTTGTATCATAATTACAGTTTCCTCTGTTCATGGTTACACTGAACTTGTTTTACCATTATCTGTCTAGACATATAAATGGCATGCGGGGAATTGTGAGTCCATTCTCATTTATAAACATATGGTTAATATGTATGCAGTTCTAGAATTTATATTCTCCTATTTTCCAAAGTTGTATATATATTTCTATTCGCCAGTTTCTTCTCATTTTCCTATATCTATTTACAGTTCTTGTCTACCTATATGTCTGGTGGTAGGTGTTTCTGTAGAGCTGGTCATGGGGTTGGAACTCATTCCCTTTTTCCTCTTGGTCAAGGGAAATAGTGGTTACATAAATGTTACTGTGTATACTGTTGAAAATAATTCAACTCTTTGCTCCTATACTTCTCAACTGTTTAATCATAAATTCTTCACTCTATGTATTCATTTTCAGTGCTATAATATTAGAGTAGTTTCATGAGGCGACTGTCTCTGTTAACTCTTTTTTTTATAAATATTTACTCCTTTCCTCCACTATACTAAGTGTGGCTTACATACAACCTTGTTGTTTTAGACCATTTAATTTTCTGGAATTATAATGGAATGGTTTGCTGACCCTGAGGTCAGTTTATAGAGTCTCTCATTCCATTCTTTCATACACAGTATAAATTTTAATTCATTTCCTGCTATTATTCCAGTATACTACAGTGAATTCAATTTCTCTCTCTTGTAGATATATTAAAATCATGCTAGGAAACAGAAGCAGATTAAAACAATTTCACAACCTTTTCCTGAAAGAACAAGGTATCCTCAGATTTAAACCAACCTTGGTTTAGACTTTCTGTGGGATTCTACTTTACAGGATTATCCTCTACAACTATACAGAATTATCAGGTTACTGCCTGATGATTAAATTCTGTTAAATGTAGACTAATAAAATTTAATACCTTAGAGACAAATTTTGTTTTATTTATTTATATGTAGCCAATTCATACCATAATAAGCAGGAAGACAATTTAACTCAGAGACATACCACTCATGCAGTCGACCAACCTCCCAACCTTAGAGTTCTTCTGTCTCCCAGAACTCACCCCCGAGCTAAGATCACCTCCTGGAACAGATCAACCTCTAATCTGTACAAGAGCAGCTTATTTAAGCTATTGTTCCCCAAAGCATGTTTCTAATTCTGCGTCCAGAATCTCAGGATGCTTTTCTTCCTGTTTGCCTAGGCTTCCCAATTTTAGGGATTATTTAAAGCTGTTTTATGTTTTTCCTCAACTTTTCCAGCTTTTTACCTCTTCCCAACTACTTTCCTCATCATTGGGGAAATTCAGATTTTTCGTCAAAAATCTAAATTTAAAACTTACTTTCTTTCAAGGATTTTTGAAAGGTTGTGGGGAAATATTTGCCTCATCCATCCTCACAGATTTAGTAAGTGATCTCATCATCTCATTTTGGTCAATCTGCACCACAATAATTTATTCATTTCCTCATTTAAATGTTTAATTACATTCACAAAATAATTATCCTTTGGGGTCCACTCCCCTTAGGATTAAAGTTCAAGTATCTAACTTTAAAATTCAATCACATGAATTGGGGGTGTTACAAGTTTCCCATGCTTCTTTGGATCTCTTGGCTACTTCTATCCTCGGAAACACACTCTCATGCACTGCTTCATACAACAAGAGGAGAGCTTTGGAATCTTTCTTCTTATTTCTCTTCAGCAACTCCCTTTCTGCCTGAGTTAAATCATCAAAGTCATTTTCATCTGTTGGCTCATAAAAGCCATCCTCAACAAGTTCTCATAAGTCTTGGGAAGAAAATAAAGCTCTCATAGTTATTGACCAGTAGTCATAATTTTTCCTATTAAATTGTGGGAGGTGGATATTTCAAATACCCATGCTAGTGCTGGCTCCAACCATTTTGCACTCTTAACTATGCTTTAAAAACACATGACTATGTATATAAAATAACTGACTGTTCTGGAACAGTAAAACAAAAACTATATAGAGAAATACCTTAGATTCTTTTTGACTGAGTCTTCACACTGCTGGAGAAACTGCTGCAACAAAGAACTCCTTCCCGTCAGCTTCTTTGACCTTCAAAGAGCCTGGACTAGCTCCGATACCATGTTGGAATTTATGAGAATTCCAGAACAACAATGGAGAGAGTAATACTCTCCTCTACTAACATAGGGAAATTAAAAATTTCACTCACAGAGACAGAGTTTCAACTTTTAAAACAAACTTCTATTCCTTAAAAAAATCTATTACTAAGTCTTCCTCACTAAGAGGGCTTTCAAAATGGGACTGCTGTAAAACGCAGTGCCAACAAAATACTTCACTGTCTCACTGTAACAACACTGTTGTGTTACAAACAAACATTCTGTCTCAAACAAAGCACTGATGTGCTTTTCAATTCTGTTCTGTGTAATAACTAAACAATTACATCTGGCTCACGGGATTTTTATCTTTTATATGCCGCGCATATTGAAACATGACATAACAAACTATAAAAAAAAAGTTAAAAGAATTGTCGGGCCCAATTCACAATTGTGCTTTCAACGCGTGATGAATCAAATTTAAAACATTCATCGGGTTCGTGGCTTTAAACAAAATAAAACGCATGACCAAACAAAAGTTTGGATGGCCGATCAATAAACGGATGTGATGAAACAATTAACTCCGCTGCAGTAAAGTCCATCGGGTCCGCCAATTCTCATATGTCAATCGGGCCAAACAAAAAACAAGCTCCCGATTATGAACTTCTGATTGTATAACGACATGCCACGTGATCTGTGGGACCAGCGAACCTTGGCTACGGTGGAGGGCTATTTTAATATGAAACGATTGCGATTGTGATCACATCGCATCGCGATTCTTCACATCAATAAGACACTGCAAGTAAAACTTGCGATTGCAATTAGCGCTTAAGTGGTGGGGACCACTTTGTCGCGCCTTTTCAAAAATTTAAAGTCTTTCACTGTTTAAACAAATTTTCTTCAATTTCGGTTGTTGAGGGCTTAAAAGACCGAAAAGACTGTCTTAAATAAAACTCTGTTCTTCCGTGCTTTTAACCACGAAAGTCTTGATTCTCTGCAAAAACAGCTACGCTCATCAAACATGAATTCAATTCTGCAATGGTTGCTGCTGCCCATGAAACATTAATTTCTCCTTACGATCTTCTCCATTCAACTTGAATGTGCAGTGCTGTGCATGCAAGCTCCTCTGCTGCCTCTGCACTCTATTTCTTCCCGCCCAAGGCAAACATGTGACTTTAATATTTCAACACATATTATATTATCTTGTGAATATTTATGATATTTATTGTGGCAGTAGTACAAGAGGCGTGTTGAACATTAATGTGAGATTACTATTGAAGCATCATTCAATTGGACATTGTTAACTTGTTGACAGTGCCCTCCTCAGATATTAATGAAGGTGCCATTCATCGACTCGGTATGTACACAAATGCACCAGGTAATGAGGTTTGTTATTTAAACGTACGTTGTTTTTTCTTTATTTTCTTTTTTTAAATGTGTTTTAGGGTTCTTTTTGGGTTTTTTAAAGTGTAATCTGTAACTAATCGCTATCAGCGATGATAATAAGAAAGGATCATATGCTACCGTATTTTGCGTAGATTATGACGAGAACACTTGTATTTCTTACATATAGGGAAGAAATTGATAACTACCAAATTCTCCTTGCCATTTGAGAAATTATTAGTTTTCCTTGGTTTTTAATGTCCATGGAAACTTTATTTTTGGTTATGTAAAATCACTAACTTCTATTTCAGTGAAAATCACCCATCGGATATCAAATATCAATCAACACAACGTTTATTTATATCAAAATTTAATCCTATAATGGATTGACTCCGAGTTCGCTATAGTCATCATCGTTTCCTCCATATTCATAGTTGTCCGAAGCTGAGGATGACTTTAGAATTGTGATTATTGAAGTTTTGTTATTATTTAGATATACTTTGTAATATGGTCTTATTTACTGTTGGGTAAGCTCATGTCTATATTTAACAATATGTTCCAACATTGCTAGCAACGTGCATTTTACGATTATTTGTACAAATTGTTTTGCTGGGAGGGACGCTAGTATAGGATTTTATCTACGTCTTATAAGCTTTCATTGGGTTGACAACGTAATCTGTTTAATGTCTTAGCCATCAAGTGTTTTATTTTTCAATATTTTTTAATGGCATTGAGCCCTTAATTCAATGTTTTTGTTTCTAATATAATTAATTTTATAATATTAGTTTTTTCATTTTAATATAATGTTTTAGGCCTAACATTGTGTTTAATGTTTTATATTTTTGTCTTAATTTTAATAATAATATTGAATTTTCTAATCAATTCTAACCATAAAAGTTTTAAAAAAGAAAAAAAAAATTGAAATAAATAAACAAATATATAATGAAAATAAAAATTTGAATTATAGAAAAAAAATTAAATTTAATTATATAATGAAAATAAAAAAGAAAGAAACATGTTAAAATAGAATTTGATCTTCATCATTTTTTAAATGCATCTTAATTGATTAAAGTTACATACAAAAATTTGGAAAAACTAAATCAATCAATTTTCAATATTTCATTAATATCTAAAATCAATTCTATAAACAACATTAAAAATGTCAATAATACAAAATCTCCCAATACCAAAATTAAATCTAGAAAACTCAATATTTTGCTCAAACTTCCGATCAACCAAAATCCAAAATCTATTTTTTATTAAACATCAAATTATATTTTCCATCCAAGTAACTTCAAAATACAACGCTCCATATAATGCATTGAATATGACAATCGTAATTCAGTAACTATATCTCTATTCAATTTTCTAGCTAATTTGAGCTACATATATTTAAACCGAGGGAAAATATCATAAAGGAGATAATATTTTGTAACCTTCTTAGATTATCATTAATGAAAAATACCATGTGTACGATACATTGTTTAAGAAACATCTTTAATCACTATTTGCGACGATAGAACCAATTTAGTACCTGTATAACTGGTTTAAGGTTTTACGTTTTAAGGTTTTAGTTTTACGTGGTGTCTAAAGTTTTAGGTTTTAAATTTTTAGTTTTTTTTATATATAAATTTTAATGTAATTTTGTTTGGTTTTGGTTTTGGTTTAGGTTTAGTTTTACATTTTATTTCGTATTTTTACCATAGGTTTTGGCTCTACTTTTACGTTTTAGTTTCAGATCTTATTTTTATTATAGGTTTTGGCTATAGTTTTTAGCCTTTAAATTGAAGTTTACATTTTATTTTAAAATTTAATATTATTTTATTCAATAATAATAATAATAATAATAATAATATCAATGTTTAATAATTAATATTAGAAATTAAAATAAAATTAATAGTAATATCAAATTTCAATAATTTTAATATTTAAGTTAATACTGATAAATTTAATGAAGTTGATACTCTTTTTATATCAAATCAAGTGTTTAAAATTTGTTTAAATAATCTTTTACCAACTTATAATTGAAAATCTAATGTGTTCTTTTTGTTGATCACCAAATATACGAATTAGTAAAAAATAAAATCACACATAGAGATCATTGAAAAAAAAAATGCATCGAATGATGACTTCGAGTTAAACCTAAAATATGGGTTGCAATTTAAATCCTGTCATGCTCATTAAAAAGTGGGTTACAATTCACATGATGCTCATGAACCATAACGGTAACGTGCCCTAAATATTATTTGAGTTATAACTTTAATTTAATTAAAATTATGTCAAATTATAATATGACATGGTTTTAATTATATATGTATATGTATAATTGGTTTGTAGTCATAGTTAAATTTTAACTTTAATTTCATTAAAATCATGATTTTAATTTAATGTAGCCATTTGTAGTCATAGATGTAACGCTTAACTTTATAAAATCAGATTTTAATGTATATATGGAATGTTTTTATAATAATAGTTATGATAATATACATGAAATAATAATTTTACATCAAATATATTATTTTTTAATAATCACAATGATATAATTTTATATTACAATAATATATATAGTTTTATAATATTTTTTTCCTAATATATAATTTTAGGTTTTCATAAAATTAGTTTTATTTATTATAATAATCTTTATGATATTACATTTATATAATGGTTTTATACTATTATAAAAATGAAGTCTTTAATGTAATATGAGAATGTATAGTAGTGGTAAATCATAATAGTGTTATATATAAGACTATTTTAATTTCACAATATTTTTTATATTTTAATATGGAGATTAGTACGCTTTATTATTATTATCATGTTTCAATATAATAGAATATGTTTTATTTTTGTCTTTAGATTTAGGTTTAGTTTCTTATTAATATTAAGTTTAAGTGTTTTATTATTGTTATATATTTTTTTAAAATTATTAAATTTCAATTAAGGTAGTAATATCAAAATAATATTAAATTTTATTAGGTTTATAATAATATTAGGTTTTTTGTTTTTTTTTTTACTTTCGACACTGCGAGATTTATAATTTCTTCTTTAGTTGTATATTAAAATAGTGCTTCATAATATTATTATATATATTAATATTAATATTAATATAATATTAAATATTATCTATATTAAAAATAGCTATAGACATGATAATAATTTTATATAGTAATGTTGTATTAATAATTTTACATAAAAAAATATTGTATTATTAATAAAATTTAATTAAGTTTAAGCATGATTGACCATGGTCTTATGTTGCATTGTGATAAGGATTTTATCAATATGATAGGGAACCATGCTCAACCATGTATTTTTAGTGTTTATATACCTTTGTTTTATAATATTTATCGCATGGGCTTACTATTATTCCCTTCACATTATAATCCTTTGTTTTTTTACTTTTCTTCGCTTGGGTTTATTATATTCTTGGGTTTATAATATCAATCATGGTTAACCATGCCCAATCATGGTCATGCATGGCCATCCATGGTCAACCATGTTGTATAAAATTATTCATGGTTAACCATGGTGAATAATGGCCTACCATGATCTAACATTGCATCGTGACATAGATTGTCTCAATATGAAAACCAATGTCGCATTATTATGACTATTTCCTTGATATGTTTATCAATCATGGTCTCGCTTGAGTAACTATTTTCGAAGGTAGCATTGTGACAATATCTCTCTCAATATCAAAATAAACCTTGGTAAACCATGTTTATTTTATGTTTTATAATATTTATGCTATCAATATATACCTTGGGTTTATGATATTAATACCATTGGTTTAATATTATTTTCTTTGGTTCATAATCCCTTGGGATTTTAGTATTAATATTTTGGGTTTATTATTCGATTGAGTTTATTCCCTTGGCTTTATTACTCCCTTGGGTTCATAATATCAATCATGGCCAACCATGACAATTTTTTTTTGGTAAAATCAATCATGGTGAACCATGCTCAACCATGGTCAACCATGGCCGAAAATTTCATTTTGACGAAGGTTTTCTCAATATGAAAATCAAGCATGGTCCAATGTTGCATCGTGACAAACATTATCTCCATATAAAAATCAATCATGGTCAAGCGGTGTCAACCATGTCCCAAAATTGCATTATGACATGGATTGTCTCAATATCAAAATCAAGCATGTTCAACCATGTTTATTTCAGGGTTTATAATATTTATTTTAGGATTTATCTATCGTGGTTCTATAATATTAGTGTCTTGGGTTCAATGTTATTTTCTATGGTTCATAATCCCTTGGGGTTTTACTATTTAACATGTGAGATTATTTTTTCCTTCGGTTTATAAAAGAAATCTAGTGGGTTTATTAATCTAAGTTTTGAACCATAGTCAAGCATGGTCCAACATAGCATTGTGACCAATATTGTATCAACGTGAATATAGACCATGGTCAAGAATGAAAAACCACATTTATTTAAGAGTTTAAAATATTTATCTTAGATTTTATATACCTTCAGTTTATATTGTTTCCTTCAGTTGAATTTTATTCCCTAGGGTTTATAATCCATTGGGTTTTTTGTATTATTTCATTGTGTTTATTATTCCCTTCACTTTAAAATATCAATCATGCTAAAATGTGGTCAATGATGGTCAACCATGGTAAATAAAGGTCAATATTTGTTAGCCATGGTCAATGATGGTCAACCATGGTAAATAAAGGTCAATATTTGTTAGCCATGGTCAATCTTGGTCAACCATCACTAGCTATGTTGTGTGAAATCAATCATGGTTAAACATGATCCAACGTTGCATGGTAACAACTATTTTTTCAATATAAAAATCAACCTTGGTCAACTATGGTCCATCATCGTATTGTGACAAAGAATTGTGAATACGACAATCAATAATGGTCAAACATGGTTGACCATCATCCTACATCATATTGTGACAAGGATTGTCTCCATATGAATATCAACCATTGTAAACCATGGTCAACCATGTTTATTTTAGTGTTTATAATATTTATATTTTGGTATTTATAAATTGGTTTTATAATATTCATCACTTGGGATTAATATTATTGGCTCGGGTTCATATACCCTTGGGTTTTTAAACCTCGAGGGACTTTATAGTCAACCATAGTCAACTATGTTTATTCTAGTGTTTATAATATCTATTTTAGGGATTATATACATTAGGTTTCTAATATTACTTCCTTGGGCTTAATATTATTCCCTTAGGTTTCTCAAATGTTAGGATATTAGAAATAATCCCTTAAGTTTATTATTCCTTTAGATTTACAGTATCAATCTCATTTTTTTTTATTAATATAAGGGTTCATATTCCTAGGGTATAATATTTTTCAAAACGTTTACAATATTAATCCGAAGGCTTAATATAAATCTCTTCAGTTTATAATCATCGTCAACCATGGTATAATGTCACATTGTGACAAATATTGTCTCAATATGAATATCAACCATGGTACACCATGGTCGAAGAAAATATTGTTTCAATATCAAAATCAACCTTGTACCATGGACAAACATGTTTATTTTAGGCTTTACCATATTTATCTTAGGGTTTATATACCTTGGGTTTATAATCCCTTGGGATTTTAGTATTAATCCCTTTGATTTATTATTATATTTGGTTTATAATATCAATCCTTTGGTTTTATTAATCCAAGGTTTCTTATTGCTAGGGTTTAATATTATTCATATGGTTTCTAATATTAAACATTGGGTCTAATAAAAATCCCTCTAGTTCGTAATCATGGTCAACCATGGTCTACCATCTCATTTTGACAAATATTTTCTCAATATAAAATTAACTTTGGTCCAATGTTGCATTATGACAAAGATTTCCTACATATGAAAATCAATCATGGTCAACCATTGTCAACAACGATAATTCTAGGGTTTACAATATTTATCTTATGGTTTATGTACCTTGGGTTTATAATATTAATCATTTGGGTGTAATATTATTCCTTTGGGCTTATAATCCCTTAAATTTATTATTGATGTGGGTTTATAATATCAATCCCTTGGGTTTATTAATCTAAAGGTTAATATTCCTAGGATATAATGTTATTCATAGAGTTTATAATTTTGATCCTTCGATATAATCTAAATCCCATGGATCAAACTAATTAACAATAATTAATATGAATAAAAGAAATATTTTATATGTTTTAATTTATAATAATAATAATAATAAATGAATTATTATCAATTAATTAGTAAACTTATTAATTATAATTATTTAAAAATAAAACTATTATTATTATTAGTCAGTAAAATATATTAAAATTTTATTGTTTTGATAAATAAATATAACAAATAACTATTTATTATTAATTAGTATTATTAAATAATTATTATTAATATTTATTAATATTTAATGATATTAAATTTAATTAAAAATAAAAATAATAATACTAATTAATGATATTAATTATTAATTTAATCTAATTCATTGGAAATTATATCAACCGAGTCAAATATGCAATGATTTTTTGTATGAGTGATAAAGAAGATAGAGGGATTTGAGAGGCGAATGAGGGTTTCGAGAGGCGAATGAGGGTTTCGAGAGGCGGATGAAGGTTTCGAGGGTTTGAAGAAAACAATACAAGTTGCAGAAGTACCGAGGCGGGCACCCACCAGCCGCCAGCTCTGATAGAAGGTATATGTCTGCGCCCTCGGGAGGAGGGTCGCAGCCCTCCTACCGTAACATAACCACAGGAGATAATGTACAGCGGATATCTCAATCCGGTTCAGCACAGAAGAAGTCGGCACCTGTCTTGGGAGCCGAATGGCAGGCAAAACAGAAAGGCCAATGCTTGCCAAGAGCGCTGAAAAAGCCAAGATTTGTCATTCCAGCGGCGAAACTGACGGAGTATCGAGGTTACATGAAAAGCCATGCTTTAATTTGTAAGTTCATAGGTATATGGCCTTCTGAAAAGGAACTAATGAAATGGATTCAAATAAAATGGCAGCCCAAAGGTCATATTGATCTGAAACTAGGAGCTAAAGGTTTTTTTACAGTTATTTTTTCAAATTTATAGGATAAAGAACGCATTTTTGAGGGAGGACCCTATTTTTATAGTAATGCAGGGCTCTTTCTTAGACAATGGGAGGAATGTTACAACCCTGACCAAGAGTAGTTTCTCACTGCTCCTGTTTGGGTACGGTTGTTTGGGCTCCCCATGGATTTTTGGGACCCAGAAATTTTGGAAGGAATAGGAAATTCTTTGGGCTATTTTGTTAAAATAGCAGATGCTACAGCTAGAGGTCGTTATACTTCCTTTGCAAGAATATGTGTGTATATGAACATCTCAGAGCCCCTACCAGAGATGATAGAACTGGAGTATGACGGTAGAGTTTGGATGCAGCTATTAGATTATGAACACATACCCTTCCGATGCTGCCGATGCCATGAGTATGGGCATTTATATAAATCTTGCCCTATGAATGCGGCTGAACAACAGAAAACAAGTACCAATGGTTTAGAAAAACCATCCCGACAGGAAGATGATGGTTTTGTGCAAGTGCCGACAAGAAGAAGACGCGCAGGGAAAACAATGAATATGCCACTAATAAAACAACAACCTTCTGGCTCGACAGTAACAGGCAATCGCTATGAAGCATTGCAAGAGGAAGGAGAACTGTCAGGGCCTGAGATAATAGTGGAGATCCCGGTGGAAGGCAATGTGGAGGCAGGCTCAAAACAGCAATCATCAAAGAGGAAAGTAGGGAAGGAAATGGAAGATAATGAACAACAGGAACTTACCCCAATGGAGGTGGAACATTCTAAAGAGGACCTAAGCGCAGAGGAGAAATTACTAAAAAGACTGTTGTTTGAGTGGAGGAACCTGGATGACCGCTTTATTCTGCCAGATCAGAAGAAATTGTACAAGGATACCTTTGAACATTATCTTACAGCTCAGGCTCAGAAAGAAGTTCAAGAAAGGGACCAGGCCGGAGGCAAGAAAGTACCGACCTCATCTAAGCCAGCCAAGAAGAGAGGAAGACCGACTATTAAAGACTCCATACAGTTAGTAGGTGAAATGCTGATCAACACTGGAAAGATTATACCGTTAACAACGGTATTTCAACAACTACCCAAAATTTTTTTATGAAGGTTCTCTCTTGGAATATAAGGGGCCTGAATAGTAAAGGAAAACAACGTCATTTGAAAGATAAACTAAAGATGGAAAACCCCCAGATTATGCTATTACAAGAAACCAAAGTTACAGGGCAAAAGATCCAAACAATAATCCAATCCTTTAAGCTGTCATATGCGGTGATGGCGATAGACTCAGTGGGTGCATCGGGAGGATTGGAAATTATTTGGAACGAAGCGGAGGTTATGGCAGAAGGATTGATGGGAGTCCCCAGAATCTTAACAGCCACTTTCAGACAGCTTGGAGCAGAGGACAAAATCCTAATTTCGGCAGTTTACGGGCCTTCAATTCCAGGAGAGCGAGCGGAATTCCTGCAGGATATAAGAAAGGTGAGTACTCTCCATAATGAAAAATATTGGCTTTTAGGAGGAGACTTTAACATGATATTAAACCTATCCGAAAATAAAGGTGGAATAAGAAGGGAAGAACCAGAAATGGCTCTATTCCAAGAGGTTATTCAGGATTTGAAGCTGGTAGATGTTCAAACAGTCAATGGTATATATACCTGGAATAATCGCAGAGGAGAACGGCACCAGACTGCGTCCGGGCTTGATCGTTTTTTCGTGACAGAGGCACTGGTGAGCCTAGAAGTTCATTATGAGGCGGAAATACTCCCTACTCTCGGCTCCGATCATTGGCCAATCAGGATGGAGATAGATGTAAAAGCGAGCAGGAAAAACCAGCCTTTCAGATTTGAGCTCTTTTGGCTTAGAGACTCGGGCTTTATGGAAAAAGTTAAAAATTGGTGGCAAGCAAACCCAATCCGCGGACATAATAAAATGCATTCTTTTCAACTGCGACTGAAGAAACTAAAAAATGAAATAAAACGCTGGAATCGCTTAGAATTCGGTAATATTCACCAGGATCAAATAATACTGAAAGAAAAAATGAAGGAAATCCAGCAGAGAATAATCCTACATGGGCACACGGAAGAGCTGGTAGTGGAAGAAGGTCAAACTCTTAGCCAACAGGAGGAACGAAGAAAACAGGAGGAAATATTGTGGAAACAGAAATCGCGAGTCCAATGGCTTAAGGAAGGGGACCGGAATACAAAATTCTTTCATAGAGAAATGATACAGAGACGCCAACTTAACATAATATTCTCTATTAAAGCAGCAAATGGAGAGCGGCTAATTAAACATGAAGATATCGAAAAATAAATGACCAGTCATTTTTAGAATCTTCTGTCAGAGCCTAATCCTAATCGTCAAGAAGCCATCCAGAAGATCACTACTCATATTCCCCAAATAATCACCAGAGAACAAAACCTGGCTTTATTACGAGCAGTAACGCTAAAAGAGGTAGAAGAGGTGGTCATGCAATTACCCCTAAACAAAGCCCCAGGCCCCGATGGATTTACTAGTGAATTCTTCAAAGCAGCATGGCCATTCATTGGCCAAGATATTTTAGAAGTGGTTGAAGAATCCCGAATACAAAAAAAGATGTCCCCAGCGCTGAATGATACGTTCTTGACTCTTATACCCAAACATCAGCATGCTGATACCCCTGTAGGCTTTCGTCCGATAGCCCTCTGCAATGTCATCTATAAAATCCTCTCAACTATCATGGTTAACCATTTAAAACCAATGCTGACGAAGATAATTTCCCCAGAACAAACAGGATTTGTTAAAGGCCGACAAATCCTGGATGGAATAGTGGTAGCACAGGAAGCAATACATACACTAAAGAAGGACAAAAAGAGAGGTTTACTAATAAAATTGGATCTCTCCAAAGCATATGACCGCATAAGCTGGAATTATTTGACAGAGGTGATGATAGCATTCGGGTTTGATGAACGATGGATCCAATGGGTGTATTCATTCATATCCTCCCCGACTTTCTCCATACTCTTGAATGGAAGTCCTTCAACACCGTTCAACAGTTCGCGAGGGCTTAGACAAGGAGACCCCCTATCACCATTCCTCTTCATCATAGCAGCAGAGGGTCTGGGTCGATTAATCAAAGCTCATGTAGCAGAACGCAAGCTAGATGGTTTGAAATTATGGGGACCTCAATTTCCCTTGACACACCAACAATTCGTAGATGATATTCTACTATTCTGCACGGCCTCACTGAAAGAGTGCAAGAGTATCCTAAAAATTCTGGAGATGTTTATGCAAGCCTCGGGCACAGAAATTAACAAATACAAGTCCAATGTTTATTTCTTCAACTGCCCAGTTCTGATGCAGCGTCATCTGACCAGGGCTTTAGGCTTCCAGCAAGGATCCTTTCCGCTTAAATACCTTGGTATGTTCCTAAATCCCGGCCCTACGAGGATAGCAGATTGGAAGGATATTGTAGTCAGAGTGCAAAAAAGAATACAAAATTGGGCGTTTAGAACACTGAATGCGCCAGGCCATCTTATTCTATTAAAATCGGTGCTGCAAGCATTACCAATTTACCAGCTCTCGGGAAGAGCTTGTCCAAAAGGAATATGTGAACAGTTGGTAGACATATTCAAAAAAAATTTATGGCAGGGGAGTCAATCAAATAGGAAGTGGGCCCTACTATCTTGGGAGAAATTGATTAAGTCCAAGGCAGCAGGAGGTTTGGGACTAAGAGACCCTTTCAGCTTAAACAATGTACTTGGGGCAAAACTCTGGTGGCACTGGCTCCAAGGAGGGCAGGATTTCTGGAAGAGAATATGGCTAACCAAGTACGATATGCCAGAAATAGTTGCTGGTCGAATGAAAGTAGATAGAACTCCAAAAGGGTCTTCTATATGGAATCTAGCAGCGATGAACAGATTTTTAATTCGGAATCATAGTTTCTGGGAAGTTAGGGAAGGAAATACAACGCTCTTCTGGGAGGACTCTTGGCAACAAAGGGACAAATTATTTAGTAGACTTGAATTAGGAGAAATTTTCCTACTCACCAATACACCGAATAACATGCTAGTGAAGCAATATTGGTGCAATACTAGTGAAGGTATGTGGAAGAAGTGGAAAGACAAACATGGGTGGCCGGAAGCGCCTGAAACGGAACAGTGGAACAACTTAGCAAAAGAGCTAAATACTCGCAAACTTAGAATAACCTCAGGTCCGGACATTCTGAGATGGGGTCATCAAACAAGAGGCCTGTTCACTATCAAGGAAGGATATTCTATTCACACTCAACAAGGTATTGGAAATGGGAGACCAATTTGGAAAAAGATTTGGGAAATGAGACATTGGCCAAAGATCACTTTTTTTATTTGGTTAGTAAGCCATCGCAGAATATTAACCTGGGAAAATCTTAAAAAAAGAGGTATGTTTGGGCCATCATGCTGCCCCTTTTGTAGAAAAGAAGAAGAAACCATAGATCATTTGCTCGGCAACTGTACCAAGGTTCAACCTCTGTGGAAGTCTCTAACACATCTATTTAGGCAGCTGATAAATAACAATGAAACTGTGACAGAAATCATAGAAAATTGGGGTAAAGGTAAATTTAACTGTCAAGTCATCAATAGAACGTGGACCCTTGCATTAGGTTTCCTACTGTGGAATATTTGGAAGGAAAGGAACCAGAGGGTCTTCCAAAATTTGGAACAACCAATGAATACTTTATGGCAGCGTTCCATAGAAAACATCCGGGAAACCATTTTAACGGAAAAATGGACGGATGAAGATTGGAAAGCAGATGGGATTGAAGCCAGTATATTGGAACAACTGAATCTAAAACCTCATATGCTCAGCCAAGGACTTTGGAAATTCCGCCCTCCTAGTCAGTCAATAGAAGATCAATGGCGCCCACCTCAATCCGGCTTCTTGAAACCTAACTATGATGGGGCTTCCAGAGGGAATCCCGGTCAAGAAGGATCAGGAGGGATATTCAGAAACTCACAAGGGAATGTCTGCAGATTTTATGCTTTAGATCTAGGCCATGCAACAAACAATGAAGCAGAATTAACGGAAGTCAAACAAGGCCTGCAGATAGCAATCCGTGAAAAATATCAGAGGATCATTGTTGAAGGGGACTCGGCTATGGTTATAGGGATCCTTCAAAAACTTCAACAGGGAACTCATTGGGAGAAAATTTCCCAAAGTTGGCGAACAGCAGCGCTTATAGAGGAATTGAGCCAATTGGTGAAATGCATACAATATCTTATCCCTCACCATATCAGAAGGAAAGGAAATTCAGCAACAGATTACTTAGCAAACTGGGGATGTGAGAATGCTGGGAGCCACATAGAGGGACGCCCAACTGACCTCATATGGACGGTGGAACTTCAATCGCTCCAGTTGATAGTGGCAAAAGATCACCAACCCCCCGATCGGGGTGTACACTTGCCATGATGACAAGGGGAGGCGGCAACTTGGCAAGCGCTCCCGTAAATACCAATTATGAACATTAAACATGACTTGTCAGAACAACAAAGTGGAGTGTGCGAGCGCCGGCAGAAGAGTGATGGTGCATGATGGCCAGGGTGTATGTCAGGCCACCGGAAAATCAGGTGAGAACTTGGTAAGTATTTTAATTCCGCCCTCTCAATACTGCATGGATTATCCCCTGCATGCGGAAGATTGGAGAAGGCAGCGAAGGAGAGCTATAGCTCTGCAACCAAGAGACAGCGTGACTCTGCTCGGGTATGTTTTTACAATAACCTCAGCGCTACTGATGATATATGCAGCAGATATGATGTACAGTGAAGATGATAGTTTAGAATTTTTGTTGTTTCTGTCTTTTGCTAATTGTCTGGATCCGAAATTGAACCCGGTCCCTCCGTGTTTCCGCGACCCTTGTTACTCCCATGCAACTAATGCAACCTCTGTGCGAAGGTATGGGAGTAAAACCCTCAGCTGTATGTGTAGTCACTGTGATAGTCAGGGTCTTATAGGGCGACAAATCCTTAATAGAAATCCCCTTCTGTTCAAACCTGGTAGGTGCAATAGTAAAATGAGGCGTCAAAATAGGAACAGTAGGCTAGACCCCCTCAGTCAGAGTCATGGTCTCACCTACTTAAATGTTCAGAACCTCTGCCATATTCTGTTATTTTCATGTCTGGGCGTAGCAATTCCTAATTGTATGGGGGTTATTGTTGTCAATAAGAAGGGGCCGACAGAATGGCTAGGGTCACCCGAGTAGTGCCTACGCATGCCTAAACAAAGCTTGTCTTATCCTGGAGATAATCTCCAGAGGCATACCAATTCCCAGGGTAGGAGATATCCCAGTCGCAAGAAGTTGGCCGACTATCCGCCTCATCGTAGGCCGCAGAGGAATAAAAATGATAACGATCAGAGGTGCATGCAGTGTCTTAATACTTTTTCTTACTTTGTTTGCTTCTGTATGCCAGTGTTAGTTCATAATTTCCACGCAGCAATGGGAAAGCGCCATCACACGGCAGCCACGAATAAGGGCAAGCAACCAGTGCAGGCTGAACCTGCTCCTAAGAAAAGGGGACGGAAAACGTATTTGGAACACCTGGAAACATTGGCAGTTAACTATGTCATGAGCAATTCTTCGGCAGTCAGAAATGATATCCGTGGATGGGAACAAGAAATTCAGCGGGAACCAGAGGATACTGAAACAGAGGCAGAGATCCTTGATTTTATTACTGATCCTGGTCATACAAGGGGCAGGCTTACTTTGTTCAACCAGACAGTCCATACATATTGGATTGTAAAGAGCCTAATAGCAAAAGCAATCCAGAGTAATCAGCTAGTGCAAGTAAAGACTGAAGCAATGCAACCAGACCTTCGTACACAAGCTCAACTACTAGAGATTCAGGACAACCAGCAGCATCTAAAGATCACCGAATACCAGACTGCAGACAGGGTCAGCAGGCTAGATGACAAAATGGGACGCATGGAGAAAATCTTACAGAAGATTCAGCAGCAACTTAATCAAGCAGAAATGCCAGGGTCTAATGTCAAAGACCCTGCCCCAGTCTCATCATCTGAGGGCTAGAAAATGTCTGATTTTAAGGTTTTTTGTTAATGTTGAACTTTTATAAACTGTTATGTTTGTACATATTAAAGTAGAGAATCAAGTAGTGCAAGCAAAACATAGACGCAGAAGACAGTTTCAATTTTGGGATGCAAATCATGTTTTTAGAAGGCCAATAAACCTGGTTTCCCTATCGGGCAGGTTGAGGTCAAGAATGACTTTATATTTTTTGTAACCTGTCTTAAAATATAAATAGAAATGGCAAGGTACCACTGAATTTACAAAAAAAAAAAAAAAGATATTAATTATTAATTTATTAATATTATAATGATTTATTAAAATAAATTAATAATAATTAATAATGATAATAATAATGATAATTTTATTATAGTATTTATTTATTTATTTATTATTATTATTATTAATTTTATGGTAAATATTAGCTTTTTACTATTAACATTTATTGTCATTTTTCAACAACATTTACTAGTGTAGTTGCATTTATAATTTTAAAAATTTGTATGGTTTATTAATATTTTTAGTTTATAATATGAATAATCTTGTGGGTTTATCAATCTCTTGGGTTTAAAATATCAATCCCTCGGGTTTATTAATCCTTTCTTTTAAAATATGAATTCTAAGGGACTTGTAATCCCTTTTGGTTTTAAATATTCACCCCTTGGGTTTATAATATTGATAATCCCATGGGTTTATCAGTCCCAAGGGTTTAAAAATGTCAAACCCTTGGGTTTAAAATATTAATTCTTGGGTTTATAAATATATTGTGTTTTTAATTTTGATCGCTTGCATTTTTTGATCGATTAGGTTTATAATATTTATCTCTTGAGTTTACTAATTCGTTAGGTTTATAATATTAACCATGATCATCGACGGTCCAACATCATATTGTGACAAATATTGTGTCGATATGCTATTCAATAATGGTTAAACAAGGTCAACTATCGTCATATGTTACATTGTGACAAGAAATGTCTCAATATAAAAATCAACCATGGTATACCATGTCTATTTTAGGGTTTATAATATTAATCTTCGGGTATTTATAAATTGGGTTTTTAACATTCATCCATTGGGTTTAATATTATTTCCTTGGGTTCATAGTCCTTTGGGGTATTTATCCCGAAGACACTTTATAGTTAGCCATAGTTAACCATGTTTATTTTAGGGTTTATAATATCTATTTTAGGGTTTATATACCTTAAGATTATAGTATTAATCCCTTGGGTTTAATATTATTCTTTTGGGTTTATAAAATCTCGGGGTTTTAGAATTAATTCCTTGGGATTATATTATTAGTCCCTTGGATTTATTATTCTAAATGTTCATATTCCTAGTGAATAATATTATTCATAGGGCTTATAATATTAATCGTAGGGGTTAAAATATATCTATTGGGTTTATAATCATGGCCAACAATTTTCAACTATGGTCCAATGGCACATTGTGACAAAGATTGTCTCAAATGAAAATAAACAATGGTAAACCATGTTCAAGAATATTTATTTTAAGTTTTATAATATTTATCTTACCATTTATATATATCAGGGTTATAATATTTATCCCTTGAGTTTAATATTATTCTCTTGCATTTATAATCCCTTCGGTTTATAATATTGATTCCTTGAGTTTATTAATCTAAAAGTTCTTATTCCTAGGGGTTAATATTATTCATAAAGTTTATAATATTAGTCACGGGTTTAAAATAACTCCACTTCATTTATAATCATGGTCAACCATGGTCCAACGTCTCGTTGTGACAAGGATTTCCCCAAAATAAAAATCATCCATGATACAACATTGCATTATAACAAAAGTTGTTTGCATATAAAAATCAATCATGTTCAACGAATAAAAATAATACTATTAACTAATAATAATAATAATTAATTAATAATAATAAATCATAAATAATAATAATAATAATAAATTATTAATAACAATAATTATTTTGAAATTATTATAATAGCAGAATAATTATAATAATAATAATTTATTAACATTGTGATTCCTTATTAAAATAAATTAGTAAATAATAATAATAATAATAATTTTATTAGAATATCTATTTTTTAATATCATTATTATTTTTACTATTATATGTTTATGAGGATATATATTAATTTTGTGATAATATTACATTTATACTATTAACATTTATTGGTATTTTTCAACCACAATTACAAATGTACTTGGGTTTAATACTATGAATCCCTAGGGTTTATTAATCCCTTCCATTTATAATATTAATAATATTATGGGTATATCAATATATTGTGTTTAAAATATAAGTCCCATAGGTCTACATTATCAATTTATAAGTTTATAAATCCCTTGTGAGTTTAATATTGATCATTTGGATTTGTTGATAGGTTAGGGTTATAATATTAATATTTATTTGGGTTTATAATTTGATCCCTTGGGTTTATAATATTAACTATCTGTAGGGCTTATTAATCCCTTGAGTTCAAAATATTAATTGTTAGGGTTTATAAATTTATTTGGTTGTTAATATTTATTCCTTTTGTTTGTTAATCCCTCTCGGTTTGGTTAATACCTAGATTTTGTTAATCCCTACGGTTTGTTAATCCATTGGGTTTGTTATCCCTAGGGTTTATTAATTCTTTGGGTTTATAATATTAATAATATTTTGGGTTTACCATTCCCTTCGGTTAAAAATATAATTTTTTTTTATTTAAAATATTAATTCTTCACTTTATAAATACATTCCATTTTTAATATTGATCGCATAGGTTTTTTGATAGCTGAATTTTATAATATGTTTCCGTTGAGTTTACTAATTCCATGGTTTTGTAATATTAAATGCTTAGGTTTATAATATTAATAATTCCTTTCCTAGATGAGGGTGTTTAATTGTAGGGGTATGTTGGTTCGTTTGTGGGCTGGAAAGTGGCTTGGCCATATGGCCATCCACATTCCCATCACACCTGCACTTAATCGAGCAACCGTCACTCTTAAAGGCGACTTAATGCAGCTCGTTGGTCGATGTTTCACTGTTATGTTTTGGCTCCTCTTTATGGCTTCCTCCAAAAGTTTTCCTTATGCTCTGATTCCTTTGAGTTACAATTGTTTCCCTATTGTCATGGAGCCCAGCTGGCGCAAAACACTAGGGAGACGTTGCTAGTTACTGTGCTACATAGAGTTGGTGGCTGGCGTCCATTTTTTACAGAGTGTGCTCTGCAGCCTACATTCTAAGCCATTGGTAAATGAGTCCTCTGCCCACACTGAGCACCCCTCGAGTCTACGCTTTGAGCCTCTGGTTACTGAGTTCTCCGCCTCCATTGCGCACCATTTCACTAAGTCTATACCGCTTAGTCATTCCATCTTAGCCAGGGTGAATATGTCCCATTTGCACTAGAGGATGCGTTTCCGCAGAGGCAGTAGCAAAGGAAAAATTGCTACTCGGCCATCTTCACCCTCGTCTCTCTCTGACTCGTCCTTCCCCTCATCTTTTCAATGCCCTGGTCGCTACCCGGCTACGCACAGTGGTCAAGGGCAGGCTTGCACAGTGAGCGCTCGGCTGACTCAGTCCGATGATGTTACCCCCCAGTTGCAAGCTAACTTAACCTCTCCCCAAAAACCCCATCTATCAATTCACTTTCGCTTCCATTATTCCCTTAACTATCCATGTATTACTGCGACCATCACTATGGCGTTTATAGAGGAGCCTACCAACGTTGAAGGATTCACCCAAATTGTGAAGAAGATGAAAGTTTTGGCTCGCAAAAAAGGAAGTCCTGGTGTTATTTGAGGCAATACTCCGAATCATGGAAGCAGTGATGAACAAAAGAACACTAAAATTGGCTGCCTTAACATAGGCAAGAACGAGGAGGACAACATCGATGACAAGTGAGATATGGAGGATGACATCGAAACTTACAGGTGCCTAATAGTCGAAGAACCTCCACCTTCTCCTCATGACACCTAGCATGTCTAGATTAATCAGATTTCTAGTTCCTGGCTCCAAATCCTATGGTTCTACTTCTATGTTTTTGTGTAATGTTGTTAGTTCGGATGTTATTTCAAAAATTGCTTCTCTCTGGTATAATAGGTTGGCTTCCCCTGCGAGGGCAACAAATACTTTTTGGACTAGATTGGTTTCCCTCACATGGGTAGTCAATTTCATGTTTTTACTGTTGAATTATGCCATAAAATCAGGCTAGCACTGCTGAGGCCGATGCCTCCATGTACTATTTTGTTACAGTAATGGAATTTAGACCAATTTAGAAAAAAAAAATATTAATAACTCCATGGGTTTATAATGTAATCCCTTGGATTTATAATTAATAATCACTTGGGTTTATTAATAAATTTAATTTAAAATATTGATTCTTATGGTTTATTAATTCCTCGAGTTTTCAATATTAATCCCTTGGGTTTGCTGATCCCTAAGATTTGTAATATTTATAAATTGGGTTTACTAATTCGTTAGGTTCATAATATTAATAGGGGTTTATTAATCTTTTAGGTTTTAAATGTTTGTTAGGGTTTTTTAATACCAAATGTTTTTAATATTGATTCCTTTTTTTATAATCTTTTAGGTTTATAATATTTATGGGTTTACTAATTCATTGGGTTTATAGTATTAAACCTTATGATATTAACCTTTGAGTTTAGTAGTCACTTCGAATTATAATATTAATAATTTATTTGTTTTATAATTTAATTCCTCTAATTTATTAATCTGTTGGGTTTAAAATACTAATTCATAAGATTTATTAATATCGTGGGACCAATATTTAAAAGAAGAAGAATTACTGAAATCTAAAAATTAATAAACCGTAAGATTTAATATATAAGGGTTTAAACCTTCATGTTAAAATTATATATATATATATAGTTAATATTATTAATAAACTCTAACTAAATATACAATAATATTAATAGATATATAATATTGGGTTTAATGTCTAATAATAATCATTTAAATTTATTAAACTAGTAGATATTTATATTAAATTTAATATTGATATATTAATAATAATATTAATATTATAGAACTAATAGATTAATATAAATCCTAATATTGCTAATTATATTATATTTTAATATTTCTAATATATTGTAATATTATTATAATAATATAATAATATTTTATTATTGTATTAGGTTAATTATGATATATCTTAAAATATAATTATTATATAATATTATATAAATATTATAATATTAATATAATAACTATATATGTATGAGTTGTTATTATTTACATTATTATTAACAATTATAAATAGTTGATTTTTAATAGTCATATTTACGTTATATACAGAATAGTTAATAATGTAATTGATATAAGTTTATTGGTGTATATCAACCACATATAAAAGTAAAATATTCATATTCCAATAATAACATTCTTAGCAGACTATTGAACAAATATTACTATAGCATTGATGGAAATCATTCATATTAATTAGAATTTATATATATAGCACCTGCATTAAAATTTAAACTTGATAAGGGAGGTTACACCTACTTGTAGTTGATCAGTAAGGAAATATCTCTGTAACACTTTAAAAATAATAATAATAATAATAATTGTTTTTACCCATATAAAAATCAATCTTACCAATACCTGGAATTAAAACCTTTACAAAGTTTTTCACCATATACGCTAAGGGATTCTGGATTATAGAGTATTAGAACAAATATGAATCGAGTATATTAACTCCTACCATATCATATAAATTTTGAAATAACAAAGATTCTAATGTCGAAATATTACATATATTTTAAACCGAAGTCTTTATTCATAAATTAGATATCATATGTATGGATTTATCTTTAGTATTTATGATTTGGATTTCGTTTAATTGCATATCAAATCAAGGTAATAATGAAGTAGCTTCTCGGGATTGCGTTTTCATACGTTTATGGTACTATCATGTGATGGCCATTTATTATTTCAATTCTACTGCGTACCTCCCATGTCATATGGTCGATTGAGCGTGGATCTAGGCAGGATTCAAGGTCACCTACCTTAATCCTCACCGTTCTATCATATAGGGATTCACGGATCATTTCATTAGTGGGAAGCAATCGTTAAACTTTCTAAACCTTCTGGTCTGTTCTCATTTGGCTCGACTTTTGTCTTCAAATTTCCTGTTTGGCTTTGCAGGTGATTTATGGATTCCTTTATAAGTTAGCATCGTTTGTGTAGGTTTCTATCTCCACCTCTACCATGGTTTCCATGCTAGCAGTCTTCCTTTGGGTTGTTGTGGGATATAGTCTTTCGTAAGCGGTCTTTCGACCTCTTTGCACTGATTCCTTGCATGAATTTCATTGAAAACTAGCCTTCGACATTGCTTAGGTATTACATGGTCTCCTGGAAGCGATATTTCCTTCTATTTTATTTATGATATAAATTTTCCCTTTCCTAATACACATTTCATTTCCAAAACTTCATGTTTGTCTGTTCATTTCAGCTTCGGACATGGATGATTCTCACGGTCTCATACTTACAGGTATTCGTGGTTTCCTTAACACCTCACCTCTGTCATATTTCGGGTTTTTACTTCACACTATCTTCCAATTGGATTACGGCTTATTTCACTATTGAATTATGGGTTTTATTTTGTTTGCAGGTAGGTGTCTCTTCCCGTGAAGGGAAACAACTTTGAAATAGGAAAGTTTCAATTTGACACTATTTATAAAGTCTGGTTCTAGACTAATCCTCTTGACTCCTTCTAGGTAATTTAATGGTTTTTCACCGTGACCAAGATGTTCTTCTTCTAGTGTATTTGATATTTAAAGGAGACTTAACACATGTTTATTTCTATAAGTTCCAATCGATCTAGAATTGATATTTTTTTGTTTTAAAGAGATGACTCTAGTTACTCCTACTGTACTGTTATGTAAATTATTTTTATTGGGTCTTGTTCTTTATACCACAGTTAAGAACTTGATTTTGATGTCATTAAAGTTTCTCTAAAATAAATTTTACATATGTATATGGGTTCTTTCCTACAATTTTCCTTTTAATAGAAATGAAATTCCCCCTTTGAGGGTTGTGTTGTTGCATAATAATTTCAGTTCACTGATTTTAGAGTTCTTTCCATTTATATTGTCTATAGTTGCTCTATATACTCTTCATTACTTATCCGTTTTTTTAGTCTTCATGCCCAAAAATTTTTATTAGCTGAATGTTTATTTCTAATCTCTATGTATAACTTTATATACTACTATTGGTTTCCAGTTGTAATGAATATGATGCATCTACTGTTGTTTTGGAAATGGAACTCTAATTTCCCGTTTTTCCATTCTCTAGAATGTTAACTGTAGCTTAATACTGTTAAGAAATATATATGGTGACCGAACCACCTTATCTGCATGTCTGGGTATAGCTTACACTTGGGGAACAATGCGTTGAGGGTTAAGATTTCATCCTGTACCCCTGACCGACGATTTTCACTTTTGTTTTTCTTTTAGTAAGGAATTTTTCAACGACATGCATAAGTATTTTCATTTTTTTATAGAATATAAATATACTCGTCTTTCATTGATACTAATTTTACAGTTCATTCCAACATTTGGTTTGTTTTTTACTATGTAAAAAGATTAACTGTAAAATGTATGTATAAATATTTATAACTGGAAACTATTTTTCTCATTTCCTACCTTGATAACCACTGCTGTATAAATTCAAACATAAGTATTTCATATTTTTAATGACATAAACAAAATTAAATACTAATCTTTAAATGCAGTAAAGGACCTGCACATAACTACAATACTCACTCATGTCTGGTGTAATTCATAATGAAGTATTAATATTACAGATTAGTATAATTCTTTCCCAAAACCTATTTATTATTTTATTTACAGCTCTATCACTAAAGTATAAACACCTGTGCAAACATAGAGTAATAATATTGTAGTTCTTAATTCATAGAGATTGCACAAATACTTATCTGATTATGCAGTTTATAGCTGTGGTCCTGCCAACCATCAAGAGAGGTGATTACGTCTTTCTCTTGCCCCCGTGCTCCACTCCTGAAAGGTACAAGTTGACAATGGATATTTTTGTTGTGACCCCAGGACATCTAGTCTAGTCAGTACTAAAAATAAATTCAGGATTGTTGAGTGTTTTCCACTGGTCTCTACCAGCTCTAGAAAAACTAAACTCTCCCTTCGTGCAAGAACAGCAACCCTACTACTCACTGGGATTAGCCTTTTATCCCCAAAGGAGCAGGTAACTATTTCCAATTGTCCCAACCACCTTCGAGTTACTGGAAAACATTTACCATCAAATTTTACTTTTTTATGGAGTCACTTTCAATAACTAATATTATTATTCATAATTAATCACTAATGAAAATAAATTTTAAGAAAAAACAGTAATAGTTCCAGTATTTTCTTAAATAAATAATAAAAATGTCTTTTAACTAGTTAAAAACTAGTTATCATGAAATGTAGTGGTCACAACTTCCCCCCTGGAAGTAACACTGTAATCGGTGTTTCACTGTAGCTATGAAGAGAGCTCTAGGAAAGCCTCACGTACAAATCTTTCGTCCTCCCAATTAGCCTCATCTGGGCCAAAGTGCTTCCACTACACTTTAACTTGGGTGATGACTCGCTTCTGGAGCATAATTTCCCTCCGGTCAAGTATGTGTTGCGGCTCAATGAGAAAATCATCATTTGGGTCTACCTGCAAACGACAAAGTTCTTTGTTAAATTATCATAAAGAAATCATATTTCAAGTCAGAATCTTTAATTCTATCCTACCTGTATATTCTGCAATGAATTACGTGCTTCTAATTATTCACATAATGTTTCAATGGGGACACATGGAACACATTGTGTACTCGGATGTGACTGGGAAAACCCAGCCGATAAGCCACATGTCTTACTCTTTCCAAAATTTGGAAAGGTCCACAGAACCTGGGAGCCATCTTGGCACAAGAGGTCCACTGCAAGGTACTCCTCTTGGGTTTGATCCTCACATACACATGGTCTCCCACATCGAATTCCCAATAAGTCCTCTTCTTATCTGCGTAGATTTTATGCCGATCTTGTGCAATTTTCAAATTTTGTCTTATCTTCTTTACTTCTAATTCCATTTCAGACAACATTTTTTGTCACAACATTAATTTTTTTTTGGGGTTACTCAAATTTATGGTTGTGTGACACTGCCTCCCATACAAAGCCTCGAAAGGACTCATCTTAAGGGACTCTTGATAACCATTATTTTAAGAAAATTAAACAAGATGCAAATACTCTTCCCATTTGGTTGGTTGTTGCATTACATACATGCGCTGCATGCCTTCCAACACTTGATTTACTCACTCTGTTTGACCATCTATCTGGGGATGATAAGTTGTACTAAAGTTTTTGGGCCCGCAGACCTATAAACAAAGTCTTCCAAAATGCTGATGTAAACTTAACATTTGTATCTGAGATAACCATCTTCGGAATACCATGCAGCCAAAAAATTTCTCTCATGAATATGTCTACTATCTATATAGTGTTGTAAGTAGACTACATAGTTATAAAATATGCATATTTACTTAATCTGTCCACTACCACCATGACGGCATCATTGTGCCTCTTTGACCGTGGTAAGCTTGTAATGAAGTCCAGGGATATGACCTCCCACTTCCATTGAGGTACCGGTATGGGCTGCAACAACCCTGCAGGATGTTGATTCTCCACATTCACTTGCCGACACTACAAAAAATTATTTAGATACTCAGCAATATTTGTTTACATACCAGGCTAGAAATATACTTTCTAACAGTAATCAACATTTTCTGGTATCCTAGGTGACCTACATAATTCCTATAATGATATTCATCCATTATTAGCTCCTTTAGGTCCACACAGTTTGGTACATACACTTTTCCTCTTAAGGTTAGCATCTGATCTTTGTAAAATCCATATTTAGAAGTACTTCCTTGCTTTTGGTTTTGTTCCATTTGCTACTATAGGAATTAATATTCCAGATCTTTCTCTGCTTCTTCATTTAATTCATCTAAAAGTTTACATTCAAGGTGATTGTATTAAAGCTTATAAACACAATGCAGCTTCCTACTTAAAGCATCAACCACCCAGTTTTCCTTACCTTTCATGTGCTGGATGTCCATATCAAACTCACTTAGGAATGCATTCCATCTTGCCTCTCTCGAATTGAAATCATCTTTCTTGAAATAACTAGTCAAGATGCTATGATTTGTTTTTAGCACAAAAATTTTACCCACCAACTAGTGTCTCCAAACCTAGAGCACATGTACTACTGTTGTTAATTCTAGATCATAGGCTGAGTACCTTTGTTCATGTTCCTTCAACTTTCTTGACTCATATGCCACTACTTTTCCTTCTTGAGAAAAAAATTCCCCAACACCCTCTTTACTAGCATTTCTGCATACCTCAAATTCTTTGTTGGGGTCAGCTACCCTTAACACTGGTGTAGTAGTGAATAATTATTTCAGCCTCTTGAAACAGTTTTGGCGCTTAGCAGTCCACTTAAATACTTTTCCCTTTTTCTCCAAATAGGTGATTGAGAAATCAATTCTGGAAAATCCTTCAATAAATCTTCTATATTACCTAACTAATCCCATAAAGGATTGGATATAAGCCACATACTGGGGTACTCACCATTCCATGATTGTCTTGATTTTTTCAATGGCATGCATACGTATTTTCATTTTTTTATAGAATATAAATATAATCTTCTTTCATTGATACTGCTTTTACAGTTCATTCCAACGTTTGGTTTCTTTTTTACTATGTAAAAAAGATTCACTATAAAATGTATGTATAAATGTTTATAACTGTGAACTCGTTTTCCCGTTTCCTACCTTGACAACCACTGCTGTATAAATTCAAAATTAAGTATTTCATATTTTTCTTGAAATAAATGAAATTAAATGCAATAAAGGACCTGCACATAACTACAATACTCACTCATGTCTAGTGTAATTCATAATGAAGTCTTAATATTACAAATTAGTATAATTCTTTCCGAACACCTATTTATTATTTTATTTACAGCTCTGTCACTGAAGTATAAACACCTGTGCATACATAGAGTAATAATATTGTAGTGCTTAATTCATAGAGATTGCACAAATACTTATCTGATTATGTAGTTTATAACTGTGGTCCTCCCAGCCATCAAGAGAGGTGATTATGTCCTCTTCTTACCTCCGTGCTCCACTCCTAAAAGGTACGAGTTGAATATGGATATTTTTGTTGTGACCCCAAGAAAAATAGTCTAGTCAATACCAGAATTAAATTTAGGATTGCTGAGTGTTTTCCATTGGTCTCTACCAACACTAGAAAAACTACACTCTCCCTTCGTCCAAGAATGGAAACGCTACTACTCATTGATATTAGCCTTTTATCCCCAAAGGAGCAGGTAACTGCTTCCAACTGTCCCAACCACCTTCCAGTTATTGGAAAACATTTACCATAAGCTTTTACTTTTTTATGGAGTCACTTTCCGTAACTTATTTTATTATTCATAATTAATCTCTAATGAAAATAAATTTACGGAAAAAACATTAATAGTTCCAGTATTTTCTTAAAACAAATAATAAAAATGTCTTTTAACTAGTTAAAAACTAGTTATCATTAAACGTAGTGGTCACAACTTCCCCCCCTGGAAGTAACACCGTAATCGGTGTTTCACTCTAGCTATGAAGAGAGCTCTCGGTAGGGCTCACACACAAATATTTCGTCCCCCCAAAAACCCATTTGGGCTGAAGTGCTTCCACTGCACTTTAACTTGGGTGATGACTTGCTTCTAGAGCATAATTTCCCTCCGGTCAAGTATGTGTTGTGGCTCGGCGAGAAACTCATCGTCTGGCTCTACTTGCAAACAAAAAAGTTCCTTGTCAAATTATCATAAAGAAATCATATTTCATGTCAGGATTTTTAATTATATCCGACCTATATATTTTGCCAATTAATTACGTGCTTCTAATTATGCACATAGTGTT
Organism: Pinus albicaulis; assembly: GCA_034641835.2. Lineage (NCBI taxonomy): Eukaryota > Viridiplantae > Streptophyta > Pinopsida > Pinales > Pinaceae > Pinus > Pinus albicaulis. Next base: position 1,378,576,796 of record CM076584.1, read on the forward strand.
TCAACTGGGACACATGGAACACATTGTGTACTTGTATGTGACTAGATAAAGCCATCTGATAGGCTATAGGTCTTACCCTTTCCAAAATTTGGAAAGGTCCACAGAACCTGGGAGCCAACTTTGCACGAGAGGTCCACTACAAGGTACTCCTCTTGGGTTTGATCCTCACATACACATGGTCTCCCACATCGAATTTCCGATAAGTACTCTTCTTATCTGCATAGATTTTATGCCGATCTTGTGCAACCTTCAAATTTGTCTTATCTTCTTTACTTCTAATTCCATTTCAGACAACATTTTTGGTCACAACATTAATTTTTTTTCGGGGTTTCTCCAATTTATGGGTGTGTGACACTGCCTCCCATACAAAGCCTCGAAAGGACTGATCTTAAGGGACTCCTGATAACCATTGTTGTAAGAAAATTCAACAAGATGCAAATAGTCTTCCCATTTGGTTGGTTGCTGCATCACATACATGCGCCGCATGCCTTCCAACACTTGGTTTACTCACTCTGTTTGACCGTCTGTTTGGGGATGATAAGTTGTACTAAAATTCTTGGGTCCCCAGACTCTGTAAACAAAGTCTTCCAAAATGCCGATGTAAACTTAACATCTGTATCTCAGATAACCATCTTCGAAATACCACGCAGCCAGAAAATTTCTCTCATGAATATGTCTTCTATCTGTATAGTCATGTGAGTATACTACACAGGTATGAACTGTGCATATTTACTCAATATGTCCACTACCACCATGATGGAGTCATTGTGCCTCTTTGATTGTGGTAATCCTGTAATGAAGTCTAGGGATATGACCTCCCACTTCCATTCAGGTACTAGTACGGGCTGCAACAACCCTGCAGGATGTTGATGCTCCACCTTCAATTGTCGACACTCCAAAAATTTATTTAGATAATCAGCAATATTTGTTTACATACCAGGCTAGAAATATACATTCTAACAGTAATCAACATTTTCTGGTATCCTGGGTGACCTACATAATTGCTACGATGATATTCATCCATTATTAGCTCGTTTAGGTCCACACATTTTGGTACATACACTTTTCCTCTAAAGGTTAGCATCTGATCTTTTTAAAATCCATATTCAGAAGTACTTCCTTGCTTTTGGTTTTCTTCCATTTGCTGCCATAGGAATTAATATTCCAGATATTTATGTCCTTCCTCATTTACTTAATCTAAAAGTTAACATTCAAGCTAATTGTGGTAAATCTCATAAACACAATGCAGCTTCCTACTTAAAGCATCAGCAACCTAGTTTTCCTTACCTTTGATGTGCTGGATGTCCATATCAAACTCACTTAGGAATGAATTCCATCTTGCCTCTCTCGAATTTAAATTAGCTTGCTTGAAATAACTAGTCAAGATGCTATGATTTGTTTTTAGCACAAAAATTTTACCCACCAAGTAGTGTCTCCAAACCCGGAGCACATGTACTACTGTTGTTAATTCTAAATCATAGGCTGAGTACCTTTTTTCATGTTCCTTCAACTCTCTTGAGTCATATTCCACTACTTTTACTTCTTGAGATAAAAATTCCCCAACACCCTCTTTACTAGTGTTTCTGCATACTTCAAATTCTTTGTTGGGGTCAGCTACCCTCAACACTGGTGCAGTGGTCAATAATTACTTCAGCCTCTCGAAATTGTTTTGGCACTTTGCATTCCACTTAAAGAGTTTTCCCTTTTTTTGCAAAGAGGTGATTGGGAAATCAATTCTGGAAAATCCTTCAATAAATCTTCTACAGTACCCAGCCAATCCCATAAAGGATTGGATATCAGCCACATACTGGGGTAGTCGCCATTCCATGAATGTCTTGATTTTCTCTGGATCAATAGCAGCCCCTTCCACTGAAATTCCATGGCCTAAGTACTGGATTTTTGTTTTGAAGAAATCATAGTTATTGAACTTAGCATACATCTAGTGTTTTCTTAACGTTTCCAGTACAATCCTTAAAGTTTCTTTATGTTCTTCTTGGTTTTTAGAATAGATTAAAATATCATCTATAAATATAAGCACAAAATTATCCAGGAAAGGATGAAATATTCCATGAATTAACCTCATAAAATTCGTTGGTGAATTTTTTAACCCAAATGGTAACACCACAAATTCATAATTCCCGTACCTAGTACGAAATGCAGTCTTTCAAATGTCTTCATCCTTGATTCGGATCTGGTGATATCTATATCTTAAGTCTATGTTTGAAAACATTGTGGCTCCCTTCACCTGATCAAACATATTATCAATTCTGGGTAAAGAATATTTATTCTTTACAGTTAAATTGTTAAGTTCTCTATAACCCTTGCACATTCGCATGATTCCATCCTTCTTCTTCATCAAAAACACTGGTGTTCCCCAAGGGGACACACTTGGACAAATATAACCTTTGTCTAGTAGTTCTTATAACTACATTTTTAATTAGGTTAATTATGGAACACTCATTATGTCTAGACACGGGAGATGCTCTTGGCATTAATTCTATGGTGAAATCAATATCTCACCTTAGTGGTAATCTAGGAATATTTTCTGGAAAAACATCCATAAAATCTTCTACCACTGGTATGTTTTCCATCATATGTGATTTTTCCTTGGAATTGGCATATTCCACCTTAATAGAATATATCTGACATCCCTTCCTCGTATATTTATGCATTTGGGATGTTGTAATTAGACATAGTTGTATTGGCTTCTTGATTCCCTGAATCTTGTTGCGTGTTCCATCTTGCATTCTGTAATAAATGATCTTTTCCTTGAAGTCCACTAAGGTCCAATGTTTTTCTAGCTAATCCATTCCCAACAAAACATCATAGGAATCTAATGGAAGTATGTTCAGATCCACATTTAACTATTGTTCTGCAATTTCTAATGTATAGTTTGGAATTTTGGTAGTTAAATTTTTTTTTTCTCCTATGGCTAGCTATACCAACCACGAGGTTTTGAATTTCTATTATTTCAATTTACACATTTCCACTATTTTGGGACTAACATAACTTAGACTTGCACCTGGGTCTACCAAAATAGAAACAGATTGAGACAGTAATTTACCTTCCAACTCAATCATTGTTGGTTGATAATCAACCTGTCGATCCTCCAACACTGCATTGATACAAGGAATTTTTAACGCCACATCACCCACTGTATAAGCCTCCTACAAGTTTGAAATTATGTCATTCATTGCTCACTATGGGTACTTTTTATAATAGTGTGCTTCACCACACCCCCAACACTGTAGTGGTGGATTGGTCACCTTCCCTTGCTCGGATTTATAGATTCCTCTATAGACTTCTCTTTTGTTGGCCATCGGGTTGTTTAATGATTTCTGCCAAACTGTTTATTGACAGAACTTTGCGCAAAATTCTAAAAGATATTACTTTTTGTGCCTTTGAAGATTGAGCCACTTTTCCGTACTTTTCATGGTTTATAACTTTTGCTAACCTTGCCTTTATCCTTGGACTGCTAATATCACATTCATGCCTTACGAATGGCTTTGTCCATGGTTTTGGGATTTACAAATTCAATTCACTCTTTCATATGTGTTGGAAAACTGTTCAGAAATTTTTCACCGTAGCTTTTTTCTCTCAGAGGTATGGAATATATCGTAATGGAGAGGTGAACTTGGTGATATACTCATCCATAGTAATCTGTCCCAACTTCAAGTCATCAAAATCTTTATATTTCTTATAGTAGAAATGTTCTGTTAAATACTTTTCTTTAAATTATTGCTCGAACGACTCCCATGTAACATCTTGGTCCTCAATGCTACAAACATTCTTCAGTTCCTCCCACCATAAAGTGGCTTTCTCTCTTAACTGATATATGGCCAATTTGGCCTTCAGGTTGCTACGGTATTCATACACCTAAAAATATTTTTTCATGTTTATTAACCATGTCTCTGCGACTTCCTCAACTTCATCATCAAATGTTGGTCGTTTTATTTTTCGAAACACCCCATGAAGCTCCACTTTTTGCTTCTTAACTTCTTTTTGATCCAACAAATTACCGGATTCTGCTTCATTGTAGTTTTTGTTCTTATTGATTCACTGAGAAGGGCTTCTTTCCACTCTATCAGTGGTGTTTTCCATTGTTTGTTGTTCATCACCTTCTTGCATGCCCCTATTAGCACTGGGGTGTTCCACTTCATGATTCTTCTTGTCTGATAGGCTCTTAAGTATATTTTCTTATTCCTCCATCAAATGCAGGTAGGTGTATCGTCCCATGAAGGGAAACAAATTTGAAATAGGAAAGTTTCAATTTGACACTATTTATAAAGTCGAGTTCTAGATTAGCCCTCTCGGCTCCTTCCAGGTATTTCAATGGTTTTTAATCGTGACCCAAATTTCCTTCTTCTAGTGTATTCGATATTTAAAGGAAACTGAATCCATGTTTATTTCTATAAGTTCTAGTCGAGCTAGAATTTATGTTCTACTGTTTTAAAACGCTGATTCTAGTGACTCTTACTGTAGTGTTATGTAAATTATTTTTAACTGGTCGTGTTATTTAGACCACGGTTAAGAAATTTATTTTGATGTCAGTAAAGTTTCTCTAAAATAATTTTCTACGCATGTATATGGGTTCTTTCCTACAGTTTTCCTTTTAATAGAATGAAATTTCCCTTTGAGGGTTGTGTTGTTGCATAATAATTTTGCTTCATCGATTTTACAGTTGTTTCCATTTATATTGTATATAGTTACTTTGTACAGTCTTCATTACTTATATATGTTTTTAGTCTTCACGCCCAGAGGTATGTATTAGCTGACATTTTATCTCTAATCTCTATATATAAATTTATAGATTACTCCTGCTTTCTAGTTGTAATGAATATGATGCATCTACTGCTGTTTTGGAAATGGAACTCTAATTTCTCGATTTTCCTTTCTCTAGAATGTTAGCTGTAGCTTAGTAATGTTAAGAAATATATATGATGACTAAATCACCTTATTTGCATGTCTGTGTATAGCTTACACTTGGGGAATAATGCGTGTAGGGTTAGGGTTTCACCCTGTACCCTTGACCGATGGTTTTCCCTATTGTTTTTCTTTCAATAAGGAATTTTTGAATGACATTCATAATTATTTTAATTTTTTTACAAAATATAAATATAACATTCTTTTATTTATACTTATTTTAGAGTTCATTCCAACATCTGGTTTGTTGTTTACTATGTAAAAAGATTCACTGTAAAATGTATGTGTAAATCTTTATAAATAGAAATTTTTTTCCCGTATTCTACCATGACAACCACTGCTGTATAAATTCGAACTTAAGTATTTCATATTTTTCTTGACATAAACAGAATTAAATACTAAAATTTAAATGCAGTAAAGGACCTGAACATAACTACAATACTCACTCATGTCTGGTGTAATTCATAATGAAGTATTAGTATTACAAATTAGTATAATTCTTTCCCAACACCTATTTATTATTTTATTTACAGGTCTGTCACTAAATTATAAACACCTCTGCATACATAAAGTAATAATATCATAGTGCTTAATTCACATAGATTGCACAAAAAATTATCTGATTATGCAGTTTATAGCTGTGGTCCTCCCAACCATCAAGAGAGGAAATTACATCCTCTTCTTATCCCTGTCCTCCGCTCTTGAAAGGTATGGGTTGATAGTGGATATTTCTGCTGTGACCTCAGGACACCTAGTCTAGTCAGTACCATAAATAGATTCAGGATTTTTGAGTGTTTTCCATTGGTCTCTACCAGCTCTGAAAATTCTACACTCTCCCTTCGTCCAAGAATAGAACCCCTACTCCTCATTGGTATCAGTTTCTTATCCCCAAAGGAGCAGGTAACTATTTCCAACTATCCCAACCACCTACCTGTTCTTGGAAAAAATTTACCATCAAATTTTACTTTTTTATGGAGTCACTTTCCATAACTGATTTCATTATTCATAATTAATCACTAATGAAAATAAATTCTCCGCAAAACATTAATAGTTCGAGTCCATCTTAGTCCATCCTTCTTTCCAACTTAGTCCATCCTTCTATAAAAATCCATTTTAATGAAGCAGATATATCCATAGTGATCCACTGATATTTTTTCACCAACAACTATTCCATTTTGGGCTTATATATCTCAAAACTATGCTCATTGAATTTATGCATCTATATTTTCAAACTGCTCAACAATTTTGTTACACCATAGTAATAATTTCGATATATCTCCCATTTTAATGGGGTCTATCACATTTCGAGGAAAAAACATTAGCCATAAAAGTTTCCCATTGAAACCAAAAGTAATTTGATAAAAAAACATAGGTTTTAACTTTTTAATGTTAATTGTTTCAAATGGATTCTTAATAAAATGAAAAATATCCAATGTAAAATACATGCATTAACATATAATTGTGATATTTTCCCTTCTTTCCAACTTAGGCCATCCTTCTAGAAAACTCCCTTTTAATGAAGCAGATATATCGATAGTCATCCACTGATATTTGTGTAGAAACAACTATTCCATTTTGGACTTATATATCTCAAAACTGTGCTCATTGAATTTATGCATCTATATATTTAAACTACTCAACTATTTTATTACACCATAGGAATCATTTCGATATATCTCCCATTCTAATGGGCTATATCACATTTCGAGAAAAACACATTAGCCATAAAAGTTTCACATTGAAACCAAAAGTAATTTGATACAAAGCATAGGTTTTAACCTTATATAGTTAATTGTTTCAAATATATTCTTAATAAGATGAAAAATATTCAATGTAAAACACATGCATTAACATATAATTGTGATATTTTCCCTTATTTCCAACCTAGTCCATCATTCTAGAAAAATCTCTGTTAATGAAGAAGATATATCCATAGTGATCCACTAATATTTGTTCACTAACAACTATTCCATTTTGGACTTTTATATCTCAAGACTATGCTCATTGAATTTATGCATGTATATCTTGAAACTACTCAACTATTTTATTACACCATAGTAATCATTTTGATATATCACCCATTTTAATATGGTCTATCACATTTTGAGAAAAACACATTAGCCGTAAAAGTTTCCCATTGTAACTAAAAGTAATTTGATACAAAACATAGGTTTTAACCTTTTATAGTTAATTGTTTCAAATAGATTTTTAATAAAATGAAAATTATTCAATGTAGAACACATGCATTAACATATAATTTACTTGAGAAACCCAAAACGAGAAGATCATTTTTTTATTAGTATTTTAATTTTTAGGCAATCACACACACACACACACACACACACACACATGTGCTTCCATGATGCTTTATTCTTTTAAAATGTTAAAAGTGGAGTGTTTTATTATTTAATGGATATAAATAATATATATTGACATGGATGGAGTGATATGGTGATAGTGTAGGTTGATGTTGAAGTTGTAAAATTCTTGTATATATCAATTATTATAAATTATTAAAAAAATTGATAAGTGCCAAATCATACTTCTTATTAATAACATAACTAACTTTTGATGATAGTGTAGGTTGATGTTGAAGTTGTAAAATTCTTGTACATATCAAGGATAAATGATAATAGAAGACAAAAATGACATTATTATAAATTATTAAACAATTTGATAAGTGATAAATCATACTTCTTATAAAGGACATAACTAATTTGTCATAATAGAACTCTAATATATAAGCACAGTCTTCAATTCCATTGTTTTGTAGGTAAAGTACTATCTTCACATTAAATAATTTTATAAGGTTAGCATAAAACTAAAGGCTTTCTGCCATTAATTAAAGGCAAACTTTAAAGCCTAAAAATTGAACCTAAAGTGGCTGAACTTCCATAGGATTTTAATCTGTCTGTTCAGTGTTAACTTCTAGAAGGTTCTATAGGCAAAGTCTATAAAGGGCCAGGAAGTGTTAACTTATATAATTTTCAAAGGCTAAGTCTGTAAAGGGCCAAGTAGCCTCTGGATCTCATCTTTTCTAGATGGTCACGTATTCAGTAAATTCCCCTACAGTCAATCTCTGGAACAGATCTAAATAGATGTTCTTAATCTTAATATCCATAAACCACAACCACTTTAAGGAAAACTATGTACATGTGTAATTTCTCCTATACATGTGCCATTTATGCTATAAATTCTTAGTAAAAAATTTTAAAGCATGTGTCATGTTGGCTTTCTAGCATTAACTTTAAAGGATGTTTTTAGTAAGTTCATAAAATATTTTTTCAAACCATGTAAATGTCATTTCTCCCACAAACTAAATGCTTTCTCTCATTAATTTAGGGAAAACTTTAAAGCCTAAAAATTGAACCTAAAGTCGATGAACTCTCATAGGATTTTTAACTTCCATAGGATTTTAGTCTATCTATTGAGTGTTAGCTTCTACATGTTCTAAGGGAAAAGTCTCTAAAGGGGAAGGTAGTGTCTAGATCTCATATTTTCTCAAAGGTGACATATCCAGTAAATTCCTCTATAGTCAATCTCTAGAAAATAAATAGAAGTTCTTCATTTTAATATCAATAAACCTCTACCACTCTAAGGAAACCCTTGTACATGTGTCATTGCTCCCTTCTCGCATAAAATTTTAGGAAAAATTTAAGGCATGTGTCATTTCTATTTCATTTCTCCCATAGAATTGTAAAGGTGTGAATTTTGACATAAGTATTTGTTTTATTAAGTGCATAAAATAATTTTGCAAACCATGTAAATTTCATTTCTTCCACAAACTAAAGGTGTCCTCCCATTAATTCAAGGAAAACTTTATGGCCTAAAAACTGAACCTCAAGTGGCTAAACTCTAATAGGATAGTATCCCCTAAACTCAAGGCTTTCCCCATTAATTCAAGGAAAAATTTAAAGCCTAAAAATTGAACCTAAAGTGGCTAAACTCTCATAGGACAGTATCCCCCAAACTCAAGGCTTCACCCCATTAATTCAAGGAAAACTTTAAGGCCTTAAAAATGAACGTTGTTTTTGTAAGTGCATAAAATAAATTTTCAAGCCATGTAAATGTCATTTCTCCCAAAAAATAAAGCCTTCCTCCCATTAATTCAAGGAAAACTTTAAGGCCTAAAAACTGAACCTAAAGTGACTGAACTATCATAATATAGTATCCCCCAAACTCAAGGCTTTCCCCCATTAATTCAAGGCAAAATTTAAGGCCTAAAAACTGAACCTAAAGTGGCTGAACTTCCATAGGATTTTAGTTTTTTGGTTGAGTCTTAACTTCTACAAGTTCTAAAGTAGTCTGTAAAGGGTTAGTTAGCCTTTGGGTCCCATCCTTTCTTAAGGCATGTTATTTCTAGATGTGATTTATGCCATCAATTTTAAGGCAAAATTTCATGCAAATCATGCATGAACCATGTATATGTGTCATAAATATCCCTTAAACTCTAGGCAATGCAATCTTTAATGCATCTCATTTCTACCATAAACTTTAAGTCAAAATTTAAGATAAAACATGCACATGTCATTTATCTCATGCACATGTGTCATTTCTCCCATGCATTTGTAATATATGTCAATTTAATATTTTTTTTATTCAATTTTTTTTTTTCAGGGATAAAAAAACCCACTAAATATGGTTGAAAAATGGAAATTATACATAGATGTTTCTTGCTATTCCAATATAGGGAAGGCAGTGATTACATATGTGCTTTCCAATATTTCCACTAGAAAATTTGTCCAAAGGAAAATGAATATACCAGGAAGGAAAAAAAAACAACGAGGCATATTATATTGCATTGATAGAAGGCTTGGGAAAATCTATGGAGTACGTATCAAATGGAATTGTAGCTTTCACCAATTATGAACTTGTGTGCAATCAGATGAATGGTGTGTACCAAGTTAAGAAGGAGAGGCTAAAAGAACTACATGGAATAGAAAACAATATTGTTATCCAATTTCAACTTTTTAGTATAAGACATTGTACAAATGTGAATAAGATGTCTGCTAATCTATTGCATGGGGAAATGCCAATTCAAGATTCATCTGTCAAAGATGAATTAACAGATGAATTAGAATTAAATGGGGCAATGCCAATGCAAGATTCATCCCTCAAAGATGACTTAGTTTTGAGATGCTCTCCTTCAAAAATTTAATATTCATCTCTCAAATATTAATTAGTTTTGAGACGCTCTTCTTCAAAAATTCAAGATTCATCTCTCATAGATGAACTAGTGTTGAGATGCCCTCCTTCAAAATTTATTGATGGAAATTGTAACATATCTTGGATATGTGTGTGTTTTGTACTTATAAATGCGTTTTTTTTAATGACCATGTATTTTTTTTCAATTATATACCAAGCGTGCTCCCACCACACCAAGTAAAGCACAACTTGGTGAACTTCACATTTGCAACAAGTGGTTAAATTCACACTTTTATAAAATTAAAATGCGAGGACTTCAACAATGTTTTGCTTAAATGGAGTTTCACGCTTCTTTTTGAATGACCATTTATTTTTTTCAATTTTATACCAAGTGTGCTCCAACCATGTAAAGCACAATTTATTTAACTTAACATTTTTATATTTTTTTTTGCTTAAATTGAGTTTCACACATCAATTATTGCTTTGAAAGTTGTGTTTTACATAATTTGTGTACACTAAATTACATTAATTTTCTGAAATCTATTCTGAATTTGTTTTAAATAGTAATTTTAAAAAATAATTGTAAATGTCCATTGTAGATATATATATCATGGAGGATGAACAACGAAGATCAAAAAAATCCCATATCTCTACAAGAGAGGGGGATCGGGGATTGAGGGATGTTCATGGTATTTAAATATAATCTTAAATATCTGTACATATACATACATGTGTGTAGATATGGAATTGATTTTTTATCAATTTTGTGAGTTAAAATAGTTGTTAATAAGTTTCATTTTCATTTTCTAGGAGCCAAGAGGAGAATGTTGTCTACTCCATCAATGGAGCATGCTCATGATTCATGCAATATTGGTATGGTTCACACGATTTAATCAATGAATATGTACATGTATTTATATGTATGACTGTATTTTTGAATTGATTATAACTTCATATTTGTTTATGAAGCTTCTCTCTCATCTCATGAGGTTGGTGGTGGTTCATATTCCCTTAGAGGGCCATCAATAAGTGCTAGCGGATTGCGTGAAGGTGGTGATATGTATTCTCCCAAAGGAAAATCAACGGATGTTCATGTTGGTTCTCAACCAATCGATGGTCGTGTTGGTTCTCAGCAGGGTCGTTCTAGTTCTCAACAGTCTTAGGGTGGGCAAGATGCTAGCTAGCCACATCGAGGTGGTCATGAATTTGAATATTTTTTTCATTGAATTTTTACAAAGTTGTTTACATGTGTTTTTTTAATATAGAAAAATTTATATATTGATGCAGAGGCTGAAAATGATGCTCCAAATGTTGCTCAAAATTTATCTCAAAAAATACGTAGTGAAGAACACCTCATTAAAGAAGAAGGTTGTCCACCAACCACGACTTATCTCGTGGAAATTTATGATATACATTGGGAAACAAACATGCAGCTATCCACCTTAGAAAGGTATCGACATCTTCATGAAAAATTGAAGAGAGATCTCATGGCTTTGACTCTACGTGCTGAGAGTTGACAAAGCTTGGAAATAGTTACACACTATTTAGGCGAACTAGTAGATGTGTAACGAAAGCTTGGGCCAACCACTAATAGTTTTCTAGAAGTCATGAGAAAAATAAAGGAAACAATGATGGGTCCCAATAAATGAGGGGTTGTTAAACAAAGAGTTACAACAACAATGTCTGAGTCTATGTTTAATTTAAAAAAAGAGTCGAAAAGAAAGATGTTGAAGGTGCAATATTTCAAGCACCCTCATATAGCTCACTATTTGTATGATAGACACCTTCTGGCCTATGGAAGACTCTCATGGAATGACAAGGTTCTGCTTTATTTTACAAAATTATTTTATACATAATTCTTTTTGCAAATGAAACCCAATCATAATGACCTTCCCTCTGAGTTTTTTGGTCTTGAGAAAGGTCGATTGTGTGACCATAGGGGTGTTAGGAATGACGTTGATTTTCCTCGCCCTGAGCCACCATTCGTTAGTCGACCTTTTCATGACGAAACTTTGCGGTTAGAGACAGAAGCCACTTCTAAAATAAGTCGAGAAGTAAGGGATGCGATCATTGACAATGTTCACAGTGGATTGGGTGGAGTCGATGTTTTTCTGAATAAAAAAAGAGCACGTGAGAATTCTCATGCTAATTTTGTGTATTATACAGATGATGAGATTGACAACATGAGTTTTGAAGATCTCAAAACATATGCAAGGAATTTTTTCAATGGTTGGCATGACCTAATTTTTCATCAAGAGGAGGGCATGGGAACAATATGTGTTAATGGTTAGGGTTCAATTAGTTTAACACATGCAAAATTTGAAATAAATACATATATACATACATTTGTTTGTATAAATTAATCTAACAAAAATGTATCATTATATGTTAACACCATTTTCAATTGTCGTGCTTGATGAATGAAGAAAATGTTAATATCACAGTCGAAGCCTCTGGTTCAAACAATAAAGATAGGTCTAACCATCATTCATACAATGAAGATGGATCTCACCATCAAGATATGTTGGAAAATGTTAGTGTTTTTTAAGTGAACATGATGATGTACAGTTATTTTTTATCTATTATTATATATATGAAAACATGATGAGATATTTTTAAAATAAATAGTTGTGCACACATATACATGTACATATATATAATAAAATGTTTTAACAGATTCTAATTTTGTCCAACGTTTTTGGGATGGAGGTACCTTATTCTTTATTGGGAGATGTATCTTCTACTTCCTTAGGAGATGTGCAAAATCCACAATCAGAATTATGGACAATTTTTCATTTTTAAAATTTACGTTTTTAAGTTATATATTCCACATCAAAAAGTTCCATTGAAAAATGAGATATATCTATATCTTGTGTTATTTTAAATTTTTTGAATTTTAGGTTTTTGGAGATTTTCTTTTTGAACGGTTCTTAGGAGATGTGCCAAATTCACCAACACAAGTATTCAATTTTTCAATTAAATATATATATATATATATATATATATATATATATATATATATATATATATATATATATATATATATATATATATATATATATATATATATATATATATATATATGTTTTAATTTATAAGTTACAAATTGGAAGTTGAAAATCCTTCTTATAAATTGACATCCAGAGATTTTCCAAATTATTTTTTAAATTCCTTGAATTTTAGCTTTGGGGGAGATTTTCTTTGAAGCCTCTAGAGATGTGCTAGTTCCTTTCAACAATGTATATTCAACTTTTCACTTAGATATAAGCTTTTAAGTTATAATTTATAAATTGAAGTTTAAAAGTTTTATTATAAATTGAGATCTTGATCTTCAGTTATTTTATACTTCTAAATTTTTTGAATTTTAGGTTTCTATAGAGGATTTCTTTTCTCCACAAACTCGAGCAATGCAGTTAGGAACATCCACACAATTTCAACCATTTGAACAAGTTGTCTAACATTTTTTTTAATATTATTGAAAAAAAGTTTATATATGCATTTTCATTTGAATTTTTAAAATATATATATATATATATATATATATATATATATATATATATATATATATAACTTTACAATTATATTTTATAGTTTACCGTTGGAGATGTTCTTGTGGGGGAATTTGTAGTGGACGAGCAACAAATGGAGAGGGAACCTTTAATATCCCGAGTTTTTTATACTTTTATTGGAAATTTGAAACAAGTCCAAAAGGGGTAAGTGGGCCCCAATGGAAAAAATTTATGTGGATTATTCTATTATTTTGAGTTAATAAAATAAAATGGAAGATTATGTGCAATGACTAGATTGAGATTTGAGATCTGAAAACCCAATCCATGGTAAAATTTCTTGAATAGTTAATTTCATTTTAGAACATATATATATATATATATATATATATATATATATATATATATATACGTGCAACATTTTTCATCAATGCACATAGAAAAGCTACTTTCAATTAATTTACTAGAACATGTATATATCCAGTACGTGCCACATTTTTCATCAATGCACATACAAAATATACATTCAGTTAATTTCATTCTAGAACATATATATCTAGTACTTGCAAAATTTTTCATTAATACACATAGAAAAGCTACTTTCAGTTTTAATTGCATTCTAGAACACACACACACACACACACATATATCCAATACTTCTAGAACATATATATCCAATACACGCAACATTTTTCATCAATGCACCTAGAAAATCTACTTTCAATGAATCAAATTATAGAGCATATATATATATATCCAATACATGCAATATTTTTCATCAATGCGTGTATAGAAAAGCTACTTTCAGTTGATACTAGTGCATATGTACCAAAACAATATACATGTTCAAACACTTGAACGGATAACATAATAAGGAAGCTCATTTTAGTTGAGTTCTGGAAGTTTTAAAACATGAATCCAATGAGAAGAAGTTGTTGGGCAGTTCAATGAAAAAACATTCCAATGGAATGCCATCTTTAATGATCTGTTCATGATTGGATTTTGACATTTTCCGTTTCTTAATTTTTGTGTTTTCATTTTATTGAACCTTTATCAACTTTGTGTGTGTTGCACACACCAAGTGACTATATTGAAAAATTATGACATCAGGTTCATAGTCTTCAAAGTAAAAAAAATCCCTACTTTGACTAGTTTTTCTGAAAAAATAACCTTTCAGAATAATAAATCCTCTTTCATAAGGAAACCCGTGATCATTATAGTATTCTAATAATTCCATTTTCCATTGAGTGCAATGTATAAAATAATACTTCACATTTTCATCATTGTCAGTAGCTGCAATTACAACAAAAAAATCTCTTACAAAATAAAACAAACTTAACAAACTTATGTATTTAAATTTATTTCTAGATCTCTATCATTTGAAGGAAATTCAAATGTTACCTTCCCTAACAAGATCATAAACTCGATCACCATAAAATGATATTGTAGTCTCCTCTGATTGCATTTATTCAAACATTACAGTGGAAATTTTCCCCTTTGTATTTAGCTCTGTATGCTTCTAATATTTTACATACATTTTGTTTTCACAAATGTCATTGGATTCTATGTTTTCTATGCAAACATGACAAAAATAAGAATATTTTATTTTATCTAATGCAAACACATTTTTTGACAACTTTGTTTTAATTGAATGCAAATTTTGAGCCCCTTTTATTGTTTCAATATCATTTCCAATTGATCTATCTACATCTTTGATCCCAATATGCCAAAAAAACCTATATATGGAAAATTCAAAGAAGAATGTAAATATGATCTCAAAATACCATCAAATATAATCATTGTGATAAATGTACACTACTTAAAATTAGATATCCAATAGAAATTAAATTGACTATACCTTAGCACTTCCCTTGATTGGTTTGTCTCATCGCTTAGAGAAGAGATGCACCAATGAACAACTTATTTAGCATTCACAAGTCATTTTTCACAAGGTTTCATTTCATATCTTTAAAGTGCTTGTTTTATGCATGCCCCTGCATCGTCATTTTCTCCTTTTCCATGGCTAGTCTCAAAGAAATTCCAACAATGTTTAATGTAGGTTTTCTTATGAAGACAACACAACCAAAAGAATGATTGTTAAGCTTTGAATTGAACTGCGCATCCATCTAACCATATATAGTGTTCATTGAATTTTATTCGATGACTTTTCAAGGAGTCATAAATATTTCCAAAACAATGTTGTACAAAATATGTATCATGTGTACGATTGTCACTAATATAAAAGTGATATTGTTTAATAACATGTTGATTTCCACTGGTGCTTTCTATATGATCGACGTTTTGTTCAGCATGTCAGTATTGAATATGGACGAGCATGAAGACTTTGTTAGAATGATAAAATTCACTCTAAATTTATTTTTGTAGAACAAATGTGTGGTATTTTGTAAAATAAATTATTGGAAAAATGGTCTCTAGTGGAAAAGATTCATGGGATAGTATTCAGTTTGAATTTATTTGAATTGCAAGTCCTTCCATCAAGCTCTATGGGAATGCTTGGTGTATTTATAAATTTCTACCTCAAACTGTTAAGTCCCTATATTAATAGTGTAGCCCCTTAGTATGTTAGTGTAGCCCCCCTTATTGTTATTATTGTACCCTTGTAACCCCCATTTTGTTATTATTGTGCCCTTAAATTATTATTGTTAGGTTGGCTAGGATTACATTGTGGCCCACCAGGATTACATTATGGCCACATGGACTCCTATATATAGAAAGGAGGTTTTGTAAATTGTATCATCCAAGAATTGTTCATTTATGTAATGTATTGGAGGTTGCCCCCTCGAGGTGGCTTATTTCTAAGGCGTTGATATCTCTTTTCTTCTATTTTTGGAGCTGGTTACACAACATTTGGTATCAGAGCTTGGGATTCTAGGGTTTCGCTGCTCCAAACAGGTCATCGTGGCATTTTCGCTATAACTTTTTTTCTACGAAGCTTCAGAAGCTGAAATTTTTAGGGTGCAAAGCTGAAATCTTGAGGAAGTTTTTCTAAAAATTTCAGAGCTTGGTTCGCAATATTTTCGGAGATATGATCTGTGGAAGTTAGGTTTTTTTTCAGGCTCCTAAACAGGTCATCGTGGCATTTTCGCTATAAAAAATTTTCTACGAAGGTTCAGAATCTGAAATTCATATGGTGCGAAGCTGAAATCCTGAGGAAATTCGTAAAAAAATTTCAGAGCTTGGTTCGCAATATTTTTGGAGATATGATCTGTGGAAGGTAGTGCTTTTTCAGGCTCCTGAATTTCATCTCAAAGAGGTGATCGTGGGAAAACTTCAATAACTCTCTCTCTGGGCATTGGATTGAAGTGCCGTAAAAAGTGGTCACAAGTACACAGACTGAAGTTTTTTGGCTATCAATTTCAGAGACAAATGACAAAACAGTGACACATGGCATGTCGTACAAGTTTGCTCTACTGAACCAGTCCAGAATTAGGGCATTGTGGGAGATTGGACACAACTTTGTCTCGGAGAATCCAAATCAGGTCAGGCCTATGGAATTTGAAAGAAGCTTTAGAGGACTACTACAGGGCTGAATTTTAGATATCAAATATTTTCAATTACAGAGATAATTCAATTTCAATATCGAGCTCCTCAAAAGCAAGAAAAAGGTGTGTATTGTTTTTTTCCGAATTGCATAAGTCTTGTTTGAAGAATCAAGTTGAATTGATTCCAAGGGCATATTGAAGAATTTTTGTCAGTAATGGGTTCTATTATGCCTCCAAAAATTAATTCCATACCCATTAAGCCCTCAGAAAGCTATACTATGACGCATGAGGAGGAAGAATTGCAATATGAGATATCAAAATTACGGTACCAAGTGCAACAAATTTCGATCTTACGAAGAGCAACCGAAGATGAAATAGATGGTTTAAAAGCAGAAATAGAGGCTAATTTGGATGGTTTGAAGGATCAAATAATAGCTAATATGGATGATAAATTAGTGGAAGATCACAGCGAGCATCAACAACAAGTTCTCGAACTCTCAAAGGATAAACCAACTTTGGTGCAGAATCTAATGAAACAACAGGAATTTTTGTGATACAAGAAATGTTTCCTAACGGTGAAAAGATAGTAGAAGAACCTCATGGTGAGAAAAAAATAAATGTTAATCGTAATTTCATAAACTCTAATGTTGGCGGGAAGAACCACCATATTCCAAAAATGGATATGAGGAAGTTTGATGGAAAGGATCCTGTAAGATGGATACTACATATGGAGCAATATTTTGATCTCCATAACGTGAGAAACACACAAAAGGTACGCATTGCAACTTTACATTTAGAACAAAATACATTTGTATGGTATCGATGGCTTTGCTCCCTTCAAAAATTGTCACTTGGTCAATTTTTACGGAGGGAATGATAACACATTATGAGGATAGAAAGGGAAACACCTTCTTTAGCCAATTGATAAATCTCAAACAAAAGGGTTTAGTGGGGCAGCACATTCAGGACTTCCAAAAATTGAATATAAGGGTAACTGATATTCTAGAGGAACACAAGATCGATCTCTTCATAGGAACTTTAAAGGATAACATCCAACATGAAGTTCGTGTTTTGGAACCAGATTCATTGGAGAAGGAACTTAGGTTGGAAATAAAATTTGAATGTAAAATAATGACGACAAGGAAGCCTACCACTCAATTCTATAAAGAAGGAAGTGTTGCTATGCCTAGATTTCCACAACCTACAAGGTTGACACCACAACAATTGGAAGAAAAAAGAGTAAAAGGGCTTTGCTACAGTTGTGATAGAAAATACACTAAAGGTCATAAGTGTGCTGAGAAGATATTATTTTACATAGATTTTGAAGAGGAAGAAGAAAATGAATAAGAAGAGGATATACACCAGGAACCGGCCCTAGAAGAGGAAGAAATGAATCCGACCATATCGTGTAATGCACTGGCAGGAATTACCACTCCTCAAACTCTCGAGATAGAAGGACATATCAAGAAGAAAAAGGTAATATTTTTGATTGATTCAGGTAGCACCCATAATTTTATTCATTGTAAGGTAGCCAAGGAATTAAATTGTTTCCTATACCCAGCACCAGGATGTCAAGTGATGGTTGCAAATGGAGGAACTATAAATTGCTCTGGAAAATTTCATAATATCAAGATAACCATGGGGGAATATGTATTGACCAGTCCAATGCTTTCCATTCCTATGGGAGGTGTTGATGTTGTACTAGGAGTACAATGGTTACAATCTTTAGGGACAATAGCTTTTAATTTTCAAGAAATTTTCTTCAATTTTTTTTCAAAAGGAAAGGAATTTGAATTACGGGGTATTTCGGGGAAGCCGGGAAAGATAATAAGCTCTAATGTCATGACAAATCTTCTAAAGAAAGAAAAACGAGGCATAATTGCACAATTATGCTCTCTAGAAGTTCCAACATCAAAATCATCTATTTCTGAAGGTCTCCAACAAGTATTGGATAAACATTCCAAGGTGTTTGAAACTCCCAAAGGAATCCCACATATTCATGATCACGATCATGCTATTCATTTGATTCCAGGAAGTGTTCCTCCAAACATCAGGCCTTATAGATATCCTTACGTCCAAAAGAGCGAAATTTAACGTATGATTGCAAAAATGTTAGAGGAAGGTATAATTCAACCTAGTCAAAGTTCTTTCTCTGCTCCTCTAGTATTGGTGCACAGGAAGGATGGATCATGGTGAATGTGTACGGATTATAGGGAGCTCAATAAGCTCACCATTAAAGATAATTTTCCCATTCCTGTGATTGATGAATTATTAGATGAATAACAAAGAGCAATTTATTTTACCAAGTTGGATCTTTGTTCAAGATATCATCAAATTAGAATGAAGACTGAAGATATTCCAAAAACATCATTTCAAGCTCATGAGGGTCATTATGAATTTTTGGTCATGCCTTTTGGCCTTACCAATGCACCTTCTACATTTCAAGGGTTGATGAATTCCACTTTCAAACCCTTCCTTAGAAAAATTGTGCTAATATTTTCTGATGATATACTAATCTATAGCAGGTCTTGGAAGGATCATGTTGAACATGTGGACAGGGTGCTCAAACTATTACAGGAGAAACAATTATATGCAAAAACATCCAAATATTTCTTTGGAGTACAAGAGGTGGAATATCTAGGTCATATTGTATCTCACGAGGGTGTTAAAGTAGACCCTAAAAAAATTAAAACCATTAACGAATGGAAATTCCCCACAATCATAAAGCAGTTGCGAGGATTTCTTGGGTTAACAGGGTATTATCACAAGTTTGTTAAGAATTATGGGAGAATAGCAGCACCTCTAAAAAAATTATTGAAGAAAGATGCATTTTCATGGACTCCTGAAGCAATTAAGGCCTTTGAACATCTTAAAGATGCAATGTGCCTAACACCGGTCTTAGCTACGCCAGACTTCAAAAAAACCTTTATTTTGGAATGCAATGCCTCAGGAAATGGAATTGGTGCTGTTTTAATGCAGGAAGGAAGAACCAATGCTTTTGAAAGTCGCCCAACCAAAGGAAAGTATTTACAGAAACCTATTTATGAGAAGGAAATGTTAGTAATACTGCATGCACTAAAGAAATGGAGAACTTACCTAATGGGAAGACACTTCAAGGTAAAAACTGATCATGATAGTCTTAAACATTTTTTGGAACAAAGACTATCTTCAGAAGAGCAGCAAAAATGGGTCACAAAGATGTTGGGTTATGACTTTGAAACAATCTACAAAAAAGGAAAGCTTAATGTTGTTGCAGATGCACTCTCAAGAAAGAATGAAGAGGTGGAAGCATTGCTTTGTGCCATTTCTATTATCCAACCAGATTGGATAACCGAAGCAAGAGATGAATGGAAGAAGGACAAAGATGTATGGACACTCATTCAAAACTTGCAGCAAGATCCTAGTACATCTGATACATTTAGTTGGAAAAATGATTCCTTATGGTACAAAGATCGCTTATATCTTTGTAAGAATTCCCAACTAAAACAAAATATTCTTTTGGAATTGCACACTTCTCCTTTAGGAGGACACTCAAGATTTTAAAAACTTACCACAGGGTGAAGAAAGAATTTTTTTGGGATGGCCTTAAATCTGATATTCAAAAGTTTGTGGCGGAATGTTTGGTTTGCCAGCAGAATAAAGTGGAGACAATTAAGACCCCGGGAATTCTACAACCTTTATCCATTCCAAGTCAACGTTGGGAGGAGATTTCAATGGATTTTATCACAGGTTTACCTAAGTCCGAAGGAAAGAATGTCATCATGGTGGTAGTTGATAGACTTACTAAGTATGCACACTTTTGTGCATTATCTCATCCATTTAAAGCAAGTATAGTTGCTACTACATTTATGGACAGAATTCAAAAGCTACATGGAAGCCCAAGGGTTATTGTGAGCGACAGAGATCCCATTTTTACTGGAAATTTTTGGACGGAGTTATTTTCTTGTTTGGGTACTCAATTAGCTCATAGCTCATCTTATCATCCTCAATCTGATGGTAAAACTGAGATAGTAAATAAATGTTTGGAAGGATATCTTCATTTTTTTGAATCTAATAAACAAACACAATGGGTCAAGTGGTTACCTCTCGCTGAATGGTGGTATAACAATTCCTTCCATACTGCAGCAAAAATTACCCCATTTATGGCACTTTATCAATATCATCCACCATCCATCACATCATCTTTAAGGGAACATTTGAAGGTTCAAGCAGTGGAAGATCACATCAAGCATCAGCAAGAAGTTCTCCAACTCTTAAAGGATAACTTGAATTTGGCACAAAATTGAATGAAACAATAGGAAGATCAACATCGCAGTGTGAGAAGTTTTGATGTAGGATATTGGGTATTTTTATGGCTACAACGATACAAGAAAATGTCCCTCAAGCAAGCAAAGAAGGATAATAAATTATTTCCAAAGTACTATGGTCCTTAGAAGGTGTTGCAAAATATTGGTACTATGGCATACAAATTGGAGCTTCCTGCTTCTTCTCGAGTGCATCCAGTTTTCCATGTTTCGTGCTTAAAGAAGGTTATAGGTGAAAATATTCCAGTTCAAACAATATTGCTAGAACTTGATGAAGAAGGAAAAAATCATATTGCAACCTGAAGCGGTCATATAAACAAGAACTCGATATTTGTTTTGAAATTTAGTCAAATTTCCACAATCATCACATTTTTTACCACCAACACATTTCTTTTCGTAAAATGATTCATCACTTTATCTTTCACATAGAATTTGAGATATGAAATCATGGATAGTGGAAGGAGGAGGTGAATATTTCCAAAATGTTCTATCAAAATTAAGGAATGTGTCATAATATAACTCAAATTCCACTTGATAACGATAACAAGTGTCGCATACGGTGGTAGGTTTTACATACCATGGTTTTTGTTGAACAAAAGTACTAATTGAGACATGAATTTCACGATTCTCTTGTTTGAGCTTGTTGAACAACTCTATCGGATTGATTTCCAAGAATTGTTTTTCATGTTCTTCGTATTGATCTTGTGCTATTCCTCTTTGCATCACATCCCTTGCATTTGGTGAAACACATGAATATTTATTCCAATATTCATATATTGTTTTTTTAACATTTTCTCCAAGTCTATCTTTGTATGGTTTCCTACAAATAGCTCTCCAACAAGCGAGTTCATCATTTACATATATTTGCAACCAAAATTTCTGATGTTTGTGCAAATTTTTTCATGAGGTTCCTAATTCTTGTGCCATAGGTTTTACTAAGCGATACTCTTTCGTACTTTATGAAACCACTAGCATATGTATAGCTCTACATACAACTAAAAATTTCTTTGTCTAGATCTTCTAATTGATTTTATAACACTATTTATATTTTTTATCACATTTTCCTTCATTTTTTTTATCTTTTGTTGATTTTCGAATACCCAATAAAGTCGTAGCTTCTTTTAATTTCCTTAATGATAGGAGACCTTTCAACAATTGGGCTTTAACTGTTACATTTTCCTTTATAAAGTACGTATCAAAAATGTTCTTAACACAATAGTGTATAACATGGTTAGCTCTTTTATCTCCATATGTGTGAGTGTCAACATTTTCTAACATCTCATCATCGACATTGATTTCATCTGTAAATATTTGAATGAATAGTACATACTAAGTTTACATATTCAGTAAAGAACTAAATTAATAAATATGTATAATTTTAATAATACGTTCATGTGTTCAACATATATATATATATATATATACATCTTGTGATTCAATTTATTCACTTGAATTTATTTCAACATTTTCACCAACTTCAATCATTGGTTCAATACCCCTTTCACTTTCTCTTTCAAAATTTTCTATCTCGTCATTAATGTTCTGAGGAATATCTCTCTCTGTTTACATTGAAAAATACTTTTCAAATTAGTTCATCAAATAAAAACTAAGCTTCACATTTTACACTAGGAAAATTTTAAATATGAAATTCATAATATTTACATTTACATACTTGCTTCAACTTCTAGTTGAGGTTGATTTTCCCTTTCAATATTTGAGAGTGCTTCTCTCTTTATTTTTCTAGATTCTCTTGTCTCTTGTCTACGCTCCTCAGGGTCATTTTTTTGATCATATTTTCTCGTGCAATTCCTTCAATTTCCCATGAAAATAAATTATGAAGTTCAAAAAATTTCCTTCAAAAATTTAGACAAAAACTCAATTAGAAAAAACATCGCAAAATCTTTAATAAAAAAAAAAAAATCATTCTAAAAATTTTGCAAAAATTCCATACTTCAATCTAGAACAACTACTTTAAAAAATCCGAGAAAAAAATGTCTTATAAAAATGAAATGAAGATCAAAATATTTCCTTCCAAGTCCTGAAAAAAAAATTCATTCAAAAAGTTAGACATAAAATCATTTTAAAAAATCATTATACAAGATTTACTTCAACCCAAAACACGTACTCTAAAAAAAATGTCACTTCAAAAAATACCTCCAAAAAATATACATTGAAAATTAATTCCAACTTCTTAAAAAATGCCACTTTAAAAAAAACATCAAAAAGACCTCTAAAAAAATATCACTTTAAAAAATACCTCCAAAAAATGTGCTTTGAATATTAAGCCTAAAAAGAGTCCTTTCGAAATTAAGCCTAAAAAGAGTCCTTTGAAAATTAAGCCCAAAACCTCTAAAAACAATGACAATTAAGCCCAAATCCTCTAAAAACAAAATACCTTGAAACAAAATGAAGCCCAAAAAACATCCAAAAACTGGATCACATATATCCAAGAAATGTCCTTTGAATGTAATGTCCTTTGAATGTACCTCCAAGAAAAGTCCTTGAATTCAGAAAAATCCTTTGAAAAGATGTCCTTTGAATGTACCTCCAAGAAAATTCCTTAAACCCAAAATAATCCTTTGCAAAAATGTCCTTTGAATGTATTCCAACAAAATTCCTTAAACCCAAAACAATTCTTTGCAAAATCAGACCAAGACCTTTACGAAATCAGACCAAATATGTGAAATTATGTGAAAATAATGAATGATTTTACGTCAATTTATATTGTCGTGAATTTTTTTTTGGAGGGGTTTTGTTGTATTTTTAGGCCGATGGAAAGTCAGTTAAAAGTTCGGCCAAACTTTTACGTCGTTAGACTTCATGGGCCGTCGGCACAAAAAAAAATTGGCCGAACTTTTTTTAAGAGTTCAGTCGAACTAACAAGTCTACAATTACGTAGAGCCAAGCTCTGAATACATATCTTCAACTTTGGATTGGTCAAACTCCATGAAACATTATAGATTAACTGTCAGAACCAAGACAAGCATTTTCAGAATTCAATCTACTTTTCAGAAATACAACTTTTATGGATTTCCATAAATATTTACTAATTTGAATTAATTTTGTAATAAAACTGATGCAAACAAATTCTGAAGGTCATAATGATTTAGTGAAATCATAATTCTGTATCTTCCAAAATACACTGTAAAAGAAATTGAAAAAATTATGGTGCATTACATTGGTCTGTCGTCTGTAATGGGTAGTTTTTATATTTTTAGTTTATAACTTATATGTTAAGAAATTTCGTGCATCGCGAAACATATTCAAAATATGTAGTTTTTTCATATTGGACCAATTCAAAAAATTCTAGTAATTATGATATGCATCATTTGTCTTTGTAAATATAACAAAAACGAGGTAGACTCTCTCTAGATTGTTCTAACACATTTTGTTTCTGAAAAACACAAAGTTTCAAAGAATACAACAGTGCGTATTAACAGGACTTCTTATGAATCTTTTGATTGTTAAAAAACACACACTCATCCTGTAGTTTATATAAAATTTGGTTCTGCGAACAATTGGATTGATTTTTATATTGTAAGCGGAAAGTACATCTATACATTTGTTCCACTAGATCCATCAAAGTTTTGTAAAAGTTTTCCCCCCTTTTGTTAACCTCCAACACCACTCCAGATGAGCTAAGCAACACTTCATTTTCATTCCCATGTTTTATTTTTTTTTCTTTTCATAAAACAATGTTTCTTTTCTGAGTTGTTGGTCCCTGTAGAACATTAAACATATGTGAATTAATAGATTGCTCGAAACATGTTATATAATATTCTTAAGTATATTATTAATGAAAATTAAAAAAATAAACTCATATTGGATCAAAAGTATTTTTTCATTCACCTCATTCATCTGTTTGCAATTTTTCCATCAAGTTTTTATGCTCTTCTGGTCCTAGATCAGAAATAACCTTATCAGCATTCGTCATTTTTTGGCTCTGCAAGATACACAGTAAATAATATATATTAGTTGAACTTACATATAGTTCAAAAATATAATTTTTTGTAAAGAATTTACAAAGAACTTACTTGTTTTTCTTTTCTCAATGTACTATCAGTATTTTTGTTACTTGATGTCTTGTAAACCATTTCTTTATATATATGAAACATGTACCATACCATTCATTAATATATTTTATAAATAATTCACAAACATTTCAGGTAAAAAATAAATAAAGAAAATGGTGTGCCTTTCGAGAAGTACGCACAATGTCTTTGTGACGTGTTCTTATAAACGCATCGTCAAAACAATAGAAACACTATATGATGCTCTCTATCAACAAGGAGAACTGGTGCGTTATATCTTAACCAATGCACCAATTAACACAAAAAATTAATAAGATATCCTCTAGTGCTAGGTTTTTTTGTAGCATATGATGTTGTGGAGGGGGCGGTGTGACATGTTCTTATAAAACCACTGAGAAAATAGGGGACCACCATACAGTGCTCTCTATCAACAAGGAGACCAGGTGCATTATATGTTAACTGGTGCATCGATTAACATAAGCATAAAATAAAAAATTGTTTTTGTCAAACAGTACGTATGCGGTGCACAATAATGAAATAGTGCACTGGTGTAGTATTTTACACCAGCTGCATGAACTAAAAAAAATATGATTCTAAAAATTCACGTAAGGGCCGACATGGATTTGGATCCGCCGACTCTGCAAGTCACCCCGCGGGTTAGATATCATAGGAATATATATATATATACAAACCCTATAAATATAAAATGAAAAGCCTTAATTCTGAAGTCACAAAAACATGAACAAGCAAGGGCAGAAAAAAAAGAATCAAGGGTTTAGCATAAGATTGGATTTTTTTATTTTTTTTTGAAAATCAACAGTAAACTTTAAATTTTTTACTTACCATGTATTAAATCAAACAGAAAATCTAAAAAAAATAATTTTTACAGTAAATTTAATCACCAAATGGTTTGAAATTCTATGCTACGGGATTTGAATCACTAGAGGTTTGGAATTCTGATTGTTTAAATAGTTCTGTTTGAAATTATATTGCTACTCCACAGTGCTCCCATGCTCTCTTGGTCCAGTTATGTCTCTTGTACAAATATCTCCCTGAAATTTTTTGAAAAAATAATGAAATAATGAAATTTTTTTACTATTTAAACAATTGTATTATGAAATTAGATTTTCGAAAATAAATTTCCACCCATTTTCAATTTACCGCTTTTTTTTCACTTTAAAAGATAAATTTGTGCTTTTTTATTTGCGGTTATTTAGCACCAGTGCATCAATTAATAATACAACACTATTTTGCAGTAACTAAAATGCACCAGTGTGGTTAAATGTACATTACCACTGATAACAATAAGTCTATTTGTAAGGCATTGAATTACTCTTAGGTGTGCACAAAAAAATTTATTGTTGGTTTTACTCAAATGCAAGGAGAAAATATCATAGTTATATCGAATGGAAAATTCTTAAAAATCGATCTCGTTCCATAATATATCTCAAATTCCATCGCGGAGTTCTCCCTATCCATCTCGAGACATAATATTTAATTCATATTTTATTTATATTTTCATTATCTAATTTAATTTAATTTTCTTATCCATGTCAATCAGCTTAATAAAATTAATATATACAAATTTGTAGGTTCATGCAGATTCAGAATCAAGTTCAGATTCACAAAATATTCAAACAACTCCAAAAATTCAGAAGCTCTTATTAGGAACAGCATAACGCAAGCCACATTGGTAGATGAAAATGGACAACCGCTTCACACTGCCTTTTCTAACATTGCATCTTCTAGCCACAATCCTAGGACAATGGTGGTAATAATAATTTTTTGTTATATTAATCTAATTATTTCAACGTCAAACTAATTGATCATGCATTGTCGACATGCTTACTAATTGATATAATATATTTTGTACCAATTATGTTCAAATAATTCTTTTGAAATTATTAGGATTCTAGTGACGATTAGCGACGTACCTACCATCTTCCGTTGCACCCCACAACAATGTGAAATCGATAGAAGGTTGAACTAAGAGAAAAATCAGAGAGGAACGATACGAAGAATGGTTGAATCAACCACCTATTCAATTCCCACTATATCCAGATTGACCAATTAAGGATGACTACAACAATAGTAGTTCTTCACAAGATTGTATTGGAGGCAGTCAAATAGAGGTTGGTATGGATGATTGCTTAAGGGATACGACTCCCATGGAGACAATGTTTTAGATTCAATCCGGAATGATGATCAGCTAGGGGATGATGCTCATATCGTTGATACCTTTTTCAAAAGCCTTAAATTTTCTTCCACGACCCTTCTCTCTGGACCTGGAAATCAATCAAAGTCTACCCCGTTGGGGACAATGATTTTACTGTACAACTTGAAAGGAAATTTTGGCTTGTCGAATGCATGTTTCTCGGAAATTATGAGGTAATTGACCATCATATCCTCTCTTATATTTTGAGAAATATAATCACACAATTAGCATTACAAATGGTCAATTTTATGAACGTTAATAATTAAATCGTCATTAATGTAAATTTAATATTTTCCAGGATCACCGACTATAGGTTATCCAAAGATAAGGTTCTTCTGAGTGATAATGTTATTCCCAATAGCTGTGAAGATGCTAAGAAATTGTTGAAAATATTGGGTGTTGTCCACATATCATATCACGCATGTCCAAATTATTTTATTATATAAAGGAGAATATGTAGACAAAGAGATATGTCTAAAATGTGGGCATGATAGGTATGCCAAATAAAGAAATAAGGGTAAATCATGTGGTCATCCTTCTAAGATATTCAGGCACATTCCTATAATCCCAAGGATTTAAAGGCTCTTTCTGTTGGAAATAATGAGAGGGGGGTGAATCAGTATTTCTTTTAAATTGTTAATTTTACCAATTAGATCACCTATATTTAGAACAAAAAATGAACAATAATAATAAATTATTTTATTGATTTCTTCTTTAAAATAAATCAAGTACAATATATGTAGGATTCCAACCCTAGATGAAGACACCAATCTTCAATCTCCCAGGCTCCAACATGTATTTTCCAAGCACCTACTTGGACTTCCAAGGATCCAACCTTGTCAATTTTGAGGCACCAACCTGAGGGGCTCCAAACCTATCTTCCAAGGCACCAACCTTGTCAATTATGAGGCACCAACCTCAAGCTTCAATTCATCAATATATATTTGTTTATACTTCACGGATATCAATGTCTTCTTCAACGAGCCCTGACAATCTTCATCTTACTCTTCACTGTAGTCTACACATCACGTGGTGAGTGACAACCTTTTCTTATTAGAAGGTGTCACCACTGCTCTTCATCGTACCCAAACAAAGATTTCCAAAAGTCACCTCATGATTGATTTAACGCATCAATAATTTCTCCAAGATTAGCTAAGTCTTCTCAACAATATGTCTTCAATCGGTTGCACTAAGCCTTAAGGTATGCACGTCTTCACAAGATTCTATCATGCATGGGGTCTGCTCAATAATGCCTTCAGGAAGATCTTCATCAAGCTTCAACTATGCATGAGGGTTTATTCCAAGAGTATCTTCACTTATCAATGACAACTTTTTAAGAAGATTTCTTCAATAGTATTAATGTTTTTCACAAGTGGGACTCTTCAAATTGTCTTCAACACAATGTTTTAAGATTGCCATGATGCTTCAATTCTCCTGCTCAAAGGGTTCTTAAATGAGGATTCTTAAAGATCTTCAATGAATACTCTAAAGATTCTCCAACGTCTGTTATCTTCAAGTTTCACAAATAAAAAAAATACCTTTCAATGCTTCAAGGATGTTTTCTATATATATTCCTTCAAGGTACACTCAGAATGTATCACCAAGACTTTCATGTCTTCAATTTTTTAATTTAATCTTTAGGTCAAACAGGATTCACAAGATCTGCAAAGTACTGTGCTTCCAAACTTCCAAAGAATGTTTTTCCAAGGTCATTGGTTCATTGGTCCAAAAAGAAAATTATCTTTGTGAAAGTTTTATC
This sequence comes from Pinus albicaulis, assembly GCA_034641835.2. Taxonomy (NCBI): domain Eukaryota; kingdom Viridiplantae; phylum Streptophyta; class Pinopsida; order Pinales; family Pinaceae; genus Pinus; species Pinus albicaulis. The sequence continues at coordinate 1,378,606,182 of CM076584.1, forward strand.
CCTTTATAGGTTTGGAAAGAATATGTTCTCCACAAATCATGGTGTATATGGTCTCCACAGGTAAGTCTCCAAACAATCCAAAATATTGACTTTAATAAAAGGTATAAGGTACTAAGGTATCACTCCAATCCTTAATGCAATAGAGCCACAGGTCTATTTGATGCAATCTAGTGACTTGACATCCTATCCGAGCCTCTACAAATAGGCCTGTGTCTCCTTAAGACAAGTCCGAGTCTCTGATATTATAGTTTTTTCCTTTAGAAAGTGATACGAGCTTTACTATGACACTGTCCACAAGCTAACACTTCTTATTCTTCAACAATCCCCTCAACTGAGCTCCTATAGGCTTTTTTTGTTGTGGACGGTAAAGAAATTCCCAAAACAGTGATCTTAAAAGTCCTCCTCGGCCTTCTTTTTGAATTTTTCTTCCTATGGTATATGTTTGTAATTTTTGACTGAAAATTGGTGATTGAAATGAGGGTCTCTAGTCTTGTATTTATAGTGATTCGTTTTTATGAAAATACCCGTCTATTGGGCTAGAGGGCTGACATGAAGGAACTAAGCATAGGTCGACTAGGCCTTAAAAAATGTTATTTTTAAACTTGAAAATTAATTTTCTCACAAACTACTGGGAGTTTCGGGCTGTGTAAGGGCTCATTGGAAAGAGGAAAAAATCCTCTTTAAGATGGTCTAGGTCCCATTGAGAAAGGTTACCTATAAGGTGGTGAAAAACATTTTTATTTTTTTACTTCCCTTGAATTATTTAGTGCAAAAAAATGATTATGACAGCAAGAGCTTCTTCATTTTCATATGTCACCAAGTGTTTTTTTCTTGTAAGTGAGATATCCACTTATTATGCCTTTAATCATATATGTCATCAAGTGATCTCCAATTACTTCGTTTTCCATGTCATCAAGATAGTGCAGTGATATGTCATTAACCATGTGCAACATCAATAAGAAGGTCTTTTTAGACTAGAGTAAGGACATCAATGTGATTTCTAGGGCATCTTCATCAAGAGAAAGGATACATGAGGTTATGGTCTCTTCATGGTTAGTTCAAGGACATCATTCTGATCAATACTCATTTAGGACAAGACTTCTTCTTAGTGTCTTGACGTCATAATGGCATCACTATCAAACAAGAGGGACTTGTGATTGTGAGTAAGGACGTCATCATAATATACATGAGGTTATCAAATCACAAGAATAATTTCCATCCCAATAATTCCATATTGACATCAATGGAAACCTTCACTAAAACTTTCAATGCAGAATTAACTCTGTTGTAGGGATGGCATACCTCACACAGTAGTGAGTTGGGAGTTATACAAATTGCAAAAGATTCAATAACCATGAAGGATATAGAGGATACAGGGCCCAAAAAATGCAACAATGAATTACATAGTCTACAACTCAGCATAGATATCGATGGCTTCAACCCATGTTTCCTTCAAAACACCAACTATTATGTTTGGCCTGTAGTAGTGATCAATAAAAATATCCCCCATGTTTGTCTATGAAGAATGAACATCTTAAGTTGGCTCTCATAGGCCGTAGAAAAAGACAAGTGAAGAATATGGATGTCTACTTACAACTACTGGTAGCTAAATTGAATGAATTATGGGATGAGATAATTGTATATGATGTATCAAGACCCATTGCAGGAGAGAGGATTTTTATGTTGTATGGCATATGTTATTACACGACACATGATTATCCAGGCTTAGGATTTTTCTCTGGTAAATTACATGTTTATTGATCTTTTTTAAGCGTACAATATTCTTTCGCATATTAGTTATTTAATTCGTTTTAATTGTCCTGATATTCATGATATTCTTTAACGTTCCATGCATATATATTGTATACAATAATCTCGCAATTCTTGTAACAAAAGGGTATTTTGGATGTAAATGTTTTGGACCTTCTCTGAAATCTAGATGGTTCAGCAACCTACAAAAGATAGTGTATGACTGCTTCAGGGTGTTCCTCCCAGAAGAACACCCTTACAAAAGAGAAGAATCTTCTTTCAATGGTAAACACGAGAGAAACCAAAGATATCCAATAACGACACCATATGAATCGCTTAAAGCATATCAGAGAGAGAATGGGGAGCCTATGTTTGATGATCCAGAATTATTTGACACCTATGTTTAGAAATTTCCCATTGGGATGAAAAGGAAATCTATATTTTATAACCTCCCATATTGTGAGCATATTAATATTACCCACTTATTAGATCCCATGCATATATTTAAAAATGTTTCATCTTCTTTTTGGAGGCACATATCATCGAAACAAAGTGACACATTGGTTGTTAAGAAATATCTTAATAGTTCAAAACCTAAAATGAAACATTGGCCCAGACGATTAGAAAATATAGGATCAGTGGAAGGCACTCGTCCCTCTAATTCACGGTATTTCAAAGAAGGTGATGTCCCATGGATTTTAAAAAAAATTATCTCCCTCTGGCAAAGAGATTTATAATGGGTGTGAGGGTTTCATCTTGATATGAGTCTTCACTATGGTGTTGCTTCACCGTGGATGACCATTTGTCAGGGTTGAAATCACATGATCATTTGAATCTTCTAAGAGTATGTATAATTTCAAAAGCATGATTTTATTATTTGTTACATTAATAATTTTTATCTCATGCAAGAATCATAAAACATAACTAGTTTTGTATATTATTGCATGTGTTTATAAATTTGTAGCGTAATTATCCTTTGATCGTGCGTGGGTGTGTGAAACATGGATTCCCCCAAGACCTAGGACATGCCATATCTAATTTATCTAAATTTGTACGTTGGACTAAAGGAGATTCATGTGGCTAGAATTCTACGGTGGCATCAAGAGATAGATGAGCTTGTTTGTATTTTTTAGAAGGAACTACCGACGATTTTCATGGAATTGTGGGTTCATCTTCTAATCCACCTAGTAGATGAGGCTGAACTAGTTGGGGTGGTTTCTTGTCATTGGATGTTCTTCTTACAGAGGTACATGAAGAAATTTTTAGAAATTATTTATATTACAGAGTAGTTAAACACATAAAATATGTGGAAAACACAAACGCATAAAACACATAAAAATAGAGAGACTCAGATATATGTGGTTCACCCAGTTTGAGGCTATGTCCACCCTGAAAAACCAGTCCCTCCTTTTTATCATCCATCAAAATGAAGAAACACAACCTGCAACAGATTCGTTGTAATATCCTCTATTCTCTCTCATAGTCTCCCTATCTGTTTCTCGCTCTGAGAATACACATAAAATACAGAGCCGCAATATAATACCCTCATACAAAGTGAGGGGTTTCCTTGTAGGGAAAAAACCCTAAATTAAACATAAATTTTACCATCATATCATCTGCCTAATGAACGACCAAGATTGAGTAGAAATTACAATACTTTTACAAGGAAAATTTAGATTTGTTTTTAGCTTCCCCCGAGGTAGCATTTAATTACCGGTGGAATTTATGCCTCGTTTAGAACATGGTTCCATCGTTATGATACAAAATAAAGAAGATAATCACGCTCCACACCCAACAAAAATTGAAAGGTTTTGTTCGAGAAAGGGAAAAATCTGAGGGGTCCATGGAAGAGGGGTACATATCATATGAGTATGTATATTATGCCAGAGAATACATCAACCAGATCGAAAACAGACCAGGTGTGGTGATTTGGAAAGATGAAATGGATGAAGACAAAAAAGAATGCAAGCTGCTCTAAACGAATGGAAAAGGGCGCTTGATAAAGAGTAAGCGAATTATAATTTTTCAAATTTACACAAAATACATAATAATGTTGAACTTCTATATAATGTATATTTTGATCTCATATGTACCATATGTAGATTTTATTTCATCTGTGAATGCAGAAATTAAACCAATCAATAAATTTGTTATTTACAATTCGAAAGTGACAGAACCGTGCGTCGCATTGTACAAACGAAAGAGGATGAAATGGGATAGTGAAATGAAATAATTTGGATGGTTGAATGGTAGAAGTGTGCCTTATCCCAATCATTTAAAAGAAAACATGAAAAAAAATATGCCCCAACAGTTGGGTTGTTGACCAAGTCAGAGAGAAATACGGTGCAACCGATCGCTACCCGCATGCTCGAGAGAATGCACGAAATGTAGGGATTGGGTGCACCCACTTAATAATAATCTATTTATGTACATTTTAAGATTAATAATGCACCTTTTAAAAGTAATTACATCTATATTTCATATTTTAACTATTGGATTATTATAATACAAATTAAACTATGATATTTTAAATTTTCTATAGGTTCATTTGTTCCCATATACGTGGTCATATGGACACCATTTTTCCACAGAAAATGTCTATGATGGACACATGACACAAGAATGGGGAGTAGAAGTCGAGTTTGATAAATCTAGTCGATCTATCCACCGTGATCAAAATCTAGTATAAGGGATGTTAAGTTACGTCGAAAAGATACAAGAGACCATTGAACTGTATTTCTCTTATTTTCAATGTGTTAGTTTTAGGTGCAAGTGGTGGGACACCTTTGATCAGAATAATGTAAAGGAATATTGCAATAGTAGCCTGATATGTATAAAATCTAGAAAGATGTTGGATGGAGCTAAGGAGCCCTATGTTTTCCCCAAACAATGCAACCATGTGTTTTTTTACCCAGATGTGTTAGATAGGGATTGGTGGCTTGTATTGAGACATGAACCTATATCAAAACATATTTTTGAGAAAAATAGTGTTATCATGCCAAGCGAGTTAGAAGATAATAAAGGTGATAATGAGAACTGAGAGTGATATGGTACATGTGTTATTTCATAATTTATAATTTTTAAGATGGGTTTTTATGAAGAAGAGGACTTCATTACCTTGCAACTAAAACTCTTTTTTTTGAAAAATTATAATATGTATTTTGAATTAATTGGTGATTTGCATTGTGTTAATGTTAAAATCCTTTCACTTAATAATTTGCAATTATGTTGATCTCGAAAACAATGGAGTACTATACAAAGTTATTTTTTTATAATTTTAATTCCTAAAATAATAAAACTACTTGTTTTCTTTAAATGTGTTTGAATGATATCTTCAAAATGTATATTGCTATTTTTGTTACGTAAGGTCATCATAAAATAATGATAACTCTAAAGTACATGAATTTATTTGCATTATTTTCTAAACTTTATTATGTTACCAAAATTCATATTATTCTAGATTTACTATTTTACAATTATTTATATTCATACAAATTTACAATTTTAAAATTATGGTAATTTAACAATATGTATGGTATACATTTTACTTACGGTAGCTATGGTTAAAAATTGACAATTAATTTAAAATTTTACAATTTCACAATACAATTACAATTACAATTACAATTTTAGAATTTTGCATACACTTACAATTATAATCATTTCACATTAATACAATTAAAATTCTGCAAATATTTTACATACAACTACAACTAAAGTTTTAGAATTTGACATACAATTCAAATTAAAATTACAATTACAATAAAAATTTCCATTTTATAATTTTACATACAATTACAATTTTGCAATTTTACATATGTACAATAATAATTAAAATTACAATTACAATCATTTCACATTAATACAATTAAAATTTTACAAATATTTACATACAAATACAATTACAATTAAAATTACAATTAGAATTTTATAATTTTACATACAATTACAATTTTACAATTTTACATATATGGAATTACAATTACAATCATTTCACAATAAATTAAATATTACAATTAAAATTAAAATTACAATTACAATTACAATAAGAATTAGAATTAGAATTACAATTTTACAATTTTACAATTTTACATATATGCAATTACAATTAAAATTACATTTACAATCATTTCACAATAAATTAAATATTATATTTACAATTAAAATTTTATAAATATTTTACATACAACTACAATTAAAATTACAATTAGAAATGCAATAACAATTTTGAAATTTTAAATAAAATTAAAACTTCAATTTCAATTCCTATCACGACATAATATTTAATAAATATCATGATTTAATGTTAAAAACTAAACATCACGATCATGATAACCATCGTACAAACATCAAATTAGACTAAAAAATATTTTCAAATTCGATAAAATCATCTAATCATCCTTATCCTGATCATCTAACAAAACATAAGCATTGTATAACATCATCACAAAACAAACATCAAATATGCATCTCATGTCAAATAATTTCTATCACATACACATCTATCTACAAGTTGCACATTAAATGAACATATCTAACATGACTTAACAATATACACATCACGATGGACACCAACATGTAAATTAAGTATGTTTTCAACATGAACATAAAATACACACACACACACAGATATATATATAACTATATAATGTCAAAATTAAAAAACTGTGATATAACTGCATATAAATGTGAAATATTAGCTAGCGATACATCAATATTAGTACTAGTTATGGCCTCCTCAATCGATGGTGTAGCCTTGACATGCTCAGATAGATGTCGTTCATGTGCCTGCTGATCTAGAGGTACCTCATGTTGATCAGGAAATTCCTGATCATGATGACTTGTGGATGGTCTAGCCTTCTGGTCAGCGGATGGTGTGGACGCCTCATCAGTCGATGGACATGCCTCCTCATTTTAACCTTCTCCCTCCTCAGGATGAGGTGCATGCTCATGATCATGACTTCTCGATGTTGGAGGATGCTAATCATGATCATCTCCCGTACGAGGCGGTGGAGGAGGTGGAGTACTAGAACAATGATCACTGCCCTCATGATCATCAGATGATGCATTGCTCGACTGTCAACATACTCCATCTGCAGCAGGCCTACATTGACTAGAACTCCTTGCCCATGCCAGTGATCGAGTACCTGCAACAATATGCTGCATAAGGGTCAACATATCATGGGGCATGACTCTCCATATCTCTGTCAACCTATCATCAGCCTGTATCTCTCTGATAGTGACAATCCTAACTCCCTCCTCAACTAGGAGTCGACAAATTTTGTCTCCCAACTCCATCCTAAATCGAGTATCAAGCCTACGCCACACACCTGTCGGTATCTACGCCTGATCATAAGAACCAGGTCTGTCGTCAGCCTGATCCTCTGCATCTTCCATCTCCTCATCAATGGGATCTACACTTGGATCATTCAGTGGTGGTGGAATCCCATCACCAACAAATTAACCAATATCTACAAAATATATATAAGTACAAAACGATAATCAGACAATTTGATTAAACAATTTAATAAAATAAGCTATAGAATGTGCTAGAATAAATTTTAAAAAACACTAATATTACTTCTCTCATTCAACCTCTTATCCTCTATGAAGAGGATGTTGGAACACCCTCACCAATCCAAACCAACATACGGACATGGAACCATAATGAAGGCATGATCATCAACACCGGATAGCAACTCTAGTGCAGCATGAGATATCTTGGTGGAAAAGACAGACTTGCCCCTCTTAGGCATCATCTTGCCCTACATCTCCATCCGTATGTGCAACATCGGCCTATGTGGATGTCAAAAAAAATTAGTTCTCATCTTTCGAAACCTCTCAAACACTAAAAAAAATAACTCTGAAGTAAAATGGAAGTTCACCCTCCCATGTGCCTGAGAATGACATCTATCTAATGTTGTAAAAAACTGCCACAAAAAAATTGTAGACCACCTCAAAAGTCGTGGCGCTTGTAATAAATAATCATCATAAAATAAAAGTGGGAAACTAAAGCATTTACTGTAAATGGTATGGTGTGAAATTTTATACATGAGTAGTGAGAGGCACCTCACCTCCTTTGGCCCAAATGAACAAATATGTAATTGACCACCGAAAACCTGAAAATTTGCAAGAGAAAGTATATCAACGCTAATGTATCTCTGGGAGTACACCAACTAAATCACTATTTCATACCTGACGGGGACCTATGGGAACGAGGGAAAATCCTCTCCTCTCCTAGATATGCTAGTAATAAAATATATTTCCTCCTCACTGGGCACGTATGATTGGTTAGGACCAACTCAAAAATCTTATCGGTGGGAATCCCACCTGAAGATGAGTTGTCCCAATAAGCCATTATGGCCCTTCAGGGATGTAGCCTCCTCATATAACTCGAGGAGGCCTACCTCCATTAGGAGAAACTAGGTGGCTACTATAATAGGGTGAGGGTACATAAGTATCTCCCTCCCTTGCGCCTCCCACAGGCGAACCACATTATACTCATCTGCAATATATTATTGTTGTTCCATTTCTTCTCTCCTTTGACATCGCTGAATGATTCACATATTAAATACATTTTTTATTAAATGAGACATGTATTTACGAACACACACACACACACACACACACACACACATACATACATACATACATACATACATATATATATATATATATATATATATATATATATATATATATATATATTTTGAAAAAAAATTAGTTGATACACTCAAAAAAACAGTCATGCACCAGTTCTAGTGCGTCTGTTTTTATCGCACACCATCTTCGGTGTGCATGGAAATTTGCAGTGCACCACAAAAAATGAAATGTAGTTTATTCTGCAATGCTTTGACAAAACTATGAACCCTGGGGCAGATACTTAGGTAGATATACTACAAAAAATTAATTCATGGTCAATGGTGCAGTCCTGTAAACGACTGCACCGTTAACTATATACCAGTGTCGGTAGGGCAGTATGCTATCCAAACTATTCACCTCGGGGCAGATAGCTTCGTCAGTAGACCACAGTCATGATATCACTACACGGTCAGCGGTATGCGCCTCGGTGCAGATGGTTTAGTCACTAAACCGCCCTCCTAACATCAATACATGGTCAATGGTGCAGTCGTTTAAATGACCGCACCATTGACTATGTACCAATATCTGGAGGGTGTTGCGCTGACCAAACTATCCGCCTGAGGGGAGATAGTTTAGTAAATGCACCACCCTCCTGACACCGGTACATAGTCAACGTTGTGGTCACTTAATGGTCATTTTAACAACCACACTGCCATATAAGTTAAAAAAAATGGTCCACCATTTTCGGTACAGAATTGGACCTGGTGTAGTTTCCATTAGCATCATTCACGGTGTAGCCTGTAAATTTATAGGCGGCACCAGGAACGGTGCAAGCCTAATGGCTCGAGTGCACCGCGTAGGATTTTTATTTTTTTTTAATGGTAAATTTTGAGTTTTTTAAAAATATAATCTGCTAAAAATTTTCATTATTGATAAATAAGCAAAATAGTTGTACATTTGGGCGTTGAGGAGGCATATTTGCTGAAGAATTTCTAAAACTAAATTTTCCCACCATTTTCCAAAATTTGAACTCCATAAGGTGGGTAATGGACGATAGCAGTGCATGCAATGGGAGCACCGATGGCAGGGTGTCTCACACAATGGAAATTCACACATTTGCTTGAGATATTTAGAGCATTGAAGAAGTGAAAATGCAGATTTTTTGGCCGATAATTTTTTTTTATTTAACCCTATTTCGGTGTGCAATTTTTTGAGGGGCACCGAGAAGTTTACGCATACCACACCCTGCCTCCTTCTGAGTACTGCATGGGTGCACTACAGTAATGAGACACATGGGGATGGTTTGTATAGAGAGTATAGTGTCTCGATGTGCCTATTTTTAGCACACACTAGTGCTTTGTGAGCTAAAGGCACCAATGCAGTTTATGATTAGAAATGAAATTGAAAAAAACGTCTCCAAAAACCACCACCAACCAACCTCCTCTACACCTTCGCTAAAAATGGATATCTAGGCTATTTTTATAAGGGGTTCCTCAAAAACATCCACTAGAGGATCTTTTCTTTGTAGTGAATAGTACAAATTCTCCATTAATTCCAACAATACCACTTAATGGAGAAATGGTTCACTATTACTCCTTACATCTTCCTAAATAATTCAAATTTAGTTCTTCTAAGGGGCTTGGTAAAAATTCCTATTGCATTATAACAAGTATTACAATATTGAATATAATCTTATTTTGACTAAACCTTCTCTCTAACAAAGTGAAGATGTGTATCAACATGATTTGTGTTTACATGAAACACATGATTATTTTAAATTTTGATTGAGCTCTAGTTTTCATATCTGATAACGGTTGCATCTTTTTTTTCTCGCATCATTGAGAAGTCTCCTCAACCAAAATGTTTCACACAATGTTGCACAAATTTCTTGATACTCAACTTCGACAAAAAATAAGGACAGAATATTCTTCTTCTTGTTTCTCCATGCAATGATCAAATACCCAATGTTGAATGCATTACCTATTATGGATATTATGTCATCCATATTTTTAGATAATTTGATTCTAAAAAAAAATTCAATCTAACATCGAATGAAAAATTATATTTAATATGAATGTATAAGGTTCCTTGAAGGTACCTTAAGGTGTATTTCGATGTGATATAATTACTCTAAAGAGGTTTTGACATAAATCAGCTCAAAAAAATTACTATAAAAGCTAAATAAGGTCAAGTTGTAGTTAGATAATTCAAAATCCCAACTAGTTATCTATATAGTGTTGCATCCACCTCCTTGGAACCATCATCATTCTAAATTTTGGAATTCTTCCTTAAAGAAACTAAGCTAGCTTTGCACTGATCCATTCTAAAAATTTTCAATAGGCTCCTCACATACTTTCCTTGAGATAGAAAAGTCTAGACAGAATCCCTCTAGACTTCAATACCTAAACAATAGTGTAACTCTCCAAGGTCTTTCATCTCAAAAAACTGTGACATCTGCACTTTTATTTCTTTAATGCGCTCATCAACATTTATTGTAATAATAAAATCATCTACATATAAATAATAAATAAAAAATTCCACTTTTCATCAAACGCAGTATACAAATTTCAGTCGTTCTAACTCCTCTTATAATTATGATGTAAGAAAAATCAGTCAATTTTTTCATACCATGACCTCAGTGCCTATTTTAATCCATACATTTATTTCCTCAACCTACAAACTAAATGTTCCTTCCCATGTTGAAAAAACCATTTAGGTTGTGTTAAATTGTAATACCCCAAGTTTCTATGCGTTTAATTTGACAATTGAACAACTCCAAAGGGGAGAGTGGATCCCAATGGAGAAATATTATATGGATTTATTTTATTAATAAAATAAAATGAAAAATTATGTGTTCAATGACTAGATTGAGAATTGATATTTAAAAACCTAAATCCATGAGGATGGATAAGGTGATAAGAGTTTTCCATACCCTACAGAAATCCTTGGAAGGAATTAAACAAGTTACTAAAAAAATTAGATTTGGAGATAAATATCTAATTTCCCCAATAAAGACGAAAGTATTTGGAAGAGGTGGAAAAAGCTGGAAAAGTGGAAAAGATAGCTTTTAGAATACCTCTGTGGAAGAAACAGAGGGAAAGCTTAGGAAAAACAGGAAGAAATCATCCTAAATTTACTAGACGCAGTAAATGGAAACAGGCTAGTGAAAGCAAGTCTTAAATAAGTTGCTCCAGGATATACAAAGGGTTGTCTATCACTGGAGCTGAGGTCTCTTCTCGTGGGTGAGTTATGGAGATAGAACTCTACGGTTGGGTGGAAACTAGTTAGAACTAATTAGTATGCATACTAAACCAGAAATGAACTGTTTGATGTTAAATTTTCATGTGTGATGCTTACCACCTGATTAGGGAATTTCTAAGATAAAGGTTAATTTGCTTAAGGTAAAATGGTAGAGTTCACACCTATGTTTAATTATCATCGAGTATAATGAATTAAAAGAGGCCCATACATTTAACAGATTTTCGGCTACAATAGTAATACTAAAATATGTGTGGTTCTATGGAGAAAGTCTGGTTAGATCCAACTCCATGAGTGTCTAAACCCAGTGACAGGCTTCAATCTGGGGTTGGGATTCTAACAGAGAATCTCTCTATTCTAGTTAAATAAATAAAATGTTAGGATTATCTGACTAGAATCTCAAAAATAAAATATCGTTAAATATACTTTTAAGTTTTAGATCTGAGGTATAACACCCTACACAGTTAGAGGTAGAGGCTCTAATACAACTACATAAATACATGCATAAAAATTAGAACGCTACAACAAAAGTTTAAGTTCTGACAGAAAATAAACAAATTAATTACAGGGTGATTCTAAATTAATTTACTGCTACGAATTTCTGCTCTAAACAGTTTAGAACTTATTCATAATTCAAGGTTTAAGGAATGTACATGTGCTATTCAGAAATTCAGATTTATGAAATCTACATATGCTAGCTGACTAATCTAGAGTAAAACATCAGGAAAATAATTGCTCTAGAGGACAACACTATATTCGATTGAAATAGCATATTAAACTCAAAATAGGTAAATCTGAACATACTATATATATGTGCAAAGAGGAAAACTTTACTATTTTATGTACTTCTATTGTAAATATTTGAAACTAACAATAGTTAAAGTTAAGTATATCATATATATATATATATATATATATATATATATATATATATATATATATATATATATATATGTATGTATGTATGTATGTATGTATGTATGTATGTATGTATGTATGTATGTATGTATGTATGTATGTATGTATAGAGCAACATTTTATGTTCTATACTATAGTGAGTAATGATAGCAGAAGTACATATGGTGATTTGTTTGATACATGCATATGTATATATTATGACATTAGGAATACGAAAAGGGTGATACCATTACCAAATAATTTTATAAAAAATTAAATGGTATTCCATTATCATAATTACTTGAATAAGACAATTCTATGGAAGCGTGAGTGTAACATTTAATTTAATACTATGAAAGATATATGTGTGTGTGTGTGTGTGTGTTCTTCATATAATTACACCAGAATGCTCAGTCCTTAAACAATAAGGATGGATGCAAGTAAACAATGATAGAAGCTGAACCAATAAAATTTATATAAAAAATTAATACAGCCCAAGCTTGGGTTATAAACCCAGAAATGTTTATATGTATATTTCAATAAAATATAAAACTCATTACATTAAGGTAGCAGAGGTATGGTCATGGTAAAACAATATTCCACATCTTTGGAAAATCTAGAGTGATGACCAGTGCAGAAGAAGCATCCACGAATAACGTTACTAACCTATGTAAGCAAGGTATTAAGATTGACAAGTTAAACCAGTAGTTGGGTAAACCAATCCATCTTAAGAAAATAAGATGAAAGCTTGGACGTACCTACATAACACAAACAAACCGATTAGAAATATTGAAATAAAAATAAATTGACAACGAATGAGAAACATGAGGAAATTGAGTCACAGAAGTTAAAACGATTAAAATGATATACCTTCATACATTTATGCTCCACAGCTACCACACCTGTAGACACAAAAATAAAAATAGAGGTGAGAGAGAATTATTGATATTATAAAAAATAAGTTTAGGGTCAAGTCGTATAACGCAACCCTCGTGAGTGAAAATTTAACCTAACAGTGAACGGAGGAAATCCGAAAAAATAAGAATCAATACCTTTTATATTTGCAAGTGTAAGATAGATTAAGGAATGATCTCCAGGGTTTACAAAGTCACATTTTTGGCAACCTTCGATGAGCTACTGTCTTATATCCAAACACCGATATGAGTATACTGGATTGAAAATATTCATGAAAGTAAACTTTGTGACAATATAGCTGACCTAATTTAAAATAAGGAGATATGTCATCATTTTTAATAGCAAGGAAACCAAAAGCCCTAAAATGAAACAATAATTCGATTTTACCTCATGAATTATAGAGGGAGGACTCCCTACCCCAACATAACCGTAATGTGCACACTCTGAAGGAGAAATGTTTTGAAATGGAATGTTAAAATGGAGCAGAAGAAGATCGGTTAAATCCAAAAAGGAATATTAACCATGAGTAAGCAAAAATGTCATGAATACTAAGCAAATTAGCTCATAACCAGAGAGAAGAAATAAATTGACACAGTAAACTATTAGCAAAGGAGACAACATTGTTAAAAACATAAGAAATTCTCTTCAACTTAAACTAGAATCCTCTACGGCAATTACCCAATGTGACATGAGCAGAGAACCTAGAAAATTGACAAATAAGAGTTCGTTAAAGGACCTTACCAATCTTATAAATCCATGAGGAGGAATGGCTAACACGCGTTGTAGTAACTTGGTACTCTTGAATTGAAGGTTATGCTCCCAACCAGCATGAAAACGAGTTGTGACTCTCGGTAGAAAAATCAAAGAGTAATAATCACTGTAAATTGGATCTTTCAAATAGAAATATGCATTAAACCCTAAATGATATCCACCATACAAGTGTCGCCAGATCATGAAGTTCACTCGAATCATGACTTTGAAATTGTGAACATAAAACACATCACGTGATGGAGTACTGGAGAAATTTATGGTGATGGTAGATGAGTTAATACGCTGGACTAGGGAATAAATTTGGTGTGACATAGATGGCTTGAAGTTACAGCCAAAAATACATAAGGTTCTCACTTGTTCCAAGAAATGGATTCATGAGCTGGAACCATTAATGTCATCCAAAATCCATAAGTGGAGTTACGTGTAAATTAGGTGTAATATATGTCGTAAACTGGGTCAAGATATATTACGAAACAAATTTGTGCACTGATAAGTAAGATAATGTAACGTTGATGCCAAATTGGCATTGAAAAATCTCAAGCCGAGGACAAGTTAATGGTGTACCATTACGTTGATAGGACCAATATCCGGTCATACGTAATTCTTTAATTGCGTAGAAAGGATGGTATTGACCTAACAGATATAGTCATGAGCTAATTATTCGTTAGATTTATTTCAAACAAGCCCTGAGATGACCAACCTCGAAACTATGATAGCAAACTAATGAAATATAATGAGTGTGGAAAAGAATTAAAATAAATTTGGAGAAGTACTATATGTAGACACACACACACACACATACATATATTTGGTGATTAAAATTTGTATTAAGTAGACCCCTTTAATATATGAATTTGATGGAATTGATAAGCTAATGAGAAAATATGTAGGGGTAAGAAATGATAAGTAATGAGGTATATATATTAAGTGAAGAGGTCTCATATAAATATATATATATACATTATAAAAGTTATTGTAAAGAAGAATAAGGAAATACATATATAATTTTATAATAGATGTGCTAAAAACCCTATAAAGGTGAAATTGTCACAATTGCTTCAATTTTAAGTGGGATTAAGGAAAAATATAGGATTTAAATAAATTCACAAAATATGTCTTGAGAGGAACAATTAAGTAGGAGAGTATCATGTACATAAATTATACAAGCATATTAACTGGTAGTTAATAATGCAATCCTGAAGCATGTCAATGACATAATGAAAAATCTAATTCATATATCATCAAGTTGTGATGAAAAAAAATGTGGAGTGAGAGATAATACAAATGGTATCAAAGAACTAGCTAAAAAAATTGGTGAATTATGTGCTCGCACAGAAATTGTATGCTGCTGTAAAATAATTTTTTTGAATTTAAATTTTGGAAATGGTTAATTTCATATACAATGAACGGTACTGAGGTATACAACTACGAACTATGACTGAAGAAGATGAGCTATATGTAGATCTGGGTGGTGGAGAAAACACGCCAGATCCAAATGCTCCATTGATTGCTATGTTGCATAGAGTGCAAAGAGAAATGGTGCAGCTTAAAAGCCACAATGAAAAGCTATCTGTAGTGAGTGAAGAGAAGGATAGACTAATAAGAGAATTCACTTCCCAGAATAGTCAAGAAGGTGAAGATTCTAGAAAGAATACAAAGGTAAGAGTCAAATTTTCAAAAGATTTTGAGGAAGATTGCGCCTCTATAGAGCAGTCTAGACGCAAGAAGGAATTGCAGGGTGAATTCCGAAAAATCAATCCTACCTGCTATGATGGAGAGAAGGTGGAATATGTTGAAGCATGGCTTATGAATACGATAAATTAATTTCATGTTTATGAATATGAAAGTAACTTAAGATCCAGACTGGCTATTTATCAGTTGTAAGGCAAGCTACCCTGTGTTGGGAAGAAAAAAAGTTCGTTCATGCCATTGATGAGAAAATGGTTACTTAGGAGGATTTTCAGGTTAAGTTGAAAAATAGATACTTGAATGAATGCTAGTATGATAATAAAGAAAAATAGTTTCATGAACATAGATTGAGACAACTCACAACTGATGATTTTGTAACCAAATTCACAAATTTGTTACGATATGTATCTTATATTAGAGAGGAGAAGGCAAATTTACAACTATTCTTGAGCTATATACCCATGATTTACAAGTAAAAGATAGATTTTTATGATCCTAGGACTACGGATGAGATGGTACACAAGGCTAGATTGTGTTACCAACAATTGAAAGGTAATAGTGAACAAGGAAAGAATTGGTCAAACAAAGGTGACTCCAGCAGAAAGAAAACAAAAGAAGCATATATGAAGAACTTTGGGAGAAACCAACAAAGAAAGAAGTTCAGCAAAATGGGTGAAAATCAAACTTCTCAATCACAAATTGGGTCCAAACAAATTAATTTAAATAATAAAAGAGAGGTGACTGTTAAAATTAAAGAACCTTTGAAGTGTTGGATTTGTGGAGAACGTCATTTACTGAGGGATTTCCCACATTGGAATATCTAGATTGTACAAGTACTAAGAGAGGCAACAACTATTAATGATGTGGCAAGGAACATCCCCAGAATTAGCGCTACTCTAGAATATCGTCAAGAAGAACACCAGTCCACTATATTTGAAGTATAAGCCATGATTTCTGACCAATTTGTTATTGTTTTAATAGATCCAGGTGCATATTTAAGTTATATCAGTCCTAAAATGGTTGAAAAATGTAACTTAAAGTCATAAAAGTTTCAGTAGTCTTAGTTAGTTTAGATAGCCACTGGAACAAAATGGAAAGTAACTCATAAGTTACTCCAAACAACCATAAATCTGAATGGATAACAAACATAATTAAATTTAAATATTCTACCATTAGGGTCTTATGATGTACTAGTAGGGATGGATTGGTTAGAAAAAAAGAAGGCCATGTTGAATTGTTTAGAAAAAACCTTGCACTGCATTGAAAAGGAGGGAAAACCTATTATAGTAAAAGTAAATCCTAAACCCATATATGTGAGAAAAATTTTAGTGCTTTAGTGAAAGAGAATTTCTAGAAAATGTTATCAGGTGTATTCTATTCATGTAGAGGAGTTGGGACAACAGACAGAGAAAAATATGTTGGAAATATTATTGGTAATAAGAGAATTTAAAGATGTTTTTCCAGATGAAATTCCTCATGTGCCCCCCAGGAGAGAAATTTATTTCTCAATTGATTTAGTGTGAGGAGAAACTCTCATTTCTAGAGCCCCATACAAAATGACTAATCCAAAATTAATGGAGTTAAATATGCAACTACAAGAGTTGTTGGACAGAGGTTACATTAGACCGAGTGTATCCCCATGCGGAGCACCAGTGTTGTTTTTGAAAAGTGAAGATGATACCTTTAGAATGTGCATTTATTAATGTCAATTAAAGAAGTTGACAATCAAAAACAGATATCCATTACCTAGGATAGATGACCTCTTTGACCTCGCTACAGGGGCAACAATTTTTTCAAAAATTGATTTAAGGATGGGTTACCACTAGTTAGTGATTAAAGATGAAGATATCAGTAAAACAACATTTATAACCAGGTATGGAAATTATGAGTTTGTGGTCCTACCATTTGGGTTGACCAATGTACCCGCCACTTTTATGTGCTTAATGAATAGTGTCTTAAATAAATACTTGGACAAGTTTGTACTAGTATTTATTGATGACATTTTGATTTATTCAAAAATTCAAGTAGAGCATGAAGAACATCTTAGAACTGTCTTGCAAACTCTCATGGGAAACAAATTGTATGCTAAGTTTAGAAAATGTGAATTTTTCAAAGACAAAATTCAATACTTAGGGCATATAATTTAAGAACAAGGGTTGGTGGTAGACCTAGAAAATATAAAAGCAATTAGAGAGTGGTCTGTACTTACAGATGTGTCTGCTCTAAGATCATTTATGGGAATTATAGGATACTATCGAAGGTTTGTAGAGATATTTTCAAACTTAGCCTACCCCCTCACTTCCTTACAAAGGAATGGAGTTAAATTTTAGTGGATTGTGTTGTGTGTGGAGCCTGATTTTCATCCTGATTCAGAGATCCTTGTTTTACCTAGATGTATACCCCAGGAAGAATGTACACCCTTGCAGTGGGGGGGGGGGGGGGGGGTGTGGTGGGGACTTGTCCCCCCCGCGGGGTTTGGAGGGGCTGACCCCCCTGCTGGGGGATTCGGGGGCCAGCGATATCCCGGCGGGGGTTTCGGGGGCAGCGCCCCTGAAGCTAAAAACACATGTAAAATTACCTTGTAAAAGTATAGTAATTTGTAGTCAGTCTGGGCCGTT
This sequence comes from Pinus albicaulis, assembly GCA_034641835.2. Classification (NCBI taxonomy): domain Eukaryota; kingdom Viridiplantae; phylum Streptophyta; class Pinopsida; order Pinales; family Pinaceae; genus Pinus; species Pinus albicaulis. The sequence continues at coordinate 1,378,624,661 of CM076584.1, forward strand.
CATTAGGCAGATGATCTAACGGTAGAATTTATTTTTAGTTTATGTTTTTTTTCACTGGAAGGAAACCCCTCTCTTTGCATGAGGGTATTGTATTATAGCTGTATATTATAGGTGTATTCTCTGAGAGGGAAATAGAGAGTGAGACTGTGAGAGAGAATAGAGAATATTACAGTGGATCTGTTGTAGGTTTTTTCTCTTCATTTTGCTGGATAATACAAAGGAAGGATTGGCTGTTTCGGGTGGACGTAGCCTAAACTAGGTGAACCACGTATATCTGTGTCTCTCTGGTTTTATGTGTTTTGTGTGCTTGTATTTTCTAGATATTTTATGTGTTTCATTGCTCCATAATGTATAATTTTTCTAACAACTGGTATCAGAGCCAAAGGTATATTTGGCTGTTAAACTCGTAGGAAATAAGGGTTCCTGGTTTGAGTGGGAGAAATGAAAGACGATGGTAAGTTTAGTGTCTAGAAATTTAACCGCCAAAACTTCCCGTTGTGGAAGATGTAGATGGAATATTATCTATATCAGAAATATCTATACCTACCATTAAGCGGAAAAACAAAGAAGCCAGCAGCCATGACAGATGCGAAATGGAACATTCTCGATAGAAAGGCACTTGGAATAGTACAGTTGTGCCTTGCGGCATTAGTTGCCTTCAATATTTCGAAGGAAACAACAATAGAGGGTTTGATGCAGAAGTTGGCGAAACTATATAAAATAACCTCGGCCTCAAACAAGGTATTACTTATGAAACAATTATTTAATATGAAGATGTCAAAAGGTGGATCTGTTGCAGACCATTTAAATGATTTTAATACAATTACCAGTCAGTTAAGTTCTGTAGGGGAAAAATTTGATGATGAAGTTAGAGCTCTATTATTCTTATGCTCATTGCCAGAGAGTTGGAATGGTTTAGTAATGGCCATTAGTAACTGTGTCTCTAGATCTAGTACTTTAAAGTTTGAAGATGTTGTTGGTGCTATCCTTAGAATGGTTTAGTAATGGCCATTAGTAACTGTGTCTCTGGATCTAGTACTTTAAAGTTTGATGATGTTGTTGGTGCTATCCTTAGCGAGGAAATGTGATGGAAAAGCTACGGTGAGACATCGGGTAATGATTTGAGTGAAAAGTATAGGGGAAGGAGAATTGAAAGAGGAAAGAGCTCAGGATATCGTAGTAAATTGAGAAAAGGTAGATCGAAGTCTAGATCAGGGATAGTGTACTGGAAATGCAGAAAGAAAGGACACCTAAAGAAAGACTGTAGATATCAGAAGGGGAAAGAAGGAGACGTGCAACAAGAAAACAATCATGAAGAAAATGTGGCGAGTGATGTGTTACAAGATGGTTTGATTCTTTCTTTCAAAAATATTACTGATTCCTGGGTAGTAGATTCAGGGGCCTCGTTCCATGCCACACCTGATAAGAAATATTTTCATGACTATGTTCAAAGAGATTTTGGACAGGTCCGTTTGGGTGATGATAAACGTTGTAAAATTGTTGGAATGGGTAAGGTTCTTGTAAAACAAAAAAATGGAAACCAATGGCTATTAAAGGAGGTAAGGAATGTTCCAGATCTAAAGAAAAAATTGAGTTCAACAGGGCAGTTAGGCGGTGAAGGTTATGTGAGAACATTCACAGATAAATCTTGGAAGGTCACCAAAGGAGCCCTGGTAATAGAAAAAGGTGAAAAGGTTGGTACATTTTATTTATGCAATGGTATTTCTAACTTTGTTAATGCTTTAACTTCCGAAGGAGCAGATGTAGCATTATGGCATCATAGGCTCAGACACATGAGTGAGAAGGGAATGAGGATTCTTCACTCAAGAAATTTGTTGCCAGGTTTGAAGAATGTTGATTTGGATTTCTATGAAAACTTCATTTATGGAAAACAAAAGAGAGTCAGATTTCTCAGAGTTGGAAAGAAAAGAAGAGCAAAAAATTGGAGCTTGTGCATACAAATGTATGGGAACCTACTCAGGTATCATCTCTTTGTGGCTCTCGCTATTATGTTACATTTATTGATGATGAAACTAGAAAAACTTAGATTTATTGTATTCAAAATAACTTTGATGTATTTGATACTTTCATGAAATGGAAAGATTTGGTTGAGATTGAGACAGGAAAGAATTTGAAGTGTCTCAGATCAGAAAATGGAGGTGAATATTTAAGTAAAGAGTTTGATAGGTGATGTTCAGAGCATGGAATTCGTAGAGAGAAGATAGTTCCAAGAACACCACAAGAAAATGGTGTGTCAGAAAGGATGAACATAACAATCATGGAGCGTGCAAGGTGCATGATATTGCATGCAGGATTTCCTTTACAATTTTGGGTAGATGTTGTAGATATTGCTATTTATCTAATAAATAGAGGGCCTTCAAGTTCCTTGGATGGTGGTATTCCAGAGGAAGCATGGACAGGTAAAAAGGTAAACTACTCTTTTTTAAAGCCTTTTGGTTGTGAGGCCTTTATCCATATTAATAAAGAAAATAAAACAAAGCTTGAGGCAAAATAAAAGAAATGTACCTTTATTGGATATGGTGTTAATTATTTTGATTATCGCTTATATGATTATGAAAATCACAAAATCATTAGGAGAAAAGATGTAATATTCAATGAAAAGGTATTCTATAAGAATCAGTTGCAGGAAAAGAAACAGGAAAAAGAAAGCAAGGAATACACGGTTCTTGATGAGATAACTGAAAAAGTAAAGGTGCCTGACAATAACAATAATCAACAACCACAGTAGAAGAAACCACCACAACAGAAACAAGCACCTCAAACACCTGGAAGTGGTGTTAGAAGCTCTACCAGGATAAGTAGACCCCCTGAACGGTACTCTCCTTCATTATATTATTTATTGCTAACAAATTCTGGTGAACCCAAATGTTATAAAGAATCAATGCAGGTTGAAAGCAGGAAGAAGTGGGAGTTATCCATGGAAGAAGAGATGGATTCCTTAATGCATAACCAGACTTGGGACTTAGTCAGGTTTCCTGTAGGTAAAACTACATTGCAGAATAAATGGGTTTACAGGCTGAAGGAAGAAGATGGAGGAAAACAGAGGTACAAAGCTAGAATTGTGGTGAAGGGGTTTGCACAGAAGAAAGGTATTGATTTTGATGAAATATTTTCTCCTGTTTTTAAGATGACTTCAATCAGAACTATTTTAAGTCTTGTAGCAGCGGAATATTTACATCTTGAATAGTTAGATGTAAAGACAACATTTCTCCATGGAGATTTGGAAAAAGAGATATACATGTAGCAACCAGGAGGATATGAGGTCAAAGGGAAAGAAAATTTGGTGTGAAAGTTAAAGAAGAGCTTGTATGACTTAAAACAGGCTCCAACGCAGTGGTATCTAAAATTTGACAACTTTATGTGTAAACAAGGTTATACTAGATGTCACTCTGATCATTGTGTTTATCTGAAAAAGCAAAATTATGGCAGCTATATTATATTGTTATTGTATGTAGATGACATGCTTGTTGCAGGGTCTAACATGCAGGAAATGAATGTGCTAAAACAAAAATTGGCAAATTCATTTGCAATGAAGGATTTGTGAGCTGCAAAACAAATCCTTGGTATGATAATAACGAGAGATAGGAAAAATAAAAAATTAACATTGTCTCAGAATGAGTACATACAAAAGGTGTTGAAAAGATTTACTATGCACAATTCAAAACCAGTTAGTACACATTTTTCTAGCCATTTCAAACTTAGTAAGGAGATGTGCCCAAAGACCAAACAAGACATGGATTATATGTCTAAAGTTCCATATGAATCAGCAGTTGGAAGCTTAATGTATGCAATGGTCTGCATAAGGCCTACTATTACACATGTAGTGGGAGTTGTAAGCAGGTACATGAATAATCCAGGAAAAGAACATTGGATGGCCGTAAAATGGATTCTCAGATATTTGAGAGGTACCACAAATCAAGCATTATGCTTTGGTGGTTCAAACATTACTGTACATGGATATGTTGATGCAGATATGGCAGGTGACAGAGATAACAAGATGAGCACTACAGGATATGTATTTACTATAGGTACAACAACTGTCAGTTGGGTTTCAAAAATCCAAAGTGTTGTTGCACTTTCAACAATAGAATCAGAGTATGTTGCTGCTACAGAGGCTAGTAAAGAAATGATTTGGTTAAAAGGGTTTATGGGTGAATTGGGTAAGAAGCATGCTATGGGCATGTTATACAGTGATAGCCAAAGTGCCATTCATCTTGCAAAGAACTCAAAATTTCATTCCAGGACTAAACACATACATCTCAAATACCATTTTATATGGTCAGTATTGGAAGATGGAGAGTTCAAGCTGGAAAAGATACAAACTAGCCAGAATCCTGCAGATATTATAACAAAAGTGGTAACCACGGAGAAACTTAGAATGTTATCAGTTTCAATTGGTCTTCAAGGATGATGATAAAGATAATAAATAGCTAGGTCCAAAGAGGAGTCATTTTCCAACAAATGAAATAGCAGTGGAGTTGTTACAATCAGACTCCAAGTGGGAGATTGTTGTGTGTGGAGCCTGATTTTCATCCTGATTCAAAGATCCTTGTTTTAGTTGGATGTATACCCCAGGAAAACTGTACAACCGTGTAGTGAGGGGGACCTGTCCCCCCGGCGGGGTCCGGGGGGACTAACCCCCCGGCTAGGGGGTCTGGCAGCCAGCGGTCCCCCGATGGGGGTTTCGGGGGCAGCGCCCCCGAAGCTAAAAACAAATGTAAAATTTCCTTGTAAAATTATAGTAATTTCTAGTCAATCTGGGCCATTCATTAGGCAGATGAGCTGACGGTAGAAGTTATGTTTAGTTTAGGGTTTTTTGCCAAAGAAGGAAACCCCTCTCTTTGTATGAGGGTATTGTATTGCGGCTGTATATTATAGGTGTATTCTCTAAGCGAGAAATAGAGAGTGAGACTGAATGAGAATAGAGGATATTACAGTGGATCTATTGTAGGTTTTGTCTCTTCATTTTTCTAGATAATAGAAAGGAAGGACTGGCTGTTCGGGGTGGATGTAGCCCAAACTAGGTGAACCACGTATATCTATGTCTCTCTAGTTTTATGTGTTTTGTGTGTTTGTATTTTCCGCATATTTTATGTGTCGCATTGCTCCATAATATATAAGTTTCTAACAGACTGAACAACGTCAAAATAGCTTTGAGAAACTCAAATTGAAACTTACTACAACAACTATTTTAAAGATTGGAGACCCACATCAGGAATTTGTAGTATGCACAGATGGTTGTGGAGAAGGATTAGGGGGAGTACTACTACAAGAAAATTCTATTATAGCCTATGAATCCAGAAAGATTAATAAGCATAAAAAAAATTATATTGTTTATGATCTTGAATTAGCTTTTGTAATACACGCTCTCAATATATTGAGTATTACCTTCTAGGAAAAAAAAATGTGTTAATGATAGATCACATCAGTATAAAGTATTCTTCACTCAAACATATATGAATTCTAGGCAAGCTAGGTGGTTGTCTTTCCTTAGTGTGTTTGACATGGATATAAAACATACTAAAGGTAAGGAAAACAATATTGTAGATGCATTAAGCATAAATTCTTGGCAAAGTGTGAATAATGTTGGAAGTAGTGTCAACTTTGACTTGGAGGGACTGATACAAGGGGTAGTGAACCAAGAACAAAACTATAAAAAGTTGCAGGAAAAAATTCTGAAAAAGGAAATTAAAGGGTATGCACAAAATAAAAAAGGGCATTGTTACAGATATAGATTGTACATTCGTAATGTAGACTCCTTAAAGAAATAAATTTTTTGATGAATATCATAAAAGACCCTATGTTGGACATCCTAGATACCAGAAATTACTCACATCTTTAAGAAAGAACCTATTTTGGCCTGGAATGAAAAAGGATGTGGTAAAATACTTAGATATATGTATTGAATGTCAACAGGTAAAGTTTGAACATCAGCATCCAGCTGGATTGTTGAATCCTTTACCCATTTCGGAATGCAAGTGGGAGACTATTTCCATGGATTTTATTACTGGTTTATGAAGAACCAAATATCAACATGACTCTATCATGGTTGTAGTGGATACTTTGACTAAAGCTACTCATTTCATACCTGTACAGTCTACCTTTGGTACAGCTTAAGTAGCAAATGTGTTTGTGAAAGAGATTGTGAGATTACATGGTGTTCCTAAAATGATCATTTCAGATAGAGATGCAAAATTTATTGCAACCTTTTGGAGGAGTTTGTTTGGAGGCATGGGTACCAGATTAAATTTTAGTATAGCCTACCATCCCCAACATGATGGTCAAACCGAAAGAAAAAAAAAGATTCTAGAGGATATGTTAAGAAAGTATGTTATGGATAGGATAACCAAGTGGGAAGACTATTTACACTTAGCAGAATTTTCCTACAATAATAGTTACCAATATTCCATAAAGATGAGCCCTTTTGAAGCACTTTATGGTAGAAATTTCCATGCCCCCCTAAGTTGGAGTCAACCTGAAGATAAACTGATACTTGGGCCAGAAGATTTACAATAAATGGAAAAAGTTGTGAAACAGATTCAACGAAATATCAAAACAGCTAAGGAGAAACATAAAATTTATTCAAAAAAAAAAAAACTCACAGGTAATTTAGTGTGGGTATCCATTTATATCTGAGGATTAAGCCTAAGAAGAGTACTTTGCACACCGAAAGCTGTGAAAAAATAGCTCCACGATACTATGGACCTTTTGAAGTGCTGGAAAGAGTGGGACCAATTTCCTATAAGCTAGCCTTACCCATTCAGATTACGGTTCATGATGTATTTCATGTTTCATTATTAAAAAAAAATGTCCATGATTATGCTCACATTATTGATTGGAATGTGATTCAGGTGCAACTGCAACGGGAATTCCTTCCAGAGCCACTTCAGATCTTGGAGCAGGAAGAAATTGAACTTCGGAACTGGATAGTGGCTAGGATAAAAGAGAAGTGGAGGCACTTTACACCCAAAGAGGCTACTTGCGAGCGAGAGGCTGATATGATGGAAAAATATCCATCACTGTTTACACAATGATTTAGATAATTATTTTTTCAACACCGAGGACGGTGTTTGCTTTTAAAGGGGGAATATGTGATACCCCAAGTTTCTATGCTTTTAATTTGATAATTGAACAAGTCCAAAGGGTACAGTGGACCCCAATGGAGAACTATTATGTGGATTTATTTTATTAATAAAATGAAATGAAAAATTATGTGTGAAATGACTAGATTGAGAATTGAGATCTAAAGACCTACATCCATGATGATGGATAAGCTGATAAGACTTTGCCACATCTTCCAGAAATCCTTGGAAGGAATAAAACAAGTTACTAAAAAAATTAGATTTCTAGATAACTATCTAATTTCCCCAATAAAGAGGAAAGTACTCGGAAGAGGTGGGAAAATCTGGAAAAGAAGAAAAGACAACTTTTAAAGTACCTATGTGGAAGAAACGGGTGCAAAGCCTAGGAAAAATAGGAAGAAACCGTCCTGAATTTACTGGACACAATAAATGGAAACAAGCTAGGGAAAGCAAGATTAATTATGATTCTCCAGGATAGACAAAGGGTTGTGTACCACTAGAGCTATGGCCTCTACTTTGGGTTGAGTTACGGAGAGATAACTCTACAATTGGGTGGAAACTAGTCAAAAGTAATTGGTATGCACACTAAACTAGAAATGAGTTGTTTGATGTTAAATTTTCATTTGTCATGCTTAGCACCTGATTAGGGAATTGTTAAGATAAATGTGAATTTGTGTAGGTTAAAATGGTAGAGTTCACACCTACATTTAATTAGCATTGAGTATAATGAATTAAAAGAGGCCCATACATTTAACAGATTTTGGGCTACAAAAGTAATACTGAAATCTACATGGTTGTATGGACAAAGTCTGACTAGCTCCAACTCAAAGAGTGTCTAAACCTGGTGACAATTTTAAATCTAGGGTTAGGATTCTAACATAGAATCGCTCTATTGTAGTTAAATAAATAAACTGTTATGATTGTATGACTAGAATCTCAAAAAGAAAATATCGTTAGGTATATTTTAAGTTTCAGATATGAGGTATAACACTTGACACATTTATAAGTAGAGGCTCTGATACAACTACATAAATGCACACATAAGAACTAGTATGCTGCAAGAAAACTTTAAGTGTTGACAGAAAATAAACTAATTAAATACAGGGTGATTCTAACTTAATTTACTGCTATGAATTTCTGCTCTAAACTGTTTATAACTTATTCATAATTCTAGATTTAAGGAATGTACATATGCTATTCAGAATTTCAGATTTCGGAAATCTACATATGCCAGTAGACTAATCTAGAGTAAAACGTCAAGAAATTGATTTCTCTATAGCACAAAACTATATTTGATTGAAATAGCATATTAAACACAAAATCGGTAAATCTGAACATACTGTATATATGTGGAAAGAGGAAAACATTACTATGTTCTGTACTTCTGTTGTTAATATTTTAAACTAACAATAGTTAAAGTTGAGTGTGTATATATATGTGTGTGTGTGTGTGTGCGTGCATGTGTGTGTGTGTGTGTGTGTGTGTGTGTAGAAATAGAGCAACATTCTATGTTCTATACTAAAGTGAGTAATGATAGCAAAAGTACCTATGATGATCTGTTGGATATATGCAGATGTATATATTATGATGTTAGGAATACGAAAAGAGTGATACCATTACCAGATAATTTTATAAGAAATTAAAAAGTATTCCATTGTCATAATTTGTAGAATAAGACGAGTCTATGGAAGTGTAAGTGTAACATTTAATTTAATACTATGAAAGATATATATATATATATATATAGAAGATATATATATATATGTTCTGCATATAACTACACCAGAATGCTCAATCCTTAAATAGTAAGGATGGATGTAAGTAAAAAATGATGGAAACTGATTAGGGAAAATATATATAAAAATTTAATACAGTCCAAAATTGGCTTATAAACCCAGAAATTTGTATATCTATATTAAAATAAAATATAAAACTTGGTACATTAACATAGTAGAGGTATGGTGACGATAAAACAATATTCTACAGCTTTGGAAAATGTGGAGTGATGACCAGTGTAGAAGAAGCATCCAAGAATAACGTTACCAACCTGTGTAAGAAAGGTATTATGATTGAAAAGTTAAACTAGTGGTTGGGTAAACCAATCCATCTTAAGACAAGAAGAGGAAAGCTTGGACGTACCTACATAACACAAACAAACCGATTATAAATATCGAAATAAAAATAAATTGACAACGAATGAGAAACATGAGGAAATTGATTCGCAGAAGTTAAAATGATTAAAATGATACACCTTGAGAATTTTCTTCTCCACAGCTACCACTCCTGTAGCCAGAAAAATAAAAATAGAGGTGAGATAGAAGTATTGATATTATAAAAATAAAATGTAGGGTCAAGTTGTATAACGAAACCTTCGTGAGTGAAAATCGAACCTAACAGTGAACAGAGGAAATCCAAGAAAACAACAATGAATACCTTGTATAGTTGCAAGTGTAAGATAGATGGATGACTGATCTCCAGGGTTTACACAGTCACATTGCTGGCAGTCCTCAACGAGCTACTGCCATATATCCAAACACCGATATGAGTATACCGGATTAAAAATATTCATGAAAGTAAACATTGCGACTATATAACTCGTCCAATGTAAAAAAAGGAGAATTGTCATAATTTTTAATAGCAAGGAAACCAGAAGCCCTAAAATGAAACAATAATTCGATTTTACCTCATGAATGATAGAGGGAGGGCTCCCTACCCCAGCGTAACCGGAATATGCACACTCTGAAAGAGAAATGTTCCGAAATGGATGGTTAATATGGAGAAGAATAAGCTCGGTTAAATAAATAAAGGAATATTAACCATTAGTAAGCCAAAACATCGCGAATACTAAGAAAATCAGCTCATAACTGGAGAGAAGAAATAAATTGACATAGTAAACTATTAGCAAAAGAGACAACATTGTTAAAAATGCAAGAAACATTCTTCAACTTCAAACTAGAATCTTCTATGACATTTAGCCAATACAACATGAGCAGAGAACCTAGAAATTTGACAAAGAAGTGTTGCATTAAAGGACCTTACCAGTCTTAGAAATCCATAAAGAGGAATGGATAACACATGTTGCAGTAACTCAGCACACCTTAATTGAAATTTCTGCTCCCAACCAACATGAAAAAGAGTTGTGGCCCTTGGTAGAAAACTCAAAGAGTAATAATCATTGTAAATTGGATATTTTAAACAGAAATACGCGTTAAAAGCTAAATGATGTCCACCACACAAGTGTCACCAAATCAAGAACTTCACTTGGATCACGACTTCGAAATGGTGAACATAAAACACATCATGTGATGGAGTATTGTAGAAATTTATGGCGATGGTAGATGAGTTAATATGTTGGATTGGGGAATACCTTTGGTGTGACATAGAGGGCTTGAAGTTATGGCCAAATATTCATAAGGTTCTCACTTGTTCCAAGAAATGGGTTCGTGGGTTGGAACCATTAATTTCGTCCCAAATCCATAAGTGGAGTTAGGCGTAAATTGGGTGTAGTATATGTCGGAAATTGGGTCAAGATATATTACAAAACACCTTTGTGCACTGATAAGTAAGGTAATGTAATGTTAATGCCAAATTAGCATTGAAAATTCTGAAGCCAGGGACAAATTAATATTGTACCATTACATTGATAGGACCAATATCCGGTCATACATAATTTTTTAATGGCACAAAAGGGATGGTATTGACCTAACAGATATAGTCATGAGCTAATTATTGGTTAGATTTATTTCAAACAAGCCCTAAGGTGACCAACTTTGAAACTATGATAACAAGCTAATGAAATATAATGAGTGTCGAAAATAGCTAAAATAAAGTGGGAGAAGTAGTATATATATATATATATATATATATATATATATATATCTGTGTGTTTGTGTGTGTGTGTGTGTGGTGATTAAAATTTGTATTAAGTAGACCCCTTTAATATATAGGTGACCTACTTTGAAACTATTATAATAAAATAATGAAATATAATGAGTGTGGAAAAGAATTAAAATAAAGTGGGAGAAGTACTCTCTCTCTCTCTCTCTCTCTCTCTCTCTCTCTATATATATATATATATATATATATATATTACTTCTCCCACTTTATTTTAATTCTTTTCCACACTCATTATATTTATATATATGTATATATATATCTCTCTCTATATATATGTGTGTGTGTGTATAATGTGTTGATTAAAATTTGTATTAAGAAGACCCATTTAATATATGAATTCGATGTAATTGATAAACTAATGAGAAAAGATGTAGGGGTAAGAAATGATAAGTAATGAGGTATATATATATTAAGTGAGGATGTCTCATATACAAATATATATACATTATAAGAGTTATTGTAAAGAATAATAAGGAAATAAAATATATCATTTTATAGTAGATGTGTTAGAAACCTTATAAAGGTTAAATCATCACAATTCCTTCAGTTTTAAGTGGGCTAAAGACAAAAGATAAGATTTAAATAAATTCACAAAATATGTCTTGAGAGGAACTATTAAGTAGGAGACTATGATGTACATAAATTTTGCAAGCATCTTAACTGGTAGTTAATATTGCAATACTGAAGCATGTCAATGACATATTTAAAAATGTAATTCATATATCATCAAGGTGTGACGAAAAAAAAAATATGTGGAGTGAGACATTACATAAATACACCACCTCATTCAATTCACCATTTAAGAAAGAATATTTCACATCTAGCTCATGTATTTTCCAATGATGTTTTGTAGTTAAGGCTATTAACATTCTAATGGTGTTTAACTGTCACACCTCCAAATTTTTTTATTTTTTTTTCATATATTGGTCTAACCTCTAAAGTTTTTGCTTTTTCCTCTAATTGAATATTTATTTAAAACAGGAAATAATAATCCCCCTTTTTAAATTGGGAAGGCTAATGATATATTTTGTCTTAATGTTTGAAGCATTTTGCTATTATATGAGAACCCACTCACTATAGCCAAACCCCCAATGTTATAGTATACGATTGATGAAATATGAATTCGTTACATATGAAATGTTAACATTTTATATATATCCACATAACATTATAACCACAGCCTCAATGCTATAGTATACGATTTATGAAATATGAATTCGTTACATATGTAATGTTAACATTATATATATATATCCACATAACATTATAACAACCCTCCAATGCGATAGCCCACGTTTTATGACACACGAAGTCGTTATATATATAATGATAACATTATATTTCTACATAAAATACTTATATATATATAATTTCAACACTATACATTAGCCCACATACCTACATAATTATATCTCCGCGTACAATAATTATGTATTTTCCACATTACGCATTTTTATAAAATCGTGATACGTATCTTTAAACTTCTGCCTCACCGTCTATTCATTGGTCAAAGTATATATGTATTGTACAGCTATGTAAAATCCGCATTATAAATATATCAGCGCAACATATGATCTATACGTGGCTTGCGCTGGTCATTATGGTGGTTTTCTAAACCCGCTTCTGAACATGACAGCGGTTTCACGGCTGACACTTCTCATTCTTATTGTTTTATAACCCGTTTTCCGGAATGTGATCGAGATTATCGTTAACGTACCTCTGGTTATTTTGAGAATCGATAGCGCTTAGTCCGCTTGAGTGTGGTTTCCAACCCTAGTCCTCATGTAGTGTTAAATTCACGAGGTTTTTCCGGTTCACGGTTTACAACCTATGATACCATCATTTGGATTTCTAATCGTTTTCTTTCACTGGATCGTATGCAGGGACAGTCTTGCGTGTGAACTTGGAGAAAGAATTTGGTACCCGACACTACGCCGTCTATTGGCTGAAAGAATCGAAATTGGTACAGTTCTCCAGCGTTTAAATTCATCCGGACTTCACGATGGCGTGTTCTTCCTTTCATGTTCAGAGACCGCGTTTCCACACATATACTATTGCCTATGCAGAGTTGCCACGTTTCCTTACTGGCTGTAGTTACCGGCGGGAAGGCCAATTTGCCGAGTTAAGTTCATCGTTTCGTTGATACCTTTACTGCCAATTGTATGGGAGGGAATTGAATAATATACATAAATTTTTCCAAACTGTACTCCCGGTTGATTGATTTGATCCCTACAATCCCTCTCGGGATCTCATAGTGTACGTGGTGGTTGAGAATTTATGTGCAGGTCTGAGATCTGGATCTTCGTAGATACACAGGTCGGTTCTAACCCTAGGTTTTCTATTTTCTATTTGAAGCCCTCGCGTTCTCATTTTCCTTTCAAGCCTTCTGGAGTTATAAGGGCTGAATGTGTATAGTAGGTTACAATCGGGGTTCAACGCTGCATTTCAGCGTGTATGAACTAACTGTGCTGCGGGCTATCACAATCACTGAAGTGATAAGCCGGTGAACAATGTTTTCGGCTGTCTATTTTCCTCCCGAGCGAGGAACCCCTGCTCGTTCCAGAATCCCTCTCCTTCTTCTATTTACTATTTCATTTAACTACTGGACAGTCTTTTCCTAATTCCTGACCTGTGGGTTTTATTTTATTTCAGACGCAGGGAGGATTCTCGGCTTTTCTCGTCGGTGCTCTGCCTATTCGTCCTTCAAATATGTTCAAGTTCCAGATCTCTGCCGCTGTCAACCCTTCCAAGGTGCGGATTGAGACGCCTTTAAAATTTCCGAGGCTGTTTTTTTACTTGTTGTTGTAGATATTGTTGTTGTAGATATATAGAGGATTCGGTGCGCACATCTGTGTGCAAAGGGCTGGAGGTTCCAGTTAGTTCATTTCGGCGACCTCAAATGCAATGATTGAGGGGTTTTCTGCTATTGCATTTATCCCTTCATGTTAACTGGGGAACATTGATATACTAGCACGGTTACAGTGGGAGGTTTTCATTCAGTTGTTCTTTGATTGGGAGTCTGTTGACATTTTAGTTCTGGTTAATATCGTTTGGGCCGGAAGGCTGTTACTCTATCTCCCCATATCGCCCGCCATTATTGTGGTTACATGTTTTTTTTTTTCTGATGTGTACATATATAAGGACGCATAATGTTACATAGCGCCCTGCCTGTTAAATTCATGTGATGTTTTTAGTTTAACAAAAACCTCAACTAGCGAAACGACCAGGAGTAAGGTTGCGGACTTCTGTTATATTAAGTAGCGGACATCTGTTGTCAATATATGTTGCGGGAAGCCGCTTTTGTTTACATGCCGCGGAATATAACTGGGTATTATCTCTGCGTGTACTATTATACTGTCAAATGATTTACCAGGGTGGTTCTAGGCTCGGCCTTTATCCCCTATCAGAGAGGTAACATAAAATAATTCTTAATCATTTAGCTTCGCAGATTATACAGGTGCATACGCGTTGGCAACCCTAATCGACGGGATTCGGCCTAACTGCTGTCAACCGGTAATTGCTCGGTCAACCCTACACATATGCGTTATCACTCTTTCATATTGTGCCATTGTAGTACTGATTTGATATTTTGATCTATTCGATTTTTATAGAACATGATATAATTATAAGAGTATAATTGTAAACCAGACGCACGAGGTCGCACGCTCTCACCACAATATACATATGCATATGTGATGCCTAACGTTCTCGGTTTCACTTTATATAAATTGTATTATAGCAGTCATTTATAATATGTCATTTCGTTTGTTGTTTTCAAAACATTCTAATACCCTTGCATTCGAGTTAGGGTATGTGTTTATGAAGTTAATAAAATCTATGCAAAGTTGTTTATGAAGATGGTCCCGTTATACCCTTCTACTCTAGATCATGGGTATAACCTTTACATCAGCACGTCCAATTCCTTTTCTTCATTTTAGTATACAATACTGAAATTCTCTTTTTCTATGTATATGTATCATTTCAATTCTAGTATGAGGTAGGAGTAGATTGCAACTCCTACATAAATGTTTCTATTGAAATATTATATAAATTTTTCTATTGAATATTGAATTAAGTATTGCATTCAATATTATTATGTCTAAGTATCTAAAGACTTGAAACAAGCACGATTTAAAACTTTTATACCATTCTATGCTACGTACTAATATTTTTCAATCAGGCAAAATAGCAAAGGGCACCCCATGGTGTTCCTTCTGTTTAGAAGTAGGACTGATCATAAATATAGAATCAAGCAATTATTTTCCTAGCAGACATATTGGCATATACCTTCACCTTTGTATAAATACATGTAATGCAATTTAAAAATTAATTATCTGTGGAGACTAAGTACCTTCAGATTTAAACCGTCTTTGGTTTAAAGTTTCTGTGGGTTTCTACTCTATGGATTTCTAGTCTACAACTAAACAGAATCTGGAAGGTGAATGCCTAAAGATAGAATCTGTTAAATGTAGTACTAAAATCAATCATTCCATTACATTTGATTTTA